>OX438533.1:25255208-27655208 GCA_949316355.1 Bruchidius siliquastri
TCACTTTTTTTCGTTCAGCTGTGCCAACCGCTCAAAAGAAGTTACAAACGCAGCGTTGCCACAAATGTCAAGCATCATCTGTCACAGCAACTACTCATCTTCAAATGTCGCCTTATCACTTCGCCTTGTCTCTTCCAATATTTTACGCATTTTCTTAAAATCAGCCAAGATTAAAGATAATATATAGAATTTATTTGGAAAATTGTAAAGTTAGAATCGTTTCAGTCAAGAAAAGTATGTTCAATTTCAATAATAAAGCAAAACGTAAATTAACGTACCCTCAACCACAAATCCGTGGTAAAGTTCTGTGAACACAAATAGTGAACTTTTTTGACAGCTGCTTGACATCCCAATTACCTTTGGCCCTTTAGGGCATAAACGTCATCCTGATTTTTGTATTTTTGACATTTTGACAAGTGGAATAATAATAAAGCTATACAGGATGGTGGATGAAGGTACACGACAAACTTTGAGTAAAATACCTTTATTAAAAACCAAGGCAGGTCCCAGAGAAAAAGAATTATGGGTACAAAGGCTGAAAGAAGAATATCAGTCACTAATAAAGGTAACAATTTCGTTACACCATGCATATATCTATGTAACGTGATAAACATATGTTTTATGTGTAATTTCAGTATGTTCAAAATAATAAAGAAGCTGATAATGACTGGTTCAGATTGGAATCTAACAAGGAAGGTACAAAGTGGTTTGGAAAATGCTGGTATATCCATGACTTGCTGAAATATGAGTTTGATGTTGAATTTGATGTAAGTCTTATCATCATAGTACTATACTGTAAAAAAGTTTTTGAGGCAATAAACTGTCCAGGAATGATGTATTGGAAAAGGATGTCATTCATAAGAAGATATGTAGATATCTGGTCCTCACAGAATATTCCATATTTTTCAAGTCCATTAGATTTTATTCTGAGACAATATGATGATCTTACATATTTATGCATTTAACTATTACATTGAAATTAACAAAGCACTTTTTGAGAGCTGCTACTTGTACTTACCACTATTTAAAACTAGATGTGATTGATGAATGACTACCTTTTGGCTAAAAATTAAATTTTGAAATTACTATCTAAAATCAGATTGTTTTTTCATACTTGAATGAAGACTGCCAAGTCAGTCTAAATGTTAGTCAAGTCATACATGAGTATCACATGATTTCAATTAATATCCAAAATAAAAATATGATAAATGCAAGAGACTTCCACAGGATATATATTAGAAGATACATTACTGTTTGATGCTTAAAAATTTAGTAGCATTTCAAAATGAATAGATAGATTTTGAAACATTCTATTGGAAAAGTGAAGATTCTTAACATCTATGACCTATTACAGTTTATTCCCACAACCTACCTGTAGGGCTTGTGAAAGGGGGGAAAGCACACCAAGTAGCATGTCTGAAGGTTACAAAGTGCATTGTCAGAGCTTGGGACTGACTGTAAGGGCACAAATTTCAAAGGGACATGATTGCATGCGCGTATCTGAAGTACTGTCAGAGCTATCACTAAATAATGGTTTAAATACACACATAAAAATGTTAATTGCAAGCGGCCTCCCAAAAAAGGATCTTGACATTTTACAAATTTTCAATTTTCACCTGCAGTGATCCTCTCCCCTCCTCTATTTCAAAGAGAGCATTACCCCTCCCATAGTGTAACCCTGAATATGTGCATGTATGATTGTCAAGGACAAGAATTTTGTATAATTGATAAAAAAGTTTTGAAACATGGAATGGAAAATAGAAGAGCAGTCTGTGTTCTTTTAGGAAAAATAAGATGGTTGTAGGTTTTTTTTGCAGTGATTGGTACTGGGTGGACACTTTTCTTATCTTCAAAAATGGTAAACATCTTGTCCTGATTGTCTGGTACTGTAACTAAGACACCAGCACATTGAAAAAATCATAGTTCCAGTACTGACTACCTGAGTAACTATTTCGTCAAATCAAAAAATCTTGCTTACTGTAAGGCATGACAGGAAATAATATTATAACATTTTTGATGCTTTTGCTTCGATTGAAAAGTACAGATTTGTTTTATATGAACAAGACATAAAGGATACAAATTTCATATTGGTTGCAACCATATTCATCACAGCATATTTACTAGCTTTTAACTGTTATACAAGTGAGAGTGTGCAAACTGTATGTATTATGTACACAGTAGGGTGGATTGAACATTTTCAAAGTTACATTTTCGATTCAATATATGTGGAAAGGAAAAAAGATGATCAAAATGAGAATAGTATTGAATAGCCTGCAAAAAAATATCTCCAATTTTAAAGCATATCTTTTGATCGCATAAACTGTCTAAAAATGTGCAATAAATTTTATTTTTCAGTTCCTCCCTTGCTAATTATATTTATCATTATATTATTATTTAAACAATCCAGAACTCACCACAACGAGGTTGCTGCATTTCAAGTTCCACCCACACTCTAGCCTACATCGAACCATTAAAAGTGTGCTAATTAATATGGATTGTGCCAATACCCCTATATAATCTGGTTTAGTGCTGAATTCTTCAATCTGTTATTTTGAGTGCATTCCTAATGTATCTGTCCCTTGATTGTGAATCAAATATCTTAAGCAAAGCTGGGGTTACTAGTTTCACTCAACGCTCAATGACTTGAGTGTGACTAAGAAACTCTTACTCGTATATTCCAATTAGAAACCTCACCTGATTGTATGAAGCTTTCAATTTCTTCATTACTTATTCCACAGAACAGGAGTGGAAACAATATTTTTGTAGTAATCCAATCTATCATTTCTGTGTAATCTAATGCATTAACTTTGAGGAGTGTGAAAGCTCCTGTTGTGCTTCCTCTGATAAAATATTATGGCTATTAAAATGTTTTCAGGATGGGCATAAGTTATTTTTATAGTTTGTTTGTTCTATAATCATCTCATTTACATACCTATAGATTCCAGTTACATACCCCACAACAGCACCAGAAATAGCACTGCCTGAGCTAGACGGAAAAACAGCCAAGATGTACCGTGGAGGAAAAGTTTGCCTGAGTGATCACTTTAAGCCATTGTGGGCAAGAAATGTCCCTAAGTTTGGAATCAGTCATGCAATGGCTTTAGGGGTAAATAATATAAATGTGGATTATGATCATGGCCTAAAAATGACAGATTAACAGTGTATTTTTTATGCTATGGTATGAAGATTTGGATAGGATTTTGGAAGTGTTGATCTTTTAGCATCGAATTTGCAACATATTGGAACAATTTAAATTTCTAAAACTTGCATTAAGTGATTCAACAGGTCTAAAATCTGACAAAATCCTTAATAAAGTGTACCACTGCAGGTAAAATACAGAGTCAATCTACTTTTCCAAGATTCTTAATAATCTTCTTAAAATAAAATAATTTGTGGTGTTAGCTGAAAAAGAATTAAAACAAATTAGAAAATGCTCTTAAGAATGAATTGTTTTAAATAAGTTTTAAGCATTGGAAGAATATCAGAAATTCACTATATTTATGAATGAGTCTTAAAGTGCGAAACTGTTGGAATCAAATCTAACTCTGTCTGTGTGCTGAAGGCAAATATGTGTACAATCATCTATGTCAAACAATTACTGAGGATAACTGGTGTCAAAAGTTTATAGATGTTAGAACGTCCTTTACCAACGCCATAAAAATTTTAATTTCTTTCTCCAAATTTCTCCAAAATAATCAAGGCGCTCGAGATTGTCCTATAATTAAGTTTGAGTATTTACCCTTTTCAGTTTTTTAACAATTGCTTTGCCAAACGTTCTCTTTTGAAAAACTCTAAAGTTTTTCCATCATTTTACTTTTCAAGTTATATAAGGTCCAAGGATTAACAGCTGACTGACGGAAATGAGTGACATGCTTTTTTGTATGTCATGAAATGTCAAGAAATCAGCATGTCAAATTCGAGATTTTTCAAGGCTACAATAATACACATATTGACGTTTTGTTATGTGAAACTTCTTAATGATCTGTTATGTGAATGTGAAAATGTAAGATTGATACTGACTAGAATTTTTGTGTATGAGTAATGTATACTTTCCTGCCTATTGGCGAGGGAATTGAAAATTAAACAACTACGCTGATTTTTTATCATCTTAAATTTTTGTATCAAAATTAATTATAAAAACATCACCAATTTTCCAAAAATGTTTTTCAAAACACATATTGAAGCAACGTGGAAATTAATGTTACACACAGTCTCAGTAGTTCCTATACTTATAGTCTAAGATCCAATAGAAGTTGACCTTCACCTACCTCCTTAGTGCTTAACAGTGATTTAATATCAAATCTAGTATGTTGGAAAAGATTTTTCGAAAGGGTTGCCGAAGAATTTCCTGGCCAGGCTAATTTTAATTAGCAATTAAAAAATTGCTTTCCAAAATTAATTTCGACTATCAGATAAATGAAAAAATCATGTACTAATCAAAAGTACTATGTTTGTAGATGATGCAGTCGTTTGGTTGCCTATTTTTTACCTGGCCAAACTATGGGGTTGCCAGGTATAAACAGGTAATCACAATGACTTATCTTCACTAATGTGCTTAGTCAATGAATCTCATATCAAATTAAAGATAATTTTATTCCGAACACAATGGTATAAGGTTGCCTAAATAAAACAAGGCAAGCTACACCGTGCGATAGAAAAGGATGTGACATTGCAGCTGTGCGACGTGGAAATAATAGATAGTTTCTACTACTTGCTTTTGAACGGATCCTCTATGCCACAAACATTTGAAAAAAATGCAGAGTTAATACTTATTAGAATTTGTTCAACTAATGCGAGAGAAATACATTTAATTTTCGATCGGTATTTATTGCCGTCCATTAAAGACTCTTAACTTCAAAATCGAAAAGAGTTCAACATTCCGTATAAAATATCAGGACCTCAACAAACAAGGCCTTCAGATTTTTTGCAAAGCCTCAAAAATTATCGTTTTAAAGACGCTTTAGTGGAATTTTTGGCTGATTATTGGGAGAATAAAAATCTAATCACAATAATAAAAAACAAAAAAAAAATTTACCGTTCAACATTGACAGTCCTCTTTTCAAGTTGAGCATAACTTCATTAAGAAAACTGAAGAAGTTATTTATGAATGCAACCATGAAGAGGTGCATACGAGAATCATTTTTCACGCTTGTAAGTACGCACCAGGGTCAAGAATTTTAATCAAGCCTCTGATACCGACGTTTTGGGTATTTTGTTAGGTAATATGCGGACTTACTCTGCAATTTTTTCAAATGTTTGTGGCATAGAGGATCCGTTCAAGTGCAAGTAGTAGGAACCATCTATCATTTCCACGTCGTTATAGCACAGCTGCAATGTCCCGTCCTTTTCCATCGCACGGTGTAGCTTGCTCGGACCTCACTGTCGCACATTCTCGCTCGCAGGAATATTTAGATTTAAAAAAATCGGTAACCGTAATTTTTGCCAAGTTTTATTTAGGCAACCTTATCCCATTGTGTTTGGAATAAAATTATCTTTAATTTGATACGTTTCATTGCTAAGCACATTGGTGAAGATTAGTCATTGTGATTACCTGTTTATACCTGGCAACCCCATAGTTCGGACAGGTAAAAAATAGTCAAAATTAATTTTGAAAATCAAGTTTTTAATTACTAATCAAAATTAGCCTGGCCAGGAAATTCTTCGGCAACCCTTTCGAAAAATGTTTTCCAACATATTAGAATTGATATTGAATCACTCTTAAGCACTAAGCAGGTAGGTGGGAAGGTCAACTTCTATTGGATCCTATAATATTAGATATGATTCATTTCTAAAAAATGCACACATTAAAATTCTGTACGGCCTAATAAGTAATTTACAAATTTTTATTTGATTCACTACTCGCAGAATGTCAAATAGCATCCAGAACAGAGTTAAAGATATTCAGTATTATAGATGGTGTGAGTGAGATACTGTGCAAACAACAATAGAGCATATTTTTTTGCAGCTGGGCCCATGGTTAGCGGTAGAAATTCCTGATCTGATATCAAAAGGAGTGATATCATACAAAGAAAAAACTGGATGATTATGGGTGCTGAATAAATTAATTTTACATAGAAAGTAATACAAAATATTTTATAATTGTATATTTTGATGAGAAAATATCACTGTTCAAATTATTGAAATGTTGCAAATTCCATTCCATATCCGATTTAACCATTTATAAAATCTATGACTAAGTATGGAATTCAAAATTACTTGAGCTCAATAAGTTTAATGAATATATCTATCCAAACGTGTTATTTATAATAGTGTTTATTTTTGTCAATTTGAAGTTCATTTATTAATTTTTTACATATATATATATTTCGCAGAAAATATGTGTTTTCTTTCTTGCGTCTCAAAAAATGTTATTTCGGATGTAGTGCATCCGAAAATCTTCATAATGCGACTTCTTATTTCTTCTATGAAATTATAACCATATAGCAAAAAAAATTGTTCATATGTGAGATGACGCATTCTCATTTTCGATCAGAAAGATTAATCAAATATCTAGAGAGAGGCGATCTTGAAAAGAGACTTTTTATCAAGTATCTTCACTTATGTATATTAAAGAAGTGATTTATTTCTTAAAACATAAACCAGGTAGACAAAGATGGTTATACAAAGATGTTTTTTATTGCTCATATAAAAATTTACGATCAGCGGCGCTAGCATTCCTATTGTATTCCGCAAAATATAGTTTGACTTTGTTTTGGGACGGCCTTGATATAGATACATGAAGTAATCGAGTCAAATCATCTTCCCGTATTAATATCTAATAACAAGAATATTAAAATAGGCTTTTTAGTTTTTGAAATGTGTGAAAAACCTGAACGCGCAAAAAATTAAAAAGCCCATTTCAGTTACGTCAGTTAGAGATCTAGAGCATCCGTATAACAGAGAAAAATACGTTCAAACACGAACAATAAAAGGAAAACTGTAAATGAAATGAATGTTAAACGGGATAGATTCTGTTTTATGGGTAATCTACCTCCTATGGCTCCCCCAGCAGCCTGTATACTTAATGGCATCCTGGTTTCTTATCGAGTACAGGGCACGCTAGCATGCATGGCCTAGACCTAGATACAAAGCACAGTGACCAAACAGATATACAGGGTGATAGTGATAGATGATATGATAATTACTATAGTTATGGGTACGTAGGATTTAATATTGATATTATAACTGATAGCTTTGACCGCCAATTAGTGAACAACTAATGCTTCTAAGAAACTTTTCGAAGATATTGTGGTGAGACACGGTCCTGGACACGCTTGTATACTTAGCAATTAAATGGCAGATGCAATTGTGGAGCTTAAGTCAAAAGGATATCTGTTAGATTATGAACAGGCTGTTCGGGATAGCAAATAGAATTATAACGACAGCAGATGAGTGCAGTACTCTCCTAGGTGGAGAATACATGTCTGTTAGGCACGAATACATCAAACCGAGAGTTGTCATTGGATACAGGTAGAAAATCGAGGTCTGGGAAGGATATAGGATGCGGGTAACAATACTAGTAAATTGTTGATTGAAAAAATCGTCTCACTGAGAACTCCGCGCCCGAGAGGAATCGCCAGAAGTCAGCCAAATTTTGGTTCAGTTAAATACGATGGTTGATTATATTCTCAACTGGTCGGTAATTGAAACCACAGACGAATCAGCAAATATCCTTACTAACGAGCTGCCTCGGTAGCCTTCTTCAAGGTTCACAAAATGTACTTTTTGCCGGGGCAGCTGAAACGTCAGTAAAGATATTTATTAATTCGTATGTGGTTTCGATTAGCAGTGAGTAGAGCATGAATATAATAAACCAGAGAAACAACCACAGGATAATTTTCAGAAGGTACATTAAATGAAACGGGTCTAAATATACCTGATGTGACGATCAAAACCAACCACAGCAATGGAAGTGATGATGGACCTGCCAGCACTGGAAATTTATATAGAAGAGGTAGATCTAGCAAATATGTCATGCTTTAAGTTGATACACAGCCATATATTGTGTGCAGCATCTAGAATTCGGATCTGGAATATGGTTATTATAAACACGCCACCATGTGACACCGGTAGTAACACCCTCCTACAGAATTTAATTTTTGACCTACTTTGCACAGTTCTTACAACTTCTGAAAACCAGATCATGGTGATATTATCAACATCTTAACAGACGAACTCAAGTAAGCTGAGGGAGCAGGCTATAGTGTACTCCTGAAATGTCCAAATTAAATGTACAAGGTCTACAACAAGCATGTCAACATAACTCGAACTAGCTAGTCATTACTGTATATAGCTGCTAAAGATATTGTCCACAGGAATAGTACGAGCAACAATATCAATATATGTACAGATAGCAGACAGGTATTGCTACCTTTCAAATGTTGCAAATTAATGACGAGATTAGCATTGAACTGCCGCCACCATCAAGCAACTGTAGAGGCCTCTGCCAAAAATAGACATAACACCTGAATCTCATTTGTTTCCCACTTCTTATTGTTGGACCGTTATCGATCGTTTGCTATCATAGACTGGATCATGGTAGCTATCACAATTCTACTAACTACCGAGCAGAAAAGTTATACAGATAATTCTTTGAACCATTGCTCTAAGTTTTTTAAACAAGGTGCTCTCCTTCTCCTGGACCTCTCCTGCATTCTATCTTCCTTCAATTATGAGATTCCCACTGTTGCTATGATAACGCTGTTGAAAGAGCGGATCCACAAGTCTGCTCATTCCCTAGGAAATTTCGTAGTTAGTCTAGTAAGGAAGTAACGAGATGCTACCTTTCCACGTAAAGGCTAGAGCTTCAATTTGCTACCACAACAGCAACTGGATGCTGTCAGCTGAGAGCACCTCATTGATATTATGAGGCCTAAGTGTTACACTGTTGTGTAGGGGATGTGAATAGGAAGACAGTCTGAGGGGACGTTCCTCTTTTATGTCCAAAAGTAAGATAACTAGTTTGGGATAGTAGATATAACATTCAGCCTGTATTGAAGCTGAACCGAGAACTGAAACTCTTGGGCAGATATGCACATATCGGTAGTGTACAACTATTTGTGACGTTTATTCTGTGAGAATCTTCCCCTAACTATTCTCAAATTTAGAGGTAATGGCCATCGCAAATTGAACAATACATCTCAATTTCTAAATTTATTCTCATTACCATACTATCTCGCAACCAAATGGTTAAGTTTTCTGAATGAAAATATTAGGCTTTTCACAGTGGCGTAGCAGTTTTATTTTTTGGAGCGGATACAGATAAATGCTTTTAATAGTGTCGTGCGACTAAAATGTATGTTCATTTCTAATTAGTGAAGAGAGGCAAGTTGTGTGGAAGGTAGTTTACTCAATAAAGCTTCAACATCAATCATAGGAATCTATTAAAATAATATAATAATATATATAATAAATAATAAAAAAGTTTAATGATTTGTGGTATTTTCAGACAGTTATTTTTTTGAAATTATAAATGGAAAGTTCCATCATGAGAATGAATTACAGAACTCAAAAGTTTGCTCTATGAATTAGTGGTATTTGTGATGATCCACAGAAAAATGTTACGAAAATGCATAAATATCAGTATATTATTCGGTCAATGAAATAAAGACAGCAATCTTCAGATTTTGAAAATTATGAATATACAGATTTCTGAGATTATGTAGGTATTCGAGACAAAATAACGTTGATTTTGAGTAAGATTCATTGTTTTGATTCTGTGTAGAGATGTGAGCTTCCAACAATTTGGGATATCCAATTATAAGTAATTTGCAAATGCTAGTTCTACTTGATTACTTGTATAATTAATTACACAGTATTTTGTAGTCTGTAGTCACTATAAATGAAATATCGGAAACATTGTCTTACATTTGAGGTACTCTTGACTTCAAGTGCAAAAATTGAGTCAAATAGATCGACTTCGTTCTTCTTCAAGCATTTTTTTGTTGTTGTTGCAGTCACTGATACCGAATTCTGCTGGATAAAATATCACTGCTCATTATGATACAGGTATCTAGAATTTGTGCAGTACAGTACATAACCAATCTTTGTTTTTATGTGTTTTTCTCTTTTCATACTTAAGTGAAGTTTCTGATTAAATGAGGACGTATAGGACATTTTTGGAGAACTCATAAACTTTGAAGTACATCAACTTAATATTTTTTTATTTATTAGATGCTCTTCTTATCTCATCAACTAATATATATCAATACATATAATAATCCTCCGCACATATCAACCCTAAAAATCAACCAATGGAATGATTAGCCCTAATAGGAATGTTGTATTAAATATCAGAACCGTTCGGCACTAGCTTATGCAAAACATACAAACCCATTTCCTTATCTAAGGAAAGGCGTGATAAAAATCAAACTATTCTATGCTCGAATGTGAATTGAGGTGATCGACGTGACTTAATAGTTTGCTTAGTTTGCTGTGCTACTAGCTTTAAGGCTTCATTCAGACCTGAGAAGATCTATACAGGCTGCATTGTACGGCAATGGTTTGTATTGTGGGATCTCCGACCCACGGTCAGCATTGGGCGCCGCGGCGTCTCGCCAGTCCGTCGGCTCCCGTTTGGATGGGCGTCCCGCTTCTGCATGGCGTCGACGGATATGTCGCAACAAACGTTGCCCGACGACGACTACGGTGGCCTTTTGTTTCCCAAAGCTATTACTCCAGGCAGATTATTAACGGAGATATCTTTTGGGATTATTCACATTTAAAATAGAAATGAACATATACTGTATATAAGGAAAAATGTTATAAGTAAATAATAAAATTGGGATTAAGCTGGCAGATTGAGACGTAAAAAAAATTAAGTGTTGATATTATATGTTCTATCATCTATAAAGTTTTGATCACGGTGGGAGTCCCACTCTTGTTAGTCACATATTTGAGAGTTCCATTCAATGGCGACAGAGTAATAGCATTGATTAAAGACTGTTAAGTAATATATTACTCTGTGGTAATACGTATTCATATCGCGCAATCTATTAGTTAACATCTACGGTGTATGCGATACTGATTTCTGAAGCCTGAGAAACAGTGGCTTACGTTGGATAACACGATAATGGCTATAATTAATTGTAAAATAATTTTACATGGGGCAAATTTGTTTTGGGTTTCAGCTGAATAGGGATATCGAATAATGAGAAATGCCCCATTTGTTCTCTTAAATCATGGTTCAAGAATCATTTTATTGAAAATTTTGGTCTGATTTCAAAGCTGCTGATCCACTTGAACTAAATTTGGGAAATATTGAAAATCACGGAAATTTAAAAAAAACCTAAACGTATTTAGAATTGTTGAATTTATAAGATCGTTTTGTTCCTTTTTATTTTTGAATTCAATTCGAACTATCAACAGTTATAGTCAAAATCCGATTCAAAATTTTATTTTCAAACTGTTACCATTGCGTGGGAAGTATAGAGTAAACCTAATTTGACGCCATATTTTTGATCATATTTTTGAATAACCTTATAATTGCTCACAAAACCCTAATATCAGCAGTAATCTTTCTTTGGTTCAGAAAACATGCATCTGAAACCCTCGATTGCCCCGACCACGTCGCCAGTGGCTTTTTGTATTCCGCTATAACTTTACTAATGATTCGAGCGACGACACTTCCGGTAATCTAAACTGTGCCAAACGGTAGAGGACTCGAAACGTAACTTTTATGTACAGCTCAAAGTTTTATTTACTTTGAAGCATGAGAGTTTTGAATACGAATACGAAATTGTTCCTTACGTCGCTAAGCAGGTTTGAGGTGTGTGTCTCTGCTTTTTCATGCAATTCAGAATCTAGATAGGGAAAACCATAGACTTATTAAGTACAAGTCTACTATGAAAATATCCTTCCCAATAGTATTTGTATCAACCCGAAAGTCTTGAATATTTGAAAATTTGATGATCAGTAAATAGCAACAGCTTCAGGAAGGTCATACCGGATTATTACATCTATAGCGTTCTACAAAAAAATAAACTTTGGCTGAGAAACTGAGAACCAATTCTTATAAGCCATAATGTTAAGCTTTCCAAATTTTGTTTTCCAGCTATCAGTTCATTGATGAGTATATTAACTGGTGCAATATTTGCATACCTTTTGCTTTTATTTACATAAATCAGGGAAAATCAGAACTTCGGGCCCTTTGTAATACCTGAAAAGCAAAAAGGTCTAGAACTTCGAACCAGATAATTAGAGCGAGTAACATTCACTTCAGGGTTAGAGCGGACTAAACTGCTTTTTAAAGGGATAGTTTCCACCACCATCGTGAACATGTTGTACATTAGAGATCATTTTGGCAAGGCGATTTCCTTGAAAATGGACCAGCAGGCTCATTACGTCATTCAGTCTTGCATTGCAATTCTGATTCACACTTAACAATATCCTGAAAGGGAAGGATCATAAAGATTTTGCTCAAGTGTTGTTGAGGGTGAGTCAGAGGTCTTCTTATATACTACCTACCAATTACTACTATCAATTAATTTCTGAAAGTGGACTTTCCTGATAACCTTTGAATGATGACGCTGTATAATTCGAGGATTTTTTAAATATAATGAACAAATTAGGACAACCCAAGTTAAAAAGTTTCCAATTCATCTAATTTTAACACGTTTCTGTCGCTGCTCTCAACCAGCTGGCTGATTTCATATTATTAATTAGTACTATCTTAACTAAATATACGTTCCCATTTACATGTAGGCGAGTCGCTGAAAAGATCATATGCCTCCTGGATTCATTCATTGCAATGGTATACTATTTTCGTCTGATTTGACGACAACAGTTGATTAGCCATTAACACTTTTGAATTAATTTTATATAAGCATACATTTTTGTATTTACTAATTTGAAAGGCTCACTAAACTGACAACGAAGTATTTGGATTTGTTGCCGATTTGGATAATCAGCTGTTGCTGTTATACCAGACAGAAGTATCCGCCAAAATAGTAAACTTGCATGTCTTCAATCCTATGTGTTCTATAGTTTTTGTGATTTATACATTGATTATCCTATACTTATAATATATATATATATATATATATATATATATATATATATATATATATATATATATATATATATATAGCAACTATCAAATATCTTATTACAAAAGCTTTTTCATTTATAAGCATTCATATATTCATAAATTCCCTGAAAATGAATTCCAATACAGTTTTAGAGGTGATGAGGTGTGAAGAATCTTTAATAGAATCAAGGAAAAAGAAGCTGTATTCATAAAATTTTGTATGGTTGGGGAATAAAATGCATTAAAATAAAAGTTCATCCAATAAAAAAGCTTTAAAGAAGACGAGAGCGATAATGATTGTTTGGAGCTGCATCGTGTCCGGAAAGTACGATATCATGAGTGTAATATAAATTATTCGTAATATGTATGATAATCTGAAAACTTAACGTAAATTTTGCTTTTGAATAACTATTAGTGTAACGGTCAAACTAAAATCTCCTAGGCATGAATAATTAATATGATTCACCTTTTATTGGATCGATATGCCGATCCAGTGACGGCGAAGTTGCCAAAATCATTTTTTGCTTTGAGACTATATGGAGTAGATGGTTTGATTGAGGTAATGCAAACATTTTCGAATATCTAGTATTAATTTGCGGGGTTTAAAAAGTGCTAGAACCTTTTTTTATAATTTTGATATATTGATAAACATATTGCGAAGCAGATGACAATTCTGAAACGTAAAATTGATAATATTATCATGGCATATTGCATTTTTTCCTGATTTGACAGATATTCACAACATAATTTGTGCAGTTTGTAAGCTTTCAAATTTCCATACCGCAGCAGCCAACAGAACTGTTTTTAAATACATTGTATGAAACACGTTATGAAATGACATTTTGTTAAAGCCGCTCAACAAGGATAAACCTTCAATAACTAGGTATATTAACATAAGGTATTTTATTCTTCATAAAAATTGCAAGAAATAATTGATCCAGCTGGGGCGATAATCACTTATGAGTTCTTCCATCTTGGAACAAATACTAAAAGATGTATAAAATACTATACTGTGTAGCCTAAAACTCAAATTGGGCCATTGTATTTGCACAGCAGATGATTAATTGTCTTATATCCCTGTTCACATCCCCTACACAGGAGTTTTTCATCCCACCTCATATCAAAGAAGTGCATCGTTGACTGACAGTGTTATTTCGCAATGCCGCAAGACGAAGTTGGTCTCTGGACATAGACACTGGACAGGTAGCATGTCGTTATACATTCATTAGGAGGACCTGTGAGTGTGTGAGTGATTTGATGTTGATTGAAATAATCTTGAGTGTATGCCATCAAACATTTTTAACTAAATAATCAATCAGTATGTACATCGCAGATGTCAAAACAGCTGATTTGAAAAAGCACATGGTGTTAATCTATTATTCTGTCGTCACTTTGATTTTCAGATCTTTGAATACTCGGAAATATCTTGAGGCGAAAACAAAAAACTGCTTTCTATCCACGTTTGAACGTATTTTAATTCTAACATCTTGAGAATCCTTCACTGTTCAATTTTCTGTGCCACAGACCTATAGAGTATAAAATAATATCCAATAAACATGAGTCTGCTAACTGCAGCTAAAAAGTAACAGAGAGAACGGAATACAGACCCAAATATACAGAATTGCAAAAAAAGGAATCGAATAGTATGAACTAGACTCAACACCCACATATCTTTCGCAAGTTGTGTTTTGTTATGGCGTAGCGAATTTTAGGAATTTTTAGTTCCCAGTAAAACTTGGACTCGTTCCAGATTAGTTTTTGGTGGAGTTAAAACGAGGTAACTAGATGCATGCGACACAAACCAGACTACTTTTTATTCCGTTCTAACGTTTTTTTCCAAATAAACATTATGAAGCTTTTACGAAAATTAGTTTAAGTCAAGATGTCATACAGATGGTCGACGCCAATGTTATATACAATCGGTAGTCGAAGACGTCTATAAGAGGAGCAATGGAGCATATGATTTTGGGTCAGTATAGGATACCAGATTTTAGGTGTGAAAAATAGAAGATATAGATACGCCCCCTAGACAAAATGCAGCGTGCCTGAACGCATTTTTGTAGAATCACTAAATTACTGTCAGACAGTCGGTTGGCTTTATTTTTGAAACAACCGCAAGGAGACATTGTCAATGTTTCTAACATTACCAGACTTTTACTCAAAAAGGTATTTTTCGAGCTCCCATTCACTTGAAACTCAAACATTACTAGCCAATTATGTGATGTAAAACTTGTTTCGGATTAGAAAGAGGCAGTGACGTTATTAATATCCGGCATCATACACGTTTTTGGTACTTACATCAGCGGATGCTTTACCTCAGGTGGGGTGGTCAGCGGAGTCTGTTTGTTGACATTCCTCATGTTTTGCTATTTATTGTACTTTGTGTCTTTGCTCTGTATCATGTCCAACGTTATGGACATTGTCATTAAGCACACAAGTAAATCATAAACAATCGCTAATAAGCCTTCCGTAAGCATAAATTAATGGTAGATCTGGCTTATGTATATCAAAGGCTTTTGAGAACGCATGGTATTCGAGACTTCTGATCAAGCTTTCTGCCAATGGGCTGCCACGAGGTCTGTACCAGGAGTTAGATTGTTTCGTCAGGGACCGATTCTTATAAGTGGTGGTGGATGGATGTGCTTCCAATATATTTATATACTATCAATGCCGGTATTCACCTTTTCGTTCTCGAACGCCCTTCTTGCTGTACATCAAAGAACTGTTGGAAATGACATCCAATCCAATGTATAGCTTCGCAGATGACAGAACCTTCATATCCTGCATGGAAACAGGCAAACCACTATAATCCCGCGAGATCTTACATCGATGGAAGTAATATGTTTTTCAGATAAATGAGGACATCGAAAAAATTGTCGAATAGAGATCTGCAAATGTAGTCTAGTTTAATGTACAACATTTCGACAAGAAAGTCATTAGTATAGTGAACGCCCAGCATTTGGGTTATCTTCCATCGAGATTCTGGGAATTAACATCAACAATAACATGTCCTGGCACCGTGGCATCGTGTTGTCGGCGTATGTATGCTGAGGTATGTATGGCGATGCGCACCGAATCACCCCCTAAAGATTCTCCATAAAATCCAGAAACGAAAAATACGTCTAGTGGATCCGCCTGGCCTTACAAAGGATCTCCGCAGCCTAGAACATCGAAAAAAGGTGCTTGATCTGTCTCTCTTCTACTACAGATACTACCGACTAACTTCCAACGCTTCGAGTAAGCCTCTTCCAAAAGCCGTCTGAGAGTTTTTTCTTAGATGGTTACAATTGGTTAAGGTCAATGTGAATGAACATTTGTCGCGCTTTTGGGGCGTGATCGGATTTCTGCCTTTGCTAGAGGTTATCTATATCAAAATGGGTCCTTTTGTGACTATTGTGTCGCCAAACAAAAGTGGATGACAACAAAAACTGTCCACAGCTAATACCGGAACTTATATAAGCAACGTGTGAGTCAACTAAAATAAATATTTGTTTATACCGGTGCCCATGAAAATTACCGATTGCTTTGAATTCTGAATGTTTGTTGAAAAGGTACGTCATAGTGTCTGTGATATAGTTATCTCTTTCTCATCTGAAGCAAGCCCTAGATTATCAAATTTCATCAATCATCCAAGTTGTCTCTGGATCTGTACTTGTCCTCGATTTGCTTGTATAAGTGTCCGTGGTAACAGTATAATACGAGTACAATAAAAAACGGTATGTTACCTGAAACCCGAAGGCTGTAAATCTATATCTACAAATATTTAGGTGAATTAATTTCATTATTTGAAACTATCACCAAATTGTGATAGCTAAAGATAGGTAAAATGGAATTGTTTAGTTGCTACCAGAATTATCAGATGGATGAATAGAAATCCACATAAAAAATGTAAGAGACTAATCGACGCAATCTAGAAGAGCCTAGGATTGCGTTGAATGACTTATTACATTTTTTTCAAAGCGGGGGGCGATTCTACCTAGGGAGGTGTCGGGAGATGTAATGGGGGTGCGAATTAATAGAACATATCAAAATATCAAAGATTGTTTTTAATAACCATATTTTATTATAATTCAAAAATTCCCAACGAGGCAGAGCGAAGGTGCGGGAAATGAGGCTAGCAAAGCACTTAGTGTGAATGGATTATCATAATAACGTTCTTAATTCAGTAAAAAGATAAGAGGGGGAGAAGGTTGAAATAAGCTAATAATATTTAATAGGCTATTTGTTTACGTTTAAACAAATAAAACGCGATTGTGTTCAATAGTTTTTCGCAAGAACGTATTGGAAAAAGATTAGTCGATATTTTATGATAATTTCGAACATCAGTATCGCATAGTGAAATCTGAGAAAAGTAACATTCAATACAAAAACTGTTACATTATATTGAAAACTTATGTCAAATGTTCCTTATCCTTTTCCGCAGATCCATATAGTTTTTATACTATTAAGGATATTCACGAAAACAATGACCTGTTTTTGCAATATAAATACTATAATTCTCACACTAACAGAGACAACCTTAAGAATTTCCCATTAATATTGATTGAAATATGATCACGCATAGACAGATTACAATTTTGTCATTTTATTATAATTACTATAAAAGTTAGGAAGACAACCTATTAGGCACTACAGGGTGAATATGTTACAACTAGTTGCGGTTTTGTGATCCACAAAAGTTTTAGCAAATTTCCTCACATCGTGATGAGAGAAACGTCTTGCGAATATGAGAGTCCCCAACACCATCCAGCATTTTTTCAAGAACATGACCCACGTGATGATACATTCAATATATTACGTCGAACTCCGTAGCTGACAGAAAAATAAATGAAGTGCCATCAATTTACTACGTTGGTAAGGATATTGGACTCATTGGCATTGAAAGCTAGGCACACATCATTTTGAGTTATATCTACTATATATAAAACACCACGCGTTTTATTTATGTCCTTCCAACTCTCCCATAAAAAACAAAACGAATAGCTTTGGCTTTCATTCCCCATTTAACGCTTCTCAACATTTCATCCTTCGCAAGTCAGATCACTTAAGAAAAATGACGCGAAGAAGTGATAAATGGAATTTGATATAAAGATAAACGTTGAAGGTTTACCAGTGACATGATATGTAATGGCTGTGAGGAGATTTTTGGATATATTATAAAGAGATATATAACATAGTCATCATATTGCAGTCTCAAAATTCCCCCCATTTGAGATCCAAGATCCCAAAAAAATACGTTTCAACTTCATAATGGCGAATCATTTGATATTCGTTTCAAAATTGTTATCTTTCTTTCTGTTTGTATAAGTTATAAGAAATAAAATGAGTAGATCGATTTAGTGGAACTTCTATGCCTATTACGCAATGGTAGCCAGATCCATAACTTGTTTAACAGTGGGAAAGAAATATATATTCGAGAACTGTGACAACTGTATTCAACTTGGAAAATAGATGGAAAAGTCCCTCGAAGACAAGTAGTAATCCTTGTGGCGACAGGAATACATTTCACGGAAATGTCTGCTGCCAAAACGACGCCGCCTGTTTCCATATTAAAAACAATTTCTGTGTTTCTCCAGCTGAATACCCACGAGCAGTTTTCCTATCCTATAAAAATATTTTGTATGCTCTTCGCAGGTCGTCGCCATGACTAGCTTCTATTATAATAGCACAAAAAGAAGAAACAACCAGATTTATTGACTAAAATGACTGAAAAATTATGCACCACCAACATATAGGTCGAAAAGTTAAGTGTTAGATTTATTTGTAGCTTCCGGCCAAATCACTTGTAAAAATAAATGTAAAAATGGACGTTTACGAATACTTATTATCGAAGTATTTCTGAATCTCTGTAAACTTAAAGCATACCCAATGAATTCTAAACTAAGTAAAAACAGGAAGGTGAAAATTAAAGCTTTATATTCATAACCTATTTGCTTTATGATAATTAGAAAACACAGATTTAACAAGCTGCTGTCTGATGATTAGAACTGCCCAATTTGTAATTTTGGCTTCACCACATTCACAAAATGTGGAAAATAATTGTAAAAAAAATTCACAATGCTCTTGCTACCCCACACCATAATTAATACTATACCAAACAACACACATTAGACATTTATTTGCTTAAACTCCGCCTTATGCATAATTAAATAAAAATATTGCTTCTATGAGATCGGTTTGTTGGGATACTCAGATATTTGGACAAAGCTGGCTTAATGAAATCTCTGCTTGAGATAACTATGTTCATGGCTACCCCCATTAATTGTTCATGTTTATTTAGTATATGTTTCAAGACGGCAAGTCACTGTCATAGCCCAGCAGTCTTTGACACAGTTGATAAGAACGCATGCAAATAAATTTTTCAGCTATCAGAACGAAGTAAGAGTCTGCCGCTTATATATTGTAAAATCTCTTCATTAAAAAAAAACGGCCATGTACATAACGAGGAAGTTATTTGAAGGAATACAGGGAACGGTTGATTTTTGGAAATACCGATATATCGCGTATTGTTATTAATTTTTTGGCCAAGCAATACAAAGTAGGTAACAAAATTACTGATGTTAAATTGAGACATTTGATTATTTACATAATATGGGGACTAAATACTCCCTATTTTACGATCGCTGGATTATCCGAGTTGAGAAAAACCGTCGTTGACATCCGTATTATTCCATCACCAAGTCAAATATATCGTGTAATTACGGGGAATCCTAAAATCTGACTGACCTGATAGGTACAGGGGAATCCCTCGTTATTATATTTCTATCTGCAGTTACATATTTATGAATGCTTGGCTTTCCCGTTGAAAGAAAAGATATAGTGTGCCTATAGTAGTCTTTTGTGGAGAAAAAATCTGCAGATACAAATTGTGGCACAAATTTTAAGAAAACTTTTGAAGTGCTAATTGAAAGTTACGGTTACACATTGGGTCACGTTTAACGTGTATCTACTGGGTGAGTTAAGCCTGGAATTATGTACAAGTATCTACAATCTGGATCCTGGAACAATATTTTGAACCAGGATCATGACATAGAAAGCGATTTGCCTCTAAATCTGCTGGATGATGTGCAAGATGACAGCAACTGTGAGGATAAGATGACCTTTTTGATTTAATGAAGCAAATAAAGAGAAGTGGATATATTAAAGAACAGGATGTACATCAACTAATTTCTTCTGATGACCATGAGCAAGAGCTTTCTATAGAAAAAATAGCTGGCTCAATAGCTGTTGCTTGAAAATGAAAATGAAGAATAAGGGTTGTTGATGAACTCATTTCTAATATAAAAGATTTTGGCTTTGGAACAAGCCTTGTAATATCTGGATCAGTAACCCGATTGCCATCAGATGATCTGCTCACAAGAAGATTAAAAGATATAATGATAATGATATCGAGACTACTGTACTGCCAATCATCATCATTATAGGGCAGGGGTCACTAAATAGCGTATAGTGGTCTGGATCCGGAATCTATTTCGATTTATTCAAGCATGTCGGAGGAATCTAGGTCTGAGATCTAGGAATATTGATATAAAAGTTAGTAGCACTTATTCAATTTAGCCCGAGCTTTGTATCTTCTGTCGTTAACAGGCCACAGTGAGCAACCGCGCTGCACATAGATCGGGGTATTTCCAGGATTTCACGGTCTAGTGGAGATAAGTTAGTGCAAGCACTAGCTTCAGACAGATAGTTCAAAGTGAAAACAGATAATTTTCGCATTTGTATTAGGTACTATTTTAATTTATGCATCGAGTAGTTAGATTTATTCTATAGAAAACTTAATCAGATTTATTTTCATTTTATTTGTTAATTGATATTTTAAATCTACCAAACGGAACGCGATAGTCTAATTTCCAAAAATTGTGATGCGTACAAATTCGGTAAGAGATGATCCATAAAATGACACCAAAATAAAATCCATAAGACTCGGGTATCGTGAAACTAATCAAAAAAATTTAGGCTAAAAAAAACAGTTCAGAAAATAAGCATTTTTGAGTATGGAATCAATCTTATAAAAAAATCGCAAAAAAATGAGCTTAAATTATAAAAATATTCATAATAAAAAATAATAGTAACTTATTAGATATTATTTGAATCAGAATAGATAATGAAATATGGTAATGATTATTCTTTTATTTCAATTTTATAAACTATCCTCAAATATCAGTATTTTACACCACTGTGTGAATATTTTTTATACTTTTAATTTTGTTAATGGAGAAAAAGAATTTAATTCCTGGAAAAATAGCCGTTTGAACAGAATTTGAGGATGGCGTATATGAACATAAAACATTCACTCACTCCTCGAACCGTCGGGTCAGGGGGAGAAAATCTCCCCTCTTGTCAGGCCTGTCCAACCCACTAGAGTAACAAAACTCAGATTGTCACAACAGTTGTGTCAGTAAACACTAAAAATAGTCAATCTACTTGAAATATGCCTTAAAAGAATCAAGAGTTTTACACCCAAAAGCGACCTTTGAAATTTGTAGGAACTGGTACAATACACGACTTTAAAATTACATCATCCATGAACTAGATGAATCTAGCTATTTCTAGTTCGTTGGAGTTTATCCATCACCAAAATGAAAACCAAACGTCCCACGCAATTTTGGCGCAGTAGGGGAAGTTCTGCGCCCTGACCCCCGTCGAAGGGAGATCTCTCACTACACCCTCTCTCTCCCAGAGTTGCGCGAGTTCCATGCCCACACGTCTACGACTTCCTATAAAGCGAGGGTTGTATGAGAGTTCCAGACAGTTTCTTTATTTGTAGCATACACATCAGTTGCATACTCTCTACCCCCTTGGTTACACGCTCGTACCGCACACGCATAGGACTTTAGGAAGTTTAAAATGTAAGCATAGCAGCCTAATTTCAAGATTGTTTAGAAATTGCTTAGCTGTAGCTTGTTATTCATAAATGCTTATGAAGTGGATTACTTCTCACTTCTCAAACACACAGTGTGATGAAATTAAAATGTTGTGCATCCTTTTACCTATCTGAAAACTAATTTTTTCGTTTTGCAATGAAAAAATTGTATTCGTAGATACTAATTACTATAGTGAAACGTGCAAAATCAAATATGAGTTTTACTTTGTGAAATTTTATTTGAAATTACACGTCACCACCTTGAATAGATATAAATGATTATAACGGTCCTTTTCCACATAATTGCGTAACGGAAGACTTTTATAACATTTTAATGCTTTTGAAGTTTACTTAAAAACCATAATAATAAAATTAAATAAGATAAAATTATTACATTACATTTCATTTGGGCAGATATTAGTTGCCTCCTTAACACTTTGTTTTTTATAGCTTTTCATTTTTCATTACGAAAATTGGTATGATTGATATGGATCCACTGTAGCACGCGAATTTTCAATAAATTAACTTCAAAATCACCATTCAATTTTGTTAGAATTGGTATAGCGTTTAATGAATCAATGCTCATGTGCACTGCTTTGGTAATTTTGCCTTGGAATGTTGAGTACAATGACAGGGAAGCAAATTATTGGTATGCCTTGTGGCTCAATTCAGACTTTTCTGTACTTTTAGCAGGGCAGATTACGGTTTTCTTCGCCAATAGGCGAAAGAAGTATTATGATTATGTAGAATTGCTTTTCCGATTTAACTTTCCACGCCAACATGCGGTGAAGCATTGTAATCGCGAAAAATGTCTAAATTCAAGATATTCGTTTACTTGATGTTGATGACATATACATCTTAAAAAAACACGTCACTCATTTCCGTCGGTCTGTATGTCTGTCTGTTCGTTTATCTGTCCCTCTATAGGTCAGATTTTGATGTAATTTGGACATTAAATAACTGCCATGCAAAAAGCATATCAGTTTTTAAAAATCGGTTCAGTGTAGGCGAAATTATTGTCAAAAACGAAAAAAACGCACAGTTCGTTTTTGAATGTTGAAAATTGAGGGTGGAAAGTTGAGGGAAGGGAGGCGCCCCAACTTTTTTGCAACTGATAATAGACTTTCTATCATATATAAATTGCAGACTCCAGTAATTCTCAATGTTTGTCTGACATAACTGATTAATTCACACATATGCCTTCAAAAATGACATATTCTTTAAATAGCTGTGAACTTAAAATATCACGATACATCTGACGCACATAGCAAATATATATATTTAATGTATAATGGCTATATGCGTATGTTTTGAGGCGTAAATAAAATATAAGGAAAGATGAAGGTGCTGATTTATTTCACCTGTTTTAGAAAGTACTACTGATGTTCAATTGCATAATAATCATAAATGGTTATGAATTTGCCTTTTAAAATTTAAATATGGAATGAAATATCAAATTCTACACTAATATCATTACGTGGGTATAATTTAAATCACATGTATTCATGAAACTTTACTGACGATTCGCCTACCTTGGCAGACTTTCTAAGAGCATGAGTTTGAAGATTCAAAATTAAAAAAGTATTCACTAACATTAACTTGTACTCTGAAAAAGACGAAATTTCAGTACAGTTTCATAATAAAAACATCTGGTTTCAATTATTGGCAAGCTGAAGCGCTAGAAATCAGCAGCCACATTAAGTAAAGTTCCCTGGATATATAATGCCATCTGATCCAAAAAATGTCAGTGCTAGTTAGTAAATTCCTTCCGTAGAGCAAAATAAAACTAGATTACATATATTCCAAACATATTAATTTCGTATAAAGTTTTCTACTTACAGCATAATCAGCACAATGTTCTCGAAAAGCTTTCTGGTCAGCGCAGCCCTATTCTTTGTCGTCTATGCAGCATTCCTGGAGTCTCATGTAGAAGCCAGATACCTGCCCACCAGAGGAAACGGTGACAGAATAGACAAATTAAGGGAATTGTTGAAAGAAGTGAGTAGATTATACTGGGTGAGTCGCGTGACATTTCATTCTTGTCAAGGATTCTTTTTATATATTCCCGAAAGCTTACAGCTTTTTATATTTGGAACAATCTAACCTGTGTTTGCTTCTTGTGTTATGCTTTGAGTACAAACATGGTAAGGTAAACATATAAATTCATGATTACCCTAAGATCAAATTGTAATTTGTAATTGTAATAAGTGGCTGGACATGGATGATAATACTATCAAATATACAGCAAAGTGAGTAAATGGCATTCCGATTATCTTGAAGTTCGATAAATATGCTACCATATTAGTAAAGATGGTATAAAAATATTTAAAATGAACATGTCAGCTACATCTGTTAATTAAAAAAAATTATTCTCACCAGAATTAATATCAATCCAACAAATTTATAATGATTTTTACTATATATGTTGTGTGATTTTCACGATATTACACTGTCGAGTATACTTAAATTTTTCAATTCTAACTTACAAAATTGAGGTAGTGTGCTTTTATATCTGTAGTTTTCAGACAAGCCAAACATATTTTTCACACTGCCATCGTTAAGCATAGAATGTCAAATATAAAGCAGAGGCAATAGCTACGTAGGCATTTTGGATTAAAATGCTGGGAAGCACTGAGAAGAATGATTAGATGTCGCGCGACAAAAACATATATTCAACAGCAATATATTCTCGTGATTGTCGTAGTCCTGTAGTTAAGTACATAGTGGTTCATTTTGCATTCAAGTAGTGTAGTTAGAGCTCCTCGCATTATTCATAGTTCATTATTGATAGGTTTTTCACGGAGATATTAGGTGTTTTTGAAAATGGTGAATGTACGTTCGTGAAATAATAGTTTTAAAATGGTGGAAGCGTTAAAGATTCCACTAACCTTAAACGTTGCACAATTAAAGTTATTGATTAACGTTGACTAATGATTAAATCTTACTTTTAATCGGAAGAAATGGATGAGAAATGCAATGAAAGGGAGGAAGTTTCATACAATTAAAAACAAGAATTCCATGTAAATCATTCCTCGGCTCCTATTCTATCTATTACACGGTATAAATGAATAACATATACCTTTTTTCCGATACTTTGTCAATGTTTTAGTCAATATTGCCGTTACTTTTTCAGATACAGTTGCAAAAGTAAACAAATTCAGTCAAATTTTTCATACCAATCCGATTTGATATCTAATAGAAGTTCTACTCTGTTAATCCCAAATCTCATACCATAGACAATAAAACACAAAACAAAAATCTATATCATTACTAATATTTGTTATGTAAATGCTTAATCAAGCAGCTAACCCCTTACTTCAAACAAAAATACTACTTTAACGTTTTGTTTTGCTCCTTAGTTTCGTAGCTTATTACTGAGATCAATTAGAAACTATGAGGAAGAATTTCTTTGCCATAAGTAGATAAACAAAATAAATGAAGAAATATGACCTATATCTGATACTGTGATTAATCTATATTTATCATGGCCGTTAACGAAACTCAAATATGGATACTAAAAGAATATTACTGACGCTTAGGCTGCATAAGCAGATGTTATCGAAATACATATTGTGATTACAATTAACGGCCAGGACGAATAAAGATAAAACATCCATCCATCCATCATTCAGTATTGTTACTACGACTGTTGTGTATTAAAATCATTTTACGTTAAAAAAACAACAAGCTTAGTTTCCATACATCAACGTAACACAAAATTGTCGGTGCCGAGGTGCATGAATATTCACTGGCGGTTCTAATGGAGCATTCGGCGCCTTGTTACTTTTTGTATGTGGGAATATTATCTCAAATCAGGCTAAAACAAGTAAATAATTCTATTATTCTCCATTTGTGAGGGTAAATCCGCAATTCAACAATATGAAGCTTTAATTAGAATTGGAACTAGAGTGAAAGACCTACCGATGGTATATCACTCACCCTGCAAAGGTAAATTACAGTACATGCATTCAAATGCTTTTATAATGGGAGATAATACCATTATTTGGAGCGGGAAGTATCATTGTCCGGTATGATAACGCTACGTAATAATTCTATAAGTTCTCTCATGACCACAAGAGCCGGAACGCTGCCTGAAAAGAACCACTTTTTCTTATGCAGAAGAACCAATGCTTGCAATACCGCAAACTCCAGAAAAATGAAAAAATTAAGCTCTGAGAAACTGTGATAGTTACTTTTTCGCCATTTGCACCGCCTCCAATGCATCGATTTAAGTAAATTACCTACTTCTCTTTATCTTACCCTTCCCCGAATGTCAAAATCGGTACCGTATATTAATGAGATTACGCGATGTTTGTTAGACACACAGACCGACAGAAATTAGTGACAGGGATTTCGGTGTTCTAAGTAAATACCACATAACATCAGCGAACCATATTATTTCGATATTGTAAATTTTTGCTATTACAATACCTCCCTAAATCCTATGATCTGGGAAGCAAAATAGTCAAACTTTATGCTTTATTATTGGTATAGACGACTGAAGTAATTAACTAAAAAAACCTTGACTGAGGAAACCGCCTAGTGACTTAGAAGACGATCCGACGGGCTAAGAAATGGTACCTATTCAAAGCAAAATAGGGAAGCGCAGGCGATATAGATCTCCTGACAACCACAGTCACAGGCAGCAGACCATTGCTGATTGTATGCCGTTGTTTTCTGTGACCTACTCGTGTAATTGCGGACAATTAGACCGAAAGCCAGTAGGCTTTGTCTTGCCGGAAACTAGTGAAAGTGCTCACGGCACTAGTCATCAGAGGCGTCCGTATGTCATATATAGATGAAACATTTGTATATGCCAGTGATAAACCCCTACTCCTTATACTATTATTCTAATATCAATTTCTAGACTTATAAGAGTTGACATAATGATATCTGATATGAGTTAATTTAAGTTAGTATATACCAAATTGGCAAATTTCGTAATTTGCGCCCTTCTGGACATTCAATCCTCCCGAAATATCATAAGAGCAAAAAAACTTCGGTACTGAAGGCATTTCCTGCCCATGCAGACTGCGCCCCTGTCACGGGCCCCGATTGCCCTGCCCTAGCTAAGACCCTGGGCATCTCTTTTCAGATTATTCTTAATACTGGACCCGTTAATAACAAAGGAGTGGTTGTAGCGGCTACTGCTTGAAGTATAAAGAACCACTGCGCTACAATAAGAAGCGGTAATGTGTCGGGTTCAGGATATGGAGGAAAGCTAAGTAGAACAGACATCGTTGATATGGCGATAGAAAGGTATCAGGCTAGTGACCTGTCACCTAATGGAAAAAGACAATATAACGAATTCCTTTCTCCGAGACTGCATAGAGGATTAAGAGGGTGACTCAAGCGGTAACTGTACAGATATGGGAGCAATATTCACTCAATCGGTCTGATTGGAAAAATAATAAATTACTTTTTCACTGAATAAGGCAATGTATATATGAAGACAATGTTTAATCTAATATTTTATTAAATATCATATCTATGGAGCATATAACGACAAATATATTTTCCTACAACTTCCTAAAACTTGTACTATTTTCTACACTTTCGAATATAAAATCAACAAAAACCTGGAGCAAATGTAGTTTGTACCCTGATACATCATTTTAATACATTTCAAAATTTGGATATTTGATATGATTCAATTCATCGGAAAATGTTCATGTTACACTTATAAAATTAAATTTTCTTGTGATACAAATAATGCCTTCTGTCAATTCCAAAGGGGGGCGGAAATTAATTCGGAAACCCCTGAAGATATACGCTCACCTACGCCAATGATTTGGAAGTGTCTTCTTTCTTGCGCTCGGCGTTTGCCTGAAAACCTCACGTCCAAAAGCGACTGGCCGACCGGCAGTCACGAAGGAATTACTTTCTTCGATTGTCTCTAGTCTCCATACCGGCAAATTGACGTTTGATATCACCGAGTGACGTAACAGAAGGCGGCACTTTTGTGTTATGCATTTTTTTAAGGTAGAGGTCACGATGTGCGCAGAATAACCACGAGCACTTTTACTTTTGTTCATGTAATAATAGTAGCAGGTGGGCATGTAAACGTTCTACTTTTTCACTAAATTTCCTCAGAGTCCTTTAAGTTGTATCGAGCGTCCTTGCAGAAATTGCAAAAGCATGTATACAGAACTTATTCCGAGGTAAAACTGTATACATTTATTATAAAAACACGGTAATTTTCAGTCACGACAAATTGTTTTACGTCATATTAATGGTCCAATTCACTTTTTGAATAATATAGTCACATATTGTTGAAGCCCTAGATTTTTTTGATGATAGAGGTTAAGGGGCATATTTTTATGTACCTTTCAACAAATTACTTTATGGAAAAATTATTTGATATATTAACGCTCCCTACGCCTTTAAAGAGACAAAGAGCTAATGGCGGACTATAAATGCCATTCCAACATCAAAGATCGAGGATCTATTGCATCTAAATTTTATTTTCCATTTCTATTACCATCTCATCAGTAGTTTAGGAGTTTCAGAGAAATGTCAGGAATCGAGGCAAGCAAATAACCGACAAATTCAGTTACTCCAAACTTTTTTACTGTTCTTGAAGCGGAGGGTCGTGAAATCTAAAGATTATGATATACAACTGAAAAAATTATCTGACTATCTATTGAATAACAGGAACAAGATGAATCAACTTTAATATACGAGGGTTATTCCGAGGAATGGTTTTTTCACTATGCATTAAACTAATTTCGTATTATTCTGAATCAAAACATACGTATAAAAAAACATAAAGACGTTGTTTCAGTAGTTTGAGCATGTTATGACTTCGATCCCACATGAGGTTCATAGCATTTCGTCTGCGTGCCCTCAAGTTTCAATAACATTGTCATTAACATCTGGAATAATCCTCAATAATGTTTTGATTAGGATAAACCTTCATAGATTGTTTACCTTAATCTTGTTTTTCTTGGAACGGTATCTACTTCCTGTCGTTGCCGACGGAAGTGACAATATAGAGGTAAAAGTCCCTAATGAGTTTCCGGTGCGAAAAACAAGCTGTTAAAATGCTGGTAATCCCACAGTACTTTTCGAACATCGAAATACAAGAATATTCAATATGGGTGGATTTACCGTTTGGAATTTCCGTTCCATTAGAAACCAGATTGCAAACTCCGTTTACCTAATCCGACAGTGCTGTCTATTTCTTTTCTTCTTCTATTGATTCATCTGTTGCTCAGATGATAATTAGTCTCCTATTTCCTCATATTATCTTCCTCTAGATATACGAGTATTTAGATTAGTCTCTTATCATCCATATCAAGGTACCCTCATAGATAAATATCAGTTTCTGGCTAATGTGTCAAGCTCTTACTGTCATTTAACAAACAAAAAACTCCGTTTGGGGTTTGAAATGATATGTTGAATGAAAAGGCGACGAACCTCCTGTTCCGACCGATTTTGATTAAATTTCAACCAAACATAAAAGAAATTTTGGCCCATGCTCGTTCAAACCAATATTTTGATACAAGTATTTAAATTATAAAACCAAATATTATCTTTGTACTATTTATTTTTTTAAAGTTTATATCTTGATCACGAAAATCCATTTTATCAAGTTTCATCGATCTCAGTAATTCTGATCCGAAAATCGAAATTTGATTTATTGTAAATTTGTTGTTGATTCAAATATTTTCTAAATATTAGACCTCATTCCACTTTAGTTTTGATTTAGGGCCTTGGAGACGGGATGATTGAATTTGTAGTATGTCAGCGGGTGTATTTGACCCTTCACTACCTCGTTCATTCAGATGATTAATACAACAGAATTTCAAGTCGATTTACGTCATGCCTTGAAGAAATCATAGCTTTTTTGTTCAAATATGCGGCTACCGTTCTTTTATTAGTCGATAATTACAGGTATGGTAACTACAGAACGACCTTGTCAAGGTAATCGTATTCCGATAATAAAACTGTACTCAAGTGTTTTAGAAAGTCAACGAATCACCTGGCTATGCAATTTTTTAGCGCCGTCCGATTTTTATGAGCACCGCAATACCTCAAAGATGTGATTACACAGAGCATATATGCAATAATCAATTTACAGATGAGTGTACATTATGTAACACATGTATTCGGATCATTTAAACACCAGAACCATATTTTTGATGATGATATGGTACCAGTTCCTTTCACGAATTATGGAAAATACCAGCAATATTACTTTTATGACTTCCAGAGCTCTTCTCACAATGACATATCGGGTCATTATATAGTAAGGGGGTATACGGTTGGCTATAGAGGTAGGCAGACTAACTTACTATCAAAAACTCATCGGCGGTACATTTTTCAACTGTCCAACTTAACCGCCCAAATCACTGTCACACCTAATTTGCTATTGGTGACCAAATTGTAAGCATCACTATCTAATAAGATTTTAGTATTTTGCATTTATTGTTTTTGCGTAAAAGGATAGTTTTGCACATATACGAGTATGTGTTTCTACGGTTATTTAATAAACTTGGTGTTTGAAACACATTGACTAGAAAAACTTAATAACGCTATATAGAAATTGCAGAATGGTTTGTGACATTGCAGCAACAAAACTGACTACGCGACATATCGAACATTTGTGTTACTCACTATTAGTGATAGAAAATCTCATTATCTAAGCAATCAAATTTCACTTACAACCTATTATAAACATGATTTGTCGAAAATGCATAAACTAAAATATATCCTTAGTGTACTTTGAGTATTTTCCACTTTTGTGAAGAGTGATTCATCACACCAGCCGACAGACGTACGCCTCCATCTTGTGTCGCACTACTTATGTTAAATTTTCCGTTACATAATGATGTATGTGTGTTCAATACATATGAATATATTTCGATACAGAGTTGTTATTTTTAACAACTTCTCTAAATTAATAATTTTCATTTAAGTTAAATTTAGTAACAAGCAGCTTCAAATTATAACATTGATTATGAAATTTCATTGAGTTGTAAAATTGGCTTTCAGTATATCGTGCATTAGTGCAGAGTTAAAACTAATTTTTAAATATGTATATAAACTATATTTCAATATTCAAACATTCCCGAAAAATTCACTATGCAAAAAATCAACGGTAATGCAAGAAGCATAGAAAATAACATTAGATAATTATTTGCACTGATTTGAGGGGTCATACCAACAATATCTGATATTAGCCTACAGCATATATTCAAGTTTCATCAAATTTTCTGAAACCGTTAGTGATATAACGCAGTGTCGAATATGACAAAGCACCGACAGATCACCAGATGCTTAAAAAACCTAAAACATCAATGCCACGACAATTCTCATCCTACTTATAAATGAGGAGCCAAAACATTTTTGGAAACATTTGCATATTTGCATCTAAATTCATGAGATGTTTTACATTCTCCAGTAACTCAAGCTATCCAATAAAACGTGGCTTGTACCATATTAAATTAGAAATATCACCGATAACTAAACGCATGCTCGTGATTCTACCATTGCATGTCATCAACATGGTTCATTGATAGTTTTAATAGATGCATATAGTATTAACATTTGATTAAAACCAGACAATACAGCTTCTAGAAAGCGAAATCGAGAAAGAAGAGATGGGTGACGCTCCCAGGTGGCACCCTGAGACGAAACTTTTCTACAAAAGGGAGGCTCCAACACCTACAGCTTCGAATAACTCAGCAACTGACAGCAATTCAATCCAGTAACGGATAACACACATGTTGATGACTTCGGCTATGATTAATGGTATAGAACTAAGGAAATTTTTGTAAATAATTAAACGCTGAGGGTGTTTTTGTGATAATAGTTGAAATGCAATCGCCTTCTTATAGATTTCAGGTATCCCGTAGTTTTAGAAGCTCAAATGCTGCATCTTTTTACATCATTTATTAGTCATATTCACCTAGTCCGCTGCATGAAACCACACAATTATGTCACTAAAACGTACGCTACAATATTCTGTATTGGTCTCCCTCGTGAAGAAAAAAGGAACATATAGTATTCGACAAAGAAATGTATTTTATTGCCGTATATAAAAATCTACTGTAATTCGGTCTTATTTGATATGCTTCAAGGAAATATTTAATTAATGAAGCTAACACTCAAAATATCAATTATTATTATTCAAAATTTCTTTCAATTCCGTGTGAAGTATAAGTATGTAGATGATGTATGATGTATGTTACTCAAGGATTATGAACAATTTTGGTTTTAGTATTGATTTTATGTTCACCATTCATTTGAATTGCAGCTGGGTAGGTAATTACGATACTTTATTTATCAGCACAGTGTTGGCTAGCTTGTAGTTCCAAGAGAACAAGAATATTTTATGAAATTTTTTTTGTTACTATCTTTTGAGAAAGTTAAAACAATATGCAGTTCATGTTTTATTAATTTAGTTACAAATAATATGTGTTTTATCAATAATGACAAATTTAATTGAAAATTGTAAGGAAATAATACCATTGATAATATAAACAGAAAGCGGTCTTCCTGTTGGCATGGTGGATCGCTATAAAAATGTGCAATCAAAATTGTATATATAGTCATATAACACTTAATCAAAGAACTACTAAGTAGCCCATTTGATATGGTCAACTCATTTTTTTTTACTTTGGTTTTGCATATCTACTAATTCATCAAAAAATCTATTATACCTACAAGCAATGTTTACCAAGCTGTTATTTTCCATGTACTCACTGATTCGTCTTTGAAAAGATCTAAAATAATGGTTAGTTTTATCTGATTTCTCTGAAGAATCTTTTATAATACGTTCCAAGCTACGTACGTGTGACAAAGAACGAAATGGAAAAATGTTGAAACATAGCCACCTCGGTGAATAAAGATTATAATGGGGATCATTATTTTGTGACTATAGATTTCATATAAATGCTGTCACTCACAATGATTAATCTATCTCAAATAATGCTATTACTTATTTTGTAATTTATTCTAGACACTTTCTCATCTCAGTTGCGTTGGATGCAACATACTTGAAATCTTCTTTCAGCGATTGTTGTAATGTGATTATTTATGACTACATCTCTATCAAAGAAAATGCTATTTATATGAAGCAATTATTCGTAAGGTGCGTTTACTTGTTTCTACTTATGGGGACTGGAAAATTTATGACATCAATCTATTTTAAAAGCATAAATTTACCATGTTTGCCCAAAGCCGTTTGAGTGATCCGTGAGTTTCTCACCAAATTTCAGGAATCTACGTTACTCCAACATTCAAAAATAAAATTTTGGAATATAGATACAATTCAAACTTGAATCACTTAATTGTTTATTTCCTAATATACACAAAAATGCCCTCATGATAAATTTTAAAATATTTTTGATTAAATGTGACAATAATGTTAACAATATAACGCTCATACGTTCTGACAAACTGGAAAGTTCATACGAACGATATTCGAATTATTTATGTCAGTAAATACATCATGCTTATGTCCATATTTAAATATATAAAATCTGTAATTTTTTAATTGTATATTATAAGTATTAGGATAATTTAATAAAAATCATACATTAATTGAACAAGCTAAGCATACTACTGTATACTTCTTTGTCCATCTACCTGTATACTTATAGACTGTAAACCATTCACTGTATTGCACTTTATACCATACAGTATCAACAAAGGTGTATATTTAAACTGAAGGGAAACCCATACCCTTACATAAAAATAAAGAATATGTGTACTTTTCCAAGATACACTAATCGATTTTTTTTATTGCATTAACTCGAAGGTACGTACCGGTCAACACAAGTCCTACGTCTCACTGTATTCAATGTAATTCTGTGACACGTTCTGATGTTCTTTGTATTATTGTCTCCGATAGACTAAGAAGAATATTATTTACAATATTCGCATAATAATAGCGAGGTAATTGATTTTCGGAAATTCTATTAGTTTTTGTAAAGAGATTTATGAACGTTACTTGACAACCGCTGTATTGCATATGTCAAGACAGATTCTAAACAAAGTAGTATTTGCTTTAGAAACAAATGGATTCTACGTTAGTTATCTATGAAGGAGATAAATCCCATTGGTCATAATCTACTAATCGATATTGAATGTTTATGAGCTTTTTAAGATTTACCTTTCTTCGTAGGAATTTCTTGAATGCTGATTTCAAATGTCACAGCTAATGTTGGAATATCGCCTCGTGTAGATTCCAGTTTGTCAGATCTATGAAAATTGTTAAACTAAGGTGTAGAGCAATATTTTGATCAATTTTTAAAATAAATGTGATTTTTATGTAAATGTGTCTTATATAATTAATGTGTCAAATTTAATCAGCATGGGAATAAAATCTCTTCAAAATTTGGAGTGTCAATAAATATCTATTTATGAATTCATCCTGACATATACGATCTGCTGAATAACTGTTAGGATGGTGCCGGAAAAGGTAATGTGGATGTTTCTGAGGACGCTCATTTTCTGGAAAATGCTTGCTGGAGGAGTAAAAAGTTGAGGATAAGATGTGCAATTCTACGATATGAATCATGAACATAGTAATATAAAAATGTTTTCGATCAGTCCCAGTCCTGTTTCAGCAACTACTACTACATATTAGTATATTTCTGTTGCATAAGGCTTATGATAATGGGTCTGCTTAGTATAGATATTACGAATACGTGGATTGACTCTTTATCTCCCTGTATTTGAAAAAGGATTGTAAAAATTTAGTATAACTAAAAAATTTTGGAATCTTTCATTTTCATATGAAATTTTAAAATTTCCAATTCAATATTTTTCAAATTTAATTTTAAAAGATCAACAATTGGAAAATCGATCCCCAACTAAATTTCTAATTTGATAACACAAAGCTGAAGGTACAGCATCAACCTACTTGACGCCTTTTTTATATCCGCTTGGTTCATTTACAATAAATATTCGCAAGAAAACATTGTTCTACAAATGGCTCAGAATTATTTCAATACGACACTTCACTTTGATCAAAGCAAATCTTACTTTAGACAAAGAAACGAGATATGTTTAAATGATGAATAAATTCTACAGGGGGGTTTGGATACCTAGAAGTGATGTGTGATGTACACAAATAAAAATTATCTAGAAAAGTATTCTCAAATTCATTTTTTTATCTATAACAGCAGAGAAAAGATATTTATTAAGGTACAATTTTCGCCATTTTCTAATATCGTATCCTTAATCACAACCTGAAATGTGAGACAAGTATATAAAACACTAATTAAATTGTTGGTGGAGGAGTATGATTAAGACGGCGACTCCTTTACTATTTCCTATTTACTATAAAGGGGTAATTATCCAATATGTCTCCGTAAAGAGCACTAATCGTTTAATACCTGGTTCAATACATATTTCACTTTTATTGTCCAAGATAATCACGATCGTGACCTTTTATTATTATTCAGACGTTAGCAGACTAAATCTGAAGGTTGCTATACATGAACATTAGTAGAGAATTTTTACTTATCTACATATGTCTGTATAAATTACACCTGTATAGAAAATCAAATCAGTTGTGTATGATTTTGAAATTGACAGATACTACGAAAATTGTACCACTTTGGTTCCCAGACGAATAGGCGGGGCAGTATTGATATACCGGAAAAGTCGAATTCGAAATCTGTTCGCTTTCTATTCCATGACATAGTATGTTACTTAATAGCCAAGATTACGATAAATCCTAAGATTTTCCAGGTAGGCGTTCATTCCTAGCTTTTACCACAATTAATTTGGTTAATCTTTGGATGTACTTCTAGTAAATCACAGTAAATATTGAAAAAGGCACGTCATAAAGCCTGAAGAAGAAGGATCCAAAAAAGTTAGGTGTCTCTAAAGATACTTGTTGAAGATAGATAGTCTCCAGTTTCTTCACCTTCTATATGCAATGTTAGGCAGTTGATACTGATGATATATACTTTGCATAAAATGTGGTTGCCAACTATACTACCGTATTTTACCGACATTATCAATCGTTGTTTAGAAACAGGTTATTTTCCTAAAACATGGAAAGAAGCAATAATTGTTCCCGTTCCTAAGATTTCAACACTGTCGAGAGTAATTGATTTGCGCCCGATTAGCTGATTGCCTTATCTGTCCAAATTGCTTGAAAATATGGTTCAATCCCAGTTACATAGTACTGCAATGAACAGTCAATTCCGTCACTTCAGTCTGGTTTGCGAGCCGGCTATAGCACGGTATTACCGATAATATACGTAGTGCGCTGGATGAAAAAATGGTCAGAGTTAAATTGTCCTAAGCCCTTCGACACTATTAACCATGATTTACTTTGCACCAAACTCCAATATTGCGCCTGGATAAGATATCAATAATTTTTTTTTGAGCCTACTTATCGGATCGTATACAAAAAGTGAAAATTGAAAATAATGTATCACGACATAAATTATATTCCACAGGAATCGATTCTTGGATCTCTTCTATTTACAATTTATATAGCCAGTATTCAAAATCTTTGTCTCATTTTCCTATATCAACCTGTGCAGATGACACACTGCTGATTCATCATTTTAATCCCGAAAATTTTTCAGATACAGTCAATATGTTGAATACAGATGATATTGTTAAATACACCAAAAATAATAATCTTTCTTTAAATCCAACTAAATTTAACGCAATGCAATTTGGTTCAAAAAAGTCTTATACTTAGATACTTGGAAATAAATTTAAATTTAAAAATTATGAACAGCACTTTGCAATTTGCAGATGTCAATTGTTCGCTATTGTAATGTCCTGTGCTTGTCTAGACTGTAAACAGAATGCGTCTGCTAAAAGTGCAAAACTCTGCAGGTTTGTTCATCGCTTGACAAAGTATGAGTAGTATGACCATATATCAGACAGACTTCAGGAAGTTGATTGGTTGACAGTCGAAAAAACTGTACAATTGCACTACATTACCTTTGTGCATAAATTGGTAACTACTTCCACCCCTCATTATCTGTTTTTCTTTAGGAGGAACGCACATTCTCTAAACCAAAGAGATTACCTCACCATCCGACGCCGTTTTACCGCATTATTCCAAAGATCCTTCTCTTATGATGCTGCCAAATTATACAATCAGATGAATACCGAGCTAAGGCAATGTTCACCTACAAATTTTGAGAAGAAAATAAGCCACAAACTACTAGCCGAATAATTTAGACGCTCATCGTTGCAGATTAACATGTTTCATGTGTTATAATTTTAGTTATAAGTAGGGTTACGTTAGGCTACTCTTATCCTTTGGCTAATAAAGACGATATTATTATTATTATTTTCACTATTTTCTTTTATTCTTGCATGTAAAACATTGAAAATTCATATTCCTAACACTGCTATCGAAACATTCTTCCCAGAGTAAACAGCTTCACTTAGAAGTGTTTTGGATTAGATAACAACAACTGTAACATAATGACAATATAAAATCAAAATAGATTACAATGGCACCGTGATTATTATAATAATAAAAATCAACTTCCAAGGTGATTAATGGCTATCTATTGGAAACCGACTCGACCACCGATTAACTCTTCTGTCTGTGTCTCGACGAAATATTTTAGCACTTTATGAACCTATTATTTCGATATTCAACGGGTGTCTGCGAATGTTTTAGAGAATAGTCTAGACCATGAGATCATTTGGCAAAGAAATGAAAATAACATTGTCTCTCATTCTGTCTCGTTCTTCTGCAGAGCTGGTTAGTATGAGCTATAATGAATATTGTATTTTAAGTAAAAAAAATCAGTATATTACTGAAAATAAAACATATAAATCTATTCATATTCCGATAGGCAGAACACAACTCAAACATTTTTTTGCTTCAAATCTAAAGTTTAAAAACAGCGTATTTTTTTCTACTTTGGATTTACGGTATAACTGCCTATACAGTTAATCAAGCAGAAACAAGATGAAACAAATTTCAAGCCTTTTCCATGTCTTTTACACCCTTCAAAAATTTTGGAAAGTAATTAAGGGCTACGACAGAATACTCAAACTAAGTTTAAGCATTTTTTTTGTGTGAAGATAACTGCGCCCCACGGCAACGATTTTAAAAAACTACAAAGCATTGTCGTCCTTGCCGTTGTAGTAAGCTACTCCTCAATTTTCAGCAAACTACGAGAAGTACATTCTCTACTATATACCGATCATCAAATACAGACAGACACAAGCACAAACAGGCAGACACATCTTATTACTCTAAAATTTTCAAAATTAAAAGCATTGCAATGACTAAATTATTTTGTGGTGTCGGTGTCTGTTCAACTAACCAGCTGTGCAGGATCGTAATTAATAAAAGACAGAATAACGTTCACATACCAATGAACACAGGTTATCAATTAGTTGTTATTTACGCATTTTAACACTTTACCCTCACGTTCAGCGGGTGTCTACGAATGATTTTAAGGGCGGTCTAGCCATAGGGCCATCTGGCTGTCTTTGCTTCATTTGGCTATCGGTCTGTCGCCTGTTGTTCTTTTGCACGACTTGTTAATGTGGTGGGATCCAACTGAGTACTCGAGAGGCGCCACGCGCTCGGGGTTGTTCGACAATACGAGGGACATTAATATATTTTCTATGAGACCGTCACCAAATCTCAACGTTTGTAAATTTTATTTGATTGCAGATTGTTTGCATTCTAGCACAATGTTCATTTTGCTTTTCCCAAATTAATGCTGACTGTAATATCATCAACTATAATAGTCCGTCTGTCGGACAGTATCAAGAGTAGCAATTGTATAGACTTTGGTTGAGCCTGTTTTACTTATTTGTGATTAATTTAGGGCGTAGTTAAATAAAATTTGAGGAGGTCCTTTTTATCACTAGTTATTTTATTAAAACATTATATCCAAAGTATAGTAATATAAACTTGAGCTTGCTATGACCAAACTACCTCATATTTCAATACTGCACCAATCATACTAGTTCTATATATATATATATATATATATATATATATATATATATATATATATATATATATATAAGCTTGGACCAGTTACAACTACGGTAGAAAATAACTACGAATATTTATTTACTTACTTAAGATCCCTATTTACGGCTAAATTTCATGTCGTTTGGCATGTGACCGATCTTTGGGGAGTTCCAAATTTTAAGATCTCTTTCCAGGTAAGTTTGCTCTAAAATTTGCAGTCACGAAAAATTTGGTGAATGTGACTTTATCTTATCCATTACTTTCGTTATAGCCAGACTTTTCTTTATATTAATCCGAGCTTAAGCTATAAGTATGCATCAATATGGAAATTCCGCGACTTGGTTGATCAAGATAAAAGATGTGAAGATGACAACTAAGTACCAACCGCGACGGTTCCAATATCGGTACTACCATATATTAATAAAGAGATATCCCGCTATGCATCACATTCTTATTTAAGGATTTCAACGGCTCTTTATTGAAAAATGGCTTCAGATATAACTAAAATCCATAGAATTTACGAGTATATAGCCTGCGAATTAATAATAGGAATGAAACACATACATTGTTATCAGAATCTTGTGTTATCGAATCAATTTCTACGTCTAATAATTCGTACTGAAACATTTTTTTGTTTTATCAGCTGATCGAAATGCTATTAAAACCTATTTTCTATAGGAATACGGTCATGAGTTAATCGAATTATAGTAAACATACTTAATATATACAAGTAAACAGTAACTGAAAGATGTAATTATCTATTATTTCGTCGATATACTTACAAACCTTGATAGGAGCCTATCCAGCGTTGTAAGCATTGTTTTTTGCTAAGAAATGTATCTAAACATCCTCATGTAATAAAAAAAATATATATATTTCTCATATGATATGCTTTCCGAAGACAATCATTCATCAATAAACTATTTCCGGTTGACCCTGGTATACCTAGTCTGCCCGCCAGGAAGACACCACCTTATCCTATGGGATTATCCGGTCTAATTATGAATGTTTATTGTTGTTAAATACACGCAGACGTCTAGGGCACTGCCGGTCCACCCTGAGGGCTATTTAACTTGCCCCTTTCCGTAACCGGACCACATTTCGATTCAGTTTTTGACAGATACTGGTGTACTTATAGTGGAGGAAGCGTGTACTTTGATTGACAATTATTAGTGGTGATTTGTGACATAGTTTTTTTGTGAGCAAGAAACCTTTGTGATTGCTTCAGAATGGATTTATTTTCGGTAGGTTTATTGGATTCTTGTTATATGTCAAACTCTAATACCGTATTTAGGTATAACATAACAATTTATTTTGGTTTGCTTATTTTACTCAAAAAATGAGAGACGATTATTAAATTTGTCAATAAAATTCAAGGCAATATAAAAGTTTTCAACAAAGTGAGATGTTGATATTTATATTCAGATTATATTTTGGGAACTCAATATAAAATCAGTATTACTTTTATAATCACTTCGAAATAATATCAAGAATATAACAAGATTAAGTGAAAATCATTAATCATTAAATTTTGTTAAGAATCATAATAATAGTTTTTAACCATACCTTGTAGACCCACAATTTTATATTCTGTAGAACAAACTTGATTAGATGATAAGATTGTTCAAGCTTTCCGATATAAATATATTCAAGACCACTTGATCATTATCATATCCTTTTTATCCACTTTTATAAGTTATTTTCCTATTAATTATTGATACTGATTAGCTCTGTTCAATTATTAAATTAGGATTTCGAAGAACCGTAAGATCAACTTATCTTTAGTAACTGTCCAAATAACTATCTCACCACACCAGCCAAAAAATAATTTTGCTTTAAATTCCACCTAATATCAGTTTATTGAAACGAGTTTTTGTGTTGGATCAATCATTTTAAAATAAAACTATAAGTTTGATCACTGATTATTAATATACAGTCAACCTAGTCTATGCAGAATAAATATAAGCAAAATCTGCTGCAATTTACCTCCGTTACCTTTTCAAAATATAATATAATTTCATCTGTCATGATAAACAGGCTTAGTAATTCATTTAAAAATGCAAATCACATAAATTAATGAATTGCCAACTATTTGGTTGAATGCGTTCATGAAATTGATTTTGTCTCTTCCTTTGCAGATAATATTGACAGTGTTTCTCACCACCCATTTCACTTCAAGTGACGCAAATTTAGGAAAATCTCCATCAAAAAGATCTACCATCACAGCATTTCCAGACGCATCGAGGTTTGCTGAGGTGTTTCGTTCACGTGATCCATCCGAAAATATTCTGGAGAAGTTTCTGGAAGACGAAGACAATAAGGCTTTCACCATCACCCAGAATGGAGACTATGTGTTCCAGATTCCTCTCTTAGAGCATGAAAGTTCTGAAGACTACTACGACTACGACGAATCAGAAGATGGCTATGAAGATGAGGAGAGCAGTAATGAGATTGACTATGGTACTGAGAAAAAGGATGAAGGAAGAAAAAAAGGAGATGCTGTGGAAGTACCTGACTACATTGTGAAATTTTTCATCCAACAGAAAATGCTCAGAGAACAAAGAGGTATGTTGAGTTATTTGATTATTGCTCTGATCATTGGATTTATCCAATCCCTTCAGTAGTTATATTGGATAGTTCTAGTATGTATAATCAGACGGTATTTTCATTAATTTTTTTAAAATTAATGGCTCTCATTTTCAACATTTTAAACTATATAAATGGTGACAATAGAGTAACCGGAGTTTATTATGAACCATTTTTAACTATTTCAGAAACTTTTCGTTATACGCCACTGTATAAGGAATGATAGAATAAGATCTTGCGTCCAATTTTTTAAAAAATTCTCATAATTTTGGTCTATTTTCCTAGTATTGAATGGAATGGCACCTATTCTAAGTATTTTCAAAATAACAATGAGGTCGGCTTGACTAGATGCAAAGGCAACTCTCTCACTTGCACTATGGACTGACTACTTGAAATGTGTGCCGCTCAGATAACAGAAGCTTTATTCAGTCATTTCTATATATAATCTACTAACTATAGTATCACTGATTCTTATCTTTTTCACAGAAAAAGAAAGCAGATGCAAAGATCACCAGGCACAGTCTACCACAACAACCTTTGACCCAGACTATGACTTCAACTTTTTCATCCAAAGTAATCAAAAGTTTCCGTTTAAAACAATGGATGATTACGTCACAAACTCAGGAAATAATGAATGGTCAAGCACACCAGATGATGCAGTCGATGGAGAAAAAAATGAAGATTATAAAGAAGAGCAACTTGGAGACGATTTTATTTCCACCACTGAACCTCAACGCGCTGAAGCAATTTCCCAAGATCATGTCACATCATCTGAAGCCGCTCCAGTGACTACTATACAACCTAAGGCACCACATCCGCGTTGGAACAACATTAAGAACATTTTTTCAAGTGTCTCCAATTATCAACCAAATCCAAGCAGGGGCACGTTAATCCAAAAACTCGATCGCTTCATTTCTGAAATGTTCAAAGCTAACTTCAGGAACAAAAGGAGTGCTTCCAGCAAAGGAAAATTCAACCAAAGGTCGTTCAGAGACTTATACCAAATCATACCCAGGCAGTACGCCAAGAGATACATCGCACCGAAGTACTTTCCAAAGGCTGATATCGTGGCTTCTGAGGTATATCCGGTGTTGACCAAGGAGATATTGCAGAATGAACTTGAAGGTATGTGTATTCTAATTATAATTTAACAAATATAGCTCAATGCCAGCGAACATGGATGTATATTTCACCATAAACATAGAGCTCCACTTCCATAAGTCATTCTGATCTCAGTTTTCAATACAAAGGAACCATGAACGGCAATCAGTATCACCTTTTTATTGTTTCACATCTTCAGGTCATAATTTTAGGAAATGAAAATTATGTACTTTTACTTCAACGTCCCAATAATCCATATAAATTGGTAAAGCTCACTTAAGACATTTGATCTAATTAAATTATGTACATTCTTCAAAAAAGGCCGAGCTTTGGCTCGAATGGTATAAAATCGGAAACCATATTTAAGGTTTGCTAATATAAATTCTTTTGGAAAACATCTATCTGAATATTCAATAGCTCAATGTTTAAAGCAGTCAGATAAGTCATTGTCAAAGTGAAAGATTACATACATTTCAAAATTGTTCATCATCTTGTAGATCGTTATGGTGGGTATTATTATCCACGTGGAACTAAGTACATAATTCAACTGATCTATTTCATCTCGATGTTATATTATGAAATAGTTTTGCTAAAAATTGTTCTTATTGTTTCAGATTCCCCAAGGGAAAGAACTGCACAACACGCCGATAACTTTAGCAGATTGGACCACTTCAAGACATTAGAGGATATTTTCAAACACGAAACTCACTCAAATAGGAGGAATAAGCGTCCAACAGATTATGTAGGAAGTTTCGAGCAAGTTCTATAATCGAATGGATATTTTATATTCATATCGATGCATCCTAACTCGATTAGTTACTTCTAGCAAAAGCGAATTTGTGATAGAAAAATAATTTATTCGAAATTGTCATATCTAGTACGAAAGCTTGTAGATTTGTGATGTATATCAGAATTACTGAACTGTTGTTGAGATTTTGAAGTTTTGAATGAATATCGACTATGGCCCTTTTTACAGTTTTCTATAATTTTGATGTAATTGAAGAAGCTGCAATGCTTGATACGCTTTTATGTGTAGATGTGCAATTTCCAAAAAATTAAAATATAATAATAATAGAATAAATTGGCCAATAGATTGATTGATCAACTAAAAGTTGCAATCCGACTAGGTAGATTCATGTAAATACCTGTATATTTTTAGTTTAGTAATAATAACCGGTGATATTAGTTTTTAAGTGAATTTTAGTACTTTCTATTGAAACTATGTACATATTTTTGTTAATACATTAATTGATGGATTAATCGGTTTATTCTTTACCTCCCTTCTAAAGAGATCTATAGTGTTTTGCAACCGACCGGCATACTTTTCTTTGTCGTAAGTGCTAAATGCATATGAAATTATACCAACCCTTGTTCGCTATACACATAGAAAGAGAAATATAAAAAGAACAAATAGTTTTATTATATAACAAGTATGAAAACCTGTGAACGAAATGTATAAGCTTGGTCAAATATAGCAAGGCTCTTCAATGAACTACAATCAATCATAATATACGAACTATCGCTATTATGAAAAACATGCGAAGTAGGAAAGGGATTTGCCCCTGGTCCATCGTGGAATCGGCACAACTGGTTCCATCACTTCGATCGAAAATGATTGACAGTTTAACTCAAAAAGGAAGCTATGCATATTTAGATATTTCACTTGATTTTTCTGGAAAATGACAACAATTAGCCAGGGGAAGAAAAAGTGACAAATTTTTGCATTTCTAGCTGCAACATCTAATTATAGTTTTTATCATAATTGCATTGACAGTTTCAGTTGCCCCCACCCCACTTAAAGTCATTATAAATAACGAAGCTTAACTTCAATTTGAATCGAAATTGATTTTTGAATAAATTGATAAAAGCCAACCAAAGTGCCATTTTTTACCTCAGTTCAAAATCTTCGAGATTTCAAAGTGGTAGAACACAACGATGTAGTAATTTTGAAATGACTCACTCAACATCTTCAGATAAAATTAGTAAATAGCAACTCCAACATACAATCTAAATTTCATCAGAATATGTACGTGAACAAGTAGTGTAGATTTTTCATTTTCCACAACTGATGACCATTATGAAACCATACTTATGGCTAGTTGAAATAACAAATTGCTATTTGATTTTTAACATTCGACGCACACTTAGATCCTTTCGCCCAAAGAATTTCAACCAAGTACTGGAATGCTGTCGTTTCTGAAATTCTCTTGTAACTCATGTCGATGGTTATTTATTTTGTTGGTAAAAATACATAAATCTCGGAGGGATACGTTCATACATTACAATTGTGAAATGTAGTAAGAAACAATAAAGAATAGAATTGTAGACTGCTAGTACAGTTATTGCAGTTGTACTTATTCATAAATTCTGTAATAATGGTAAAGTATATATAGCTACGAATTTTCCGTACTGTTGTTTATAAAGAACAACAACTCAAACTTAATTTTTGTCGTAATTGTTTTTAAGCTTGGTGCAAAATTACAATATAAAAATTGAATGACGACCAGAGGTACGTGTGTTTCTGTTCATTTTATGGTTTAACCTTAGTCTATCTTATATAGTCTAAGGGCCTAACGTTCTCTTAGAGGCACAAAAAAAATCAAGTATTAATGTTCTATTTTGATTTGATTGTGCGATACATATAATAATATAATAATAAAATATTCCCATGATAAGCTGATTATTGCTATAAAAATTAGTGATTTTAATAGTAAATCTATCTTACCTCATTCCCTTTTCATAGCTAGTTGTGAAATGTTATAACACTTACAACTGTAATGAGTTTTGAGATGTGTTACGTTACATGCTAAAATTTAAAAAAAATGTGCCCGCGCTTCCTGATGATCAACTGCACCTCCTTGATATCCCTCAACTCTTTGCGGTGCCCATATATTAACAGCTCTTCCACAAACGTAATTATGGAATATGCGCGGTTTTTCCTAGATGCTCGTGAATTTTATTATGTATCCTCGTGCTGCGTTCATATTGTGTTTAAAATTGAGTCGATATCACCTTGCCTGAACTAATCTGAACTGTAACTATAATGTTAATAATGTTTTGCGGTGAAGTAGAAATGTGCGTGCATGCAAGAGATGCGGTTTGGAAACGCTCACACACAATTACACAATTGTTGCAGTCATGTATTCAATGTGTATTTTATTGTGATCATTTTCTATGCAAATGGGAACTCTTAAACATTAATAGACGAATCCGTCATATTGAGTTACTCCACTTTCTGTATTGATTCAGCAAACAATTTGCTACGTTATTAGTTTGCTCATCAAACCATAATCACTTATGACAATAATAACATTACAACAAAAACAACAATACTATGGAGGTAGAAAACGAATGTCTTTTACTTGGATTATATTGAAGCTTCATTACGGTGGACAATCAGGCTAGGACGAAAATGCTTTATGGTACATTAAAATCAAAAAGTGGATGTACTTTTTAGTACTAGTAAAATAAATTGCATGGTTCTAGCATGAAGTGTCTGAATTTAAAGTAGCTCAAATGAACATGTTTAAAGTTAATGCGATAAAGTCCAAGTGTGGTAGCTAGGGTAGGGCAAACGAGCCCCACGCCAGAAGTGCCGGCCGCCCGGGATGCAAGTGAGGCCTGATTTTGTCTTAACTCAAAAAAAACAAATAATTAGACTTGGTTCCATCGGGCCTCTCGAAGAGCGTAAATTACGGAGTTTGCCTGGGCGCCATAGTTCCTAACTACGACACCGTGCTGGAATATGTACTAAATCAAACTGGTACACTGTAAAAAATGGATTTTACTGTGAGGAATACTGATCAACAATTGAAGAGTACTCGTTTATATTTAGATTTTTGGATGAAGTCGCAATGACAATAAACTGCAGACTATCTGAATTTTGTGGGTTGTCATAAAAAGTGATCTATTTGGCGTTTCATATTTTTTCAATAATGATTTATCTTAAAAACAATCAGTCAGTAGACTATATTCGCATAAAATTCACTGTGATCCAATTGTCAAAAACTTAAACATATCTTTCAATGCGATTTCAGTTCATACTATGTATTTGTATTCGAATACAGACTCTCCTTTACATAAACTCTTTGGACAGAAATTCCGTGTTGTACAGAACCCTATACTATTATCAATGGAGATGAGTCCATTCATCCGGTCAGACTGGAGTCCACGTAAAGGATCGAATTATATAGCATCAATATTTATTGGTCTAGTTTGATATTTTCAGTTTTATTAACTGTATACGATACTGGGTGAAAGGAGGTATAGTATAAACTATATTATAAAAGTATTGACCGCAGCGGTTCGGGATGCAAACGCGTATCTTACTTCTAATTCGCTACTTGTACCAGCTGAATATCGGTGTCTATCAAATGCAGGTCGACGAATGTTACTCTGAGAAGCGATATTACTTTGAAATCGCAGAGCCCAAATCTAGGCCACAGAAACGAGAAAGACGTTCTGTCAATTACCGTCACTATTCTCATGCCCTGTTGTCACTCATAACAGCATTATGTCAAACTAATTCAATGTTTTCGGACTTTCAACAACGGTTCTCAAAAATAGACCACAGTGCAATCTTCCGATTCATGCACTACAGTTCCACAACATATCGCCTCCCTTTCTTTTAAGTCGAAGTGCCAATCTACTCGCAGATTTTTCATAAAAATGTAGTAAGCATTGAACATTGCAGAAACGGGATGATGTCATCTGGAATAATGGTATTTTTCTATACTTATGTTTGGCATATCCGTTAGATTCTTCTATGGGATCGTTGAAAAAATGCTATGCCCATTCTGCAGTAATGAAGATATTAGTATGGAGAATTTCCTAACTGCTACTACTGTACTAAATCAACCGAAGAATATGTTGCATTTTTATATCAAAATGATATCAAGCTTTCGTAAAAATCGAAACCGACATTTTATGGGCGATGTTTTGTGAGGAATTAGAAACTAAATTACATATTTGCCATTTTTCTCGAACAAACGTTATGAATGTTTCAACATATAAGGCCGTCTAGACTTATCATTAACATGCCCCAACCAAAATAATTACGCACTAATCAAAATATAATCAAAAGAAAACATGGTATTAACATTAGCAGCCTTACGTATCGTTTCGATTCTTACGTGTGTTGGATCTGCCTTGTTACACTTTTTTCATTTTTCCGCACAGGTCTACGTATACAATACATACCTGAGATGGTATAAATGCACTGGTCACGTCATTACCGTTCGAAGTTTGACATTTTTCAGTAACAACAACCATTCTAATTGCACCATAAGAAACAACTTCATTTTGTAAATAGATAAGGGTAAAATTTTTGATTAACTATTTTAATAATGAAGATGGAAACATATCATTCATTACTAATTGGATCAATGAAATGTCATACATGTTTCCCAAGTTACAGTATTTTCGAGATTCAGGTTTTGTACGTATACTATTTATACAATTAAAATATTACAATTGAAATATTGTCGATTTTACAAATTTAATGGATATTTGAAATAAATGAAATACATAATTTTTACGCATAGGCTGATACAAGATATACAAGAAGACTGTCTTTTTTGACAAACTTCCACAATTATTGACAAGATGTATATAATTATCTACATTTCTCTTGGCATACTCACCTATTAACTTAAAATACCAACTAACTGTATGACATGGTCAAATAATTTAAAATCCATGAGCTGTTGGATACATTTTAATATTATTTTTACTTATATCTTCCAATGGTCTGAGCACTTGAGACGTTGTATAAATCTTCAGATAGAGGTACTTTTTAGCCCTTATCCCAAAACTCTCTCAAAATGTATACTAAATTTACTTTCACTTTAACCGCATGTACGAGGCAAACTGTATCAATGTGACAGTTTGTTATTCTGATTTTTTGTGTACGTTTTATTAGATATAATGGGAAAACATAGTAGTGACCCAGTGACAAAATTCCATCAAAATCAAAATGGTACCTACCGCTATAGAGCAGCCGAGTATTATCGACAGATGTGCAAACAGACAGGTCTACGGAAATGATTGATATGGTTAACGTAATGTATATTTGATTTAATACAAAAATATTGGAGTGGAATGTAAAAGATATATACACTAATTTCAACTCGTTTTTACATAGCTGTCATTGTAAGCATTTTGTCTATGTATCTGAAATAACTTACGATCATAGATTAAATACTCTTTTACGGTTTTGAGAGGGTTGGTGTGCCAATTTACCGGACTCCATTGCTTATAGTATCTTAACTGACCCTAGACGGGCTCCTCCTCTCTCCCTCGCACTTTGTTAAAGATAACTGCGGTGATGTTTAGTTTCCCAATTTAATTTCTCTAATTTAATTAGAGAAAGATTTCTTTGACTGTATAAATACCAGAATGCTGAGTAAGAATAATTCCTACTTCAAATTTGTTTCTCATGCTACTGAAGAATAAACGTATATTTTAGTCATCTAAAATGTAAATTATAGATATTATCACATCTTCATCATTTTCTATATGGTCGCTAGAACCATCATTTGAGCAATAGAACTTATTTTACATACTGATGTTGGACTGGAAGTCAAAATATAAGTTGAATAGCCAAAAAACCTTCTTTTATCATTATTTCTTCATTATTTCAGCCCTGCTATGACCGTATTACGCCTTAGAAAACAAATCTGCAAACTCATTGTAGAATATATATATGCAGGTGGACTTCCGATTAGCTGGAAATGTGATACAATATCTTGATTCACTCGTTAAGGCCTTATTCGAAGTATCATTATCGTTTATAAATGCTGGCACCGATAATACAATGCCAATGTAACGCAGGTCATTTAAGAAATTACTTAGAATTCCCAAAGGACTGGGTTACCTGTTAGAAATTAAAATAAAGTTCAGCGATAATTACATAGAACTTTAATGATATTTAGGTGTCATTATGCAAAGGAATTTGTATAAAACTGTAAAAACTGATAATTAGGGAATAGTCTGTATTTAGAACCCAGTGGTGTTAACGTTTTTAAAACTGTGTAGACCAGAGTACACAGACTTTTGACAATGAAGAATTTTACTACATGCCTGGTAAGCATACTTATAGTTCTTCTATTACTTCCAAATAATTTAATTGATACATTTCATTGTGAAATTAAAAAAATACAATACGTTAATCAATTTTTATGGTAAAATTTCGAATCAACATTAAGTGTAGTTGAAGTTGAGTTTTTGGTATTTTGAATATATTTCTGGAAACCTTAAGAATTTTTTGGCAGAATAATAATAGTAGTTGTTTACTGTGTACAAATTTTATTTTTATGATTAATGAATTATGCAATCTTGTAAATACATTTTTAAATATATTCCATACCACCTGTCTAATATCTTACAGAGAATTGTCTGTGCTGTTATATAAATGATGAAAAATAGCATTTATTAGCAAATAAAGTGAATATACAAGCCTTGTGCCAGGTATTATTTCCTATTATATTCATAATAAATGCAAATAGCGTAGGAAGCGGGATATTTTTTTCATTGTAACCTTTAACCTTTGATATCTTAAGACGCGGACAAGAGATTTTATGAGACTTTTGAGACAATTTTTATAATGTCACAATAAAGGTTTATACGGCATCTTTCATTCCAAGGTTGACCGTCTTTCTTTGAAAAATAATGTTTTCATAGTATATTTTACGACTGTTCAGTATTTATTCAAATACAAAAGTACCTCTAACGTCTTTCATAAACACAATTAGAAAGAAACGTGTATATTCGAATAATTTTGCTTCAACAACATCAAAAAGATGAAAATACATTCTGAATTTAATTTTATTCCGATTAGTTCTTCCAAGGCAACAAACCCCTTTCCTCATTTTCCATATCAAACAATGAAGAAACAGCAAAAGATTTAGAATTAGGTCCAGATACTGTATCATTCGAGATCTTAATTTCCATTGCCAGTTATTTCTACAAACTTCCATGTGTACATAATCCAAACATGTACAAGACCAAAGTAGTCAATCTAGTTAGCTTCATTCCTTGCACATATTTCATACACTTTTCCATTTGTTCCAGGTCTTCGTAGCCTTCTTAGCTTATGTGACAGCCCAATCGTATCAAGGGGTTAACACAGACTACCAAGGACAAAACACAGGTGTTCAAGGAACTCCGCCTACCTTTGTTTCAACGATGTCATCAATGATCGTCGAATGGTTGAGCAGGGTATTCGCATGGGCTATGGAGGCCATGGAAATCAAAGTCCGTTCGGTCAGATTCCTCTCTTCCCTCTATACGGATGACAATCTCACCCTGATGAAGAAGTTCCTTAATGTCGGGCTCAGATTTGGAGGTAAATATATTGTAAATGATTCAGGGTCAACTGAAGACATTGCTTTGAATGGATGATGGAATAATATGATATGAAAATATATCATGGGTTATTTGTATGGGTTTGTTATGGAGAAACAAAGTCAATGCTTTCGAATTTTGGTCACTGGTCCTCGAGGCAAAAATGATTAAATCGTCTACCTAAAATATTGGAGTTGGCGGTTGGCGACATATTTTGTTTTACCTATAAATTCAGTATTTTTTATGGGTGGTGGTAGAATCAAATGAAAAACTTTTTCATTTTACAGGTTGGTTGTATGAAACAATTCCTAACAACACGAATGAAGGTAGCAACAGATTCTTGGGATTCCTGTTCCCAGAAATTCACTACAAAGATTCAGGCGACATGTACGAGAAAGATCAGTCCTTGGATGATGACGACGAAGACATGAACTTCCAAAACGAATTGAAGAGGGACACCACTCACCAAGCTTACCCACCACAAGTCAGCAATTTGCACAATCTCATTAATGGAGAGATGGTCAATAATAACGTGAATAACAACCAGAATCAAATTATTTATTAATTTCCGTAATGTTATTTTTAAGATACTTTGTATATACCGTGTGTGTAAATAAATTATTAGCTTTACAAAAAAGTTTGATGACTGCGGAAACTTTTACTTTAGGAAGATAGTCACAACGATAACTCTCGTTAGCTAATTGATGTCATTCAACTTCAATAACTTTCTTTGAAGTATGTAGAAATATCTACATATGTTGTTATTAACATGAGATATTTTTGTATGCCTTGTGTAATAACAGCAACCTTGTGAAAAATAGTCAAGTAGATTCGGTGAGTCGTGTCCCACGCTGTAAAGATTTTTGCATGATGAACTGTCGCGATATATGTTTTACTGATGAATATAAATGATATCTTCAATCTAGTAAGCCATTGCAATCTGAATCAGAATTGGCATAAGTAGATTGACAAAATTTGGCTTGAAAATTTATTTGTGATATTGTTATACATAAACATCCAAGCCACACGTTTGAAAATCTGTCTTAAATAAGGTTGGATACATTTCAAAATTTTGTTCTCGCCAAAATGATGAGAAAGATACAAAGGTCAAATGTATGATGGTATTTTTTGCTATCTGCTAAAAACTTCACCAGCACTGTACTGATTTCCAAAATATTTCGGCTTTTCCTACTACGATCTCAAATAATATAGATCCCGAAATTTAATTGATATCGGCTCCCAGAAAATACATTCACGTCAAGATTTCACATAAGTGAAATATAAATCCAATTTCAACATTAGTGGAAACAATGTTTGTGCAAAGTTAGAATTTAAAACGTATTTATTCAAAGCCCGTACAGCAAAAAATATTACGTTGTCGTTTCTACGGGGTTATTTGATAAACGGTTTGGTAACAGCACATTTAATAAGCTATTAAAATGCATCAATCTATAAACATATATCTAAAGACGTTAACTGCTCCGTGAGCATTTTGCTAAAGCATCAGTCGATGCTTTCTTCACAAATTGTTGCACGTCCGCGGTGCCTCTATATATGGCTTAATGAGAGGTGATATATGGGAACCGTCGATTTCGGCAGTTGCCAATGTTTTCGATTTCTTTTATGAATATTCACGCTACAGTACGCGTATGCAAATGCTCGTTTTTTGGCTGCCAATCCGACCTTAATGAGACATTAAACCAAAGGCGACTACTTGCAAAAACTGTGCCGAGAATAAATTGTAATGGAAAAATCCGAAATTTCTCATTTCTTCAAGCCACACAGACAAAAATATCTCACCCTTATCTACATAGATACATTAGAAAAAGTCTGATGATTATTTAAAGATTAAATAGAAATGCGTCACAAAAATGGCATTTATTTGTGATACTTGGGGTTTAGATTACACAATTTTACATTAATAATCGAATTCTAATAAAAAATGCAATAAGTACACTGACCTGAGAATCATACAGTCACACCTACACTTACATGCTGAACGTCTCCAAAAATATTCTTTTTTCAGAAAATGATGAAGAAATCGCTACAATTTGCAGTAACTGAAGAAAAGCGATCATAATTCCCTAGAGTATGCATTACAAGTAAATTGAATACAGTAATATAAATAAAAGCTCCTTTTCACCGATTTGAAGATTTTGAGGCGGAACGATATACTAATTCAAGGAGTATGAATTAGGAAACTGGTAAAAATTAGCCGAATCTTAGGGTGGCCGTTGACAGTTGTGACATTTTTCCGAATAGCTGTAACAAAGCGTGTAAAATTGTTATGAATGACACTGAAACTTATTATTTTACCCACAAGCTATTTAAAGTGGTTCATCAGCTCTTTTGATCAACATTTTATTTAACAATTTAAAAGATAATTTTCGTTGTGATCAAGTCTACAATTCCCTACGTCTGTCGTTTTATTCTATTTTGAAGTTTTTTTGTCTACAAAGGTGTACTTCTTTAATATCCTCCAAGAAAGTAAAACTTATATTTGGATGGATGTTATTATTTGTTATAATTGATCGACAATGAAGGTTGCCTGACAAGATTATTGACTGAAGAGAGGTTCTATCATAATCATTTCTACATTTCATACCCAATTTAATATAACATGACGTATGGGTACTACGTAATAATACATAACCTTGGTCCGATCTCATGTTCTTGTACTACTATACTATATCCCTTTCAATATAATTGAACTCATAAGAATATCCAAAAAGAAAGCTTACGCAATGCCATCCTGATGACATAAGACACGCTTTTTGTGTGCACGTTATTCAAATTTTCTACGAATTAAAATACGGCACGTATTAATCAAATTAAACTGTTCGCCACAATTTAGTTACTTCGCGTAACTTTAGTCTCAGTGGTCTTGGGATGTTGCAATCGATGTCAAAAGCCTGGCACTAGAAGCAGATCAGTCGCGAGCTTCATCTGGAGTTAAAAAATAATCTGGGCTGGAGAATCCATACAACTTGTTCTTACTCATAGTTTTCCGCTTATGTGAGGTTAATCTCTAAAAAGGAAAAGTTTATATCAGATTATAATCTTATTCTGATTATAACTAGAAATATGATTATTATTATAATTTATACGAAAAATGGTATGTTTATCTAAAAATTCAAGAAGTTTCATCAATCAAGAGGATCTAAAACCTACATTATTATGATTACAGACCTATCCTCGGTGGGGATCGAACCCACAACTTGCTGCATTCTGACAGATGCTTTACTACTGAGCCAAGACGAGTCATGGATCAAAGCGGCAAATATGCTTCCCTAGCTCAGTCCTTCTTTCCATCATAATTTTTCCGATGGCGGCAGTTTCTGCATTTGGATCATCAATGGTTATATCTCGCCAATATTTGACTGAAGTTAGCAACAGTCACTGGACACTAGTCATCCAACCAAGGTTTGAGCTAAAATAATTGTGTATTTATCACACAGTTTCACAAATATATCTCTCCCTTTTTGCGGTGACGCGTTTCGATTTATATTCAAATCATCGCCGGTCTGTCAGAAAAAAATCATACAGTCTGACACCTCACTGTACGAAAGAGATTTTTATTTGTGAAATTCAATTAAATACACAATTATTTTATATGAACGACGGAAGAATTTCATCAAGTAAGAGCATCTACAATCCACAAGCTTTTAGATGTTAACACGCGAGAGAGGTGGAAAGAAGAACTGACTGAACCTGGGGAAGTACCTTTCACAGCGTAAGTGATCAATTTGATCCACGGCAGCATCTGCAGGAAGACGTCAATTCGATCCCCACTGGCTATTAACTCTTTTTTAAAATGATCGCAGTATCATTCCATTCCCAAAAGCTTCTCAAATAATGATGACCAGCTTAGGATAAAATTATAAATGGAACACTTAGATGTTGCAGTTGCAGGATATTCCCCAGTGTAGCGAAACGAAGACAAAAGACTGTTTTAGAACATTAACGGAACTTAATCTTCTAAGTAATTAAATCTCCACCGTGCACATCTACAAAATTGGACGTATTCAAGTAATGATGCTTTTATGGTTCTATACGAGTATTAGGTACATGGAATGGTTGGAATTAGAATTGCAAATATAAATACTTGAAATGGTATATCTCTGATCCACCTATAAGTTTGATGTCGGATACTATTAAAGCAATGTTTAAAAGCCGTATTGTGTTCTATATGAAAAGATGGAAACTTTGTAATGACTTGAACCAGAAGAATTACATTCTTTTATTGTGCGTAACTATTTGATTCCACAACACATTTCCGTAGATCTGCATTTCACCTCTATAACTGAGAAACAACTGCTTGTTGGAGATTATTATAGAAAATTAAAAAAGGACAAAAGTAATTAAAAAAATACAACACGATTTAAGCACCCCTACGAAAGGATTGAAAATAATTTCAAATAGTTTCTTCCTACCTATTGTTTATATCAAAGAAAAATTACAACAGATCCTTTTTATTTTTTTTTGTAATTATAGAACTTCCTGACTCACAGCTCACAGAATCACCATCGGAATATTGGAAAAAAAAACTCAAAAGGAGATGATCGACGATCTACATGATAAGTATGAGTAGATTATAATAAATTTCATCTCACGAAACACCTTTCTCAAATTGTAAATTTTACACGGCTTGTAATGCTTGAACGCTCATTACGCGAGAAGTAAAAGGGAGAGAAAAGTCTAAAATGGTCTGATTCATCGATCAGAAAGGCATCGTTACCATTATAATCCATCTAAATATACACCGATGCACCTGTCGATTTAGATCCATTGTTAGAAGCCGTTAATAGTTGATATTGTCGGTAGCCAATCACAGTCACCATTGAAAAGCAACCAATCCCCTGTATGACTATCTGATTTACAGAGGGACCAACAATTGATAAACTGAACTGGGATAAATGAATTATTCGATTTTCGACGCAGGATGCATCCATGTAGTATGCCATATGAATATTAGAGTACAGACTTAGTATTGTTCTTAGTTTGAACTACTACAAGCATGATCTCATCACTGCAAATCACAAAATTATGGATTAAAAGTGAAAGACACACATTCTTTCATCAAGTGAATTTATATGAGTATTCTTCGACTGTCATTTCAGTACCACCAGTTGAGGGTTTACCTCATAAGCTTAGGATGTGTTCTTTCTTAAAATTATTCTAACGACGAAGTGGGAAAAATAACCAAGTGGAAAAAATATACCATATATTGGACACATGTTCCAAAATCTTCAACTAATGTTTTTCTCGAATTTTTTGTAACAGTCGTATTGAAAACTTGAAAGATAACCTGATCCTGATGTAACAAGACATGTGGACACTTGTTTCATTTTGGTCACTATCAAGTTTAGGTTGGAACACGTTTTTATCATGAAATACACTTCACGTGATGTCATTCCAAGCTCAGTAGAAAACACTATATTATATGAATATAGGATACTGAAGTTAATAAAAGGGCAAACATTGTCCTGTAGGTCCTAATAAGATAATGGATTTTGCTTATTTCTAAACTACTTTTTCATATTTTTGACGAGCGCTTTGCTTTGCTGTTCCTATTTCTCTTTGGAGTAATTATCGTCAAGTCAAAACTAAGCAACAGTTGATAGCGGTTTAGTTTACTCGCATAATATTATTCAACCTGGGCCTATCTTCTTACCTACAACTAGCGTTCGTGTCTCATAATATGTAGTTTGTTCCAACAGACTTGAAATCAATTAAGAACCGGGTTCGAAGTATGCGTTAATCAAAACCATCGTTTCAACAAAGATAGAATTACTTCCGAATACATTCTTTAGCCGTTCCTACAGAAGCAGAAATAGCTTGGAACCGATGCCAGGACGGTTCGAACAATTCTTGATTCTGAGTGAAAATTAAACGGAAAAACGTGCGTGCATGCTAAACAACCTGATATCAAAACAAAGGTATCTGCAGATCTCAGACTTTCGTCGTTTTCTATTCAAATCACTTCCACCAAAATATTTTAATTGCAGTTGAGTTGGAATGAATGATTTTGAGTTGGAGGATAACGATTAATATTTAAGCATTGGAGTCTAAGGCTTAAGATATAGAGCTTTTGGCCAAACCAAGAACAGAAATGAGAATTATTCTGTTGTGTACTATCAGTTTGTAGTTAAACGATAATAAAATTGCTTCAGCACTATTTGATCTCGGATATTAATATTATCAACCTATACTATGAGCGACTCATTTATCGCACGTACTATCGGTGTATTTGTAAAAAACGCAACGTAGGAGAGCTTCCGCTGTTCCAACAGACCTACGGAACTAGTGCTTCATAATTCATAACTGTTTCGAGAACGGTGATAGGATCATCAGTTGGAACAATGCTTCGGACAGGAATCGAACTCATCTAGCGGCGACGCACGGGCTAGACTGTTACTCCATGCACTATAATATCCATGCTACATGCGACATCCTTTGTCTTCCGTAAACAATACACCTAGAGTTTGAGGGCTGAGACTACCCTTCATTATACACGTCTTACACAGACATGTATGTTTTAATCAATCATAAATGTTTACTTACTGTCTACAACCCATCAATAAAAACTGAATACATAGTAACATAAGTTCAAATAAATAGTAATGATTGAAACCATATGCTAAGTAAGAAAATCACCACAATATAAAAAAGGAAAATATATCAGGAGTTTAGGAAAATGAAGAAAATAAATTATGAACGGTTCCTAATTATTTTTTCTTGATATTTTGATATTACTACGTCGCGTAGCCCCTTGACTTATTTCTAGAAGCTGCCACGATTCTTTTATCATGAAGCTTGATCTTGATTTGTGAGCTCTTCAATAATTGCGATAAAATTGTGTACTTCCGGCACTAGGCACCAGTTATCCATGATAACATCACATGCTTATGTACATGACTGTCATTAGGGTAATACAATATATTTTCTACTGGTTGCTAGTTGAAACCACACATGATTGACCCAAATATCTTTATTAACGTTTCAGCTGCCTCTACGGACCTTATTAAATTTCAAAGTGTAAATTTATTTTTCTTTTCTTTTGAAAGGATTTATTTAACGGCCAGTAAAAAATATAAACATCAGGAGAGGCAACCACAGAATAAGTTGCAGAATTTACAATACAAAGTAGTAGTCTCATCCCAAAGCTATACATAAATGAAAGTCCAAACGACCACGATAAATAATAAGTCTACCGTCTTACTCCAGTTATTAGCAGCCATAAGAAATTTGAGACAAACCTCAACCCCCATCTTTTCAAATTGACCCCCTACACTCAAAGAAACTAAATGTTTGTTTTCAGTTTATTGTAATGTCAACATTATGTTATGTAATAAATAAATAATTTATAAACGAAACAAATACCAGCAGGTTTAAATATTTATGGAAGGTGTAGCGTTTTGATAATGGCAAGAATTTTTGAGTTTATTCTCCTCACCCCTACTTCCAAAAGCTGACGCCGCCTCCACCAAAATTGATCATGGACTTCTACAGATGAAATGTGAGCTTTTCTCTTATTTAGTGCCTAGTTCAATTCGTCATCCTTGCTCAGTAGTAACGTACTGTAAAAATTCTATGAAAATAGTTCAATACTATTGTGATGACCGCACAGACCGACAAGCATACCGACAGACAGACACACTAACAGACACAAAATATCTAAACAACAAGATTTTCCGGGTCTGCAATGCTTTCCTCACCTCTTAGGGTAGAAGGTGGGATATGAATTGGGGAATTGATTAAGAAGCGTGGAAACGTTCTTATGAAAGGAAAATATATCAAAATACAATAAAGCAATTTTTTGCATAAAAGTGTTTGTACTGTCATGTGTGTTAGATGGTGATGATCCTTGTGTCATCGCATCGGTAACCACACACCGAGTCACCGCGATAGCCGTCAAGCTCGATGCCCGCCGGCGCCTATCGCTGAGGTGCCCCCGTCAAAAAATCAAAGTGTAACATTACAGTAGCGCGCGTGGGGGAGTGGGGCACCTCTATCACAATCAGTCTGAGCCCCCTCTGGCAGCCCTTTTGGCATTTCGTATAAATGCTTAGCCGAAAGTGCGTGCAACGATCAGTGGCTGTACGACCGCGTGGTGCGTGGTGGTGTGTTTCCTTACCCCTTCCCCCAAGTTGGATGTTAAGGATGAATTTTCTTGCGGTAGGTAAAGTGTATTTTTATCTCAAGGATGCAAGATATTGAAATTTATGTGCAAAGCCACACAGTGAATTTATATCTCAAATGTTGAGTATAATACCTAGTGACCTAACATTTTTTCAGCAAACTGGTATAATTAATTATTAAGATAAAATTGTGCAACTTTTAACCAAGCTTTCACAAATAAATGTCAGTTTTTAGTGACGCGTTTAGCTTTTGACTTTAAAACATTTTTAGCTGTCTATATTGACTGTAGAATGACTACTAAGGTCATATAGTCCAATCAGAAATAGGATATAGTATTTTGGCTGCCGAATTTGCATCAGGATAATTATGTTCAATGTCCCAAGGTATTTTTTTCTTCCTTCCATTTCGTTCTATTAGTATATTCTATTGCTTACAAACTGCAAGGGTAAGTTAACATATATAAGTATGCTCAGGAATTTATGGAAACTTATTCAGTGAAAATTGAATTCAAAAGATCAGTCTGTTGATTTACTACCACGAAATCAGGATATGCCAGAGAAGTGTAGTATACATAATGTTTTCGTAGCCTACATTATGATTAGTTCCTAGCAACTGTTTGGCAAAATTTAGTCTTTCCGGATGTTTGTCTTTGAGAGCACTTATATGTTCGCTGTATTTTATGGTAAATACGTTACCTATATAAACAACATCATAGAAAGCACAAGAAACCTTGGTATTGACCCACCTCACATATATTGCTTTGGATATCTTATTGCAAAAGCTTCCAAAATAAAAAAAGTCTGCCTTTTTGTTTCTTCATGTACATACGATCCTAATAGCACTGTCCGATAATTATTCAAATATTGAATCAAAACTCGTCACACAAAAATATAGTTTTATTTGATAAACTTTTTGGTCAAATTACACAATTTCAATATGAATGATGGAGAGTCAAGTCAGAGCTTCTACAATCCTCCTGTTCCCAATGGCTTTATTGTATGGTCTTTATTCACTGAGTCATCTTCTATCTTTAGATTATATCTATTGATATTGAATATTTTTTTAATCAAGCCGATATGTTTTTTAAAACAGTCACTCAATGGTGAATTCAATACCATCGAGTTATACTCGTATGAGCATCTAATTTAAGGTCCACCGGATGGAAGTCATGAATCTGTGGTAACTGTATTTTTGTATGTGATGATTTCCTATATATTGAAAAATTATGTTTGCCTTACTCTCTGACTATATTTTCTAGAAAACTAGTAGATGCAGATATTTTTTTTAATAAATCTGATTTTACTATGGAAGATCTCGTCTTTTTTGTTGGATACTAAAACATTGATAAGTTGATTATTTCAATTTTATTACAGGTTCGCTTTCTTTGGATGGTCGCTTAGTAAACATACTGCTAATTTCAAGTGATATCGTTATTTTCAGATATATGAATATATTTTACATAATCTACTAATAAGGATATCTACAACCTATTTCTATTCGGTGCATATGACCTGTCTGTCTTTCATATCTGTCAGTTTGTATATTTGTCTTTCCGATAATTCTTGGCACCTCGAAAGGCATGTTGCCATTCAGATTTTGATGGATCAATTTTGACCTCAGTTGGTTATGTTCATTTGGTCCTGTACATAATTATGTTCTGGAATTTCAAAGATCTCTAATCCTTTTTCTGTATTCAACAATCAACTCAATGAATCCATGTGAATAGGGCTTTTATTTTATTGTAATTCTACTGACTAAAGATGCAGTTACTCCTAGTGGTAGTTTGATAGATAATATTTTTTGCGCTCTCTATGTGATTCAAATCTAACTTCTCTCAACAGCACTTTCTCCCTCAGTAAAAATGCATTAGTCAATTAGCACCAACATGTGATAGTAATTAAACAATAATTGTCACTTGATCAATTCCGCAACTGTCACTGAAAGAAAAGGAAGTAAACCATTATTCGTAATTTATTTGCACTTGCAGGATCGATTTCTAATAACTCACCATATTTTATCATTCGCGCTAATTACTTATTCAATGAACAACCATTCGTTATCGTTCCACAACAGTTGGTAGCGAGGAATACAAAATAAAAGATATTTCAGTACCTTATGAAATCCAAACTGAAACTCGTGTGTATTTTGAACCAGTTCGCACATTGTTTACTTAACAAAAATAGATTACACAATTTCTCTGACTTACAAAATATTGCATTTCTGTTATAAATTAGCGCTCTGTAAATATGAACAACATGTTTTTATACTTATATTTAGTACTTGAACCTGCAAAATATTTTTGGGATTTCATTTGAACCCTCTTATCTTCTTATTATCGGGGACGGTAAAAACGCCAAATATTAGAGTTCGGAAGTTTGAACTTATTCATTTGTTTACATTTCCTGGTTTAAATACTACGCCACCAATAAATCGGATGTTCAAAATCGAAAGCTTGTTTCACCTTTGTTACACTGAGTGAAAGAAAGGAAAGAGGCAGACCGGTGCAAAAAGTTACCGATGCATAGGTCACCACGTGGACCCTTTTACACCAGCGTTCTTAGAAAACGTGTGATATGAAGGCATTTGGGACGTATCCAACTCATGCTTTCTGGTTTCAGAAGCCTAGAGCCCAGTATTGTCTGCCTGTAGTACCATAATGTTCTACAGCGTCCTAAAAATAACACTAAATGAGAAGGCGCATGAAGATTTTATACCAAAGGCCTCAAAAATTGGTTCCGTGTTCCACGGAGCTGAACTCTGAGAATATTAATTCTGAATCCACTCTCTTGTTGTCTTTCCTATTGAGTTTTTGTCTAGCAAAGCGCCGATTTAGGGCCCAAAAACGTTCATTTCAACACATCCGCTATTTCACCACATTTCCTTGCGTTTCAAGTGTCCATACTAATGAGACCTTGGTAATTCACTTCAATTTTGTCAAATGACCTCCTGCACTGCAAAACAAACCCTGAAGTTATCTTACAAATTGTGCTCTGATTGCTGCTTGGCGTTTAGAGCAGAAGGTCATCTGATGATTTTCTGTTCATGTTCATGTTCGGTATGCTTTGAACAACTGTTAGCCAGTCAAAAGTCCTACTACTCTCCGCACCTCTGTACTACTCAATCTGCGAACATCTGCTGTTTAAGAACATGATATCGTTTTTACATTATCTTATGATGAATGATTGTTATGTTGAGAGATAGATGGAATACTTACTATACATGTCTACTATGCACTTGTCATCCGTGATGTCTAGCTCTTTCTCTGTGGTTTATCTGTTAGTAGTGCGTGATTGTGAATGACATCAACTAACTAATTTACTTCATCATTCAAAAAAGGCAAAATTATTCAAAAAAATCAAAACTATGCGTAGATCGAATTAGAATCTTGGAGAATGTATCACGTTTACAGGGAAGATGCATGAAAGATCACAGCTATTTAAAAAAAATCATTTAAATTTTTACTTTAACAGACAAAAGCAACTCTAGCTACGCCTAAATTTGTACACAAAAATGCCGAATTTAAGTCGCAATACTTTTCTACAATATTCTATAAAAATTCCGAGGAACTCCAGTTATCCTTACAAAAAATGGCGCAATGCAGGAGAAAACGCAGATTAAGATAGCAGCTTTTCAGACTTCTATGAATATTTTCAATGAAAAAGAAACGCTTGTAGATTGTAACCCAGCCTCCTTGTTTTAATACAAACTGATCGGGAGGATTCAATGATCAACCATATAAATAGACATAACGGAAATTAGTAACATTGGTTGTTGCATATTTGTTAGACCTTCAAAAAGCCTTACATTAGAGTTGAAATATTCACACGGTAACAATACTTTTGTTTTACCAAACAGAAAGTAGAGTAATTCATATTCATATGTGTCCGTTTTTGTCACCCTGATGAAGTCAACTTACGCAAAATTAGAAAATTAGGAAATTCTAACTAACTGAAATGTAGCATATTTTTCAGCGAAATCATAGCAATGCTTGAACATTAGTTACAACTTTATCCGAATGTAACATGGATAGATAATCTAATCGATTAACTATATTTAGAGAATGTACTCAAGACAATTGAGTGAGTAGCAGTAAACTATGAATACAATTCTACCAGAACAGACAGACCTATAAACAGATTGAACTTGACATAATTTAGAATGTTGCGTCTTACTAACTTGCAGATATATACTCGCATTGTAATACAATCTCAATTATTTTGCAATCTAAATACTCGCCTGGAATTTGTAAACAGGAAAGTAAATAATAGTGTACGGAATGGCATAGATATGTGAATGCATCTGGGAACTGTTTGCTGAATGGAAATGCTGCATGTGAAGTGAAATGGTATAGTTTTGATGTTGTGCAATTTGCGTGCATGCATTAATTGAAGATTCCACCCGGGTTTTCCATTAAGTAAAGTGATATCAAGATACCTCGCTTGTGAACCGTTAATAATGCGATTACATGATTTTATTAATGAAGTAAGAGATCACATGTCAGATAACATGGAAGAACATCATTCATGCGTGTAAAATTGCAGACCTCTTTTTTCAGTATTTAGTGGAATGCATATGATGCTAATCACCCATTTATATCCTCTAATGTCTTCGCCTACCTGTCAACCAGTCACTAGGTACTGTTCTATTTGTCAGATAATTGGTTACTAAAGTTTTTATATATAACTAACAATGATCATGGACGTATTGAACGTATGACAAATAATGTAATATTTTTAATACGTGAATGGTATTGGTTTTTGGATGGGTTTTATTTAAGAACTATTCTGGTTACTAAATGGAGATTATAAATTGTACGATATGCAAAATCTATTTATATCAAAATCGATTTAGTAATTTTGATATCTTTATACGATTTGCAGCATCTTAATTATGTTTGGCTGCAAACGTTTACTGAACTATCATGCTGATGATAGAGCTGAAGGATGTCATGTCCAGAGCATCATCCACAGTCAGCTTTTCTCTAGGAAGCAGTGCCTGGCGATTTTAATTTTTGAAGTAGCTGTACGAAACAATTGGATGGGTGGGTGGAGGAAAACCTAAACCTCTCACGTAAATTGCACATTAAAGAGCTCCCTCATCACTTCTTAGCTCTTACCATATGATCTACTACAGGATATCATATTTAGAATTACGTTAAATGAGACCCAATTCTTTCTCTTATTGTGTATAAAAACTCCATTTTTTATTCCATCTATGTAAGACCTCTTGGCCTTCTGTGAACCCACATTTATAATATACATGAATCTTTGAAAAATAGCAAGTATGTTGACAGATCCACGACTAGTTCCGTATTGTAGTGCAAATAAAGTTTGTTAAAATGAGACTGGTTTTTCAACATTGAATTACAACACTATTACCTCTCTTTAATTGATAAAGAGCAAAGAGACATGAAGCAAATGATTAGAATTAAATAATTTTGATATCGAATAAGAAACAGAAGGAAGTTAACAATAACAGGCTTCAGTATTTCATATTTCCTTACAAGGTACGACCTGTTGTAGAAGTCTGGTATATCTAGCTACAAAAATTAACAATCTAAGTAATGTAATATCTATACTTTATTTTGCGATTTTCTCATTAACCCGTCCTATTAACTAGTGAAAATATCAGTAACATAAAATAAAAATATAATTGAATAGACAATACTTTATCTTGTAAATTGGTGATGATCTTACTAGCTAAAACTCTTATAACGGTCAGATAAAAATTCTGAAATCTAAACACAAGATTTCACAAAACAAGCTTTATTTCGAAGACGAACCTAACGTACTTTTTGTGAAAGCTTGTATTTATTATTTTTTTGATACAATTTTATTCAAGTAAATCATCTATTAGTTTTTCTTATGAGTATCTTTATCGACTAGACCCACTATACAAAATTGGCGACAAATACTATTATTACGGGGCGCTGAACTTCCGTGCTTTACTTTCAATTTATGTTTTGTCTGAACGCTCCTTCACCATCTAAATCCGGAAAAAAGAACGAAAACAATTTGCTTTCCATCGTAAAAGCAACGTCTCATTAGGCTCGTCCGAGCAAACACAATGCCCGGCGCAGTTTAAAGCTTAGGAAACTGCCGCAGAATAATTGAAGTAGTCTTCATTCTTATACAATGAAATGGTTGCACAACCCAGAATTATGGCGATTAACGATGGCAGACGGCGTTGGCCGTATTTAACACATAATTATACTTGGGTTAGATGCTGCTGAAATATTATAGTTACTTTCTAATAACATCGCATCAGCGCAGAATAGGATAATTTGCCGACAACAAAAATATTGGATGAGAAATGTGATGCAATGTCCAAGTTGATTATTGTTTATTGAGAATTTTAATCATACAGAATGCACACTACACAGAATAATTGTATAGATATGCTTGAAGGACCTGGGGGTGGGGCTGGGCAGCAGAATGACGTTGAACCAGCATATCGACTTTGTTTACTAGACGGCGATAATTGCCATGTGGCAGGTGTGTCTTTTAATTGGCAAAATTAGCCAGAGGTTTTGCGTTGGATCTACAAGGCTGGTCAGAACTAGAATACAGTATGTATGCTCGGTCTGTGTGTCTGTTAGTCGGAAGCTGGCAAATACTTGGAGGATGCAGAATTAGGGATAACAGGAGCTAGGAGAACAAGACTATTTGCGGCTGAACATGTACTTTTGTAACTGGCGCCTCTGGACCTCTGAAAACAAAAGTATGCAGGCTATGACATACCAGATGGTGTGACATACCAGGACAGGGAAGGTTGCTGATAGCAGAAAATTAAGAACAAAATCCTTTCATATCCGAAATCGTCCCGATCATTCTGGTCTATAACCAAGGCTGTTAGCCAAAACTTACTACTAACGAGAGAGGATGGGTCCATCACCTCCACCTCCAAAGAAAAAAGTAAACACCAAATGGTGGGCTTTTTTTGCTAGTTCTACATTAAACTTCCAAGAACACCGAGATACAGAACGCATTCTTGAAACACTGAATTCCAGGAAAGCTAATGGTTCAGATCGAATACCAGCAATCGTCCCAAAAAAAATCTTTGCAAGTATTAAACTCTTATAGCATATTGGTCGAGTGCAGCATAAGAAGTACAGAAAATTTCACCCGGTAACTATGTACTTATGTCCAGTATTATGAATACTGACATTACTGTACAGTTCCTGAAGTAGGTACCTGGATAAATAAAATAATCGTATCTACATATGTGCAGATGACAGCACCCCCATCTCCTGAAGGGAGGCAGGTAAATCCCTACCATCCCGAGATGTCGGATTAACAAATAATGGAGATCACTTTATCGCGCATAAGACTCAGGCAACAAACCTGACAGCAAACGCTGCTTTGCCAGGCATTAAGGTGGAGAGATGCCCAATACCTGAGTTATTCTCCATGTAGCTTCTGGCAATCAACCTCAAAAATATCATGTTCGGCGTTTTGAAGTTTAATGTGAGTAGATATTTATCCTCTAGTGCGCCTCTCAAGCGTGAGAGGCTTTCAACCTTTGTGAGAGGTTATCTCAAAGTGTTCTAATGTCCACACACAGGGTAAAAATAACAACATGGTCATGAACTTGAACAGAAGATTCTCACTCATTATTCCTCTGGTTCGTCTTAGAGTTAATCATGGATATTATATGATGTGAACAGAGTTGATTAATTTGATAATTACTGTATTGACAATTACTGGGTTAAAATGTATTCTGACATAGTTGCAACCTAAGCAAAGTCCCTCAAAATATTATCAGCTAACTGTTGGTAAGAATTAGATTTAAAAATGATGAAACATCTGTGATAAGTTGAAGAATTCAAAAAAAGGTTTTTGGATATTTCCGTAGTTTCCAACATTTGCAAAATTTGGTTAAAGTGTATCAGCAGCTTCAAAATCCGATCCCAAACTTCAATAGAGTGATACAACTGCACGTGAAATTCAGAATCAACTCATCAATTGACGTCATTATTAAAGAAACTAAATTGCACTCTCCTCATTATTCGAAAGAAGCGTTGTTATATGGATACATTGTCATTGCATCAATATGAATGCTGCCACTGGATCAAAATCTCAAAAAGTAAAATATTTAATCATAATTTTTAGACACTCTGTATAAGTTAGTAAAAATTTCACAAGTGCGAAATAAAATTTAATCAATTGGTAGAATTGAGCATCAATTTATTAAAGAAAAAGAAATCAGCAGCTGAGAAATTAAGCATTGAAATAGATACTACATTTTCGCAAAATTAACGATATTTCAAAAACCATAAGGCTTAGGTACATTAAACCATGATTAAACTTACCTTAATTTTGATCGTACAAACCAAAAATGAAATAATATACAGGGTGTTCTATTTAAAAAAATACAACTTTGATACGTTTCGTGTTTTGGGGACACCCTGTATAACATGAAAATATTATTAAAATGTAGCTTTAATGGGTCCCTATCCATCCGAATTTTTTTTTTAATCAGATACTTTAGCCATAATGCTTCGTGTCGAATAACGTGAATAACCCGGTATATGGTATTGTATTTACAAAAATTCAAAACTGAGTAAATCTTTTTTATTTACAAGACCTTGTTCAAAGGACGCAATATTTACGGAAACAACGAACCCTTAGTGACAATTGTGTTATTCGCCATATGATCAATGATATTTCAATTTGTTACCTGGCCTATGTCTATTTAATTATATCACAGAAAATCGAGATCGAACCTAACCTAACTATCCAGAGGACCTCACAAAATTCGATATACCAGAGAACAATATTTTTGAAGTGAAAACGGTATCATTGTAACGCCATTTAGGACGGAACAAGATATTGAATTAATTTCAATAATGGTGGATGTGAGATATTATAAGATACGTACCTACCACATTCATCATTCATTGCAGTTTTGGTCAGTCCCTTCTAATCATCCCCTTACATTTGCTTTACAGCACCCACGCGTGTTTTTTGAAGGCCAATCAACAATAAACATTATTTCTGCAATATACTGTTGAAGAAACCACATTTTCTACCGAAATTCTCCAGATTATGTTTATATTTTGATGTCCGATGAACTTGTCGAAGTAGAATCATTGTAATAAAGCATATTGTTTGCAAACAACACCCAATATTCGGAAAAAGTGAGATCTTCCATATAACTACAAAAAACTGAAATACCTAGCGAGTAAATACAAATAGATGTAATAATCGATGGAGGACATGCCAAAAGCTGAGTTAGTACTTCCCCAGATATAATATTGGAAGCTGGAGATTTTATAGAGATAATATTTGTCTCTGTTTACGGATTCCAGTTGATGACTCCTGATATTCCCAGGGCTTTGTAAGTCGACACGCTCTGTAGCTTGGCATACCTGCCATCAAGGTTACTCAAAAATTTTTCTATAATGTTTTACAGAAGCATGTTCCAACATGGATCTCGCTCCCTGCAGTCTTTCGGCCGTTCAGTTTTTCCATGCTAGCTAGCTACAACTCTAACTGCCAGAAGACTGCAGGGTATCATTACTGTCAGTACAGATACGTGCGCCAAACTGGCTTTTAACCATGCCAAAAGGTAGGCTGAATCGACCAAAAGTGAGAATAAGATCACAGGTTGGTAGTTTGCTCCGAATGGCATTCCGTAATCTTCGTTTTATTTTATACAATATAATATTATACAACTGCTTTTTTATAAAACCATAGGAAAAGGATCGTCTACATCAAATCGGTTAATGTATAATTAATCTGCAGGTATTTTGCGCGCTGCTTCCAGCAGCTCTGGCACGTCCAGAGGCGGGCTACAGTTACCCCAGCGGTGGCGGAAGCGCTCCCAGTGGCGGCGGTTACCCATCAGGACCTGCGTCATCTTATGGACCACCAGCAGGTGGTGGACCACCAGTCGTCCAGAAGCACGTGTACGTCCACGTGCCACCACCGGAAACTGACGTACCGCCACCCAGGAAGCCCCTCACAGCCGCGCCAGCGCAGAAACATTACAAGATCATCTTCATCAAGGTGAGCATATTGAAATAAATAATAATCTTGTTCATTGGATTGAGTATTACAGTACAATGCTCGTGCAAAGGCTTATACTTGGAAATATACTATGTTAGCCTAAGTTTAAGTAAATATTCATGCTCGTTAAACCAAACGATTCTGTTTTTAAATGTCCTGTCCACGCTTTGAGGTTTATTGACCCATCTTTCCTCTGGGCATTTGGAATCTGACTCAACTGTAAAGCTTACGAGGTATTGAAGTCTACGACCGTTGAGCATCTTTATTCGCGTGACTTTGAGTTATCATGCTCTGGATCTGCCTTTCCTTTCAATTCTTCCTGTAATCTGCGATATAACTCTCCTATATTTGCTTTGAAAAGCACTATTTGACACTAAATGACTCATCTGGATGTATTAATATTTTTCAGTGACTATTGTTTGTCATCATACTTTCACAGTTTAGTAACATTGTCATGGGACTTTTTATAAGGCTTTCTGCTTTTGAATTTATTCCTCTACGTATTTGTCAGTCTTTCGGAACCTCCAGAAAGCCATAAAAGGATCAAAGCGGTTTTTTTGACCTTCTTGACGATCCTGAACTTGGATTCTTCCAATTCATCCGATAGAATCACGAGATCCATATATTGCTTTAGACGACAACACCCTGCTGTTTGTAGATTACTATTAGAGTTTTCAAACCAAAATTGACTTAACGCTTTTTAATCATTTAATAACACCAGATCCACGATTCTGATTGAAAGTCTGCTTTTGTAACACAATGTTGAAAAATGGGCGTGATGCACTTAGACAAATTAAATGGCATCATCAATATGACAGCTTGATGATGCTATTAAATGTGATGGAACGATTCACGTACGTTACGCATTTTTAATTATGAATTTCTTTGCTATATTTCGTAGTTACAAACAGCTTAGATTCTTCCGATGTATGGTGAAATAAAACAAGTGTTGAGACTAGATTTACAAAAAAAAAACTTGGAATTTCAATCAATCTGCAAAACTTGTAGCATATCCTTATTTAAATATTTACTTAGTACGGATCAACGCCACCTTGGGAATAATTTGAATATTTTCAGTTGTGTTTGCATATTTTTGATTTTTACATTTTTGGAACTCGAACCTTAACATTAATCAATTATTCTCATAGGCACCAACTCCACCGACTCCAACTGCTCCGATAATCCCAGTGCAGCCACAGAACGAAGAAAAGACCCTGGTTTACGTACTGGTCAAGAAGCCAGAACCAGAACCGGATATCATCATCCCTACACCTGCACCAACACAACCAAGCAAACCAGAAGTATATTTCATCAGATACAAGACGCAGGTAAGCATTCCTAACTTCACCCATGTGACTTGAGTCAATGTAAGACGACTAGTGTAACTTCCTATACTTCGGTAACGTAGCACGCGAAAACAATGCAGTATGTTTTACCTTAGAGTACTACACACTGCTGTTTACTGTCATAAAATGTCTCATATTTGAGGCTCGCGATATGGAAGTTTTAAACGACAACAAAATTAATAATAGATTAGGGCAATCCTAGATAATTGATTGCAGAACAACACATGATCAATAAAACTAATTAGTAGCCAAAAAGGTTTCAGTAGAAGGTGATTTTAACTTAGAGAATCATTGAAAAATTAAATTTAAGAATCATTATCAATGAATGAAGAACTCAATGAAATCACGCGGTGGCAAAAATGGCTCATAATAGATAGGCAAAGTTCTAAAAAATGTTAAATCCCCAGTTTGCTTCACTACTTTATTTTAATCTCACTCACAAACCTACCTTAATCTTTGACTACGCCGGTAATTGAATGAAAACTCAATAAACGTAAAAACCTAGTTTGGAGAAGTTTTGATAATATTTTGTTTGTTGCTTATTACATATCAATACTCATCCCCAAGCATTGCAGACTATGCCGCTGTCCATTGGCAACTCACGAAGGCATCCGTCCTGGACTGCCTTGAATCGGCGACAAATGTCCCTTACGATATCTGTCAACAAAGGTGATTTACAGCGACATCCCTTGTTCTTCGTAACCATCATTCACGATGTACCGTTATCTAGGCTCAGAAGCTGACAACTGATATTAAGTGTATGCTTTCCACTATGCATCAGACCTGCTATAGTCTTTCGTGTTTGGCTTCAAGGCATTCCAGGTAACATCTAACATCGTAAGGGAGATCTGTCGGCGCTTCAAGGCAGTCCGGGTGTTAGGACCGTCGATGTCGTAAGTTGCCAATGGGCAACGCCATAGTGCGTGACGCTTGGAGATGAGTATCGATGTTGCTATCACACGCTTGACTAGGGTACATATACATGTACCCCCAATTGCCCAATTGTACAGTTAGACCACCAGGCTATACTGACGAGCCTAGGCTAAAGACGCAACATGCATGTCTATAGAAGGTCCGATGCATAGTGAAGAGAGCATATGCTTATTACTTAGCTGCCAATACTGTCAATAAAGCAGCAAAACCTACTCCAGGCACCAACATCCCCCTTCAAAATTTGTGCAGCGGTTACTGACTAGGTGACAAAATCGCCAATGGACAGTACGACAGAAATAAAGTTGATATGGATGATTTAGATATCATAAAACATGAAACATCAAAATCGCTTTCACTCTCTCCCTTGTCTCATATTGAAGCATTTGCGCGATTACAATACTCTGCTCGCCTACGGAAATAAATATTCCCTATGTAGTACGTAAGCTTCTTGTCTTATCAACTAGTAGAGTCAATAAGTAATTATCGCTATTTTTTACGTCAAACAAAATCAATTATTTACATCACAGAATTGAAACTATGCTGATTTCTGATACTAAGAATTCAATCAATCAATTTTTTATTTTTCAGAAGGAAGAAGCTGGTGGTTACCCAGCGAGTGGTCAGCCGGAGTCTACCTATGGCGCTCCATCAGGATCTGGTCCATCCAGCGAATACGGTCCGCCACGCAGTTTCTAAAGCCAATACTGTTCTACAGAAGAACAAGCTGTACATTTTGTAAATACCTCTCACGCCAGTTACTACTATATCCTCTAGAATGTGATAAGCTGCAAATAGAATACGGTGCGCAAATGTATTTGAAACCTATGTTAAGAACACTCTGGAAGAGTCATAGTGATATTAGGTGAGGTATCGTCTAACGCCGCTTCGGCTTTGATCCGAAAGGGTCGCTGAGTGGGTAAAGTGAATAAAAAATAACACAAAACACACTCAATACATAACTGAAAGTAATAATCACTAAGTATTTCTAATAAATTTAAAATCACGCTAGACCAAACCCGATCAACTACTGATAATATTTATACATTGTTGTTTTTATCGTTGTTTCAAAACAGTTCTTTTGTCCATTGCATTATCTGTACAAAATGCGTTTCTCAATTTTTTGTCAAGGTTAGATTGAGGTGTAATGAAATTTATTCTGCAGTCAAATGTGACCCTTTGGTGTTTATTGTTGGATTGATAATCTGTTTGACCTACGGCTGTTGCTGTCAATGTTGAGCAATATAGATGGGTATGTATTTTAGAAGGTATAAACATTATATAGGTTATATTTTGTATACTTATGTTATATTAAGATTTTATAGATGTTTTAATAAATGTTTATTTTTATATGTTTATTTACATATAGTGTGTTTGTATTGCTAAAAATTTACAAGAATAGAAGTTGAGATTCTATTCAGTGGAGTAATTGGAGAATACCTTATATCCCGATACCGTGTTCCAGTTTTGGATCTAGTATGGATTGCTGAGGTTGGACATATTTTATAATGCTTGCTTGAAGTAGCTTAGTTTTTCATTCAACATTATGGATAATAATGCTATTGGCGTGCAAAAAGATAAAAGTTATTGAGGGCCAAAAAAAACAAAAAAAAAACTGAGAAAATTGTGATATTACTGTTTCTTCTAATTAAATCTCCATGAAAATTAATTCAAATATAATATTAGAGAAAAGTAATCAATTCATAGAAATAAGCAGCGGTTCTAAGTGTTATAGATTGTTTAATTTATTATCAAAACGGACAATTTTTTGATAGTCATACAAATTAAAATAGAACTAACTTCTTATTACGCTTATTCTCATGCTATTTTTTCTGTCAACGGAAAATGGCAGTGTTGATAACTGTGCTAGCGCTGCTATATATCAGGTATCTATTTTAAATTATTTTTTTTAATGTGGGTAATATTATATTTATAAAATATAGCAAGTGCCATCGCCGCTACTATGCCGCATAACGCCTAAATTATAGATATTCCGTTGTTGTTATTTTCACACAGTAAACCATAAAAGGCATTCTTATATACGGAATAGTAAGAAAGAGCTTATTGCAGAAATTATAATTTTTAATATAATAGATATCATTGAAATAAATCAAATATGAATAAACCATTAACTAAATTACATTAAAACTTATAAATAACAATAAACGATTAAAGCAACAATAGAGCAATATTCCAAATGAATTAAATTGACAAAGTTCTTTACTCAGCTTTTTAATTTGAACGATTGATTTACTCCATATACTGTAGCACTTTATTTATACATTTGCCTTCAAAATAGATAATATAGATATTTTGAATAGTTGTCGAACCTTACAATGTATCCGCCTTATGATCATGGTAGGTGTTTGGTGCACGAATGCTTCAAACAAATTTATCTAAACCATTTAAATATTTTCCATGAGATTAGTAATTTTTTATTCTAAGGAGCGTAATCTGATCCGCAATTCTTACACTGTATGGCCGTAGACAGTTTGAATTTATTTTTAGGGCATTCAAGTGAAGTACCTATGACACAAAACTTCATCGGAACCATTAAAAATATAGTAATATTTTTTTCAACAATCTGCTATTCGGGGCGGCCTTATTGCAATATTTCATTAATAAAGATCACGCTACTCAATCATTTCAATAACAGACTTTAGTCATACTGAAACCTGAACAAAGCAAAAGGTCAGTGCGGATCTGACCAATATTTGTAGTTACTAAAAACAATGAAAACAAGAATGTTCTGAACGAAAATAAGTTCGACATTCTTTTCGAACAAGCAAAGCACATGAGTTCAATTATTTCAAAATCCATTGGAAGGCAAACCCAGCGCGCAACAATGTTCCAGGAGAAACTGCCGCAATATATTATTATCGGAACGTATTTCACACTTTTATTGATAATGTGATTACAGAACTTGATATACTCTTTAAACTACGTGAAGGCACAATCGAAGGGATTCAAATGCTTCTGCCTGAGATATTTTATAATGACCCCAGGTTAAAAGAAAGCCTTAAAAAATATTATTATTATTGTTCGGACAATCTGAAGCCAATCTTTTCCAAGAGAATACGAAACATGGCAGAGCCATTGGATATCTATAGCGGAAAAACCATCCACCACAATAGAAGCTCTTAACCAGTGCAAGAATCAGTTCTTTCTTACAATGAAAAAGCTGTTCACTATTTTGACCAAAGTCTCAGTGTCCGCAGCAAATCTTGAGAGATGTTTAGCTATCATCGTGATATAGCGGTCCTACTGAAGTCTGAAAAAATCATAGATATTTTGGCCGTAAGATGTAAAAAGCTAAATTTAACATTTTAAACTTTCCAATAATTCAAAATTACTAAAAAAGTATCAATTCCTATACCTAATAATGTCATTTCTAAATGACTAAAATTGATGTTTAGAATTCTGTCCTTTTCTTCGTGGAGTCCAGGCAAAAACTACTTTTTGCACATCTTTGGACTTGCTTCCCCCCCTCATGCAAAAGTCATAGCTACATGCATATACTGAAAATATATTGTTTCTGTAAAAAATAGTAATTATTCAATGTGTTATATTATATATCAATAGGTCATTATGTGACTCGTAATTATCTGCAAAAGAAAATATCTATGCCTATCAAGGCATCGCTGCACGGATACCAGGTAATATTTCCTCTACTGGAGATCTGGTACCAACGTCTGTATCGAAAAAGTAGTAGCTTGAAGTCTATGTGACCGGATATACAAGCGCTACAGAAAATGTATACGCATTCACCATTTCTTATCAATAGTTTATGAGAGAGGCAAAATTATCCAAGTGCTGAATTTTTCTTTCTGTCACAAGCTCCTGTTAGAAGAGCTCCTATAGCTCTCATAGTCATTGTTTTGTACCTTCGTAAACAATGGGTTTAGTTGTATCGCGAACTCACCGTTCGAAGGATTTCGTCATAAATAATCCCTCCGAACCCGTACCGGTGGCGTAAGAACAAATAACTTGTCGTCCAGTCGCTTTAATACATTCGGCTACAATTCCCTTTGAGCAAAAGCATCCAAACGCCAATGTAAGGTAACGAAACCAGCTAGCAAAATTCTTGTAGATTATAGATGCTTTTACTTGGTCAAACCTTTCCATTATGAAGATAAAATAATTGTGTACTTAAAACACAGTTTCACAAATGAAACTCTTTTCCTTTCAGTGACGCCTTCCAATTTATATTTAAATCTGACAGTCCGACGATGATTTAATAATATAAATCTAAACGCGTCACTGAAAGAAATAGAGTTTTATTTGTGAAACTGTGCGTTTAGTACACAATCATTTTATCTGCAATATGTAAACGCCGATGTAGGGTAACGAGTACATCCAGCCACCCAGAATATGTCTTTTAATATCCATTGCATCGCATCTAAGAGACATAGACGTCTAGTGGTGGTTTGGTTTAGTCAAATCGCCGATTGCATATTCACTACAGCTACGGATCTTGTTAATCAATACATATTTGAATTGATTGATTTTCAGATTAGCAAGTAAATAATGTTTGTATTTCAGTAGTACCTCTACTGGTGTTCGATTATACGGAAACCTGTGGTAAATAGGCGATCGGCCATATGACAGATCCACAATACCATCACCAGAAGTCTAAGATGCAAAATGTGCACATTTAAAGGTACTTGGTATATAGCTAGGTGAGTTCGTTACCTTTCATTGCTGAATGGATTAACGAATTTTGACAGTAACCTAGAGATATGAATTTGATGCCCACCAGTACCAGATTTTTACTGATTTCTAATGTGTTTCAATTATTTCCACTTAAATTGTGGGATATTGATCAAAAACGGCAAACTTCTTAAATCATGAATATGCTATTATTGAAGTATTCTTTGCTATTTTCAATAAATGTTCTTATGCATACGTATCATTTCGTTATTGACATATAAGTTGCTATATTGTAAATTTACTGTTTGAACCACTTTTCCATAAAGACTTGTTTTTTATTATAGAAATAATTCCAACAAAATTCGTACTCAAGGATCAACGGGGAAGAGTGATACACACAGAAAAAAGATCGTAATAGTAAACCGTGCCTGGGATATTATTTTTCATACGAATAATAAAATACTCGTAAAGGTACTAAGGCGAATGTAATAGCAACTATTGCACTATTTTTAGCCTGCCAGGCATAATGGGTTAGGCAGATACCTTCGCGCACAGGAGACTGTTTTAACAACTTTATAACAGTTTCTGGTATTGCTTCTTTGATACAGACTAAGCCAATTCGTCAACCATCTGCGACATCTGGTTATCAGGAATTACTATAGCAGCATTTTGTTTCCATAATTGCAACTGTTCGATGATATAAACTAGATTAACATAAATCAAACTGTACCCCACAAGATGAAATTCACAAGTATTGAAATCTGGATGACTGGCAGCTAGGATCGCACTATTACCACAGATTTCTTATTACTAATCTATGAATAGGTGTTTCGCTAAAAAAAACTATGCACACAAAGATCATCTACTCTAACAAATCGAGTAAGCATTTTTCATATTTTTTTGCAATTTTGTCGCCCAATTAAGCGTCTTGGCATTACTTGAGATCCATCGGTCGATCGATTATGATATCAGTTCATATATATATATATATATATATATATATATATATATATATATATATATATATTCATATATTCCAAAGTTTCCTTGTATGTCTGTCGCTCAGTCCCCTTTTCGAAAAATTATTTATTTTTCAGGAATCGAAACACTCCAGTTCTAAAGTCATTTATAAATAACAGAAATAATATCAAAATACGACCACCATAACTGCATTTCTATTTACACGCTGAGCTTAAAGAAGGCATATATTATGCTGTTTCTTAGAATATTTAGTATGGAATCGTTACAGGCATAATTGATAACAAGGCTTACTAAAAAAATACATTTATTTGTCACCGTATTTGCAAAAAAATATACAAAAATATAAAAAAATATATATACGTATATGTAACATACATACTTATATTGCACGAATATTTACAACATGAAACACCTCAGATGTATTCAAAAGACCCTCTAATTTGCACACGGTGAACTTTTTTTAGTCTTCTCATCGAGAATACTCGAAATACATCAGCGGCGTGCCATAGAAGAATTTGCCCCGGATTCTCCAACAATCAAAAGAATATAATAAGAAAAAAATATGCTATCCGATGTTGACTAATATTCGTGAAAGTAAATCAACATATCTTCATTTACTTTGAAGAACTACTCTCCTTGGATATTGAAAATATTTTACTTGTCACAAATTGAAAACATATTCAATATCAACATATATCTATTGTCGTTTAATCGTATTCTATCCTTCTGATCACTTGGAGTATTTAAGGCAAACCCGCATCACCATATGTGTTGTTGCAGCGATAGAAATGATCATAAAACAGTTTCCTGGTTTTCACGTTTTACGTAAGAATTTACAATATTTTTCAAATGCAAAAAATAACTTTTCTTCAGCAAAATAAGTAGCTCTTTGTACTGTTCAGAGCATTGAACTGGCATATGTAGCCTCTATATGGAATAAATTTGGTTTCTGTAAATAAAACATGCTGCAGTACCATTTTAATTCACGAATCAATGAAATCTAAATCCTTATGTAGCATGAATATTCTAAGATCTCAATCAGCTTCGGAAATTGGTAGTCAAGCATTACAGTTGATGCATTTTTTGTGAAATCAATATAGTTATTTCTAGGATGACTCAATTCCAGAAGCTTATAACATTACTTGACGATGTGTAGTAAGTCAGACACATTCCTTACACCACATTCAACGACGTTCGAAGCAGACTTTCAATCAGAGCTTATCATAAAAAATAATTATTATACAACATCAAATGAACCAAAAAAATCACTATATTGATGCTTTAAATACCGGAGCATTCAAGACCTGGTCAATTTCAGAGTACGTGAACCTCTTCTCATGCTGGTGAAGAACTGCAGAGTACTTTAGAGCTGGTGATCTTCTATGCTAATCCCAGGTTGTACGTAAATTCCATGACCGTTTACAAAGTGTTGAGGAACCACCAGGAATGCCTGTTTACATCATGTCTGTATCGCTGCACAGGTAACTTGAGACAGAGTCTAGTTGGGCAGTTAATATGGTCCAGACTTGCCGGGCGGTCCGTAGCTAGTGGACACTCCGCCGCCTCCGCCACCTCCAATTCCGCCGCCGATACCGCCTCCAATGCCACCTCCAATGCCTCCTCCAATGCCACCTCCAATTCCGCCTCCTGAACCGCCTCCGAATCCACCATCTCCGCCTCCGAATCCTCCGCCGCCACCGCCACCGCCTCCAAAGCCACCTCCGGCACCGCCTCCAAATCCGCCGCCGCCACCTCCACCGAAACCGCCTCCGCCTCCTGCTCCCTTCTGTAAACAGAAAAAAATGTGTCAAAAGGATGTTTGATCCTACACTCTGCATATCCCGAAAACTTAATTAAGTTTAGATACTCTGTAACGTAATAATGGCGTCAAGTAGGTTGACCCTGTACTGCCCACGTTATAGCTTTAGTTCAGAAATAGAAATCCCCTAAGCTCACAGGTTTCTACAAATTTACATATTTCCAAAGTTCAGTTCAAGAGCCGACCACAGTTTTCAATAAACTGATGCAACTGCACGAGAAATATGAGTCAACTTGCTTGACTCCATCTGTCAGTGATCTGTGGTAAAAGCCACTCAAACAGAAACAGAATAAATCAACCCCCCTTTGAAAATAAAATTAACTACGCCTCTTTGAGCTACAAATATTACTAGCTGCCGAATCAAAAAACTGAACTGAAGCAAAATAAATAATTCCGCCTTGTTTGTTCCCTCATATTTGTAATTCTAGCAGCACAGAAGGATGAATTTATGAGTTTGCATCATTGAAATATGGAATTATTTTTGTAACGTTGCCGAAAACAACAGTATACTCGTACTTTCCCCACTTGGATTCACGACATGTTTTCTGCGTAGAGAATCGAAGTAATCTCATATACATTTTCATCTGTTGAGAAGGCAAAACAATCATCTATGTTTGAAAAGTACTGACAATTACCGGGGCCAGATGATAGCATGTCTTTTATCGATGTCAATAAAATTGGAATAACTTCATCTCACTCCCCAAATATAATTTTGATCCCAAAAATAATGATCAAAGGACTTGGACACATCCAAAAACGAAGTTCGGCTGTTCTTAATTTTTTCCTCTTTTGACAAATACTCCGCCGCCGCTGAAATGATTTTCATAAGCATTTTCGTCCTTGTCACAGTTAACCTAGAGTCAAAGTTTCATCAACACCTGGTCAAGGAGTACAGACTGACAGACAGGCAGCCAAAGGGATATAAATGTGTAACATGGTTTTTCGTAATATATACACCATAAAACATTCAGAAAGCACAGTATCGTGAATTTGAAATGTTTTAGGATTACAATACTTCCTCACCAATTGGCGTCAGAAATAAAAATACGTGTTACCATAGGGGAATTTTGAAAATCCACGCTGTTGATTTAACCTCTACGCTGTGATGTAGAAGTATATCACTACGATTTTGAAACCTATTGCGGCAACGTTATGCCATAAAATATATAATGTACATATATACTGTCATTTGCATAATCTTCTGATAGCCAGCTCGATGCAACATGCAACATGTCCATAAATACGCGATGAAAGTGAATCTCCGTTTCACTGCGGCCATAACGAGCAACGCACATCCTGAGTGATGTGACAACATTACCGTTAACAGAGACACGTGCAGGAATGCTTAGCATGGTGCGTGTATTTCCATATCCATCCATCCTTATTTGGACTGTTTTGCTATCCGAATGCGTCGAAGATAGCCACTGCGAAGCTGCGATGACACAATAAAAACACCGAATCGCGCGCTTGCAGAAGAGCTGCATTCTTCCGGCCACTTTCGGATAGTGCGCTCGTGACCTGATAGTTCCGCGAACCACGGTGTTGCCATGTTAGGTGTTTTCTCCCAGAGTATCGAGAATTTCTATATTCTTGGTTGCTGGTTTTGGTGATTATATCTCGAAAGATTTTTTGAGAAAAACTAGTTTAGGGTATTTTTCGTTGTCAAATAAGATTTCTTCGCTATATTCTGTTCTTACCGTTTTATGGATTCAAAATTATGCAATATGCAGAATTCTATATTTCCGGTCTATTTTTTTTTAATCAAAATTCGCATATGAGTATGACGGTCGTCCATGGTATTTTTTGATTCATTTAAGGGAATTACGCCGAATAAATCTGGCAACACTGGCATGTCGCGACAAAGAGGCATTGAATGGCGTAGCATACATAAAACGGTATACGGAATAACTGAAAATTGACTCATGGGAAAGTAAGCATAGAGGCAGTTGTCATCAATTGCTCAAAAATACGTTGTTGGCGCGAATATAAGAAATATGGATACAAAATTAGGGGACACCAGTCAAGTAGACAAAATAGAATAATTGTTTTAATCCCCTTCTATAATAAGGATGCGCTAAAATGAGCTTATTTTGAAAACTTTTATAACATTCAGTAAAATCTGTCATAACACTGCCACGTATATAAAGTCAATTAAGTATACATGTTATATATCGGTATTTTTTCACATGCATCATCACATGTATATTTGCTATTTTAAATCTTGTGTCAAAAGTCACAAGCGAAATTCAATGAAATAACTAAGTCAATTGTCACGAAAATGAGTTTTTAACAAATCAGCTACTAATTGTACAATAATTTTAATTGTTATACAAAAATGTTAGGTATATAAAATCAGCCAAAAAGTACTCTAAAATTCACGTCATTTTTCAGCTTTTCCTAATTGCTGAACACACATAACAATAATTTTAATATAAGCAAGACATTTTTTGATTTTTTCACTGGCACCTCATCAGCAATTTTATTTGCTATCTTATGAGTGAGCATACGTAACTATGTGAATACAAAAAACACACAAATTGCATGGAGGAAAATCAGACAATATTTTTGGTGCGGATGAGACTTGAACCAGTAACTCTAGCATTTCAGAGTGACGCTAGAGACGCTAAGCCATAATGAATATGCCATAGTTTCTCTCCACGATACATAAATGCTTTAGTATGCATTGGTTCACGTCAACAATGTTTTCCAGTACTAGACATACAAGAATCATGGTCCGCCACTGGCGGAAACAGAAACATTAGCGCATCGATTTACTGGCCTAAAGAAAAGATTGACCTTACTTTCTCCCCGGTTTCACAGGTGATCAGAGAAAATGCAAAGCCGTGCAATAGGAATCGCAAGCTTTGTCGCTTTTTCCTGCTTTCGGTCGGCATTATACCTATACAATCGGAATTTCTATTTTCTAATTGATATCACGTGGGTGTTAATGGACAACCTGACATTAGATGGCAATTTCACTTATTTATCGCCAATAAAAATATTTCACCGATTCCTTAACCAGCAATAATGAGAGCCTTAAAAGAAATCTGGATGCTTAACGGATCGAAAATAAACAGCCATAAGAATACAGATTCATTTCATTATTTGAAACAACGCAGTTTATGGCTTTTTACACAACTGAACAAAGAGCTATTTTTTCTAGTCATTGAATGGTATTTTGGGTATTAATCCTTTTCTCGTGAAATTCTTACCTGGGTCTTGTATCTAATGAAGTAGACTTCTGGTTTGCTGGGTTGCGTTGGTGCGGGTGTTGGGATAGTGATTTCAGGTGCTTCCTCTGGTTTCTTCACCAAAACGTAGACCAATGTCTTCTCCTCGTTCTGGGGTTGAACTGGGATCACTGGTGCTGTAGGTGCAGGTGGGCTTGGAGCCTGCATATGACATACATAATCAAGTTAAAGGATAATTATGTAGTGTGAAAATTACATATAAATCACATGATATTCTTTCCAATTGATTGACAACTAAAATGAAGACAAAGAAATAAGAAAGTATAAGTAAATAATAAAATTTTAATATATTTATCCAATCTTAAACTGAAAATGTGAGATGCTATCAAGAATACGCTGTTGCTCCGACTGACTATCTCTCCTAATTTTCTTTTATGTTGCTTCACTGCGCAGGCTGATCAGGAATCTAGTTTTTATAACATTTACTCGGATAATCAGTTTTCGATTTAAAGAATGCAACTATTTTTTTAGATTTTTTTGCATTTCGGTTGTTCAAAAATTCTGTTATGTTCCAACAAAATATTTCCATTAAAAGTTTGCAAATTCGTAGCAAAATATCCGGTATATATCAGTCTGAGACACCATATCTAGCCTTTATATATAGCCGGAACAATGAAAATGAAAAGCCGTTAAACCAGATTTCCGGAAACAATAAAAAATATATAAAACGTTATCCTACTTCTACGTTTTGTATGTTATTGCACATATAAACATTGCGGAAGTAGCTATCTAAAGCAGTTGTTCTCATGTAAGTACTGCTTTCACCAAAAATTTAAACAAGTTCCCTGATCTTTCATATCTCACAAGAATCGCCTTCAAAATAAGGTAATTTTCACTTCTTGCACCATCATTTCTGCTAAGAAGTTAACAAGCATACACAATTGCTACATCGTATCATGCGACAATAACGTACGTTATTAGTTATTTTTCGTTTATTACCGTAATTTATCTGATGAGTATTCATACAGGAAATAAAAAACAAAAGTAATTGTCCATGTGACACATTAACGGTAATCAATAGTTAATTGTATGAAGAAGATACCATTATGCGTCTCATTTATTAACTGGATCTGTCAAACAGGTGAATTTAGTATAGTAAAACATAATACTCAATTAAGCCAAGTATTGTTGCGTGATACTACCATCACTATAAATCGTCCCATTACTATCACTGGGCAATTTTGAAATTTATGTTTGTTGGTAGTAATATCGATAATGTCTTGATATCAAAATTTTAGTTAGAGTATAGTTTTATGATAACTATATTGCTATTTCATCCAACTGAACTTGACACAAATATTTTCATCTTCATGGAGTTCAATATTAAGCACCGATATCAATGTAGATAAAAAGTTGTGTAGTTTTCACACAGTTTTTATTAAAATGATCGTCGGACTGACAGATTTGACTTCCAGCAAGGCTACCCAGATTACTTGCCAAATAATTAACTAGTCCTATCATGATACAATTTTGTGAGTATCGTAAGAAAATACTATTCGTAAGAAGCAACTAACCTTGATGAAGATGATCTTATAATGTTTCTGCGCCTGTGCGACAGGTATTGGCCTCTGTGGTCTGAACTCTTCGGGTTCCGGTGGCGGTACATGAACGTAGATGTGTTTCTGAACGGTGGTACCTCCTCCAAAGCCACCTCCGCCTCCGAATCCACCGCCTCCTCCAAATCCTCCTCCTCCTCCGCCGCCGCCGCCGCCGCCGAAGCCGCCGCCTCCACTGAATCCACCTCCGCCGCCTCCTCCAAATCCTTTATCAAATTAAGAACCATGTTGAGTGATGACGTGCTTACCAAAGAAGAAAGAAAGATATGACGGGAGCAACCAATACGGTTTGTTCCTTGGCAAAAAATCAGATAACCTATCACATTGACCTCAAAACGCTGTAGATTATAACCATCGGGGAATAAAGTCCTCGGTAGCTCATTCTACAGCCCCGAGGTTCTCCAAAAAAAAACGACTTTTTGAGGGAGGCTCGTTTGAGGCATTGTAAGCTCGACCTGGTGGATGCGCTCGTTTAGCTCTTCCAGTCTTTGCTGCACTGGCAACTCTTGGTGTTATCGTTCTAAAATCTGATGATAATAATATCTATAGAATTGAGACAAATCAGCCAGCCTTTCACGATGTTCTAGACTGTGGAGGTCTTTTTTGAGGTCAGGCGTATCCACTAGACTGTGGATAGGATTAGACGTTATTCCTAACAATCATTGATGTACAGCAAGAAGAACATTGGAGAAAGTACCAATCCTTGAGGAACACCCGCATTGATGGTAAACACATCGGAAGCATGTCCATCCACTGCCACAAATAAGCAGCGATCCCTGAGAATAGTAAATGGAACAGTACCACTAAACGGTAGACTGGCATGTTACAGGGCGTCAATGACAGTTATAAAGTCAGTAAAACTTTCGGTGTTTTTTATAATATGCAATGGTTTGAATACATTTCGCCATGCTGCCATTTCGACCAGGTTGTTCATTCAAGGTACAAAGAATATAAATTATGCTTTGAAAGTTTTTATTATTATCTTGCCGACAAAGAAATTTTAACTATAAAACTAAAATTATTTGAGAGAAATTGCTTTTTTATAACGATATGATTATAAGTCAACTGTATTATTTTTTCATGTTGAAAATCGTTTATTAAGATCAACTTCTAATGTAGTGCAATCAAATTCCAGTATCTTTGTATTTCCAATTCGTGTATGTGATGCAAGGATTGTGATTGCACAAGTTTTTGCGAGATGATGCGTTTTTGACGGGTTTTTTGTATATAAATATTGAAAATAAATGCCGATATGTTTTTTAGTCTGTCTGTTGTCCATCCGTGTTTTTATTATGTGACAGTGTAGTAGATGATACCATTTGTTTGAAGTCAGAACATTGGCAGCGGAGCAACTGATTATTATTTCTCGAGGTTTCTTTCATATCCGATCGTGGTAAAACGGATTTGCAGAGGGATGCAAAAGTTTTAAAAATGTACACATTTCCTTTTTATTCACTTTATGGTATGGGAAAATTAATTAAGAGGTCCATTAAGCATTGGTTAAAAATTAAAAAACACATTCCTTAACTTATTATCCAACTTACGAAAAAGTCACATGCTAAATCTCTATATAATATATATTTCTTGCACTGTTTCACAATTCCTTAATTTTCGTATTGAGTAGTTATAAGAAAATGAGGGTAAACCATTTTTTTGTTGTAAACTGTAGCTGTGCTAAGATCTAGTCGTGTAGTAGCCAGTTATAAAAAGATCCACTTACCGCCTCCACCGCCAAATCCGCCTCCGCCTCCACTGAAGCCGCCACCGCCTCCACTGAAGCCGCCACCGCTTCCGCCTCCGAATCCGCCACCGCCTCCGCCTCCGAATCCGCCACCTCCACCGCCTCCTGTTGGAGCTCCGTAAGAGGTGGACGGTGGGCTGTAAGCGTACCCAGCTTCAGGGCGAGCCTGGACCACCGACAGCACGGCGCAGGCCACCAACTGCAAATAAAACCATTCTCATTTTTTAACAGTTTTTTGGAATTTAAATGTTTCAGCACATTGCGACCAGATACTTTGTATTTCGCAACGCTTCGTTACAACAGCAATGGAAACGTGTAGGTTAAGCAATTCTTCAAGACAAAAAGAAGTCCCAAGCAGTGTTATTGAAATAATTTTCATGTAATTGAAGGCAAAGAGTGCGTTGACAGCAAGCAGAGTATCGACAAATTATATAAAACTATGCTATCATCGATCCGTCAAAGTCGATAATAGCGGTTCGTGGAATCTTTGCTCTCATATATCGTGTTGTCGGTCGGTAGGTCTGTCAAAGTTGGTTACTTAAAAACACCAGACAAAGTAAAGTTCCAATCTTAATTATTTAATGGCGAAGCTAGTTAAAAAATATAACGTTGATGGCCGTTGAGAGAAAATCAGGGGCCGAGTGAAAGTCTGAAAATTTGAAGAGAAAACAGGCAAATCCCACTGAAGGCCGGAAAGAACTAGTTCTTTACTTAGTGAAAATTGGTAAATTTTGATAGATTCTATGACCGGGGTCTACACGCCTTTGTCTTCCCTGATGGCCAGAAATATTGTTCAATTCACCCAAATTCATTTCAGAATTTTTTGCAAGGAATCAGCCGATTTAAATGGTTTCAATATTACAACAAATAAAATTCACACCCAATATACAACAATACACCGAATTTTGCGATTTTTTCTCTCGTTACATACTAATTCTGATCAACATAGCAAACAGCATCGCACAAATAGATAAACTATTTCTGTACTTTAACTTTTCTGAATTCCTCAGAAGATCTCATAAAATGCTAACCTTGTTAAAGCAGAGACTGATATTTTTGAAAACTAAACGGTATACTTACAGCGTGTGATGTCTGTGAATTCATTCTAAAAACCCCATTTTTTTCCTTTTCAATTAATTCGCAAATACCAAAATGTATTGCCCATTCACCGGCTCTTGTTCCACAATAAGCCTCCAATGATATTCATGCTTCTTACTTTAAATACATTCACAATTTCATGTCATCTCGATCGATAATCATGATCAAAAACAAAACGCTTTTCTCGCTGTTTTATGACGTGTATTTCCAATACGAAATTATGTGATTGAAACGTTTCTCTCTTAGTGGAATTCACATTTTATTCAATGATTTATTGCAACTAATAAAGCAGAAGTTAATCGTTACATCAGCAGCAGAGTGAACGGCGTACGAGCATCTGATTACTCCCGCGAAATTAATTGAGACAGAAACTAAACAATGACAACCACATCTTAGTTACCCATCTTTATTCACCATACAATTGATTGCGATAGTAATCTTTTTCCACAATCGCCAGCACATTCGCTAACAAGTTTCACAGTGCACTTTTGAACTTTTATCTTTATTTGGTGAAACCGTGGGAAATACGATGACATGTCTGATAAAATGTGCGCGAGCATGACGATAAATCAGAGTGTAGGTAAATCTAAGAGATAACCACAGAAAAAGTTTCACGAGTTACACAAAAAAATGAACAAAATGAGAATAATATACCGACTAACACAGGAAGGTGGCGAATTTCTGATTACAACAAAAATGTGCTAATGGTTAGATTTTCAAATGAAACATTATATGCATATTGATTTTTTTGCCAAAATTGATATAATCACGTTGCCAAATGATGTGTTTCTCGGATGGTTCTCAAATTGTATTTATTTTTTGATCTATTCTTTCCAAATTACATTCAAAAAATATACATTATAGTATATCGTTAGACTGGGAGCTTAATACACTATTTAAACATATGAATGACCTATATCATTTCCACTCGGAAAATGGCATATGGATAAAAAACTGGAGTAAAAATAAGTTTCGTGTGAAGAATTTATGCTAGCTGATATTCGTGATATTCCTTCATTTAGGAGATTTCAGAAATACCTGTACGGATTTGACACCATTATCTCCCCGTCAAGATTAAAATGAATGAGTGAAAAAATAACCAATTTTTTTGGTTCTCTATTCGATAATTTAAATTCCCATCGATGAAACTGGAAGTCCGCCATTTAGATTTTTATGGCGAATAATTGGATTTTACGTATATTTACACTAACATCCAGTGATACGCGCAAAAGTAGCCCTGCCAATGTCACCTGGCTTAAATTTGAAGCTTTTAAGTGTACCCCCATAAAAATGTTTTTGACTAAGGATAAACTCAAATTACTCACACATACATATAATTCCTGAACATATTCAAATGTTGTTTGTCCCAAAAGGTCTTAGATTGAATGGATAATGAAAAATTTCTATGAAGCTTTTGGAGCCTGATGTATTGATTTTTTTCTTGTTAATAATTTCACCGCATAGACAGGGATTTTCAGAAAATGCAGAAGCTTCATTTATTATAATATAATAGTAAAATAAGTAATATGGATTATTTATGAGGAATATTGTAGACATTGAACGTACAAGATATTATTGTATTGACCCAAATTCTAAAATGCTTGCCGTAATACCACTAATAAAAAAATAGTTTTCAAAATAACGCATTGTAATCAAATAAAAGTAATAACAGAAACTTATTTCATCGAATATTCTTTCAACCATTCATGTGATTTTATCGTTCGCCTATCCAGAAAGGTAAACAAGTTACGAACAAACTTGGATGGTAAGTTTTGGTGGATACATTTTAAAAATGTTCGTCTTCCTTTTCTCAAGGCATTACTATTGAAGCTATCCAACTTCCCAAACATCTTAGCATACTAAGATACAAAAATAACTTATTGTACAGGCGTACCAACAGACAAACCAACATAGAAAACACTTCATTATTAGCTAACCGACGTAGGTATCTTCGATTTATTTCTTCTAGAACGATACTTTCCACTGATGCTCATAAAGTAATAACGTTGAATGATCGTATAAGTCGAATTCAATGCTAGAACGCATAAATTTATGAATTTTTTGTTGCTAAATTAAGTATCTTTGGCAACTTTAAGTCAGATACTGTTGTAGAATCATAGCCCAAATAATTCACTAATAAAATATCACGTCAGTCCTAAGCTCCATGACAAAATTTTTAGCTAGGAAAATATAATGATTTAAACTAATAATGCTAAGTATGAAAAATGGTGGCAATATATTTAGTAGGCAGTTCTGTAGGTGAGTGAGTTGTATAGTAATTTCCAGAATGCTGTGGTTTTTTAATATTGTGATATGCTTATATTAAAACACAATAATAATAATTATTGGTTGCCTCTTCAAAATTTATATACACAACCCTGAATTCTCACTTAATATTTAGTTGGTGTCTACCTCAAAATCTGATTTAAAAACAAAGTTTGGAAAATTCCAGGATTAAGGGTTTTTGTTCGCTAATTGTTCTAATATTGCAAGGAGAATGAAATTGGAAACTCGAAAATCAGACTTTCATACATAGTCCAGCAATGTTAAAAAACAGTCGCGATAAGCATTTTTTCAATACAAAAATGTTTTCCGCAACAAAACTGACCTGCTTTCCAAACTGCTAATGTGTGTGACTCATGTGACTGAAGAATTTTCACCCTAGTAACTACAAACCACTTGACATGTTTATTTGCCAATCTGAGCGATAAGAATATAAATGTTGTATGAGAATTGCAAATATTATTCACAATTATAATTATATGATAACTGGACTAATTGAGTACATGACCGAACTCTCTAAAATAAAATGTCAATGAAATCTGTAAGTTTTAAATCTTCGTTAGAAATTGTGATGTTATTGAAAATAAAGTCCTGTATCTTTTGCCAAATATATAAATTTCCCAAAGATGAGCTGAATGCTAATAGAGTTATATTTGTTGTTTCAAAATAATTAATTGGTTCCAATTGTTATGTTCATTTTTTTGTAATAAAAATGAGTTTTTTATACTGTACTTATATTAGCAAAACTAAATGACAAAATTAATAGCATTGTATTCTGCACGACAAGCCCTAATTCATTTAAAACGACTAACACAGTTGCCTTATGTAAAGGAAAAACGTCGACAACACTAATAAACTGTCTGGATAATTTTTTCCTATATTATCTATTTCCAAAACTAATCACAGCTTTTTAGACCACGCGAACTTTTTTTGCACAGGAAGTACTATTTTCAACCGGAAGTTAAAGTTATACACAAAAATCCATATCTTTTTCACCCTACGTTAAATCACCCTTCACCACTAAAATCATCACGGTACGTACCACAAATGGTTTCATGTTGTAAATTCACTACTACTATTGATCATGTATGATGCTTGAAATTCATCTGGATCCGCTTAAATAGCATGATCTCCCACTCGCGCGGTGCAAGTGAAGATTCACATACAGAGGAGCATCAAAAACGAGCTGCTTTTACATTCTCTTTACCCGCGATGAAAAATTACTTTTACTGTTTAACAATAAGGTCTAATTTGCCTTAACGTCTTCAGCGGACACCGACGCGACAACCAGTGAATTACGTTGGCTGCAGCGGCAAGCGTAGACAGGGGGACACAAAATACATCTTACAATTATACGCAGAACAATTTGCAACTTCTCTCTGGTTCATTATTTTTTCAACTGGCCGCTGATTGACACCAAATACGAATTAATCAATATCTTAATTGACGTTTCGGCTGCATCGGCAATCTTTTTCAAAGTATGGAAATGAAAGAAGTAGATTTTCTTAGTTTCGACAGTCTATACTGACGAGTCTAAGAAAAGACGAAACATGCAAATCCTATATTACTGAAACTTAAGAAAAACCTACAAGGGCTAAAAATAATATTTAGTTTACTGCTCCAATTTCACATTATGACGCAATCAAATCAAAAACGCGTAGACTAAAGTGTAGGAAAATGACAAATGATTATCGGCAATGAAAATGTAGGTCCTCTACTTTTCAGTGCATACGTGACTGGACTTCCGTATCGTGAATCTACCATATATCATTATCAAACTATTCGCCTATGTTTTGAACTTCTATGTGTACGCTTTTGGGATTTACTATAATTTTTCATTTTTTCGAGTATTGATGATTTTTTTGTTGGATAAAACTACGACATAATAAAAGACAACGTCATATTTCACCAATACAGTTTTCAGACGCGTTTCAACGCCTGATACACTGCTAGGCCATTGTTCCAGCAGGCCTACACAATAGAAAGGACTCTGAACTCAAACCCTCAAAGTGGTGGAAGCTCATGTTGATGCACCCGTTGGTTCCATCTAATGCTTTATTGGAACATTTAACATCGTAAAATTTATTGCAGCTACTGTTCTTCTATGTTTTAGGCTGTGGAAGTTCTTTTGAATGCATCCATAGTACTGCTTCCGACAAAAAATCGAAGAAATTCAGTATTGACGATCAGAATGAAATTTTAAGACTTAAGCCAACAATATACTAGATGCCAGATTGGTTTTAAGTGGTCTTACCTAACACCACTTCCACTTTTCTGTACTTGCATCCTGAATACAATACCTGTTATAAAAATTTGGCGTCTAGTCTAGTGATAATAGTTTTATCTCAAAAATTTCCGCGTTTTCAAAAAATATTACATAATTTGAAATATTCCCTTAATTTACTCTAAGCGGCTCAGCAGCTCTAAAATCCGAACAAAATCTTCAATAAACTGATGCAACTGTACCAAAAATACAAACTCAACCTACTTTTTTGAAGAGGCAACTACGTTAATAAGTCGGATGTATTATAAAATTACACAAGTCTACAACTATTGAAAAAAGTATACATTTGTGTGTTTTGAAGGCAAATGTGTGAAGAACCATCTATATCTGACAAGTACCGAGCGTTACCAGGATCAAACATACAAAGATCATAGAACACCAAAGCATCTTTGAGCTCATTGACATGGAACGTATTGAATCTACTTGACTCTATTACTTGGAAACAGTTCAGTAATATATTTTAAAAGGGCATATTCAGTATTTCGCACAACAAATTCATGTGTGATACGGAAAATGTATTGGCACAATTTTGTAGTTGTCGTCATGTTTACTTTCCCTTGGATGCGGCACATAAATTATTTTTTCTGCTCAGATTAACTCTCGTCTGTGTATAGAATGAGTGTAAATAGCCGTGAACGATAATTTGGCGGCAATCAGACTACCTGACTTTTTCTGCTCGGTAATTCTGAATCTCGTTGCCTAATAGTAATAATGCCTCTCTGATTTGTATACCAACGAAAATTACAGAGCTGCTTCGCTGGGTAGCTGTTGTGTAAGGCAGCAAGTCGGAAGAAATACCCAACAAAGACAAATTAGTTGATCATACGGTACATTTCCGCTGGTTCTTTATTTTTTTTTTGACGGAAGAAATGCTTGGGAGCCACGACGATGCCATATGCCATTTTTGGAAGAAACTGGATAATTTACTCGCTCTTTCAAGTGAAAGATTACAACAAACATTGAATTAACTAGAGAATTTTTCATGTTTGTCATTTTTAGTTGACTTATTTTAGAATCAGTGATGGTTCTCACATATCTTGTTTTAGTAGGCTAAATAGCTTTACAAAAATAATATTAAGATATAAAAAACCTTTGAAACGGATGAAATTTTAATGTATTAATAAGAACTAATAATAAGAACTAATAATTAAGCAACAATTGTTTAAGCCTTCTCTGATGAAAAGTATGCCTTCTTTGATGAACAGTATGCCAAAAGTTCTTTTTTTTGTATTTAACACAAAGTTTCACAAACAAAACTCTCTTGCAGTGACGAGTTCCGATGCTTATTAAAGTAATCGTCAGACTGTCAGATTTGACTATTTCTGCTACCAAGTCACTTGCCAACTAGGTAACTAGATCCTATCATGGATGAAAAATAACAAAATAAATAGTATATTAGAATTGCGTGCTCTATTTTTGTACCCATTATAGGATCTGGTTAGCTAATTGGCAAGTAACCTGGGTAGCCTTTGTGAACAGTCACATATGACAGTTTGACGATGATTTAAATATAAATCAAAACGTGTCACTGGAAGAAAGAGAGCTTTATTTCTGAAAATGTGTGTTCAATACATTTTTTTATTAAGATACTGATGATTACATTTATCCATGCTGTTTCTTTCGTGTTCAATAATTACTATGTTGAAAACTGGAATAGTGATAATATTAGTAATGTTACAAATTGTATCTCATTGGATTTCTGTAATAGGTGAACTCCGATTTGTATGCCTCCACACCTACCATTTATAAACAACCCATACATGCGTATCAAGAGTACATCCATGTATATCGATATTACAATTAATTGCGATTATTTATTGAATAGTATTATGAAGCTATTTTTCAATAATAATCAAGATCCATGAATTTAATCTGGTTAACATTTTATATTTAGGTATCATTATACTGGGACTTTTAGTCGGACAGATTGGTTTAGCAGAGTACTAATTTAATAACAACGTGCGTTACATAATACATGACAACACAAATACAAAGACATGATAACAAGCAGAGTTTCTTTCCCTACTTAACGTTTGATGTTGCCAGTTCTGCATAATATGAAACTTCCAAGAGTAAAACTCAATGTCATTCTAATCACGCATGGTGCACGAACTATATTTTTAGTGTCCCAAAACTGATTTTTGGCGGAATCCGGTTGTTTGGCTCTCACCACAACTTCGCCGAAGCTGAAACCAAAAAGTTTATCATCTCAAACAACGCTATCAAAATCTGAGGGCGTATTATGTGTAGAATTCGCGCCCAAAATGAAATTCTATAAAAAAAACTGGATTGGGAGTAGTAGTAGGGGAAAGTCTCAACTATTTTGGGGTTAGTTGAAGACTTTTCGTGGTCAATAATTTTTTGACACTGGTGATCCTCCGTACTTATAAGACATTGATTTTTATTTACACATTTAATATTTATAATTCCATTAAATAGTGTTGATTTTGTCACAATCAAAATTCTTGTATTATCATTATTAATTAATATTCATAAAATATATTTGATAAAAAATCCATTATTTCTCAATCTTAAAATTTGGCGGCTATCTTATTAAATGAATTAAAAACACAGGTATTTTTCTGAAAAAACTGAAGTTCATTTATAAAATAACTTTTTTTAATAATTCCCGATAAATATTTCACGTAAACATTATCATGTGATAGATAAGGTAAAAGGTACTTGAAAAGTCTTATCGTTTTTTATGATATATATGTCATGAAACATCAAGAAAAATAATACCTATATTGAATTAGAAAGTTTACGTGGTTCCAATAGCGTAATTAAAATAACCATCAAATGCCTGGCTCTTCATGTTAGTAATTTTTTATTAGGAAAAAATAAAATTTATTGTATTTAACGAAGCGTCCAGATTCTATTTACTGGAGAAGATTGATGAGTCGGCTACCTGTTTTCGATATTTAGCAGCGGCAACATGTTAATAGACGTTTAAAATGTTTATTTTAACTGGTTACGATAAGAGAATTTCTCTACCGCGAGATCCTGCTTTTAAGTAATTGTTTTGGTATGTAAATATTTAGTTAGGCTAGACATTTGAAAGTGAAAATTAGATGACCAAATACGTCGCGGTTTTCCACTATGGTCATTTATTTTTGCATGCAAATGCAAGCCGTCAACCGCCTCAGTATTCACCTAGATGTTTTGTCAAGTGAATGTGCTCTTTGTAAGAATGACTTCAAAACTTAGGCCTTCTTGTCATTATTTGCTCCTAAGTATCATAAGTATTAACTGTTGCTACTAGACAAAATTCCCCAAGAGATGCCTTCTAATCCAATTGAGACTAGAACTATTAGAACATTTACGAGTTCAACTGAAACATAAAAAAATTATACGGTCAGGCTGATATACTCGTACATACCCAAGTCATTTTGAATTGTTCAACAAATTGTATGCAACATCTAGCAATTTATCCATTTATAAGCGTTCTGATGTACTTAAGGTTTATATTTGTTAGCTTAAACAGTGTCTGAATCAGTATTATTTTCTTAATAAATTTATATATTTATTAAATTGAGCATACACGTGACACCAGAACAAACAGAACAATTCTGTAAACAAAAATCTTTTTCTCTTTTTCACCTTGTTTCCAAAATCCTAGAGAAAATATTATTTTGAAGAAACTTTATCTGCCCACCCATCGTAACAGTACAATTGAATATTGACTAAATATATTTCTAACGCATACAGTGTACATTATGTGGCAATCGCATACTACCTACCATTAAACATCCACTGTTTCAATGATGCACTTTCAATGCACAAATGTACGCTAGATAATAAAACTCTACTGACCCAGAATAACAAATCAACAGGAAAATGAACTACAGTATTCCGAAATCGCGAGCATTAACCTGAAATCCACTGCGCCTCTTCAAAAATCTGTTTTGTTGAAACTGTTGTTATTGAATCACGTAAGTTTGCATAGATGGACGATTTTTTTACTTTTTTTCTTAAGCTCTACGAACCTGAATAGTATCACTGGATCCATTTATAAGCGTTCTTTCCTTCTTAACAAAAGGCAAATTATATATGGACTCTTGAGCTGAAATTGTGTTTTACTACTATATAATAAAAAAAACACACAAAAATGGAACAACGGGAAAAATCACCATTTGGGTAAAAAGATAATAATCGAGAAATATACATATGAATGATATTGTGATTTAAAAAATGTAACCTGCCTCGTAAATCTGTTGAGGGCCAATTTCAATTCCAAACAGCTACAGCACATTTTTTTTAAAACTTTATCCACAAAATATTTATTGACTACGCCCTGGTATGATTACTTAGTGAATAAGCGTATGCAGTGATCAGTAATTTGGTAAACATATAGTCACCATAAACATGTTATTGAAAAATATGTAATATGGGCGCATATTCGAAAAAATATAAAAACCCAAAGTTTCTACTACCAGTGCGGTACCGATTCCCAAAATACTGGTACTCCAGGCCACAAAATATCTTTTACCAATTAAGGTTAGGTTGTGTCCTCGTTCATTTGAACTATCACAAATAACAACTCACTTCAAAGCTGCAATCATATAATTTAGTTCCTCTCGTTACAAAATCAAACCATGTCTTACTGACATCAAATATAAATAAGATGACTCCAGGATTTGAGATTACGTAATGACAATTACATGTCTAGTCAGAGCTGATGGCATGTGTATATCCGTGCCATTAACTATATTTTAATTGGGCATCAAATTTTCATTACCTACAGCATAGCAGTTGATGATGGCTATTGTCTGGTTATTACTTTTATGTGGCGTGGAAGAATTTCGATCACCTATAATCGACCTTATAATATCGCAAAGTCATTTCCAAATCAACCATTTTTTCTGGTTTGATGATAAATTGAGAGACATCCACAATTTTATTTTAGCATAGGCAGTTGTGGATTAAATTATAAAGCACCGAACATTTTTTTCTATGAAATCCCTTGAAATTATTGTATTCAATCACCTTCTGTAGCTGGTACACGATTAAAGCAAACATGTGGAGGGCATATAGATATGCCCTCCACATGTTTGCATGACTATTCATTTTGTTACCAGATATTTGGATTTTTTATTCTAGGAGAAATGTATTTATTTATTTCGTAACTTGTTGAACTGAGAGTAGAGAAGGTGAATACACTGAAATCCAACAATAAGCTACTAAAAGGGACTTGGCACTAGTCAGCGGCGTTTTTTGCGATGAGGTATTATCACTCATGATGGATTATTCTTAAGTTGTATTTGCCGGTAAGACAGATATTTTATATAAATAGTATGTTGTCATGTGCGAGAATTGGCCACATATCTACGCCACTAGTACAGGTTGGGTTTTTATGCTTCAGGTTAAAAGAGACATGATTAGCCATACAAAATGCACAAAATATGAAGTTTTAAGAAAACTCACTGATTTCTTCTACGTGAAGTATATATTTTAATTAGGTGGGACTGCAGTCGTAAAGCGACATCTCTATTCATAGCAAGGCAGGATCAGCATAACAGACTAAACACTATACATTACTTTTCACTCGATAATTATTTACCTAAATGGACTGCACTTCAATTAAAGTTTAATAAAATAATCTTGTGAAGTAATTCGGCAAAACAGTTCGAAATTTTGAGTATGTTGTTCCGTTAACAACATTGAGTACTGGTATTACCGGTAATGAATCAAACTTGTTCCATCTCTTCTTGTGTTTGGTAGTTTTATATATTTAGCATCTAGAGATATGTGTTTTTGACTGCCAGATGGTTCACGAAAAGGGACTAGGTATTTTTCATTAAAAAAAAATGTGTTCTGTAAACCTTAATGTTGTGAAACCGCAAGCATGACAAATAATGAATAAGGTGAGATCAGATAGAGGATCGCTTTTATTTTAGTTATTAAATTAGCAAGAACCTCTCCTGTAGTAGCTGGCTCACTGAACCACGTGTAGATTCTGCACTAAGCAGAGGCCTAGAAGCGCAACCCTGCTTTTTTTTCGCTACAACTCCAGGAAGGCCTCAGCTGGTCCAGTGGTGGAGAGACGTGGAGCAACTACTTGAGAATCCTCGTTCGTGGCTGTTGGGGTGTCTCCAGTAAGAAAATAAAAGATCGGTCCCCTCTTGCGAGACCGAAACTTCAAAGACCTGCAAATTTCATGGCCGCTATATGTTAGGAGAAAAGCATCATTCCTGTGGCGGTAATAAACGCTGATCCTCCTGCTTTGGGGCCTGTATTGACCACTCCGGGAATATATTCGTCGTTCTTCAAATTATCAAAATCTACTTATAATTTAATATCCAGTCTATGATCTCGATCTAAGCGCCTTAGACTGTAGAAGATTTCTTCTCATCAGCTCAGTAACATCTATGTAATACATGTAAATATTTCTAATCTCGGCTTTTACACCGGTTAGTTAATTTCATGTTATCTAATTTTGCGTGCTCTTATACCCCAGATTGATATGAATCTAATAAAATTGTAGGTACGCAAGTAATAATATGTAGTAATCCTCAGCAGTGAGAGTAAATTTGAGCTGGCATACAATTACAATGCTAATGTCAATTTTAATTTAATGCAAGCTTGTTACTTGATTGCAGTAATTCAGAATTAATGTGAGAAAAAGAAAAGATGCTTACGTCTCACAGCAAATTGTTCAGGTAGCAGTGAAGATTAAACTTTGTAATATATTTCACTTGAAATGTTTTATACATATGTCAAGATTTTATTATGTTTTAAGTAATGAAATGTCAGCACGTTATGAAGATGTCAAATAATTCATATGATACATATTATAGCTTTTAATAGGTTTTTGAATTTCTGCACGAAGTTGCTGTGTATTCTTGATTGTTTGTGTAGTCGTACCACCATAATTATATTTACTGTTAAAACTAAGATTTCCAAACATGGCAATAAACACATAAATGCATTTGCTGTAAATAAGAAATATGTGACTGATTATTATACACATTGACACTGATAATTATGTGTGCTTGGACACACTAGACTATGTAGAAATGAAATAGCGAATACACTTGCGATGGAAGGATCATAAGTAACACTTGTCGGCCCTGAGAGAAATTTTATGTTCTTGTGAGGCTTTGAGGTACCACAGGCACTATGTTGACTATGTGGGGGTTCTGGAACCAAAAGGTGTAAGAAAAATAGGAGTTTTGTAAAAAGATTGGTCTTGGTACATGGAATGATTAGATGCGCAAAAGTTTCTGTTAAGTGCTAAATTCATTCAATATTATTACATATTTGTAGTAACCTATGAAACGACACAAAATAAAGGAAATTACATAAGATGATAAAAATATAAAGGAGGATAGCCGCTCCCAACTGATTTGAGTAATTAGTTTGTACTGTGTGTGACAATTCAGCATTTTCAATATTGAACTAGGTGGAAATCATTAGCGGAATATAGAATACATTTGTTTTACTAAAATAGACCACAGAACGCTCTATGAGAATCATTTCAAGACATAAATCGAAGAAGTTATGAGTTTATTGCTATATGAATTTTATGCTGGAATCTATAGTGAAAATACCAAACAAACTCCTTTAGGGCATAATATAGCAATGCCTATTAAATATTTAAGAATCTAGGTAATTTACTGAATTGCTGTCTATTCGCCTGCCTATCGCCGTTTTTACCTCAGTAATCGCTACATCGATTTAAAAGAAAATTCTCTAAACTTACCTTTCAGGGGGGTCACGCTGAAAGTTTTCAGATACAGAAAAACTACAAGGTTTTTTTGAAAAAATTTATTATGTTTTTCCAAAATATTTTCCCCCTACCTCAGTACATTTACGCATTCGGTAAAACCACTTGTCAAATTCTTGTGACCAACGTTCTTTTGAAAGGTTACTAATTTCCTCCTCAAATGCAGTGATTGCCTCTTCATCGGTGGAAAACGGCGACCTCGTAACTTTTCTTCGATCTTAGGGAATTAGAAAAAGTCGCACGGAGCTAGGTCCGGAGAATAAGGTGGGTGAGGCAACAGTTTGACACCCTGTTCTGCAAAAAAATCGACTGTTCTAGCGCCGCTGTGGGCGGCTGTGGTGTCATGGTCCCATTGAATACCCTGCGGACTAGTCTTTCGACAGCTCCTGCATAGTTCTTGGAAGACTATAGGAACACATTTGGTTATATACCATTCAGAAGTAACTGTCCTTTGATTATCCAAGGCTACAGTTGTGATGTATCCACTTTTGAAAAAAAAAGATGCGACCATTTTCTTTCCAACACTCTTGGAACGACAAATTTTCATTGGAGTCTGCTAACTTTCAAAGCACCAAACTAATGACTGCTATTCAGTTTTGGGATCATAATGATATAACCATGTTTCGTATCCGGTTACGATATTAAAAGTGTTTTTACTGTGCCCGTTATCAAATTTTTCAAACAAAAACTTAGCCCAATCAACTCTTGTTGCTTTTTGCTCACTAGTCAACAAATGTGGCACCCGTTTGGAACACCGCTTCCTTAGGCGAAGGTGATCATGAATGATTGTTCGGACCGCTGCCGATCCAATCTCCAGAAAAGCCTCAATCTCTGTGTAAGTAATATGTTGATGTATTTTTACCATATTTTGTACAGCTTCTACAGTTTCCGGAGTAACAGTAATAGGCGGTCGACCTGTGCGAGGTTCATCATCAAGTGAGACCCGGCCCCTTTTAAACTCAGCAAACCAATTAAAAACTGTAGCCCTAGAAGGGGCAGAATCCGCAAAGCAACTCACTAACCTTCCGTGACATTCCGCTTGTTTTAGTTCCTTCTTATAGTCATACAAAATCATGGTTCGAAAATCGTGACTACCCGGTTCCATTTTCACGTTAAAATTCGGCCAATACTGGATGCATTCGAGACCGTGACAAGGCAACTACTGAACGATTCAAACGCTGCCTTTGCGTGTAAGCACTTACAACTTTAGACTAAATAGCTGCGTGCTCAAACTTGTTTAAGCTTGTATAGATTAGGAAGATCTAAAGACTTTCAGCATGACCCTCGTATGTTTTTTCATTTTCGGGTAGAATCAGAAATGTTTTTGCAGTGGCGTAGTTAGAAACGTCGGCCTCGCATCGTCGAGAAACTGGGCCGGTATCTATAATAAACTACATCAGACTGGCGCATTCGGCGCCTGATTTCTCTTGGCGCTGTCGCTTTGCCCTCCGGGTAGCTATGTCACTTTGATTCAGGGAGAGTTAAAAGTTTTTCAAAGTGTCCAGACCTATGTTTAACATGTTCCACTAGCTTTTCATCAATTTAGGGCGAGTTTGATGGTTATATTTGTGGTTTCTCCTTCAATGTTTGTGTACGTTATTCAAAACTACTAATATGAATAGAGCTTTGTTGCCGTCAAACTACTCCGAAATTTCAGTACTACTCTAACCTTAGTATACTGGTATTCCATGTTTTATACTTCTTGAGTTGCCGTTCATTTCTGGGGCAGATAAAGAAGTAAATGAGGAGTTTGGACCAGTTGCAATCATACCATATTATTGCAACGGTACCAGCTAAGCTGAGAAAATATCACTCTGTATGTAAATCATCCAGAACAGGTGAGTATTTACCAACAGACATCTCGAATGTGTCAGAATGTTTGAAATTGGTTATGGAACATTCGAGATTGGCATTTTTGTGTATATATTGGAGCATCAAGCATTGCTAGAAGTCAGTCGATCTCCAGACGTCAAATAGTTAAGAACTAGAAATCGTGGATATAAATTAGTGAATAAGTTTTGTTGTTACCAGAAAAAAAATAAGTGTTTTGAGAACGTTACATTATATTTGAATCAATCGCATATATTTAGAAAATGATGCAGGTGTTTTCAAACAGAACTGCGCTAGGAATTCAAGCCATAGTTGCGCATACTTTAGAAATTCTTTATGTACGTTTTGCTATAAGGTGATTCTATGTAACTATCGCTCACAAAGCCCATCAAAAATATGTTGACACCACGTTTGATATCGAAGTTGTATATTTGGTCTACTATTTTAATCAGACTTTTAGGATATCTAGTTTTTTTAAATCCTCTTACACAAAGTTACAATAAACGATTATGGATGGGAGATTATTGACCTCATCTCAAGTATAGAATTTCCTATAACAATCTGAGTTTTTTTGTATCTAGGTATGTAGTAACAACATTTTTATAATTACACAGACAAGCAATTCACTATTCAAACCAATCATGCTAGAAAAAGATTCATTGCATTTATAAAGATTACGCCTTGAACACGATACGAGCTCATCGATTATTATTATTCATTATTCTCGATTCGTTAAGGAGTTCTTCTTATCCCCGAAGCTAAATTATACGTTTACGATCCACCGTCCAAATTACACAGACATTCACCAAGACTGCATTCACATTCAAGAGTATAAGAATAATTTATTAATAAATATTTAGTACTATTTTCTCATTTGAAAGGATTACCTCACAGCTCATCTTACACATTTTGCAAACGGCGTATCCATATGTACACCACATGCCGCATTTCAAAATCAAAGCAAATTACGACTATTAATTATTGTATAAAACGATAAATGATTTCAGTTTACATTGTAGTACACATTGATAATATTTTCGTGTTTTCAAATTGTTTAATTATATCGAATATTTGCAAAACCTACTTGAAGTTGGATAAAATTAAAACTCAACTGATAGATTACACGTGAAATAGAGTCAACCTACCTGATACCGTTTTTTCATACTCTAATACGCACTTTTGTGACCATTAATGATGTTAATTTAGTTAAGGTATAGTTCTAAAGATTAGTAGTTGCTAAAGCAGAAGGGGAACAAATGAATCTACATTTAGAAAAAAATTAACTCTTCTTTCAAAACGCCTTAAAAAAAGTATATGCGGCTAAAATTTGTTCGAAATATTCAGAATGTATCGATATTTTACTATGTTCATAAGCCAGATATATTTTTAAATCATATTTATGTAAGTTGTATGAAAAAATTCTGGTCCTTCATGTCAATTTCTGACCCCCAAAAATATAATAATGATCCGGGTCCCCAGAATCGTTCTAAAATAAAGATTGAGGGTTTTAATTTCATATTTTTGACGATAACTTTGACGTCAATGCTTGGAATTTTGCCTTTGCCACAAAAGTAAGCTAGTCTGATAGTTTCATCAAAAAGTACTTTTTGAGTTCTAGAGGGGCCAACGCCATAATGCAGACAGACAAACAGCCAGACGGAGCGACGAAAATTCTCACATGAATGATGAAATTCAGTAACAGCGTTTATGGATTGAGCCCTGAAACAATCTAATGTTTTGTGATTTATGAGAGTGAGTGGTAAGATAAACAGATGCTAAAAGATACTATATGCATTGTTATTACGAAGACAGCCATGGAGTGATGCTTGGAAATGAAAGGTGTGTGATTCAATTATTGCGTTGATGAAGAACAAGTCTGAGTAAAAGGTGCCAGTTACGTACTACTTCAAAGCCTAACACCTTTAAGCTATAATTGTTACTTATATGAAGGAATATCGATGGATATAAAGATAACAATGAAGAAATTCCCTCTTCTTTTTGGGGCTGATGATCTGAGAGCCATATCAACTGTTGAGGAAATTTTTCGAGTCTCTTAGAGCAAAAATGTATTTCTAAGTCTGCAACCATTAAGTACTAGAGAATGCAGCCACGATATTTTAAGGGATAATTGTCAGTTCCAAAATTTTATTTTGCATAATCTTTATGGAATTCAAACTCTTATTACGCCATATAATGACGTATAGCACTCTCAATTGAGTAAAAAGACATGTTATTCAGCATTATGACCTCCAGGATAACATATTGATCAGCATATTGAACAGCTAAGATAATGAGAGAGCTAAAATACATTTTTTACTCCCATAATATTTAGTTTTTGATCACGAAAATATATATGACTCATTTACGTCGGTCTGTTGTCATATATTTTTGCGTAACATCAGTAACCACTGCGCTGATTTGAATGACATTTAGGAAAGAATAGGATGAGGGCATATAGTAGAACTGCAGCATCATTTTTTTAATTGCTTAATTGGAGGTGGAGTAATATGCAAAAAACAAACATATTCAAACTACTCCAAACTAAAAAATGTTTTTAAGATAGCTTAACATTTTCGAAATTATTTCTGAACGTTTTTTTAAATAGTGGATCACTCTACAAGTGGTTGAGTAGTTTCCAAATAATATTCGATATTGAAACCATAATGCAGAAATATATACAAAATATCAACAAAAAACAACAGAAGCTCCCAGTTTCTCCAGAGCACTGAAAATCCCTTGTTTTGATATAAAAGCAATCAATCATGTATGTTACCAAGGGACTCTTGTCCTTTTGTGCTGAGAATGTATGAATGAACTTTCATTTATCCACCTCCAGCATGTAATAGTACCATCAATGGACAGTTTAAATATGTGGTTAACTCAAAAGTACAAAACATTCAGTTATCTAGTTACAGTACTGAGCACCCGATTTGCTTTTTCATCGAAGGAGAGAAAATGATGTTATGAGGGGACCCCATACAATTCTAGGTAACTTCGTTGAAACTTATAATGATATTATATGTAACTGAAAGCACTTTCAAATACAAATCAAGTATTTTTAGTTGAAATCACGAATTCATTCGTGGATGTTCATCACATACCATATTCCCCCTATTTAAACATATTTAGTTTAAAGGTACTATACGTAGAAACAATTTTTTCTTCTACCAGTTACATAATGAGACAATGGTGAATGGATTCCCCCGGCATGTTTTGGCAATCATCCCACATATGTCAGCTGTTCGCCGTTTCAATTCACATCCTGCACGTTGTCGACAAGTGTTCGGTTCTTCCTGATGAACAATTTGTTTAGAAAATAACAGCTCTTTAGCGATGCCCGAGCACTTTCTACACCGCGCACCGTGTGAATTTTAAAGTACAGGAAATGCTTGGAGGAGACTAGCTATAGCGCTTTGAAGCATTAATCGTTTATCTCTCCTTTTATTGGCGTTGTGATAGTAAAAGTGAAATATCGGACGATGTTTAGTTTCGGTCCGTTATGCAGTGCAATGCGTATTCTGAAGTCAAAGGACACAGCAGTGCGGATCATTAGTACAAAATAAGATTGATGTGGTGATGTGGTTAGTTCAGGTGACTTTCACCTGGACTTGATTGAGGATTAATCGAAACGTTGTGAAACGCACAAAATTCTAGACGCATGTCTGAAGCATTGTTATTGAAACATGCCCATTGTCTACAAATAATGAAGTCAACAGTGTAGACCAGAAATGAAATCCACATCCAGAAGACACAGTTGAGATCATCATGACCTATGGGACTGAGGTTTGGGAATTAACCGAACAGCCACAGAAAAAACTGTTAGCACCGGAAATGGATTACTGGAGGCATTGTTGCAGACTCATATTATTGAATAAAATGAAAAACAAGTAAATCCGCGAGAGCATCAATATAAAAATAACCATACTTGACACCATTGAACCAAAAAGCTTGAGATGACCTAGTCATATCAACCGTATGGATCATAGCAGATGGCCTCAGAATGGTCATTCAGTAGATCCCGCCACAAAGAAGAAAAAGAGGTCGATCTAGGCACATTATAAAAAAACTGTAATGATAAGCAGAAACCGCTGGAACACCACAATAACATATAATCAAACTTGAGACGAAGCCAGGATGATTCCATAACTAGAAAAAATAACCTAAGTAAGCTGAAATTTGGTCAACAAGACCAAGGCGCACAAGGTTTGCGTCATGTCCACGGATCACCAACATTAGTAAAAGATGAAACGCTAGTTGAACCAATCAGGACAAGTCAGAATATGTTTTTCAGTTCACCTCTAGACGATCAGATATACCATATAAAACGAAAAGTCGGTATTTCAAAAGTGTTAAGTAAAATGACAAATCAAAACATTACACTTAAAACCAGAAAATGAGTTTCAGGTGCATAAACTTTTGCTTTCGAGCATCTTAATGTGATACAGTGTAGTTACAGGTCGTTTTCCTGGCATTATAAGACCAGATATGAACATTAATAAGATTCTTCCATAGTATAAGAAATACTAATTAAATCGATTTTAATTCATCTTTCATTGCATATCATATAAAAATAATCTATCCAGCCTTAAAACACATAAAAATCATCAGTAGCATTCAAAAACTACCTCATTATGCTCAATCATTCGAAACGATCACAATCCAAGAAGATATTGGCCTTTACATCCGATATTAATTTGCAACAATTTAAACCAAACACGGGTATAAATGAGGTGAATTGCATAATATGAATATGTTATTCGTAATGGTCGCGCTCTAAATACTATCTGAGAAGTCGATGGTCTAGTAAGTATAAAGTTGTTGATGTCATCTTGCCTTGGGCAACTATTTAATGGATTTGGATTTCATACATGATTCTGCGTCTTGAGAGTAAATAGCTTGTAGACATTCCAAACAAAAGAAGTAGATTGATCGAAGTCATGCTCTTTTTACTTTTGACAAGGATTTATGAGATGTCGAAGATAGTATCTCAAATTCGAGGATATTTGCGTTCACAAAGTTTTCTCTGTGTGGGAGTAAATTACACCAGAGAAGAAAGAACATAACCATTGCTTTGGTCGATCTGCATATTGTAGTACGAGTCTGTAAGTGTATCAATGATAACTGAAGACTGATCTCGATGTGCTTACAATACACGCGCTATAAAATGAGAAGCGGTATCAATAAGATTAGACTATTATGAGTATCCCTGGAAAAAATTGTAATACAATGTTGTACTAGATAAGTGTCTACTATTTTAAATAAGTACCCCGGCAAAAAATTCACACATTGGGCTGGCAGCCGTGGAGATGCAGGGACTCCCAATACTCGGGTCACCATCTACGTATATCAAGCTTCTGGAAATTACCAACGTTGTTAGGTCGGCATCACAGAAGCTATGGGGTCTCTTCTGGCCCAGAGAATTGTATTCACCGGAAAAGGCTGAGATCAAATTATATCTAATACTGCTTGCATGTGTGGGGGTGCATGCAACATTGAAGAAAAATTATGATTTTGATATTTTTTTATAGTAAATGTTTCACCGAGCGTCTAGCATAATTACACCAGGAGTCGGCACTATAAGGAGTACTAGAGGAATCCAGCAGGAGCATCCTAACCAGGTCGAACATCTACCTCGAACAAGCCTCTTCCAGAAATCATTCTTTGAAGAACCTCAGTGTTGTGACATGAGCAGCCAGGGATTCTGTTAACCGATGCTTATAATTTGCAGCATTTTAGGGTCAATGTAAATATAGATTTATCCTCTGGCAGCCATTCTGGAGCTTATGGAGGTTATGAAAAATTATTTATTCAGTGTTATCCCATCTGTAGGATTTGTTTTTTATCCATATTGGGTATAAAATCCTCATACAAATCAAAATCACTATGAGAATCCCACATGATCGGACCATCAATGTGTTTAATGTGGAGTGTTAAGCATGGGCGTATTATCAGGAAAATGGTTTGACAATTGCTCCGGAGAAAACTCAGTTAGTAATACTTTCAAGAAGACCTAAATTGACCTCACTAGTAGTTTCAGTTGGAAACAGAGAAAATTAAGTCAAGAGTGCAATAAAGTATTTGAAAGTTTGGTTGGATAAGAACACAATGATGATCGAGCATATAAATCGAACTGTAGTGAAGGCACGCAGGAATACTGTATTCTTACTTTTGATGATGCTCTCAGTTGGAGGACTCAGCAATGAAGGCAAGGAAAGTATGTCATGTACGGAGCTCCTGTATAAGTAAAAGTACTAAAAAAGAAAAGTACAGACGGTTGATGCTGAAAACACAGCACAGAAGATGCTTTGTCTGACTTCTGGATATAAAACGATATCAACAGAGGCTTTGATAATGCTTATTGGAGTCCCGCTAATTGACTTGATGGATGAGCGATATGAAACTTACAGGAAGGGTGGAAAGGATGCGATGTATGACGTATGAAAGAGATAATTTGTTCGCTAAATTACCGAGAGGATAGAAAGCAACCATCTATGGAACTTGGGTCAGGACACTGATTCCAAACGTGTAGTAATGGATTGGAAAAGGAGCTGTGAGGATAGACCACTACACAAAAAAGTTTCTCAGTTGGAGCTTTGAAAGCTACCTAAGACAAATAGAGAAGAGATACTACTCAAATCACGTATATTGTTGATAACAAGTAGGAAACGCCATACTATCTACTCAAATGTACTAGAATTGAAGCTCGGTGAAAGACTCACCTCTGACAACTCTACTAAGTGTCTAAGTAAATGCAAATGGATTCAGATTCCACCCATTTCAAGACATATAATCAAGGGCAAGGTACATGATAATAAAGTAGACAAAGAAACCTTACATAAGTATAGAGAGGTAACACAAAACCATAAATACTTTTTGGTATGACACATTAGTCGACACTACCCACCATAACGAAATACATTGTGAACACGACCGAGGGGTTTTGGGTTACTATGCCAAACTCTCAGAGAGTCTCACACTTCTGGCTGCTGATTACAGGCTGTAACAGCTTTCCCTTGTATATGAACATAGTTTTGATGTGAAGATCATTAAGCAAACATTTTGCTATTACTAGATTAAAGTTGAAGATTTTTCTGAATATTTTTTGACAATCACCCTGTATTATGTTAATGTTTAGAATTTCCTAATCCATCTACAATAATTTATTGTTGTATGAGTATATTAGCCCAACGCGGGACGAATAAAAAAGTGCTAGTTAACAACATCGTTGCAAACGTTCGTGTATATTGTTGCTAAACGTTAAGACTTGATCTTATTGTTACTGTGAGAAATGGAACGCCTGTATTGTTCTTATATGAAGTTAAATGGTCTTATTATATATGTTAAAATTATTTGTAACACGTACTATGGCTTGTCTTATTTAGGTCAAGAGCATACATTTGATATTTTACACTACCGGTACCGCCCAAGCTGGCGGCTCAAAGTTTTAGGGGCTCGAAAAATTTGAAGATAGAAGGTGAGGATATATTATCAAAGAAAACTTCAACGAATAAATTGGAAAATGCTCTGTGTGCTATTCAATTTTTCTAGAGATAGTGAATGTCTAAAAGAGATAGAAAGTGTTGTAGTAGAGATGTTCTTTCACCCTCCAGGTTTTTCTGTCCACAAGACCCTGTAAACGGTTGGATAACGATTTTGCGTGTACGGCTCTGAAACAAGAAGGATGGTCCAGATCCAGCACGATTGAAACATATGGGCTCAAATCAAAAGTATAGGTGCATCAAGTAAATCAATCAAAATAGTAAAAAATAAACCAGGTCACTTTAATTCATTTGAAATACTGTGCTTCCTACATTTTACTGTGTATTGTTAATAAAACTTATATTTGCATCTCATTTTAATTAGTTTAAAAATTTTAATCAATCAGATCAAGTTATTTGATTTACTTCTTTATCTACACAGGTAAGTCTCGCGACAATCTTTTATATCATATAAATTGTATAATGACGTTATAAGTTGATACTAAAAGCTTTAAAAGAAAAGTTTTATTATTCTTTTAGGTTTGTTTTTAAAAAAGTTTATTAACTTTTCAGTTATCGCTGGACGGGTCTGCAAAAACCGCAGTACACCAAGGCAGCAACGGCGATTCTCATTCTCAGCAAGTCCTTTCATTTGATACCCATATTGTAGTAAAGCATAAAAATCTCAGTTCGCCATCCTTAGAAGTCCGCTATATTAGATTTGGAGTGACGTCACTTTATTTTTCAAATTATTCTCATAAAGCCCTTCCATTTGATACCCATATTTTAGGAATGCATTATAAATAACTAGTTCGCCATCTTGGGTGTTCCGCCATATTGGATTAAGAGTGTCGTCACATTATTTTTCAAGTTATTCCTAGCAAGCCCTTTCATTTGATACCCATATTGTAGGAGTGCATAAAAGTAACTAGTCCGCCCTTGTGGGTGTTCCGCCATATTGGATTGAGAGAGACGTCACTGTATTTCAATTGATACCCTAATTATAGGAGTGTATTGAAAATAACTAGTCGGCCATCTTGGGTGTTCCGACATGTTGAATTTAGAATGACGTCACATAGCTTACCATGCATTGTCATCCAAACTAAACGTGTATACAAAATTTCAGCTCAATCGGCTGAAGATATCTGGTTCAAAATTGAGTTGCAATATTCCACTGAACAAACATAGTGTCATATAGTTACATGGATACATACATACATTGCAAGTTAAATAAAAGCTTGTAATAAAAACTTAGTGTATTCCTTGTCTCAATAAATGTTCTGAAATTGAATGTTCTGCAAACTTTTCTTAATCATTCAGATTCACATTTCATATTATCAATTAATTAGGTTAGTAGTTTTCTTTGATTCACAGATGGAGAACATAGTTTTTATTTATTATTTGTTGTTGGGTAACCATTACTGCAAGGAACGTATTCTAGAGAGAGACACAGTTTCAAAGACAACAAATAATCTGAGAATTTATGTATCTTCTGAAGCTCATCCTGTAGCTGTCTCTGGTTTATTATATTTTCTACAGGCTGGTAATTGGAACCACAGACAATAATTGACTGAAATATCTTTACTGCTTTTTACTCAGGATTCCTCATGGTTTGTCCTTGGATTCCAAATATAATATTCTACTACTGCCTCAGAATCGGACTATTATATGTTCAATTTTATCCCATAGGACATGTAGCGTTATGTTTCTTGTAAGGCAGTGCATTATGTCCATTATTTTGCATTTATCAACAATGCAATGCATCATCTGTATTCTTGCGTTTCATAATACTAACATTTTGTTTGAAAACAAAACTGTTCCTCTAGAAGTAGAGGAAATATCACTATCATCATAATTTCCAAAAAAGAATTACCTCAAATCCCAAAATTAATGCTATTACTACACCACTTACACGTATAAATTCAGATCATTTTAGTACCCCGAAAGGTGCAGCGAGAGCTTTTTTTTCAATTACTGAGATAAAATTTCAGGCTTGAGTCTCATACTTCTTCCTATCCGCACACGAAGTATAAACTTTGTTTATCAGTTTCATAATATGGAATCGAAAGGAATACTATCCGAAGAATGTAAAATTTTAATCAGAAGATGGTGATCGGTTCTGAACTGAATTATTGAAAACATTAATTAGTGCACTACTTACTTATGCAACTGCAAAATTTCGTCTGTAATATGCATCAGTGAAATTTGGGAGCTGGTATAGCATACTCTCACGCGTTGTAATATTTACTTCGTTATCTTAATGAGCTTAAATCCGAATTTCACTTCCCAATTAAACGGACATGTGTCTCTGCTGATTACAAAAATTTATGATATAACAATATACAAAAAACTGAATGTTTGATAACAGGGAGGATGGAAACAACAATAATGATGAAGACTATCAAGATACAGATAAATAGAAATGCAGGTCAACGCGAAATTTAAAAAGGTTAAGTGTAAGAGTAGCCACTTGGCTAAATTTCGCCTTATTGGTGCAGATTAATAAAGACATTTATTATTATTATTATTATTATTATTATTATTATTATTATTATTATTATTATTATTATTATTATTATTATTATTATTATTATTATTATTATTATTATTATTATTATTATTATTATTATTATTATTATTATTATTATTATTATTATTATTATTATTATTATTATTACAGAATTTTATCGGATTACACTGCAATCCGTAAGTGGACAACTAATGATATTTAGAAAAATTAGAAAGAATAATTTGTCGCCAGTGGGGATCGAACCCACAACCTCCTGCATTCTAGGCAGGCGCCTTTACCGTTAGACCATGACGAACTGGTCAGGTAGAACGGCAAATGCGCTATGGAAGGTACATCCCTCCTGTGCAATTCTTCTTCCTAATTTTCTAACCTATACAGCTCGATCTTTGATTAGACATCTAGTGCCAGAGGCCGATACTATCTTCGGTCGATAACTAGCAGAGTCCATCAAGTTGATTTGAGCCCGATATGGAGAAACCCACATTTTCCAGCAGACAGCTGGCATAATCCTGTTCTACTGGAGGAAATAGGATACTACCGAGACAAGGACTTAGAAGATTTAAATTGAATATGATCATCATAATATTCATATATTCCATGGAGTAGTGAAAATAATAATTAAAAAAATTGTTTTGTAATAAAAAATTATCATAAAACATGCAGTAATAATAATTTCAAATTCGTTAAATATCTTACAAGAAAGCGCCGTTTTCTGTTGAATACGTTCTCGTGAAACTTTTGACACAGAGACACACTAAACTTAAAATTATATGCATACATTTCTATACACCACGGGCATCCAAGAAGAGTCTTGACCTTTACCTTGGTAGGAAAGGTGTAATGTGATAAGTGAAAGTTCACTGATAGTCTAGTCAACAAATGCAACTTTTTCAATAATTCTCTTACTGGCGTTCGATTATACAGAGGCAAATATGCTTACGGTGATGCGACTGGTACAAACTACCACTAGATGTCTCTGAGAATGAAGTCGGGTAGATTGAATCGATACTTGACAATAGTCACATAGTCTTCAGACGTCGCGTCGGCCAGTGAAGAACTAGAAGACGTGGATATAAATTGGCGTGTTAGTAATAGAAATAAATTATTATTTTAAGAACTTTACAATACTGATTTCAGTTCGTAATACTACTTTGGACATTAGCATGATACCCCAGTCGCACGTGTTTGTCCATCGAATGTATGTGTTGTACAGCGTCGAAGTACTTAGACTACCACTACTACTAAGAAATCTATGGGATCTATACCATCTATTGATTTTCGCGGTGTATGAAGCATCTGGGAAACATAATATTCAATTTGTCTGACTTGCACTGGTTTTTGGTATTTTAAGAAATTGCTGTACAGTTCCTTACGCTCTAATGTATCTCTCGACTAGCCTAAAAAATTCTGTCATTTCTTTTCTTCTTCAAAGACAAAAGACGCCTGCAGGGTCTTGGAGCGGAAAAATTGATATGGAATGGAACCTATTATTTAGGCTCATTGAAGCTTAATGGGCGGTGCAGCGTCAATTATATAGTCAGTGAATAAATTGTATTGTTCATCTCCGTGTACGTCTCCTCAGTGAATATACATTTCGGAGAAAGGAAAGGATTCAAGGAAAATCGAAAGTAATAAGTGTCCGGTGAAATTTGAACTCATAAGCTTTTGCATTCATGTTAATCATAACTTCTAGTCCCTAGTAGTAGGGCTTGAAATGCTGACAATACTGTCGTTGGAGTCTCGAAGCGGTGTTGCGAATTAACTATCAGCTGGTCAATGCATGGTAAAAAAATAGCGACTCTGAAGTGAGCGGCATTAGATATATAATTATGAATTGTTCCCGGGGGGGGGGGGGGGGGGGGGGGGGGTCCGGACACCTGGACCCGCCTAAATACGTGCCTGAAGCACGTAAACCTTTGGATACTAGAGGGCGTAATAGGCTCATCCTTGCAAGATTGAGTATCCAAAACCTCGAACCATCCTCCCGCTAAAGTCATTCTTTTGTAGAATCTCAGCATTGTAGACTAGGCAGCCTAGTAGTTTGTTTCCATCTGGAGCGCAATAGGCTTTGTTGTGTGCATTTGTGAGAAGTTATCTATAAAACAAGTTCGGCCAAACATTTTATGTGGCAGAATCTATAAAAGGAACAGGACAGTCTTTTATCTTCGATGTTACAGACTATAAAGGACCTTGGTTATGCCAAGGGCGCCCACCAAATCATCCGCTTTTTCAAAACTAGACGTAATTAACAGCATAGTTGTAAAACACATTTGGACAACATCATCTAGACCTTCTTTTCTAAACGTGAAGATATGTAGCAAGCTAAAATTAATCCATATTATCCAACACCTTTCGAAGTGTAGTGTTGATGCGCGTCAATGAAAAAAGCTCGCTCACATGTGCATAACTTCAAATCGATCTTCACATTAATGTAGATACATGTGGTAAGAATTCCATTGGACTGAACTGAAATAACTATATCCAAAAACTGCAAAATCATCTTTAAAAGTTGTATAATCCGAATAAAGATGATGCATTCAGTGAAATCAAACATCGCAGGTACATCTGCAATATACGTAATACAACATTCCTAGTGTAGATGAGAACATTAGAAATGAGTCATTATGGCCGTTAGATTTTATAATACATATTTGTAGGACTTCCTACGACTGATAAATGGTCTAAAAGTGAACGATAATCGCAGAAAGTGATCGTGATGAACGGCGTACATCGGTTAAAGGTGAACGGTAGAAAAACTCGAGAGAAATGATAATTGTATAGTCTTCCGCATAATGCTATTTCTGATGTGATGAGAGTATAGGCAACAGTCAATTGCGCTAACGTTATCACTGTCTGAAGTATTTTACAAAGTGATGAAAATCCATTTAGATATATTTTTGTAAGAGTTTCGACACCATCAATGAATGTTCCACGTTTAATTTTTTAGATCATTTTTTCTAAATTTGATCTTATGTAAAAACATATTAGCTACGTCATGACATGCTTGTGATAATTTTAAATTAAAATAAAAATGACAGCTAGAGGTAATTTTTTCTTATGGAATGAACATTCGTAAGTCACCTCATTGGAAAGTCCATTTATATATAGTGGAAAGTAACAGTCATATTCAATCAATACTTAAGACATTCATAAAATCAAACATATCAAATACGTAACACGTCCAATATGATCATTTTAAAAATTGTTAAAAATGACCTGCTTGTACGTCTTATTAAATAAGCCCAGCTTAAGAAAGATTCTCTCATATCATAGAGCATTCTGGCACAAAATTCAGAAATAAAATGTTAGTTAACGAAGCCAAATTGGTTTTATAGACTTGATATTTTGATATAAGCTTAAAAAATAGCCAAAGGGTACAAGATCGGATAATTAACGTGGCCACTCCATTGCACCTCGACGACCGATACATCGCCCTGGATAAATAACATCCAATCCTAAGTTTTCCCATCTCTAAAATAATGTGGAGGAGCACTAACTTTTTTTAATGTGACATCGCGTTGGAAGTCGTGTGGATTTAGGACAACAACACTATTGATTTGAGGAGTGATAAGATTTTGTAGCGTTTATACATATGTTGAGTTGATTCAAGCTGTCATCTGAAAATATTATACCTTTTATTACATGATTATCTCAAAATGATAATAGTCATCTTATAAATACTAAATTCAATTAGAAAATTAAAGGAATAATCTATTAGGAGCAGGATTCGAACACACATCTCCAGCTCTTCATGCTGTTACATTGCCAGTTGAGTCATAGTAATTTAACGGAGTATTGTTGCAAGAGCGATATGGAAGGTTCACATTCAACACGTACCTATATCTCTACAAATTTCTTGTAAGAGCTGGAGGTGTGGGTTAATCTGATTGCGAGCTTCTATTTACAAGATGTCTCGCTCTTATGGATAGTAGTATAATCCAAACAGTGTTTGTTTCCAATGATACTGATCAAATACACTGCCTTGTTTGGAAGGCTCCCATATTTTTGTAATAAAAATCGTTCTTGAGATAAGTTTTCTGAATACGTGTTATATCATCGATATTGAACACTAATTAAAAGTCTCCATATCCACAAATGCCGTCCGAGAAGATGCAGGATTTTGTTAAATTTTTTGTGCTTTCAGAATAAAAGATACCCATTTTTGGAACTCATCGCTGAATCCATGATTAAAGAAAATATGGACAATTTAACAATAGGTATCATAGGTATGTGATCCTTTGGCACAGCAACCACAAGCACTACACAGTTTTAACACTCACCACACCACCGTATTTGAACCAGACACTATTTTTGCAAACTATTTTTAGGGGAAGGTTTTAATTCTGTTGGATTTGAATAAAGTGGTTTGCATCAGCAGTCTTTATCAAAGTACAAAACAGAATGTAAACAGTTGATTTTGAAAATATTATGACAATAATATTTATATTTATCTATGACAAATCTGAAATAGTAAGTTTAACAAAGAAGGCAAATATTCCAGAGTTTGTCGTATACAACAGACATTTTCTACATATATACTTTGGATAGAGCATTATGCGGCTAGTTTACATTTTTTAAAACTTTGGAATACATTGATCTCACGTAATATGGAACCTCCGTACTTTCCACACATATTGAAGTATATAGAATTGAAATTAGGGAAAATTAATTTTACCGACATTTGCCGAGAATAAGATATAATCAATTGCTAAAAAACCACAATTTCATACACATTTAATCAATGGAAAGAAGCAGTCAGGTTCCTTAACTCCATATTCAGTCATATGGAATCGTGTCAGACATGCTCACGGTGTAAAGTGGACAAATGACTGGATCACATTGCTGAAAATCTGCAATTTAAAAAAAATGTTATATGAAATGTAACAGACGAATTAATAACTACCTGCATACAAAACCGATCCCATTAATCTTGTGTTACATGTTCATAGTATCGCACATTGAGTGGCGAGATACTGCCTTTCGCGATCCAGTGATTATATTAAATGGCAAAAAACAAAAATCCCGAATAAATTTGATAAACTGAAAAGGAAACAGTTTACTGTACTGTCTGCACTCGATACCAATCCAATTGATGGTCCCCACCTTTAATGCCAGACCAAAAAATCTGCGATTTCGCTAAAGACAAAAGCCAAAGTTTAATTATAGTATGGGGGGATCTTTGTGTAGATGCACCTGTGATTTTTTTGAAGAGCAATATATTCTTCCACTTTTTTCGTATACAATAATTCCAACCTAGTAGTAGTAATGGGGAGACAAAGCCTGGCAAGTAGGCCATCTTTGGCCCTTTTTGCCGTTAATTCCAACCTAAAGTCTGAATCAATGAGCATTTGAAAGTGCATTCAAAACAAAATAATATATATTACATAGAAAAAACAATCCAATAGATCACCTCAGACATACTTGTGGTGCAGCGCACTGTAAAAAATAAAAAAATAGCAGAGAATGAATTAATGAAAGAGTATTGTGTATTGTGTAACGGAGAGGCAAAATCGCCCATCACATACAACAGGTCTCACGATAAATTTCTGTGCCTGACGAAGGCGTCTGGAGATGTTTATCGATCCCAGGGTATGCTGATTATGAACTGGTCCTCTTCTCCGTTGGGTTTATCTCATTCTGGGTGTAGATATCTCTAAGGTCGGTTCTGGGACGAACAATGTTAGCCTCGATCCCGCTCTCGCAAGAGCATCCGCCATCTCATTAATATGTATTCTAGCGTGTATGAAGACACCCACATCAATGTGACCTGATGCCTCCCTTCAAGGGCCTCTCTACACTGTAGGACTAGTCCCTAGGTTACCTCATATGCACTGAGTGCCTTGATTAAAGCTCGGCTGTCGGAGTATAGTGATACGCCTCCATGACCTATTTTACTCAATACATGATCCACAAGATCGGATAGTATAAATCTCCAACAATGAATCAGTAATGTATCACCCAAGGAGAGGTAACAGTCTTGTAGTGGGTTCGGAAGCCCTGCTCCCAGAGCTCTCCTCTGTTTGTGTATACCAGAATTGCCCTCCCAGATCGGTGAATCAAGTTCTCAGATAACTCGATCAAGTTCGCACTCTATGCGAGACACTGAATAAAATTCAAACTAGAACCCAGTCGGTTTGACTAGTGTCCTCTCCGCATACAAAAACCAATCCAGCGGATCGTGTCCGACATGTTAACGGTGCAGTGCGCTGTGAGGCCTTTTGCGGAGAATGGAGATGGCAACGCTAATAACGCGCCCGTAAACGGTCATGCGGTGACTTATCGGAAACGGCGAACTGCGCCAGGCCGCGTCGGTCAGCAGAAGCTCCAGCGAATTTGTGAAAGTAAATCTCTGAACTATGCTTCATAGTCCAGGACTTTCTTCAGAACGTTCAGTAGATATGAATATCTAACAAACTTGTATCGGAATTTAAATGAAACTATAATCGCGTAACCATTTGAAAGCAGCTGTAGTACCTACAGGTCTTAGGCAGAAAACGGCTGAGTGATTGTCAATTTAATTTTTTTTAAATGGGCAAAGTTCGTGCTAACACGTTTTTGCGTATAAAAGCGGTGAAAATAAAAAACATGTTAAGGCTTGTTAAGGCTCATTAAAATTTTTACTTACATGGTCATCCAAAGGTGACCAAAACTCATCATTCTTTCAGGTATGTTAGTTTTTATTAGTCAGGTGAAGGAGCCAGCTAGATGTAGATTTTCTATCTATTTCTAAAGTGTGAATCTTTCATACCACAGCAAAAGGTATTTGTACCTTCGCTTATATACTTGAAATAGTTGTAAGTATTACAGAATTTTATCGGATTACACTGCAATCCGTAAGTGGACAACTAATGATATTTAGAAAAATTAGAAAGAAAAATTTGTCGCCAGTGGGGATCGAACCCACAACCTCCTGCATTCTAAATGCAAATTTTTCTTTCTTATTTTTCTAAATATCATTAGTTGTCCACTTACGGATTGCAGTGTAATCCGATAAAATTCTGTAATAGTATTTTCTGAAGGCGGCAGATTTCCGCACTTGGCTCAAATCAACTTGATGGACTCTGCTAGTTATCGACCGAAGATAGTATCGGCCTCTGGCACTAGATGTCTAATCAAAGATCGAGCTGTATAGGTTAGAAAATTAGGAAGAAGAATTGCACAGGAGGGATGTACCTTCCATAGCGCATTTGCCGTTCTACCTGACCAGTTCGTCATGGTCTAACGGTAAAGGCGCCTGCCTAGAATGCAGGAGGTTGTGGGTTCGATCCCCACTGGCAACAAATTTTTCTTTCTAATTTTTCTAAATATCATTAATAGTTGTAAGTGGTGAGTCTTTCTGCAAGCGTCAATTCTAATTTCCTCTGGTCGTCTATCCATCTACTACATTCAAATAGATGATTTAGAGTATCCTTCTCGTCAGAACCATATATGCAATTTGAGTACTCGCTCTGCTCTCATACCCTAGTTGTCTAACGTAGCACATAAAACACCCATGTCCTGTAATGAACTTTGTGATGTAATGATCTACCTGGCAGCTTTCCATAAATCGAATCCTTGAAGTCTGAGATCATTGTTTTGGTGTACTTCACATCGATGGCTGTTTCCCTTCCTTTTCTTATTTTCGACCGGCGCGGCGAATCTCCAGAAACCATCTTCCAAGCCTTTCTTGATACTGTTTTTCTAGTTGATCCACGTAACCCACCAATATAATTTCTGGTAACATGTCCTCCCTTCACACCCTATCTTCCTTTAAAAATGTTAATATTCACATCAACGTATAAACAGAAAATACAGCAAAATATCGAATAAACTGATACCACTGCACCTAAAATACAGAGTAGACCTACTTGATGTCATTTTTGAGAGTCTAAATAACATTTCTGTACTTATTTATGAAACAGAGCATATTGACCTACTTCTTACAAAATAGTGATTTTTATATTATAGGAAATATTTCAAAGAAATGAATCAAATGTTAAAGAAGTTTACTTGAAACAATTATATAGGTATTCTGATATCATGACTCAAGGCCACACTTTCAAGACAATTGCTTCTCGTTCAAAACCTATATTTTATAGGTATGGGCAATTTACATCTCGTCTCCCAACGTAAAACGTATCGCGGGCGTGTGGCTCTATGCCATTTCATGCGTAGTAGTATGTTTCAAATAACTGGACTATTCAGAGATTATCCACCTTGTGTTGATGTCGACATCTAAGTACATCAGTATATATAAACATAAACAAGATGCGTGTATTAATCAGTGAGCAGCAGTAAATATGGTATGCGTAATGCAAAAATATGAGATAAAATAGTTATTGCTAGACTTAATTTATCATCTGCTTAAGATTCATATTCTAAAATATGCTACTCAGAATATGCGATTCTATACACATTTTGGCTGTTTTATAATTTTTGTCGTTATGCAGTTCATCTAAGAACCTCACAAAGTTTTGACACAGTAAAGCGAAAGTTGCGTTTGGAATAATTCAATTTTAATTATATAATTTTTTGCAGCGCCCTAAAATAAATATAAACGTAAACACAATTCTGAACCGTTACTAAGGAAATTTTTTGTTGCGGACTCAAGTGACAAAAAAAGAAGCTTTAGAAATTTTTGATGATTCCGCGATTTTTGTAGATTTCTCCACCGATTATGCGATAATTTTGCAGGCTGAAAATACACATTAACAAAAACAAAAAGTTGGGCAGTGGCGGATCCGGGATTTTACTATGGGAATCAAAATTCAAAAACGTAAATTTAGAATTTGCAGGAGTGAAAGCATTTATTATCTCATGCCTATATTCGGAATGAGTCAGTAATTATGCCAATATTCGATTGAGCGAATGAACTAAAATAACGATTTGATTGAAATCTAGTTATCCTGGATGAATTAAATTCCTCTCTTCATGGCTGTACCTAAGGGGAGATATATATTCATTTTGACCAATGTTGTCAATGTTGTTATGTACTAGACTACTTGTCTACCACCTGCTGTTTTTTGTTACTGAGCATTGTTATTGTAGCCCTGATGATGAATGCATATGCATACGAAAGCTAGGCTTGAATGAAGTAATTAGTGCACTTCATAGCGTATTCAGTCGTACAGCACAACGATATTTATATGGTGTTTTGATTCCGTCTACTCTCCCAAAATGCTTGCCTTTAATAGGGGTTTAGAGGCGTGTTCGGGCTGTACGGGGGCTGGGGGATAGTTGGCACCCGTGCTTTGGCCAAAAAGTCGGTGACGATAAAGGCGCTGTGGACCGGTGCATTGTCATGGTTATTTAAATATAAATCAAAACGCGTCACTGAAAGAAAACCAGTTTTATTTGTAAGACTGTGTGTTAATTACACAATCATTTTATCTGCAAAATGCGGAAAGATCAAAATAACATTTGTTAAGCAACATCTCTCATTTCTCTTTGACCTTGTCGGGTATCAGAACAACCAGACTTGACTGACCCGCTAGCTGACAAAACTTCAACTGAAAGAGCCAAAGTTTTGGCAGTGAAAGACGATTCGTACACTTCAAAATGAAAGACTGTATCCCTAGTTTAACTTTATATTCATATTCTACTTTCAATTCTGTTCTAGCTACGGGCCTGATACAAGGAAGAGTATAACGACTCACCACCTAATCAACCTGAATACGATCAGGGCACGGCCGGCCCAGATTGACCGCAAGTTACACAATGTACAAGAGTAGGCCTCGGGAAATATGAATGCATCAAATTACAAAACCGTATAGCATAGCTTGGAACAATCTATTCACGTTGAAATAAAACGATGAGAAAAGTAAGCGGCCACTAGGCGGTGCTACAGTCATAGTGGGTATTAATAAATTTAAATGCATCCCTAAAACTTATTGGAGAATATAAAAACAGACAAATGGAATTTTTTTACCGTCTATTTTTTCCAAAGATGGTGATAAAAAACTCTCATGATACTTGATTCTTTCTAATAGATATTTATGACCCCTGAGACAAAAATAAGCACAAAGTAAAATGGGGAATTTTGTTCTTACAAACGCAGAAATCCTGTCACGCTACAGAAGTGCCTTGAATGGATAAATTACTATTCGCTTAACCTTAAGATGAAGTATCGAGGCATAAAATTCCGCTTTTTTATTATAAATAACCTCTCCCAAAAATATAAAACCTATCGTGCTCCAGAAGTGCTGCGCTAAGATAAATGTCTACTCACATTAACCTTAAAACGCTGTAATTTTTTAGCATCGCATCAGGGAACAAACTCCCCGACAGCTAATTCCATAACGCTGATAATCTCCAAAAGGATGGCCATTGGCAAAGGGTCGTTCGATGACATGGAATTTTTACCTGGTGAGGATGCACCCGTTGGCCCCCCTCTAGTGTTTGTAGCACGCATGCTGTTATTATGCGAGCCAGCTCATTATACTACAACATACTACAGTAGATAACAGGGACAAATCAGCTAATATTGTTCGATGTTCGAGACTGTCAAGGTTCTTTGTAAGGTCAATAGCATCCACTGAACACTACTCTTATCTGGATTGTGCCTAGAAGAAGCACATACAGCTTCTAAGACACTGACCCAGAAATACCGGCAACATGATCCTGCCTGGGACGGTATTTTCTATGTAAATCCACAGATGCTTGATGGGAGATGAGTCGAGTAGTGTGTATGAGATGGATTGCCTCCTTGGAAGTTTATTATACAATTAGCAACAAAAACCTCCCTCACTAACAACAGTTTTTGCCAAGTAGGGCTCATTCAGTTCTCTCCGTTATCGAACCGATTGTATTGGATGCTTATATAATAAATATTTCTATTCTTTATAGATGCGCGACCATTCACAAAACATAGAAACTTTCATATTTCAACTTGCGGATTCAAAACGAAAATCCTCGAAATCCTGGTAAAAATCATGCCTTTTTCAACTTATTATACCAGACCAACACTACAATAACTGATCTAAAGAATCGTCGAGCACACTGTTAAAGGCAATAGGTCAAAAGTATCCTTCTTGTATCTAACTTTCACACGCAACTACGGTAATTACAGTTTTGCTATTAGTAGTCGCTATGGGATGATGTCCAAGCTGGAGTCGTTGTCCGATGGATCTTCGGATTTTTGTTTTCACACACATTAGAGGAGATGCAAGTTGACAGAGAAATGTATAAGCGGCGGCGGAAGTATGTGCATAAAATTTTATAATTGAATGATAATTACTCACACTGGTTTCAAATTGAATATTGATAAGAAAATTATTGAAGAACCATGCTTGCCATAGGCACTTGTCGGGTTTCCTTTATTGACCATAGCTTAGATACCTACGTAGGATATTTATCATGCTGGATAAAAAAGTGGCGTCATTGATTTTGATTTTTTCAGCTTTCAAAAATTTCCAAAATTTAAATCTTACTTGATTTGCCCATACAAGAATAATTTCTTTAGATTAATTATAGAAGTAATACATCAAACGACTTCAATTTCCAGATTTTAATTGAAATCAACTTGTTTCTTTATTGATTTTCAAAGCATTGAAATTAAAATGCATGATTGCACAGCTTGCAATTGTTTTGCCTATCAAAAACAATATTCTCAACATCAAGTCTGTATCAACTTGAAGACACAATAAAATGAAGAATACGTCTATCTGTGCCTCCCACAACATAGTTTTGAGTTTCTAGATAGTTGTTAGGATATCCTTTTCATGTCTAATCGATTTGGTTACATGTGTTAAAGAATTTAAATCGATATAATTATGCATCATTCAGACATATACATAGCAATACAAAATTTCGATAATGAGTAATGCTTTTTGGCAAGATTTGGCATCCAAATGCTTAATCACTGTGGTGCAGAAAGTATAACGTCATTACCATAGTGCGATCACAATGACCACCCATTACTGTGTTTTTTCTCTCTTATTTAATATTTTGATTGAATTAGTATTAACTCTTTAAGAACGAGAAGATTAGCTTCAACAATTAAGTTAGTATTGCATTGTATTCATTTTTTCATTTTATTTTTCAATTGCACTTTTTTATATTTAGAGAATTCATATGCGCGTATAGTTTGTTAAAGATTTTCATTGCAACAATATGACTACTTTTAAGCTTGAGCGTTTTGTTAACAACTGGTAGTATAATTTTATTTCTAGTAATAGATTTAGAGTTTATATAATTCGATGATAGAACTGTGTAGTTATCTAATATAGATTCAAGTAAAAATGTTTCTTTGATGGATAATGGTGTTTGAAATGTTTAATAATTAATAAGGAAAAATTATTAATTATTTTTAATAATCGATTTTGTATATTTTGCACATGTGATATAGCATTATTGTAAGCACTGCCCCATGCTACAATACCATATGTGCCTATGCTATGGAATAGAGCATAATATATTGTCATTAAAGATTGATGGTTCATAAATTTAGACAATTTAGCAAGTACACAAAGTAGCAAATTAAATATTTGGTTTTGTTTACTACATATTCAATATGATGATACCATTTTAGTCTACTATCTAATATTACTCCTAAGTATTTACAAAATTTAACTCTAGTTAATGGTTCATTGTTTATAGATATATTTACATTGCGGGGAACACTGTCATTGTATGATCCAAAAGTAATAAAAAATGTTTTTAGAATATTTGATGATGTTTCGAACTTAACCATTTAGTTACTAGTTTCAAATATGTATTCATTCCTTTTTCTGTCATATTCCAAGTTTTTGCAAAGCTAAGAATTACAGTATCATCAGCATACGATGATATATTATCCTTAGGTAAAAGGCTAAGTAAATCATGTATATAAATAATGAATAGTAATGGTCCAAGTATCGTACCTTGCGAAACCCCAGTTGTAACTTTTATATTATCAGAATAATAATCATTATCTTTGAATTTTTTATATCTATCATCAAAATAACTTTTCATTAATTCAGCAACTGGACCTTTAATTCCATATCTATCAAGTTTTTTAAGTAATATCTCATGATTAACTGTGACAAAGGCTTTTGCAAGATCTAGAAATGTACCTATCACTTTTTCATTATTGTCAATACCTGTAATAATTTTATTAGTTACATAAGATAAAGTATCTTTAGTTCCAATATTTTTCCGAAGCCCAAATTGATACTTAGAAATTAAATTTTCTTTTGTTAAAAAATTGTACAATCTACTATGAATAATGTTTTCAAATATTTTTGCAAGATGAGAGATTAAGGAAATAGGTCTGTAGTTAGTTGTAAAGTTTTCTGTTTCCAGCTTTAAATATTGGCACGATTTCAGCTGTTTTAAGGGCTAAGGGCCATTATCACAGATTAAGAGCCTTATGCTTAGATTAAATATATGTACTAATGGATCCACAATGTACTGTGCAATTCTTTTAATAATTATGGAATGTATTCCATCAAACCTCCCGTTGTATCGTTCAAGTTTTCTAGTGTTCTTAAAATTTCAATATTATTAGTAGGATCTAAAGAAAGAGTTTTATTATGATAATTAACATGTAATTCACCATTTTGAAGTTTATTGATTGAATTCGATATTTTTACACCAATACTACCGAAGAAATTGTTAAATTCGTTAGCTATATATTGTGGATTGTCAATAATTTTTTCATCAACAGCAAAATACTTAATTTGCAATTTACCCTTATTACTATTTCTGTTCAATTTTTTATCAATATATTTCCAAATACTTTTACTATCATGACCACATTTATTGAATAGGTTTTACTCATAATTATATTTAGCTTGTTTAATGACTTTATTTAATATCTTTTCATATTGTTTATATTTTTGTTATAGCATTAAATTTTTGATATCTTTTCTCCATATATTATATAAATGCTCTTTAGTATTACATGAGATTATTATTCCTTGTGTAATCCATTTTTTGTGGGTACTCTGTGTTTTGATATTTTTTTCTTTTCGGTTGCTTTTGTTGCAGTTCTTTTTATCAGATCTATAAGACCATTCGTTGCTCTATCCAGATCTTGGATTGTCAACTAGTTGCCACTACAGCAAATACATGAGGAGCTCATCAGCTGCACACTCACCAGGTCAAGCTTACAACGCCTTGAACAAGTCTGTTCGCGGATATTCATTTGAAGAATCTCAGCATTGTGGAATGTGCTATTGGGGACTTTATTCACTGATAGTTACAATCTACAGCATTATAACGTCAATGTGAATAGATATTTATCCTTGCGCAGTGCTAATGAAGCACCATAGGCTATCTGCCTTTGTGTGAGGTTATCTATGAAATAAGCAACATTCTATGTGACATTAAAAAAACTTTACAAAAGATGATCAAAATTGCCAGTAAACATAAATTATGCCTTGAAAGAAAAAAAACAATATGAAAGAACAATTTACTCAAATGTTTGATCCACACTCCAAACCTATGGTACATTTTACACAAGTAAAAAGTATTTCTTTTTTGGTGGACAAGTATAACCTGCTTTTTTCTAATTTTTTTATCTGTTTATCATGGGACTGATAGGAATTGTAGCTTAAAGGTCATGCTTTGACCTTAGTCTGAATTGCCAACATGAGTTCTTTGGAATAAAAGAAAATTCTAAACCATTCCTGAAGATCTGTATAACAACAAATGATTCATAAAGTTTGCAGGAAATGGCAATGCCTATAAAAAAATCACAAAAGATATGCTAACATAAGTACTGTAATCCTGTTTCAATGACTGCTTCATAGCTTTAGCCATATATTTAATGGAAACTGATACATGTGCTACTGGGAAATTTTAGAGACAAGCTGATGATGCAGTCACTTGAAGGTAGTGGGCCTTATTATATTGGAATGGTAGCAAGATATATAAGAATGGATATTGGCTGTAATATCCAGATCTTCAGTATGGTGATTCAGGGTGATAGTTAAAATATTCCATGTGAACCTTTGTTTGATAACAAAAATCATTAGCAATATACTTGAAGCACTTTTTTGTACTTATATAATGTGGAAATGTTTTTAAAAAAAACTCAATTTGACTGGATTAAATTGATCAGTATATTTTTTGATAACTGTGATACAAAAATAACTTAAATTATATAAACTCATAACCTGAGGGACTTAGTACCTATAACATCTAGATCTAACTATTTAAGACTCCACAAATTTGGAACTGTGTTAAGATAATTACAAAGTTTGTTATACATACTAGCATCAAAATCTTCATTGGTAAATGTGATGTATTCATCTGCTGCTACCCCTTTCCCAGTGGAGGTACCATGGGCCTGTAACAGAAAAATGACATTCAAATATTACAAAACTCACACATCATTAACATTCAACAAAAACAACTGTGACAAAATTGATAATTTCATGAATTTGTTGAATACATAATATAAAATTTTACCACATATTTATAGGTGCATAAAAAAATTATAGGTGCATGCTTTTGCTTTGTTTCTGATAGAATGTTTATCACTGCCACTGCAAAACATATTAAAATTATTAAGTTATAGTTCAAACCACAGTTCATGAATTGAAAATCATCTTTCTGAATTATGTAATCCAAGGTCAAAACAGTTGAAATGTACGTTTTGGAGCTACTCTTTCTGGAAAGAAATGGTATTCACCAACTTTCGATAGCTGAACTCACATCCAATGACAACTATGAACATTACCTCAACATATCCTTCGAGATTTTTGTCCAACGGCCTTTTAAGCGCAATTTTGACTATCTGGTTATCTGTGGTCTTGATATCAAACCACAGCCCATTGGGGGCTTTTTCAGTGATGAATCCTACTATGCTTACTTTTTTGTTGGCGTACGCTGGTAGCATTGCTCCATTAACGATATCCAAACAGGAAGTTATTGCCATTATGATATATGTACGTAGATGAGTAAATTAAGTGAAAATATTCAAAATCAGAAATTGAAGATCACAGGTAACCTATACAACACGAACTACAAGCCCGGGAAAAATCATTGACAAATGACTGTTAACACTGACGTGACAACGATCATAGTCCAAAGATTAACGAATACCGTAGAACGGAGACTATCATAACACTGACATGCCAAGCTATTTGACTCGCTCATGTAGAGGTGATGCGAATTTTTATAGGGAATCGTACCCGATACGAAAATAATTTCGTACCAGCACCAACTTTTAATTCTTTCGATTCCCAGTTTTGATTAAGGCGAAGTAAAGCAGTCTTAGTAAACAGGCATTTCAAAACGCAAAAACGATAAATTATCTGTTATCGACTCTCATGTGAGATACGCTAGTAGTCGAAAGTTTTGTTTACCGTGGCTCGTCAGCGACGCTAGTCACCAATAAGATTAAATATTTCCATTCAACCCATTTCTCTCCGGCTGCGACGCATAAGTTCATATCAAACGCACTCTCTACACTAGTGCCGTTTCTGATCAGTCATGCTTTTTTTGAGCTGGAAGTTTTCAGATTGATCCACACATAATGCTGTCCTTATTACCTGCTCAATCATTGCCTTTATATAGTATCTACGCTCCATAGTTATAATAATTACATAACCGCAACACACACACGCGCACACGCACACATATAAACTATAAAAAGATTACATATGTAAAAATATGAAAAAAAACTACAATAATCAAATAAAACATAATATTTCCAATAATAAGCAAAACAGGTTATTTTTAGGATGATAATGTTTGTGTGTATACAAACACAAACAATAGTGAAAGAAGTACGAGCATTCCTAAAAGTATTTTACAATAAAAAAACGTTCAAGAGCTGGGTATGCAATATTGGAAGACTATTTAAAAAGAGAACGCGACATTATAAAACAATCGAAGGATCTTCTAAAAACTGCAGTCACTTTCTCAGGGGACTTACAAGTCACGGCTCACCGCCTGTGGGTCACCGGATTGCGAATTCGCACATCGATGTTAGTAGATTGCTCCGATACATTGATGCTCTGCATTGAACATCGACGTTTCTTTTCCGATGTATCGATTTGCCATCCCCAAGTATGCGCATATATATGTAAGATATGCGTACTATCCAGTACTATCCCAGCAGGTTGCAATAGATATTAAATGGACTCTTGAATATACTTATTTCGCGGATACTTTGGACCTTTTTGATAGCAACATGTGACTAGCCATTAAGACTTTTGAGTGAATTTGATTTAAGACTAAATTTTTTTGTATTAACGACTGAACAAAATTTGGAAGTTTATCTAGCAAAAAAGCTTTCATATGGCTTTTTTATCAAATAAACTCTGGCTAATCATATGTTCTCAAAATGATACAAAGTATCCGCGCAAAACAAGCAGGCGCAGACCCAAAACGTAATGAACATTCTGTGTATATGTTTTGTGGCAAACAAACTATTCTTTCTCTGGAGAACTAACAAAAGAGCATCTACAATCTACATGACAAAAGAACTGTCAAATTAAATTACACATGTCATAAACTGTCACTAGAGTCATATTCAAACAGAGGCAAACTGAACGGTTACTTATTACGAGTTTGATTTTTGAATAGTTGTAAGCTAAGGTCATTTATATAGAAATACTGTAGTTTCCATAATACTTCAACAATTTTTTGAAGCACTGTAGTTTCCAATATGAATATGAATCCAAGTGCAAATGGAGTTTCTGATGATATTAAATCTGAGCTTCGCTCCAGTACTATGTTGCCTCCTTCATACATGAAAGAAATTATACAAGATAAAATCCTGTTAGTTTATCAGTATAATCCCGCGGATGATGTGGTGATAATTAAAACTAACTTTAATAATGTGAAAGTTAAAATTGAAGATAATTCCATTCAGTCAGATGTTACTGGCAGTCCTTTAAAAGTTGATTTGAAGGGTGATGATAGTTTTGATGCTTGCTTGAAAAAAAAATCTTATCATTCATGGACAGATTTGGAAGGTAATAAAATATATATTATATAAATAAATTATAAAAACTGAAAGTTAGTTACTGATATAATTATTTGTCTCGCTATCTAATAGGTGGCTTTGTTTTCAGAAAAATACCATCCACTGTCCATAGAAGCCAGTAGACAATTTATGAGGGACTACTTGAAAAAGGCAAACACTACAGATAATCCCATATTTGCAATTTGTAATGGTCATAATCCTATGAAGACTGTGATATTAGGAATACATAAAACAAGAAACTACCTCATGACTAGCACTTTAAATCTACTAGGCTTCAAAAATATTGATAATTTTTCTCCAGAAAATATGGATAAAATTCACTATGTGAACTGTAGAGGAAAAAAAAGCAATATCTTATATTCAGTTACTACAAAGTATAGTATATATGGAACATTTCTGCAGAATGTAAAAAATATCAATGATTGTGACCAATATGGAAATGTTAGTATTGCAATCAAAAGCAGCAACCTGTGTGGGTTCAACACATATGATCATTCATCTGAACAGAAGGTATGTACCTTTAAAAATTAAACACTATGAACCCTAATTCAAGGTTTTGTGATGATTTTGCACTCTATACAGTATATAAAATGATGCAGCATTTGTATTTTGATATTTTCCTGAAGAAATAATTTTGACAAAATGAGAACCCCATTTATCCATAAGAATTGCAACATTGCAAATATTTTGGTTTACGTTAAACTCACAAATAGGTTTTAAGATATCAAAATGATATTTATAGTTAATTAAATGCACCTCATCTCTTTTGCTTGGCATTCCTTATTTCAGAGAAATAGATACACATAATAGAAACAGTTATATGAATAATGTGATATATTAGTATCACAGTGATAAAGGGAAATGGTGGAAAAAACCAAACAATTTTAAGTTAATTTCATGTAATAGAGTTTCTAAGTGTGTTGTCACTTCACAAATTCTCACAAAAGCTAACATCATAAATAATATATTTTTTTTTTGTAAACACTAGCGAAGGTGATATGTTCATCAAAACTGATCAAGTTAGATCAACCATTGATTTGTCTCTAATGAAGCTTAAAACTAAAATACTTATGCTCTAGAGTTCATCCATTGATGTCCTTCAGTTTAGCTTAGTTGTACAAATTACACTATTCATTCCACTTTGCACAATGCACTACACCAGCTCAAATGGCTTAGTCCTTTTCAGTCTTTGGACGATATGTTCGTTGTCCAGCAGCTGTATCGCCTCCGTATTCACATGATGAAGTAGTCTGACTTCATGCTTATTGGCATATCGTTTTATCTCATCTTTGACCATTGGGATTCCTAGCTCGCGATGAAGGTCCCTATTACGAACGTACCATGGAGCATTCACTATGTTACGAAGCACTTTATTCTGGAAAGTCTGAATAATAATGTATAATATAATAATAATAATAATAAATTGACTGTATTAATCCACTTCATACACTGTATATAAGTGGAGAGATCAGAGGCGAGATTTAGTGTAACACTATTCTTACACCTAACCACTGATGTCAACATCACAATCAAAATTTAGGGAAAATAATACAGATAATGAAATGATTACACATAAAGTGAGACAATCAAATATACATATATACAGATATATGCATACATAAATACATATATACCATACACATATAGGTACAATTATACATATACAAACACACAGACATACATATATACATATATATGCATTGCAGGAAGGTATTTATTTACCCCGCGAATGACTATGGGCTATTATGTAACAACTTCCTCACATTATTTCTGAAAGAATTAACAGTCATGCTCTTGTATGAGATGTCATTGTAAGTGAAACTATGCTGGAACAGAGAAGAGTTGTGGTGAGGAACTGTGATGGTGTGGGTGTGTCTTATATTGAATTCATGAATATCCCTTCGAAAGATAAGCTTTTCTCCAAGGTATGCCGGCCGAGATGATACAATGATCTGGTGAACGAATACCAGATAATGGAGTTTTACTAGCTTGGGAAGTTTCAGCCAACTAATGTCACAATAAAATCGGGAAATATGTAGTTGTTTTGCATAACTTGCAAACGATTTTTAGTGATTTGATCAAGACACGGATAAAAAAGGATGTTACAGTAGTTGAAAACAGAAATTATGAGAGATTCACACAATTTTTATCTCATTTTAAAATTAAGGACATAGTTGTTTGCATACAGAGCACGTAGGCTAAGGTAACATTCCCTAAGAATGTTTTTAACATGATCTGTGAACTTCAACTTCTCATCAAAAGTAACGCCCAATAACTGGGATGTCTAAGACAAGTTAATGTTTTCCAATCCCACTTTCACACTCAAGGCAGACTTGATAAGTTCCCTTCTACTATCAGAACAGAATAGAAGAAGGTTACACTTAGATGAGTTGATAGGTAATTTGTGTTGTTCAGAGTATGTAAAAATAGATTCAATAACAGAATTCAACTCAACTTCTGCTTGTTGCAAGTTGGAAGAGTGATAATAGTGCAGGAGTTGAGTATCATTAGCGTAAGACTCAATTTCTGAAAAGTGTACACGAGAAGGCAGATCAGCAATATACACCAAAAATAAAAAAGGTCCCAAAATGGAACCTTGCGGAACGCCAGATGAGACCGACTTAAAACTAGATTTCATGTTATCTAAATTCACGCACTGGCTCCGATGAGTGAGATAGCTAGAAGAGAACTGAAGAGCTGCTTTATCCAAACCATAATATTTTAATTTAGTTGTCAACAGATTGTGGTTGATTTTATCAAAGGCATTAGAGTAATCGATGGAAACTAAAGCTATATTATTTTTTTTATCCAATGCTCTGAAAATATTGTCACAAATATTTGATAAAGCAGTAGTGGTGCTGCAGAATTTCCGAAAACGACTTGACGGAATTATGGAATTTTCATCAAAATAGGTTATTAGCTGTTTGTAGATAGTCTTTTCCAGGATCTTAGATAGAACAGAGAGAAGACTGATAGGTCTCAGATCACTTATTTCCTTGAGATCATTGACTTTAGGAATAGGAACAACAACTGCCTGTCTCCAGGCCTTAGGAAAGTATCCAGTCTATAAACATAAAACATAAATTTACGATGTGTGTGATATATATCAGCATAACAGGAAGTGCTAATTTAACCATAGTAAGGCTCAGGTTATCAATCCCTTTAGCTTCCGATTCCAAACTCATAACAATTGTATATATTTCCTGAGGCTCCAGCAGCCTGAAAGAGAAAGTATTAGAATTGAATTTGTTCTCATCATAAAATTTTAAAACATCACTACCAACTGAGCTGGATTCAAACATTGACATAAAGTAGTCATTGATAGTAGCCGTATCTTTCATATGTTCAGCAATAGGAGGTTTTCTTGAACTATTAATGTTCATGTTTTTTAGTGCTGACCAAAGAAATTTTGAATTTTTCTGTTTCTTCAAATGAGCTAGATATGCCGCTTTTTCGTGTCTGGTGGACAATAAAGCAAGATTCCTTAACTCTTTGAAACGTGTGAAATTTGCATCCGTCTTATTTTTTTTATACTCGGACAAGGCTTTATTTTTTTCACGAAGTATGAGCTTGAGAATATCAGTACACCGTGGAGCTTTTGGTTTGGTAACTCGTACAGTCCTAATGGGAGCATGTTTGTTGAACGCTTCAATTAAGTTATTAGTGAGAAACTCAACTGTATCATCTATGTTCCTCATGTAGCATATGGCCATAAAGTCTACCTTGCTCAAATCGTTTAGAATTGCATTTCCATCAAAAGTGGAAAAATCTCTGAAGGTGACAAACCTAGGTTTGTTGTTCCTAAAACATATACTTAAAACAATGTACTATTTTGTGATCAGATATTGTATCAGTATCCATAGTTAAGCAGCCGATAATGGGAAGTGACGTGTTAGAGTAAATAGGATCCAGCAGGGTACAACTGTTAGCTGTCACCCTGGTAGGGGAAGTGACATGTTGAGAAAATCCAAAACACTGAGATATTGAGTTATTAGCTAAAAGATCAACGTTTATGTCTCCAAGTATAAAAACGTCATTGAATTCACTTAAAATAGCTGGCAAAATGATATCCAAGCCAGCAATGCAATCATGTAAGAACTGAGAAGGCGGACGATACAACACGCCAACAACAATATCATGATGATTTATACTGATTTTGACAAAGAGATGCTCCAAATATGGATTACTGTTGTATAAACCGTCAATTACTACTTTACGAAAATTCGAATTTATATACAGGCCACATCCTCCACCACGACGTTCTATCTTCCCGGAAAAAATTAGAATGAGTAATATTAACAACATCTGAAACAATGTTTTCATTAAGCCACGTCTCCGTTACCTCAAATATATCGAAAGTATCTATTTCTAACATATTCACAAGCGCATCAAAATTACATGTTAATGAACGAACATTAAGATGACCAATTCTAATTGCAGTTTTCGCCATTATGCGACTGATAATTATTACAAATCAGTATCATCAAATATTTATGAGTCATAGTTTATATGAAGCATCAGTTTTTGCAAATAGGTTTTATAATGTGGGCAGTTCGGATCCATAGCTTTATGATCAATTGGCATATTTTTCTTATTAGTCTTGCTGAAATTTACACAGTTGATACACTGTACGACGTCTACAGTCTATGGCCCCCGGCGCACTTGGGGCAATGAGTTTGCAACTTACATTCTTTGTCGACGAGACCAAATCCACTACATTTATAGCAACGAATAACCCTGACGTAGTCTTTCACTATTGACTTTTTGAAGCCTAAATGAAGAAAGCCTCTTTGAAGAAACACCACACGTAAAGCAGGAGACACTTCGATAATTAAATCGATGTTTTTGAAATTCTTCAATTGAATTGAATTGATTGATTCAAGTGATGAATTTAATGTCATCTTTAAATTTGTCATGTACATCATTTAGAGCTTTAATATTTGCGACGACGTCATCGGCTGTGTCAAGACCTTCAAGACGAACATTCGATATCCGAAGGTGAGGATTGAACCTACGCGGCTCATGTACATTGTACTTCTGGCCCAACGAGTTGGCCAAGTTAGCTTTCAAAACATTGACAGAGTTCTCATTTTCACAAAGTACTGCAATGTCGTTACTTATTCTACGAGTAGAATTTATACACATTTTCATTTTGGCAGGATTAACTGATTTAATGAAATCTTTCATTATTTCATCGTTAGAGCAGGGATCATCACTTAAAATTATTAACACCGAAGAGTGGTGATCATAGGCGGCATTTTTATTAACAACAGTACTTGTGCCTGCAAGAACTTCACTGTATGTCTTAGAATCCTTTATCTCTGCTATCATCATAAGCCATCTTTAAAGATGTTGGACATAACAGGGACAAGGTGACATTAATTGCTTGAGATTAATTGGATGTGACTTTGACAATTATGCTTAAATACGAAGCACTGTTACTAAATCTATTTGTGTCAAATTCAGGCACACAGTACTTTTTTAATTTTCTTTTTGCAGATTGTACTACAACTTCTTGCTGGTCATCATGAATCCCTTGTCCACTTCCTCTGGAAGCAACTGCTTATCCTCCAGCACTACATCGACATTCTCTCAGATCCAGACAAATATCAAGATCCTGAAACACATTTATGTGATAGCCTTCTTGACTCACAGGAGATATGTTTTCTTTTAAAAGAGTTATCTACAAATGTTTGCAAATATGATAAACAGCAAGAATTCAACTTGCAGAATATTCGCAATATGACATTTATGGATCAAATATGGGAAATATTAAACCAGTGTGAGAACTTACATATGCTTAGAGAATGCTTGACATTCCTTTTTGAAACTCTAGCAGAATCAAATTTAACAGTACCCATCACTGAGAGGTGCAGTCTTGCCATTCTGGTAAATGGTTTGCTTGAAGGAAAATTGGGAGTGCCAGTTTTGAGATATCCTCAAGCTTTGGAGTTCCTTTTTGAACTAGGAGCAGAGAAACTAAAAAATGATTATGAAGCTATTATTAAGAACTTCTGTTTATCATCTAATAATGTTTTTTTCAATGAGTGGAATGAATTGCATAGTCAGTTGAGTATCCAGGAGAATTTCCAGAAAGTCAGACAGACTATCTACTCTAAAGAAATAGAAGACCTTGGAAAGCACATAAGAAAATTGGCTTTTTTGAGTCGGCTTCATATAAGTGTTGAAATGATATATCTGCTCAAAAATGAAAGTGGTGTAACAGATGATGTTTTAGTTGATGCATGTAAAACAATTTGTGAAACATATTCAAACTCAAAGCTCATTAGTGATTTCATAGATTTATTGGCAGTACCATTTCGTGAAATTAGTCTGAGTGTAAGCTCAGTAGAAGAGTGTATAAAAAATGCTACGCCAACATCATGGCAGGTGGAAATGGTTTCAAAAATTAAAAATACAAACTTCAAGACAACATTCTTTTTGACAAAATATCAGATATTTCCATTTGTGCACATTGAGGATGATGTGAGATGTGGTACTGAGGAATTCTACTATGTCTATACATATGTAGAAAACAGAGACTTCGTTCAATAAAGAAGAATGTGTATATTATGTTTCAAATATAAAATCTTGCTTTACTATCCATTTTGTTTCATTATCCTGCATAACTTGCTTTTAATATCTTGGAATATATTTTCTGTAAATTTGGGAGCTCAGCAGCTAAATTTCATTTAAGGTTGATTACAGTGTATTTGTGATTACTATACTGAATGATCACTATAAATGATAGGTGACTGCTAAACCAATAAAAAAACAATGTCACTTAGTTGAATGTAAATATATAAGAACATCAAATATTCATATGGTTTAAAAAAATACGTGTTCATTTATCAAAGCACTAGGAATATAGAAAGAACCAGCCAGGTCCATCCAGAGAAATTTCCAGCCCACCTGGAGAGCAAAAAAACTAAAAAAGGGAAACTCCACTGATGCAAGGTTACCAGATGGTTCGAGTGACAAAAGCGGAAATGATATAATGCAAACTAGGTAACATAATCTATTGGCATAGAAATGTAAAATTCGAACCTACCTGAAAAATGATGTAAATGCAACCTCTACTCAGCTACTGGAGATTTTAAAAATAAAACTTGCAGTCAGAACTTTTCCAGTCCCTCTTGATACGCACCCCGCTCACTCCCCAATCTCGTGGGGCCATGGAAATCTATTTCCTCTCGTCGGGCGTAAACTATAGGGCGTGGGAATACGGGTACAACTGGAGTCTGGACCATAAAAAGCTTCACTTCAAACTCTAATTATCAGTTTCATACTCAAAAAATAGGAACCAGAGGATCAACCATCGGAATAAACAGTAACGAGCCTTAATATTCTGTCGTAGGGCCTGATAACTGATAAAAATGTTTTTCAAATTAACCTTATTAGTTTAATTTCTCAATATAAAGGAGGACGTGTTTAAAGGATTTAAACAATAGTAAAAAAACAAATCGTTATTAAAAATTTTATTCATATAATATTGATCACAATAAATGCAGGTTTTGCAGTTTGTAGCAGTGTTTGCCAATATGAATTTGTGATTTACATTTACATATTTACAAAACCTGAATTCCTTAAAAACTGGCTGTTCAAATCAATCACGTTAACGCGCAGGCCCACGGGAATCCTAAACAATTCTGACTCTCCCGTGAACAAAACCTGAAAAACAACTCACTTAAACAGGTTGCACTGTGTATTATAGTTATAAAAAAAAATTCCATGAATTTACCAAATACATATTGTTTAATATTTTCTAATTACACAGAAATCGGCACCACCGGTTTGTTGGCGATCTCTCCGGTGATCTCATCCATGCTCACGCATAGCGGCTGTCCAGTTCTATATTTCATCAGAAATGACATTTGATGTATCTGTTTTGTGATCGGATGATCGTTCTCTGACTACTCGTCCCGTGATTTGTTTGATGCGTCACACAAAGCATAAATTCCGCCATTTTGCTGTATTGACTGGTGTCTTGTGGTGTTTCTTGATTCTTTCAGCGGTGGTGCGTGGCTTGGCGCAATTTTGTGGAGTTCTATGAGGTCCGAGACCATAGGACGAATGGTTATTTAAAATTTCGAAGACAGGATTTCAAATTTGCTTGATGGACATGGAAACAATTTTGAAATGTAGGACTTGCTTGACGCAAGGCCCGGAATCCGAGATATCCACCAAAGTCAGCGATCGCATCGGCTGCTACGATGAAACGTACAAGGATGTTATCATACATCTTGTACCCTCCATGGTAATACTACGTTTTGGCTATGACCTCAATTATTTGAACATCTTGTTTAGCGTCACACATGGTCAAGCCGCAGCCTTCATTCATACTTTTAGTAACTATTCACTGAAATGCTCAGACCAACCAGCATGGCCAATTCTTTCTGGTTGGTATGGTTGAAATCGTTTTTCTTTCAAACAAAACGGGATATAAACGCAATTTTAGGTATAATGTTACCCTATGATTAAAGTCAAGGTTAATTTTATACCTACATATTGAACAATTATGATTGTGTTCAAGCACCTACCTAAACATTCTACTTGTCACACCTCCAGTCATATCAATACTTTTTATGTTTATTAATTATGAGTACTATTATTTTGTAGAAGCAATATTGACTATTATACCAGATACTATGTATAGGTTGCACAGACAAAGATTTATGATCATGATATAATCTATCAGAGTTGTCATAATATTCATAATGACAATAAGAAACAGTAGAGAACTATTCTATTGCTGGATTTCTCATTATGCATTGTGGGCACTGTCTAGAGTTGTTAGGGTTGGGGAGGGTGTGGGCTTCAGAAGTTGCAGGTTTAAGGTAGCAGCAAATTTCCAGGGTATTTTAATTTTCATCATTCTTGGCATATCAGCATAGTTTTGGAAAAGTGACCATTTTTGTTAAACTTCAAAAATTTGGAGATAGGGAAAGGCACTAGATAACTATGAAATATAATAATTATTACATACAAATTGAAAAAACCTTGTAATATAAATTAATATACCTCAATCTGTTAATCGATGTTATTTTTTAGACTATAACAACATACTTTATCTTCATGATATCTCTAATATCTAACTATGGTTAGTACCTTGAAAGATTAGTAATATCTAACAGAATAGAGTTGTGACGAATTGAAATTTAAGATTTTATGAACACAAATCTGAAAATTGCATGTTGGATTCCTTACCAAAAAGTGTTAAAAATACGGGTCAAAAGTTCATAGATGATCAAAACCTTTTACACAACACCTATAATATAATTGAAATAATCTCCTCCCAAACACCCACATCAAATTTTTGACCAATTTAATATTTTTTTGGAAAAATATCGGGCCTCGGAATTGCTTAAAAGCGAAAATTTAGAGTGTAGGATTTTTTCATTTTTACTTCCCACGCCAATGACCGCGGAAGTATTGCGAGAAAATTTGAATTTAATTGTGATTATTTGATGTTTTATGACATGTAGGTACATTACAAAAAAAAACATGTTATTCAAGTAATTGGTCCGGTGATTCTTGGCCCTTCTAACTCGTAAAATACTTTTTTGGATTTTGATTAAGTTTGTCACTAAATTGCTACTATGATAATGAAGAAACTTTGTATATTTCGAAAATCGGTTCAGTGGCTGCGGAGTTATCGTCGAAAAAAGAAAAAAAACTGCTAACTCCGTTTATGGTCGTTTTTTCCCGGAGAATTTATCCTTCTCCAAAAATATGATTTGAAAAAAATGGAGTTTTTCCTCTATAAAATTTCTTTATTACATACTTTTTGGTTACACATTGTTATTCTATTTTAATTCAAATTACAAAGTACAGCTAACTTGATACCATTGATTTTGACTGAACTTTTGTTGAGATTTTCATTAACTGCAAGAATTTCTGTTCTTGGCTACTTTTTCAGAGTTATAGAAAAACAAAGCATTACCAAACAAATAGACCTAGGGAAATGAGTATTATATTTTTTTATATACATGTCATGAAACATTAAGAGCACAAATACATCACGATAAACCATATTTATGTTACTCATTTCCGTCGGATAGTCTGTCGTCTTTGGTGGCGGTGACCCATTTATAACTAAAAAAGTACCATTTTGGTTTTGATCAAATTTCGATTCTACATTCTAACATGTTACTACTACTTACCATATTAAAGGGCGAAAAGGATTTGTTCTATTAGGCTGGATCAAAGGTATCTGCGACGCCAATGGACTATTTAAATCTTAACATTGGATTTGTTTCATAAATATTTTATATGAGTATAACTAGGAATAACTCACAAATGTTCAATAATACTTTGCAGGAATCCACGTTGTCCAATGATAACCTAATTTGCTCAACATGCAAGAGAGTGTTGAAAACAACAAAAAAATTCATAAACCTTTGTCTAACTGTGGAACAAAAATTGGTGGAGCAATTTGATGCGCAAATAAATCAGGATGAAGAAGAAACCCCTGTTATAGTGCCTGTGGAAAGCTTGGAAAATGTCGATCTCGAAAATCCAGCTGAGATTGTTGAGAATATCGAAATTGTTGTGGAGGATGGTAAATGTAAATGTAACATTTATATATTACAGCAATAATAGATAATATAAAGATTAAATCTGGATATCATCATCGTCATTGCAACATCATCGACGAATTTAAAATGAAATTTCCTCATCCACTCATAATGCGAATTGATTGTTGAAAATTGCCATTATCATAAGGACCACCAAACATCTATCTTAACTTGAATAGTACTCTTTAAGAGGTTCACCATTGAAAGCAGAACGTTATTAAAGCACTTACAATTTCTGTAATTTGTATATGTACTAGTAGTAGTAGTAGTAATGAGGAGGCAAAGCCTGGCAACCGGCCACCTTTGGCCCTTTTTACCGACCCCGAAGACCATCACTAGAACTATGTCAGACATGGTAACTCCCTAGTGTTGAACCTTCCAGACCTTTTAATAAAGGTCATGATGTCGGACCATTCCGCTAATTAGCACTTTTCCCTGTCAAACTCTGCTGTGCCGAACACCTCAGCCCTAAAGCCGCTGTATACGGCACACTTGCCGAGGAAGTGGAACAAGGTCTCGTCCTCCCCCCAGCACTTCTGACAGCTGGGTCTTTGACCACTCCTATGAGTGTCAGGTGCCTGTTCAATTTCCAGTGACCTGTGCGGATCCCTACTAACAAGTGGGGTGAATTCCTCTTCTGGTTCAATAGCCATCTCTCCCTACGTTTATCTGATCCTAGGAGATGCTATCGCTCTCAAAGCTGCCTGACTATCGGAGCATATATAGATGCCCTGCTCCGTGCACTGTTGTACTTCCGCTGAATATGCCACCATTAGGATGGCAAATATCTCCGCCTGAAAAACTGACGTGAGTTCCCAGCGCTGCGCTCTCTTCCACGCCTCTACCTTCCAGGCATATTCCCGCGCCACTGGTTCCCATCTCTTTCAAGCGAGACCCGAACCTTACAGTATCGTCGGCCCTTGCTACCATGAGTGAGGAAATGGGGAGGTTGTTTTCCGCCACCTCAATCCTGGCGTGGCCTACCAATGGGGCTGAGTAATTTGTATATATTGAATGTTTGTTATGAAATTCCACTTTCATATTTGATCTATACATTCCCTGTCCTTAACCACCTGCCCTTTGAACATACTGTTATGGAAACACATTCTGCTTTCAAGTCATAATGCCAAATTTGACCAAAACGTGTGATTTTTAAGATTTGTTCCCTGCTACTATTATCTACATCACATGCCACATTAAAGTTTGAACTCGCTTAATATTAGCTTTGTGTGCCATACTTTCCTAAAGTAAAATTTACCGGGGCTTCAGATGTGAACAATGTGGTGAAAAAATCAAAGCAAAGGCAAGAACAAATTGAAACACGCCAGATGATTGATGATGAAGATGCCGACACATCTATGATTGACCATGCATACATCAAAACGGAAGCAGACGATATGGATAGCGTCGAAGATGGGGAAGTGATCTTTCAGCATGATGAATATGACAGGTAAGTCTATGTTATAGATATCTATGCATTATTCTTCTTGAAACAAATCTAGGCGAACTGAAAAAAAAGTAAACTTTTAAAGATAAGACAAATATGTAATCATGACAAATTGTTTGGGCCTTTACTTGTTTGTTGAGTGTCGCTGAAAAATATACCTCTCACGACGTCAATGTACTGAAAGCTTGGATTGCCAGTGGTCTGGATCACCCCTACTACATATATTACAAATGAGACTACTGCAATACTACAATTACAACCACATTAGATTTTCAAGTTCACTAATGATACTTATGTCTAATCTTTCAAGAAAGTAATGTAAACCCAAAAATATCCAGACATATCGCACGTGATTATAAGAACTTGGCGCTAGCACTTTTTCATTTTGTATGTTATTCCTTGGCGATGTACAGAATACAGAGGCTCCGATCTGGACCAATGGCGGGGAGTCTGAAGATGGTCACATATCGATCACGCGCTAATCATTGTTTACGTTTACTTCCTTTCTTGAACTGTAAGTGCATGTTTGCAGCAAGCCACACGTGTATAGTGTAGACGTGTAGAGTATGCACTTAGTATGTCATCAACTTGAGACGTGTATCCCCACTTAACAGTTGTAAAGTGCTAAGCTCATACTAGGATTACACAAGTGAAATTATATTTTATTGCATCAGATTTCTAACAATTTAAATAAAAATTATAACTATGATTTATCTTCCGCTGAATTTCTGATTGGAGTACAACTAGGATCAAAACGTTAATATTGTGAAAATATATAGTAGTATCAAACCAATCGTATATATATCATACATTTCAAAATACCGTCTGCAACTGATAAAGCACGTTTCGTACAAATAACAGCTAAATATTACGTTTCATCCAAAACTCAAACAAAATTCAAATGACACTCTCAACGACGCCACTGTCTCACAACGGTAATTTTATTGTCTCTACGTATTCCACCAGCATGAATGAAAAATGTTTCCATTATCCTGTATTGTCTGCGAATCAGAAAAGAACGGTTGATGTCAATGTATACTAACCCATATTTAGAGGATATAAGATATATGCCTCAGGAAAATTTGATATGTCATTCAAATAGCTATTTCGTTGAGTAGAATTTTCTGCAATGACTGGCAACCCTCACCTACTGGGACAATGGCTAACATGTTTTCGTTGATCTGAGTAACATGTTACAAAAAGTTGTTTTGCAATGTATGATGATGATTTTTACTGCGGTTCCGCTTTCTATTCCGACAAGTAGCAATGTCTCGATTTAGAGTTTGAGATAATTTTTAAGCAGATGTGTCTAGATACCTTCATTTCCGATGTATCTGTATTTGATGTGCAATTATTGGACTTCATCAGCAGTACTATACCTGAAGAGGCCGAGGCAATGGAGACATCTTCGATGTTGGGTTCAGAAGACGAGGGCCGCCAATACGTATTGGTTGAACAAGAAAACTCGCAAGATGGAGCACATGATGGAGAGCTGACATTGGAGCAGCTGCAGGATCTTGCTGAAAGCTCTGCAGGCGAGGTGTCTAATGATGGACATGCGATGATCAAGCAAGAACAAGTTTACATAGATGAGAGCTCACAAGAACAGTGAGTACTATATATAGATATATAATCATTTTGTGTTTTATCGAAACTTTCATGTTTTTGGTTGGAGGTGGTCTGATGATTTATACATTTTTGTTTCCTTCCCAGGTATCTAATTATTCGTGTTTATAGTCTAAAAGTTTAATCTTGAAGATTCACAATTCTTAAAAATGTCAAATTTTTTTCTTGAAATCATAAGGTTGCCAAAGCTTATGTAATCATTTTGAAAGTTGCTGTGTTGAAGGAACATTGGAAATTTCGTTATTTCAAGTTGAAACATCAAAAAAACATTATTTTATTGTAAAAAATCTAGTTCTACAAAAAAATCTGCAATAAACGTGAAACGGTAAAGAAATTAGGATATGCGGGACAGTTCATCATACAACAGTGCATCACTATGCATTCCATAATCGTCTATATAATCATCTTTATAAATAACCTCTCACAAAGTTAGACAGCCTACCGCGCTCCAAAAGTGCTGCGAGAATATGTATTTTCAAATTGACCTTAAAATGCCTCAGTTTCAGTTTACATTACCGTTATCCTGGAGACATTAATAAATCAATGTCAATGTCAGTCTATTGGTTAACTAAACTGCAATAAATCAAACTCTAAAATTCCTAATGGACGAATTATTACTAATTGAGAGGTTTCAGCTGATAGTGCAGTGTGGACAGAAACTTATTATCTTGAAGAGCAATTTAGTTGAATGTATCAAATTTCCAGGACCACATCGGAGGGCAAGCCGTTTCGCAGTGGACTGCCAGGAGGAGGAGTGTGCGATATTTGTGGCAAAGAATTTGTCAGCGTGCAACAGCTGAACAAGCATCTTGCCTCCCACGAAGACAAGCGGGTGCAGTGTCCCACATGCCCGAAGATTTTCAGATCTGAGGTCTACCTAAACAGGCATATCAATCTGGTGCACAAAGTGGACGACCTTGGATTGCGATACTTATGCATGGCGTGCAACAAGCTGTTCAAAAACAAGGGAGCACTCAACGCACATTACAGGTAAGGAACGGATAGCTGAATGATGATCTTGCACTACTCAATAGTTTCCATCCGGGGTCAATTTTTGACTAAAGCCAATACTACAAGCCATCCTAATTTTAAGTACAAATCGGGAGATACAAATTATATCTCACTTGCAGTCATGGTAATTAAAACTGCCGGAACTTATTTTTTTGCACTGATCATTAATTTTCAGCACGCACAGAGGAAGGTTCACATGGTTTTTTATCTAATGCTCTTTTGATTATAATATCAACTTATGGTTGATTTTCTTCATCTTGCAAGAACATTTATACTTTTTTCCTTTTCTATACCGTTATACCGATTTCAATGAAATTCAGGAACGGCTATGATATCGATATCTAGTATGTAAATATTATAATGTAGTTGATATGGTCTCCCTAAGAGTAGTTCAATTCGAATGATGGTGTCCCTGGTTGGAAAGCAAAGCCAGTGGTAGTTAGGTATAACCACTGACCTACGCTGTGATCAAAATAATTATTTTCATTATTTCTGTGATTGGGTTGTTCACAATGGGTACTAACGTCTAATTCTTAATTTTTAACTCATCACTCGTCGAAATATCTTGAAAACTCATTTTTTATATCAGGCTGAAGCACTTGAAATTGGAGCCTTTTAAGTGTGATGAATGTGGCGAGTCTTTTGGCAGAGCAGATTATTTGAAGAAACACCAGAATCAACACAAGCAGTTGCGTGAGGAAGGCATGAAGACAAACAACAGCAAGGTACCCGGAAAGTTTCTGAGATTTAAGAACACAGGTACAGGTATTACCATTTTCGTTAATTGTAATATATTTTTTACACTATAGGTATTATAAACGTATAATATAAACAATAGTCAGATTCAGTAGTATTAGTTGTATTATTTTAGTGAAATGACAATTCAATTAAAATTATTCTGTATTACTCAGATTTGGAGTATGGTTCCATTTAACATCGGATTTAGTATTTTCATAGTACTCCATAATATGACTACTGAACAGTACCTTCTTTTCCATTTTTATTTTCAAGTTTGAATTTGATAGGAATATTGACTGACATGATGGCTACTCAATTTATAAATCTAGAGATCTTGAAGGATGCCTAAAATACTGATGAACAGTGATAATTTCTTCTATGATTTTTTGATAAAGTAAACTACTAGCACTATTGTTTTACTCTATTTAAAATATATGGTATCTTTTTTAGATGAACCTCTGCCCTGCAAAATCTGTGGAAAATTCTATAATGGAATTCACAAATTGAAGGTGCACTTGCAGACTCATGTTGTTGTTAAGAGATATGCTTGTGATTACTGTGACCTAACATACAAACGATGGCCGAGCCTGAAAAGGCACGAGAAGACTCACCTCGAATCTGACGGAATGTTTTACAGGTATGTGATTTACTGAAATTATTAAAAATTTGTTAAATCGGCGCTGATGTCTAGGAACATCCCTTGAACAACCAGAAATGATTTATTCGGAAGCTTCTTTGAGTATCACGAAGTGAATGCGCCAAGATTCGCTTATTTGTTTACAGTTAGCATCAATATCGCAATGTATATCAGTTTCTTTTAGTTACCTTTTGACTTATATATCTGGCAGACGTAAAACGTTTGACCAGTACTCATAAACTCTATAAATGTATTTCACTTTCCGCAGAAAAGTGAAATTTACTTACTTAAAATAATGTTTTTGGATGCTTTATGGCGTCTACGTCGTAATCAGTAACTTCTACACCGATTTTGGAGGATGTAAATGATTAAATAGTGAGTAATGCTTCATACTTCGTGCATTGAAGTGTGTAACAATATATGTTAGAACTTTCTAGAGCCAAATTACCTAGAAGTTTAATTACTATAATACTACGTGTTCTTGCATACCATTCTTTTGTTCCGTAAGTTGTCGTACATTTGTCTGGTGAATAAATCATTCAGGGATGTGGACTGGTATCAATCATCCCAAACTGAATTCACAATGTGTAAATTTTTACTATCTTGTTTGAGTAACAACAAACATTGCCAAGAATAACCATGGGAAGTAATAAGTCGATCAACTTGACTCCAGATTTTTTAATGTTATAATTTTGTCTTTCCAGGTGCAACGTGTGCTGGAAAAGGATGCCGAGCCAAGAAGAACTGCAGGTACACATGACTCAGCACGGCAACCCTAGGTATCGCTGCCACGTGTGCAACCAGCAATTCCATCGGAAGTACCTCTTTGATAACCACTACCTGCTAGAGCATGCAACTCCAGAGGATTTGGAGTTATCCAAAAAAGAAATTATCTATGACACCTTGCTGGAATTGGCAAATCAAAGCCAGGACTACAGTGTGCCGGAAAATGCACAGCAAGAAGAAGATATTGAGTAGTATTAGTTGACTATAGTCGATATGTTTTGTATATCATTTAAGGGAATTGATTCCATAATAAAGTTGATCTGTATTCAGGTATACGTTGTTTATGTGAAAGTTAAATTTTCAATTAGAGTGAAAGCAGATTCCATAAATTTATTGACGTAAACACAAACCTGAGGTGTGAAAACCTATATTTTGGGAACGGGATTTTTTTATTACTCCAATAAAACAAGATATTTCCTTAAATCTGTATTTTCATTATAGCAAAAAAATATAAGTATCACCTCAAATCAATTATCATCTCTATTGAAAGCTACTTGTAATGCAAAAATACAAAAATATAACCTTCTAAGGAATGCTTCTGCTGAATAAATGCTAACTTTGCTACAGATTTTCCTCTCATACTGACAAAAGCTCAACAGGATAAACTTCACAAATTTCGGAATTGAGAAACATTGACTGGTTAATGGAAGTGAGGGATTCCTATGATAACTACTTTCGGATATAGTACATTTAATTTTTCAAGTTTGGAGTCCAGTTGTGGATCACCGATACAGCAATACCTAATTACTCAAATTTGGTGAAATATACATTTTATAAAATCAATGCGAAATAAAAAAAACTCGCATTATCTAAATCAAGTTGAAAACAAATATCTAGAGAAAAAACTGGTGTACTACTATAAAATAATATAATAGGACATACTAAAAATAATAATTTTACAATACAAAATGTTAAGAGTATTCTATATGAAAAGCTATAAAAAGAAGTTATTTCAACTGGAATAAATAAGTATCGCTGTAAACTCACAGAAACAACGTATATAAAAAATACGAGTTATAAGGTACATATGTTTTTAAGTGTCTGTCAATTTTGTGATATACAATATAATATATGCAGTTCTATATTCAGAAATTAATCTATAGTCATAGAATATGATTGAAAATTGTGTATTCTCGATTAATTCGCGATAGGAGCAACCAACTATATCTCTTCAGTGAAAATTAGTGTACGCGAATTTTCAAGTAGAAAAAATTGTAATTTGACTGACCTCTTTAGTAAAAAGATACTATGTTTGAAAATATTAATTTAATAAACAAGTAAGATTGAATTACTTTTCTCATAGTTTGATAACCCTCATCAACTTCTACCCTATTCTCATAGCAGTATTTTACCACAAAAGGATCGACTTTAATAAAAGTACCATTAGCAGCCCTGCTCAAGTTATATAAATATGGGTTTGTCCCCATTATTATGCTACCTAACAATAAATATTTGAAAGCATATTCCAGCAAAACCAAATATCTTTCAGGATATGATTATCAAATTACATAATTATTTTTTATTAACTGCAAAATTACCAAAAAATATGTGAAAGATCAAACACATACAGTAAAACCATTTGTATTAAAAAGGTAACACAGGATGCCAAAATATTGAACGCCATCAACAAGATCACATTCCATGATCACAATTTGTAAAAAAAAATTTTCAACAACTACAATATAGTTCTATAACACTGGTGAAGTCATACTGAGTACTGACTGATATTATATATATTAGGTGTGGCGTGTTGACAGTTAGGATTTCAAGTTGTTCTTGTTGTACTTCTACGCTATGCATATTTCAGATGGGGTAATTAGAAACATGAATTGCTGTTCAAAATTTTATCGATTTTTGTAATCCATTTGCAAAATCTTAGAAGTAATATGTTCCAAAGTAGCCGGATGTATAAAATATATTAAAAATAATAAGATCTATCGTGATAAAATTCAACTGAGTATTTTTCAATGATCCAGTTTATTTTCCCTGGGTATGAACTTCCAAATGAATTTAGTTTTGTAAATAACTGACCCTGTCTGGATCATTCGCTAGCACCGACCAAGATGCGAACTATTAAAAAATATAACATCACACCTCACTAGGAGTTAATTTAGTAAAAATCATATGAAGTATTGGTGGACTTTCAAGGGAATCTGCTAGTCTTTCATCATATTTTCCGCTGGCTGCTAATTCAAACCACATACATATGAATTAATATCTTTACTAACGTTTCGCCTGCCTCGGTAGCCGTTATCAAAATATAAAACAGAATTAAAGAATCTGATTTAAAAACATGACATCAATATTTATGGCTTCATACTAAGGTCTTGTTTGAAAACAGAACCGTCACCCTAAAAAAGGCATCAATACTAATGTCATTGTATTTTAATATTAAATTCTTTCATTCTGTTTTGTACTTTGATAAAGCTCGCCGAGACCAACGAGTCATCAGAAGACTCATAAGTATGTGGTTTCAATTAGTGACCAGTGGAAAATATAATAAATCAAGAGAGACAACCACAGAATAAGTTTAGGAAGTTACATTACTACTAATCATTATGAGGACAAAATTCATAAATATTATAAATGAAATTGTAGTTAAATCGAATGCATTGAATATATTTGAAAGATTAAAAAAAGTCATGATGATATTTATTTCTTGTTTCATTAATTTAATAAAACTATTCACTAGCCGAGAGCTCATATTATGTATATACAGAGGGTATTTAAAATACTTTCAAGTGCTAGGAACATCTATAAATGGTTTTTTCATAGTAAGCTAAAAAAAATCACAAAGTTATGACTTGATATGACACATTTCCAATAAAATATGATTATAGATTCTTGTAGGATGTTGCCATATTTTTTGACAAAACTACAACAAAATCTACATAAAATATCCACCTCAGGTGATTAAAACACGAAATCAATGAATATTCGAAAAAACTGCCAATAGTAGTTAGTACTTATTAATTTTATGCCAGTCAATCTTTCAGCAATGAATTTGGATATTTAAATTTAAAAATATGGAACCCAATATGAAATAAGTGGAAGGTGGTGAGTACCATTTTGTTAATTGAATTCTTTTTTTCTTTGAGAAACTCAAAAGTACAAGATGCTCCAGACAGATGAATATACCAGATATGGTTCGAGTTAGAAATTGTTAAAAATATTGATAGTGGTATACTAGTAACTAACTAGTTTATCACAAACTGTAGGCTAATCAGCATCAAAAAGATATACACCATGAAGATTGAATCGCTTCACATACTCGCCAATTAGAAAAACATCAATTCAAAATTATTACGACTGCTTCACTTTTACACATTTAAGCTCAACATATGTGCACATATATATCAATGTGTCCAATGAAACTCAGCAACACACCCACACTCAGATCAGATATAAGAACATGGCTTGCTCACACTCGACCTAAAAATTCAAAAGACAATCATTCCCTCACTCACACGCTTTCGCGATATAAAAATTACTTTTCCTCATTGGTGACGTTTAACTGGCTGATCTTCTGCGTTACCTCCGCGCAATTATTTTCGTCCTCTTCGGATTTTTCCTCAGGACTATTATCCTCGTCTTCACTCTTCTCGATTGTTGCATTCAGTTCGTTTTCGATTGCAGAGTTCAAAGCGTTCTCTTTGTCGTCGTTGCCATTGTAGAGATCACATTCTGTCAGTACAATGTGCTTTGCTTCTTCAAATTTATTTTTGAAGAGCTTTGCATCTAAAATATAAAAATGAGGTAAGTAGATCGAGTACATCTCATGCACTCAGATCTTCATAGTAGGTAGCAATATCGTATTCTGCAATCCCATTGTCCACTTAATGAAGTTACTCAGAATATATTTACTCTACGTGAAGAAGTGGCTTCAAGTAGGTTGACGCTGTATTTGCTACTGCCATTGTAAGTTCGAGAATCTTAAATCGGATTTAGAAACTGTTGATCTTTTAGCATAGCATTTAACAAAACTGAAAAACCTTTAAAATTAAGTACAATTTAAAAAATTCGGAATTAAATGTTTTCCCTAATTTCCAATACATACAAAACTGCCACCAAGTGGATCAGCAACCCAAAAACCTATCGAAATCTTCGAAAAACTGATAAACTAAATGTAAAATACAGAGTCGACCTACTTGAGGCCATTTTTCTTGAGTCTAAATAGCAATTTCGTAATTATTTATGATAATTATTTGCTCAAAATGGAGTGATCATTGGTAGATGCTAAAACAGAAGAAGATAAATTGGGCCCTATTTAAAAAACAAGTACACTACAACCAAAAACCTACATTCAGGAGATTGAATTTAGGACTTCAGTATCAATTAATTATAACTAAACCAAAAACTTTTATGACTGGTAAGCTCTAAACTAGTTACTTCAGTATTATAAGCATCAAATTATTAATACTGTGCTGTAAACAAGCATCTCATCAATAAACAATATTGTTTGCTAACAAAACCTGAAGTTTTCTAATCACAGTGACTTTTTAGTGCGAGAAAGTTAAATATCCGTTGATACGAAAAATATAAAAAAAAATTTCATACACTAATTATAGAATTTGCAGAGGTATACAAAGTGAAAAACTGAAAAAATCGAGATAAACAGTTTATTTTTCAATCATTGGATGCATTTCCCATTATTCATCAAACCATGATTTATACGTGAAATTCTTGAAAAAAGATATAATGCGACATTGATCAATTAAATAATTATAAATGGATGAAGCGAGGTGTTGTCAAAAAATGCGAAAATAGTTAATTTACCAAGGATGAAACATCAGGTTTGGAAAGGTTTCTGCTACAAAAATGTGATTAGTGAAAGGGAGTTCTATTTGTGAAGATGTGTGTTATGATACACATTTTTTTTATCTGAATAGTGTCACCAATCTACATAATATTTATATTTACATGTATCACACGAATTGGGAAATAAATAATTCAAAATAAATCATAGACCATAAACAGATAAATATTAGGCAAAATAATGAATTTCAAGACGAGGCATGAAGATTTCGAAAATCCTCCACAATCTGAAAGTTTCATTGAATTTGACATTGAAAAACTGCCAGCAAATTGGCAAAAACTCATGGACAATTGATTGTATTTCTAATTAGTGATAAATGTAAATAAAAATTACCGTATAGTTTAATGTTTCCTATTTACTTAATCTATGAATGCAGCATTATATCTTAATTTTTTTTTAAATCAGGTTTTGGTTTTTTGTAGTACCTGGCAAAGTTTTCCGTAGTGTTTATGGTTTTACACCACCTAAAGGTAGACAAAGAAAAGACTATGGTGTACATGAAAATAAAAATTGCTTTTAAAGATAAAAATGATAAATGAAATGATTTTTCCATTTATCTTGGGAAATTTTAGGTGATGTAAAATAATGGTTCAGACCTAGTAAATCGAGATTTTGTTAATATATATATATTTCTCGTAGGTTGCCATTTGTACCATACGGCTTTTTAAATCAAAGTTGCAATATAAACTTAAGTGTTGCTTGTTCTAGCTAGACACAAAGACTTACTATCAACAGTAGGAAACTTGACCGCCAAACATTCTGATCTTGGCTTCTCATCAGCAAAATCAGCAAGAACAGTATAAATAAATGCCTTTTCATTACTTCTACTGAACTTCAGCTCCATCCAGGGTGTGATGAAATGATTAGCACATACTTTCAGAGTTTTGTCTCTGCGCATAACCACACGCACAGAATTATTATCATTGTGACGCAGGATTTTCATTTCACCTGTCCCTCTTTCCTATAAAAATTGCTTCTTATCAAATATTCTACAAAAATTTCAAAATAAAAAAATACCAAACCATGTCCCAAAACGATCAATGATTGAAAAACCATAAAAAAGCCTTATATCTGAGTTAATCGACTAGTGTATGGTTTTTCACATTGACATTTCTCATCTAATGCATCAAATCCATTTAAACACTTATTGGTAGTAACAGTACAATTAATGAAAAAATACAGTTACTAGACATAATTGAAAATTACTTTTGATAAATGTTGCTGGGGCAACCATAACATCAACTTTTATCACCATTTCTGACAATATACACTGTTGTTCTAACAGAGTTAATTTAGATAGCTACATATATACAAGTATTTGCTACTGAGCTGTACTGATAAGCATCTAAGCTAAAACTTGTTTATATATTGTTATTTAGATGACATAACCATATACAGTCTCATATCAAATTAGAGCGACTTTTGATTATTGATATTTTCTGTTACACACATATGTTATAGTTGAAATTTATTCAGAATAATGAATATATTTCCAATAAAATAATAATTACAAAAATAGCATTTACATAGTATATCATGATTAGAGCAACTAAACCAATATCTAAGCTAGGTTGAAAAGTTGAAGTCAGTATTTGGTCCAATATCTATTATTCCCAATAACCTGCTGGCATCTTTTTGGCATCAAGGAGATTAGGTTTGATATTATTCCATCGCCCATGGATTTCCAAATGTTTTGGATTTCCTGCCACAGATGATGCTTATTTGAGATTTTTTTATTGCAAATTTTTTTCTAAACAATATCCCACAGATTCTCTGTTGAATTTGAATCCGAAGATTGTGCTGGCCATTGCCTAACTATTATTTTTAATATCTATGCTGTAAGTTTTATCATTTATATATCATGGATATTTGGCTTGAAAATAGTATTTTTGACCAATTATTTTGTAAATAAGTGTTCAAATTTACGTGTTCCTTTGTGAATAGATGCAATAGATTCTACTGTGGAGATTGCTCTGAATTAACAACATCTGAGGTGAGATGGATGCCTCTTCAAGATCGAAAGCAATGTAGAGAAAATGATCTCATAGAATGTCTCAGAAGCACAATTGTAGAAAATAAAAAAATTATTAAGTATAAACAAATGATAATTGATATGTTGCATAAACAAATAAAGAAGCTATAAAGTACCAAATTGTATACAAGTTTTGCATGTCTTCCTGCCTTGCCACCGTAGCCACTGAGACCTCATGTTGAACAAAAAAAAAACAACTTGCAGAAGTTACAATAGCAGAACTGCACTCAAAACTGACAGCTGACAGTGAGCAGGCATATCAAAAGTTGCTACAAACTATACAAGAACAGTACAAAAAAAATACAGTACAGATACTGCAAATGAATGAACCTATATTCAAAATTGTTATGGTAACCTCGAGCAAATAAACTGTTGCCACCATCATGGCAGAACCAGACTCAGAATCACCTTTTTTGTTAGGGCATTGTCTGAACTGTGCATCATCAGTGCCAAAAATATTGAATTTCGACCCCACTCTAAATAATACATTTTTCCAATTAGTATTGTGGCTTTTTCTAGGAAAGCTGGATTCAACTAAGTGACACTGGATGATTCTCAAAGACAGATTTTGGGTGCCAAATTTCACTAAAATCTGAATAGCAGAGAACCCTAATTGATTCTTTTGATTTTGCGGTCTTTTTACTTAATTTTTTTTCCTCCCTCCTAGTAACAAGTTCATGATTCTTCCATGATGCCAAAAAAATTGTATTCTCAAAACAGCTTGTTTTCACAACCTGAATTGCTCCCTTATGGTTTTTTGAGGTATTCGAGTCTAATAAGCATCTATAACTTTATTTTTGAGATCAACACAATAATGTGGCATCATGGTCCACTTGACTATATCTAACAAATTTATTTTTAATGAACCCCACTAAACTACAATGCAGATAATAAATAAGTCAGTCTCATTCTGTTGCAGAATATTTGTAATATACTTAAGAAATGTTGATAGCAATCTACACCCTTGAATGAACTTAGAAATAAACAAACAAAAAACATGTTCGTATGTAACTGATGAACATAGCATTCCTTTTTTTCATGAGGTCAGCACACAAAAAAATCAGACAAATTTTAAGAGGTCACTTCAAACTTTTTCTGATACTGTATATCAATATTAAATACAATGCTAATTGACTTTAGTAACTTATAAGAATTTGCCAGAAACAACGAAAGATTTATGAATTTGACATGCCTTATAAGCATGACAGACAACCATTGGCTAAGATTTATAATAAGTAATAAATTACTACAGATAAGTCACCCTGATCCAATTTAGGTACTTCAGAACATAAAATATGTTAAAATTACTATTTACTACTAGAGGCATTCACAAAGTAACCTAATAGGAACATATATAACAATACAATATACATATTCAATCTAGGAGTACTTTTTATTTCAAACAGTATATATTTTATCTGTCTACATAAGGTAAAGGGAAAAATAATGTTGAGATATTGTTTGTGGCCAACTAAAAGAGTCTGAAACAATCACTAAATTTTCCATCTGAAAATCTAAAATTTAAATAATACCAATTAGCAATAGTGGCAGCCATCGTTCTTCAACTGAAATGTATGAAATATATTATGTTTAATAGTACTAATACTCACTTACCCTTAGGATAGTACCCTGATCACAAGTAGTTTAAGGGAAAGTACAGTAAGAGGGTGAAGACAAACAAAAAAATGTTTGCATTGTTGTCTACTGATTAGTACACAATGGGAAAAATGCTACATATTGAGTACCACCAAGTTTCCACTAGATCTCTTCATAAAATTTATTTACCCCTAAAGTCTGATTTGCTCTTAATTATTTAAATCAATGGGATACATTTCAAAACATGTATGCAGATTTTTTTTGAAACCTCTTGAAAAAATGGTTCTACTGCCTGAATGTGACATAAGACTTTCAGGTGGAAAATATGTTTTGTTATTTATAGGTATTTATACCTTTTGTTAAGTGATTGTTTTGAATGAATACAGATTGTGTTTGTGTCAAATTGTGAGAAAACTACACAACTTTTTATCTACATGATGGAAAAGTTTCGCCAAGTAAGAGCGTCTGCAATCTACATGATTATGATAAGCTTTTCAAGTCAAGTTTTTTTCATGTGGATAATCTGCTTCTCACCTTCCATTCTGGTGGGTCACTGGCCGAATCAAAACGATATAATTTGGCACGTATTTTTAACAGGACTGTTTCATTTTCCTCATTTGTGGAAACTTCTACTTCAGGTAGGGTAATTATAGGCTTGAATTGGGGATCGAATTCGATGTCGCTGCATTCACTCTGCTTACACTCCTTCTCATCACTCTGAGCATCGCTCACATTCTGGAAAAATGTTAGGTTAAATAGCATGCCAAACATTTTATGCATAAATAACTGAGAAATTATTAACTCTGCTTACCAATACCTCACTCTCACTCATTCTCACACTTAAGCTAAGATATTTCCGTGAAAACTACTATATTGCGCAATATTTTTCCTTTTCACAAAAATAACGAACTTTCAGGCATGGAATAAGCAAAATAAAATTGACGGGTGGATGGCAAAATTGACATGGTGAATGACGTCTTCTTTTTGACACATTTGACAGGATGTCAGATAAGATTTGTTCCATTAGAAAACTCATTCTACAAAAACAGGACCGTGCCAAGATTTTTGATGTGCTACATACTAGAAAATTATGTTGAACTACTAAATGTGCTCATCAGTTTGCGTATTCTAACGTATGATAAGACGTAAGAATCATAGATACCAATTATTCATACTTTCAGTTCAGGTGGAAGTCAAGGAACTTTTCCCCAGCTATGGTTGTATAATGACTTTTTTGATTGATTCATACAAACCAACATCAAAATAAAGGAGTGAGGCCCAAGGAAATTTTAGTTGTTTTCACAAAATAGATCTAATAGGTAGCAGGTTAAATGGTAGAATTTCTTACGTCAACTATATGACTTGATGGATATACATAACATCGTATTATCTTACGCTAGGTGAAATAAATCATTATGGTCCTTTAAGTTGGTCATCACTTCGAACTACCTTTTTTATAACACCATCATTTCAAAAATGAAACAATACGTATATTAAATAGTATAATATATATTTATATATATTTTCACTATAATACACAACAACATGTACATTTATGCCTTAGAACCAGGTGGACATCCTTCTCTAGAAGCCATATAATTTGCTAAATCAAAAATTCTGCTTGCAAAACCTAATTCAGAATCATACCAGGCATAAACATTCGCCATACACTTGCCTATCGAAGTTCCAGACTTTGCATCTACCACGCAGGAATTTGTATTTCCAATCAGATCAGTACTGATGGCATACTCATCTGTATATCCAACGATTCCTTTCATGTGTGTTTCTGAAGCTTCCTTCAGTTTACATTTTAATATGTCGTAAGGTGCTTCCTTTCCTAACCTGTCGAAAATAAAATCCAGTCGCAATTAACTAACATAATGAAATAGTTGTTTAAGATAGTAGTAATTATATATTAATAATATTATAAATTTAAAAATGTATTTTTCACGAAATAAAAAAAGACTGATGCTGATGCATCAATATCTAGAAGTTATAGATCATCTTCCAAAACCTAAAAAAATATAAAAAAACTGTCATTATAACTCAGACAGCGATTTGTCTACATTAAGTCATCGTTCATGGCATGGCTAAGCGCCGTTTGAGGGTTGCTTGAAAACGTTGGTGCAATCGGCCATCATTGATGGGAAATGGTCGTTTATATTTAGATATCATAGTACGAGAGAGAGATGGGCGATTAATCGAATTGCTCCCTTCTGATATAAATCGGATCTTGTACCGAGTATGTACAGATATAAGAGCAGTATCCTAAACTAGGTTTGATATACGCTTAATTTGTAACATGTTTTTGTCAATTTCTGTTTGATCTCCCATTCGTACTTTCTCATAAGAAGTTTAAATCTTAATTAATTGTTCTACGAATGGCATACAGCCTGCTGCAACTTACTTGACAGTCAAATTGACAGCACCCACTATTGGTACTGAAACCCGAAGAGCTGTACTTGCGTTTTTTCCTTCCAACTCTGGCATGATTTTGTTGACAAAATCTGGAGTAGTGAAGGGTACACATGGTGCGAATGCATTTAGGGCGGCTCTAGTACCCCTACAGCAAAGGCCTGCAGTACCATCCAAAATGTTATCGCTATTGGTGAGCGGTCTCATGATTCTAGACATCGCTAGCTAAAATTATATTGATTATCTGTACCTTAGAATCATGTTAGCGTTATTTAGCCGCACTACTGGTTTATAAAGCAAGTGATCGCTGAAATAAAAATAATCATGAAAATCTAAAACTTTCGGGGCGGGATTAGTGCCAGCTCTACAAAAACACGGAAAGCACAATATACTTGTCGCCTAAATTTCTGATCTCAAGCCAAGAGACTTTCTATTTGTTGGTATAGTGAAATCACTATTGGGCAATGAATAAATATTATCATAAATGCGTAAATCGCAATTCAAAAAAAATATCATACCTGGATATCATAATATTCATGAATAACTTTTAATAGTGGTACTAGCGCATTCATACAGGGTGTGCCGGCAGATACAACTTTCATGTCTAGCTCATAACAGCATTGGTTAACTCCGAAAATGAAAATTGGCACATTGGAGCATCCTGTCACTATTACTCTCTTCACTCCTCCTGTTAAGAATTTCTAAAATAAAACCAAGTAATTATATTTGACACTAATTATGTGGGATTTTTATTTCTAGAAGTCTGATAGGTGTTCGGATCCCCCCATGGGTTGATTCGAAAATTATCCACAACATTAGACAGAAGGTGAAGTATTGAAATAAATTTAAAAAAATTAAGTTTGGTCGGAAAGCTGATGAATCTGAGTTTCAGCGTTTACGCAAATTAATTAAAGCCCTAATTAGCCTAATCTGGTGTTTCCCAAGGTTTAAATTTATGGGCATTGTTGTTTTTGTTATTTATCAATGATTTGTGGGACATTTAGCGAAGAGAACGCTCATGTTTTGCAGATGATTTGTACATTTATCCTGTTATGAGTAATCTGCCGGACTGTAAATTTCTTTACTCTCAATTGGACGTCCTCCAAGTCTCCTGTTATACCAATAGGTTATACTTGAAGATACCTATGTTGTAGATTGTTAACTACACCAGGAGGTAAAATATATATACCAGTTCTCGTATTCGTGAAATGCATTAGGTTAAGAGCGTTGCAGAGTAGTTAAGGGTTCAGGTGTTATTTTTTATTATAAGTATTGAACAATTTTACCATGAAGATCCTGTGAGGCTTGTCGAATCTCATTTGATTTTTTTTATGAAAAAACGATATCGTTGATCGGTTTTTTACCATCATGGGTTTATATGAAGGTAAGTAATCTGTCAAAATGAAGTGCTGTAATAGTTTTCTCATGCCATTAGTAAAATGGTAAGGTAGCTACTTTTGAGCAGAAAATCGTTGCCAAGGTGTATGAAGATGTATATGACTTACCGATGCTTTCTGACAATTTGAATTAGCTCCAGTTGTATCAATAACATACTCTACTTTATTTTTCGCCCAAGGAATTTTTTCGAATTTGGGTTCTTGTGTAATCTCCACCCTTACACCTGAAATATATGCATTTATGTACGTCTCGAATTCTTTTGTCGTGCATTTAACATCCAACTTGGATGTTGGCTGAATAAATCTGGAAACGTTTATAATTCTGATCTTCAGAATGGCGAGATATAAATTTAGTACGCTCCGTAGTAGATTTATATGGATCTCATGTAGTTTTTTCTGTACGCGATGAAGTTCATTTCAGGTGGCACCTAGCTTCAACTTTGTAGACTCCATTTGTGTCTAGTTTTTCACAGGTGATGTCGACATACACCGATTAGCTTGATATAATAATTTCCTTATGTAAATAAAATATTTGGTAATTTCAATATTTCATGTCGGGTGTTCTAAAAAATGCGATGTTTTTCTTTTATGGTGTATCTGAAAGGACCAGATCCAATAACAGATTATAAGTTTTTTATTATGTTTTTTTTTCAATTATGAATGAGTGCGATATGCTATCTATTCACCACTTGTGGTTGTTGAAAGCTTAGTGACTGTTGATATTTTAGAGATACGTCAAATTTCTTTGTGAATATCGATATCCACTATTGAATGTCGATATTTTTCATTCATTCAATAGAAATTTGCCACTCTCACCTATAGCAATCGTCCATAAGTTTAATAATAAAACATAGCAATCATGAATAGATTGGACGGAAATGAGTTTACTTGTTAATTCTGCCTACGATGTTTCTGTATGCTGAAATGTAAATAAAGTGTTTGAAATATCAAAACGTATGGTCGTCGCTAATTACATTTATGTATCCTCAATAAACAAGGCATTTTTATAGTATATTTAAAAGGTAAATATGCTTTACCATCCAACATGATTGAGCACCCCATTTCTACAATGTCTATTGTTGAAGGCCCGTAAAAGGAATCATGTTTCAAAGTGTATGCTAGACAGTCGGTGTTTATCGCTGGATCATTGACCATAACTATTGTACCAACATCGCCGCATCCTTTCTGAAAAAACAGTATTCGTTGACAATAATATTGCAAAAATATGTCATAACCAAACAGAACTTAGTCTTTTCACAATACAGTGGCGCAGACGGTTTGTTATGAGGAGGCCCTATCCAAAAAATCAGAAAACCGGCTGGTTGAAATAATCGTCTATATATATTAACCAAAGCAATGTTGCCAAATTAATTTTTATGTAGCCAAAAACTCCCTTTAAGGAGCCAAATTGGTTACAAGTAAAAACATTTGGCAACACTGTGTGGGCGGCACGGAGTGGCGGTGGAGCCAATATTGGCTCGGCTCCCTACTATTTTCAATTACCTGTATTCCACTTCCACAAAAAGAGTTGAAAATCAGTGATCTAGCTATTCGTTCAATTATCCATATGAAACTTCATATGAATAGATTAATTTCCCCTATGGATGGTCAAAAAAATCTGCTACCGATATCATCGATTGACCTTTTTTGATATAATTTATGTTGGCGTGAAGTTTCATCAGACGTTCAGTTGAACAGTCGGTATACATAGTACAGTATAAAGTAAAACTGCAATAAATACTGGCAGAATTATATATTAGAAGATATTTTGTCTACATTATATCATAATGAAAGTGCGCTTATTTACGAGAAAGAACCAAAACAAAAAAACACAAAATCTAGCAAGAACGCACATTTGGAGTAGATTGAAGATGCTCCTACTTGGTGAAACTTGGAGCTTATATACATTTCATTGATTATATATAACTCAAACTCGACACTTATCAGTTCTGTTAAATATCATATATATTAAAATAATCGTGACCTGATTTCCCTGAACAAGAAAATTCGTCTTATTCTATTCCTTTGGACTAGGCCGCACTTCAATTGATACACACTAATGTGAGTGGTGAATACGAAATTTGCTACATACCTGTTGCGCCTTACGGAAAGCTAATTTCAATAAATTTCTACCTAATCGTCCAAAACCTTGTATTCCAATTTTGACCATATTATTTTGGTTAATTATTGGTGTATGATATGACTTGCTTGAAAGTTTCGAAATGTCATTTTTGGCAAGTAGTTGAAATATGAAGTTCTGATTACCTCTATGACCTACCTGTGACAAAATCTAGAATTCTGCCATTGTTGTCGGTCTGGTAGACGTTCCATATAATGTTATTCATTTTTTGGGGGTTTATTAGTTTTTAGACACATTCAGTATCTGTCGCTTATATAAGTTTCAGATTTAAAAAACAAAGTTTGATTGAAAACACTTTATTAATATTTCTACTGGTCCCAAACAATATATTGAAAATATTGAATACAAAAATTAGCGTTTTAATTTTGCCCGGGATTTTGCGAGCTAGAAAGACACGTGTACAGTAATAAATGTATGTAGTTTGTGCTGTAGTGTACTATTTCTAGCAATATTTGCGCACATATTAAGGTTTCAGGAAACGAACAGATGTATATGAGCGTTAACCGTGGGCGCTGAATTTCCGCTCTAATGTATACGGCGCATTATGTTTCAGAGGTTAACCCGAATTGACTAATGTCAGTCAAATATGATCAAGTCAAAAACTCATTAGATATTCTTTGACACGTTTCAGTTATATTAAATTCTATGTATTCATTTAATAACCAGTGAAAAGGATGTTCAACCTGAAACATTTCTAGGTATGAGCTACAAGACGAGCTAAGAGACGAATACCAAACTATTGATATTTTTCAAAGACAATCGATCTACTGGCCGAAATCAAAATGGTGTGTCAAGAAAACTCCACACTGAACCAGGCACAACAACAACAGGGTTGTAGCTCAACATGCGGTTCTGTAAGTGGAGGGCGTCCAACGACTCTCCAAGGACAGCAACCATGCGGGAAGGGAAGAGCTGTTTGTCCTGCTGATATAGAATCTAGACTGTTAGAGTATTCTGCAAATACTCAAAATCTAGAATTTCAATTATGCAATATGGAAAATGAAGTTCGAACCATACAGGAAGAACTGACCGCTGTTCAAAGGGAGAGAGCTCATTTAGAGCACCACAGGAAAATGATGTGTCCCCCTCCCCCCTGTTTTCTGCCACCGTGTTTTCCATCTCCATGTACTCCAGCTCCTCCCTGTCTCCCTATGCCTTGCCGACTCCCACCTTGTATGATGCCACCACCTTGCACTTGCGACGAAGATACGGGTGCCTCTGCAGAACAGCAAATTAAAGAACTAAAAGAACAATACGATTTACTTCAAGACGACTACAAAACCAAGCTGAAGGAAGTTAGTACTCTGAGAGCTGAAAACCAGAATCTGAAAGAAGCATTAGAAGTAGAACGTGGTAACATGAAAGTCTATAAGGATAAGATCAAGAAACTGGAGGATGAGTTGAGATCGTTACTTGGAGATAAAGGAAAAGGAGCTGGTTTGAAAGATCGTTTGGTGGAGCTAGAACAAGAATTAGCTGCTGCCAAAAAAAGATTCAGGGAGGCACAAGATGAACTAGAAGAGCTGCGATCATTGGTTCAAGAGCAACAGCAACAGATGGATGAGTACAGGAACAGGTACTTAGAGGCCCAGCAACAAGTTGAAGAACAACGCAGGCAAATCGACCTGATGGAGATGGAGAATCAGCGAGTGAGTGAACAGGTCAACATGGAGATCCAACGGGTGAAGAATCAGTTTCAGCAAAAGGTGCAGGAATTGATGCCGTTGCCAGATATCCTCAAGGGTACCCAGATGAAGTTGCAAGAGGCGCAGCAAATGCATCTCCTTGCCGAGCGAAATAACGAATCTATTGCTAGAGAGCTGAGCATGTACAAGGATAAACTAGCAGCCTTGACCAATCAGTTAGACCTGGCGAAGAGCGACGATGCACTTGGTAAAAATGAGAAAGACGCTCTGCTTCAGAAAATAGCAGATTTAGAGAAAGAGCTAGAGAATATAAGAGAGGAGAGCTTCAATTTAAGAAGCCAAGTGGCTGATTTGGAGGAAAGACTTACTACATGCCGACTGGAGTCAGATAGCCGGGCACATGAAATTGTCCAGTTGGAATCGAACATAGAAAATGTCAGGGAAGAATCTGATAGACAGGTGGCAAGAACTAAAGACCGCTGTGAAGTCGTCCGTAAATCCATGCAGAACATGATCAACGATCTTGAAAGGCAGCTGACTTTATGTCAGGCTCAGGCTAAATCAGCTCAGAAAGATAGAGACGAGATCAGGCAGAAGATGCAGGCACAGATTTGCAACTTGAATGAAAACTTTGAGGATGCTACCATGAGAATCAGGAGTCTCCAAGGTCACGTGAATTTCTTAAAAAACACTTACGGAACGGTTACTGCTAACCCTTGCCCTAAGCCCGCCCCTCCCGATCCTTGCAGCTGTGGTGCTAATTATTGTCTGTGAATAATTTTTCAATTCAAGTCGTAATATTATTGTTACAAAATAGAGAACAAATATACAGAAATATACAACTTTATGTAAATAAATATGTCCAGTGATATTCTAATTTCCACCAAAGTACGTGTTCTGCGAGAAATACTGAAATTCTATAATATCCTCGATCCGGTCCTGATCTGTTCCAATATAGAATAGTTCAATAGTTGTAACATTATCTGCACGGATTGCACAGATTCTACTGTTGCTGGTGCTCTGTGTAATCCATTTATTTACAACTTTGCCTTCTCTACTTTCACATTCACATGACGTACACAAATCATGTAAATAGCAAAATAATAATTTTCCATGTTTTGATATTTACTAAAACAAATTGATATGCAGTGTGAAGACGTCGAATTCGGCGTGGCTGCAGCCCTGCATGAATCGGTAAGATTGTTTTTATACGAAAAAATATACAAACCTACATGCCAAACATGCCGTTAGAAATGCACCATGATCTAAATATATCTCCCAGAGTGCATATCTATGCATTTTAATGTTTTTCATGATTGTTTTACAGTGAAACTGATCTTTAAACCTATAAATAGATGCAGAAATATCAATTTGAAATATTAACTGCTGATTCTAATGTGTTTATAGCTACATGTTACCTACCTTGCTGTTTTAGAAATTATATTATGATAGATATTCATAAAATTTTAGGATTTTGGAGGAGCCAAAATTCCATGTAAAGTATGTATAAATTTGAGTACTTTTATGATCAATAAGATCATCTAAGGCCATTGTAGGTTCAAAAACATTGCACAGGGCTAGAAAAAATTACTTATCCTTCCTATCCAAAAGTGCGAACACTGCTGGGTACAAGTATGTCATGAAGAAGGTGCTCGAATATGTTAGAATTTTATATAGGTATATCTAGATTGTCTAGATCTTATAAAACTAGCACCTGATCCATGAGAATGAAACCAGCCACATTTTTTAAAGCAGCCTTCTACTAGACAGCACATTGTTTCACCCAATGTTCTTGCAATCTACTCCTTTTGAGTCCACTGAAAATTTCAGATGTGGCATCGAGATAAAAGTTGTGTAATTTGAACTCAAACAGGAATAAAAATAACTTTGTGTTTAAATTACATAACTTTTATCTGAATGGAGAGTTCCATCAAGTAAAAGCATGTACAATCTATATTCATATGTGTTGTCACATGTATGTCACACAGACCTGTTTCTAGATATTGCAATCAAAATAAACTATATCTCTTATCTACTTAGGTAAAGAGACAAAAATACTGAATTTTGATAATATCTGAATATCGAAAAATAATTGAGTGGGCTTTAGTAATCTGAAAGCTTGTCACTCTAATTGCAACCTAACAAATTTCAAAACCTTTATGGCATCTGAAAAATAATTAATGTTTTGTATTAAATTATGTATGTTTCTGTTTATTCTATTTATTTCATGTGAAATATTGAGAACAAAATCATTGTATTAATAATGTGACAATTGTTTCTGATCCTTTATTTTTTCATTTTGTTGTGACATGAATGTTTTATAACTACAGTTGTGTAGCACTTCAATTTCCACAACTAGGTAGTTATGAGTTATATATCAGGACTGTCATCAATTTTGAAATGTTTTAGTTTGCATATCAAATATAGAGAAACATATTAGAATAAGACTGGACATAATAAGGTTTCAGAAATATAAATATATTTATATTAAAAAGAGATAGCCTTATAAGACTTATGTGAAGATTTAAATTATATGGAAACTTAATCATGGAACCAAAATACATTGTCTAGTAATAAATAACTCTAAAAGAAGTATTTCGCAACACCCTTGATGCATGCCAATATTGGAATCTTTATAATGTGACATTGAAAAATACATTCTTCTAGCAGGTTTCAAGACCCCTCAACAATTTGGATAATGCACTGAATGAATTGGGGATGTTAGCCACCAGTGCAAGAAGCGAGTACCTGAATGACATGTACAATAAAAAGCACATGAACATGTTAACTATAAACACAAGATATGTTAGCAATGTTTCCATAGGATTCAGGGTGAGATCTATACCTCCACATACAAGATATAAACCATACAAATGTAGCAAGGAAAGGCACCGAACAAAATCTGAGAATAATGATGACGCAATTGTAGCTTCACCACCTAAAACTGAAGTAGACTGTACATTGGATGAAATCACACAACTTAAAAAGGCCAAGTCACTGGAAAGTATTATAGCTGAAACACATCAGAAGGTGGATTTCACAAATTTTAATTTAGGAAAGCCTTCAGAAGTGGAGGTTGTGTCAAAGTCTATACAAAATTTAAAAGTAGTTGAATAAGTATTTTTGTTACCTATTTTACTCAATGTACTCTGTGTAGTTATGGGTAAATCTGAAGTGGATGATTGGTTATATTTGTGGCTGTGAAAGAGTTCCTTAGGTGAATCTAGTAGAACTCTAGTACTGTAATCAAATGGGATGGTCATAACTTATTTGCTGTATTGAGTATACAGTTATTTAAAAATGCAGTCAGTTAGAGAAATATTTTCCACAATTTGAAAACATAATACCTTCAGGTAACACCAAAATTCTAGATGTATGTTGATACTAATTCATGATTTTCTCAAACAACTTAAATAAAGGAACTACTGTTTTTATAATTTTATTTTGGGTTCTGCAAGTGCTGGAAGTTAATTTCATTTTCAGTTAGTGTTCAGTATATACAATGAAACTTATCATTTGAGGAAGAACTCCATTAGGTGATTCTTTGGGCCTTATCACATAATTTTTTCAGCATGACATATTGTATTTTTCATAAGCAGTAGAAGCTCTTCACAGAGTTCATTCATTTTGTTGCATCTTTTTGTAGATAGTCAGGAGGCAATGCTTCTATTCATTACAGAAATCATCCAGAGTGCTTGGATAACTTTCAATAGAGGGATAGATGAATGAACCACATTGGAAAGATCATTTGTTAAATGGAGCTGTGACTCTATAGTTGTAATTATTCTGGACCATACCTGTACATATTTTTGATACTTTAATTGAATTACATTTTGCATTCCAGAATGACTGCTTCTGATGTTTCCATTATTCATAATATTCGGTACTAATGATTTAAGCAAACATTGAAGGTCTATAATTATTGATGATGACCCAATATTTATCATCACATTGAATTTGAATTAATGTCTTTAATATCACTGACATTGTCACTTTTAACAATATTCTAATATTTTCAGCGTACACAATTTGCAAATTGTATATTCATATGACCAGGCAATTTTCAAAAATTTTCATATATTTTACAACAGATTAGTTTATTATAAGATAACATATTTTTGCTCTCAGTAAAATTGGGGTAATGATTTAATAGTGATGATTTCAGTTGATTGAAACCTTTTCAATAATCAGCTAGTTAATCTGAAAACCTTGAGTGAGAAAAGGCTCCAAGCAAGATATAAGTTGATGAGGTGATATCACTTCTCCAACTTGTCATTTGTGGGGACTCAATTCAGTAAGTATTGAAATTATATTCTAAGGTTCCACAAACCCGGTATTTTATCATTATTACCTAAATATATTGCCTATAATATAACAATCCTGAATTCATATTGAGTTTTTCAGTGAAGAGAGGAAGGTTTATCGAATAAATTTGGATGTATTAAACTGTGAATTAATGTTATAAAATTATTGCAATTTCGTCATACATGTTTGTCCCAGTTACTACACGCAATACTACAGATCACAGAACATTTGAGGTATTATTTCCAGAACAAGAATACGCTCATTCACCATACTTTGTTGTCTCGACTCTAAGTATGTTTATATGTAATTTATTGTCATAATCAACAATGTGGAAATAATCCTTTCTCATTATTTGTTATTTATTTTAATTATCTGACCATAAGGTTGTGTTTTAAGAAACTATTTGTAAGTTATCTCAATTTTTTGTGTATACAGATATGTAGACTCTGTTGAAATATCTTCAATGTGAAATAGTTCTTGTAAGTTCAAAAAAATATAAATTGAATGATGCTGTTCTGTGAATGATTATGTTATTATGAAATTGTATTTTTTGCATTGCATTTTTTATTCCAATAAGAGATATGAAAAGTTTGATTTTGGACTTGCATTGTCTATAAAATTTTTGAGTATCACAACATTTCGATTGATTGCTATCTTCCGAAACGTTGTGATACTCAAAAATTTTATAAACAATGGAAGTCCGAAATCAAACTTGAATAATCCACCTTGACTATAAGTTTCAAGCAACAAGAGATATGAATTTAAGCACATAGTACCGATGGCAGTCCTCATTGTGTATTTGTTAGTACTTTTTTACTACACTACAAACTAAAACATTGTGAACTAACAAAAAAATTGGGGAACCGTAAGTCATCTTCATATCGTCTTTTGGGAACTAGTTTTAATAAATTGACCCTTAGATCCCTTAGTTCCTGATATCATAATCTCTGAAGGAGTATCTTGACTAACTTTTAATAAAAAAAATTATATTGCAATTTCTCTATACTGAAATCTACATAACATTATAAATTTTTTTCAGTAGATTAGATTAGACCTATCATGGCCCGTATGGCTTTTGTGTGAATCTAGGCAGGTCGTCTGTGATTGTAGACTCGCTCTTTTGCTTGCCTTAGTTCTTAGTCATTCCACCGATCTAAATACTTTTCCTCATAGTTTCTTTTATAGACTGCTTTATGCATGTTCTACCTACACAACAGATCCACAGAAGGGCTCTGGACCTATTATTTGATAATAATTTGCAATTGTCTCATTCACGAGATTTTTTCAGAATGAATAACACTGTGAATGAATATAGAAGTTAGTTTTCAGTGACAAAGAATATTATTATAGTATGAAAGTATTCAGAGATGAAATGCCAAATTCACTAGCAGAAAAGATAGAATTTCTAGAGAAGCTAATTGCACTATTTTGGAAAATACCTTATTAGATGTAAATATGATTTAGTTTTTGTCTTAAAAGCCTACATTGCACTGATGTTTCCTAAGTGGATTAAAATCATGTCAACTGAGGTCGAAAACGTAAATTAACTTTCAGCGTTGGTTATAGCAATTTGTGGATGAATTCACACTTTACAGAGAAAAACCGACAAATTGAGCGGCTGATTCGCGATTTTAATGCTATCAAAAAAAGGGAATAAATGAATGTAAACAGATCAACATACCACTTTCAGTAAATATTTGTTGAATATAAAACAGAAAACGGCAAAGTTGACCCTAGATGTTATTTGTACGTATTTATGGAATGCTTTATATTAGCTCTTAAGTATGTTATTTATTGGTACCACAGTCAAACTGCAGCCAGTAATTTTTATTCAACTGTGTTCTGATGTTTCTAATTTAATGGTTGGCATCAGGAATACGATTGACTGAATACGTAGTTAAGACATATTTTGAATTTGATAGGAGTGCTAAAATAGGTGTATGATGTGATACCAGTATGTGAGTTCAATGAACTGTAATATAAAAATGTTTCAATGATATATCAGCCTTTTATTTTTTATTCTTTCAAATAATGGGGGTAAAGTTCATTGGGCCGGTATTGATTATTATCTGTAGGTGTAACTACTGAATCGAATTTTGGGTCAACAGTACCCATTTTTGTCACTACTTACTTCACACTTTTTGGTCGATTATGTTTCTATATAAAGTGAAATTTTCATGAGGTAAAATTAATGATACAGCGAATTTTACACATTTTAGTATAGATTATTGACCTGCCATTTCCATGTTTTATTGTGACTGCGTTCTTATTTTTGTTCTTCTGATTCTGGAATATGGTATGTGTTTTTTGGTTTTGAATAATACACATTAGATTTTTTGGTATGAAAATGTATTTTACTAGAATTAATCTATTTTCACTAATCGATAAAAAATCATAATCATAAAAAACAGTTTGAATATAAAAAATACACGTAGAAAAATAAGTTTATAATATAAATAAATTTCATTCGTTGTGATCTAGGTACACCTTAAACGACATCAAAATATAAAAACACAGTCATAGGTATATATATGCACATAAAATATATTCTTAACAATATTTATCAATAATTAGCTTATCTATTATGTACAACACAATTTTTGGACCAACATCCCTCAATGAAGCATTTATACAGATAGTAAGCAGGCGGAACAACGAGGGTTGTGAGATATTGGGAGTATCAGAAATTCTATATTATTGCATTTGAATGAAAAGCGCCATCAATAACTAATTCGGAAGATATCAATGTATTCCCAAGTGTCGCGGCACGATGCGCTGCCCGTTTAATTACTAACGAAGACTCACTTCATCAACATACAATACTTCAAAAGACAGGTGTGACAAATACAATACGTTTTAGCATGAAGAGTTGTGTATTGTATTTTCGCCTACTTCTTTCTGAAGGTTATCGTTGAGTGAAACCATTACGAATTTATTTGGTCGCAAACAGTTACTGGAATATCAAAAGATGTTAGTCTCTCAGTAAAAAATCTAACAATGCTCTAGATAACTGGATTGATGACAATTTAAAACAATAGTGACGCTAACCGAGGCGAATATTGGCTTCAGGTTCTTAAATTTTAATAATACACATTTGAGATTCCTCATAAAAAAACCAATACCTAAACGTTATTAAGCAGATTGTTTTTCTCTATCTAAACAGGTACATTATTTCGTAATTCGTTGTTTATCGTGCATATATAGGTATGATTAATCATAATACCTGTAATTTATAATGAACATCTGTGGATGTGTAAGTTCATTTGATAATTAAAAGTTACGTTTGCCGAGCGCAGTTCATCTGTATGTCTAACATACTCTGAGTAACATGTTACAGTGATTACTTGAGGTAACATAAAACTAACACTCCTGGAATACAATTCACTATACTCTCGCTAGGTACCAAATTCAAGTGCATATAACAATATGAATTTTTCAACTCTTGATGGAGGCGTAAATATGAACAGGTTTCCTGCCTAGAGAACATCCTTTCATATCTGCAATAGACACTGATAATACTAAAACAGGGGAGGAAACCCCAAGTGACAAAACAGTAATAACATCTACAATGATTTATAGAGAATGCTTCAGTTTTCTAGTATACAATAATATTACTGCGAATGAAAAACTGATGAGTCAACAGAAACTGATAAAAAGTTTCGTATATTATATTTTTCATACAATCATTGTTACCAATTTATTCGATTTAACCTAATACATATTCACTAAAATTAATAATATTGATTGACATTTTACACAACTGTCACTCCTCTTATACCCACCATCCTAAAACTTCGAAGCAAATTTGTCATTTTATTGCATAAAATTATTTAGGTATATTTTTTTGTCACGGGGTGTATTCAAAGAAAAAGTAAAGTAAATATCCATTGTGAAACTTATCACATACATATTTAATTACCTCTTTTATTTTTATGTCTTTTGTGTGGAGATATTACCACTCATACTTGTCTAATCAACACCTGGTACAAATATATTAGGCAATAAACTTGTTTTCTAGAAATAGAAGCGATTGGACTTGTCAGTCAGTTATTATTCACGAAAGTTCCGCAAGTCTAACTATTTGTGACATGTCGTATCCTGTATTTATGTATGTCATAAAATACAAATAAACTTTATATATTTGATAAGAAAAGATAATATAAAATGAAATAGTAATTACTTTCAATGTTTATAAAAACGATGTTGTAAATTGTGGTGATATTGAGGATTCACCTGTATATAGTTATCTACCATGTGTCTGAGAGAGATAGCACGTATAGCTGAGTATATTTGTAATAACAGGAGCGACATGTCACTTGGCTATTCACATCGCCTTTTTTTACAGTGGAATCATTTTTGTCAGCATCGATATGGTCCAAGTTCCCTCAATCTACCTGTAATGCGTAGTTAAGAAATAGATAGTGTCCTCCACATTAGGTAGGCAAGGAAATTCGGCCGATACCAACACTATTGTAAATAACGATATTTGAAATTGTGATGTTTACTAAAATATTATTTTGATAAATCTTATTAGCGAATCTGATAACAGAATGTGAATATATTTCCTACTCGAAAATAACTATTTGTATATTGACTAAATTTTAAATGGCAGTAGCTTATTTCAATATTAACTTAGTTTTCCAACTTTTTTTTTAGGTTGCCATTACCATACGCATGGTTTCCTATTTTTTCATATGTTTGAATTCTGTTTTACATACATATAACAATGTAGTCACAAAACGCAACCATACCCGAAGTCATATGAAAAAAATTCTTATAGGGCTTCGATAGGTCCGAGCTCCTACCATACATTTTGAAATAGCTGAAAACTAGTTCTGGTCTAGAGAATACATTAAACAATTCGGATGATACAAAATCACTGCATAGGTTTTGAAAGTATTTGACCTTGCATATACAGTGTGGAAGAATGATGGAACTATATTTTTTCGTTTGGCTTCTAATTTTTTCAACTTTAGTGTAATACATGTATCGAATACAGTGAGTTTTCAAATTTAGATACAATCATTTTACGCCATCGTGAGATAGTTTCAATAATTATAAGGTCCATACGCTGATCCTGTTGTGTAATAAGGTCCGCTGTAAGGCTGAGGTTGAGGTACTGGATAACCTGCATAAGCGTACTGCTGTTTCTGAGGGTATACTGTAAAAGAACAATTGATTATACTCATGAAGTGTCAGCTGTTACAATTTACACTTGATATTTTTCATCAGATTTTTGGGATGAATAGACATGTTATAAAGCAATGTTATACATATGTTTGAAACTATTAAAAGTGATTTCTCCATATATTCACTATCTAGGGTTTACAACATATCTCAAAACCCTTTCATTTAAAAAGGTCTTTGTTAAACCGTGCGGAACAAAATTAAAGGAAAAATTAATTTCCTTCAGTTTTGTTAGGTAGTGTTGAATTGTAGACGGAAAGGTGCAATGGTGTGACATAATGTAACATATTCTGAGGATCGACAGGCTTGATTTGAACTGACAATGCATTTCCATAAATAAATCTTTTATGAATTCCAAGTTGAACCTTTGCACCTAACATAATTTCATGGATATTATTTCCAGAGAACTTCATAATTAACTGGAGCTACTTGGTGACCAGTTCTTTCAACTGCTTACAATAATCTCTAGATTTTGTTTTTTTCAAGGCAATACATATTTGAAACTAAGACAACAATCTATCAATAGAATTAATACTATCGAATAGTAGATAATACATAGATCGGAAAGACAGAAATAGTGTTAAAAGGTTAATTCGAGAGTAAATATATACACATACATACGTGATATAAATACGACACAATTTATCTTGAAACAAGCTGAAAAGCAAAGCCAAGATACATAATGAAAAGTATATAGATATACCTAATGCTTAATGAGATGTTTTCGAGAGGTGTTAATTTTTTTAATAATGATTACCTTGATACCTACGAAGATGAGTCTTTTGGTTCATATCTCTTCTACTGTAGAAATCTTTTTAACAGAACCAGTTATAAAATGCATGAAAATATTGCCTATCGCTAACTTTTGGGATGAATCAAATATTGTTATTTGTTGTTTAAGGCATATACTTTTGGTTTGATTAATAAACGGTCAGATCCACACGATGTTTAGGTTCTTTGACGTGGTGAACATACACACATATATATACACACATCAGTTGAAATAGCTGGAAAACTCTTCACACATGGATGTGACAGCAAAAAATGAATTAATTGATGGAACGGTTCTGAAATGATGTAGTGAATACGACATTAGGCTTATGTGCAGGTGGAAGCTGGCCATTCTAGGTATTTAGTAACTCAGAACCTGCTCGGTACTGAATGCTTACAGTTGAAGACTTGCGGTGTCAAAAAATCCTTTTTTCAAGTACATATGCCCGTGCTGCAAAACAGCAACAGCAAATCATGAATATGTAGATATTTTTATTAAGGAACATTAAAATTGCTAAAATTAGTCTTCAAGTGGTAATGGTTTAGTCATTGCATATAATAGTTCATTCATTATAATGAAAAAATATTTCTAGTGGTCGTTATTTATTGTAAACAACTTCTCCTCGATATCTAAGTTTCATGATTATTAGTTAACAATGTAATTATGCAAGACTTGATTAAGATATATCGTATTCGGGTTTCTTGCAAATATGATTGCTCAGATGATCAATTCATATATTGGTATCGACATCCATAATATTTCTGAGTTAAATGGTGTATGTGAATCTAAGCCACCTATTATATGTCGTGCTGCGAAGCCTATATTCTTGTTACAAAGTATTGAAACAAATTTTACCCCTACATATTCTCCAATTTCATTGGTGGTCTACTAGATACTAATATTTTTGAGTAACAAAGAGCAAATTCATGAAAAAATAACCTTTTTGCTTGGATATAACTACTTATTCTGCGAATAACTAGAAAAACATGGAAGGTATTATGCTTATGCATTAGTCATTAACTACATTAATAATCTAGAGCTGTACCAGCAATAATATCATCTGTTGTCTACACATAGAAGGTGTACGATTTTGATGTTGAGCTGCCAGACACAAAAGACTCCTCCTGATATGCATTCATTTGTTGCATCTACTTTCCAATACACACGGAACGGTCGGAACGTTCAAAATGATCCCTTGTTCATCGTTAGCACTAATTTCGATATAGCAGGTCTGATGCATAGAAGAGAGCATACACTTAATATCAGTTATCAGTTTCTGAAGTGACAGATGTCGTAAGGGACAGCAAGTAATCCTTGGTCCTCTCTCCAAGACCATTATAGTTGGAGGTACCATTCCGATCCCCGAGATAAATTAGATGCAACAAATAAATAACAAGTAGTGGATAGTGCTAAAAGTTTGTTGACCATCACCAGAGAGAGAAAAGGGTTACCAGGCATTAGGTACTGCATGTTGACTGCCTCTTCGGCCTCCCGCTCAGCTCTGAGACAGACTGCGGCGCCACTGAACAAGAGAGCAGCTACCAAGGAACACCCCACTCCCACCCACGACACCATGTAGCTCCAGTCGTAGTTAACTCGTGCGTTGTCACGCAGCACCTACAACAATTACGGCGCAAGCTTAAACATGGGGACGAAGAAAAATGTTTCGACTGTATCAAATGTTTGGTATTTATTTTTGCAGGATGTCATCTTCATTTTATGCTCTTCATTGGTCATAGTCTTCTCTCTAAAATCTTTATTTCATTTGCTGGAAGTTATGTAACTGCAGGTTCTCCCATGGAAATAGAACCTCGCGAATAAAATGAACAGAGATCACAAGTAGCGATGCATGTCAATATTGATTTTGTATTTCTGCAAAAACTTCGAAAAACAAACAATCTTGTGAAACATGAGTTTTTGTAAGCAGACTTCAATACCATAAAATGTTTCTTAGTAATACCACTTAATAACTCCCGATACCTCTTATCTCTTTATGAATGGAATTGTCTTCTGTTTCACAAAAAAAATATTTCCTGTGAATATTAAACGTAATTTATTAGTTTCAGTGGTCTTATTGACAATGAACGTTGTCAGTTTGATTCCCAATGAGAAAAATAAAACTTTTATTTTTGAAAACTATGACCAGCGATATCTTGAAATTGATTTATGTAACAATGCATAAATAAATATTGGAAAATATTCATCATCCGCCATCGAACATCCAAGGCATAACTACTTTTTCTTCGTCCCCAGATTCATAGCGTTATTCTTCTAACCTGGCATAATATACTGAACGTTGTCCAATGTTTCTCTTTCTCTTTCATTGTCCAAACAGCACGCTCCAAAGAAAAATAGTAGAGATGCGGCTAGTGATGTGAAAACACCCAACCAGCCCAAGACAAAACTCCAATCGTAGCTGATATCTGCATTTTCCTGAAGGATCTAAAGACGGGTTTCAAACTTGGATTGATAATACAGTGTTCAAAATATACTGAGATTAGTACTTATTTTATAGACAAAGAAAAAAACAGAATATCAAAAATTTAATTTTTGAGGTGAGCTAAGCCTAAGATAACGGCTGGTCGCCCTAACAATATAAAGTTAGTCTTGATATAAATATACAAATAGTTGAACAATTTGTGATGAAATGGAACATGTAATTAAAATCTTGATTGATTTGAATTTACTAAAAGTTTTGCTTTTTATTAGGTACAGTCACAAATTTATGCTTGACTGATCAATAATTGATGAAACTAAAATATGTGCTAGTTATAAACCTCAGTATAACACCTATATGAGGATAATTATAGTGGAAGTATTCCAACCACGTCAAGAATATAGATTCTTGTACAGCCAAGCCGATTTATATCGATTAGTTTATCTTTACTTACAGTATTCCATTGTTGATAATATTCCTCTCCAACCTGTTTTTCTTTTTCATAGTACTCTACACCATGCCATAATCCCATTGCACCCGCTGCTAATAAACCTGTATCAAAGAAATCATAATTTAATGGATAGAAATAAAGAAAAGAAAAATAACTTGTTGATACGTTTATCAGCGAAACTGTCTACAACTATTTCTTCACGTTAGAAGAATTTATTTGAGAAATTTACAAGGGGCTCGCTTAATAATTAGAAAAACATTCTTGTGATTCACCGAAAAAAAATCAGACTCTTCAAAAGTAAAAATGCTTTTCTTAAAATTTAAGATTTAAAAAATGCAATGATAACCTGTGCAGGGCAGTGAAATGGGTTCATAGGATTGCAAAAACTTGACAACTGTTTGAAAGAAACTGAATGTTGTGCGGATTTTGTAATTTGGAAAAAAGAATGAGCTCAAAAAATTTCAATTACAATGTGATTTCTTGTAGCAAGCTAAATAAGAACTTAAAATAACTGAAAGTCCTCCACCTGGTGTGTGAAGACAATTTTGATTTTTTGAGGTAATATCGTAGTGTACACGCATTTTAATTGATTTCGTATAGTCACTTTCCTACATCGACGATTTTTTGGACTGCTAATTCCTTTCAAGATTACCAGATGCATTAAAAATACATTAAGAAAGCTCAGCCTACTATCTTCACTTCACTGACATAATTCTTCACAAAAATACAGAACGTCTAACCTGGAATTAATAAAATTCCAAAATTTTATTACAAGAAAGGATAAATCAATAGAAAGATTGGATGAAACTCTATAGCTTTCCTTACTGGCAGTACTAAAAAAAAGAGGAGCAATATAGCATATAGTTATACGTCAGGGTATACGTTTTTTTTAGTAAAAACCTAATTATAATTTCCAATTACTGTTGCATCTGTTGGGTCAATGAAATTAACCAGCATAATATCTGAAGAAATATAATAACTACTAATATTATTAGTTCCGCATGGTATAAGCGCATAACAGTAAAAAAATACCATTTAAAACTTTTCATTTTTTCACACACGAATTAGTTCATTAAAACGTTTCGGTTATTAGAGATCGATGTAGAATTGATTTTTTCATCGAATGTCTCAATAACAATAACGAACAGATGTTAGTGTATAATTAGTTAGCCGAATGATCGCATTTTTTGTGAACAATTTTCCAAATTGCGGGATAAATTTGATCCACTTTCCTTGATTATTATACGTTATTTAAGCAGGTGACCTTAAGTTTCTCATGTTTTTTATTTCTTTTCATACCATGCAATAAAGCTATTTTAAACATCTTGAGAAATCTTCAGACGTTCGGCAATATATTCAGCCTCAAATACTGGAACAAAGTAACTCAGTTCTGCATATTCAATTCTATAATAGCTGATTATTTATTATATTCGTTTTTTAACCTAGTGTATTGTGTGCGTGTCTCAGAATTGTTATTTTTTACTGATCAAAACGTGCGGTGGGTGTACACATTTTCAGCACTCATGTTATTCTTAATTCAAATATATTTAAATTCCGCCATATAGTTCAACGAACCATGTACGGTTAAACAATATACAGTTATAAGAATATCTTTATAGGGAATCCGCATGAACCATGAATTAACGTGAAAGTCATAAGGAGTAAACTCGTATTAACACCATTGATTTTTTTTATGCTGTCATGAGCGTCGTAAAGGTATGGCGATTATAGTTCCACCGTCTCACGCCAATGAGCGGGGAAGTATTGTAAACGCGAAACAAATCGAATCCGAATTGTTTTCTTTTCTTGACGTTTCATGAAATATATTTCATGAAAAACCATGACAATGATTCGCATCTGTGAGTCTTTCCGATATCCTTTGAACCTCTATAGCTCGGAAAGTACTTTCCGGATTTTGGTGGAACTCTGAAACTAAATTACTACTATGATCAGAATTGCTTCAGTGGCGGCGTAGTTATAAAAGAAATGATAAAAGTAAAACATGCTCAAAATTCGATTTTAGACGTTTGCGAGGTCACTTTCAGTGTGTTCACATTTTTTTTTCGAGGAGGGAGGGGGGGGGGCAAAATTTGAGACTGGGTTTGGGGAGATGTCAAATAGTTTGGGTATCGGTAGAATACGTTCTATAATTTATAAAATTTAGACCCCGCTAATATGCCGTACTTGTTAGACATATATTTTTCTTCACATATTTGCATTCAAATCACAAAAATATTAAATTGCTTCAAATCAGATGGAATCAAAAGAATAGGTCAGCGATACAAGATCCAAACGAGATTCTCTAGGACTGCCACCCTCAGAAGTATCCTAACAAAAACTAAGCCCAGGAATGAATCTCAAGAGACAAAGGACTGCATCTACCAGATACCATGTCAATGTGGTAAAATCTATGTCGGAGAAACAAAAAGGCCACTGGAAGTAAGAATCAAAGAACATCGTCTCAACACCCATCGAGCAGAGACAGGAAAATCTGGAATAGCTGACCACGCATGGACGGAGCACCATAAAATAGCTTGGGACGACGCTAAGGTTATTGCCAAGGAACCGCATTGGTATCGAAGGAAATTCAAGGAGGCGGCATTCATCACCAACAACAGCAAAGTGTACAGCAAACCCAGCGTAGACATTAAACCAATCTGGCAGCCACTCATAAAAAAGATCAATAGACTACAACTGGACCAGACAACAAACAATAACCGACAAACAGCCACGTCAGCAGACCGGAATACCGCGCATCGGGAGCCAATCAGAACAGACCGCGCACAACGACACGTCACCGGACGGGGTATAAATAGGCATGAAAGGAACGTGTTCGCCAGTTCACCTGAAGACGATTGAAGATAGCACATCAATCGAAACGTCGTGATACTCAAAATTTTATAGACAATGGAAGTCCGAAATCAAACTTTTCATTAAATTGCTTCATAAAAAATCGTGCCGGGTAGGTTGACATGCAATGGTATCAGTAATGATGGGAGATATAAGCAACATCAGAATAATGAAAAAAAAAAAAAATACAATGACATATTTAATCCTAATGGTATTGTTATCACAAGATTATAAATCTGACTAAGATCATTGTGGTATTAGTTTTTCTGTCAACAGAACTTTCATTCTTGGAGATGTAAATCAACCGTTTCGTATCTCTCATTATATCCAATTGATTGATTCAAGTACGAGTATAGGTACATTTTGTGATATGGAGGGCGTTTTAAAGTTTGAGAGTAGCTAAAATTAGGAACTAGCATCAAAATGTCCCCCATTATTATTCAATAAATTTTCACAATAGGGATCAGGTGAAGAGCTTGGCGAAAAGCACACTAAAGAGCCAAATTTAGGAGTGGATGAGAACCCAGCACAAGGAATATTGGATCTTGTTGACTGATGGGAAAGAGTTTATCTTAAGGCCATGCTCAAAAGTGTCTGAATGATTGCTCTGTTTGTGTAAGCATTGCATAGTTCCTGTACTCCTTACAACTTTGAAGCCCAAGAACAAACTAGATCTGTACGATGGAAACCACAACTAAATACAATCTTGAAGATGCACAAAATCGGCAATTCACGTCCTCTGTGAGTGCTTATGCTAGAACCAATAAAGGTCGGCAAAATACCAGCAGTGAATCTTCATATACAAAATAGTACCGGACTGACAAACCGATAGACGGAAGGACAGATATAGGTTGACGACAAACGAGTCACACACAAATTTCAGTTATTCACTTCTTTCTCTACTATCGATAGGTAGACAAATCGACGGAAATGAAAGTGGCATTTTTTATGTATTCTTTATGAAACATTCAAAAACAGAATATAAGATTAATGGGATGTGAGGTAATCAATTTTTTATTCTGTATTCACTGCCAATAAATTGATTTTGCCTTAAAGAAATATAATATTAAGTTCTGTTTGACATTTCCCCCCGAAACCTGCACCCATGACGTATGATATTCCGCTAACAAAAGGAAACTGGAAAAATGTATTCACGGATCAGCCTTGAGCCGGCTGGGTAGTCGGAATGCATTAAGCAAAACTATGTTGTTAGAAAGTGACTAGTCCGCCAAAGAATTTGTAAAGCAGCATACTGCCAGTGTGAATTTCACTGCGGTGTGCGATTCCCTTATTCAGAATAAGCTTTAATCTGTTTGGACAGGTGTACTCGTAGGTATGTGTTCCGTTGGCTTAAATCAGTTTAAGGCGATATGTTCAGCATTCCGGAAAAAATTGAATCAATTCCTAACTCAGAAGCATAACTTAGAGGAAACATATTTGGAGTACTATAAAAGTGCAGTAGCAGAACATCTACAAAATCATTGATTTTGAAGTTTGTGACACCCGTGGGGGTTTTTGCCGTTTTTCGGGTTGCGGGAAGGGGTTTTTCCGGAGGAAACGGGCGTTTTCGGCAAGGGGAAGGTCGGCCGTTTTTCGTGGTGTGCGAAGCGTCGGGGTTTTTGGGGCGCAAGTGGTCGAAAAGGGGCGGAGACGGCGAACACGGGGTGAAAATCGCGTACATATAGGTCGAACTGTGCGAGGGCTAGAGGCGGCGCTACTTCAAGTATCCCGTTTAGAATAGCACCGTTGGATAGGTGAATGATACGCCGGTACTTTAGACTCGGTGATATTTTGCGTTCTTCGTTCGTTTCCGAGAAAAAAACATTTCTTTCGAAGAGCGAGGTTTTTTTGAAAAAAAAACACAAAAACGGCGAAAAATATGTATAAACGGTTCCTTTTTTTAATCGGAAGTATTGCAATTTATACATCTCGGCGAGTACTACGAATCGTAAAGAATGACTTTTTCCGAATAATCTGCCAGTTTTGCCGAAACTAAAGCTCAAAATGGCAAAATGGTGATTCTTAAACTCAAAACGTGCTTTTCCATCTTGTGCACGTATCTCCTCACTTATCACTGGATTGACAAACTTCATGCATTTTTTTAGAGGCTCTGTACGAGTGCGGTCATTGCATAGGGGTAGATTCGGGTCAATAAATTGTATCGTTTCCGAGTTATGACTGTTTAAATATTTCTCGTGAACATATTGAAGCAAGACCAAGGGCGAATCTAGACCTCGGAGGGTGGTGGTCGTGGGAAGGAGGTAGACTAGCAGGGCATGAGGTTTGTGTGTATGCTTTTACCATTTTTTGTAATTCCTCAGTCAATGTAGTTGAGGCGACAGAAAGGGGTGTGTTTATAGTAGTATAATAAATAAGGAGAAGATAAAGTGAAATAGCGGAGTCTATGGCACTTTAGAAACATGAAATGAATAATCGATTGATGCCCTAATAATTATTTTGCTAACAACCGGCTAAAGATAAATCTACGTTTGTACTAAGCCGCCACACAGGTGCCATCGTGATGTTTTTCAAATGAGATAGGGCAGATAAATAAGATATACTTTTTTTACTATTAGAAAGAATCGTTTAGCAAATATGCAGTTAATTTCAAGTTATCGCAAGGTTAGTAAATATTTTTTTTAATAATGACAGACTCAAAATATGTTAAAATAGAAATACATAGTAACAAATATCAAATCAGCGAAACGTTCTTATATAGATTACGTAACTCTAATTTCGATATCTACCATTCACTCCTTGGAGAAAAACTAAATAGAATAAAAATTTTGGTCAAAAATCTTGGTAGGCGCAGGATACTTTGTAAAATTTAGAAATCTAGTACTTTAATTACTCGGATTAGCTAATATTCTATTATATTCATAACATCTGATAGATGCCAATAATAAAGCAAATGTTATCAACCATAATAGTTTAGGTGTACTTCAACGAAATACATGATTCGACAAATGATTTAAATTTCCTGGTAACATTTGAGCTAAACTGTCACCAGAATTACCTACCTAATTTCAATATGAGTGAAGATACGAAAACATTACTAAATCTCTTTTAAAGTGCTTTAGTGAATGAAATTATGGCGAAACCAGCACAAGGTATTTTTTATTGGAAATACTACACAAAGGAAACCGCAAATTTGACCGTGTCATTACATGATTAGGCAGGCTTATATTCAACTTCTTCCACAGGAATTTAGTTTGTCATCGAGATGGATTGATGTTTCTGGTTTTGTAGATTTTAGTATTCAGTTGACAAATTTGATTTACAATTCACAAATTACGGGCTCTAAACGGGGCCTTAAAATTAATAGGTTATACAATTTTACACAAAAACTGTTTTGGACAATGAAACCGAATAAAAAAAAGACCATTATTATTTTTTCAAGAGAAATATCTCATTTTGAAGTAACTGGATCAGTAGAAAGGATTTTTCCTATACCTAGGGATAATATGAATTCTATATCTAACAAAATGAAGCTTTAATGGAAATTGTGAAGTGTAACCCAAGCACAATTCTATCGGAATCAAGTAGCTACAACCTACAATTCACAAGAATATAAATATTTTTATTTGGTCTCAAACGTCTTGATCCTTTAATTGTCGGTAAAGGAGCTTTATTATTTCTGTATCAACTAATTAGGTAAATAGGGTTTCTTCTATAACGCACCGTTAAATTCTCCTAACATGGTCGTCTTAAAAAAATGTGTTTATATTCGTGAGAATGAAGAGAAGAGAAGTAGAAGTTTGAGATTGCTTCTCTATTATCGGATCTGTATTTTTATATAATATGAAATAGGTTTATCACTAGTATGAAGAAGACCTTATCATTAGTCTATTTTTTTTCACTTTGTATTCTGTCTTGAACGATATCGATAGTAAGAATGCATCATAGTATTGCTTACTGTATAACATCTACCATCATTGGATACAGGAAATGAAAACATTAGCCGCTGTTATGTCTATGTACGAGTATAAGAAATTATTGACTAAAATGGATAAATCTGGATATAGGTAGTCGCTTCAATTCACAAGAAGTTGATAAAGATAGAATACGCAATACATTCATATGTGTAACTTCCATATCTTTGGGGAGAAACCTCAATTGCATACCTACAGAAAAAACAAAATATAATTGTCTAGACTTTATCATAGCAAACAAGTTGATAGTATGCTCATGATTTGATTATATCACGAGAACCATAATTAAACGGTGAAACAAAAAACCGCTACTTTCTTTAAAATTTGCCTCATCCGCCTTAGTTAAAGAATGCACTTGTATGCAGATATAAGTAGCAGATTTGCCTTATGGAAGAACGTGTAATTATTTTTTTCATAGAGGGATATGAAAGGCACTTTGCAGTTTGCTAAAAATAACACATTTGAACATGATACGGTTATTATTCAAATGAGGGTCGAGATTGCTGTACAGCGTACGTATAATCAAGTATTTTTCAGTTTGGTCATTATAGTTTATGAGTAAAAAAATGAAACCCGGAAATATGAATCACGATGTACCTACTTGAGCGGATACTATTCAAAACCATGTCTTCACTTTGAAAGGATGATGTAACAAATTAGAATTTTAAAGTTGAGAAAACATCTATTCCCAAGCAAGTTAGAGTCGTATTTAAACACTTTGACAAGAGCTTACTTCTATTACAAATAGTTTGTTCGCAACAAGCTCTTACAATTGATTACTGAAGGATGTGGATCTGACAGCTGTATTCGTCATTCAATGTTTACTCTCAGCAGGGATACACCTAATTAGGAAAACCAGGTTTTGAACCAGCGTTTTTAGGAGTTCGGGAAAATACCCTAATCCACTGGCATATGCGACTTGACAAGCCTAGACGTTCGAAAGCGGTATTATTGGCAACCTGAATTTTCTAAAGCCCCGTAGATCGCACTCAAACCTGTGGGTGAAGCTAACACGATAAAGTATCTAGCACCTATGTGTATAGTTTCAAATAATCATGTATTCTCAGACTTTGTATAATACTAGATTCTTAAACGATACGTCTACGCGCTTTGCTCAAGTGAGATTATGAATAATTCAATATAAAGGAGGTATATTTCTGTTTAGAGTAGCTGTATTTGGTATATATATATATCCAGTGTGAATGCAGATTAGATTTGGCAATTGACCCTCCTAGACCGTGCATATGGTAGGATCCACGATTTGAGCTTTACAGGCCGATAGAAGAAAATTATTAACGTGTCCTTTTAATTTATCGATTTCTTTAACTATCACTAACTTCTTCACATTTGAAAGGTCTACTCAGATAGTTTATGAGGTGTTTGTTGAACTACGTTAGATAATTGTTCTTCCTTTCTGTCGAAATCTCTATATTTTCAGTCAACGCTCTCTATAATCCAAGTAAAATGAAATCTGGTAAAACTGAGATATTCAAACATTGTCCTTGACTAGAGGAAGCTTTTATTAGGATTTTTGCATTCCAAATCGCATCCTTTGTTTGTATATAATGTCATTAGTATTATTCACGACTCCTATGTTGCCGATGTGGTAATTAAAAATAAATCTTATATAATTCCTTATGTTCTCATTACGTAAGGATCCTTTGAAGTAACTTCGGAAACTTATCCTGTGGTTGTCCTTAGACAGGTACCGGACAATAATTATTGAAACCTCATGTATCTGAACAAATAACCTTCAAGTAGCTATTTTTACGGCTGCTAAAAGCTAGTGAGGTTCTTTGCTCCATGCAAAATTGTCCAGTAATTTTGAAATAAGGACTATTTTCCCCGACTTTTATCAACTCAATGGCTGTCAAGTGATTATTGCAAAGCATTATCCAATTAATGTTGCCAAAGCTAAGCTTTCACTAACTGGCGATGGTGTATTAGAAATTAGTCTAAACCTTGAAGTTAAGGTTGGCTTAGTTCAGCCTCAGATTAAACCGATTTAATACAAACTTTAGAAGAACGATAACTTTTGAAGTTTAGGTAGTTGTCGATATTGAGTTGTTCAATACTTACATGCTAGTAACATTAGCAGGGCGGTGGCTGTGATGTTTCCAGGCGATCTCCTCCAGCATCCAGTGACTCCAGTACAGAAAGCGGCGAAGACGGAAATGAACGATATGATAAACAGGGCTATCATCGAACGACCCATATCTGTGGATAAAAAATCCTGTCAGTATTTGTTTGCTTTCTTTCAGAATAATTTTTGAAATTATTTGTAACGAACTCCAATAGTTTATTGAATTTTATAGGAAACAATTTGAAGGAACCAAAAATTTCGTGCTGAATATTTTGTATCTTAGTGTGGGGGTTTTAATCAGAATTCAATATAATTATTGGGTTTACGTAACGAACACTCAAAGGAATCTTTTATTAATCTACAAAAACAGCGTCAAGTAGATTGATGCTGTACTGGCATGACATGGGAAATGAACATTTGAATCGTATTTTGTAGCTTTTGACCTGTTAAATTACAATAAAAAATGTTGGAATGACCTTAGGAATCTATTATGATTTAAAAAAATCCCAAAGTATTCAGAGAGTCAACGACTTTACCATAAAAGAAAGAATTCAAAATTTCTTATGATTACAATACTTCCCCACCTATTGTCGTGGAAAGTATTGTAATAGCGAAACCGCAGTTGAGATTTTTCACAATATTTGGACTAACTTTTCAACATAATTTCAGCTTTACTTAGTTTTGAACGAAATAAGTCAGTTTATATGGACATTCTACGGAAAACTATATCATTGAGTGTAGACATTTTCAAATAACTGATCCAGCTAAGGTCCAGTATAGCTCTAACCTAATTAAACATTCTTAAAGTATGCTCACACATCTGAGAAATACATTTTCAACGACAATTTACAATGAACTGTTGCCAGTACAATGATTACATTGTATACAAGCCCTATAGATATTAATATATTTTTGGGATAAATAAATAATCAAAGTACCGAAACTAAAAGATTCAGTAAACAATTGTGACATTGATTTATTTATTTTTATTTACTTCCTCTACCAAGTACCTGTTGTAACTTATTATTTTCATAAGTATTCTCAGCTTTAAACTAGTATTTTGAATGAAATTATAATATTATGCACCGAATCCATTGAAACAAAACGTTTCGACAGCCGTCAAACTTAAAACATTTCATGTATAGGAATATAAATATACGTTCTCACGTGTTGTGTACTTATGTTTATTGGAAACAGAAATGATGGTAAGCTTGGTATGCCTACATAGTACGAAGCGAGGGACCGCTATTGACCATACACAGTTTCTGGATCATTAAGACACGGAAGTATTCCAAATATGTCTACTACTTATACGAATGACGTAACACAGTAGCATCAGTCACATTATCAATTACACAACTCACGGAAACAGTATTTGCCTAATATAATGTTCTGATGATTGGATAATCACGTTTTTATTGGAAAAGTAAAATGTTGAAATTTAAATTGGGTTCTAGTGTATGATGTTTAAGATCTCACACCACTAGACTATAGAGTTGGTTCAAAAAAGAATTGTTGCAGCCATCCCTTGCTATCAAACAATAAATAAAGTCCTGTAAAATCTAGAATATTGGTAATAAATGTCAAATGTACTTCAATAACAGTATCAAAATAGCCTTTCGCTTGTTAAAAGTATATATACTCAACTTAAATTAACAAAAAATGAAATGAAAAATAGTAATGTTTAAGAGTTTTTCTGAATTTGCTCAGGGAAAAATTATCCAATCGTGGTCCATAACAAACCATTTCGCAAGTTTTTCAACTACTTAGACCTACAAATGGTCGACCAAAAGTAATGCGATTGATTCAATACTTTCTATAGTATAAGCAAACATTCGAAATGATGTTCATTTTCATTATTCTCATTCTACATGATGCAATACCTAAATTTTGGTTATACTTTGGGTTTTATGCATCTATGGTCTACTCTTGAAGACAGAATACTGACAGTTTGTCATTAAATTTAGTAACATAACAAATCTATATTGGTTGGTATATATGTAAGTGAATTGAGTAGCCACATAAGTTTGACCGAGTCCGATTTCAATAATTCGTCATATGAGTTGACGATCAACTAAGACTTAGATTTAACGACGTTTCTGATAAAATATATATTGTACTCACGTAGCCTCGTCCACGCATCATCTGTAAACTCTTTGGTGTCATTGTTCTCATCAGGAATGTAGTAGTTGATGTTATTGCAGTGCGTCTCTAGTGGACTCAGGTACGTTTTCACTGAAACCAGAAGTTCAAGTTATTGCACTATACCGCAAGTGTATCAGCGATTAAATAGGAGATGACCTTCGTTCATAGTACCTCAAAGACTTTATTTGGGATAAACATTTCAAATGTTAGTGAGGTTAGTTTGCCGGAAAATTCTGTGTACAAACCATTTTCCGATAAAATTAATTGGTAAATTAGTTGTCTGTATGGAAAATATCTCAAATTGGTGGTATTCTTGCGAGTAGCATGAAAAATTATATATGAAGTTTTGACATTTATCAACATTCAGATGCAAAATTTATATCGATGAGGTGAATAGATAATCACATTAAGATTATGAAATCTCAATTTCTTTCTTTATCTTAAAAAATAGTGTAAAGGAGATTGACGCTGTACTCAAGCATGGGATTAACTTCAATACATACAGTAATCTGCAGTAGTCGTTGCTAAAACAGGAATTGAACAATTTACCTCCTAGAAATTAAAGTTAACGCCCAATTACTAATACTAATAATACTATCGAAATCTTACATACAATGTTCATATGTCAAATATTTGAAAATTTAACAGCTATTGAGAACAAATATATAATTTCTTCCTCTCATCTTCAATAATAAGAGGATTTCCAAATAGAGACAAGAAAAACGCGATGCAGTCGGCCAGATTGAACGTTTTCACTGGAGTCATAGTAATTGTTTATTAATGTGGCCAATTTCACGCATCATTCTTTTTCAACGCACTGTGCTTTTCAAGAGAGTAATTGACATGTGAACCGATCGATAAAAAATAGAAAGTTCTAGGTCATTGCAAAGCCAATAGCTGCTTGGTGATATAGTAATAATTAATAACAGCTGTGATAAAAAACCATCACTTTGGCAATATTTTCGTGGGCGAGTTCAGTAGAATTTGATTATTATTGTCCTCGAATAGTTCGAAGAAAAGTGTTGGGAAATGGTTCAACAATGATTGGTGTAATTATGGTTGTGTAGGAATAAACCGTCAAGTTCAATGTAAATGTGAAGGATTTTATGCAAAAAAATCTATAGCATTGATTGCACGTATACTCTATATTACGGAATGTTGAACTCTTGGGTGTGCATTGATGTTGTGAAAGAGTCAATACTTATATAAACTACAAAAATATGTAAGTCACTAGTTAATCATAGTTCAAAAAACCAACAACACGCGTTTACAACTAGTCCACACAAAAAAAAATAATAATCAAACTCATTTTCCTTCTATTACGCTTAGTGTCAACCATGTCTATAATATTTAAGTGTAATGGCATGGTGCTCCTTTTCTAGAGGTCTCAACTGTAGTTTTAGCATATTCATTCATGTACGAGTAGCTTTAAGAGACAAATTCGTTTATTTGAGAAATGGTATGCCATACCTCTATAAATATAATCATACACATTACTGAGACCCTTACGGGATAAACAGAAAGGACGTGTTCGTTAATTACTTTTAGATTGTTTTTGCAAATGCATCAATAAAAAAGTTGAAGGTGCTCAGCTTGTCTAAGATGCATTTTCTTGGATTGACGTGCTGTGGTGATTTCGGCTTGTGCGGGGAAGACAGAGAGATATGTTTGATGAAGGAAACTCACAAATTTCACTTAAACCCTGTTTTTTATGTTTCTCAATATCGCAAACTTTAGTGGACGTAAGAAATTTCAATGAAAATACGCAGTCCTGTGTTGCTCAAATTTCTATTCACGTAAGGGAATAGTCAAAACATTTGTGGGGCCTTAAAAAACTTGGAGTGACAGATTTTATTTTGGAAGCTTTTCATATTCTGGAGAAATTTACGCGTAGTTATACGTTTTTGGGAGATCCATTTTTCAATTAGCAGCTTTCACTGTTCCATGCAAATTCTCAAAAATGTTTATAGTGTTTATAATTTTGTTTACTCGCGTAATATGGAATTGTGTGGAATTCACTGAATCAATCAACTTTTTCTTAGAAGAAAAAAGTAAAGACAAAATGTAGGAATGTTTCAATGAGGGGCAGATCCTAAAAAAGATTTGTAGTAGTAGTAATCCTAGAAGTAGTGGGGGAGAGACAAACACTGGAAAGTAGGCAACCTTTGACCACTTTGCCGACTCCGACTACTAACACTAAAACAACATGGTAGTTTCTTAGTGTCGAACTTACTAGACCTTCTAATGAAGATCATGATAGCCGACCACTCTTCTCTGTCAAGTTTCGCAGTGCCAAACACCTCGGCTCTAATGCCTAGGAAGTGGAACGAAGTCTCATTCTTTTCCTAGCACTTCCGGAAGACGTGGTATTTTTACACTTTTATGAGAGACAAGTGTCTGCTCAGTTTGTAGGGGTCCGTGAAAATCCCTACCATTAACGGCTAAGTGTCATAAACCTTTAAGATTCACTTTGCGAGATCAGATAAAAAAATATTTTTCTCTCTCTATACTTTATGTGTAATTAAAAGTCAAATGACGTAATTGTTCGACATTCAAGGTATTCAGTTCTACGTATGATTGTTACATGCTTGCAAGCTCAGCTTAATTGCATAACAATTAGAAATTTTAATACGGCATTCCTGCAGTGGAACGCAATTCTATGAGTGGATGAGAATATATTACTGTTAGAAGAGAGAACATAACCCTATAAAATTATGAAGGTTTTGTACAGCCCTAGCATAATACTTCACAATGTTATGTAATCTAACATTGACCAAATTTTATGAAGACGTAAAGAAAGAAAACAAAAGAAAATAGCGCCAATTTGAACCCATAATGATCAATTCAACGTTAGCGTTATACAATTTCATGTATCACTCATGGGGTACAATTTGCCTTTAAGAAAGTTTCATGTTATAGGTGTAAAATAATAAAAATATAGTACTTAGTTTTAATGTGAACTTTATTAACTAAATTAAATTGTCATGGCAGCCTCACAAGAGGCCTTTAGGGAAGGGAAATCCAATTTCCTTTGCACTTCTAGCACCTTTATTACTCAGCTTAGTAAAAGATAGTCTAAATGCGAGGTTGTAATTCGGTTACCAGTTTGCAGATTAGCAATTAGTTCAGGATATGACAGCAGAATAACAATCACTGAGCGGCTGTCTAATTTTTGTATTTTTAAGTTTATGACAATTTAAGGACATAGAGCGTTTTTGGGTCGTCCAAATATTCACAAAATTGCCAAACATCATTTTTTAAATTATCTTGACTCCCAGGTTGCTTTAGGGCGTATTTAGAAAATGTTCTACAACACTATTTTTGTTAAGTAGATAGTAGATGCTCTAACCTGGTGAAACTCTTCCATCATGAAAAAAACAGACAGTCCGACGATGATTTAAATATAACTTGAAACACGTTACTGGAAGAGAGGTTTAATTGTGAAATTTTGTGTTAAGGCACACAAAATTTCTGACTATGTTTGTTTTCAAGATTTGGGTTTGTCATTTTCTTTATCACTGCATTAATACGTTTGATGCAGTTTACGGTATTATCGAAGAAGAAGTCCGTAGAAGATGTTGCTGCTCCGTATGAATGGAAAAATTAAGAAGTTTCACATTAGAACATAAAAAAATGTCGGATGTAGTAAACATTATTTCAGGACTAAATAAGTATAAATTTCCCTTTTTGTATGTTATCAAGTTCTGGGTCATTTTTGAGCAACTAAGAAAAATTTTGAGAAGATAATAGAAACATACCAATACCTTTTCGTTTCTCTTATATCCAGTAACTTTTTTAGAATCATAAACATAATGATTTTTAGTGTTTTAATACCCGTTAATTTATATTTTTTATAATATCATACAAATTAACACGCTTACAAATTTTGTATATTCGATACTCATTATATTTTATACTTGTCATTTTATGAATTTCCCGCATTAAATGACGAGGCGATGTAAGTGTCTTCGATGCCAAAAATTTAAAAACATCTAAAACTCAGTTTATTGTATGTTATTCGAATTGAGATTTTTTACGGTGCCATTTATTTTACCGGGTATATAAAAAATAAAAATATTTGTTTCTAAGCTTTTCTGTAACTCTTTTTTTTTGACAAAGCAAACAAATGTGTGATTTTGTAAACTTTTATCTCACATAACATCTTGACCAGCATTACAGGGTCTAACTAATATATAAATGTTATATATGTTTTTATTTAATATACAGTTAAAAATTACGCGATTAAAGCGCTTTAAGTTAAGCAATTATATCGCATAAATATCTAATCGGTCATACGGCTCTGACATGAACAAAAGGAATGATAAATTCTAAGTAATTGTAATGATATACATATTTTTATCGAGGATGTCCATATCCGAAAGTCCTGTTCAGAAATGATAGTGAAAGTTTAACAACAAAGTCAGAAGGAATCTTCAGGAAAAAATACACCGCTTTCAGACAGTCAGTATTTACAAGAAATGTATTTCATTGACCCAATAGATTCGGTATATCAGCTCAAATTATCCATTGTCTTCATTTCACAATTGCCTTTTGTAAGAAAATGTATCGTTAGATGTAAGTCACTTTTCAGTATTTTCACAGCCGTACAATACTTCTCATTTGTGACAATAAGCGCGTGAGAACATCGGGCTAATAATATTATGTGATTGTTATGCAAATCGATCTGCAACAAATACACTGTGGCGAATACTACGATTGAATTCTATTTTTTTATTAAAACTACAGCACCTTTTCTTTTTAGTTAGATATCTCACAGTATTTTATTTATTTAATTCATTTCCGATGTTCATTCCATTAACATGATATCAATCTTATAGTTCATGCCGTAGGGCTTTGCTACTTAATATAAGATTCTTCAGTGACTAGTCAGTCCTTGTAATTTTTATTAAAACTTTTATGATACGCCAATAAAACTAAGGACCTCACGAACAAGCTTTAAATAAGCTTTTTTCGACTACGTCCACAAATGACCTGAAACTAGAAGAAACACAAAAAAACAATGTTTAGGGATATTTTTTTAATCATGTTTCTCTAATAACTTTGTCACTTCGTATCTGTTCCCCAAATTTCATCACTATCGGTGAAGCAGATACTGAGATTACGCGTTGATCAAAAAGCTAGTGATGGGCATACCGAACTTCATGAAGAACAGGGGATTCAAAAATAATTTCTTTGAATGATGTTCTAATTTGTTTGTCTCATATGCTTATATATTTTATGTGTTTTACATAATATATCCCAGAAATTCCAAAATGTACGTACTCAAAACACAATAATAAGGTTAAAAGCTTGACTGAAAATAATATCGCGAAAGATTATACATATCGTCTGCAATCAGCTTCTATGTATTTAAACTAATATGATAACAATAAGGTTTACTTCAATGACTAGTCACAGCAAGGAATGTAGGTATATTCGAAAAAATATTACGTTTAACACTAATAATGATGAATGAATGTGTAGGTCACTGTCGAGATATAATGATAATGCAGTTTTTTTGATACCTCTATTCAAGCCTAAGAAGTGACAAACAATAGGTATACGCATCCTACGCTATTTTATGGTACATCAAGGACGTTTGCTGAGAGACAATTTGCATGACATGCAGATCCACATTGTTTTGGCATATAATGTTCCTAACACATGCCAAACATTTTATTTACATTACTGTTAAAATTATACAATTTAGAGTATTCTAATCCGAAAGATTTTTCTAATTCGAGATGTTTCACTCATATAAGTACATATTATATCTGTTACATACCCGATGCATATGGAGAACAAAGTTGATGCTGCAGTGGGTATGGTTGTGCCTAAATCGTTTTGTTACACGTATGGCTCTCTGTTACGCTCCTAGTATGGAGCGGTATAGTAGCAGTGGCTTCTATTAAAGATTTGAAGATTTGGATCGGATTTAAAAATTAATACACTTGAAATAAGTTTAAGGAATATCGGAAATTTTTAAAATTCTTGAAACCCTAAGCATTTTGGGAACTTTGAGCAAATATAGGATTTTAAATCCAATTACAACTACCAACAGCTCCATAATCCGGTACAATCAATGCACTAGATGCCGTTTTTTTAACATAACTAATTAAGAAAATTGACTTGGTCCTGTTTCTTTTGCAACCGTAATATTTATGCACATCCTGAACTAGGAAATAAAAAAATAGGGGAAATTATGAATCTCGGTTTTTGGACGTGCTGAGTCCCTCTTAAAGATACCATGTTATTCAATTTGAAATCAAAACGCGAAAGTAACCAGTATCGCTCTACATATAATACAAACGCACAACCCAGCTCTCAAGAATGTTCACCATATTTTATCCCAGAAGATGTCATATCGATTCCGGAATTTTCCATGTTGTGTAAAATAAATTTTTAACTTACCAGTCGGCGGCCTCTCCTTAGGGTAACATATCCTAAATAGTCCTTTCGTTCTCGTATAGTAGTAGTATTTTGAGTTTACACTATCTAGTAAACTTTGGCTTTGGGCATCTGGGTGCCTACTCAGGTAGTTCTAGAACAAAAATTTAAAAAATGAGCACGTTATGGGCATTACATACTAAAACTCAGCATTATCATGTTAAAAATATGTATCACCAGAATATCTCACCAAAGTAGCCACCATTATGAAATGAAATATAAAAATCTGAATGCAAAAATGTGTATCTATAAAGTATTCTAACGTTTTTGGGAGCTGGATTCATAAATGCAGCAAACATTTTCGGAAGCCAAAACATCAGCAGAATTATATTGGAAAACAGCTCTGTGTCTTTTATCGAGCAAGACCATATTAGGAACAAATTTTCTAAATGAAGCTTAATGTAAATTTCTACAATGTTGCACAGTCATTTTTATGCTGAGTGACATATTTTCTTATGGGGAGTCTTTATTCTCAAAAAATGATGGAAAAACCGATTCATACTACATTAAATGAGTATATCGCAGCAAATGTGAGCTGTATGTTAGTGTATAGGAAGCAATGAGTCAATTCACTTGACGCAATCCAACTTTTGATGAAAATATCTCACTCCACTGTGGTGCGATATAATCTCCCATGGTTAACAACTATATGAAATAAGTGCATAAAGGAGTTAATCTATTCAATCTCCAATTTGCAGTATCCTGCTATACACAAAGATCTAAATAGCGAACGTTTCATAGTTTTATAGCTATTTTAATTGCAATTTTTAACTATTCTGTTACTCAAAGCGGTGATTTCTAATTCTAATACGCCTCTTTTGCAACCCGCAGGAAGTTTTACAACTGTCTGCAGGTTTGTCAAATGTAATTATAGCTGATATCAGCAGAAATAATTTGCAATGTTGGATAAGCAACAATTACCATGTCTAGGTATTGGATAATTATTATAGGCATTTTTTGAATCAGCAGTTTGAATAATCAAGTAGGAAATAGGGTGTTATTGGAGAAGGAAGTAAAAGTATATTTTGTATAACTGCAATTCTGTTATCAGGAAATAGCTATAGATAGACATATGTATATTCGAAAGTACATGAAATTTGAGTATTAATAGAATAAATATAGACATAGAGAGTGCATACAAATACAACAGTAATAATGCACAATAAGTTCTTCAATATATTGCGGCTCATTTTTCATACCAGGAAGTCTTTTCTGTCTAACAAATTATATAATGCATTTAAAACCTTTTTAGTAAATTAATGTATAAGTCTATTTTAGGGTCAGGTGACTGTTTATTCATTTAGGGAAAACTAGTAGAATGAGCCAACATCCGTTTCTGTCTAAACGCAGAGGAGGGAGATTCGACACTAATTTTAGTGACAATAATTCAACAAATTTTTGGTGCCCATGAATTCTATGCCGATGCCTGCGTTGAAGCCGCTGGCTCTCCGCTTCGCGTTGACCAGATGATTATATGAAAGATTGAGAAATACTTGTAAAACATAGTTTAAAAAAGCAAACTTCAATAGAAAACCGAACGAAAAAGTAATAAAATATTTTTTTTTATATATCAAGATTATGATCAACAGTATTAGAATGTCCACAACTCCAATATAATCAAATTAATTTCGATAAGCTTAAGGCGAGAATAAAGTGATATAGGAAAAAATAGGTAATTGCAAAATGACGTGGGGTGCTTTTCACTATATTTTTATATCAACTCTACTTTCACTAATAGCTACCAATAAAATGTATAACAAGTTGATATCAGGCAACCCACGTATTTAGTGACCTTCCGAGACTGACAGCTACGTAAGGCGAGCAGCAAATAGCCGAGAACACAAATAAATAACCGCGTAATCAACCGTACAAATTGGTGATTTCTTATCCCAACGTCAGGACATTAGAACAGAGTTATCAAATTATTTATTGTCATTGGTTCGTAATACGTGTGGCAATTTTTAGATTCATCAGACGTCTTAAAGTTGGTGAAAAATACGTAGAATGTTTCATGTACATTGATAAACACGTACGAAAATTCCATATTAAGACAACATATCCACTAAGATTCCTCATTTGCCACGCAAATCTGACAAATGAAAATCTTAATATACATTCAATATAAAATAAAATAAGACAGTGTGTGGGTTTAAATTGATATGTTGGTCAATCTTCTAGACCTATCAAGTGCAGAATTTAGGAATACAAAAGTCATATATAACTAAGGGGAAGGAGGGCTTCGGAAGACATCACTACGGATAACAATGGGCGAGGGAAGGGGGTTGTCTTGACATTGACAGTTGTATGTTTCATTTTCAGCGATGGTGAATTAATTATGTCCCTCATTTTGGTTTCATTATAACTGTCAGTGCATCATCTGTATTCAAGCCTATCATAATAGTTCACATCAAGGACTTTTCCTGGATACTGCAATATTACATTTTTGTTACAAAACATAAACATGATAAACATGTTTTTTAAATTTTTTTCACAAGCTTCTATCTTCTATTTACCTTGCAATGTATTTTCTGTGTAACTATGTTTGTTCGGTGGAATCTTGCAATTCAATTTTGAAGCGAATATTTTATACCGATTGAGCTGAAATTTTGTATACACGTTCATTTTGGATGACAATGCATAGTCATTCTAAATCCAACATAGCTGAACACCCAAGATGGCCGACTAGGTATTTTTAATGCACTCTGGATATCAAATTGGAGGCCCTGCTGAGAATAACTTGAAAAATACAGTAACATCACTATAAATCCAATATGGTGGAACATACAAGATGGCGGACTAGTTATTTTAAATACACTCCTACAATATGGGTATCAAATGAAAGGGCTTGCTGAGAGTACGAATAAGAATTAAAAAAAAGATGGTGATCATAAATTCCGTTCCTCCAATCCGGACTGGTGTACTGGGGTTTTTGCAGACCTGTCCAGCAAGAACTAAACAGGAAAAAATGAAGTGAACGTAAAAAAAATAATAACAAGCTTTCATTTAAATGGGCTAAAAAGAATAAAATAAACTTTTCTTCTAAAACCTTCACTATCAACTTATAACGTAATTACACAATTTATCTGATATAAAAGCTTGTCGCGAGATTGACCTGTGTTGATAAACAAGCAAATTAAATAACTTGATCTGATTGATTTTAATTTTTAAAATTTTCATACTAAGTAAATACGAGTACTTAAATCCCGCGACAAGCTTTTATATGATATAAATTGTGTAATGACGTTATAAGTTGATAGTAAAGGTTTTAAAAGAAAAGTTCATTTTATTCATTTTAGCTTATTTAAATGAAAAGATGTTTTAAAAAAAGTTTTTTTCACTTTTAAGTTATTTATATCTAACCTGAATGATGTCGGGATAACGGTGCATCGTAGAAGAACAAGGAATGTCGCTATGAATCAGTTCTCATTTATTGATAGATGTCACATGTACTGAATTTCATATCCTTACATCTCGAAAGTATAGTCTTACTGAATATGTAAATATGACTCGTTAAACTGTGTCTGTTAAAAAGTTTATAAACTTATTATTACGGGTACTATCTTTAAACATGTTTTTACACCGATAATAAATATAACACGGCATTCCGAACCTAGTTTAATTGGGTTTGATCATTTTGGTAAACAGAAATGCCAAATGCAATAATTAGTTCCTAACAAATAATTGATTTTGATAATGATTCAACAGAAATAAAAATATCTTCTCCGTCTTTATATATTTTTTTGCATCTATTTCTCCTGTCTCTCTTACCATAGTAGCTGAAAGTATCAGCCATCATCCAAAAATTGTAAATCATGTCAAACTATCGGTTTCAGTAGACTTCAATGTTGATATTTTAAATTTTAACTTTTACTTGTTATTATTTATGTATGTAGTTCAGCAACTATATCATTGTAGAAGGCTTATTAATACTGTAACTTATCTGGTATATACAAAACTCTCACTTGACATTTCTTACTATATTAATAACAATGTCACAGAACAATTGGAGCACATTCATTGTGTATTGTCTCGTTAAGGAATCGCCGTGGTAGATACGCCTTTTAAGCTAACTGGAATATGCTCGAATTGGCGCTAATAACAAATTAAATTATTCGGCACAACAAACTGTTATGTCTGCAGTAATTAGATTGAAATGCATAGCTGCGTTACACTTTACTTATTACAAATTGGCTTCCTGAGTGAAATTTCTAAAAAATCTAAGATTTCTCAGTTTGCGGCCATAACGGCGTACCGCACTTCACACCAGCATCGCACAACCAAATCGAGTTTAGTATGAATGGCAGTTCTAGCAAGATAGATCTACTTTGTCGCCAATTTTCTTAATAATGTAAGGATACTATTCTCATATCTAGTGGTGAAGAATAAATGACATGATTATATAGATGATAAAGATCATGGTGACGAGCTGAATGTGTTTTCAAAAAACAAAGAGGTGTACTCTATTGACCATAGTGGGAAGTGCCAGAATGTTTTTCATGGACCAGTAAAAAAGAAAATTATATTTAGTACGAGCTTATACGAACATAAAAGCTCATTTAAAATAATTTTGTGCGTTTTGTCCTAATGTGGCAAATTGACTATACATCAGTTAAACGCCCTATGCATAAATTGTTGAAAATTAAGGTCTCAGGTAACATTATTTTGAGTTCACATTGAAATTATTGTCAATATTATAAGCTCTTGATATTAGGAAAAATATTTAATAACATATATGACATTTGTTATATGCTACTCCATCTTATTTTACTAAAACTTTTTTTCTTATGGTTGAGTAGAACAGCTTGAAGCTATACTTCGCCATATCAATTAATATATTTTTTCTTGTGAAAATTTCTTATGCTAATAAAGCGATTATTATTATTATTATTATTATTATTATTATTATTATTATTATTATTATTATTATTATTATTATTATTATTATTATTATTATTATTATTATTAAATATTCAAAAGTAACATTGTATTAGGGTATCGCAACAAAGAACATTATTCAAATGTATTTTTATCATATAATTGTTGCTATCAATCATAATCAAATACCTTAAACATAACACTGTTTCCAGAGTATATAAAAAAATCGAATCTTTAATTTTTAGCTCTAACAGACTAAAGCGTTATAGATAATATAATATATACTCTACTACCGCGAGTATGCCAGCGAAGGCAGTATTGTGATTGCAAACATTTTAGAATTTGAAAGAATACATTTTTGGGTGTTTTATTTTTTAATCAGTATAATGCAGTAGCCTAAATAGGGGGGGGGGCATAAAGGAGATAAATCTCCTCCTCATGAGCCTACGAAATAAACCGAGGAATTACAATACATTTCCGATAAAATTTCAGTTGACTTCTTGAATCCGATGTTCACGCCTAAATTATCAATCCAATCCCAGAATCATTGGCTTTATCGAAAATGTTATTGATATCGAAAATAATATTTTAATGCAGATATTAGCATTGAAAAATTGAATGTTGTACGTGTTCAGTGAAGGATTCATTTGCTTTACGACCACTGATTTCCTGTGTAAAATGCATTTTGTCACGAAATATCCCAATTCTCAGCGACCTGTTACCTGAAGCGATCGTGCTCAACATAAAAGTAGAACGTAGGTTGCAGGTGCAGTGAAGCCTCTGCTCTTTTAATAGTCTGGCAATTGTTTACTTGAGATGACTTCCTGTTCCTAGAAGGGTCTGGTGAGGGTTGACAGGCATTTAAAATATAAAACCGTAAAACTGTTTCGTCTGGGGAGAGAGAAGTATGGTGCACATATGTTTGGTTTAGCCTTTGAAGTGTGCAACTAATAGCATTATTTATGTTGAGGACTGGTCTGGAAATTTCATAACATATTTTATAACCATGTGTAAGAACAATGGAGCGATGCTAGAAATTAGTTATTTGCTGTTTAACTGCCTCTAATTTGAAAAGGATCATTAAACACTTTATATATCCCAATTTGCATATTTATATCGTGGTCTTCTTTGTCAATTCATGTTGGAAAGCGTAGGTAAATTTTTCCTGTTACAAACAATTTTACTGTTGATTTCTGAGCTGTAAACGGTGCCAGTTTAAAGTGCATTTTTTTATTCTCTCAAATATAAAAGTTTATTCGCATTAAATATATAAAGGTTAATCACGCAACTGGTGCATAATGCTAGTTTTTTAATTTAGTGATTTATGTAGGTTGATTTTATCATTGTGCAGTGTTTTAGTAGTTAAAAAATACAAAAATGCTTCAAGAATGAAAACTTTATTCTAAATAAATGCTTGCCTTAATTGCGATTCAAGATTTATGCAGAAGTTTTTCGACAACGAAGATTTACGAGTTTCAGACTTTCATTATCTGTATAATTTGTGAGTGTAATGACCATTGATTTACTTCTTCATCCGTTTTCAGACGTTGGCGCGACTATTCCTAATGTAATCTTCTGTTCGCCGTGTTACGTTCATATTAATGTTCGTTCTGTCAAACTGTAATTTACTCATATTTATTATTAGTAGTTGTCATATCGGTTTTATTGCTATGCTAGGTTTGAACATTGTCGTTGTTCTGCGAAAAAGCTTCCTTCTTGATTTTCTACTAGTGTTGTCTCTCATTATTTTATAGTGCTCTCACTATATGTGGCCAGTTACTGTAGAATTTTCTTTTATTGCACGCTGAGTACTGAGTCAGTGTTCTTCAATTTTTACTTCTAATGATCTTTTCGTTTCTACAAGTATATTTTGCCGCATTCGAATGCTACTTGGTAGACGCAGTTCTTGGTTATAGATATTCATTCCTGGATTTGGTTTTTGTTTGGATATTTCGGAAGGTAGTGCTCTTGGAACATATCGATTTGATTTTGTAGTACTGTACTTATCTTCTTATTGGATATATAGTAAAATAAGTGCATGACAGAATTTTTCTGGATTTGATTCACTATTGGCGGTATGTCCTCTGTTTTGTTGCTACCACTAGCTTCTTCTTCTTCTAGGTCTGTTTGGGTGCTACAAATACTGCTAGTTCGCGTTTTCTCCCTGCATACTGTGGTTGAATTTCAGTGTTTTTCTTGTTACTAGAACATCTAGAAATAAAAGGCTGCTGTTGCTCTCCTATTCTTTCATGAATGATATTTTTGATGTTATACTGTTCAGATGTTTGAAGAACTCCTTCGGTTTGATGTCTCCATGGTTCCATATTATGTACGTATCCTCTATATAACGAAGCCATAGATTTGGTTGGATAATCGAAAAACTACTTTTGAAAATCATTGAATGCTCAAACAAAAAGCTATTATATCAATGAAATAATCAAAATCTAAAAAACCAACTGGATAATGCGGTTAAGAAAATGTCATTCATTGAAGATTCTTTGTAAAGTAACACAATATTTAAAACATCATGTTGCAATGTAACTTGAAAAATAAGTAGTGGTTCGAGTTGAGTTTTTTACAGTGTCTTTTGTACACATTAATATTGCAAATGCATAATGGAACATATACACAAATACCATCTCGAACATCGATTGTTCTTCAAACTTACTAATGTATGGGAACTGCAAATAGACATTTGCGTTATCGAAAAAACTCATCAATATGGATTGATACATGTTAACCCAGTTTCATTAGCATATGCTACTATCTTGGAGCAATCGCACAGCTCTTTTGAATTATAAATCTTTTTTATAGTACGCGGATATGCTTTTCCTAACTGTTAAAGTCCGTAACAGTTGCTTTGTGATTACTACTTGCTGCAAGAAAACGTATCATCTTTGATGGGGCTTGCGAGGCGGACTACAATGTTTAGTAAACATTGTAACTATAGACGAATGATATTATATAGGGTTCATTGATGTATGATAAACAAAGTTGATTGAACTTACGGATTGTACTTGAATGCTAATAACGATAAGAAATGTACTGCCATATTATACGTATGTATATACCCCAAGTAAGTTACTGGTTCAGGGTAATTCTCCGACTTTCCACTGATCCCATGAAATCCTTTAAATTCCTTCTCTTAGTGAGTTTGGTCTTCTCAACATTCACCCAGAGATATACTTCGTTGCACAACAATTCCACAATGTAAACACTATATTTACCAGGGCTGTAAAAGCTATTTTTTCAAATGTTACTGAGATTGTTGTAAGGTCTGATTGTTGAATATGTAGAGAATTTATGTTACAAAACCATAGCTGTCATCGTCATTACTTTTCAAATCAAATCTAATGTTGAGACAAATAATTTGCCTCAACATTTGATTGATGTTTGAAGATATCAATAGATAGTGAAAATCCAAAAAAAAATCTGGATTCTTTGCCGCAGCAGCTCATGCCAAACCACTTTTTTAATATTTCATAAATATTCAGAAATCAAGTTTGACAAATTAGGTGATATTGAGACCTCGAACTACCGAAAAATCTTGGTTACGCTCTAAAATAATTGGAAACTCAACGGCATATAATGCGGATTGGGAAGTTTTGATATTTTCTTATTATCCTATGAAGGATTTCAAAAAATATCCATCTATAGATTTCTTTCTACGGTAGTATGCAGTATTTACTGATATTATGTCACGAGATAAATGACACAGTTCAATGTATGTCAAGACATAGGCAAAAATACCAGATCAACGGAAATAAGTGAAATGGATTTTCATCATACAGCAAACATAAAAAGATTTCAATTGAATTATAAGTATTACTGCAAATTTGTATATTGTTTTAACCAGTTTCAAGAATAGCCTAAATAATTAAAAACTATTCTAGTCCTGTCTTCAATTTGTTATATCAGACAAAAATATAAGCAATAAAAAAATCAAGGTCACTTTTACACTGTCTATGTAAATAACTCTAATGTTCGAGGGTAAATAATAAGATAGTAACTAAATAATATCAACAACAAATTCGAATGGACATAGATCGAATTGATGTGTTTTTCCAGACGAAAAGTTGACATGCTTTTTTTATGTGAATAAATTGGTGTAATTTGCATGACGGTTACGCGTAACATGAAATTTCATAGAATGATTCAGAATATATGATCATGCGGAACCATTTGTCGTGTATTGGTGTATACATCAAATATTCGAAACTGTCTATTGGAAGCTACACTCACTCACTCTCACACACACACACACACACACACACACACACACACACACACACACACACACACACACACACACACACACACACACACATATCACACACACACACACATATATATGTGATACCCCTAGGACATATGCTAACAAGGGTGAATTGATTTAGATTGACATCTCCTGTTCTCCGTAAACACTTTTTACAACATACTGTTATCTCGACATCATTTAGTAACAAGCTGACGGCTAATATTATGTGTGTATTATTCCTGTTATATACATGCATATTTGTAGAGTTTCCAGTCATTTTCAAAAGTATACAAAACAGCTTTTATGATACACATAAGCCTGAAATGTGTCCGATTCATTTTACATCTTTGACAAGTTTCTGATCAATAGTTGTGCGGTCTAATTTTTTTGGAGCGATCATTTTTTATCCCGAAATGTATTTTTGGAAACTTTATATCCAAACTCGAGCCTTCTCGGAAAGTATTTATTATTTATCGTTGACATCATTACTTACGGTTATCACTTTATCTAGGCCTGTGCGAAAGAAATTCAGAACTCTATAATATACGACAGAGTTATATTTAGAAAGTAGTTTATAGTCAATAAAAGACCATTTACATAATTTATGTATAAACATAGTTCAGAGCTTTTACCAAAGAAAGTGAATAATGAATTTTCAATAATATATTTTTTCATAGGCTTTCAGATATATGCAGAAGTCGTCTAGCAGAACGTTATTCCATATAGGCAGAGGTCAATCACTCACTGATATATTTTTCATCTCTCCAGACAGAATTTCCAAAAGAATCGTAAACGTTTTCGGCTTTAATTTAGGAACTCATGTTAATCGATCTACAAGCAAACTGTCTTTCTTCTGAATACTTGTGAATCAGCAATAATGTTTTCGTTTTCGTTAATAAATTTCCTATTGAAAACGTGTTTCCCCAGTATACGAGAAATGCCTATGTTTTCATCAATGAGCACAACATACAGATATTCGAAAATATTATTAAGTTTCATTGTTTAATGGCAAAAACAGAATCTCCTTGTATCAATTTGCACATGTAAATGGCATATATGACCTTCGATTTATAAATTATTCACATATATAAATGTTGTTTATATATCCTTTCAATGCCTACAGTCATTACGTAAACATAATATTTAAATTGAACAATATTTATGAATTTCAGTTGCTTTTCGAAGTTTGAAGATCAAAACCTACTGAAGGTAAATGTCAATATCACCATTGCAGAAACAGAGGGATTTGAACACAATTGCGGTCTTATACAAAATTCGAAAATACCATTTCATATTATTAGTTGAAAGTGCAGCTAGAATAAATCAAACTCAAATTTGATTGATTTTTTATGATATGGGTACTATGTAAGAATAAATATGTCCTTTAAATTGGTGCATTAGCGGCGGAGTAATAAGCAAAATCCAAAAACTTTGCGATGAAATAAACTAATTTGTAAACATAGGTTTTTGATCAATTTAGGTCGTAATTTATGAACATTTTAGGGGGAAAAGATTGTGTAATTAACACACAGTTTCCAAATAGAACTCTTTTTCTTCCAGTGACTCGTTTCGATTCATAATTAAATCATCTTCTGACACTCTGACGAGTTTTCGTGTGAAATCTATATGGAAAGTCGTTGTTACGATCAAACAACTTTGAAGCTTCGGAAGGTACTATTACCCTACTAGTGTAGGTACTTGTATTCCACTTTTATGTTAATTCCTTTATTTGTCGAGCAAATAAAATCATTAGGGGGGTTGACACCATGCTGACCTGAATGTAAAATCACTACGCAAATACCGTGATTTTGTTTATGTAATAAGTACCAAATATTATTAGACAAATAGACAGGAATTATTATCAGCAATAATTTTCGTTTCATGAAAATTACTTCGTGAGAAGTATTGAGTCAATATACTTGACTCTACTTGCCTCATAAAAACTACAACAGTATAAGTATATTCAAACAACATAATCTTTCTTTAAGATTGATACACAAATGTCTGCGTGTTTTAAGTGTGTGTAGATCAAGTGGTTAGTTGAATTTTTAAAGATATATTTTGCAAATCATTTGCTATATCCTGTCTGTTCGTATACATATAGTAATGCACCTTTAGTATCATAATACATCCCCAAATTATTATATCAAATATTTATCTTCTAGTCTTTATTCGGCAACGGAGTTTATCAGGATTATAATTTTGATTTGTATTAACTTGTAAATTTTAGGAGCTGCATAATTAAAAAAAAATACATAGATTCCTAAATTAGTGTGCTTATGAAAGCAGTGATAAATGACACAATAAATTCTAGTAAATAGATTGAGCTGTATGGACTACACATACAAGTGCATCACTATAAAGATGTCGATGAAAGCTATTCATACTGCCACCTTGCATTAACTGAGCAAGCTCAGGATTTCATGCAACATGATTAGCATATTCCGTTGTGTAACTCTGGAATTCAAAATATCAAACTGGCTCGTTTCGAAAGGTCGTGCAGTGCAGAACCTTCACGGCAAGCCTTTATCATACAAAAAACTCGCGAGTCTACGTAACGAATTAGTCCGTTTGCATTATGAACTGATATCACTGTGTAATAGTAATTGTGATTAAATTAATGACGATAGTTTGTACCGTTATTTTTAATAATTACAGAATACATATTTTTCCGACAAATTATTTTGTGGTTGCTGAAAAGCATTCTTCAAAAGTCACATGAACAAGCTGAAGGATCATTTCTATGAGATTAATAAATTGATTGTTTCAGATCAAGAATCAGAGTTTGACCAAATACTTCTTATTTCTATATATGAAGTTTTGGTAAACGTGTGAACAATTTGTGTCCAAATATTATGGAGGATTACCTGAGCCAAAAGCTTATAGATGATAGAATGATATCAAAAAATTGTGATTTCCCCCTTCATCTACACCTCAACAAATTTTGGTCCACTGCAAACATCCAAAAGCGGAGTTTAAGCGTTCATTGTCGTTTTTTGCTCTTCCGCCACTGGACCTATTGTCAAAAACTGATGAGTGACATTATTTTTCATGTAATATGAATCTGATAATACATATCATGAAAAATATTCACCAGTTATTTCATGAATATTACATTACATTCATAAAATAACTGTTCCACTGATATTTAAAATAAATAAAAAAACTGGTGAGGAAAATGTCTTTTTTGAATTCAATATGAAAGCAAGATCATTGAGTCACTTTTCTTGCTCAGACCAGACTAGAATCGAATATTTATGCGATAAATATAAATTACTCGATCCTATGTACAAAATCAAGCTATTGTAGGTCATTTTATCTACTGGTAAATGAAAGCATCAAGCCCTCGCTTGGTTTGGAGGTAGGATTTACCGTGCCCCAGAAGTCAATTGATTCCTCAGAAATACAGAAATAGAATAAATTAATAAAGGAAACTTATTTAAAATTATAAATTTTTTATGTAAACATTTCAGCCATATGATACGCACTGTATTGTAAATTATCTAACAAAAAGAACAAATTGTATTCTGGAGGATCAAAAATCCCATTTCTCATTTCAGATTGATGACAATTGGTATACAAAAACAACAGAACGCAGTTGTAGCACTTAAGTAACAATTAGTTGTCATGTGGGAAATGCTTAACAAAAGTTACAGTTTAGGACCGTTAAGCATAGAAAATCCATTGTCAGCATTTTCTTATGCAGTTGCATCCTATTGTACTGACTATGATTTGTCTGATATTACATTCTACAGTATGATCGATAGTTCATGTACACTGTACAGTGACGTGGGTATATCGAACAGATGATATACCATTTACTGATATGCTGTTACTCAGACTATGGGTGTAAGCAATATATAAATAGGTTTTGCTATTCTACTCCCTATGCTTATTTTGTTATCAATATTTTCTTTAGAAGTATTGTTATTGCGAAAAGAGCCATGGGCATAGTATGAACAATAAATCAAATTCAGAAAGGTACTTTTCGAGTTATAGAGGTGTTAATGATTACCAAACATACAGACAGACCGATGAAAATAGTTGACGTGGTTTTTAGTGATGTATAATCTTCTCCGCCCATTATCGTAGGAAGTAAAACGATGGTATGACACACATTCATCAGTCATTGTATTGCAACCAAGTGCAACATTTCGTTTCAGTCACTTTTTATGCATGTTTACTGGCAGACAGAGTCAACGCTAACAAATAAACCGTGTTTTTAAATGAATTCTAATGACCGATACATGAATGACGAGATATAAAAGTGTGTCTTTTACAGCCTCATTTTGAACCATACTTTCTCTCACTCGTTCTGTTGGCGAATCAACAACGTGAAGAAGAGACAAAAATGAAAGCTCTAATTGCTGGGGGAGATTGCGAGTCGTGTTGTCGCAGGTGAACACTTTTGATAACAGATCGTCGAGGGTACAAGAAAAGTGTTTGCCTTTCATTTTCCTGCATCGGCAGAATAGATAAATTATTCGGTGAGCTCCAAATGCTTTTAGGTAATTTGGAGGTGTATTCATCATTCGTAACTTGATAAGTGACGTCAGGTAGATGTACTTCTCACGAACCACCATGTGCCTGAGGATTTTATTTTATTATCGAATTACCAAGTTGAATTTAAAGATTTTGACCATGAAACAAAATTGCGAAAAAAGAGATCAGGTGTCATTTTCAGTATTATAGGAGTAGTTATTCGAATGGCAAAAATAATCAAAAATGGGTCAAAACGACAAAACAAATGGGGTGAAATATATTGATTAGTTTCCACGCTGCACAGTGGTAGGAAAATTTCAAAAGCTGGCCAGTATTGGACCTTTTTGTAGGGTCTAGATATTGGTTGAAATTTTCGGGTTGCTGAATACGAATTTGAAGTTAACATTGCAAACTCACGTATACAGTATGGCACAGTTATTCTGCAAAATAATTCTGACAAAAGTCATTCTTAAGGAATTTCTTGTGTCACTGATTATTACCAATGTTAGGTTAGTATGGCGGATCCAATAAAATTGATATTTTATTAAAAATAACCTAATTTTAATGGAAGCCATACAGTTTCCTTGGTTCGCATATATCTCCTCGTATAACTTTCTGATCAATTAAGAGTGTAATAGTGTAGTTGTAGAATAATTATAATCATCACTATTTCAGAGATTACTCTAATACTACTCCTGCACTTGACTTCTGTTCTTTGTTCAGTTGTTGAAAAATATAAAAAAAACATACTTTTGGACCGGTTGTTGGTAAGCACTCATATTCAAGATTCTGTCTGCATTACATCTGTCATATTGTGTATTTGCTAGTGAATTAATTCACTAGCAAATAAGCGTCTAACTAGTACTAATAGATGAAAAACGGTATTCCGGCTGGGTCAAATACATGTAAAAAGTGCAAAAATGAACAAGGTAAATTCGGTGGTCTATCAACAGGCTTCGTAAAACTAAGATTTCATTATAATGTAGAACGATCGTTCCAAATGAATTACATAATGGGAGTGGGCGAGTCATTCTACTCGACTGCTTTTTTGTACCACTGTTAGTCGCAGCCATGGACTTTCAAGAACTCGCCAAAGATATTTTTTCAATGACAGTATATTAATTGGTATAGTGATGATGTGGGTATTTGCCACATTCCATCCGAGACTATATGTACTGTGTTTGCACACAGAAGACAGAAAGTACCGCTACTATGAACACGCAGACGATCCACACCTATCGTACCACTGAATGAGGTACCATCATCTACGTACAACTTGAATGGTTTCATAGATAATAATTTTACCTGTATATTAGTCCTCTTCACCTCGATGTAAAGCCAATTATCCGTGGCAAAGGCTATGGCCAGAAGCGCAGTGGCTATTATGGACGTAATGGTAGCCAGACTGAGAGTCACTGCGGAGCACGGCATTTTTCCGGGATATTTTTAACTGGATTGTCTTTAAGATCAGGTAGTCATGCTAGAAGTCGTACTGCGTATGACAGGAAGTTGTCCGAAACGACACGGATGTGCGGGGCACAACAAAAGCGGCGACGCGGCGACGGTTGTTGGTATGCGGTGAGACTTTGAAAGTAGTTCTTCGGGTACTGACTGATGGTACTGGCGTGGCGTTGTACGGCGAAGGCTGTGCTGAACAGGTTTCACAGCGTGCCGCTTACACGCTCTGACGCTAGGTGGTACATACCTGTGCTTCGGAAACAGGGACGGAATTAAAAAAACAGGTAGATAGTACCGATTAATCATTTGGCTGACAAGAAGTGTCTAAACTCGAAACAAAACTGTGAGAGACATCTTGTAGCTGCAAACTCATATTTAGAAAATCAGAGAAAGAAGTGGTGGGATTCGAACCCATATATCCCGGCCGTTATATTAATGGTTTATGAATTCAATGGTTCACTTTCACCAAGTAAGGTGATAGTCTGATATGTGGGTTCGAGTCCTCCCACTACCAGACTTTTCCTATGATTTTCTAATCATGAGTTTGTATTGGGGAGATAACTCCCTCATACCGATGGGCATGTAATCCAAATAGTCTTTTTAATGAGAGAATGGCCTTTCCGTAGAGTTTGGGTTAAGTCTGCAGATTGTATATCAAACTTGCTTTTAGTAAAAAATTCCGAGAAATGATTACGTGGTGAAAATGAACCTTAGATTTATTATATTTTTCGCTAGCCGCTAATTGAAACCATATACGTAGGTATAATGAATATTTACTGAAGTTTCGGCAGCCTCGGCAGCCATGATCAAAGTACAAAAAAAGAACAGTTCTGTTTTCAACAAGAACAATAAACTATTATGAAAGGCTAGAATACAGATGATACATTTGCATTGTTGATAAATCCAAAATGAGATGAGATAAAATGAAACATACAGCACTGAGATTCCAAGGTAGCAACGCAATACCCTCCATTTCCTAAAGCAAACTATAAGGAAACCTGGATAAAGACTTAACTTATGGTATATACGTATTTTTGTACAACTACATACGTCCTAAGATAATCAGAAACCTAAGAAACATTTTTGAATGTTTTTCTCTAAAGAAAATAACTACGACCAGAAATGATGATATAATGAAAAACGTCTGGGCATTTCTGATGATTTTTTGTTTTTGCTTATAACTCCGCCGCTAAAGCATTGATTTAAAAAAGGTAGCAGGACCAACTACGTGGCCACATCATATTTTTCCCCAAATTCAATCAAAATCGGTGCAGCAGGTACTGAGATAGAGCCTTGAAATAAAATGCCAACCGAGAGGCAGACCAACAGACGGACGAAAATAAAGTAATTCGCTCGCTCAGTTATAAGCTTTTGGACTTTCCTTATTGGCCGCTCATTCTACAGGAAAATGATGTAATTGTTTTTAATAGTTGAGCATTTTTCGACGCGTAATTTAATGTTCGACGTATCTATAACTCTAAAATTACAGTACCTACTCGAAGTTATGTGTCGAGGACTTACAATTTCTGAAAATCTCTCTTTGGGCAGGAACATAAAGCAAAAACGAAAGCGATGAAAACTACTTCCTTGGTGTTCATCGAGCAACTGAGAATTTTTAAACACTTTTTCATCAATACGTAGAATTTACCCACTCAGGCCAACACAGTTGACATCTTATGTGACCTTGAATGGGTGTTATATTAATATACTCTCCTGATTCCAGTTGTGAGTGTTTTCAATTTCAGTTCGTATGACAGAAAAAACGTATATTAAAATATTTGAAAATTAATTTTTCATTCAATTTCTTGTTCTAATCCGACCCTGTGAAACAGGCGCGTAGGTAGAAAGTTTACAATTTAAAAATATTGATTCAGTAAACTGTACTTCATACCAGAGAACACTGTTGGTTGTCTAATTTGAAGAGAAGAGTGAAGCTGACTTACTTTTTTGAATGTAGGTTACTTTACTTCAGAGAATGTTAGAGAAACAGCTTTGGGTAGGCAGAGGCTGTGCTATGGGCTTGTACTTACCACTTACACTAGGCCCAAAGCTATTAAAAACAATAATCATTTATGTGTTTTGGAGATAAATATGCGAACAGAAATCTACCTATGTTTAACAAGTAAGGACGATTATTGGGGTCAGCAGTTTATATCTCATTGGTGGTTGGTACCCAACATGTCGTCGTCTGCCTCATCTTTCTTCTAAATACAGCGTCGGTCTCACGATACACATACACTGGTATGCTGATTTGCCTGCACAAATTCGTTCTGGCCGCGCATCTACGTAACGATGGAAGTAGTGGGTATAGTCTGTAATCACAGGCGTCGAGGCAAAGTCAAGCGCGCCAATAGTGGGCCAGTGGAGGCATTTCGGCGTCGAAGGTATATACATATACAATTTTATTGGTCGCTTGTGATATTATCTTCTGTGACGTAATGCAGAACAAGATCATGTGTATCGTGGTCAGCGAGATCTAACCATTCGGACCCCCGTTGCAAATACCTGAAGAGCAAAAAACAAAACTGTGAAGAATACCAGGCTCTTTCGGATTACTTTACGCCGTCTGCAGTAGTTGGGAAATCATGTTATAGATAATGGATGAATGTCTTATCAATACTCATTTGCGTGAGAAGTATATGTACATTTGGCAAGTTTGGTCAAAGTCACAGAAGCATAAGAGTATCGATTATACATCTTAAAATTTTAGGAAATGTTGAAACTAATTGAAACAGAAATAAAAGATTGGAAACTATTAAGAGGTTCCGATTTCTCCACTAATAAAACCGAGAGTTACGTTGTGATACTTGGCCAGGCGAGATGAATTCGACAGACAATCTGATAAAAATGAGGGACATGGATTTTCTCGATGTAGGTATAGGTACATCACAAAACGTCACAAATGTTCAATCTTGAATACAAAAATGTTCTAAATGATAAGACTCCCTCAACTATGGTATGGAAAGTAAAATTAAAAGTTAAATATGACGCAATGCAATTATGCTTTCAAATGTTTTCTCTTGGCGTTGCCTGTATACAATCTTCGCAGATAATTCAGACCTTATGACAGCAACACAGCATATTAGCCTGTAATACTTTTGAGTTAATTTGATATAACCCTACTTTTTTGGATTAACTAATGAACTGAATTTGGTATCTTACTAAAGGAGCACCCTTTTATAGGTATTTGGATTTGTTGCCGTCGCCAACAGTATTTTTGGTAGAAAATACATTGAAAACATAAAACATATCATATTGGCTGATCAGTTGTTGCTGTCAAACATATCTAGTATGCATGAAAACACTATAATATATACCAAGGGCCACCAAATTAATGGCGGACGGACCTGCTTTGAGCGGACCGCGGACCTTACCCTCGGTGCAGTATGCATACGGCAGCAAAATAGGGTTGAATCGGTGGGAAAGGTCACTAGGGAGGTTTTTTTGTCCCTTCAGGTGTTCTGTGCGAATTCGTTTGAGAGAAGAGGCTTATTTTTCTGTTCAAGTTTTTTTGAACAAGATTAATAATCGGGTGAAAAAGTATTTTGCTCTTAAGTTTTTAGAGAAGTATAATCAAAACATATTCCCGAATCTAATGAATAAGATAGCATGATAGCTGCATCCAATTTGAAAAATATTAATTTAAGCACAGTGGCGGAGCTACGTAGTGTTACAAGTGGAAATCACCTATTTTCTTTACTAATCTGAGAGGTGCAGGCCCAGAGAAACAGTTTTGAGTGGTGTGCAGACCTCTCATTTTTCTATACACCCCCCCCCCCCCTTTACGCTATTTTTTACACAAGGCGCGCGTTTTGGAATATTGAATTCTATACACGGTGAGATTTGGTGTGTAGAGCACACATACATGTTTCTATGGCTCTGAAGAGGAAGGGGTGCTGAAAACAGTTGTCATTCGAGCAACAAACTCAAACTGAGAATAATCCCTGCCATATAACTTTATGTGTCACCGATGCGTTCATTTTGAATTTGAGGATTAGGAAAATTCCAGCTCAATAGGGAATCTTCAGGTTTTATATTATTGTAATCTTACCATAGCGCTGCAATCAAAATTCACTAACGTTACCTAGGTATCTCCTTTCTACTATTCCCAGCTCTACCCTGCCGTTACTTGATAACTGACATGAATGACAATGACTGAGCTGTCACGGTCACATCGTGGTACGTCAAATCTGATCAAGCCCTACACAAGATGGATCGTTTTCGACTTCGATGACCGTTCCTGAGTGAATAACTAGCGCGTAGTTATTTTATAATTGTGTTCAATCCAGTTATTCATTCATATATTTAACAATCAACTAAAATGAGCGGCGAAGGGGGCGACGAGAACTGGTTGAACAGCTGGGAACAGCAGTGCTCGGATGCAATGGACGAACAGCCAAACTACGAGCAGTCGTTGATAACAGAATGCAGCAACTCCCATACCAAAATATGGACGTCTTTTCAAGAATCTGCTACTGCCGTGGCTCAGTTGTACAGGGGTGAGTAATTCTCCGCGTAAATAAAGGTGATATAATAGTGTTTCGGATAGGTACATTGTGGGCGTTTTGGTTGTTCCCGACATTTTGTTGACATATCAGTCTATTGATTCAGGTAAATCAGCTGTATTGCGTTTTAGGCCTTTCGTATTACGCCGTTAGATTTGCACCCTACACAAAGGACTGAATAATGTAAAACTTAGTAGGGTGTAGACCCTTTCATTAGGAACTTCATTATGTGATGGGATGTCCATAGCAATGAAATTGATATGTTATTTGAATTTGCAGTTTCTTTGTGATGATTTATACTCAAATAACTAATTTTTTCCTTAAAATAATTGATCCCAATTTGGAAGTGATGTTCATTAGTTAGAACATATTTAAAATTGATAATAAAAATATCAAAATCACATGTTAATTCATACATTTTTTTAGAAATATGACCTGAAACTTTCTCATTTAATGTTTTATACAAAGTATATTAATATTGAATGGAAAAATAAAATATTTCTATTGCAATATTGTATCATTCTATCAGCTTTTTCAAACTTTTTTGTTACATATTTTCAGTATATTACATTCAAAATAAAAAATTGCATCTATAAGCACTTTTGTATAAAAAAATAGTGGACGATTGTATTTAGCAATATTTACCAATATTCAATGAGGGAAAGTCAGGGAAGCAAAAAAAGTGGTTAAGGCCTATGATGAAAACACATTAGGTCAGTCAAAAGGAAAAAATAATATTTATTTATTTTACGTTAGTTGTATTCCTAAGAATTAGCCAATTTATGACAAAAGATTTTTTTGCCTGTTTTACTCACATACTTACAATTTTCATTTTTGCCCATACAAATGGTACCATATGATGCATAAGTCTAAAATGATAGGAATTTGGAATATGTTTAGTCAATGGTCGAGAGGCCAGGGAAAAGTCATGATTTTTTGGGGATTTTGATTGGACCCTCTGTCTAACGATTTTTTTCAATTTTTATATATATATTTTTTTAGTATGTTATCATTTATCAATAGGAGTATATACTGCAATATACAATAAGCATTTTTGGCATTCATTCAACTCAATTACATTAATGATGAAACCAAATATAGAACTCAACTATGAACTATAGATATAGTGTGTGTAGATACACATTTAAATAATACTACATAAGGTTGTTGAAGAATCATTGGAGTATACTAGAGAAGCTGTGCAATTGACCATATGATACATCTGAAGAGCTGGCAATGTGCCATCAGTGCTGATTGTCCTGTCTTCTTTCTTACAGACATGACTATATGCATAGTCTTTCTCTGATATGTGCACAGAATTGTGCTGTTTTATTCAAATGTGGTACTCATTATATTTATGAATTGGTAAATATGAATCATTCATAAATGAATTGTAAATATTTTCCATATCAGAACACTATTTCAACAGTCTTGATCCTAGAAAACCTTACAACCAAAACAATTATATACCTATCTTTTGTGAATTATCTTTAATTATCTAGTTTTGCATATTACATAAAATTCTTCTTTTGCATTTCTCATTGAAAATTCTTATTTTCTATGTTCAAATTCAAAGTTTTCAAGCAAAATTAGTTAAATCTGTGATACATATCACATATTCAGTTCCTATGAAGTTCAATTAATCACTTAAATTCTCAAATAGGTGATCTTGATATTGTAGTTTTTCAACTAAATAGATTTCTGATGAATTAGTATTTGGTATCTGTTTAATCATAATTTTTTTATGTATTTCTGGTAAACTTAAGCATTTAAATGAGAATAATAAAACTTTCAGACCGATATATGGGAGATCCGGGCTCAATTTGGTTACAATTCCAAACTGCAGCTGGTACAATCACATCATTATATAGAGGTGAGTGACATTGGATATTTACTTTACCTAGTACCTATTGTTATTAATATGATTTTACCCATGTAACTCAAAGAAGAGATAAGTTTACTTAAACCAATACTTCAAGGACTTGAATGAGCATATAGTGTCTTTCAATCTCCAGGCCTTGTTTTTGTGTATTTTAGACACCCCTTTCCTAAAAATGATAGTATCACTTTTAATAGCTGTCAAAAGTTGGGAGCAACTACTTTATGCAATTGAATTTTGATACCTGGTAACTACTGTGGTGAAAAGTTTTTATTTTTCTATTATGGTTTGTGACTACTCTCTCGTTTGCAAATTTAGACTGGTTTTCATTTATTTATAGCAGCATTATTTTTTCTGTGATTTTAAAAAATATATTTGAATTATAGCCCCTTTTACTAACTCCACCCCCTGCTGATTGATACATTTTTGGCTAAGGGTAACTAAAAATCAGTATATGTTCGACACTATGCACCATTGCGTTGACTAATTGATTTGCATCATTCAATAATAGTCAAAAGATCATGTAGGTTGTACATGCTCTTACTTGGTGAAATTCTTCCATCATGCAGATAAAAAGATTGTGTAATTAACACAAAGTTTCACAAAAAAAACTTTTGTGTTTCAGTGACATGATTTTATTTATATCTGCACAGTCAAGAGATGCTTTACAAAAAATGTTTGTTTTCCTTTTTTATATATTTCTCAAACTGAACCCTTGTTTATGCATATAGCTTAATAAGATAGACATCTCAGTCTCACTATTTTTCATGCTTGCATATTTTTTATATATTTATTATTTTGTTGCATAGTAAGAATATTTAATACATGGAAATTTCATATACATTCATTATTAAACAATTTTTATTCATTTATTGTTGTTCAGAATCATGTGAAGGTCTGAAACGAACAAATGAGCTTGCAAAACAAAGTGGATATCAGAAGAGGAATTCAGAATTATTCAATTGGGCCAAGCGGAAAAGACGTCTGATACGGAGGGAGGATCTGTTGGCTTACTTAGCTGGTAAACACCCTCCACCACCACCTAGACAGTCACACCACCAATATTCACACCACAGGTAAAATAATTGAAAAAATATCCTACACTATGACTATGAATATGTGAAAACACATTTTTTTCTTACAGTATGAAATGAGTTGGATGAATCAAAATACTATTAATGGAACTTTCGTAGAAAATTGTCCTACAAAATTGTTTTTTACAGACGACAATAGAACAGATTTTCACAGAGAATGAAAAAATGAAATTTTTATTTAATATTTATATTGGTAATTTAGGATATCTAGCGTTGGCCCTTTGTGAAATGATAGTTCATCATATATACTTACATCAGTAGGCGCCCGATTTTAACTTAAGATAACGGATTCTGAAAGTAGAGATTATTCGCTGCAACCTGTATGACTCAAGATTTTCATAGATTTGTTGAAAAATGATAAAAATGTTTCCGAATAGCGACATACAGGTGATATTATATCCTAATCCACTCATCTTAGGCCAAACTAGGTGATTGAACTAAACCAAACCAAAACCGTCATGGGAAATTCGGCATTAGAAATCCAATTATTATGGGTATCCTCTTCAATATACATAAGATCTGCTATAGACATGTAGGTTTCTTCTTTAGACTAGACTTATCAGCATAGCCTTGCAGTCTAACTGTAGAGAGCATGTGGTTGGTATATATGTAATCCACTCAGGGGTCTGATAGCAACATCATCATTTAATGAATCAATTTAGTTTCACAATCTGTATATAATTTAATTAGTAGCATAATACATGATAAGCTGAATTATATTATGCTATGCTATATGCATTACTTTATTATATATTTGTATTTATTGAGAAAAATCACTATTTGTTTGGACTATATTAAATGATTGATAACTTAACCATTCATCAGATTATCCCCCCGCCCTCGGACCCACTCCCCTCCGGCGTCCGCTGTGGACCATCACCACCTCATCCACCACCACCAACACCACCAGAGTAGTCCTGCGGACCTGCTGGAGTTCAGCCAAGCTTTGGTGGCGTCACCTCTATGCGCATTCATAGCAGGCGAGATGGCGCGGCACGGCAGCAAAAGACCCGCTAGTCCGGCCCTGCACGACGTTCACATGGACAGCAGTCCCCAGGGACACCAGAAGCGACCCAGGTACATGTGAGACGGGTTTTGGGCAGTCTGATTAGGCCAAGCAATATATGGAAAAGCCTAATTTTAACGAAATGGTATTAGCCCAGCATTCATTAACGTGTTAAAATGAAATGTCGCTCATTCGAAGTGTTTTGCACAGCTTGAGTTCTTATAGTCACCATCAGTGACCACAATTGGTGGAATGCTAAGATTTATTTTCTGTTGCTAAATTGCACTTGAAGTCTGAGTGTTAAACATCAAATTTATTCTATTTCTAGAGCTATTCTTGTACTTACCTATATGGGGCTTGTTACTTTTATTTTCTTTGCTCTCATTAAGCTTCCATCTTGTATAGATGGCTCAGATATGAATAATTTTAACAACTCTTTTATTATGTCAGTGTTCCCATACATTGGTGGTTTTGATATTGCGTTTTTGTTCTCCACTGATGCTGCCTCCTTGGTGGTGGTATCCTTTTGAATTGAATTTTCGTGCAGAACTGTGCTACCTCTGGGCACTGGGCTATATCTGCTGGAAGGACATATATGGGAAAAATTGCTTTGGAAAAGTGGATAAACGGTTCATAAATATATGACCTTTGAATACCTACAAAGATTGGTTGTCATTGATATAATACATTTATTTAGCTTCATGGGAGGCGCTTCCATATATTTTTGACAGCTAGAAATGGACCAGTTCGATGCCGTATAAGCAAGTCATGAAAAAAGAATGTACAAGAACAAATTATAAAAAAGTGCTGAAAAAATTCATGATGTGCAGAATAAGAATGTTTAGGATTTATTTATCAAGTATTAAGATGGGGAGAAATGATTGGAATTGAGTAGAACTTTGTCACTCCGAACCTCTGTTATAATCTGTTCAGACACTAATATTTATTGATTTTCCTCAAATGTTTCTCTACTACTTATCATTTTACTGTTTATTTAAATGGATGCAGTACTGTAATTTTGGAATTGAACTGATGGTCTTTTCAATTTTTAATTGCCTTATTGGTTAATTGTAGGTATTGATAGGTTTTTACAATTGTATAGGTTTTTTAATATTTCCTCCATGTGCTTTCTTCCAGAAGTTATTTCTGCTACCTAAAATTGCATATAGTGCTTGGCCTTGAAATGGTTGTTATACAGCTGTGTGGGATAATACAGTTGACTCATTGCTGCAGTATATCATATTACGCATATTTGCTTAAATTATTCATATGACAAAAAGAAACTCCACTGAACACTGGATTATCTGGAAAAAAATATGTGCTTATATCAATACAGTTCAACCAAATGACAATTCTGTGATAAACATAAACAAGACTTGCATACAACACCGCAGCAAATAAAATACCAATAAAATACCAAAACTGTGACACAGACAATTAAAACATATTGAACTAAGTGAGCTGATAGTATCAATTATTAGGAATTCTGCTTGATCGAGTTTTATTTTAGATAATCAGGAATTTCTTCAAATGGAATAATTGGAATGCAAAAAATTAGTTATTTATTGTAGATATTGATCCTGCGAATTTTAGAAGACATTGTACAATATGTATTGCTATTTTTGCAGGAAAAAAGTCGTTTCGATTTCATGAGATGAGTAAAGTTGTTTTCAAGGAACGTCTCCTTAACTTGTGTCAGTGGTATGAATACATTGAAGTATGTTTTCATCATATTGTTGGGATAGGCGCAAAGAATGAATACACATACATTGCTCGTCTTCAAGTCTGTTATCCCCTACTAGTTTTGAACCACCTATCGCGACGAAATTTGAATGGCTTAAATAGGAAATGAAAACCAACTTTTGTATTGAATAATTACCTCTTAAGGAATTATAAAATGGTGTACAGTGGGACAAAATTTACTGGACATATCAGCACGAAAGCAAACATGTTCAGTAAAATGTTTCCTCAGATTCTAAGAAAGATTATTCGCCTTCACTGTCTTCTATTGATTCCTCTGACTCAGACTTCAAAGAAGTTTCCAATAAATCCAAAGCTTCCTGTGGCGAATTTTTATATATTTTTTTGGGTTTGTTATAATAGGATCAGAACTGTTCAAGAAACCAGCTCAAAATATCTTCATTCGATTTCCCTCGCCTACACTTTCTGGAATACTTTTCTCTTTGTGGCTTTCTTTTTGTGCCTCTTCGGTTAACTGACCAATGGGCAGTAAGACGGAATATATTATTTTAGGTCCATGAATTGAAAATGTATCTCAATGGAAGGCATATAATAAATGCCATGGGTATTTTGCTACAAAGTATCTAGCTGTATTGATAGCAAATTTCCTAAACCAATTTATATTGACCTGACGACCACTTGCCACAACTATCAATATGATGTGCATTTTCCTTTATTGAGTTTATATCAATGTTCATAATTTCAAATTTGACATCTTGGTCATTTAAAACCCTACCAAAAACACGAATGTTGCAATTAATCAAATTGGAAAAAAATCGTTACTGCAAAAACATCTTGTTTACTGTCAGACTTGCTGGTTAACTGTCAAATGGTCCGTTGAGCGTCTTGATTATTTCATGAAAACTGTGTCCATGGCTCGTAGTTTAAACGACACACTTAAAGCAGTTTTGATATTTGGAAAAGCTGGAGGAAATTTTCATCTAGCATTGCGTATACCTCCTTATTTTTTCCTGTGGGGGTATTTGAAATAAAAAATCTACGCTGACTGCCAAACAATAGAAGATTTGTAACGCAGAATATGTTGATAATCATACAAAAGACCTTCATTAACGGCTCTGCGCCATTTTAAAACTTTTGGTATCGCTTTTTACAGTACTCCAGATATTGAGAAACTTCGTATTTGCTCATTTATTAATGTGAATACATCTAAAGCTCCTCCTGTAGTGATACTAAAGTAAACAATAATATTCTTCATTGTCAAGTGAACTTCACAGTGAAATAAATGTTTATTCAAGGATACCTCGAAAATAATAAAAATGTAGATTGAAAAATTTGTAATTAATCAACATTTCATCAAATTCCCTTTACTGCTAATAGTTTTTCTCGTTTCTGAAAATTTATTATCAATCTTTTTAGAGCAAACAAGTGAGTTTTCATTTATAATAGTATATATCATAATTGTGAGAGTGATTCAGATAATTTTTTGCTTCTTTTTTGTGAATTAAATAACCAATAACCATTACATCTGATTTAATAATATTTATAGTTTAGTCCAATCATTCATTGACTGCAGCAATCAGTTGTTGATCTATCCAAACATGTTCACTCAAATACATACTTTGTAGGAAAATTCCAGAGAGCTGCGTGCACTAATTTTTCGTACGTCAAGTTTCACAAATATGCATATTTCATTTCATTATATGCTTGAATCAAGCAGTAAGTGCTTATGTGCCATGAAAATCATCTGAATAACAGCTTTGATGAATAAATACGAAATATAAATTTATATCAGGGCAATTTTTAGACGGAAAATTTCTGTTATCAAAAAAGGTGGAATTTTTTGTTCTGAGTGCAGTGAACATGTTAGAAACCAAATGTGGTGATGTTGGGAAAATAATAGTTTTTCGAAAGTTATATAGCAGTCCTTCACAAAATTTACAAGCTGTATTATTTTATCTAATCATATTTTAATTTGGACTACCTCTCTTGTCATCTTAAATATTTAGATTTTATGAATTTAATGTGATACAAAAATATGTGTTAGTAATTTTGTACTATATAACTTCTATTAACTGGTATTTTCCTAACATGCATTATTTATTGATAGTTGTAGTCTTAAGATATTTGTGAGTGCTAGTTCTTTTTTCATGGAATACCGCGCCTGGAACCATTTTATTTCGCGTGAGACGACATTGTATAAAATCTAATTTTATATTAAAGATAACCGTGTTTGTACAATTTACAAGGCGTATACGTACTATAAACGATAAAATGGGTCATATTTGGATAAATTTGTCCACACGGATATATGGTACAGATATAATCAATTAATCCATTCATAAATAGAGTGCTAATTAATTATTGTTTAACTTGTTCAAGTTATCATATACACTATTCAATAAATTAAGGATAGTTAACAATGTGCAAAAATAAAACATCAAACGTTTATACTTATGATTTTATGGTAAATTCTAATGCCATGACGAATTTATATCCAAACAATGCTTTAACAACAATCTATTTTTCAAATTATCTGTGATATGGGGTATAATTAAACTACAATATGTATCTTAATTTGGATCACAAAATACGTTCTATCGGCTTATGTATTAAATACCATTTCACCCAAAATATCGCTGCTCTATTTGAAAAACTGGTGAATCGGTGCTAGTCAGCGTTTTTTGTGAACCTCCATGGTCTTTCATCTATCTGGCTGCTGTGAAGTGATAAGTGTCCAAAGATACATTTTCTTCTAATGGTTAATACGTTCAATGTAATACGATGACTGTCACTGTTATCGCTTTTTGAGAAGGTATGCTTGTGTCATTTATAAAAAGTATGTCACGTTTTCTAATAACTTTTTAGATCACCTTTTCAAAAAGTCTGTTTTCACTCACCCATTACAGTTTTGCCAATTTAAAAGAATGATTGCATTGTTGATATTTTTAGTTATTTGTTGAATCCATATTTTTTGATGAATTTATTTATTTTTATAAGCATAGGTATTTATAAAACCAACACTATGATTGATAATTTGAAAGAGTATTTTGATACCCTGTGAGCATCTAGAGAACAGAAAATTTCAACATATATGTGAATAACTCCAGGGTCTAAAAATACAGGATTCAGGAAGCTCATATTTTCAGGTTCCATATAATATCTTATTAGATATGAATTACTCGTCGTCAACTTATTTGTACATAATTCCTTATTGTTGTAATTTTTGGTGGCAACATTGATGATCCCCTACCCGCATAATGAAGAACTAGCAGCATAATATTATAAATAATTTAAATCGCGGGTATTGTTTTCAAAATATGGCAGGGTTTGTAAAACCCTCCTTTTTACCGATTCATTGCTTAAATATAAGAATTTTGTCAAAACTGTACATTCTTAGATATACATTGGATTTTTGACCTGTAAATATATATATATATTTTGTACTGTATATCTATATATTGATCACGTTTATATTCGAATGTAAACTGCTGAAAAATAATAAGCGGAACCTGTGGTCTTATGGTATCGTGATTTCTCTATTTTATTTTATATATTATTTAACAAAAAAGGAAGTCATCTCTTTTGTATGCTTAAAACAATTGGAAATGGTACGTTCAATTTGTTTCTTGAACACGAATTTATTGTAATGAAATATGCCTACACGAATAATTTCTTTGTTAGGTTACCCTATTTATATATCCAGAAAATAAACTATTGTATTAGAATGAACAGTAAATTTTGCAAGACAAAATGCGAAAAACTATTGTAATCTCATAGATCAACGAATGTACCTATCATTCCAAAAATGATGACCTTATTATATTTTCTAGCAGTCTGCATTTATACTTTAAAAGATGTAAAGAATCTTGTAATTTATGTATTCGCAATGGTTGTATATAATATCATTTTTCTGGTTTTACCAATTGTAAAAAAGTTGCAATCTTTTTGGTAATTATTTATATTTTTCCTCAGTTGCAGTTATTTAAGAGCTAAATTGGATTTTTCCTGTTAGAATAAATAATAAATCACGTGATTTTAATTTAAGGTTGTAAATTGTTAGACATAATACATAAGCTATTATTAATACTGTTTGTTGATCTTTTAACCTATTTTTCCTCTCAATCTGTATGTGATAATTATTAGGAACTACTCAATAAACAATTATGATATCACAGATGAAAATAAAAAGTAGAATAATCGGTATTAATGCCATTTATAAACCATCTTCATGTTTTTCGGATTTATAAGGTGGTATAGTGCTAATAGTTGACTATATAGGTAACATGAATCTATAAGGCTAGAACTTGCAATATGTTAATATATTTGTATGTGGAATTTATATTATGACTCCGAAAGTCGTGAGAAAAGCTTATAGGTCCAAAACTTGGACTGGAATATTCGCACTTTTCGCAATTTCTCGTTTATTGTAATGTGTACATCCTACAGAAAATTAAAGTTTCCAAAACTGAATTTTATATCAAGATTACAAAGCGTACTAGTCAGTCAATTTTATATGGCGTGAACTGATTAAAAAATCTTGTAATGCAAGTTGCCTCATATTTTAAATGTCTGGAGTTTCTGATTCTTCAGCACCAATGTCAAAGCAGTGTGGGGTCTAGGCATGATATTGCACTCAACTGCAGGTGTTTGAAAATGTTGTTCTGTCAGAGTTTGTTAATTTAATAACTATGTTAAACGATTACAAGTATGTCGAAATGGTTATTTTTTATTAAATTTCAAACAGGAATGTATTTGTGATATATTGTACCAAATTGCACATTATTTGTTAAACAAATTTATGAGACTCATAAATACTTCTAAAACATCAAATCATCAATACTTTTGAAGAGTAATGATTCTCAAAACATTTATTAGATTCAATCATGTATTTTTTTAGGCAGGATACAAAATTAATAAGTGTGTAATGGCAATATTTTAATGCAAAACACATCTACACCTTCAGGGAGACAAAATCTTGCATAGCTTCGTTTTAATGATGAGAGTACTGGTCGGTGCATGCGGTTTATAAGCCATGAAATTTAAACCTATGAATTTCAGTCTTATATTACACTTCTCGTAGGCCTGACAGTCTCCTTCACATCTTCCAAAGACGGGCGAGGAGGTGACCAAAAAATAATCAACTGAATGTGGGAAAGTTCCAAAGGGATTGATTAGATGCTGGTCGCCGTACTTTTTGTAGTCTCGGTAGAAATGATCATATAGAATTAAAATTATTTAACCACAAAAACGCCTTTCGGGGGCTATGGACAAAGCGGATCGAAAAATTAAATGGAATGCGGGAACCAGTTAGGATTCATCATAATGTAATGGGCTTTCCGAGATGATAGCAATGAAATATTGTGAATATATTCTGTGATTCTTTTCCACTATGATCATTTAAACATTTCCATTATTAATGTTCATAACAGTGGGGAAAATTCCTATGATCTCGCCAATCCCATGTTGTTTTGTTCTCCGAAAGCGCTTTACAGTAAATCCTCACTGGACCCCATATCTCATATTGAATATTTTGAAGCTCTTTAACCCGCGTCCGCCTGGAGGTGTTAAGGAGGATGGTTTTATAATTAATCAATAAACTGTGAGATCCCATTTTATATCTATTCTAAGCCATTCAAAAACAATTTCAGTAGTTCCGAATATTTGTCGGGAAATGTGTACCTTTACTGTCTATCAACACCTCAACGTTCCTGAGACGTCCAATAGACATTTGTGCCGGTAGCTGATGCTTTGTCATGCCATATAGTATGTCCTGAAGGACATCTTCAGGGCATGCTAATACAGTTTTGTACAAACCATGGATGTCCTGCATCAGTTTCATCATATCCCGCTTGGAACTTCAATGTCATTTACTGGTTCCTGACATTGTGTGGACATAGGAAGGCTATTATGTGTATTAAGGATTCCGCAGTTTTGTATTTTTTCGTGGAAATGTTTAAAAATGCAAAGCAAATGTCAAAAGTTAATAAAAAATGAATAAACAAGCCGATAGTATGCCGTAGGTATCTGAGGGGTACTGTACACAGTGGACACGTTCAACTTGTGATGTACTAAATATCTCATATGTGTAACAGATCAAATCTTAAGGTTTTGCGCAGTAAATGCTTCCTAGAGGCAAAAAAGTTACATCTGGCAACGTTCCATAGATCTGCAGATTGTTACCGATTCAATTCACTTTTTCCTCGATCTGAGATGACGTTTTTCGTAGACGCAAGTCATTTCGTGCGTGAAAAAGCTCAAATTTCACGGTCTTAGTTTATGATTGTTTTACTCGTGACAGTAGTACGATGCTGTCTTTCGCGGCGACAGCTCCGATATTACTTTCATTCATTATTTTAAATACTTCGCTTATTGTGTGTCGGTTTGTCGTGTTATTCGCGAACAAAACGTTGTTTCTTACATAAAGTATTATTTTTTTTTGTTTAATTTAAATAATGGGAAAATAAATCGTAACCTTTCTGTCCTTAGACTTTATTCTTCTATGTAACCCTTAAAATATGTCCGTGCTGTTTCAGCTATCGATTTCGACTTTGCATAAGCTGCCGACATTCGGGTTGTGATGTAGAATTCACTCAAAACTACTTAAACATGTGCATTCTGAAGTGTTTGAGATTTTACTTTATTGAACAATTCGCTAAAAAGGAAAAAATAAACTTGATGCAACAACCATCAGATAAGTCACAACTTGGGAGAATGGCTTTATTCCGATCTAATCTTTACTTTCCGGGATCAATCAAAACTGTTGAAGGTGAAGATGAAGACGACAAGAAGACCTATTCGACGAATTTGGTAGACTCTATTTACTCAGGATTTGTCTATAAGAAAAATTGCGAGTGTCCTTGTCCTGTGGAGCATACAGAGGCACTGAAAATTGAAGATAGGTAAGTCAATACATATAATCGTACTTTGATGATTACATTTTCCATGGATTCATAATATCCGCGACCCTTAGAGATCAAACTGGTTAAAATATATAGGATGGTTGGGTCAGGAATAGGTGCATTGACTCGAACCAGTAATAGATCTCTTCAAAAGTTTCTATGTACTATTTTTGCTCGGCGCAAAAACAAAAAAATATTTTTTTCAAAAATTCGCCATATACTAATAATTATACCTTCCTATGGAATTACAACCTGTTACTGCATATTTTTATTATTACTTATGTTCTCGATAAGAGTCTCTCGACTCGTGCGATTTGACGTCAAGTTGTTTTTCATTATTTGTCATTTATTAGCTAGATGATGCTAGAAAGGAGTTAAATGGGGTATTTTTTATTTATTTTACAGTATAGTGAGTTTTTTTTCGATATGTTTAGATATTTCTTTATTTTTATGTTTAACGTATGCAAAAAGAACTTCATGTGATATATAAAAAATACCATAAATTTAAGTTACTAAAATGAGATTCTGTGCCAGACAATACCTGATCAATCCAATACTTCTTACAATAGTACAAACAATTGTGACAGAGTAAGTACATAATTTAATTAGACATATCCTATATAATGAAGTTCACTATACTATGCATTTGAGGTACAAAAAAACTGTTTGTAGTTTACGCTTAAGACTTATCCACTGATTCAAGAAAATATTGGCAGTGCAATTTTCATTCAGTCCGAGTCACTGTTAGACCGCCGTGTCGGTTGGGGGGGGGGGGGGGGGGTGAGCGGAAAACTACCCGGGCCCGTGCTTCCGATGACGGCCTGTGTTGTGAAGGGAACTGGATTTGAAAGGCTTTAGCAAATTATTAAACGTTTAAGACAGCACCTGATCAACTTATTACTACTTGAAAGTGCAAAAAGTGGTGACAAGTAGGTATGTAATTTCATTATGAATAATGATAAAAAATAAAAATGGTTCAGGTTATTTGCTGTCTCAAAAACTGTTCTGTTATTGACGTTTTTGGACAATCCTCTTGCATAAAATGGTTGACTAACAGATGGATAGTTGAGTATTTGAAATTGTGATTTCACATAATCTTAGTTGCAGTAGTAGAACGTTTGCCAAACACCTTTCCTTCCTATCAAAAATTACATTTTTCTCACCTATGCTTGAGCTTTCAAAGGAGTCCATTTGCTCGTAGACATGCAAACCTTCCAAATTTTATGGAATAGGATTAAGCACTTCAGATAATATCAAGTATACTCAGTGGATCTTCAAGGATATCTATACATATAACTATCAATTATACTTCATAATGTATTCGATTGAATAAACATCGCAATATACCTGCAAACGTGCATAATTTCAGTTTTCAGATCCGTAATTTCAGTAAACGGAGAAACAGTCGAAAATTTCGCAATGATATAAGCAACGATATAATAAACGAACAATCATAAATCATAAACTACATAGCCCAGATAAGTTAGTATAAGCATGAGAAATAAGGTCTCCACTATATTTTTACGCAAATTTTCATTGGAGTATATTAGTATGATACCGCGAAACCTCGAGGTATGCTTGGACCTAGATTTATTCCGCTAAAACAAGGTGTAATTAATAGCTGTTGGTTAGAACTAGTTATAGCAGACTAAAGCTAGGAGAAGTTAGTTCCAGTTAGTTAATTAGTGATCGCTAAAGCAAGGTGCTTGATAGGCAGAGGCTGATGGCGTAAGTGGAGGACCATCCAGTAATGTCAACAGAAAAAACTTGGTTGAGTATCTTAGAAAAATACTATTCTAGTTCAAGCACTAATAAGGCTTTGTAAAATCCTTATTTGAAAACAAAAGTTTTATGTATCTATGAAGATATCTGTTCCTCTTGTATTACATATTTCACCTTTGCTGAGGGTGGGGTTTATTGTTATTTTTAAAAATTATGATATTCCGAGAAAAAGCTTTTGATTAATCAATGAGTTATAAACATGCAGAAGGCAGTAGCATATATCGTGAATATGGCTACACTGCCTACATACCGAGTTTTTTTTGTCTTGTTTAGACTTTGATATCGAATAGGATTTCAAACTTTTTTGTTAGTTGCTTCCATTTTCAGATAAGCATTCTAACGAAACTATTCGAGTAAGCTCAATGCAGTTTTCTATTCTGCCAGACTACTATCTATCACTCCAAGAAATATTGAAGATTTATCAAAAAATTGATGACCTTCGTTTCATGTGCAGTCGCAAAGTAAATTCCTTCTTCGAAAACCAATTTACCTGCACCATAAGAAATAGGCAATAACTCGACATAAACATCATATAATTTCCCTAGAGGACAACATTATTCTTTGACTTTTTTACAATTGAAGTAGACTCTTACAGCAATGAATAGAAAAAAGAGGTTGAAGTATAGTGCGAGATATGTGAAGTACGCGAGAAAAGCGGGCTGCGTGAAATTCAGGAACTGGTTTAGTGAAAACAATAAAATGCGAACGTTGGACGTCAGGATCAGGGATACGGAGGTTCTGAAATATCTGGTGGAAACTTCTAATTGGTTCTTGTTTGAACAAGACAGTAGGATTTTGAGCATTACTAACAGGTACATCAAGTAAGTGACTATATTGAATAAATATTATTAATAATTTACTTATAGACTATGTCTATAGAAGATTATTTCGTATTTCGAGTTATAACAGTTTGCTAAACATTACCGTTTATCTATTTTGTATCCTGTAACATAAAATGTAGCTAATTTCGCTTTACAAAAACTGCTTGAAATTAAGGTGCACGAGAAAAAATACCCAATTTTGTTCAACAGCGGAAAAATAAATTTCACTTTTGTGGTTTTTGATAGAAATATCAAATGTAACAACAAATACCGGTGGCAGGACACTAATTTCGGGTACCTGAAAGCTCATGGTCACTTTCTCATTATTTACGGTTTTATTTTATTCCATTGCATGGTACATGATCTACTATTAGCCGGAGGCAATAACCTAACGAGTTACTTGAACATTTTTGTATTTTTTTGCATAGGACTATTCTAGAATCTGTGAAACAGATGTTGGAAAATTTTGAAACGAGGTAGTCAGTGTATGGTCTGCTGGACTGAATTTTTATATCTGTGTCTCTTCACTATCCGCTGCAACTATGGTGATTACTTAGGGTTGAACCTTCCAGACGGTTAACGGTTATACTGTCAGACCATTTCACTGAGTAGACCTTTTTTCTGTTGTTCCGTTGTTTTGAATACCTCAGCTCTATGGCATACAGCACATTTTCCTATGAAGTGTAAGGAAGTCGCGTGATCCTCTCAGCACTTCAGATAGACATGGTATTTTTCTACTCTTATGAGTGACAAGTGTCTGTTCAATCTGCAATGGACTGTGAGGATCTCTACCAACAGGTGAACTAATTCCTTTTTCCTGCTCCCTGCCACAGCTCCCGACGCGAAGGCCGTGCTAGGAACCTATTGGCCTGCCCGCAGTCATCTCTTCAACCACGCTTCCACCATTTCGTTGTATTCCCGATCATCAAGGGCATTACTAACCTGGCATCTGCTAATACCTAGTATGAGCTCGGGGCCAATGCATCATTTCCTTGCCTCCATTCTTATCAAGTGATGTTCTTTTTCATTACCTAATACTCCGCTGTGACCAGGGTGTGTATCATTCTTGAACAGACAAGATATTTTAGCATGGTTATGATTTTTTAGTACGTTTAGCTTTTGACGTCAGTATACTTGACTCTATCTTTTACTTTGTGACCTGCTTTGGTGCCTGACAGTGCGCAGGCACCAGGTGATTAACAACATGAAAAATCTAATCTATCACGTCGTTTAATGATAATTATCGTTTAATAAAATACGTTTACGATGTCTGATGTCTGAAATATGGTCGGGAATATAATAATAAATAAATAATTAGTCGGCGGTCTAGTTGTCGTATTTAGCCTACTTTGGCGGCAATGTCAATGGCACATACGCGACATACAGGCAGCAGGCGGAGATTATTCAGAGAGAGCGTTACAGTGACGTGGGTTAGTGTTGTATCATCGCGTTCTGAGTCTAGCATCCTCATGATACAAGGAGGCAGCTGTGGGTGCTATGATCCACCTAAATCGCTGAAAGTAAGCAGATCATGTGTGATCATAGTGGTGGCTTCATCGGAGATTTTTGATTCTCCTACTACCCATGTAAAGACTACCTGCTTCATATTTGATGACATCAATAGGCGGTACTGTAATCGTGATACAGATCATAATAAATCATGTGATCCATTTGAGTCGGACTGTCTGTTGTCTGTACATCTGTCGTCAGTCTGATATTGAACAACTTTTTGAGAATATTTGAAAAAGATTATTTTTCTGAATACCTTCAATATCCTATCCAAATTTTCATTTCTAAGCTGATATTATTGCTTGGAAAGTACAACGTCAACCTGCTTGAGGCCTTTCTTTATAAACATGGTGATTTAATATATCTCACAAATTTGGAATTATTTTTCTTCACCACCGCGAACCTCAGTTCGGAATGTGATCTTTTGTTTAAAATTTATGATTTCCTGCTATACAATCCGGGATCCGATCTTGAACATTTTAAAGTAATCGAGTTAGGTTCAGTTAAGGATACGATTTTCGATTCGCAAAAATATTTGTCCGGTATAATGAAGTTGCTTTGAATTTTAAGAAGTTTCCTTCTAGACTGATCGCCGCGTGAGATAAACATCTATTTCCTTTGCTCACGTGGAAGAGCCAGTAGAATTTGGAGATTGCTGTTGACATACATTCGTGTAAAATACCAATGACCTTGCTCATGCAATTTTGGACTGATACATTGCAAAAAATACACAGACTCGCATATGTCCTGCAGAATAAATATAATATTCGACAAAAAATACTTCACAAGCTACTCAGCCCCAGCAATCTTCATAAAGAAAATTAAAGCTGCGTCAAAAAAGTAGCTGAAACTACATATTGGTATATAATCGTTGACAAGACAAAAAGAGCAAATATCACAGACAAAAAAATGAGCTTTGTAAATTTTAAAATTTTTGTGGACCTTCATTTATTTTATACTTTATCCTAAAATGATCAAGAACTTGACAAATACTATATCAAATATTTGATTTTTTTACCATGTTCAGAAAAACGAAAACGAAGTTTACGTTTACGAGTGATACTAATACTGATAACAATGCTATTAGTGAATAAAATTCAATTGTTATTTTGAGAAATCAAGCCCTGCTCAGAAGTTTGCAATTAACCTTCTTTATAATTTCACGCCCTTTAATACTTATGTAGTATTGATTATCTAATTTTAAAATAACACAATCTTTATATAGTTGCCTATAAGGTCTACTGAACTTTCTGAACTGTTAATTATTGCGGAAGGTAGCAGACTACTTTGACAGTGTGATGGATAAATCATATATTTCTCTGAACAGGTTCATCAAGTCATATGATTTTGAGCGTACAACTATCAGTACGATTCTCATACTCATCAGATTGCCATGTTATGAAAATGTCTATATAATGTTCCGATACTATTCGTAGATCATTTGTCATAACTTACAATGCATCCATTAATTTATGTCACTTTATGTTCGGATACAGTTTACAGACGATTCTTATGTTATCAACGTTGCAGTGCGGCTGTCAAAAAAGCATCCTGCATCGATATTCTGGCAAGTTCACAATAAAATGTGCAACGTCGGATTTCCAGCTGTGAAGAAAGTAATTGCATTATGCCTCTAGCTATCAGTACAGGAGAGGAATCAGGTTATTCGATAAACATTTAAACTTGTACCATGTAATCTGGAATGCATTTATGACTTGATGAATTTTCAGTCGTTCATCTACAATACAGGATGCTTTAAAAAGTTTGTTTTTAAACGAAACTCTTGGCCATCGATATAGAAAGGTGGAAGTAAGTTGAGGCAAAGCTATGGCTTTCAGTCTTCATTGTAATAACATATCACTTGTAATAGCCACCCGCTCCCATGATATACAAAAGCTGAGTCAACTAACACACCATGACTTGCCAAAATGTGAACAGAGATTGGGAAAATGACCTAGTAAAACATTTGGGCTGTACTTACACGTCTGTCAGAGAAGAGTACTCACAAAAAATTTTGGATTTAATTTAATATACATGCTTCTGATGTATCATGTATTAAGTAAATCTGTGTCTATCGATCTGTCTATCGCTGTCTATGCCTCCGCGTAATCTCACTAATAACTGCACTATTTATAGAATTTGCTTTCTTTTTTTGATCCAGTACATAGGAAGGGGAGTGACAAGCAAAAGATTTTCAGAACTTTTTCAAGGGTGTTTTGTTACTCGAGTTTTCAGGAATAGTTAAAAGTTTGTTTACGGGGACTCAGTAGTTTCAAAAAAGTCCACATATCATTTTTATGAGTTTGAGAAGTTCCTGATCAATTGAGGGCGTAGTGAAAATGTAAAAGGCTCATTTTATAATACCTTTTGAATTTTTGTAGGTGCTATATAGCCTAGTTCTACGACTATTCTTATATTACTACAGTTCATGCTGTATTGGCATTCCAGTTTTTATATTTTCATTCCTTGCCCATTTTTCGAGTTAATGGAGAAATATAAGCAGACATCAGTAGTATGAAACATTGTATTCCGCTCGACCGCAGACTTGCAAAAGTGCAAATGAGCAAGATCAATTTCATATACTCTATACTATTCTTCCTAACGAATTACAGTGTGAGAAGTACTTAGTCTACTACTCCAATTTTTAGCTACGACGTCTATCACTTTTCAAAATAGCTTAATCCCAGGTTTCTAACCTCGCCTTAAAATCACCATAAAACTGAAAACAGAAACTCCAGAAAGATCATTTAGTGCAAAACTTCACGGGTGTAGTACATCAACTGTAAAAGATCACACCGTGAGTAAGGATTTAATAATTTCAGAACATTGGAACATTAATAGAATTATAATAACAATAATCTTTATTGACATGCAAACTAGTACATTTCAAAAGGCGAAGTACAGTGAAGCGCAAATATCTCCTACTTAACCTTTCCTATAACTGAAAAAGCCTAAATCTAATATGCGGATATATGCAGTAGAATTTGGTAAACAACAATTGCTAGAATACTGCGAGGTGAGGGATGTTCATGAATATCACGTTTGAAATTCATCGAATTTATTATAAACTATTTACATCTATGACGAAGTGACAAATCTTCAAAATCATCGGCGATATTGTTATAAAGTTTCCAAATAGTATACGGACATTGTCAACAAATTTAGTTCTTTTTATTTAAATGATATTCGTTGCTTTCCTGTGTCCGTAGTTACGATGCCGTCTCTGTACCATCGCACTCCTTCTCCGGTTTTCGAGATACCTCTTCTTCGCGGTGGTAACATGTCCGCCGACCGCAACAAACGTACACCGCTCTTCGCGTATCGCGGTTGGCCGATCATCACAGCGTTTGTTTTCTTCTTTGCGCCGCGATCTTCTTCTGTTTATCCGGACGCCCACTAGACCGGAACCAGTATCGAAAGTGTCACTTTTTGGGACTTAACGTTGGAACCGTTACTGAATAAGGTCAGTTGTCGGGTTTTGTTGCAGTGGTGATGGTTATATTATGTATTATAATATATTTTCATTATTACGGGAAAGGTATATATAAGTTTTTGCTCCCTATACCCTTGGAAGTTGTTAAATCTACTTATGAGTCTAGGGAATTGTATATTAAGTCACACGTATCGTAATAATCTCTATTCAGGTATTTGTTTTTGGAGACTACGCTTAGACTAGGTGCTCATTACTTTGACAGAATGCTTAACAGAATATAGTGCTCTTTTACTTTTTTTATTCAAGTATTGGATTTAGAAATATTGATATGCTTACAAAAACTCAGCTTAGAATCTGAAGGATATTCCAATAAGTATTTTCGGGTGTTGGTAATACATAAATAAAAAGCTGTATACAACAAATGAATAATATTAACTGCCTTATCTAGTATACATCCGCCATGACTTCTCTGGCAGGACATAATTCCTTTATCGAAATTTTCTTCGACATTTGAGCATTTTTGAGGTTGTACCGTAGGCATTGCTTTAGAATAACCCCACAAAAAAAGTCCAGCGGCGTCAAGTCAAGCTAGTTAGCTAATATACGTCCCCATTTCTTGAGATAATCCTTCATTCAAACCGTGTACGCAATACTCGTAAATCCATCGTTTCTCTTGCTCTATGACATATTGCACCGTCCTATCGGAACAAAATATTATTTAAGTCTATATCCATTATTGCATGGCATAAAAAATAGTTAATCATTGTTTGATATCGCTCCCCATTAATCGTAATAGCTTGTTCGTATTCGTTTTCACAGAAAGGGCCAGAGATACCCCCAGCCCTTAAAGCAAACCCAACAGTGACACGTTGAGCATGCATCGGCTTTTTGTGTATTTTCCCAATATTGTCATTGCCCCAGATGTGACAATTTTGCGTATTTACGTAATCGTTCAAATGCAAATAGACCTCCTCGCCGAACAAAAATTGTTGTCATTTGCCTTCTGCTGTAGAATCCAATTAGCAGAGTCACGGTGTTGGCCACGATAAGCTGGCTAAATATTGTAAGGATGAAAACTCAACTCTTGTTTCAGAATGTTGACATTCGCCTATCGCGCTTCATAAGCGCTGCGAGAGAATAAATTTCTATTATGTTGACCTTACATTGTTACTATCCGGCAACAAACTCCCCGGTAGCTCATTCCACAACTCCGAGGTTCCCCAAAAGAACAACTGTTGTTCAAGCCACAGCTGGTGATGATGCGCCCCCTGGGATCCTCTTGTGTTTGCTGTTCTGGTGATCTGTCATGATAATATCTATAGAATAGATCCAGATCAGCCGGCCTTCTTCGATGTTCTATAGACTGTGGAGAAGATGTATAACAATACGAACACGTTTCTGGATTGTGTTCAGAAGCTTCAGCGAAGATGGGAACAGTAATCCACTGATGGTCTGATCCAGGCATTGAAGAGTAATGGTTTAATAGGTTTTGGCGACATATTTGTATGTTGCAAGTATCACATACTCGATTTCGGTAAAGAACCACGGTTTCTTCTTGTGTCAGGAAACTCTAGTTTCGTTCTCACTTCTCTCGTTAGGAATAATTCCAAATTTCAATAAAAAAAGCTTATCATTTACGCTAGTGACTACACTGATTCTGATTCGTAATATAGTTTTTGATTTAGAAATCTTCACTCATCATATACATCATCATTCACATATCGTTTACGCTAGTGACTACACTGATTCTGATTCCTAATATAGTTTTTGATTTAGAAATCTTCACAAGATATTTCCTGGACTATGGTTGTACAATCGGTCGCCGCACGTGCAGCAGCTCTATTCTCATCCTCTATGTCATCTGTGACGATTCCAATGTGTGATGATAGCCATAAAAATTGTACGAGCTTATTCCTTCATGTGGATGTAGCCTTTTCTCGAGCTATAGGATAATTAGACTTTTAGGATGTATCTTTTCAAAAATGTCTAATGCACCAATTGAATCCAAGATTAGAGGAATGTGTTTATCACCAGTGGATTTTGCAATAGCAAGTGCCTTTATAATCCAGAATTTACCTCGAGTAGATGTATAAGTTCCACCAATCTCTTGTTGTATGTAATCGCTGCAGTTTGATGTTTTCGATCTTTTGTATTTGTTTATTTGTTTGTTGGAATAGATAATTTATTCTTAATAATGAGTGAGCTTTCGATCCATTCCATAGCAATTATACAACAATGAGGAAAGGTGAAAGCAGATTGTATGATTTATCACAAAACTAAAAATTAATATCATTTAAATTCCTTCAGAACTCAGAATCAAAATAGCCACGACCTTCTGTAACGATGTGCCACAACTCATAGTTAATGGCCACTTTAACAGTAGATAATTGTAGCATTTTTATGAATTTAGGGTCTGATTATTCCAAAACTAGGTCACCGTTAGAGAAACAAAAGAAAATTGCGTTTAAGTCCGGTCAAACTGTGGATGATATGCGAGTATAACGAGGTATATTAACATGGTAATAACAATAACGATAAGTGTTGGTGAATCTCTCTACTTGTAAGCCTGATATAATTAGGCAAATGTGAAATCTTTTGCATCTGATACGTGGTGCTAGAAATTCATACAATAATTATTTTTGTTCAATTACATTTAGTTTTTCTATCCAGAAGGTGATAAAAATTGGAAACGTCGTTGAATTCAAATTCGAATAACCAATAACAACCAATAAAAAACAAAGGACATGTTAGAGTAGTTCTGCTCTGTTTCGATGTAAACTGGTCGCAGGAACCAGTAGTGGATAGATGATATTTAATAGCTCTATTACTATGTTATAGTGGATTGGGGCAGTATACCTTTTGATGTGGGCAAACATCATAGTAAACTGTTCCTTAAGACATAGATATATCATGCTGCTGATTTTCAATATGTTTGGTACACGTTTTGTTGGAGTTATACAAACTAACGTTAGTTAAAGTGATCATTTTTCAATAAATCGCAAAAAAATATTATTTTTTTGTTTTGTAGTGTAAAACGTCATCAATAGTTTATAATAAGGAATGCATATCTTGCTTTTAGTATCAGATTTAAAAATGATCTTAAAGATAAAATTGTGAAACTTACACGTCTGATCCTTTTGAGATTAAAGTACACAAAAAACGATCTTTATTTCTGGAAACTTGTGTGTAAATTGTACAAATTTATCTTAATAACGGGAGAGCTCCATGGAGTACGGTGATCTACAATCTATACATGATTCGTGGGATCTACAGTACGATATGTACTGGCATAAATAACCATGTTATTTATACTTTAATAATAATCTCCTTCATGATATCCAGTTTGTCTTAAGATACTGCTTTGAGGTTAGAAGATCGTAATATCAAATCTGGTCCGGAGTTCCTTCCATTTGTGTTTTTATTTCTAAGAAGCGTTAATTCTATTTCAGTAATGTATATTGTGTTAGCAGTGGTTTCAGCCAATGATTTAGACGTCGACTTTAGTTAAGTTGAGGTTAATATTCTACATTTTTGTATGATTTTGCTCGAAGTTGTCCAGAAGCTAACCATTTAAGTAGTTAAGTTTATGCTCTCTTCTATGCATCAAACCTACTATAGACATGGATGTTTCGTATTTAGCCTAGACTCGTCAGTATAGCCGGGAGGTCTAACTTTAGAGAGCAATCGGTTGACCTTTGACTTCGTAGGTTGCCAATGGGCGTCCGCATAGAGGGCGACACTTGGAGATGAGTTTAAGTAGCGTAAATGTAAGAAGTGCGTGCTTCTCGTAATGTTCTAACAATACACTTGATATACGTTAGAGGATTGCTAAGTGTTGATCGTGTAGGATCCAGAGTAAAAATGACTCTCGAAGTCAGATTGAATTAATTGAAAAACTTCAAATATGTTCTCGTTGGAATATCTAGAAGGGGATACCAGTAACATTTTGTATTAACAGGTCAAAAGTGCTGTTATTTAGGTAGTTCTTCCACTAGCCACGTACTTATTCTAATGTGTTCTCTTTGTCTTTTTTGCTGCAATGGTAGTATAATGATAAAAAAAACACACACTCACTCACACACATATATATGCAATGCTTCAAAATGCATATTCGTGTAATATTCGAAAGCCGTTTCGTCTGACTACACACAGGATGACAGGTGATACGGATAGCTATACTGCGTTCATCATGCGTCAGTTGTTCCTTGTATAATTTTTCCGGCTGGTTTCTGTGTATATGTGTCGCATGATAACGAGTATGGAAGAAAAATGATCTCTGGTAATAAGAGATAATCAACACTTCAAGTAACAACCGGAGATTCACGTGGAGACTTTAACGATCATCTAGGAAGGAAGCCTTGTGAAGCTCCTACGTATTAGTTTGGGGTTACATTTTTTCAAACAACAGTAATTTATTCATGACATGCTCATTTATAAAATACGTGCACATCAAACTTTTGGATACCATGAACAGATTTTATCATACCTAAAATAGCTGTGAAATCAATCAATTTCATGTTATATAAAATAAAGCGGGATTATCTATGATTATTGGTCTTTCCCAAAATCATACAGTGATTACGATTGTATGATGCAAACTATGGCAGTAACTAAAAACATGTTTTTGAGCACGTATAAACTGACCCATAAATTGAAAAATAATCAGAATTCATATTTAATAGTCTTAAAAATTATTGAGCAGCCTAATTTTCATTCTGACTATGCCCCTATGACTGTTCATGATCTTGAGGCAGATACAACAAGAGAGCTTAGCATTTTAAAACATAGGTATATGACCTTTCCATAAACAACTTTTCAACTACGCATAAAACATGATCCGAAAAATATACAGTAATGAAATTTAGGGATGATATAATATTATTTTTATTTGATATTAAACTCGCCAATGCACCAATATTCAAAATTTCACTTACTATGACCACAGCACATGACAGCAATTTTACATGAAGACTTGAACAGGCAGTTAAGACGGAAACCTTTTTTTGGTTGGGTGGACCAAAGACAAAAACAACAGTCAACAAGCATTCCTGCAAAGGAAATATTTCAATGAACTTGATATGTGTTTAAATTATATATAAATTTCGAGTGTTGAACTGAATTCACAATTCTTAGGTGATGTATGGTGTGGCAGCATTGTTTTATTAAGCACATAAAAATAAATATTCAATTTAAGAATTGCAATATTCTTGTAAATATATACTCACGACGAGGAACATCTGATCTCACTGTAAGACAATTTATTTGATTAGAAAATTATTACTAATTTGATCCAAGAAAAGTATATTTCCGAATTTGATACTCATTCTAAAGAAATATACTCTAAAGAAATATATAATTTTAAATTTCAATGGTTTAAGTATTCCATATTTTTTTGTAAGGTTATAATATTTTCCAACGGACCCCATTTACTTCAATTAAGAATCCTGCGCTTCGCTCCAAGTAATTCATTTAGGTACTTTTTCTCCTCGCCATTTTAGTCAACAGCGTACGCGTGTGTCTATTTCCGCGCTCGTTAGTTTCTGTTGGATTTAATTTTTACCAAACACCTCTCAGGATGAATGTGCTGTTAAAAAGTTAGGGCTGTGATTATTGTGAGGATCTCAGAGAAGTGTACAGGTGCTGATGTGATGTGAGTGATATGTGGGTTGTGAATAAGTTCTATTACAAATGGTGGACGTATATCTTTTGGCTTAATTACAGGTATACATATTTTATACATTCTGTTTATCTGCACAGCACCTTTTCAACAAGAATTAGGAAAAAATGATGCAGATAAATGTAAGAAAGAAGTCTATTTGGTACAGTTTTGATACTTTTTTGGTTCCTCTTTTTATGTTTGTGGAACAAACAGTAGCTGTGATGATAGCTCATCAAAATCACAGAATGTTTATACTGATAATACATTATATGATGAAGTTGAAATATTTGCGCCAAGATCATGAAATGCTTCCGTCAACACTATAGTATTCTTCTAGGTTAGACTTTCTCTGTTTTGTGCCAAGATTATGATATGCTCAATTTGAGATTTTGGTATTCTCACTTCCACGACTTTCCCGGGTTAGAATTGAATATATTCACTTAAATTTACTCTATATGATGATATAGTATTCTTACTTCAAGATAATTATGATCGCTTCATTTCGTTTCGAACTTTATTAATAGACTGGGACTACATAGTATCCTGCAATGTAGATAAACAGGTTAACACTCTCATTCCTGACTGGAACTCTGTAAACCTATATAGACATCTAATTTTTTTATTCACGATATCTTTGTACAATTGTGCAATAACAATAGCTTCGGATAGAGACTTCAATGAGCAGTGAGGAGAGAAGCGGTTTTGTAATTTATTTTGCAAGCTTTAATCTCGATAACTGAGGGAAAATTGCATCAGATGTCTCAAGGCAACAATCTGTATATTCCATGTGAATCTCCATGGTTCTACATCTGGTGGAGTTCAATATAGTAAAAAAGTAACATATCCAGATTCTTATACCAAATCCCCGTTCTTCAAATCATCTTTCACACATAACTATCAAAGGAAATAATGTGTAAAAGTATATGACACATAGAACATATGATTACCATATGGGCAGCAACCAAAAAAGTAAAAGTGCTCCAAAACTTTCTATCATGATTTGTTTGAAAATGAATCAGACATGTAAAAATTTAAATGTAATCAGATGTCATTCATTACAAAAGCTTTGAACACATTGCAGTCACGGAGACAAATACATATTGATGAATGAACGAGTGGCAAACAAATGAAAGCCTTTGTTTATTTTATTGATGTAAGAAACTGTATAAACCGCTGAATTATTTTACATTTATAGTTGGCAATGTCAACAGTTCAAAGAATAATTTGAACGCGTGTTATATACCTACATATTCAAACGATAGGTACAGCTTGTGAAAGGATTGACGGCGATCGAGGATACCACATCAATCGAAACGTTGTGAGACGCACAAATCTCAATGGCAGTCTGAAACAGTATTACTGAAACATCTACATCGTATACATATTTAAAAAACAAAAGCATGTCTGGCATGTTTGAAACAATTGAGTGATTGGTATTCCAAGTTTATCTTTAATTTTACTTTCAGGTGGTTCAATAGTTTGCACCATTTTGAGCAATGAAAAAAAAAATTTTTTTGACTGCCTAAATAAAAAATTGAGATTAAAAATATCGTCACATCATGAGCATTACTGATTGAAAATTACATATGAATCCGAACAAAAATATGAGTTACCTCTATTATTCTCACAGTACATTGTTACTTTAGGAATATTATTTTTTCGATGAGTCCTTTCTGTTTTTTTTGTAGCATCACATGTTTTAACTCTGTGCCGGTTCTCCTCTCTTTTAGAACTAGTGGCGCTGAATTGATCAATTTCCTCATTTTTAGGCCATGGCAATCACTAAAGACTGCTGTGCTTTTATCAGTTTCATTGAATTGGGTAATATGATTGCTATATGGTTTTTTGTATTCATCAGTAATTAAAATCATATACCTACTTATCCTTCTAATGGACAATATATATATATATATATATATATATATATATATATATATATATATATATATATATATATATATATATATAGGATCTATTGGCTTCACTGCCGAAGAGATGCGTATTGGTTACGAACAAAAAATAATGATTCAAGTAAACAATGAATCTTATCAGACAACCGTCAATAGCAAGGGAGAGTTTTGCTCGTCTGTCAGTTTTCTCTTTTCGTACACACAAGCTGATGGCGGATTTCTCTCAAGGTGAATCTGGGTCCAGCATCGCCCGGAGGTTCGCGCACATACGCCGACGTCTAAAGATCGTTTTATTAACTACACAGCTATCTATGTACATATTTACATTTCATCGCGTGGAAGTGAAAGAATCTCTGCTGTCAATGAAAGTGCCGGTCACATTAATTGTTCATATCTTAATGTAGTTTTGAGAGACGCGTTGGTGTGCAGATATGAAAATTGAAAGTGACTGCGGTTCAGTTGCGAAGTTTATTACTCATACTGGAAAATCGTGACAAGTTAGGTTTTCATGTAGATTACAGATGCTCTTACTTGGTGAAACTCTTCCATCATGCAAATAAAAAGTTGTGTAATTAACACATAAAACTATTTTCGCCGGACTGTCAGATTTGACTGCCGTCAACAATTATTTAAATATGAACCAAAACGCGTCACTGGAAAAAAATAGTTTTATTTGTGAAACTCTGTACTAATTACACAACTGTTTATGTGCAAGTTAGGTTTTTTTTACCTATTATCTATTGTTGACGTATTGATTTATGCCAAAATTCACATATCTGTTCTAATATTTCCACTTATGGGATGCTGCACATTTCACTTTGAAATTGTCTGAAAATTCAATATTATGTTAATTTTGCATCGTATGGTTATAAACTTTTATTGTTCCAAAGGTTTGCTGACCAATTTTTGCATTTGTACTGCAAATCAATTCATCTAAAAAAATGTTCATTGTTAATAACAAATTACGCGAAGTCTATGGTAAAACCGCTTGTTAACAATATCAAAAGTTCGTCAATAGTTTTTTTTACTAGTTTCAATTTTACTGTATAATTAACTATTAATAGCAAATGAGATAAGGTGGTCAACTTTCCGATTTTCAATTTTTCAGGATTTTATACGGAGCATGACAGATTGATTCCAGATTTATTCCCATTATCTGAAGAAAAATGTTATTGATTCAGAACTTTGCCTTACGTTGTTGATCACATATAGTCAAACAATTTGCAAAACTTCATTCCTGCACTATAAGTGGAGGAGTGGAGTAGTATTGAACACAAGCTTCAAAACTCGTTCATCGCCTCTTCGGGTATAGATTTATTCGCTTAAAAGTTTCATCAGCTGTGTTCCATGATAGATATTTTTCAACTGATACGCTTACTTTCTGAGATTTTTAACTCCATGACTTGAGCCCTTTCAAGCTATACATCAAAGTTTCGAAGGATATTTGCAGGATGAAGTAACGCTCCTTTAAAATTGTTGTTTCGTTATATTTGAATCGTTATTTTAAATGAATCGAGTAATCTTGTAAATAATTCCATTCTACCGGAATACTATTTCAGTACATCATGAATTTTACATTACCAGTAACGTAATCTGACAGAAAGATAGACGGGAATCGATAAATAAAAGTGAAAGACGACATGAGACATGGTGACGGTGACGGAGTTGAATTTGAATTTAGAAATGTGGAATCTTCGCTAGGAAAATTAATTCAGTCATTAACCCAAGCTATTGAAATTATAACTAAGCTATACCAATATATTTTGACACATGGATTCCAAATGTAGTTGCGATTCTCAATATTTCTTTTTCGTTCGTCAAAATTTCAACTGACTGGATGTGATTCATCCATCTAAATATATCTATCGTATTTTCCATATACTTTTAAATGCTATCTCGGGTAATTTTTAATACCTCAAACTCGAAGCATCTTGCAACATTTAGACAAGAATTATATTTGAGCCTTATGAGTGTCGTCACACACACACGAACGACCGAGTGATTTTGATTTGTATGCTGAATTGTCGGAGAATCTATCTCTATGAGCGAAGAATATATATCCAACAAACTTGGAACGCCTGAGAAGGCCTTGTTTAAAAAAGTAATCTTCAAATAAAACTTTTCCAGCTTTAGAGGACTTTCAGTTAGCAGAAATACCTGATAAAAGTAAATACCTTGACGTAAGAAAGGAGATTAGTGGAATAACTCAGTACCTCCTATGTATTCCGTTTTTTATAGTAGCGATATCTTATTAAGTATTACGAAGCATCATAATCCAGTTACTTAGAATTTTATTAGAGTTCCTGGTATACCATTATATATCTGTTCGTGGAAGGGAGAACAATAAAATGGATTTGTTTTTGTTGTTTACCATTGATATTTTGTATTGATTTGTGGGATAGGGTTTTAATATCTCATATAAGAGGGTTTGGAAGCTATTCAGTTTATTAGAAGTATGATTTGATTTCAAAGTAAGCAGTGTGTTTGGCTAAGCACCATCAACCCCCTAATTTAATCAAAAAATTATTTTTATCCTCTACTGAAAATTGATGGAAACTCGAGAACCATAAAACGATTGGAGAATTCAGATAATTTTTTGCATATTGCTCATTACTTTGTCGCCAATTTACCTATTATAAAATGAAACTACTGCTTGCCAACATTATACCCCTCTCAAAATTCCGTCAAAATATGTGCAGCAGTTACAGAAATAACGAAAATGCCAGCAGACCAATAGACTGCCAGACAAACCGACAAATCGGAGACATGGGCTTTCGTGATGTAGACATCATGAAAAATCCAAACGGCGGATAATTCTAAATTCGAAAATTTTCACGATCACAATACTGACACGATTATGCATGGGAACTAAAATTCAGATGGTTATTTATGAACATTATTTTGGAATATGCCAAATTAAGCACTCATTTTGGAAATATATTTGTAGGCTAACCTCGGCTAATCTCTCATTTTATGAAAGAACAATCAGATGGATAAACTAATCTCTATGTAATAATAAGGTTTTACGTCATTTAACTCCTATGAAGTTTTTATGTAGTTCAGATGTGATTTAAGAATAGTAGCAGCGAATAAAAGTGCTACAATTCGTGCTGTTCCCAAAAGAAACCTCACGTTTTATTTTCTACATCGTAAAACAAACCGAAACAAATTAAATATTTAATTTTCTGTACGTGAGAAGATGAATTCCAAGAAGAGCAGCACGCCTGCTGGTTGTGAAAGCTTTCACTACATTTTACACTAATGGGTGGTTGTGTATATTGTAAACACTCAAGCGTCATCAATTTACTTTTACTTCTGTCGATACTGATTTTAAACAAAACAGAATTGTTCTAGCATCAATTTTCCTATGAAGCTGAATTGTGGATTTCTTCAAAGCGCATGCCTAGATAAAGATCTGGTTTCGCATAGTGAGATATTTGTAACAAGCAAAAATTTTATAATAACCAATTGGATTTTATTCACTGGCCGTTGGTGCTCATAGATCAAAAAGCTACATACTGATTATATTATCAGCCTGAAATAACCTCAACGCCAACGCAGACTTCCACCAAGGAATTTATGACCTGTAACTAGAGCATACCACAAACTCAAAATCGCAAGAAAATTCCAACCGTCTTTTCGAATCAATAATTGGCTTTATTTGAACAACCTACTCATACTCCTCAACTAGGATTTCAGTTGCTGGAACATGGGCACACTCGAAGGACTTAAAACCATTAGAAATCAGAGAGTAGATAAAACCGAGTTCGCCTGATGTCATATTTCCCTTTTCTTAATTACTTTCATTTTACGTATTAAACGGGATTGAAAGAAGGTGGCATCTGAAGGTGTTGTGGTCTATAAAAAGTCCCACCAACAGTCTCAAGTGTCTTCTGTTGAGATATATATAGAATTGTCCTTTCCTTGCAACAAGATAGGGTACGTTTCCGTGCTTAACTTAGATATCAGAAGATATTTCCCTACCTCAGAGGGTTAAAGATTTACTCTTTTGTTGCCTTTGTGATTCTGTGCATAGCTACACCAACCACAGGTGCAGGTTTGGGCCCCTAAAGCTTTGCTTTTCGTAAGCACATCCGACATTCCTTTTCCATATATCCCAGCGTGCTTAGTCACCCACACTAAGGATAAGTAATTATAAATACGTATAATCTATCAAAACATCATGCATGTAAACTTCACTGGGAATCTGACGCTAGAATATATTTATTTTATAGGCTGCAGCCATATTGGCTTTGAAAGCAGTTAATTATATCTTACGCTATAAAATGGAGCTTATGCCGAAGTTATTGGTTTTTAGCACCTTTTGTGCATAAAATTGATAATCATTGCATCAGATTGGAATTGGATGTTTTCAATACCGGATAAGTTTTTGTGAGTCTTCAGCATGGTTAAAGCCGGAAGTTATGTCAAGTGAATTATTTCTGGACAATATGACGTTCCCAGAGAAGATAAGGATCATAATAGGCTTGGATTATGTTTTGGTGGTAGAGTGCTGCTTGCTACGGATCCAAACCTGAAGTCTGAGATGGTGAATACCACCGAAATCCAGGATACTCTTCCAAAATTGGTTATTTTTTTTGTAAGTGTATCGTACCTTTACATGTTCTTTAGCTCATCATATAAATAATCTTGAATGATTTTCTGTCTTTTTAATAATTGACTTGCATCCTAATCTGGCGATCCAAACATTCTATAATAATTTATTGTTAGGTAAAAATATTTAATCATAAACATCCTTTTTGGCATACTAAAGAAATTATGAAAATTGTGGAGGAAAAAGCTAAATATAAATAAGAAATTTAAGACACAAAACATAACGTACTATCAGGAATTCTGTGGGCGTAAAGTTGGAATAAAACAAAGACAAGTCAAGTAAGAACATAATGGTTACATACAGAAGACAAGGTCAGCTGGAGCATGAACCGCAAATATGTTGGCCTTTCATACACAATTAGAATAATATTTCCAGGTTTTCTAGTAAAATGAACTATCAAATTAATACATATGACAGCGATCCTACGATGATAGCAAAGATTTATCTGATTAATTTTACTGCTTGCCTGATGACGCTGATATGTTATATTTATAGTAATTTTGGTGATAATAAATTCGTGAATAAGTAAATATAAGTTGGCAACCAATTAGTTAGGATGAAATTTTAGGTGCTCTAAAAAGGCTGAAGAACAAATTCACATTAGGACTAAACAAACTGCCATCATCTTGGACTGAAGACTGGATGAAACTATGTAGATTACTTGGTGAAACTCTCACATCATACAGATAAAAGCGTTGTGTATTTAACAGACAGTTTCACAAATAAAACTCTTTTTCTTTCGGTGCCGCGTCTTCGCAAAACAAAAAATACATTTTCAATTTGATTTTAGGCTTTTCAGTTTCTTCCGACTAATGGACGATTATCAAAAACTGCCTCATTTGTAAGTCTCAAGATAAAACCTTAATTCATAATTTTACTCTACTAATTTTGCCAAGCTGTTTAACATAATGTTGTATAATCCAATTAAGCTGGCTACTATATCAATTTACCAGTATGACTTAAGCAGAGATAAACTGTTATATCTTGACTACGTATGTCAATATTTATGTGAGACAGTAGATAATAGGGAACAGGTAGATGCGGTTTTTATGAAGGCATTTGACAAAATATGTAGATCATCATGAATTTGTACACCTAGGATTCAAAAAAGCTTTTTTAAAATCGTAACTATTTTTGAGAACTCACTATGTATGATAATGCTCACTCACTTACACAGCAACTTGTGGTTTAAACTCTCTATATGTCAACGATTCCAGCTAGAATATGGTGGTGGTTATATGGAGCCTCATTTAATATTTGTACAAAAATAATATTGAAAATGTGCATAGAAAATTCCCGAGTTACCTTTTCTATAAGATTGATAATGTCTATCCTTCTAGAGGATGCGACTATTCCATATTGCTGAGTCAACAACATAATTTCTTCAGAAGAGAACAGAAATCCGATCATGTGGGAAATGCAAGACACACCAAATAGCTTTGGAAGCGTTTGAGATAATGACCGAACTTGATATTTTTTGTAATGGAGTATCCTAAGAAAACAAACAAAAATGTAATAATCTATCGTGCTTATTATTAGCTATTCAATATGACCTAGGCTAGGTAAAAAATGTATGAAGGATTGTACAAGGTAGTCATAGACAATTGAACGTGTTGCAAAAAACTGTCGTTGAATATAATTCAATTTTATTGCAATCTTTACGAGTTGTACCTCAGTATTCGGAAATACAGCGAATTATATGAAACGATATAAATCTCCGTTGTGTTCCTGCATTGTGTGTGACTGTGACATATTTGAGTGCATGTAACTATATTATCTACATCTAATTTTTATACAAAACGTCCTCTCTACGAGACACCAATTACAACAAAACATTTTCAGTGTTTTGCATTGGCCTTATCAATAACATTGGCAATACTAGTTTTATGTTACTTTTAAACTACATCTGTCCGTATTAACTATTATATGTCAATTATGTACATATTACTATATAAGTACTTCTCAAAATCATTTAGTAAGAGACACCATACTATGTATTTTAAATTGATAAGAATCAGTGCATATGCAGGGTGAACTTCTTCGTCATTTGTTTATCGACTTTCCAATAGCTTTCTGGAGTTTAACATTATTTTTAGCTCTGAAAAGTATCTAAACCCCCCTATTTGTACAAGTTTCAGACCATTTCAGGGCGTAGTTTGAAAATCCGGTCGAGGAAGCTCAAGCGTTTTGAAATTCACCAAAATTAAATTTTAACATTTTTTTCTAGTAACGGTTCACTTTATACGTGCTCTCGAGTGTTAATTTTTTTTAATAGTAAAACAGTATACTTTCAGGGAGGGAAGTATTGATACAATCTGGTTAACTCCATTTTATCTGGCTATTATAGTGTCTACATTACGAAAATCCGTTTCACTTATTTACGTCGCTTTTTTGTCGTTTTGAAGATTGTGCAATTTCAGTGACCGCTCTACCGATTTTTATGAAATTTATGGAAGGATATGTACTGAGAGCACTGCTTTATTTGCGACATCAGATTACATTCCTAATTGACGGACTAGTCTCCAAGCAGTCTTAGATTGAATGTTCAAACCCATAAAGCTATACAAAAACATCAAGAGAATCAACAAAAGCATATCCAGTCGAATACAGAAATTGTACACTATTGAAAAAATGTTTCAGAGTTTTTCGAAATAATTTCGGATGTGATAAAGTACTACTGCAGTAGCTGTATTTCGAATATATACTTGTATACGGCTGAAGTCCTGTCGTTACTCTTCTTTAAATATGGACGTCCTAAACATATCAACAAGTTACAGTAACAGCTCATGAATATAATCGAATATAATCAAAAGCAAACAACTCATTAGTCTTAATTTTTGACAGTAGTAGCTCTACCTTGTATTGATTATAACATTTATCACGGTTTCCATTTTCGTGTATCATATCGTTCAACGAAAAAACATGACGCCTCTTACATTTTATGTTTATTTTGAAAGCGCTTGAAGATTCTTTGTCGTTAATTTCAAAACCTATATTAGAGACCAAATATGTCGATTTTAAATTACGCATTTGTTATGGAGATAGTAAAATGATGTAACTATATCACATAATGGGTGCAACACAAACATGTTGTTACTCGAACGAAGATTGTACGTAAGATGCTGTATTTGTATCATTAATGTTACTCATTTATAACATGTTACGCTGTACTTTTAAGTGCAGTTATACAAAACCAGGATGTTTTCATTTCACACTTTAGTTTATGAAAAACAACCACTTATCTGTACGTTCAAGCGATTATTTTCATAATAACAAAGTACTCCAAGATGGATGTATCATTCCTAGTTTCGTTGTATGTTATACACAGTGGCGTGTTTTTGCGAACTACAACTGAAATTGTGGTGCTACATTTCCTGGTAACCTTTCTCAAGAATATCAAGTTATTGGAGGAAGACTCGTTTATTACTCTGATGGTTTTGAAATAACAGTTTCCGAAACTTGTAATGTAGTTGTCTTGATGATCTAACTTGTTTGAACTAGTTAGCCATTGAAACCACACTTGTTGATTAGGACTGACGTACATAATTAGAACAACCAGAAAGAAATATTTGTCATCAGCCGGGATTGAGCTCATATCCTTTCTATATCCATATTCTGGACATACGCTTTAACCATTTGGTCACGACGAATCGTGACGTAAACTTGTAAATCTGGGTTAGACAGTTAGTGGCTAGTAACTGCCATAGGCTGATACTGCTGCCATTACGGGGTTGCTGAAGATGATTCTGTCACTTTTAATTGTCGGAGGCAAATCTGATAAGACTGAATAAGCAAATGGGCCTTAAATGAAGATTAGTATTTGTTAATATCTATGAATTTTGCTTTAAACCATGGTATTTATGATCCTTTGTCTTGGATCGCTTCCGAAACATGTGCCCTGTTGTAAGTCTGCAATACTCCGTCTACACTAAAGTGCAAATACTTGCTACATTCTAAAAGTATCGCGATAAGAGGGGTGTCCATTAACGTCTTGCGAAGTCAATTGATCCTAACAACTTGGACTGATAGGACGAAAAATTGTCCCTATGACCATATGTTTCAACAAGGCCGAATTGATTTAGAACAACTTACTTGATTCTCATAAATCCATCAAATTATCGCGTGAATGATGCTGACAACGTTGCATATGCAAGGAGAAGTGATAAACTACTATAAATCACCCTTGTTGATAAATATCATTGTAGGCGCCGCTATTAGTCCAAGTTGTTAGGACCATGTGATTTCGTGAGACTTTAATAGGCAGCGTCACTTGCCGCGGCATTTTGATATTAATGTTTTGTATATGTACTTTGAGAAAGTATAGTAGGGCAGCTAAAACGTTGATAAAGCGTCATTTGACATCTGAGAAATCAATGGTCAACATTTCGTATCTGTAAAGATATATTCGCTTTGCATTGCTTCTCCCGGGTGGCCACTGTCTATGACAATAGTTGTCGAATCGTCCGCGTATATCGCAATCAAACGATCAATCCAACTAATCCCACACTGTAGTATAATGCCCTTTATTTATCAGTCACAGTATCGAACTATAAACAAAAACGCCAGATTACAATGAACTTCCGTTTTCCATGTCACAGTCATTTCACTCGGTTCGGAGGGTTCATCGCATACGTTAGTGGCGACTATGGACAGCTTGTTCAGGTGTTTGTGTTTGTGTATGTTTATGCAAAAAGACTCTTGGAGCCCTGATAACAAAATTGTTGCCATGAAGACACCACGTGATGTAATCAAGAAGAAATTGTTGAGCCTGGAGAAACCGAAAAAGGAAGTAAAGCCAGCTTGGTTAAAGGAATGGACTATAAGTAAGGGTTGGGTGCATAATAAGAGCCACCTGCTAGAGCTAGGCAAAAAGTCTGAAGAAGAGAAAGATTATGATAAATTGTCAGAAAGTGATAGCTCTATATCTCTAACAAACATTGATGAGCTAATATCGTTGAATAGCAATACTATGAAGCCCACTTGTAAAGATCTAGAGCGAATAGAAGAGTTAAGCGCATCGGAGGATGACACAGGTACTGTCGTAGAGGTTCAGCCTCGTAATTCCTCTCAAGCTTTTGATAGAATTTCAGAAAACTATAGAGAACATTTTCCTGATCGTTTGTATAAGCCTAGAAATGGGGATCTGAGTCTGCCTGAGATATATAAGGAACGTTTGCTCGAAAAGCAGCGTAATAATTTTTTTGAGATTTGGAAATACGTGAAGCCCAAGTGCAAAAGGAAGCTCAATACCTCCGAATGCAAGTTTACGGTTAACCAGCTTTACCACAGCCCCAAGCTCAAGAGTTATAGGAACAGAAGTAATTTAGGTAGGAATATAGCTTTGTATAACAACATGAATGCTAAAACGAACCTTCACGAAGACACTATTTATGAGTGTTCTGAAGAAAATAGTCATAACTCTATAAACTACGTGTACTACAACCCTCTGTATTCTCCGTCTAAACCAGAGGCTGTTGGACCTCACAAAGATTTGGCGATTTTTTCCAAAAATTCTATTCACCAGAAAATGTGGTACAAAGACTCCAGAGATAGAGCAAGGACTGAAAAATATGTCATAAGGCATATACGGTTCAGGATAATGCTGACGTTGAGAGTGGGAAAAACTGTGAAGATTCGTAAGGAATGCGAGAGAAAAAAGAATTCGTTACAGAAAAGATTTGTGAAGGGGTTTAATGGCCAGGAGATGCAATACAAAGTTGCAAGAATCCACGATGAGCAAAGGAGGATTGGAAATGGAAGAACGTCCATCAAAATACAAAACATGAGGTGAGCGTACTATAACTTTTTATTAATGTCAATTCGGGAACTATATTTAGTTGGTTGAGAGAATCGGTTATTTTGAGATAGAGAATATTGGGTACCGGTTATGCCTGATTTATCTTCGATTCATTGTTCCGGAAAAAACCTGTGATAATGCCTTGGAAACAAAACATACGTGAAAGAACAAACTAAAAAAACACATCTCCATAAAAAATTTAAAAAAAGTATGAATATACGCACAAGTATTAGCATATATTATTGGAGCTGTAAGTAAATTGTTTTAGTACACCATCATCCTTAACATAAATTCACTAACTTATGTTGAGAATGAAAGTATACTAAAGCAATCTACTTACAGCTTCAATAATGGATCAAATAATATATGCTAATAACAGTTAAAATTATTATGAAATATAGGTTTGATTGAGATCCCTTGAGAAGCAAATAATTCAGTTACAAGTAAAGAGTACAAGTTTGATTTTTGACATAGAAATGTCGCAGTAACAAAATACGTCTTTCAAAGCCTGGTTTAATTTGGCTATTGCTTTGAGAATTTCTATTCTGTCTGTAACATCGGTCATGACCAGTACATTTCCATCGACACAGCTTTTCAGTATAACATACAGCCTACATATCTATCTTTCACCACTAAGCATATTAGCGTGCAGTAATTCCATCATTATGCTCTTCGTTATCATCCTGATTTCAATTTTTAATAGTCTTCATAACTTCTAAATTATACTACATTCTGCCTCGTCTATGTTAATCAAATAATTTATCTTTGCACGCTATATTGCAACATTCTTCTCCGGAAGAAAACATTCTATTTTCTATCATAAGCGTACGTATGTTTTAAATATAAGCAGTCATAACGTGTAAAGTAAATTCCGATTCCGCATGGGTACTGGGTGCTGTGAAGTAATGACAGAGTCCGGAAAAACAACGTTTGAACTAATAAGTATTATCGTGAAAGACACCTTTGGATATATTATTAAAAGCTCTTGTCACTTAGAAGCAAAGGGGTGAGCATGATCATACCAGCCGGCTCTCGAAACAGAAAATGACCGCTAGTAAGCGTAATTGCGGAAAATGTTGAATTCGTGATTCTTCGTCACATTGGTGACGAATTACCATGCCACTCATTTTCGTAAGTCTAGCTGCATGTCTGTTTGTCGCCTGTTTGATTATAATCTGTCTGTTTGTGGTCTGTATTTCGTTTGCCTGGTAATACTTGGCACCTGTATAGCTCGGGCTTCCAAGGTCTGTAATCATATTCCAAAAGTATTTTGAAGATTCCAACATAAATGAATTGTTAATGTGGTCTTTCCCACGCATTGATATCTTTTTATAGTGTTCAGCGATACCGTATTCTGCTTACTGCCCATCATATTGCATTAAGTAAGAAATTCAACGGTCCTCTCATATAATAGTCCCCTCTTCAAGTGAAATACGACTCGATAATTTAACATTTTTTATTTTCATTGTTGATTTTTTGTATTGATTGTTGAATAGGCATTCAATATTCCACATAGGACCATTTTATCGCTAATCAGGCCGTTAGAAAAGCAGTGATGCCAAAGTGAAGCAGTATTTTTGTTCCACATATATTCAGCTTAAAATTTCATCAAAATCATTAACGAGGTTACGTACATTACGCGGTGACAAATACAGAAGCTGAGCTGCTAATCGATAGAGACAGTTTCGAAAAAATATTTAACACTCAACATATTTTTGATCGCGCTACTCAAAAAATATTCAATAATCAATTTTGTTGGATACAGATATCTTGAATCGCCCAATTTTGTAACTACTTTTGCTCTTTTGATTTTCAAGAGCGCCCCAAATTTCAGGTTTTGCCCGGGCTAAAGTTGTTCCTAACGGCCCCATTGGAGGAGTGCTGACAATTTTGTACTTTTTGCTCATACCTCTGCTACAAATAGGTACACCAGTTTTAATGAAGAAATGACATCTCTCCCGAAATTTGATCAAAATCAGTGCAGCGATTGCTGAGATTACCAGATCAGCATAAAAGACAGATCAAAGGAAATCTGTGACATGACAGGCAGAACGAGGGAAACAATTGACAAGTAATTAGTAAAAAGTGAAACGTCAAAGGCTAGATATTTGGGCCAGCAAATAGGCGAGAAACCAATCCATTTTGTAAATATTCCAATTTACTGCTATCTGCTTCTCTCCTACGTCTATGTCCTCCCCTCTTAATCTTCTTGTATGCGTAATTGATGCCAATGTTCTTCAGTTAGCTAGGCATGTTTATGAAATATATTTTCCTTATAGTGGTATCTCAGTTTTTTGTGATATGGTGCTTTTCTTGTTCACCAGATGATGATAGTGGATTATATTCTGAATGGGAGATTAGTCAGAATTTTTGGAAACATGTGAGTAACTAGTCATTTGAGACTCTTTGATAAAATGAGAAATACCAGACAGCTTGGATTTAGAGGTATAGTTTTTCCTATTGCATTATAAGTTGCCGTTTCATCTTTGATTGTGGATGGGTAATAACATGAAATTAACAAAACGACTGTCCATATGGCGTCGCCTGTAGCAATCCTGTCATGCTAATTTCTATTGCTTATTACTTACATGTATATATACAGGAGTGTCAGTTCCATGGTACTTGATTTAGCATCTGCAAAAAGCATGGAAATTTTCATATTCATTATGCTAGTATGCTGGCGAAAAATTGTCGAATGAATACCTTCAAGCGTATCTACGAACACTGAACGACAGCGTCAAAAAAATGGATGCCACATGGAAAGAAATGAGTTTTTTAATTTTTTTATATATTTGAGAAAAAGATGTCGAAAGAGCCTAGACGTCGAGATAGAGTTTGTTTGGTAGCAATCTGTGATTTTAATTATCAACAGGTGAAGTGCTGAGGATCCAAGAGACAATCATAGGACCCGTTGCACAAGTTACATTAACTGATGAGAATTTTTAATTGCATTCAAACAGGTTGGATGACAGTCTACCAACGGCTTGAGGAGGGTATCAAGATTTACTTTTATATGGACCTTTTGTATAAATAGGTAGGCCTACTAAATTAATTTTGGTCCATGACAGCAGATAATGAAAAAAATGGAATAAAAAATTAAAAATAAAATTTCTTCTATCAAATGGTGGCAATGGCCAACCTATATACTTAAACTGATATGCTTATTTCGGTATTATAAACAGTTAATGTAGTATGTATTTATACCTGCATCTTATCAAAGATCCACTACAAAAGCAGCTTAAGCAAAGCATTTTTTACGATTCCATATGAAAAATGTGTAATGCTCAGGTGAATATTGAATCGGCTCATGCTGTTCAGTACTGGTTGGATTATCCTATTTAAGTGAATCTGACGTGCTACTATCTAGGCCATCACCATAACCATAACTGTAATAATTATAAATGTTGAGTCGTCCGGGTGGACTCATCGTCGCTACACGCGTTGAAATCTCCGGTCTGATGCCAGCTGAACATCCTGTGTTCTAACCATACCTACCGGAACCTAAGGCGTGTCGCACACTTGTGCCATGGAGTAAAATGCACCGTTCGGTGATTTATGAGTTAGTTGTGCAATTCTGTTGAATTTAAGAGACTTGAAACTGACAAATGAAGCTTTTCCAGATATAAATCTCCTGATTTAGCGGAGAGAAGCAAGTGATAGAATCAAAATTCTAACGGTACCTCAATATTTGACAAATTCACTCAAATATACAAACCTCAGGAAGAAATATAGTCAAGTAGATTGACTGAGTACTTGCCACGCTGTAAATCGGTTGGAAAGAACATTCCTCAGTATAACGAAACACGAACTTTATGAGGTCCCTCCGTAGGTCCTCGACCTATAATTGTTTTTTATTTGCACTTTTTTGCGATTCGGTAGTCAACATAATTGGTTTGTAATCAATTTTTGGTAGTACTAGTGATGTTTTAGATACTGGTTGGCATTCGCAATATTCATAAAGGATGATATGTTACGTAGCTAAAATCGCGGAATTTGCGTATGTATACAGTCGGTCCAAGCCCCTCTAAATGTTTTATTTAGTCGAAAAATTAGCATGGTCTTAAGAAGAAAAAAAATAGAATGCAGGTACACTTACAAAATACAGTAGAACTAAAACTCGAAACAGTTCATCGTAGCCTCTAGTTTATATAACTAGTTTGGAGTTCACAAAAAAACGAGTAAGAAATGAGCCCTTTAAATTCCTTCTGATTGTACCTAGAATTGATCAGAAACTTGTGTAGCATGTAAAAATGGGCTTTGAATAATCAAAAAGAATTTGATTTCAGAAAGTGGTTTGAAACATAAAAAATTACGTTTGATATAGTTCGGATAATTTAGTTTAAGTCACTAATTACGAAAAGGAGAGAAGCAGAAGCTACTATGCGTACTAATCATGTTCATACCTGTACGTGGGAACAAAAACCAACAGCACAACCGCAAGACAGATAGACTAATAGATCGACAGACTGAAAGACAAGTAGAATGGCAGATTTGCAGACAGGTATTTCGGTAGACCGAAAGGGACTCAAAATGGAGGGAGAAAGAGTACTCTCCTCTGTAGTGCCTCAGTATAGTTAACTAAATGCAAACATCTCATTTAGATAGGTTGTGTCAACCTACTTGCCTATGTGATGCCGTTGAACTGCAAAATCATGAACAATTTTTCATGCAGTGTATAGTTATTTGACTTTTCTAGAAAATATAACCTGAAACGCTGATACGTTAATATATTTTCGGAAAATCAGAATAGAACATTGAAGACTAAAATAAAATCATTTAATGTAAGTGTATGGTCACTAACTGGATGTGGTGGCATCAACCGTGATTCCGTAAAAAAGGTCAAACTTGGACCAAGGTCACAGTCTGCCTCCCACTGTGTCAATGAACGGTTCTTGATGCTATTTTGCATTTTATGTAAACATTTTTATAACCATCTAGTATTTATTTTATATAAGTTTGAAGCTATTATGCGTAACCGTTGAAAAATATGTTGTATAAATATCGTTTTCTCACGCAACATTTTACTTCAAAAAGCTTTTTAAAGCTTAAGACTTTCGGAGTGTCGTGGCTCACCTGTATTCAAATCGTATTCATTTTTATACAAAAAACATGTGGCTGGAATTAACGAAAAAACTTGAATGAAATGAATTCCAACCATTTAATTTTCTTTTTAAAGGAAGATAATTTTTTATAATATATTTGGAACAACGTAATACTGCAGTATGCATTTTAACTGAATTAGGCTTATTCTTAGTTATGACAGTGCTTTAAACAACTATGTCAAGTAGATAGTATACAGTAGTTGACAAAATTTTAGAACTGTTCATGTGCTTGAAAAGAGTTTTGGAAGTATCGTGAATTATAGAGATTTTGGAAACCGGAATAAGGCTCTTAGTCCATATTTCTAGTTGTCTCTCAGATGATAAACAGCAGCCTTCTTTCAAATACTTCAACTTATGATGATCACAATACTTGCTTCACTTTAGGTGAGCAGTAAAATGAAAAACCCAGTATCTTAACGTGATTTAATGAAGATTTTTTGTCCAAGCTGGTTGAACCTTTCATATTTCGTTTATATTTTAGACTTACAAACTGATAGACTGATAGAAAGCTGTGCTATTTTAATAAGAAAATATGAAAGTAAATTACAGCAAATCTTTCGTCTCTTTAAAAATGGTAAATTCGTAGTTCTCTCGTGATGTTTCTTACAAACACAGCTCTTGTTATGATACTTATCTCCTAGTTTTCCATTTCTCTGCCATCGGTTTCGCAGAGGATTCGACAACATAGCGTTTGTCTGGAGATAATTGCAAATTGTAACGACCAGGGCGGCTGATTGAACTGAGGCATGATAATCTAACTAAACCATTACCAGGAAGGAAATGACCGGCAAATCAGCGAAGCGGTACTGTTATGGAATTCGCTGTAGAATGGATTGGAATGACTGATCTTTACAGTTTTTTAAGAGCGCACTAGCCTAGGCGCGTGGCGAATTGATTAAGATTGTACAGGAAATGTTTTCTTGTTTATATATTTATTGATGTGCCTTATGATCAAACTAACAGATATTTCAATAGCAAGGTATTAAAATGTTTCCAAGTCAGTTTATATATAAATATGACAATCGATTACTAAAAGTACAACTCTCATTTTGCACTTAAAATTCACAGAAACTGATTTCACTTATATATTAAAAAAAATTGAGGACCAGTTATGTGATTAGGCTGAGTATTTTATGTTTTTCATATTCTTCGCTAATTGCACGGAAGCCAACACATTTTTTCAATTTATTTCCAAATGCTATCTGGTGCACCGGTTACTGAGAATATGCGGTCACAGAAATACTGACGGACAGGCTGACAGATAAATAGATCGACAACTCGACTGAAATAAGTTGATTTTCTGTAATGCAAACATCACAATACGTCACTGTAGATGTGAACTATCAGGAGTTTCAATACTCAAGAATAAGCAAGGTTCACGTAACAAACAATTTTTTCAGAAAACATAAAATAACTAGTTCCTATCCCGTACATCAAGTATCCAATCGCTATATAGTAAGAATCTTCATTTATTTTAATTGCTGCCAAAAAATGTACTAAGCTTAGATGAACGTAAACTGCTATCAATGTATAACTAATGAAAAATAATACAGTGAGCTGAAAAATCACTGGAACGAGGTCTATAAGTTTACCTACGTAAATGTTTTTTCATTATGGTCAAAAGCTGACAATCGGTCGTAAAACATGCAAAGATTATAATGATATCACAAAGCTTTTTGGTTTCATAATAAATAATCAGAAGCTCGAAAATACGCAAGCAATTTAGTTTTCATGTTTTTGACTGCCCATAAAAACTAAAGAGTGGAGACATATATGAAAATTATGCAACATTTTTTCACACATCTACAGCTTAGGATTTCTCAAAATACTGACATTGACAAGAATTGGAAAATGTGAACTATTGTAGTTTTTTTGAACATCCTATTCGTTTGTGTTGTTGACCGCTGATGATCGTTTTAGGTAATTGAAAGGTAGTTGTGTGATGCAATATGAGACTCATTTCTATTAAAATAATATATACTTAGATCATCAAGAGATCAATTTTTTTGAGGTGTCAAAGTAGAGACTGAAAAATGGAAAGAATATCAACAAAACATGTTGAATTGTTGCAGACGATAATTGCTTGAAGCCAGCTATATAATAAACCCCCCTTGGCTGCCACCCGAGTGTGTAACAATTGCCATTTATTGCAATTCATATGTTTATTATATCACGTATTTCTATCATCTCTTGCCGCGTGCCATCTTGACACGGAAGAATTTATTATCCTGAATGAGGCTGCTCATAAATATTAACAATGCTGCGACGTTCGTTAATGTTCATTATTATCGTACTGAATTTTTCCTCTCACTGTCTGTATTTATATAAATATGTCGGACGAGCGTTTAAAAACAGTGTCACTAGATTATAACGGTATGGACGTAGAGATGCAGGTGAGATACTAATATGAAAATATCCATTTACATTCCTTTTTGAGGAAAATTTCCTTTTGAGCATCGGTTAAAAGTACTGTAACTGAATCAAGTTGTCCTGCAGCTGTTGAAATGGTACTATTGAAAATGCATGCAACACTGACGATACCTAGATAAGATAAAAAAGGTTACTTTTGTTGTTGGCGTCCAGTTTATTAAATCAGTACTTTCAAGGCTCTATTTAAATGTTAAAGATGTTTCTGGTATTATAAAATGATAATAATAGTAACTCTTAATTTGGAAACATGTATACATGCATTTAGTATAGGGCATACATCACAGTAATTAAAAATAGACATGACCAGAGATTCATAGACTTTTTATTGTTTTATAGTTAAGGACAAATTTATGAGCATAAATTGTACGTAGTCTAAAATTAGTTTTTTAAAGGTTTTTTACATGGTTAGTGAATGTAATATTTCCGTTAAATGTGACACCGAGGATTTAATTGCTTTTTAGAATTTTAGATTTTAAAATAATATTAGATTTTGTAGCATTTAGTCAAAGATTACGATCTTTGCAATAATTATATATATTTGTAAAATCTTCATTCAGATCAGACTCAGGAGTTTGTATATAATCTGAGTCAAAGTAGTGAATAAGCAGCGTATATCTAAAAGATTTAGGGAGTGCTTTGGAATGCATCCCACAGATGCGAGCAGTACTTCAGGTTTGGTCTGATATGGGATTTGTAGAGTAGCAGTAGTTGTTCTGGGGAATACAATTTCTTGGAGCGGAAGAGAATTCCTAGCTTCTGGGATACCGAACTAGCGAGGCCGGCAACATCGTGTTCCTAGTTCCTAGTTCTTCCTAGTTTATAATTGTGGTTTGAATATAATGTTCACAGAAATCTTATTAGGTCTTTTAGAATGGATCCAGGAATTTATTTGGGATACTTTGAATTAATCAGAAACCTGTGACTTATAGAAAAATGAGAGGGTATTATTAATAGAAAAAAATTGAACTTAGTAACATAAAATAACGATTTTTTGAGAGGCCTCATCAATTTTTGTTTTTCGTTTATTACACGTCGCCAATGTAACGGTTTCAAAAAAATATGTAGAATTGGTTTCATCCATATAGATTTGTTGCTGTGACAGACAGACAGATCGGCAGACAGAGCAACAAGAATGGATGACATAATTTCATGATGTAGTTATCTAGTTACTCTAATTGTTGCATCATACCATACACATATTAGCTAAGACTTTAGCTTATGATTCATAAAATATTGACGAACATCTCAGAACAGGTACAATGACTTCTGTTAACATAACTGTTGTAAAACGCATAATGTTATTAGACAAAATACAGCCAAATAAATCTTAAAAGCGACCAGGAACACCAAAAGGCAGTAACGAATCTACGGATACTGCAGATCCTCGGCACAGTCAAATCTGAAAACTCCACATTTTCATCACATTCCGGAAAATTCATGGTCATGAATTTTTGTTTAGTAAAAATATGACAGAATGAGACGTTTATAAATAATATAAATGAGAACTGATATGAAGACCTTTCATTTGGAGTTAAATCATTATTTGTTTACTTAACTTCCCACCACCACTGAAGGATCCACCGAGGTGAATACATACAACAAAAATATTAATAATACTCGTACTCAAACTACGGCAAAATATTCCATACAAACTCTTGAATGGGTCCACTTCAACAAAAAATACTAAAGTAAAATCTATCACCTAATCAAACTACATGACATCGCACTGCTTTTAATTTGAAGTACTACGACCATTAGGTGATAACTGTACCGATACGATGTTTTATTCAAGTAGATAAACCGTATCGTCGGTGACACCAACGAACCCATGCTAATCGCATGCAGAGTGGTATAAGGATACCTGCGTAACTGACTGTCTACCATCTCTCTCACATAACAAGTCGCGTACTGTTGAAGAAAGGACGACGAACGACCTTCAGGTCACGGTGTCCGTGAGTAAAGGCCGCGGCCAATGCCCGTCTTTGTTCTATGCCTAGGTCAGTATATAGGTTAGTATTAATTTGCTGTATTATACAGGACGGCGTAAACTAAGCAGACATTGAGAAGAGCTATCGCTTAGGGGTTACCGGTCTAACACCTACATTTTTTTATACTTGTGAGGACTCGTACTATACTGAGTTATATGTTACATATGTCAGTTAATTAAAAAAAATGATGAAAAGTGCTTATCAAATTAAGAGCACTAAAAAAAAATTCAAAAGCTTAAATCTATCAAAATACCTTTTGTTAATTGCAATAACTTCAACTTAAAAGACTTACAATTACAATGTTAAGATAGTGCGAATTTTTTATGTGAACCTCATTATATTATTCGAATGCAACCCTTTTGGACGACCCAGACTATATTGAAGCCCATTTGGAGTAAATGATATGAGTAGTAGCTCTTATTTGTTTTTAGGATGTCGCTGTGGTCATCATCTAGGACAAATTAGCGATAATTGTTAAGTTACTTTTATGGTTTCTTGAAACTTTCCCTCCTTCCGAGCACTACAAAAAGTCCTTTTGAAGAATGATTGCTTAAATTGCTTAATGTAATATTGAAGGCAGATCACGTAAAAACTAATATGACGTAAAATAAATAATCAACAGGAACCAGGTGTCCATATAATTTCATGAATGAGATTACTGAGTTATTAGAAATAAATTTACTTCCAAAAACAGTTTATTAAAAATGACCAAACGGCGTGTGTAAATGAGTAGTTCAACATTCTTGATATTTTAGATATTCCTCAAAGAACCATGTAGAGTTAGGATAACTATATAATGTGTCAAATTTAAAAATCTTTTGAGTTTTGTTTTTGTTCTAGTTACATATCTTCAGCTTGGAGCAGTTCCGTTAAATCAAAGCATTTCATTTGCAATCTATAATCTACATGCTTAATGCAAATTGTTTTATGTCTACAATTAGTTTATTACTTATCTCTAGTATATTGTTATTGTATTATATTGTATTGTATTTGAATGCAAAACTCAAAGGAAACTTATCTATCACGTAATGGCCGAATCAATAAATATTTCGAACATCCACAACTCTATATTTTCTATAGTTCATCTAGTCAATCATCTTGACATATGTTCAACAATCCTGCAATATTTGATATGGGTTTCTTTGAAAGTACCGTCATTCGGAGTTAATGTAACATGATTCCAGCAAAGTATTCGATAACAACTAGGAAACCTGTCTAAATAAAATGCGCGGTAACCGTTGTAATGGTGCGGGCATTTTTAAAAGTGCACTTTCAAAACACCGCTATCCGCTTAAACTTATGATTTTGAAGTTCGCCAGATAGGCAGAGATTCTCAGGGTACTGCTACAATGCAGTAAAGCGATCCATACACAAACGTAGGAGACATATAATTGTATATAGTCGTCGATCAGTCTCTATTTTATGGACTCGACTATGATACATGTTCTACCAAACTGTGGGAAATAATTATCCCGAACGATATCAGTACAACAAAAAGCAGAAAAGCCTAATGAGCTCATCTTCACCAGATGGAATTTCAGACGTCTTGAATAGGCCTTTTTCATTAGTCATTCTTGTGGAATGAGTCTATTTACACATGGCTATAATTTTCAAGATCAATATGAATAGACATTCATCCTGTTACAACACTTCTGAGGCGCGATTAGCTTTATGACTTCCTGAGGGGTTATCTTTGAAGAAACATTAGAAGCAGTTTATCATAATTTCGAAGACAACTTTTTTCTAATTGAATTATATATATCTATTGAGGATTTCTCTATATGCATGACAGAATATTTCTCGTTTCGGAGAAAACATATTTTTTTAGTATTAAAGTTGGGGAACGCGCCTATTAGGTTCTTTCACGGTACTAGTTGATTCAGTTGTATTTAAAAGTATACAGTGTTTGTGTGTGTAAAAAAGTGTGAACCTTTTCCAATAGAATGCAGCAGTAAAACGATTCAGTCCTTTTTTTAAATTGAGTATAAGGCGAAGCACTATGAGTATAGTGATACGGGTCATTTTCACCATGATCAAGGAAAATCATTACACAATGTTTCAATTAATTCGATCTTACTTCCCGTTATCATGGCAGTGTTGTATTGTAATTGCGGTTTCAGTTCCTTTCCTTTACCTGGCAGTCTATCTGTGCGTTACCGTTTGTGTAAAAAATCGATATAAGAACTGCATCTATTTTGAAGTATATTTCAAGAGAGACATGAAATGGATCTTTACCTCACTAACTAAGTTAAATAGTAGCGAGCTAATTTGTCATAATGGATTCCCTTGATTACATCTGTTATAAAAATGAGGGTTGTTAACTTAACTATTATCGTTATAACCGCAATGTCTTCAAATAGATTACTTGAAACGTATATGGCATACCTAAGACATCGGGCATGATAATCTTATTCATCAATTAATTGAAGTACCATTGTGGAAGCGCATATCGCAGATGACCGAGCAGGTACCATAGCACAAGTACCTCGCTGAGTATACATTTAGAAAAATCCGCGATAGATCGGTTAGCAATGATGAATTATTCAATTCGTACATTGTAACCAGTACCGGTACTCCAGCGTGAGAGGAAGATTGGTTTTCATGTTTCAATCGAACATGCCAGGATATCACCTCTGTTCATAACATATGATTTTTTAGATTTTCATATATACTCGTATAACAATAAACTGTTTCCAGAGCAAAAATGTATAGAGCATATCTGAAAGTGGCGAAACGATTTCCTCATAACAGAAACTTGATACTCATCTCCAAGCGTCGCGCACTATGGCGCTGCCCATTGGCAACTTACGGAGTCAAAGGTCCTAACACGAAACATGCATGTCTATAGCAGGTCTGATGCATAGTGGAGAGAATTAGAAACTTGACAGCAGAAAATAAAAAAAGTATGTAAAAAGACAGACTAGATGATCACATTGACCTTGACCTAATATCTACTGTGCGATATATTTTTAGGTGTCATTCATTAACAGGATATGAAGGCTGAAAAAAAGCCCAGCGAACAAATACAACAGATAGTTATTTCTACATTGGATATTTTCAGAGCCGATAGGAGAAAAACGTTACTCAAAATGAGAAAAGCTGAATTTATGAGAGTTTCAATTCCTTATTATGTCTTTTGACAACGGAAATATGTCACTAATTTTCGATAGTCTGTCGGTCGGTCTATCGGTCTCTTCATTGATGTTTTAATTGTATGATATCACTAACAGCTGCGTCGATTTTGATGAAATTTAGAAAGCATGATGCTGTAAGATCATAGTCAATAATGCTGCGATATTTTTGAAAATCCCAAAATTGGGTGCGGAGTGATTAGTAAACAGATTCCCAAATTACATTTGTTTTGTTTGTTTTCTGAAAACCTGAGCATAGTTGAACATATTTTTTCATAGCAATCAAACATTTAAAGAAATTCCAACCTCCATTTTTGTCTGTTCCTCAAGTTCTTGACCACTCAAGAGCAAAGCCAAAAAAAGGGGCTAGGAACATTTGAAATCGACAAATACCCAAATTTTCGAACGGTTTCCAGGTTACGGATTTGCTTCGTAGTGCTTAAACTTTATTGGGTCAAAAATTCGTGAAAATTCATATTTATTTTGTTTTTCGAAGCCACACTCAGTTTGAGTATGGTGAAAAAATAGATTAATGCTTCTGAACTACCAAGTCAGTCTATTTGACCATATTTTTGGTTAGTACAGCCTGGAAACTGGGGAGGGATTACTTTCATTTCACTCTTACTCCGTAAATTCCATATTGGTCTTTTTTGTGCTTAGACAATGAGAAAAATAGTTTCCGATATAAAATTTCTCACATCACCGTCTGAAAGATGATATATGAGTTCGCAATGTTCACTCGTGACTTCAAGGCTGGGATCCTTTATACAAGTGTTAGTAAAAATTATGGGGTTTCCATGTCCTTGAGTTGTGGTATCTGTTATGTTGCTGGAATCTTTTTACGTAATACTTTATTCGTGGAATGTCTCAATTTGAATCCAGTTTTTAATGGTCCACTTCAGTCGTGGTCGGCTCATCTACCACATGGTTTATTGGCCGTTCAGCTTAAACAGAGTACCGTAGGCCGCAAACTAGCGACCGTCCATAAAGCCTACGCTGCCAGTCAGTCGGAAAAATTGGAGCAAAATCTCGCGTTATAATTGCTACATTGCCGGTCGGACTGAACGTTACCCGGAATCAGGAGGTTTATGCTGTATCAGATTGTTATTAAGCTGTTTTATCTAGTGTAGATAATTGGATAGAAATTTATTGTATCCACGTTCTTTCACGGATTTTTATCTATACAGGTGGAGAATATTCAAAATGCAAAATGCAAAATAAAGGAATTTCATATTTTTCATGTATACCTGTACATAATATGTAAATTAAAACTTCAAAATGATCAGTCTTCCAGCAAAATACCACGCACACAATATATAGGAATATGGATAACGGTAAAAATTTTTGAATCACATATGTGAGAACTTAGAGTCATGTCATTAAGTCTATATGGGTTTTAGAAAACTTTAGATGTGACAAGCGGATGCAAAACACTCCAAAGAAACTAATAAATCATTGTTACATGTAAATGTGATATAAGGTTCAATGAAATCAACCACAAATTATGTTCAGTTTGGATTCGTTTTCCCTAGAAAATAATGTTCCTTAAACCAATTATAGATTTGGATCACTGATTAATCAGCTACTTAGGGGTAGTTTCCCTCCCCTCTTTTCATCAGAAGCGATGTTAAAACCCATAGAAATTATGTAGGATGACCAAGTTGATAATAAATCATAATTCACTATCTTGTGACTCATGCCATTAATTAAATTACATGATTGAATAAGTTGATTAAATTTTTAGAATAGAAATTTTCATATATAAATTAATTAAGAATACTCAGTTAAAAAAAGGTATGATCTTGAAACTCAATGCGAAAGATGAACCATTGATTAGTTTGAAATATAAACTCTTTTAAGTCTGAGATACATCTCAGTATCAATGTTACAAAATAGACGTGAATATCTTCCAAACCATCAACTCCAGGAACAAAATTATTCAGTGATAAATTGATACTGAGAAAATGGGTTACAAAAGAATCAGGACACTTTTATCTCTAGTGCAAATCATATGGTTTCACGATTATTCATACTTTTGACTAGAGCTATTCCTATTCCCAAAGGATTTTGGGCCACTACCTGGATTCTGATACCATTTACGCAACTTTTGGTGGAAACGTGAAAACTTAAACATACTGATAGGTGATATTTTTAAAAATGTTCTCACATTAGAGTCAGTAGTATATCAAATTTTCGTTTTTTCTAATTTTTATAACAGATTTTCACACTGCGCTTGATATTTAATCTTACAACAAAAGAAATGGTTAACTTTCAGTTTCCAACCGATAACTAGAAAAGTGGTGCTACATTGACGATCGTAGGAATATATATATCAAACTATTAAGCACCACCGTGTAAAGGAGAATATCTACAGAAATAGAGCATGGATAATAATCAAATCATACTATCCACCATTATTATCGTTATAAGTATCACCGTGAGGAACCTGATTGATAGTCCAATGAAATGTTCGATTTGTGGTGAAAGCTTTCTGCTGGTGACATAAAATTTAATAACGAGAAAGATATAATTTCCACAAGTCGAATTACTGCCAGTCTATTTGTTGTGAAGGAAAGTGAATTTTTTGCTCGCGATAAATATCTCGTTTTTATTATACCTGGAGATTACTTTCCATTTTCTTTCGATAAGTTTTTCGCAGTATTTACTCTACTTTATTGAAAGAGAAACTGGTATTATCATGTAAGATACTAGGTCCATGTTATTCATTACGAATATAGAGGAAAGTAGAATGCAAATGATATGGATATTACTGTTTATTTATTAATATGTTGTGCATAACGTATTCAGAAATTGGCAAAAGTTAATCTGGACAAAAACGATTTTCTTTTCATATGAATAGCCTCACAAAAATGGCGTCGAGTAGGTAGACTATTTAGTTGTCACATAACGGAATCAGTTTATAAATCAAGATTTGGATCAGAGTTTGGAACAGTAAATATTTTGGAATTGGATGTTTTCCAAGATTTCAGTAATTTCGAATATGTTGCTTATTGCAAGTGGAGCAATAGTTGAAAAATTCGATCAAATTATTTCATTAAACTCGTAGCATTTGACGACACAGTAGATAAAATTGCAGTACTTTGTAGACGTTGCTAAAGCACAAACGGAACAAATTTGCATCCTGAAAAAATAGCGTGGTGTTAGCTTAGAAATAAAGATTTGAATAAGCGTTTGTGTGTCTGATTTACTTTTGGAGTTAAAGTTAATAAATGCAGAACATTCTGAATTTTGATTTGTTTTTAATTTTGAACATTTTTCCAAAGCTTTCATAATTTAGAATATTTCTTACTCGCGGATCATCAAAATACTAAGCTATCTAAAATGTTTTGTCAATCGGTTCAGGGATAGTAAGGAGTTCGAGAACGTTCAATCTGAAATACATACAAAAATAAAATTTGCTCACATTTACTCATTCCATGTGATAAAATTCAATAATAAATTACTGGAAACTGAAAATACTAAGGACTAAGCGTTTGTAAGAAAACAACCGATTACTCAACTTTTATCATTATACGATTGAGGTTGGCACAAAGTTTAACATGTACAATAAAATTGCTTCTGATCTGTATATCCTTTTCCAATAACGCGAAACTTCACAGAACAAAGGCAAAATAATGAGGTATGAAAAGTTCATTCCTTCGAAGCAAATTACTTAGCCTATTTCAAAGATATATGTTAGTACTCAATAAATAGGTAATGCTCTCATTCGTTACAATTAGATAAAATTCGCTCAGAACTTTTACAATGAATGTTTGATTTTTATTTGTTTTTTTTTTCATAACAGCATGGTTCCTAAAATGTATGGGCGAGTCAGGAACTTATACATAAAAAAATGTATGATTGGAATTTTTTGTTGTCGTTGTACCAGGAATAAAAATGCTTGCTAAAAGCAAGTAATATATCTTCACTACGCTATTCAAATGTCTGTATTACGTAGGTATGTAAGCATTATCGGATGAACACAAGGAAATTCATGCATCAAACGTATGCAACACACAATACTGTCCAAGCTTCGGTTGTACCTCTACCACTACTTTATTTCGAACGGTACTGCTGCTAGTGCTGCTGAACCGTACCGTACCGTGGTAGTACTAGTATATTAGGAGTGGTGGTACTGCTGTTGATGTTTAGTTTATGCAATCATTTTGTCGAGTTAGTGTATTGCTGGTTGCCACTACTTTATCCTTAACACTTGTATTTTTGCTTTCACACCTGAAGCTTTAGTATTTTTGGTATCGGATTCCCTATGCGTTATGGTTTGCATACGTCAGTGTCGTAGCTAGGGACTGCAGCGCCCAGAGAAAGTGTAACAATTTGCGTATCCCTTATGGACATAACTGAGTCCGTACTAATCATATTTCTCGTTTATTTAGCACCCGATTTTGCGCCCCATCCACACGCACACACCTGGGGCGAGATCCCTATTTGTCCTACCCTAGCTACGCCCCTGCATACAGTTGGGTGATTATTATGAATTCCTGTTTTATGTGAATTGTTTTGGATCACCCTTCTATTTTTTTGTTGAATTTGATTAGATTCACCATTTTGGGTTCAAACTTTTATATTCTAGGGTATTGCTGGAACCGACCTCAAAATATTGTAGGCCCCTAATGTTGAGTTTCGTTACTAAGTGTATTCATAGTGATCTGCGCTTAGTTTATGATCGTAAGTACAATCAGTCAATATACCTCACATCATTTTTCTGTTTGTTTCAGATACGGTAGATTGAACGTACTGCGCTGGCTTCTGTGGGAGGGGGAGCGGTGCGCGGACGAAATGCCGGCACTGGACCATCGGGCAGCTCCAGACACTGGAGGAGGCGGCCATGGAGGTCATGCCACCACTTTGGCTCTCCACTACGCCGCTGCTAGGGGCTGTTTGGACTGCGTCAGACTGCTGGTGGATAGCACACCGGACTTGAGGTAAGCCTAAATTCAGAAGTGTATTCATACCTCTTACTGGGGTGGGTTTATTTTTTGTCAAGTTATCTGGGTACCGCCAACAAACCATTCTATGCTGCCAATTGATTTACACCGAAGTGGAGAGAATTTATTGCTTGTCGAGAAGGCGCGATTCTAGCAATATCAAGAAAAATAGAGCGTGTCGAGCGTGTTACATTTGTCATTACCTAGAATGGTGGTAATTAAAATGAGGTTTGGTAGAATTTTACGTCGTCACCCTCTGAACAGGCGCGTATCCGAGGGGGGTAATGGGGGTAATTACCCCCCCATGAAAATAAAATTTCCAAAGAAACTGGTGGAATATAAATCAGTGAACATTTGGTTGAGTACAGTACTGTCAGAGTCATCAGTAAATAATTGTTCAAATACCCGCGATGATCCTCCCCCCTCCCCCATTTCAAAGAGAGCATTACCCCTCCCATAGGTTAACCCTGAATACGCGCCTGCCTCTAAAGTGGTTAGAAATACTTTAAAACAGAATCTGGTTCTTCTCAGAATTCTTCCAAACATAAACTGCCCCTGTAGACTTAATCATCAAAAAATATTGACCTTCCTACTTTACATATCGGAATATCAACAACTCTTGGAATCTAGACTGGAAATGTAGGAAACAATCAGATTAATGGAAACGTTACTCCACTGGAATAAGAAGCTGTTTTTCTAAATTTCTTGAAGATTATTAAAAATGCCGTCTGGTAGGTTAATGCTGTGCCTCCCACGCAATGGTATCAGTTAAAGGTTTTGGATAGGATTTTGGAATTTATGTGGATCAACAATAATATAATTTCTTATTAAAATCTTCAATTGACTGGTACTACCATATGTACAATACACAGTCTAGTTGACGTCCTTTTTAACAGGACACTTTCGTAGCTATTTAGGAACTTTATTCAGTTAAAATGTGTCAATCTATAGTAGTTACTGGAACAGAAGTGGGACAAATTAACCTCCTTAGGAAAAGTGCTCCTGACTTCCTAAAACGCCGTCCAACCGGTTAAAGAAATATGAACGGTTTAAATTTCTACTAGATGCTTATAATTCGGATGATCATACAATTATATGAAGATATATCATTTCTGTAATATGATAACAAATGTCGAACATTCCAAGAAGTATGGAGAGTTACTGCACGTAAAGAAATTTTAGTTGCTTCCTCCCCCATTTTTGACACCTTCAAAGAGTTTGGAAAATTATCAGAGATCTCTGAATCGCCAAAAACTAATTTTTTTTTAGTTTTTTACTACTTTTGCCACTACATCGATTTGAAAAAGTACAATGCTTTTTCATTCCTGACATAAAAGTACTGGTTTCATTAAAAGTGTAGACATGTTGATATATTTAGAATTTGTTGAATGTAGTCAGAAGTATAAAATGCAATAAAAAAATATTTTTTCATCGTCATTGCTTAAACTAATCATTAGAGCTGAAGAAAAGAAAAAGAAAAATGTTGTATAGTTAGTAATGATTTCTATTGTGAAACACATTTATGTGACATTTTTCAATTATAAAACAATAGGTATTATGAAAATATAGATACGTACAAAATAACATAGGTATTTTAATTGACCGCAAATGATAATTTTTTTACAATATAATGCCCCTTAAATGAGAATCTAGTTAACGTATCTTTAAATCTGAGTATACTTTTAAAAATTGTCTATTATAGCAGCTACCACAGTTTACAAATTTTTTTGTACATATGTAAAACTAGCAAAACTGCACGTACTGTCACTAGCAGTGATTTTGCCGCTACCACTCTTCAATGTGTATCTTCTTGAAAGGGAATTTATGATAAAGTGTAGGAAGTACTGTCGCAATCTAGATAATTTTATTACATTTGTACTACGCGTATATTTATTATCATTAGTAGAATTCTGGAGGCACTCCTATTCCTGATGATACTATTTATTTTACTTCTGAAGCAACCAAAGCAAAGGTCTGGTAATAGCTTTGTTCATTACCCAATATAATGAAGCTCTTGCTTACATTTCTATATTTTTCCATGAATTTTAAAGTATCTGTGTAAGGCATTAAATCAAACCCTCACTAATTGATGTGTACAAAGCTTTCTAAAAATGTTTAGTATGAATTTTATTTTAATTACATTCTATTAGAAGTGAAAGGATTATGGTCATATTGGAAATTGGATGGTGAGTGTTTAGCTGGCTTTAAAGATTTTCATAATTGTAAATAGAAAAGAAGGGAAGGCATGTAGATTGACTCAGTACATCCTACGTATATGGAGTCTGGGATTTTAGTGGACCATTACTGAAAACTACATACCAAATAGGTGGTCCCTCATGTCAGCTCTCAGAGATTGTCTGTTTTATGTTGCTTTGTTCACTCATGCTACAGAAGAGTTTGTATGCTGTGAGAGCTCAATCCACAAAGATGAGTTTCTCAAAAAAATGAATTTCTGAAAAGGCTCTTTCGAGGTGTCGGAAGCTCGACATGTTGGGACATCCATTCTAGTGTTCGTTGTACTCTTGCTCTATTTATCCAAGACATCTCGATTGAATAGTTACACTTGTACAATCTCTATTCTGATTCGATATTCCAGACTTTGGAAATCCTTTGCGATGTAGGTCCGTCCACTCGACGTATTGCTCTTTCCTAGCTCGAGTCCAAAACTCCACGGATTGCTTTGGAACGTATCCCTATACATGAGAACAGTATTCCAAAAATGTGTGATTCGAGACTTTTAGGGTAGTAATAGCCCATCCAGAAGACGGTATTATTCTCTGAGAAAAAAATTCAACCAATTGGCATAGACCCGGTGGCAGCTCATAAGTAGTACCTTGTCTAGAAGTCCCACATGCCATACCTATCAAAGCTTTCGATTTATGCATGTTGTGTAACTGCTCGAGATTCAATGAAGTTGATTCCCTGAGGATCTATGTTTGTGAAAGCCATACTGGCGATAACTGGTGACGTTTTTGTTCAGATAATCTCAGAAGCTATACATTGATGACACTTTCCACAACTTCTGTCTGATTTTAATTTTTTTAGGAATGCACGCGATCTACCTTCAATCCAGTAGGAAACACTCCTTGCTGGTATCAGATTTCAAAAAGTTTGCAAAGGAGTGGTATAAGCTATGCGGTGCAATGTTTGAGGACAATGGCTAGTATTAGGTCGAGACCAGTAGATTCATTTCAATGAGTCCAATTTAGTTCATTAAGCCCAATTTACATTACGCTGTTGTGATATAAATTCAGGCAGTTTCAAGCTCACCCTGCTAGTGGTGGATGTAGTAGTGGTTGAAACTTCGTCTTAAAATTGGAAGCGAAAACATGTAGTCCAAAGGTCAGTGGCAGATTTACAAATTTACCGCCAATAGGCTATTCAATGTTTGCCGTCCTTATCGACCTCGACTTCGATACCCTACTTCACAATCATAATAATTACATTTATTCTGTCGATGAAATTGCAACTGTCTCCTCATTACATCAGCTTTTTTCCGTTACTAGTAAGATTGTGAACTAGGGGATCATTGTGTCAGCTTCTAGATTATTTTTACAACCCACCATTTAGTGAATATTACACGAGAAATAGTTATTAGGTATACTTTGAGGTAAAAAAGCTCAATCACGTACTAATTGTACAGTGAGTAGGTATGCCTTCAAAATTTTCGAGATTCGTTTTCACTGGGCATATAATAAATGTTGTTTATTTCTGTAAGAACAAAAAAAGGGTCCAGCCTACTCAGCCTGCTGGTAAATCTGCAACTGCCCAAGGTACCAAGGAGATAGATGGTGTTTTTACTTCTTGCGATACTCGTCAGCATGATGTGAGCTTTTTTGTTTATAAACTGTTTTGTTATTCATTATTCCAACTGTCAGAAGTTATATATAGCATCTGCAACTAGAATTGCAATTCTGCAATACCATGACAAAGTGAGAAACACCTTGTAAGAATGAAATTGCGACTTCATTCCATCGAACATTTGATGGCAGTGGGGAAGCTTTCAAATTAAATTTCAATACAAAAGACCGTCATTCTTAATTATCAATGTGAATTTAATATAAAAAATTCAATTTTTCTCTATTTTTATATTTTAATTAAAGCTGCCGATGCAATCAACCGCAGTGAAGTTAACTTTTAATGAATGTGGTACCAATTATTGGCCACATAAAGCGGTACAAATCGTGGCTTTGAACACGCGATATGTTTCAAAAGTTTCACTAAAAAACAGATCTCTACAGCATCAAACTACGATATGAGTGAATGTCATTAAGTACATATCACATGAAGGTGTAATGCCAAGCAGCAAGAAGTCATGCTCCAAATGTGAACACCTACTCAAAATTACACATTGTTCTTTCTCATCCAAGCTGACTTGTTTAGGCACGTGCACATACGTTTGTAATGAGTACTTTCTTTTTCTGTCTGCAATTAAATGACTATTTAGCACTATCTGCATATCTAGAAAGAGAATGTTTGATTTTACTCTGGTCTGTCTTGAAATGTAAAGCAGTTGAATTTTTTGAAATTGAGTGCAATAATTTCCTTTCATTATTTCGAAATAGGCTTCCCTGTTAAACACATGATTTACGTATATATGCGCATATACATATATTTGGATTTGTTTTTTGAGGATTAAATTACGTTATGCATAAACATGCATATCTGTAATACAGTTTAAATATTTAATATGCTATGTAAATGCTGAAATAAATGCGAAGGTAGAACGTAGAGTGAATGGCTGGAAGCTTGAACTAGTGGTGGTTTTTCAAAGTATCATGTACGGGTTTACGACCATGCATACCATATAAGCATTTTATGAAGTCGACCCTACGCCAAATAACTAGTAAACAAGGTGTCTGTTACTTGGATACTTGTTAATTAATCGACAAATAATTTAAAGCTGCAGAGACCTTATGTTACATTCACTTGTTTGTCGATATTTATTATCCATAATGCAGATATGTAGTCCAAATTATAACATACATAACATTATATTTAATTGGACATTTATATTTGTTTTGTTCTGTCGGCCTAATATTCGATACTATAACTGATAAGTTTAAGCCAGGAAAAAGTGACATCATGTAAGGAGATCGTTTTAAGGAACACGCCAAAAAATTACTCAATCTGATTGTAATGTTCGCGGCACAAATTGTATAATTTATTAGGTTACAGAGACAGACTGTTACTTTCCACTGAATTTTTGAAAATTGGAGATATGTTTCTTGCAGAATTACAGTTTTGCTTCAATATTGCACAAAATGGACTGACTTGGTACTTCCCGTTCAGTTACGATACAGTTTTTCACTTGGAAATCTCATTCATTAGTATGATGATATACAAATTTTAACGGCTATATCTTGTAGATTTCTAAATGGACCATGTATCCCTATTTGCTCTTATTTTCATAATCTTTTAGTGAGTAAAAACCTTTTCTTCAATATTCGTTGCCACTGATGTCTTGGAGACTGGTCAACTCTTGTAACGGTTTTCATGGCTGACACGTACAAAATGTGTGTCCTGATAAATACATCATTTGAAGTAGGTTTGCTATATTTGTAACTGGTCCAAAGCTTCTCAAAATATTAGTTGTCCAAAAATAAAGAAGCACATTAGCAGGATTAGAATACCTCAATTTTGGTCGCAGTAATTCCTAACTTTAAAATTTTATTCTGGGCGCAGTTCAGCTTAGTATCAACACCGTCGAACGTTGTTTCACATCAAGCAGCATTTAAAAGAGACATTATGTTAATAAGCGATTAGTGATCAGTTTTCAACTATGATAAATGATGTGTTACTAGTTTAATCTTTATATCTAACAAAATTTTTGAATATCTTCAACCAGTAGTCAGCATGGATCACGCAAAATTTGTGACTGATAGTTTTTCATTTCTATTTTTTTTTATTTCGGTGTCCAATCCATCATACTGAATCATTTAGTTGAGGCTAAGACCAATTATCTACTACAAGGAAATTGCAGTTTACCAAGGAGGTTACCGCATAAAGTTTTGGCGGACACAGATATTGGAACTCTCTGATTCTCCATCTGCATATATACACTTTACGATAGCATTGTGTGCGTGAAATCTAGTACAAATCAGAAAAAATATACTGTTAAATAAGATGACATAGAATAAAGGCACATAAACCAACTGCCGTTCTTGTGATGGTTGGCACTCGTTCGGCCTGTTTCCAATATCTGGGCCGAAAAGTATTTATGGAACAGTTGTTTTGGTTCCACGCGAAGTTAACTTTCGATTTCCTGTGGATAAGGATATAAATAACATTCATACCTATTACTATGGAATATCACACAATTGATATTTACCACACTTTTCCTTGAAAACAACCTTTTTTGTAGGAAGATGTCTCCTTATTAGGCATCAATCAGGCAAGGATTTTATACCAAACTTTATTAAGTATTGGGTTCAAATTATTATATGTATATAATCGAGAACTGAAAGTATTTATCTCATTTAAGAATGTGCATATGCGGAAAGTGCGCGAGATATTTTAATTTACATACTAAAATATTCAATTATCTTGGACATGGGCAATTCATCAAGAAGAACTAATATTTAAATTAGTTGCATGCTTGGCGGAATAATCATCAGCTTTCGCTATCAAATGAGCAACTTATTTGCATCTCCGTGTTATGTATAGTCGTGTTAGTCTAAATATAGAAGCAGAATACTATTATTATTAGAATTGTATTAATATATTCATATTACTGCATCCCTATGACAGTCAAATGGGGAAGTTGTCTATGATTTCTAGATATAAAAGATTTGAAGTAATATTTTCTTTCAAGATTGGTTTGTCAAACGTTTTTAATCGTCTAACGTTTTTTTACATACCGTGTATACTTGCTTTTAAAATTAATGGCTGCTACCTAAATCAACAAACAGCTAAAGATGATAGTATTTTCATGATAAGTTTAACATAAACCATGCAGATAAAAGTATTGTGTATTTACCACGCAGTTTCACAAATAAAACTTTTTCTTTCAGTGACGCGTCTCAATTCATATTTAAATCAGCGTCGGACTGTTAGATTTGACTTCCCAGATTACTTGCCAACTAGCTAACTAGATCATATCATGGATACAAAACTATAGCTCTCAATTCTTGCATACTATTTATTCTATCTAGCTATGCTTCTATTGAATTATTTACTTTTCCTTTATATTTTCTGTCGTAGACGAAGTCTTTTTTGGCGACTGCATTTGCACTAGTGTTGAGGAAAATCCCTATAAAACCTTAACCATCGCCGACACAATGTCCTTAAGATATTTCATGTGATAAACTATTTTATTTCATAAGACATTTCACATTCTTAGATATTTTATTCCTTGTATCAAATATTTAAAAAAGAAAATTTGCAACAGAGAAAACCACCTGCATCCTGTTTTTAAAAAAACAATTGATGTCAAACCACCCTCATCCTTGCTTAAGATACCACAAATACGTTGATAGTATCAAATTCCTAGGACTAAACTTTGACGAACGACTGACATGGAAACAGCATATAAGGTATCTGGCACGGTCTTGTCAAAAGGGACTAAAGATGTTGAGATGCCTAGCAAACAAGCAATGGGGATTTGAGGGAAAAGTCTTGCTCAGCCTATATCTGTCTCTTATTAGATCAAAAATCGATTACGCATATGATTCCGCAAGCACTTCTACACTTAAGCAGCTGGACACCATCCATAACTCGGCACTAAGATTAATTCCGTGCATTTAGAAATACGCCTGTGGATAGTCTGTATTGTGAATCTAGCGAAGTCAATCTCCATTTAAGACGACAAATTCTGAGTATGGCATATGCTGCTGACATTAAATATAACCCCAGAATACCATTTTCCAAAAATATAGTCACAGGAAGACAAACAGTTCGTGTAATGGACTACACAGAATGCCTTCTTATAGCCAAATACAATATTTGCTATAAATAAATAAGTATGCTTAACATTCCTACACAGCTTCTAACCAACCATCTGAGGAGGATAAATCCACCATCTATCAATACAGAGCTGATTGGTATCAGTAAACATGATACGCCTACTCATTATTATTCAAAACTTTCATGAAATCCTGAGCCGTTATCCCGATTACACAAAAATTCACACCGACGTAGCTAAACTTGAAGTAAACACCGAAGCAGCTGTCGTAACCTCAACCTGTGATATTTCTTTAAAGTTACCGAACGAAACAACAGTCTTGACAGGTGAACTTTATGGAATAAGCTAGCTTTAAAGTGGTTAATTATTACCGACTCCTCGAACTCGCTGCTCCTTGTCAAAAGGATGTATGTCACAAAACTCCTGATAGATTTGATAAAAGAAGGAATATCAATTTTGTCCACTCAAAAAGAAATATGTCTGTTAGGCGCATGAAATCGTTGGCAAAACAGCAGCAAACATTATCGTTAAGTCGACACCTCAAATCCCGGTATCAGAAATAAAGGTCAATTTCAAACAAAAAGCTATTAACCGTTGGAACGAGCAATGGAGCAATGGGTAAACAAGATCTCAAAGCTACGTGAGTTGAAGTCTTGTCTATCTTCATGGCAAACCATAACAGGAAATAGAAGATGGCAGGATACACTTACACGTCTTCGTCTGTGACACACACGGCTTGCCTACGGGTACCTGTTCGACGGCGGAACCATTTCTACCTGTGAAATATGTGAAGTGCCTCAAACTGTAAACACTTACTCGTGACTTGCCCAAAGTTAGAAGTCTAGCGACACCAGTGCGACGTGGATGGAAATATCAATAGTATTTTAGGACCATGTTGTAATGTTAAAAATCTTATAACTTTACGTAGATACTCGATAAATTGTAACAAATCAAGTCTACCGTTAATGACGCTATGGGTTGAAGTGGAGCATTAAATAAGAAAAAAATACTTTTACAGAGCACTATAGCAAATGTGTTATTAATACATTGCAGATATTTATATATTTAAAATTTTGTTAACTTAAAATAACTTTTGTTTTGTTATTGCCACAGTATTGTTAAATTTATTTGATTAGTGTAAAAATGGAGTTTCCGTTGAATAAATAAATTAAAACGTTCACAAAGCATTTGATAAGAAACGTATGACACATGAATTGTTGACTCATCGATAATCTCTTTTAACTACGAATAGAAACGATTCGAATCTCTAGAAATATACCTACAGAAACAAGGTTGGGAAAATTTTTGATAATTCTTGGTTATTTGCTCAGAACTATGCTCCTAACGCACTGATTTAAAAAATGAGGCTTCATAACATACTATCGACGGACCGATAAAAAGGTCGATGCAAATGGGTGAGATGGATTTCCGTAATATAAACATAACACATCCAAAAGAGTTATTATTTCCAACTAGAAGATATACTCGATTACAGTACCTAATAATAATCAAAATGTATTCTAAAACATATGACATTAATACGACATGTTACCAGCAAACAACAATATAAGCAATTTATTCGGAATCAAAAATCACAGCACATAAGTACCAAGGATACACGTTTCAAATAGACATCACAAATTGTGGTGATGAATTGATTAGATAATTAAAATAATACATGAAATATCACAAGCACGACATTCAGAATTACGGATAAAGTTCCGATCTCGCTGATTCTATTTTTAACAGACAACATACTTTTAGTTTTGATAAGGCAAGAATTATTGCTCATGAAAAATGGCAATAAAGCGTTGATTAATGTTATTCCTGTTCTCTCGTATTTAGACGTAAAGGGAAGCAGGAAGGTAAGACCAATCTTATTAAAACTACTTTTTTTGTATACATTAATTAATGACCTTTATTTATATCATATCTGAAAAATATGAAGTACCTTGGGGTGTACAGTAAGTGGAGATGAACCTTAATATTGTTTAAAATGGAATAAACTGAAACATAGCTTTACTAAAAATCTTTTTCTATTTTGTCATCATAATTTAGGAAATTGATGATCCGATATAAGATTTAACCACATGAAATAATATTAATTACAAGCTTTTATTCAACTTGCAATGTATGTATGTAACTATGTAACTATGTTTGTTCGGTGAAATAATGCAACTCAACTTTGAAGCAGATATCTTCAACTGAGTGGGCTGAAATTTGTACACCCACACGTTTAGTTGGGATGACAATGCATGGTTAGCTGTGTGACGCCACTCTAAATCCAGGGAACACCCAAGATAACGGACTAGTTATTTTTAATGCATTCCTACAATATGGCTGAGAATAACTCGAAATATAAAGTGACGTCACTCTAAATCCAATATGGCGGACTTCTAAAGATGGCAGACTAAGTTTATATACCTTCCTACAATATGGGTATCAACGACTTACTGAGAATACGAATGAGAGTAAAGAAAAGATGGTAATCTTAAACTCCGTAGCCCCAATACGTCTCCAATTTTGGTATACTGGGGTTTCTGCAGAATTGTCCAGCGATAGCTAAAAAGTACAAAATTCAAAAAGTAATTTTTTTTTAAACTAGCTCTTATTTGAATTGGCTAAAGATTATAATGTTTTTAAGACTTTTAGTACCAACTTATAACGTCATTACACAATGTATATGATATAAAAGCTTGTCGCTTGTATAACAACTTTAATGTTTTTTATTGCAATTACTGTTGATTTATGTTTGGTGAAGGTTCGGTAGTATAATTATTCTCAAAATAGCATTACGAGAGTATTCAGACTATCTTCTCAGAAGGTATATGTTTTGTGATGAGATATCTGCTTCGATCATACATTTTTTTGTATTAGGAAATCTTATAATGAAGAAATGAAAGTAGACTATTATCAGTAGCGATACAATCAACTGTTATTAGAAGGTATTTTATGTAATAATGTTGAAAATCAAATATTATACTTCATCTGCTGTATTTGCAAAAATATAAGATCTGTGTTAAAGATACTAGAAACTCAAAATAAACTGTAATACAAAAGTACTTGCTGAAAAAGTCTCAGTGGATATCTGACAGCTTCAACCAAATAATAACTAAAATGAATTCGTAATGCTAAATAAGTTACATTTTCTCATATCAAGTCAACGGTTTTATAAAAAAAATATAAAATATCTCAAGTTAGTACTGGAGATAACTGTCTTGCTTTTATGCGATTTAATTAGTAATTAATTAATGTGTCAACTCAAAGGAGTTTCTGAGCAGGCCTTTCTCATAAGTACCGTCTAGACTGCATTCATATGCAATTTTCTTATAGATGTTCCACATGTTCTACAGATAAACAGCTTTATGTTAGTTTAGTGTTGAGTTTTGAAAATTATGGTTATGTAGTATATGGACAATGCTTGGTTCAGGAATCTTTTAGAAACCTTTCTATTCTATGTAAGGTCCTCAGTTAAGTGGAACAGCTTCATCGATACAATGCCCTCATCGACTTTTAAGTTGTCTGTGGCATTGAAATAATAACAAGTTTATCAACTACCTACATGAGTTCTATACAAATCCTGTTAATGTCATAATACAATAATGGTGATTATCCGACCATTCTTTGAACAAAAAAGCTCCAACGGTGCTGAGTGATCCTTGATAGTTACTTATTTACTTTTGACTGCTATTGTAGTGGATTGAATGTGAACACTTCTGATTAATTGCTGCTATTATAAATTCTGTTCTTTCTCAGAACTGCAGTTTAGGTCAGTTTAAGTTTACTGAATATAAACTGGTCTCTAATTGGTTACTTTTACTTGAATTAGAATCTGTTATGAATAAGTTTGTATCGTAATCAGTAATTGAACGTTTTATATGTTTCAAACACTGGCGCTGTACATATTTCGCAAAGCTGGAATGTGTTATATTATAATACATATGTATATTAAATACTAAAGGATACTCCTGATAATTTTACCATTCACGTCCATATCGGTAACACTGATGATTGATAGTCAAATGAAGTTTCATATTGTGTAATATTTAGTTAATTCGCAACGATTTGAACAAGTACTGAACTGAGAGCGTTATGATTATTTTGATATATTCAATCATCTTCAGATGATTTAAATATTCAGTATCCATAGAAGCTTTGTGAAAGAAAAAAATCTATAGAAAATGGATGTTCATATCAGATATTCATGTCTGTTTATGCCCCGTCATTTCAGTTAGTGCAACATCGATTCAAATCAAAATTGAGGGAGAATAGTATAAGAGCCTAGAGTTGCAAATGATAATCAATCCGTTGATGGTAGAGTAGCATGGCGAAAAAGAGAATGAAACATAACTTCAAACGTTGTTATCATTCTTCCCCGAAATTCTGTTTTTAATTCCTTGAGTGCAAGTTGTTGAACGTAGTTTAAAGTTCAGTCATATTAATTCCTAGGTATCAGGTCAATCAGGCAATATCTGAGAAACGCTATAATAATAATGATAATAATAATAATAATAATAATAATAATAATAATAATAATAATAATAATAATAATAATAATAATAATAATAATAATAATAATAATAATAATAATAATAATAATAATACTCAAGATAGATGGTTGCTGTTCTAATGAGACAATTAATGGTAGTCGAGAATATATCCCTATATATATATATATATATATATATCTATGCGGAATAACTGAGCGTCCCCTGTGTAAAATTGTAGGTTCACTTGGCGTCCGGCGTTACTCGGCGTCCGATATACGGACGCTCAGTGACCCCTCCGAAAAAACCTCACGTAAGGCATTCTGAACATGTGTAGTTCACGGAAAAGTAAAAATCTCGGTGGACGTGGAGTGAGCCAAATCTCAATTTCTGTATAAGTTCTGCTTCATGCGTTGACCACCGTGGCGCTGGCGTTTATACATATGTATGAAAAAATTCATGGCACAGTTTCAGTTTGCGTCAATTCATACATGTGATGTTTGATTCGTTTCAAAGGCTAACTCAGCGTCCCTTTGCCGTGTAACGATAATCGTTCTAAAAATAGATCAACCCATTTTTAGAGTAACTTGCGTTCAGTAGAAAAACACATTTCTTTTCTGCACGGTCGTATGTTGTTATTCGGCGTTCTTGCGGAGCGGAGCGTTGTGTATGGATCCGGTTCAATTACTCCAAAAGAATGTGTCCGATCAACGTGAAATTTGGAATGTAAGAGACAATGCCTATGTCATCTCATCTCGCTTGTTTGTCTGTCATACTTTCCAAGATGCATCGTCAATTAGATTTTTTTAATAGCACTACTAATCAAAGTTGACTTAATGAGCTTATTTTTTCTACATTCAGCAGTGTAATAATTTGTCTCAAAGTTTTGCCTAATAGACGGTAGATAAGCTATAAATTATGTATGGAACTGGCTCAATGTCTCAGAAATTACTAGTGAACTTGGATGCAAGTAATGTCTGTCACTTACGACATGTTCGCTTATCTATCATACTTCAAGTTCAGCGCCAGCTTGTTCATTATGTGACACTACTAATCAAAATTGAAAGCTAATTTTTTCTGCATTCACGAGTGTAATCAAAACATTTTTTCTGCATTCACGAGTGTAATCAAAACATTAATAGATTACAAATGAAAATTTGTAATATCACACCAGGTTGCTTGAAGTGTATAATAGTGTGAATGTTAAGTGCATCCATTCGTTAAGATTTATCGTGAGCGTTAAGAATAGAGCTCGTTATGACGATAGGCTGCAGTCACAGCAGGCGAAGTCATGCAGACGTGACTATTGTGTTTAAACGCATCCTGATCTAGAAACCAAAATTGTAACTGATAAATAAGAAGCTCTATCTACATTACATTATCGTTGAATATCAGAAAACGTTAGTGCGCCAAGCAGCTTTAAATGACGATATGAATGATTACATCGTGAAAAACCGTGCCCACTAATTTTTGTTGGTCTTCCGGTCTGTTTGTCGTTCCGTTGACGTTTTCGTCATCGCTTAACCACCGTAACCAGTACACTGATTTTAACGGAATGTGCTGCTCTTCAGCAGAGTAATTAGCAAAAAAGGGAAAAAAATGGCGTCAAGTAGATTGACTTGATACTTCTCACGCATCCGAGTTCTTTTGTAGCTCACGGCGATACCATTTTCTATTCGTTAAAATATCATTGTCCGATATAAGCTGACTGATGTTAGTATCAAAAACCCTGAGCATTGGATTTTGAGAATAGACAACCTTGACCGTCCACGGCCCGCATGCTTGTGGTCGACTGAGACGTGACTATTGTGTTTAAACGCATCCTGATCTAGAAACCAAAATTGTAACTGATAAATAAGAAGCTCTACATTACATGCTGGATATCGTTGAATATCAGAAAACGTTAGTGCGCCAAGCAGCTTTAAATGGCGATACGAATGATTACATCGTGAAAAACCATGCCCACTAATTTTTGTTGGTCTTCCGGTCTGTTTGTCGTTCCGTTGACGTTTTTGTCATCGCTTAACCACCGTAACCAGTACACTGATTTTAACGAAATGTGCTGCTCTTCAGCAGAGTAATTAGCAAAAAAGGGGAAAAAATGGCGTCAAGTAGATTGACTTGATACTTCTCACGCATTCGAGTTCTTTTGTAGCTCACGGCGATACCATTTTCTATTCGTTAAAATATCATTGTCCGATATAAGGTGACTGATGTTAGTATCAAAAACCCTGAGCATTGGATTTTGAGAATAGACAACCTTGACCGTCCACGGCCCGCATGCTCGTGGTCGACTGAGATGTTTTCTTTTGTCTACCTGGGTTGTTTTCGAACGTGTTTTTGTACGTCGTATTAACAATCTATCAACCTCGTAGACAAAATTATATTATCACGTATCTTGTATTAATGTTACTAAACGAAACCATATGGTTTTAATACAAGTTGGTAGTTTCTAACCCGTAGGGTTGTGAATGAGCGTAGAGGATATTACCAAGGTCAAATATTTATAGGTAAATGCAAAGTGTTTTATCAACACAATAACTTCTTACATTTCACCAACTCCCCCTTCCCCATCTCACCCCAATTTCAAAAGTACGCAATATGTGTATAAAAATTTCCAAAAAGTCCAAAACAATTGAAAATAATTCGTTTTCCTTTGAATGCGTGTATGCGGCTATATTTGGAAACCATAGAACATTATAAGTTTCAAATCTTTATAGAGCAATAAATAGAACAAGTCTTTGCGTTTCACCAACCCCCCACCCCCATGCCACCCCAATTTCACCCCCTACCAAAAAAAAAATTGAAAATGATCAGAGACCCTTAAAACGCCTAGTTTGAGAATGTTTGGATACTTTTTTGTTTTTTTTGCTAATTACTCCGCCGCCAATGCACCGATTTTCAAAAATATAGCAGCATTATCTACTACGACCCCACAGCATACCGCTCCCCAAATTTCATCAGAATCGGTGTAGCGGTTACTGGGATTACGAGGTGACAAAAACGCCAACAGACCGACAGACAGACCGACGGAAATGAGTGACATGGTTTTTCGTGATGAGGACGTCATAAAACGTCCAAAAAACTTATTATCTCAAATTCGAAAATTTCCGCGATTACAATACTACTCTCGCTTATGCGTGAGAAGTAAAAGTTACTAAACTTTGTTTCTAGACTCTTTAAGGGTCCCTGAATATTTTCTAAAAGTATAAAAGGTGAAAATTGGGGGGGGGGGGGGTAGTTATGATATTATCCTGTAGAATTCAAGCTTAGCTGTATATCGAATAATCTGCTTTTAAGGAGATAATGGTAGTATAATTTTCAGTAGCTATGGACTTATATACAAATAAATAATTTTATGCATATTACTGGTTACGTGGAAAAACAACTTAATCAAATATTGAAAGCTGAACTTTGCCTCTTCGTCTTACTCTTTTTGCCGATAGTTTTCGGTAAATAAACGTCCAGAGCCGACACTCCTCTTCCGTACATTCGCTACTGGTTTAGCTTTACAGAATGAAAGAGCCCTAGAAACACGTATGCCAGAAAAATATAAAACCTCGGTAGCGGTTTTGATCCGAAATACGTTTTTTGTTAGGTTCTCAGTGATTCACTGTCGCGTTTCACAAATATATAAAAATTTTCATGGTACAGGTTTACTGAGCATCTAATATGTACAGGTCCAGTCAGGATTTCGTTGGAATCGTGGCAGCGGTTAACTCAGCGTTCCTTCCGATTTGTAACAAGAAGCCAAGAAATTTGCATAATCTATTTATAGAACAGTTCGTCTACATGAGAAAAATATATATTTCTTTTGCAATCTCTGTTTTACCCTTAATTGCTACACGGCGTCCTTACGTAGCGCGTTACGGCAGCATATATGTTTTAGTTGTAATGTATGGCAAGCTATGATCACTTTTTAGAGTCAATGTTCAAGATCTAGGAATAATTAAATCTGTTAAGGGGGTTTTAAGATGCCTATGTGATTGGCGGGTCTAATATTTTAAGTTCCCTGTATTTTGGCTTCAAAAAGTAATGGTAATTACCATACTTTTATGAAAATAGCGACACCCCCCCCACTATATGGCGTTTGCTCCGCCTAAAAACATGATTTGTTGTGATTTTGGGATTTAGGATGAGCATATCAAGTTTCTTTGCTCTTTACATTTTTACCTCATGTGTGTTTTCTGTAGAAGTTTCCGAGGGTTCTTATATTGATGTTGCCCACCCCCTAGACGAAATTCCTAGCTGCGCCATTACACAATTTGAATTGGAACTGTAACGGCAATGTTTAAATCTCATGCAGTGTGCCCCTATCTTTCAAAGTAAACCCGGTAAACTGTCAACGAAGTTTTTACAGAACTGTAACCAAATTGGTTTGGCCGTCGTTCATTCGGTTTACCTTTGCCCTATTCGGGTTTGGGCGATGACCGTCCGCAAACTGTCAAGAGTGTACGCCGTAGAAAATTCGAGCTCCATACTTTCTACTGCACACACTCCTCATAGTTTGCGGACGGTTGGTGTCGGATCCCGAATAGACTGCTTGTAGTTACTTGTCTTTTTAAGAAGTACCTATATTCGTTTAATAATAATAAATATTTTTTGAGCATTAGTGCTATTTGTTCTCTTGCCTATTATCCTATTATGCAAATTGATGGCGGACTACCTAAAACTTTATAATAATTAAAGTGTTCTCAAACGTTCCGTAACGTAAATTTGGTCTTGATCCCCTTCCTACCTCTAAGGAACCACAATTTTCAGCAAATGCAACAAATGTTGTCACGGTGTGGGTATCAGACAGTGGGATTACTCACTTTATTTAAACACCACTCGTCCGAAGGCGAAACCTAGGACGATTATATGTCATATTGAGCAATACATAAAACCATTACAAAAATAAAATCTTTTGTAGCAATTTCCCGACTAGTCTAATTTTGATGGTTTTACACTACTGGTCTAAATATGAATTTGCGTTCATTAGTTATCAAGCACTGGCAATGTAAAGTCTTACTATTTGAGAGTAACAAAATAATTATTTTAGTCGGCAGGATCAATCGCATTCACGACCGTTTGCTGCGCACCTTGTTTTAGGTTGACGTTGTCGTTTAGTTCAGATCTATACTCGAAATATAGAATCCAAACAATTCTGCGGAAGAGCATTTACTGGCCACATCTTCGCTTAGGTTAATTATTAAGGTTATAGTAAGCCCTGCGCAAGATGTGCAAATAACTTGCAGATTTGTATCATACGTGTATAAAATATATCCACGCCTAGTTGTGAAATCGTAAATAATAAACGTTATAAGTTTGCCCATCCATTGCGGACTACGGTGAATTCAGATAGTTATGTAACCAGATTTGTTGAACCACACTTAACCGTCACAATTTTGTTATCGTACGAGGCTTTGACTACAGTGATCCGACTTCAGTAGTTTGAGTTTAAACACGTCATCATCGATAAGAACTAATTTTAAAATATGAAGGACATCGTCCGAGCCCCGTGCAAATATCTTGATGTATGCGGTATGGTGCTCATCCGAAAGAAGTGAGGTATGACCTTCAACGGCCATGCTCTATAGCGCGAATAACGGCCGAATTGAACACATATTTTGCAGCCAGGTATTTGAGTAGACACTGAACTACTCCAATTTATGTTTACATGAAATTCAAAATTGGTTGTGAATAGTTATCAAAGCTTTTCACCACTTATTTTAGAGAAATAAATTACACTATTATCGTTTTGTAATGGAAGACGGAAGATTCTAAAACCAAGCTAATGCGGTACAAAAAAATAATTATCTAGAAAAAAATCAATATTTGATGTTACGTGAACCTGTAAGTATATATGCGTGTATGTTATCCAAAGGACGCCTAGTAAACCTGCCGTTTGCTAAAGACGTCATGTTGCCTATCTTTGAAATTGAAGTTATATACACGGTATATACGCCGGACGCTGGGTACTACACTTTTTGTCCGGACGCTGATTGATACGCTATAGAAATATATATATATATATATATATATATATATTATGTATATCACTCCATCAATTAAGAATTCTCTATGTAATCTCCAGACTTCCTCAATGATATGTATTGCTAAATAAATACATATGCAATATGCTTTTCTAGAAAGTAGGTGTTATTAATTTATTTATAAATCTTTTCTTCTCTTACGTGTGATATAATTACTATAGTGTTTACGCTAGTTGTCAGTATAATAACACCATCAGCTAAATTGCATGATAACTGAATTGTCAATTAAGTGATGATAAATAGCGAAACATTTCTTTAAGCTGGCAGTGCGGCACAATAATCATGCTTTCAAAATTATGATGTCAAATAGGTTTCCTTACTATTTCCGGAAAGTTGCAAATTTAGGCTCTAGACTGGGTACACTTGAAATATTTCATAACAATGGGAGGCGGCAAAACGTGAAAACCTTCACTCACACAGTAAGTTGTCAACTTGGCAGATTTATCGATAAGTTGAAAAACATATCGAGTACAAGTAACTCGCCATATGGGTAATCGTAGTGTTACTTTCTTTTTTTGCTCATCAGGTGTCAGGTTTCTCAGGCAGGGAGGGCGAATTCCAGATTTCCCCCCGGAAACAAATTTCTCTCAACGGACTACCACCACAGTGGATAAATATGTTCGGAAATAAACATAATAAATGGAAAAGTTGAAGCTTATCTGAAAAAATTAATACCTTTGATCATCTAGATTGTAGATGCTCTTTCTTAGTGAGACTTTTCCATCATGCAGATGAAAAGATCGTGTACTTAGCACATAGTTTCACAAATAAAACTATTTAATAGTCAAATCTGACGATCAGACGATGATTTAAATATAAATCTAAACGCGCCACTGAAAGAAAAATAGCCGATTTTGGCCCCGATATTCCTAACAGCGTTAGAATAATGATCACGGCAACCAAAAATAGGTTTTGAAACCAATAAAAAGAAAAAAGTGTCTAAGAAAAAACTGGTCAATTTTATTTACTTGTAGTATTGCATCTTTGTTGCTTTAAGTGTTTATTGTCATTTAATTTATTGAATTTGACGACAAAGATGAACTTTTCCTTATTCTTCCATGACTAACGGAGCTCCTTAGCGTTATTGAAGTTAAGGATATGCGATTCTACTAATGCTCATAATCAGCGAAACGATAACCATAATTAGGTGATAAATTAAGAGGCTCAAAAATCTGTTTATCAGATTTGGACAATTACCAAACTATAAAAACGGAAGTACAAATCAAATTAGAGATGCATACGTATTCAAAATAATGGTCTGAGGATCACCAGTGAGATTGAAAATAGGAACGTATCATTTAAGACATCCTGACGAGGACCATAGCTAAAGGAGAGAGGATTACGTGTGCCACCAATTCAAATTGCCACAATTTCGGCAGACATAACGTTACTCCCTCCATCATGTCGCATGCAAGAACTCGCGCAACTGTAGTAGTAGTACCCGATAGAAGTAATTTCTTCGCGCCGGTACCGTACACTAACCGTACCGCTTCGGTCGAACGCAAGTGGTACCGATGCCGGTGTAACGCGTCGATTGCGCTACATCGCGAGAAATGGAGGTTATGTCGTACCGTTTCGGGGTGGTACTCGTGTGATAGTTTAAGGGTGTGAACGATGGCTGCCGTACAACAGAGAGCTGGGAGTAACAGGAGGAAACATAGGACTAACTGTGCACTTAGGATAAGGTAATCTACGCAATCTATTTTTTTTGAATGGTTGCCTTTAGTGAGGTTCGCTGAAGGCTTATATCATTGTGACTAAAATTTATTTCATGAAGTTCCTGGATATATGCCATAGCAATACGTCAAGCCTTTATAGACTAGTGATTCTCGACATAGAACTTTTCATATAGCTTTCTGCTCCAGAAATCATATTGGCAATTAGTCTCTGTTGCTCAGGCATTCAGAATGACACAAAAGACGTATATAGGGTTCTTTAGGGGCAGATTAAGCCCCTCGAGGGGCTTAGGCGGAGGTGACAAAACGAAGTCCATATATTAAAACCCTTAAGGCGCGTAGGATAGCGTTTTAAGGAGCAATAAAATACCCTGGAAAACAGTTATCGTATTACTTCTGAGACGTCACTAAGCAAAAATTTCACATATTTGAGAATTTAAGGGCCGGCCAGTGAGTTTTTCTCATACTAGTTGCAAAATTCAGATAGATAGGTCTAAGCATAGATCCATACTATATGTATATTTTTGGCGTTTTTTTTGTTTTCAAATATAGTATGACTTATAAAAATTGGTATTATGTATGTAGGACCTGAAAGACACAATACCCTGAAGTATCCGAATAGGTAGAAAGTCAATATGATCTAAACTTGCTACTAAGAGTTTTATTGTTTTACTTCTTAAGCTGTATGTAGACTCTGCAACAAGTGGTTAACAATTTGTGTTAAAGCAGTGTTGTAGATCAAGTTGTAGATCCTGATGAAGAACGTATTAAAACTGAAAATGTAATGTTTCACAAAAAACTATTGTACTTACGTCCGGAGTCAGTAAACATTAAAGAAAACTTGTAAACATGTTGATACCTTATTTTATAAAACTGCAACTTGCTGCAAAACCAGAGGACGTTAGTTATACTTTAATGGTGTTTCGAAATGATGTATCTTTGTTTTGGATATGCCTACCAATCAAAGTAATTAAGAATTCGAAATCCTTAAAATGTTTTTGAAGCTACTATCTGTATATCACAAGTAATTCATCATTACGACGATGGCTATTTTTTTCAGATCAGCAATATCGGCGAACCCAAAAACGTTTTTGATACCTTTTCTTTTTCGAATAATAAGAAATTACATAAGGAGAAAACCATTTCTACTATTATTCCTTGAACAATAAGGCCTTTGCAGGTTTGTCAACAAATGTTTTACAATTAATTCCTCATTGTCGCCTAATTGTGGTTAACCTAAATATGTTTATAAAATGTTTCAATAATGATATTTTCGAACAAAAGCAAGAGAAGTACTGTGATGTAGATTTATTAAGTATTAGTATTTCAGATCATACGCTTATTATGATGCATGATGTCATATTACGAAAATACGTTTGTCATCGCGTAATCCCAGTAAACGCTGGACTAATTTTGATCAAGTTTTTGGAGAGATATCTTGAATCATAATATAAGTTCTCATAAGTACCTGATTCTATTTTTGTGCGATTTTCAAACCACTGATAATTTTGAGAATTGAATCAAAGAATGATTTGGACCCCTGAAATATTTAACAATAAAAACCTCAACATGGGATCTTCTTCAAGAGGCCACATTATATTTTCATGCATAAATGCTAAAAATGCTCCAAATACCCATCGTATGTGATATATATTACCATTTTCATCGATATATTAAACATTCAACACTAACGAAGAACCTTATATGCACTTCATTACACAGCCATTAGGTTTTTTAAATGGTCTTGTAAAATATATGTACACATACTGATTATGGAATATTTGTAGAGAACTTTGTTGTAATCCAAAGAATTATATAGGTATGTACAGTATATGATTGTAATATACCGACCGACTTTGTTTTCATAGAAATCAGCCAGAACGGCGAAGAGCTCATTGCGCTCCAGAAGCGCTGTGAGAGGATAAATACTGACTCACACTGACTTTGAAACGCTGTTGAATGTAACTATCGTGGAATAAATAACCTGGCAGTTTCTTCCACAAATCTGATGATGTCCGGAAGAATGACTTTTGGAAGAGGCTCGTTCGTGGCGTTGAGGCTCGACCTGGTGATGCTGCGCCCATAGGGTCATTCTAGTCTTTGCTGTACTGGCAACATTTGGTAGCTCAGTAGATGGTACTTTGAACTTGGTAGATAGAACCATTATAATAGAGGCAGATCAACCACCTTAGATGTCTTAGACTGTGGTATTGCTTGTATCTGGGTTGTATCCAGAAGCATTATGGAGCGCCTAAGTGGGCTCCCCACACATTATAGAGGAACAGGAGTTGTTCCAGAAAATACGATTTTCTAGCGGAAGAGAATCCCTAGCTTCTGGGAAGCTGATCTAGTAAAGCCGGCAACATGGTCGTGCTAGGACATATGATTGTCCTTCCATTTCCATGGTTGATAGACCAGCAATGCGGCTTCTGCGTCAGAATTCTTGTCTGACTCTTCTGAGTGTTGAACTATACTCTATCTAGATTGTAGACGCTCTTACTTAGTGAAACTCTTCCATCTTTTACATCTTAAGTTCCAGGCTTCATTATTTGCTCCAATAACAATCATTGCTTCATTTCGAAAACTTGTATAATGCCTACTATCCTCAGTATCTTTTGTCAACAGCCACACATGAACGGCAAAGCCGTATTGCTTTGATTGCAAATTCACGGTGGAGTATCCAACAAGATAAGAGTGGGAATCAAGTGCTATCGAGAGAGGAACCCATCTTCCCTTTAGGGGATACACCACTATTTTCCAGGTGGAAGTCTATGCGGCTCTGTATCTAAGGAATGTACGATTTAGAAGGCAGATGATTATGAGCTCCAAAAGCCAAGCAGTAATCAGATTACTAAGTGCTTGTTAGGTCGTCACATCAGGATTTACTTGCAGTGCAGAAAGCCTTCTGATGAGATTTTCTTGAATTAGAAGGATTTAGAGCCATTTACTAAAAAGTTCGGCTTGGGAAACTAGGGCGGATTGAGAAGTAAAGGGGCATGCAAGGTTGTTTATGCACCGTTAATAAGAAATTAAATTAAGCTTCACACTCTATTTAATATTTTGATCTAACATCTGTAGTGTTGTACTGTTCAAGGTCCATGTATAGTCCGAGATATAGTTTGTTATTCTAGCAAGAAGGATAACAAGATTTATGTTATTTTGGTGCTTATTGCGTTGGTTACTGCTTCCTGCGATACAGACAAAATAATTTTAAGAGCTTATAAAAGTGAAATTAGGGATCTAGATTTATGCGCACACATGTATACGAATTTCTACGCATATGCTCTCTCACAAATTTTACTGCCACTTCAATCTGCCAAATATAATTTACAACATGCCATAATTTACGTTATTGTTATATAGAAAGTAAACGTCTTTTATCGGGTATTTAAAACCGATCTTCACACTTTCACCGCTAACAAAATGTTCAAATGATCCACTTATCAGCAATTTGTTGGATTAGCTTGAGAGGAGTTTCAGATTGTACATAAAAATACCTGTTCTTTTTTACACCCTCATGTTCATAATTTTTTCCACCTATTACGTTTTGTTTGAGCTTAATTGAAACTGTTTTTGTACATACACAGCAAGTGTACTATAGCTGCATGAAGAGTAGTAATATAATATAAACAGTTCTATCATGAAGCCCTACCACATTAACTTAATTGTTGATTTCTCATTTTGGGACACCTTCAGGTAACATATCTTCAAATAAATTATGTAGTCCGAGTCTTGGTAATTCATGTTACAATTTTTCATCGGGCGGGCTGTTTGTTTGTCAATTTGTAACCATTTATGTCCTGCGTAACTACTGCTTGGATGTTGTTTCATTTTTGACAATACAATTTTTTAAATATACCAAACCTAATCTTTGTATGTTTCACGCTGATAATGAATCTTGGTGGTATTTTTTGATAGCTCTGATTTTTTTTGTATTTGTATGTTTCTCAAATCTATGATTTTCTAAAAGTTTTGGGCCATCCGTATGTCGTTTGACCACGTCCGAATGTGAAAATGTGGAACAGAATTAAATAAACCTTTAAGAAGATGTTTGGAACTTGTAGATTGTAGATTCTGCAAACTTTTGTTTGACTTTCCCCAAAGTGACTAGCAATCAGATGATTATGGAAAACAAAGGTTTAGTAAAAAGTTTATATTTAAGGTATATCACTCTTGCGCTGCAAATTTGATTTCAAGTTCATGGAGTGGTTACGAAGATCACGCATGACAAGAGTGATGTGGATGTCTATGGTGTATATATCATAAGACGATCAATATCTCAACATCTCAAAATCTTACGGTCTCAATAATTCATTTATTATTATGTATTCTATTATGCGTGAAAACTTAATGCGCCTATTTTGGAAATGATACAGGTAATTCCACTTATATGAAGCATCCACTCCGTGATATCAAAATTGGAACTTGTCATGTATCTTCTCAAAGTTTGAAACGTTATTCTTTCCAAAAGTATTTTCCTGATAATCTTAATGTAACTTGATTTAATCTAAGTATTTGCTTATGGATGCTCAAACTGAATACAGCATGGGATTTCGTGCTGGGAAAAATAAATTGACGCCCTATTACTAAATGATCAAAACAAATAACCGAAAGAAGAAGAAATCGTAAAATGATATATCTAATATGCTTATATACTCGTTAAATGCTTACTTGGGAAAACAACTTCATGCGACCCAAAAAAAATATGTTTAACACAAAGTTTCACAAATAAAACTCCTCACTGAAAGATTGTTATTTGTAAAACTCAACATTGACAACACAATTTTTGATATGAATGATGGGAATGCTTTACCAAGTATCCATCAATGCATCCACAATCTACATAAGTTCATGAGACTCTCTAGACTCCACACTATAAGATAATAGATAAAGATAAAGAGCTGTTTGGAGACTGATATTGTCGGCAAAGAATCCGGTATGTGAGATCAACTCCTTATTGGTTAACAAAATATTCTAGGCATGTATTCATATATAATCAACAGTAGCCATGATGTGAGCGTGCTGACCTACAATGACGATGATCTTGTTGCTTGCCGACTTGCTTAGAATGAAGCGTATAGGTAATCACACAGGAACTGAATACGAAAATGTTCATTGATTAAATTGCTTTCCAAAGCATATGTTTGATTTTACTCCATATTAATGTTTCTGGTTGTAGTCTTGCTACTAAATTTTAGACCTTGAACCAATCGAGAAGAAATGCCTGATATAATATGTTTGGCCCCTCAAGACGACCAATTTGTTTTTTGTAACAATCCTCTTGAGATATGAGATGAAAGATACCACATGTCAAGTTTAGATTTATTTGCCGACATAGCTCCCCCTAAAGGATTACTAAAACAATCTTGTTATAATGATGCATATCAAGAATGTCCAAGTTAACATTTGAAATTTGAAAATAAAATCTAAACATGGAATACTGTTTAATATTGAAGTATTGAACACGGTGCTTCTTCAATGGTATCTTAGTTTCACACAAGAAGTATGTTTTTTAAATAGGATTAAACAGTCTTCAGTTTTGAGTAGGTTATAGATTTATGGAAGTATGCAGGTACATCAATGTGGTCGGAATGATATTCACAAACTTATTTCATTGGATTGATCATACTTTGCCTGCCAGAAACACTACATATGCCTTTTAAATGAACTATACGGACGTTCTTTTTCAAAGTATAAAACATGAAAAGAGATTTGTGTGTGTTATTTATTGACAACGTCAAGTGTGTCAAAGAGATGACCGGTATATAAAAATTGGAAGTTACATTTTTTGTTACATAAATGATGTAATGTGGTGATAAACTATCGCGACGATTAAATCTTAACGCTAACTTCATTTGAGTGAAAATAAAATAATATCTATGATCTTTCGGCCAATGGACTATTTTAGTTAATGCTCTATAACAAATGATTCCATCGGAATCCTACAAATTTTTCAAATCATGGAGCTTTCTATTGTCAAGTATTTTGTGTGCTGTAGTTTGTTCTGATCCTAGTCTGTTATTCAAGAATATTACAATATAGTAGTAATTCACAGACAGATGCAATAATTAAATAAGGAATTTGGAAAATCGTTTCTTAAAGATATAGCTTTCTGTGGCATCTGCCATAATCAATAAAAAAGCTAAATAATTTTTTATCTTGCGTTAGGAAATTCGCATTATAAAACTCATCATTACTACACACTACAATGATGGTGCTTTAACCGATGATACAGCATTTTTTCTAATGGACGATGGAGTAGATGTCTAGACTCCCGATAGACCGAACATAGAATTATTCATAAATTGAATTATTTTCTGAACAGTAAGTACCTATAATGATAGCCGAACGCGTGGAAAGTTGATTGCATGGCACTTCTAATATTTGAAGTAGAGTTGGTATGTAATGATAAGCAGCTTAGGGCATTTTTGGTAAATGTATTTTTTGTGCATTCAACAGGTCTAAAATATTTGTTTGATTTTATATAGAGATCAATTTATATTGATGGACATAATCTAGATATTAGTTTAAGTCGGTGAAAGAAAATCGAATGCTAATTAATTTAGGGTGATAGACTCAAATACCAACTTTCAGATGCTGTTTGAAATTTGTGGTCAAGGTGAATGTACCCTTCATTCCTTTCAGATGAAAACCACATCAATCGAAACCTTGTGAAACGCAAAATTCGCTAGACAATGGGCGTCCGAAGTAGTGTATCAAAGAAATTTGAAATGCCTTATCTCACATACGTCTATAGTCTTGATGCTCTAACATTCCAGATAGTTTTGTCAACTTAAACAAAATTTAACACAATACAATATTTAGTGTAAGTTTATTGTTTTTATATTGAATAGTATCACCAGAATGACATGTGTTTTATACTGATTTCAGCTACTCCAATGGAACTTAATGATAGACACTATTGAATATATTGTAAAATACATGCATTGAAATATTTGAGTAATTCAGATCGTATTGCAGTAACAGATAATTTCTTATAGATATACTTTAGTTAGTCTCCACGATCTGTGCTTTATAAATATGCACATAAAATTAAAATATCTATTATTTTATAAAATTCAATGGTATCTGTGTTCTATAGGGATGAGACTTGTTTTAGTTAATTCTATCCGAAACTGTTCATATTTTCAAAAATCGTCAGTCTTAGGTACAAAGTATTATACTTACTGCGGTTATCCTTATAACGTTACGTATTTAATGATAAGGAGACAGATGGACGGACAGACAGACAGACCGATGGAATTGAGTGTGTATAAGAAAATTCCATTTTTTGCGATAAAATTACTTCCTCACCAGTTGGCGTCGGAAGTAAAATGAATTTAATTTATTTGGTGAATATGATTTTCAGGTGCGTTTACAGTGATGCTACACTTACGAAATATTTAAAAAATACGCACTGAAATGACACCTTTCAACATGTTCGACTCGTCCAAAAATCATTTTGATTCTACGTCCAACCATGATGAAGACAGACTTGCCGATAGACGAATCTTACACTAAATATTTATATCCACTTTAAATCATGATGAATAGAAAGCTACCTACTGTTTAATTGCCGCCATTGTCGGCAAGCAATCTCGCATGCAAAGCCAGTTTCCTTATTGGTTAACAAAACACTCTAAACGTGTACTGTACAGCTAATCTTTCTTTACTATAAGGTGTTTGTGCTACCTGCTATCATAGTGAATATAAAGATGGAATAGCCTACACAAACAAAAAATATTGATTAACTCGAGTGTTCTTCAAGAGTAAGCAATTAAATGATCAACTAGCTGGATGTGTCGCACCAGCTTATGTCCGCTCACTTAGCATGACAATATTTGAGATATGGTAGAATGTCATGAATACATATGCGGCATTCTGATTTGAATTGAGTTTGTTGGTGAAAGATACCAATTTTAAGAGTTTACCGTTACTACTACTACTACTACTACTACTAGCTCATTTAAATATCCGCTTCAATTCAATGATCACCATAGTGTGAAAATACTATCATAAGTAGTACATAATTCCAGATGCTGTTAGTAAATTGACAAGCTTTACATTCCAGAAAATGATTGCTAGTGAGTTTTTTAACTTCAACATGGCTTTCTCGCACAAGACTTTCCACTATAATATGTCAACAGCAAATCATATATGATGGGCTCCGGATGTTGGGTGTTAGAAAATATTCCTGGCTAGCTCGACATCGGGTGCATTAATAATATCGTACTTGAGAAATTGCCTTTTAAAATTTCGCAAAATTTTTCAGTCACCCTGGCATGTAGCTAACTATCAAATATAGGCATGTGTCGCTATGAAAGGGCAGAGATAGGTCATGCGCCTGCCCTCCCTAGTGGTTAAACAGTTCATATATTTGCCACTCCGATTCGTATTTCACCAAAACTACCTTCCACTCTTAGCTATATATACTTCCTTTATCGACTCTGTATTCAATACATGATGATTCAATGGAAGTACTATAAATTGAAAAATATTCATAAGAATCACGCTACAATGTGAGAAACCAATTGCTCATAAACTCAAGGATTGCTTAAGCACTGTTGGACCTTTTGAAAATTCTGCTTCATATTTTACTGTACTCATAAAAGGTTTCATATAATCGACAGTTTGATGAAATGGAATGAGGATTTTCATAATCATTATTTGGATAGAAATAGCTGATTCATGTGTAGCACGATGGGTTACGAGAACTAGCGACTAGAGGAGGGTCCACCAGTTTGTTTCATTTCAGTCTTTTTTTTAAAATTATATGTCGCGGTTTGTTTCTACTATTTTACGCCAGATTGGGTTGTGAGCCACTTACCTCTCTCTCTACAACATGGTGAGTACTTACTTTGTTAAATTTCGAATATATAACTTACATCTGTGAAAATCAGATTATGAGTATCAATTATCAAATGAAACGAAGCGAAACCTGAATTTATTTATTAGGTCCGCACAAAATAGATCGGCGATCCGCCAACTGGTGACCCCTGGACTAGGGGCTCACACGTTAGCCCCGAACACATGCTGGGTCTTATGGTGACTGCCAAAAGAATGGCTAGAGAGAGATGACTGTTGAAAGGCCAAGAGGTGCATGGCACACCTTGACAAATGTCCGTAGGGAGCTGTGGCTGTTAAACAGGAATAGGCAGTCACTCTCTATTTTGTTGGGCATGGGCTAATGCAGATTGAATTGACATTTGTCACTCATATGAGTGGTTAAACACCTTGTCTACCAGAAGTGCTGGGAGAAGAATTAGACTTTGTTCCACTTCTTAGGAAAGTGTGCTGTATACCACAGTCTCAAGGCTCAGATGTTCGGCATTTGACAAAGAAGAGGTTTATTCATTGGAATAGTCTAATATCATGACCTTCATCGAAAGGCCTGCTACTCTAAACCACCATGTTAGTTTTAGTGTTAGTTCTTTCGGTCGGTAAAAAGCTCAAAAGGTGGTCTACTTGTCAGCCTTCGCCTCACCACTACTACTACTAATACTACTTCTGATACTAGAACTTAAATAAGATGCTTTGTTTTTTAAAACTTCTTCCAAATTAGGATGCTTAAAGAGTAATATATTTTGATATTCCTGAATTTTATTATCAGTTGATGAAACAACAGGATTTATAGCGATATATGTAAATTTGAACTTAAGTATACTATACTATACTATATACTATATATATATATATACTATACTAAGTATACTTCAATTTTCTAATAACTAAAACTTAGAGAAGCTCTTCCAAAAGACGTCAAAACATCTCATTCGATATCAGTATTTCAATCATGATTCAATTTGTGGACAGACGGTGCCACATAATGAAGCTTCAATGCCCCAGATGCGTTTTCTTGGATATTTATGAAAAATGACCAATTAACCAACTGAACTGATCTATGAATATTTAAGAGTAGATTCATTAAAAGTCGTAATAACTGTTAATTACATCACTCGCAGATCAGCGTTCTCCATGTACAATATCTTGCACGTAAATGATTCGCTGTGATAATTGCAGCGTAGCTGTAATAAGTGAATTATTAATATTAAATACGGTTAACATTCTTTCTAACCTATATGCGCTAGTATCATCTTCGGTATTACACAAGATGCTGTTATTTTGTTTAGCGGAGCGTGTGTTGATAGCCATAAACGATTCGACAGTAGGATTTATGGAGCTTTTACTTCCGACCCCATACGTGAGGGTGTGTTGTGATCGAGAAATTTTTGAATCTGAGATAATACATTTTCTGATGATTTATGGCATATTTAAGGAAAGACATGATATGGTTGGGTAGTAAGGAACAAATAACAAAAAGCTGTAGGAACGTCTCTAAAGTTTGTTCTTTATGTTTCTCGTCTATATTTTCAAGCGAAGGAACTTTATGGCTTAAAAAGTGACCATGCTCTTCAGGTTTTTTGACGATCAATAAATATGCTTAAAGAACCAAAGATGTATAAAACATATGCTTGATATTCAAGGGGCCTCGATTCGTAATGGGTTTTCCGTTGCCCATGCCTGTAGATAATAAGACGCTTAAAAAAACCGCAGTCGATTTGCAAATTTCTCCGAATTTTGAACTCCATATACATAAATTGAGTACACCTACATATGTCAGAAGACAACAACCTTAATCAGGAACTTGAGAAATAAACAAAACCATAGGTTAAGATTGTGATTTCCTTGACACGGTGATTATTTATCTGTGCGTTAATAGAGTAGATCCCTGTTCAATATTTTTTTCAGATGAAGTAGATGATCTGGATTGTATGCTGCAGCTACTTGTGCGATGTCTTTTGGGAGAGTTTTGGTTTGCTCGGTTCTATGCAGGATATAAGGGTGCTGTTATCTGTGGAGTCATACTATAAGTTGGATTCGATATTATTCACAACAGTTCCTTAATGCACCATACGAAAAGCGTTGCAGGTCCTTGGAGAATACTGTTGCTTATGGTAATTACACCGGAAGCATATCCATTCACGATCACGAATACGGATCCTTCCACTGCATAGGCAGCAAACTCAACTAGAAGGTCCATTTTTCAATTAGCGAGAGTGAATCTTACGGCCAAATCTTTTATTAATTATTATTACTGAGACGAATCCCTCGAAACTGTCATTATTTTTCCGCCTGTCAACAAATATTATTCGCAGAAGAACACGAAACAGTGGACTAAAGAGATAATTTCAATAGGACTATTCTAAACAGGTCACGAGGCCACATATATAAGCCAGTCTTCTTTAACCGTGAGTCCTGTTGAATGACTTTGAGCAAATACAGACAGCGGAAATTGTTGATACATTCCAAAGAGGCTGGTAGGCCATTCTTATATAAACTTTAGGAACAGAGTATTGCAAAAATGAGACCCTATTTTCGGTTACGATTGCCGAAATCTGTGCTATCGCAAGCGGTTAAAAATTACTACTCCACATATTCTTGAGAAACAAGTTCTTCGACATGCTGCTTGTACAGTTCTACAGAAATAATCACCTGTTGAAGCTAGTTCTTCCACTGGACACGTTGGGACCGACTTCACTTCTATATTAGCACAACGCCGCAAAGAGCGGCAACTATGTGGTCCCTCGCTGTTATTATCTTCCTTGCTGTCTCACTCACTCCTATACTTTTAGCGTTTAGTCCAACATGGCCCAAGTCTCGTTTTGACAGTTGCTGTTGTTTTTCGCAATGAATAATACATAATTTTCGGAGATTGTACGGCTTAAGAGTCGGTTTCGGTAAAGGAAATGTACGATATTCCATTATTACCTATCAGAATTTGGTTTACTGCTCACGATGGAGGGTTGGCGTTGCCACATATTGTTGTGACACTCAAAAGTGGTCTTCTTCCTGCTTATATAGAAAAAATAAAAGGTACTGTAAAACGACTCTGAACTCACTCGCTTGTTTTGCTATCACAAAAAAATGAGAAAAATGCTTTACTAAAATGATTTTATTGTAATCAGCGGCTCAATTTGGACATTAACTTTCAAAAAAACTGTGCTGTAGACTTGAGATTTTTGAAATTTGTTCCACCCTAAATTTATTGCCATTATATAAAATTTGATCCAGACCTACGTAAAATGGATTTTATATAAGAACCACCTTATATTATTGTACTATGAAATTTTCTTAGAATCACTATAGTTCCTACTGCGTAAACAATATTTTGCGTAACAATGGATTTAAGGCACATATACGTATGTATGCACATACAATACACACACTGCATATAAACAGGAAATACCATTTCAACTGTATAACTGTAATTATCCGCTTCATGGTTGCTCTATTATTTCAAACTCGCTGTGACCGGTTGTGTTAGAAACACAACTTCCAGAAAGTTCAATAATTGATTGCAATGTAATTACGCCGCGATTTTTTTGAAACATTGATCACAAGGCCGTCTGCGGCGGATATGTAAGAACGGAAAAACTTTCATTGAACATTTCACTTTTATGTACAGCTTATTTGCATGAACATATGTAACCAGCATATGTATTCATCTTATACCTGTACCGGTTGTTAATTAGAACTACATGTGATTGATTAAATTAGTTTACTAACGTTTCGAATGCTAGGGGGAATTTTTAAGTACAAAATATGAAAAATTCATTTTGAAATTATAACGTTATCGACGGGATTACCTCCAGGAGAATGGTGTTAATTAATTTAAAGTGCGCTATAACAAGGCGTAAGTTATTCTTTTCTTGTATCCTCCTCTATTCACTTTAGTATTTTTCGTTGCTTGTTTTAAAATTTATCTACGTACTACACTAGCGCCACCATAAATTAACTACTCCCAACGGACGCTTTTCAATACACAGAGACCGTTCTCCTTAACCTCTACACTCCATAATGCTTGTCTTATGAAAAAAAACAAAAACTACAAATCCAGACATTTCGTATACCAAAAACAACGCATAATAACAGATTTTTACTTAGATCATACGCAATCAAACCAGCCTCTAGGTCGCAGTTTACTGAGGAGATGGAAAGAAATCTATTATTCAACTTTATAAATACTTTTTCCAGACATATTCACTAAATGATATTTTTGACGTTTTGCTTTAAGTTATATAATCTTTGTGTTCCTTGATTCGACGCTTAATAAGTCTAGAAGTCTAACCAATACGATATTTGTCATACATATCCACAACCTGTTTTTTCTATTGAACATTTTGTATCAACATTTTCATTTTTCGGCTTACAGTAGCAAAAGGAAGGATCTCATCTATCGTTTTGGAAAATACAAGTAGTTCACTTGCTAAATTAGTTGTGATGGATTATTAATTTTATTGTTAGATCGCAGTCTATTTTGCATGATGTCGAAATATTCATTTGTATGATAATGTGGTGAGTTTCGTGTCAATGCTGAGATAATTGCATGATCATTTGGGTCATACTATCACCAATTGTGTAAAAACAATTACTTATAGCAAATGTTATTGAACTTGGCACGCGAACAAGCAGATTGCTTTGTTACTGAACTTTATTGAGTATTCTGGTTAAAGAAAAAATATTAGGCATTCCATACGGTTTCTTTTTCAAAATTTGTCCAAATGTCCATAGTCCAGTTAGTTAGATTTCATGAGCTTCCAATCAAGGGAATACTAAAACCATAAACTCTCTCACAATATTCCTAAACTTTGAAGGATGATAAGACGTGAAAAACTAATTGAAAGTAACTTTATCCAATAAAATGAGTTTTGTGATTTGAATTAGATAGATCGGTGACTCTCAGCAGCTCCATCATCTGTCGCCTGAACCTTCGTGGGCTAGAGATTCGGACAGTCCGGGTATTGTATTATAAGTGGTCAAAATAACTAAAACTATTATAGCTGTAGATGCATATACTGGGTGGCATAGATCCATATTTATTATAGGCAATTAACTTCCCTGTGTTGCAAAATGCATTACAGCAACACAAGAAAGGGTGGAACTCATGCTCAAATAATCAAATTAATAATATAAACAACTTTTCAATAACTATCCTGGATATTTCAAAACGGAAATATGCGCTAACAGGAGGTATTATAATCACGAAAATGTATTATATACTTTTATACATCACAGAAAACCATGTCACTCATTTCCGGTAGTCTGTTTGTCTGTCCTCAGATCCTTGGCCTCTGTATGATCCGAGAAATACCATTCGAATTTTAATGAAATTCGGTTTCTACCATGGCAAGTACGAAGATCTTTATTAGGTTTTGAAAATCAGTCAGTGGCAGAGTCATCATTTAAATATCGCGAAAACGTGTTAGTTGCTACAAATCATTTACCACCAGCACCGTATACGAGTAGTAGTAACAGAATGAAGTCTTCGACAAGAAGCATTCACCGTTCAACGCACTGGGCGATCGCAAAGCCCTGGTAACCAATCCATACAAAAAATGACTGACTAGATATGTCTTCTTTATCTCGCTCCTACTCATACGTAATAATGTAATAAAATCTTGCTGCGTTTATATTATCTTTGAGCACAGTTTTCATAATTCACATTTAGATGTAGATTTGAATATTTGGCCAACTACTCTGAGAGCCATCAATATAAGGTAAACTCAAAAGGCCCAACGGGCTCAGCCTTGCCGCGTTGAAGTTCCTTCTCCATAGTCATTCATTTTCAGAACCATAGCATTTTGGAATGAGCTGTCATGTAGTATATCCCGATCGGTAAATTTCGCCGCATTTAGAGATCAATGTGAACGGACATCTACCATTTCACAGCACTTTTGACGAACGGTAGGCTTTCTGCCGTTGGGAGAGGTTATCTATAAAAAATATATGCAGATATGTTCAATTGTTCATTCTATCTGTGACACCCGCTATACGAAGGGGGTATAATATCTCAGATTCCAGTGCTTACACTCGATAAATTGACTTTTCGTATGTTGAATAGAGGTAATGTGAAATTTGCTCATAATCATGATAATAAATCTTGGTTCGAGCGGTATAGAAAATTCCAACATTTTAGCAGAATAGAAAAAGTGGTCGACTCTGAACTTCCCGCCTGGTGATACCTACTTAAAACATAAGGGAATTTTAGAATTTTAGGTTATTTTGGATTAAGTTTTGAGAATATATAAGGATTACAAGAATTTTCAAAGATTTATAAAATCAAAATCTTTAAACTGATACCACTGCGCGGGTAGGTCAGAGCTAACCCACTTGACTCCAGTTTTTTTGTTAGTACGAAGATGCAGTGTCAGTTTCTACGTTAATGCTCTTTGCAACCACAGGTTGTAACCGCCAGAAAAACAGTTGCACACATAGAAAAACTTCTAAGCTAGCTAAATTATAGCAATTAGTACGTTTACCACATATCTAGCGTGAGCAAAATAATTGCCACATACGAAAAATAATTTTACAGTTACGAGAGTATGTGGCAGAACACGATATCTTCTTGTTTATAGGATCACTGATTGAATGGGCACTGATATAGAACACATGTGCACTTCGTGACATCGATAGTGTATAGCTATTATACTATCGAGACCAATTGATATCGTTTTTGGAATAAATTCTTATAATAAATATCAATTTTCCATCATTTCAAACAAGGTTTATTTCGGGCTGTTTATAGTGGAGTATTTAAGTCACTGACGCTGAAAATAAAGAAGTAGAGAATTAGGAAACCATAAAATGAGATTTAAGTCTACTTGCTAGTCCTCAAGACTGAGTTAATAAATAAATTCGCATTAGAAACCTGAAAGAATAATCTATGGCAAAATTCAAACCGCGCGTATTCCGTTTGCTTTTGATTTGAAATTTGGGGGAAATATAGGCTTCGGAGAAGCCTGACAGGCTGGTTGAAGATGCGTGTTTCGAATCCTGCCGTAGGCTAAACAATGACCAAGAAGAGTTCTAAAATAAAGAGCTTTGAAGTACGAGAGTTTTGTGATTAAGTTTTAAGAGTTGTTTCAATAACAGAGGTGTACTTATTCTGAGAACTGCAGGCATTGTATCAGTATCGAAACTGTTATGGATCGTAGTTCGAGACAGATGTCGAAAGGTATGGCATAGAACCTATTACACTTTCTTTTAATAGATCAGATGGTATATCGAATCAAGTGCCAGGTACAGCTGCCAGCATTTTTTCCAATGGTAATTTGTGTCGATTACTAATATATCCGCTCTGTTCGTCTGGTTATAGTAAATGAGTTTACTTTCTTGATTTCCCTGAAGACAGATTGTAACTGCAAGAAAAGAAATGTGTCGTCAGTTTGTCGATCGTGACCGCAAATTGGAGATTAATGCTTAGAAAAAATAACGTTCTCTTTCTTTTACTTGAACAATATGCAACGTATGTTATTGACATTAGGTTCAATTGGATCTACGCGATTTGCCGGGTATTTCATAAAATATTGTACTGCAAGCTTTAAAGGTGGATGAAATATTCCCAATCCATTCTGTTCTAGCACTGCGAAGTCAATATTTGTTTATATAGATGCATATATTTTTGACAACGGATTTATGTAGAGGAAGAAATATCACATTTACAAATACCTATGTGAACCTTGAGTTAAGTAGAAAGAATTTCTGTCATTTTCCATCTATTGGTTAAAAGTATAATGAACATCACCAAAAAATACCCAAATATACCTCAGAAGGGGCAGTAGCTTTGTATACTAACAAAAATAAATTTTGGCATACAAAAAAATTACTGCTTGCATTGTACCGATAAATCAGAAAATATCAATCAATATTTTAATTTTCAAAATCAAAGCAGCCTCACCTATTGTAAGTATGTAACTGTGATGTGGCATTATTAAGTAAACAGCCAATAAAATCTAGTTATAGACAGGGTAGATCATAAAGATGTGTGAATTTCAAATTATTATGTTCAATGGACGTCGCGAAGAGAGACTCGAGTGTTGGGGATGAGTATGGGTAGAAACTTAGTCGCAATGGAGTGTTTCATGGATGAACAGCGTGCATTTTTGTAATACATTTTTACAAGAACTAATTTCTGCGTTATAGTCTGCCGCTTATTTCGTTCTGAATTTGGATTATATGATTTAAGGCAGAAAGTTTGATCAATCCTGAATCAAGAAAAGCCAACGGTGCGCTCGAGGTCAATAAGATCGGAGGCAAAGGTCAGTCTGATTAGCAGTTTATATAACAATTATCCTGGAGTATTAACTGTGAATCGATTGGCGCAAACGGCTATACCACGAACATATTTACGTCGTCTCATGAAAATAGATGTTAAATTGCAGTATTCCAAGATTTAATCGAAGAACGGAAATCAAATGATGAAATTTTACGCTTTTGTCATTTATAATGTTGGAACGCCTTCAAAGTGACACACCATATCACGTTCAATGGCCGTTGTAAACGGGATGTTCTAGGAAAATTGATATGACGCCAAGGAGTTATTCTATAGCTTCCTAGGAGTCAGGACTCAACTTTCCTCTTGGGTTCTCAGATCCCTCTATTTGGGGACCCTTTAAAACTCGAATATATATGGAGAAAACAACATCGAGGAGCGTTTGCATCGAAATGGGGTACATCTTGATGATGTAATTTATGAATATTCGATTTTCCATGTTTTTCTTTTGAATACATGAATTTGTATATCAATATGACCATTAGATTCGTCATCTGAATTTTTTAAATCCTTTCTTTTATGGACTATCCTTTGATATGATGTGAATACAATATAATTATGTAGAACGATATAGTATTTACCATTTATGATATTCATATCACAAACATACATGTAGCTCATTTTCATCGGTATGTTTGTATATCCGTAGGTCCATTAGCGTTTTTGTCACTGCATGATTCCAGTAACCGCTTCATCGTAATTTGTAATGAGATATAATATAGTCATGTCCCCAAAACTTTGCAAAGACAGAACTAAAAAAACTTATCAAGACACATGTTTTTAGAGTCCTGGGAGAAAATTATTTCACAGCAGACAGCAATACCTAGTCAATTTGATTAAATTCGAAAACTTCGGAGATCGCAGTACATACTTTGCTCAAGTATTGGAAGTAAAAGGTATCATGTAGATTGTAGATGCTCAATTGCTCATACTTGGTGAAATTCCCGTCAGACGATGACTTAAATATAAATCGAATCGCGTCACTGAAAGAAAATAGTGTTTTATTTGTGAAACTGTGTGTTAATTACACAATCTTTTTATTTGCAAGTAAACGGTATTTTATCCTTGGAATAGTTATATATTTCCGTTCAAAGAATGTCATGTTTATATCTCTAATCAGTTCACAGCATTTTGGTGGACAGAGCCAGGAAGTACGATTTGTAAATAAAAAATGCTTCCGCATAAAAAATAGCTGCATTGCAACTTGCGCTATAAAATCCAAATCACCTGTTATTTTCAATGCCGGCGTACCGTGCAAAGATTCATTATGCATAATGAAATATAAAATAATTCTATCACAGGACTGGTCACTGAGAAAGCGCCTACCTGCCATTTTCGTAATTTATTAGCGAGATATACTGCTGTTATCCATACAGCGGCGTAGCACCGTTCTAAATCAAGAAACAGGGGTGGCACGTTAAACAAAGAAGTATAAATAAATTCAAACCGCAATTTTTTTTTATTTGACTAAATGAAGAAAATGACTAAGTACAAAGATGTTTATGCATATGAAGTATAAAGACATTAGTCTTCCTGGTTAATCTGCTCTGAGGATTATTAGTTGTTGAGTTTTTCCGCCAGGCTGTCAGTCTAAGTTTTTCCGTGTATTGGTACATATTTGTTACTCCATGATATTCCTTATATTTATTTCGATGAAAATACGGAAGAGATGTTCTGGTACCATCAGAAATGGAATAGTGGATGTATGAATGAATCGGTACAATACCTATGCTGTGTTGATACCGTTTTGCGCATGGAAATATTCTCAGGTCCAATGAAAGCAAAATTTCACAGGCTCTTCTCGTAGATGTTTCTAGTTAAATATATTCTCTTCCCTGTACTTTTCTGCAAGTGATATTATTTTTATCAATATCTGGTGAAACGGATATCTCGCGTCTGACCAGTCCTTGTAATATTTATCATGGCCGTTACCTGAAACAATTTCGTTTTATTGTATTGATACATTCTTTGAATAAATTTAGTTTGATATAATTGCAACTGGTACAACATATTACAAAATATTTCAACTGACAAGTGAAGAAGGACTTGAGAAAGTATCAAGATTGTCAAAATTAGTGTAGTACTTCCGCTTTGGAGACGTTTGGTGATTCTTTTTGGATGTGGCCTTCGGTGATCATTGTGGCACATGTAAAAATGATGCTTAGATACTTTTTGAAGCACATCAGCCCAAGACTTTATTATATGTCACAGCATTATTTTCTTAGACAATCTTTCGCAAATGCAGGAACGCCTATCAATCTCCAAAAGCGCTGCAAGAGAATAAATGCCTATTCACATTGACCTTGAAGGGCTGCAAATTGAAACCATCGGGAACAAAACTTTCCGGACTTTTGGAAGACTTGGTGACCCTGGACCGCTCCAATTCTTGCTGTACTGATTACTTTTGGTGTTATTATGTGAGATGCTTTAGTCGAACATTAACCATGTACATACGGCAAAATTCAACCTTTTTTATTTAATGTTTCAGACTATGGATGTTCTTTGAAAGGTCCATCGCATCCACTAGACGTATTGTTCTTTTCAGAATTTTGTCCAGAAGCTTGAGGGAGTGCATTGTCACACATGCGAGCAATATCCTAAACATAGTTTGATTCCAACTTACATAGCAAAACGAATCTCAAGACATCGGATCAGTTTTCTGATAATAGCTTCTATGTCATTATACTGACAAAAAAGATATTGCCGATTTACTCACTCCAATACTACATCATTTCCAAGTTACATCAAAATTTGTATATGGTCAACAGGCTACGTTCCAGGTAGACCGACAAACTGGCGGAAATGAATGATACATAATTTCCTTTATCATGTTCATGATTTTGAAGCTACCATTCATATTCAGGCTAGTCGAGTTAGGATTTTGAAGAGTCAAGCATCTTTTATAATTATCATCCATAGAGAATTGGAAATAACTTATATTTATGAAATGTCAGTTATATTTGATGGTATTGAAGCTTTTTCATTATGCTCAGAAGTTTGTATGTATGGGTATTTTCGAATTGCGTTTAGGTATCCTAATGTCTTAAAAGTACCATGCCGATATGTTTGAGGTAATGCCTTAAATACCGTCCATTACTGCATTATACTGAATTAATTTCAAGTTATATTTTTTCTATCTGTTACACCACTGTTACTGCTAAAGGTGAAATTCGAGCAGTCAAAAACGAGAAAGTATTCTCGCGACGAGACGGCAACTGCTCAAATGAGACTAGAAGTTGGCAGTTAATGCTAGTTAATTACAAATTAAATTAACAATTAGGGTTCACGCAACGGTAAACTTCACAACTATATCATGTCGGTATATTTAGACGGACAGACTTTCACGATGAAGCCTTCACTCGTTTAGGCTATTATTCACCAAGTGCGTACGATGCGTATTCCGTATTTTTTCAGCCACTGCGGTTGAAGCTGTTGGACATATTTTTTTGCTAAATATTTTTGGGAGGCGAAAAAGAAGTTGAAGATGCTGATACTTTGAGCTACAAAGCTTCACTCATATCACACTTCCAACTTCAAATCATGCTCATTTGAAGGAACTTATCTAAAATATAAATCTATTGTATATTGTTGTATTTTACCATGAATTTATAATTCTTAGTACACGACTGAGTGTTTATGATAAAAAATTTGCTTAACGAACATAATTTAAAAAAATGAAAAATGCACTTGATCTACCTGTAAAACACCAATGATTTTAGGAGCATTCCCCTAAAATTTCTTTTCATTCAAACTGCATGCCTAGTTCGTATCTCGCCTTATATGCCAGTGTTTGGATCAGTAAAGATTTCCGACCGCGGTAATTGAATAGAAAGTGTTTTGCTTGAAAAATAATAGCACCGCAATATAGAAAATAATCACTAAATTATATTTATTATCACTATTTTATGCTGTTATAATGGGTACAGAAATAATTTCTCCAAAAGGTGAGTTTGCCATTTTTGTCAACATTGTTGCAAACAAATGAAATTGTGAAATATTCTCTTTAATATGTATACAGGATGTCCAAATTTTGCTCATATATCAATGAATGAGTCGTGCTCCACGTTTTATATACAATATTTTTCTGTCATCTAGATTTGGATTTTATATTATATTTATAATAAAAAAATAGTCCATTTTTTTAAGTTTTCCCCAAATTATTACCGTAATGTTTGGAATATGAAAAAGGAATTTTTGCATCGAGGGTGTACCAACAACATATGAATATCAAACTTTATAGCGTAGATATATCCTTAGTTTATTTGGTTATAGAAAGGTGAATTGAAATGTTCATAGCGTAAAACATATATATTCCATTGATATTTTATAGGAAATAAAAATACAACAGTACGATTACGGACAATTAAGAAATTACCCTAATGAACTTTCAAAAGATTACATTACATTAATAGCGCAGTTTTCTGTATAAAAACTTCACATAAAACTGGATTATTATGAATAAGTGTATAATGACAGCTAATTATAATTGTAAAAGAGAGTCATTGATTCATGAAAAAGATAAATGAAGTATTGCCTACAATGCATATAACAACGGTTATTTATACACTTCAATGCTCACAGTTACCGGACCAGACATTAAATGCGATTTTCAAAAATCTTGCCGTTTTCCTTGTAATTAATCACCGTTCTAAGAACGATCTCGAGTGTTCAACTAGGAAAGGACATAGCATTATTTAGTATGTAGAATAGATGTTAGATATATTCATATAGAAATTAGTCTGTTATACCTTGTCTCTTTCAGAGTAACATACTCGTAATAGTAAGCTAATATAAATATTTATGGATCTATTGTTTCAAATACGAATCAAGCAATTGCCAAATAAGCTGATAACTATTTATTTAATAGATTTGTTGATCGGTTTTAACATGGTATTGATTTTGATACAATAAAGAAGAATAAGTAGAAACCCAGTTTCCTACCGAATATCATGTTTTCGCGACTAGACAATTAAAATTTAATTTCAATTTTATTCAACAAAAGACAAAATAATTGCATATGATGTCACATCATTCAACTGTAACCAGATAAATCCTGGGATGCTGAACGTACTGCGACACTCTTCAGCTTGACAGGTAATAAGTGTGATCTACTTTGCGAGCCGTAATAAATTTAGATTTGATACATTTAATCAAGACTCTACAGAATTATTATGTAATACGGCATAATATTTATATTATGCATGTATATTAGATATACAACTTTCAAGATGGAAATGTCTCGCTATAAATTACCGTGACAGGTCAAAATCCGTGCGAAATTTACGTAAAATTTGAAAGTTAGAAATAACACAGTTATAGCTGTATACGACTACAATCATAAAAAAATATTTAACAAATTAAATGGAATGTTATATATTAAATTAGTATACTTGCAGAGAAATATTGCAAATAGCAAAAATGTAGAAATTCACTATATACATTACACAAAAACATAATAATATATGAATCGAGTGTTCTCATAATATAATGATTCTAATCATTGTACTTCTACCATGTTTGGACGTTTCGCTTCCTGAGGACTAGTGAAATATTTCTTGAACTGTATTATTTCACATAATAGTAGCTCTTATCCTGGTAGAAAAAGTTATGTACTATTAACTAAGTGCTAGATATTTTTGTGATATATTCATTACTGGACATGCTAAATATAAAAACAAGACAAAATGAAAAATTTTGATGAAAAAATACTAAACTTATGCAAGTGAGTGCTAGACTCAATTGAGTATATTTTCTAGATCACAACCCTTTTTGATTGAATACTGTTCAATTATCCAAAAATGTAATATTTAAACAACTATAATTAACCCCCCTCCCTCGTACCAAAAAATTCCACTTTGGATTTGTCCCTACCGCTTTTTTAGCACTTGTCCATGTTCGATTGGACTTTTTGGTCTAATATGGAAGTTTCCTGTTGTTCAACACTTCCACGCTATTAGTTGTAGTGATTCGCGAATATGAAATTACTAAAGTTATTCGGTTGCTCATGATTAGTACCCTTGGACTATTTCATTGAAATTGTCATTGGCCAGATTTAATAACACGGATCTGGACAATAATATATTATACATCGCTTCAATTCAGGTGATCATTATTTCTGTATTTCCCACATATCCGTTTGGTATCTTACAGGTATCAATAACTAATTTTGATTATATCTTTGAACACATTTTATAGTTGTACGTTAAATCCCGTGGTACCAATAATCGGTATGTACAGTGCTTTATGTTTTATTACTTCTATGATACACGAATATGCTATAAATCAGCTGATTCGAATCGCAATATAATATTACGACTTTACAATACATTATGGAGTAATTAACTGAATTACGAACAATGAAGAGAATCACAGTTAGTTTTCCGAGTTGGCAGCTATAAAAATCGCATTCTTGGGAATGTAGTCTTATTTACTGATTTTTAGTACATAATATATGTATATTGACAAAAGCGTGTCAGTTACTGTTTTGGGGATGTAAGATATGAGATATTGAAAAAAGATCACAGCGCCGCTTCTTAAAAAGCTAAATGGGATGTAATCAATTTAAACAAAACCTATAATGTATTTGTTCAATATTCCCTAAACATCACCGAATGTGGCTAGTTAGTTATAGAAATATTCAAAACAGACCTTAAAAAGTCCACGTAAACGGTTCTGTTTCACATCAACAGCAAGTAATAAAAACAATATTTCAATAATTACTATGAACATCTTTTTTGTTTTCTAAGAAGCGTACAACCATTAAGGATCATTCGATGACAGTTTCTAAAAGTATTTTGTAAAAAAACACTACTTCAGTTTAAGAAAACCATAAAAATTTCAGTTGCGCTGTATTGAATTTTTTGGTCCCGATCCTGGTTTTATTGAAATTTTATTGAAGGATACTGAGTTATATCATTTAGCTGCAATATAATTAGTGCTGCTAACCATTTTGCCGAAATTCTGTTTGATCACTTAACAGGCAACGATTTAGAGATATCGCACATTAAACGCTTTCACCAATAAAATCCCTAAGTAGTTATATGGCCGCCAATTAGATAGAGCATAATTTACTTAGCAAAATTTCTAATAATGAAGGGTAAGGCGAATCAATAAACCTATGTGAATTGTCCGGAAACTGGCGAGCATTGACACACATATATAACTAAACAAACACGAACGAATATAGTATATCACGACTGTCATAAAGAAGTCAGAGATATAGTTTAGTGATAATAATTTTGAACTGAACGCTTAAAGACTCTGGAAAGTCGCATTTTCGTAGATTGCTTCAAACTGTTGTCACCTTGAGATATTACCCTGTTCTTGATGTATAGACAATGGCTGAGATGAATCTCTGACAACTGACAACAGACTCTGTTGTCATATCTATCCCAGGGTGCCAGATCATCGACTGATCGTTGATATGGGAAGCTTGAGGTGGTAGAAGAGTCGGTGATGGGACAAATTGCTCTCATCTAAACTGCGTCCAGTCTGAACAGGACAGCTGTGGCCGAAGCTCTTTAGATAAGAGGGCAGTATTTTGGATCTGGTCTGATCTGGACCTATACAATGCAAAAAACTTAAATGATCAGATATACTTCATAAATTCAGGTACTCACTGCAACGCACATGAGAACTAGAAATGATATTTCAGTGTGAACGAATATATTTTGCACAGACTCAACGATCGGTAACAACTTTCTTACAAGAAAAAATCTCTCCCATCTGTCGCGTTCTATAAAGCAGTAGCAGAGAACAAACGCATTCTGAAAAGTCGTACACCGGACAACAGGTTTTCCTAAGCCCGATTAGCTGTTTCCCTACCAGATGAAATGCTGCAATTATCAACGTATTCGAATGCCTGTTGCCTTATTCGATGAGGAAAATGTACGGTAATTTCCAACGGAGGGAGACGTTGTAATATCATCTGCGCTATGGCTTACTCGAATATAAGTTGATAGGTTCTCTGTTTTTTCGAAAAATGTGATCAATTTTTTTAGCTTAAAGGTGCTCTTGTATAGGAAGTAAATAGTTGATATATAGAAACGATTATGATCTAAGATTTATCAATACTAGTGATCTTTTTTCGTTCTCTGTAGAAAGATTATCTCATAATTCAATTGCTAGCTTTACTTCTTTCTTTCTATTTTTTGGTTAGGAATTTGAACTTGAAAATAGTCACGTTCAATCATATCCTCGCATGTTTCTTTATCCAAAATATGTTGGTCTTTGTGATGGATTTCCTTCTTCCGTTCATATTAGACCATGACTTGAAGCGGAGGTACTACATGCTACATGGGTTGACTATTTAGTTTGACGAACGTTTCAGCCACCTCAACAGTTGTTGTCAAATTAAAATATTTAATTGACCTTGGACTCATTGTTTCATTGTCTGTTTTAAAATCGAACGCTTTATCAATGCATTGCAATGAAATGTAGAAATGTGAAGCTGAAGTTACCAAAATAAAACTCTCAGCTCTATACTAGGATTGTTATAAGAATTACCTATCTGAACTGCTGAACATAATGATGAAGGTACATATAAATTATGTTATCTTGATTGAAAGTAAGAAATCAAGTACTACCACGTAACAAATATTCACATTCTAGGAGGTGGAGATGTAAATTATTCAAAACCACTTTCTGTATTTCTGTAAATATCACCAGCAGTAAATTTCGACTGCCACACTTCAGTACAATGTGTGTGAATTTCCTGAGCCGTTCTTCGGTCATATTTCATTTTGACAATTCAATTAGTTGGATTTACGTGACAGCGTTACCTAATAGTAGCTGTAAAACGATAAATTGTGGCTCATTCTAAGCTTATCGGCAATATCTACAAATTCAATAGGTATTATTGCGTAAGTCTTATACGCACTATAATGAGTTCATTACATGGATCATGAGCGTACTTAGCAGGACCGTATATAACATAGTAAATAGACACCTTACTGTCATACACGTAGAGAAAAGAGCAATAATTTAGTAAAAATCATATGTGAAGGAGTAATTACGTCAAAAAGAAAATCTATTCATTGTCAGAGATCAACAGAACAGTAGGTACTCGTAATGTGATGTGATGAATACAATCAGTTTTATTTATTCCATAACCTCTTTCTTTGATGTTTAATCGTTCCATTGAAACTATGGATGACCTTTATATAAATGCAAACTTTTGACAGCTACCACTTCTCAAATCATGTTTGAACTATTTTGCAGACAATAATCCAAATATTTTACTATTAGTTGATAATGGGATAATAAGGAACTTCGATTAAAAGTGCGAAAGATACATTTCAATTATTATAAAAAAAGCAGTGATCTGAAGTTTTAAGTTATTAAGTTACCTTCAGTGCCCACTTCAACCTGTGGGACTATTAGGTCTCTATTAGTCTAGTAGCGACTAAAAACTCCTACTTCTCTCATAAAAACGGACTCTGATACCTTCTTCATCGCCACAGCGTGCGTAGTTTAACTCACTCACTGACCCCTATCTGCCCCTATTATACATAGATAGCACCTAAAGCTGACCAGTCATAATTCCACCTACACAACAATCGCAAATGTCTCCTATCAAGTGAGAGACAAAAATTTCTTTCCTAGCGAGAGGTCCTACAACAAATTTACGTGCCTGACCTAGACGACCAAAGATGGTTTCCCATATCAGACCATGGATATATTCCTATACCACTTGTCTGTTGTCTCTCTGATCCTATGTATTTGCGTCGATCCTTAGGGCCGATTTAGGGCGCCAAAGCTTTCTTCTTGACCGTCCATTCGCAGGTACGAACATCAATCGGTTGTTACTATGATATTCGCTTGTTTATCAAAATAAGATGCAATGCTGTTATCACTAACCACCGTGCGTCCGACACCGTTCAACGCTCGAGTACCAATGCCCGGCTCTCTCATTACAAGTAGTCGTGCGCCAGGTGGATCTTTATTTCTCATACTCCACAGTTAAGTATCCAAGAGTATCCTGGCATCCACATCGATACGTGACTTTTTGCTGCAATATCACAGGATGAGTTTCACTGGCGTTATATTACAAGTATTAAATGCCTTGACTTTTGCTTAGGAGTCGGATCAGATAGTTATTCTCCTCCTAGGACCGTTGGTATTCCTGAATACATAAGGAAGTTTGCTGTCTAACCAAAATCACAATCGCCGAAATTAAAATAGAAAAGGATATAAAAGAAAAGTATGGTCTAGATGCAAATAACAGAGCCAAGGGAAAATGCAAAGGTGTACACACACTTAAGGCGAATGTAAAATCCGATCAAAGATTGAAAATTCAAGTTGTACAAGCACTTTTTTGCTACTTCCGAATTTTTGCGGGTTGAACAATGCGCTATTACGACAGGATCCACATTCATTTTAAAACGAAAGACATATAAAAGGCTTAACTTATTACTTAAGCAAAAAGTTAATTAACTAGTTGAATTGAGCAAAAAATCTCTACGACCTTTACGCAATACGGTAGTCCAACGACTATGCTGCTTTTAGAAGCATTTTTACGACGATAATTGGTTTGACATTTGTGCTTTTGTCGGTCTTTTGCATAAATTATATCTGTACGCACTGGATTTTGACGCTTATCTCCTGGTTTTATTATGAGACGACAAATCTGAAAGTTTTGCTATGTACTAATTAGGGACATGGACGAACAGCAAAATAAGATTAATTGCATCTATTATGAGCTGTTGCAAAATTATGAGATATAAAGGGTGTTCCAAATAGCTTGTTGCTTCCATTTACTCGTTATGTAATTTGTTTGACATGTTTTCTTTGCATAAGAAAAACTAGGGGGAAAGGGTAAAAAAAACAAAATTGGGCCGGAAAAACCAACGTTTGCTGCATTTCATCAACGGGAAGAAATGAATTGCAAATTTGAAAAAAATACTATCCAAAACCTATAGATATTTTTGGAAAGTTTATATTTAGCTATTACTGTATGTAGGGTAAATCTATGAAAGAAATGGCGTCAATTAGATTAATGCTTGGCCTTCACATGCAATGATATCAGCTGAGAAATTCGTATACTTTACAAAATGTTTGCTCGTTTAGAATTAAATGTGGCTTGACATTGAATTACACCCTTCCGATTTTTTTAATTAAAAAGAAATGTCGTTACTTCTTTAGCAGCTTCCTCCTTGTCTCTCGTTTTCTTGCAATGGTCCAGTTCAACGACTGGTTTTTTCTTTTTGTGACGATAACTTCGCCGCCACTGAACTGAAACTATAGAGATTTCCCATCTTTGTCATACTAGTAAGCGGGACTCAAATTCCAAAAATAATCCAAAATATGGTTCGAGTTATAGAGGCGTCAAGGATTACCGGGCAGAGTACTGACGGACTGACGGAAATGAGTGATATAGTTTTTAGTGTCAGGAAACATCAAGAAAACACAATATCTGGAATTCGAAAATTTTCGCAATACCTTCTCGCCTGTCGGCGTGGGAAGTAAATCTATCATTTTAGGTGATGGTGTCAAGTTCAATAAAAGATTTCAAGTTGGATGTTGGAAAGCTAAGTGAAATGGAAAGATTTTAGTGTCATATTGAATTTTGAAAGCTTCGGTGAGATCGGAGTGACAAATGGAGAATAAAATATAAAATTCATTAAAACAGATAGCAGAGATAGACATTAGCTGTAAAATTATAATTGCAGCTGTAGTGAGTGATTTGAAATTTACATAATAGTAAATCATTTATAATACTATCGAAATTTAACAATTTCACTTACATAATAAGATAAAATGCTCTGAGGTTTCATTTTAACTTTTTAGGGAATGTATTTAAATCCCAAGATAAAAATACGCTACTTCAATATCTTCTCGAAACAAACCTAAAAACCGCAATAGAATATATATTTTGATATCTATATAACAATCCAGGAAACATTTGCCAATCACTAATCAAAAATTATAGTTTTTGGCAAACAGCAATTTTGCAGATACTGACGAAGATGAGGACGACCATATTGTATAAAATGGCACCTTCTTCTCTCATGATAGAAACATCTTACAGACGTTTTTGAATAACGCCAAACAGAAAAAAAAATCCAACTGGCAGACCATTCACTGTATGTTGTTTATAGTTTTTGTACTCTAATAATACAATATTATTAGTTAGAAGGAAAATCTGTACTTGCAAAATATTTGACTGATCAATATTTGCGAACTGAAGTTTTATGATGGCATTACCTTTGTCTTTTTCATTACAGTGCAAATACCCAAATGGACAACGATGTTACCCCAGTGTACCTAGCTGCTCAAGAAGGTCACTTGGAAGTTTTGAAATTCCTAGTTCTAGAGGCAGGAGGGTCGCTATATGTTAGAGCTAAGGATGGAATGGCTCCTATTCATGCTGCTAGTCAGATGGGATGTCTGAACTGTGTCAAATGGATGGTAAGCATCAATAATTGAAAAGAGTCTTTAGTATGTACATATTGAGGTCTATCATTCTATTTTATTACATATATTTGTAGCAAGCTATCAGATATATCATAGAGACTATGGGGTTCAGATGTGGAAGCATGAGATTTTCTGCATGTGCGTCGCCAAAATCTATCACATACCTACAGGAAAGGGTGGCCGAAGGTATAAGTTAAAGAGAAAATGATTCTAGAATTTTTTTGTGGTGTGTACAAAACTTGAACTTATGCTTCCAGCATGCCTTGCTGATGCCGTACCCGCTGAACCACCACACCACGGTACCGAATGGTGTGACGCAAAAATTACATCACATATTTTGAAGCATTATGGAGGCATGTAGAAAACTAGTTCAATGAATGCAATATTTTCAGATTCAAGACCAAGGTGTCGATCCAAATCTCAGAGATGGCGACGGCGCAACGCCTCTCCATTTCGCTGCCTCCAGAGGACATTTGGAGACAGTGCGTTGGTTGCTCAAACATGGCGCACGACTCTCATTAGATAAATATGGCAAAAGTCCGATCAATGATGCAGCTGAGAACCAGCAAGTCGAAGTAAGTATCTTCCTGCGTTACAAAACAAGATATACTATGATTGTTTTATAGATATAGTAGAAGCTATGATAGAAGATATTTTAATACCAAAGCAAGTCAGTTGCGCGATGTATATTTATGAGTATAATCTTTGATTTCCTATCTCATTTTCATCACCTAATGAACCATGGTAATGTCTATTATAAGATTCATTTTCTTTCAGTGCCTTAATGTTTTGGTACAACACGGAACGACTCCGGATTATAATGATACTGTGGAGCGGAATAGTAACACGAAGACTTGTTCCTGTGCAAGGAAGAACGACAAATTCAAAAAGGTATTATATATTTTTCGAATTAAATCTAAAGTAAAATGTTATCATATTTATATATGCGTAGGTTGATCAATCCACGACAGAGATTATGAGTGTTTTCTTCAGACCGATCACTTGAAATATGAAGCCAATGAGTCTATTGAGTGAGAGCTTTTGTATAATGGGAAGTTTGCATGATTTAGAATTTTTTGTTGGAAAATGGTGGATATATTATTTGATTGTTGAAAAGCGGATCTAATCGTTCCTCTTCATTCAAATGGATCATGATTGTGTTTTTTAAGGTTTTTCTTTGCTATTAGTAGTAATACTTGTTTTTGAATTTTAATTTGGATATTATTTGAATAACTTTTTCACATCTCATAGCTCAGTTTCAATTATGAATATTAGTTACGTCTGCTTTGTGAGATGTGTCAAGTTTTTGTACACTATATCATCGGATAACCTCAAGCTCCTAACAGGACGTTTTACGATTTCGTAGTCCTCTTATATCTATTTGCGAGTGGGCAATAAATCTTTGTGGTCAAATATACTACAATCATATACTTGATTCAAATAAATGTTAGAAGGTTAAGGTCTACAAGGTCCATTTCTTGTTATAGGATAACGTTACCAGTGACTGCACTACTTGCAAACCAAAGACAACGAGCAACGGTACAACCAACATTAGCAGTACCATTACCAAGACGGCAACCACCAATGGAAACAACACTAAACATACCCCTGCCAGCACAGAACCATTTTTCCTTCATCCACCGCTCAGTGACAGGTCTCTGGAACCAGCGCATGCAACTGAAAATGGATTGTACATAAATCCTATGACTAAACATCGGAATAGGTACGAAATAATGACTTTATTTCCCACGCGAATAGAACTTCATCATCATATCATATTACTTGCTCGAGGTTGTTAATTAGAACAACATAGGACTACTAAACGAACTTTATTAACGTTTGGCTGAAAAGGCCTCTAAAGGATGCCTCTAGAAATTTAATATGATGATAATTGAGATGAAATTTAATAATATTATCCATTACAGTTCACGCTGCGTAAATAAAGTCCCTTAGAAAACATTATTTGGAAGTGTTTTTTCATCAATACTTTTGAACAACCCTATATAGTTGGACGATTTTTTAATATGATTAACCTTTAGCTGATATCGTTTGGTAGGAACGGGTTAATAATAGTTTTTAACACTGTACACGATAAGATATCCAAAACAATATTCCCAGATAGATTGCCTTTCAAGCTTCAAAGATGTACTGATGCTTGATATCGATAGCTTGAGTTGTTTTGTCTAAATACCGTCTCTATCAATTTATTTGTCTAAGCAATATTCTACTAAATAAACTCATATTTACAGATACTGAACAAGACTAGAATTCTTGTAGTTTAAGGCTTAATCTATTTGAGAATCGTATGTGTGTATCTCATATTTATTCCAAGAATATTACTCTGTGTGAATCGATTTGGATGTGCAACAAATTTATAAATCATTCAAGTATGCTGTATCAATATTTATTTGCGATTCACTAGCTGAGCATAATTGAGAACATGCATCTTTCGAGATAAGATAAATCGAGTTAACTGATGCAATATTTTTTTCAGTGCGTCATGCAGTTCAGAGAGCAGCTGTAGTGGTGGAAGTGTGAATGGAGAGTCGTTTTACCTACACAATCCTCAAGAGGTTATCTATAATAGAGTCAAGGACCTCTTCGAGGCACCAGCTCAAAGGCAATCGCTCTCTGCTCTGACAGGTGAGAAATCTATTTCATTGAAGAATATCTTTTTCACTGTTTTCCAACATTTACTGTGCACCTCTGATAATATTTGTTATTTTTTATTATGTATCTTACGCCAAAATTTTGCATTTCCGCAAATTCGTTCTAATTTAGATTGAAAATATAGTTGAAACAAATGTATTTGTCACGTCTGTACATCGCGTGAGATTTTTAGACTCTCTACCCCGCCACTCGAGTGATATTTGGAGAGGTTTCATGCTATTTCCTTCTTCTAACATCACATGTATGTAATTTTTTTAATAAAATTAGTACATAGAAATAAAGTAAAATCAGTATTTATTAATCCCCTCGGAACATGAGTTTCTTTGTTTGCTTTCGACATTGAAAGCTGACGTCATTCTTATCACGCCACTCGAAGTTACGATTTTCGCGCACTACCCATAAAACTCCCTTAGATTCAGCGGGCGATGGTCGCGTAACGACGTGGACAGGACAAACATTAGATGCTGAACTACCATAGCCATGTTTCTTGCTTTATCTCTTTCGGTAGCTAAGATACCTTCTATGGAATTCAACAGTAGCAAAGGTACACAATCGATAACGTCGACTGCGGGTTACTAAGCGTGATATCATAAAGCAGCTCACAGCAAGGCATGATTGTACGAAAATATACATACACCTCCCTCATTGTAATCAATCGTTATGTAATCTAAAGCCCCATCCCTCATTTGGACCTCACGCGAAAAATGGATGACTCCCACCGTAGAGATAAAAATACTAATCGTCCACTACTCTTTAATAACGACTAACTATTTCATCTTTTTTCAACACATCAGTTCTTGAATACTAATTTTAAGGAATTGAAATGGTTTGTAATTACCGGTATGACTTTACAACATCGCTTAATGTTTCGGTACTTACGATACTTCAGGTCTGCCTCCTACTTGCAATCTCAGTCCAAATCCTGTTGTCATTGTTTATGACACAGCAAGAAGAATGGGCCAGAGAAAAAGGAAATAACGTAGAAAGCTAAGCCCACTCTCTGGTCGGCATACATTTTCACGTGGTTGCTGAGTGAAAAGCCGTTCTTCCTAATTTCTAGTATCATTGTTATGAAACGATTTTCAAAGTTAGTTTTTTGGTATTATCGAAAGAATTAGGTAGAGTGGAATAGTTCCAGAGGAGTTTGAAGAAGGATATTATATTTGGCAGAAATACATTGAGGCATGAAGACAGTACACATATAAACTTGATGACAATGCTATATTATCAATTATGGTTGTACATTAAACTTCACACTAAGCGTTTTAATCCTTGCGCTTGATATTACTAGCGGTTATTCTTAGAGAGTTTTGTAGCTGAAATATTTTCATTTCGTCGCAATTTCCTGGTATACTGGAGATAGACCTGAAATCAAAATTAAAATAGTAAATCCGACATACTGCATTATTTGAATCCATGATGTGCTTTAATAAACCTTTGTTGAATACATTTTAGGCCATTATATTATTTTTACAGATTCAGGCTGGTCATTAAAGAAAAATCAATATATACCTATATATATATAGCTTCCTCAATATTTGGAAAATTCAGAAAACTCAAATAGGCGTTGAGGAATTGGTGACGCACCTTGTTAATACTGGTACCATTTTTTTCAAATGAAAACAAATGAACAGTTTCTACAGAAACTAGAAAAATTTCATTCACCTTTGAACACAGGCAACTAAATATTATTGAGTTGTTGGTTAATTGATTCAAATAAACGATGTAGAAGTCAAAATATTATAAAAAAATTATCTAGAGGTCAGATAAATCGTAACTAGCATGTTATGTTGTTTTAATAATATCTGTTTGTTGATATTTTAGCTTTTATTTCTTGTACATTCTTTCATTATAAGACTGTACTTACAGAGTTCCCTACTTTTTCACTGGTGTTAAGAAAAAAGTTATTGTCATTTGAAAAATTGAGTGACAATATTTTCGAGATTCTTGAAATTTGGCGCAAATTCCTAAACACCCTGTATGTATTTTTGAAATGATACAAAATATTGGGAAAGCTATAGATATTATTTAGACAAAATCTGAAAATTATTAACTTGAATGGAATGGATTTCGATAAATAATATTTTATGTAAGAAATTACGTTGTTGACTTTATAAAACCATGTAATAAATAAACATCGTAGCTTCCAAATGTATAGGGAGTTTTATTTAATATTACGAAGTAGAGGTACATGTTCGGTATAACTGGAAATTGCAGAGAACAAAATATGCCTTAGAAGAGAATATTAGATAATCCCTATGCACAAGTTTTCAGAAAACTAGTCCCAAATATATATGATCTAAAGTTCACAGGGTGCTTCTATATAGTGTTAATTATTTATTATCTTGAATGATTCTTTTCGTGATTTGCTATTTCATCATTTGTTCACTGAGTTTATTATCGAGTTAGGAAAGAGACACAAAATATATGCCAAATGCCATCACCATATAGCGCGAAAGTGATCTTACGAAAAAAATATCAATCACTTAATTGCCTATGCATAATCACCCACAAGCAAATTTCTTTCCAAGTTTTATGCAAGATCGCATGTTCGACGCTGAATACGATCATAAATACTTATTTTAAACACTATGTTGAGAAAGTAATAGTTTGCTTACGTTATGGTAGTTAAAATTCTAAAGACTGTATCCTAACTATTACCGACCATTTTATATTTGATTTTATCAATAGATTGACTTTACCGGACGCATAGACTAAGGCACATTGAGAAAAATAGCACTCAATAGATTGCATAGGTACTTTCTCCCGAAAGGAGTGACTATGCCTAGAATGGTTACAAATAATTTTCTTTTTCTGCCTGTTATTTGGTTTGAATATAATCGCGCTGTCCAAAATATTAATTCTTTAGTTATGTGGCATATACTGTTTTGAATTTCATTCTATTCTAATAGAATATACAACACCACACAGTTTCACCGCTCGTCAAACCACTTTCATTAAACCCGACACGTTAGCTAAGTTAGCATCGTTAGGGGAAGATTACAACTGAGGATGCTAACATAGTTAGAAACACAGGTCGGGTTTAATAAAAGTGGTTTGGCGATTGGTAAAACTGTGTAGTTTGTAGTTGCGGCGCCAAAGGATCCATCGCATCTAATATAATATATTTATGCCATCAGTTGTTTGTTTCTGCGTATGGCTTCCTTGTTCTGTGGACGAACGAAGCACATTCACGTAACAGTTTTAAAGTGTGGCTCAGGAATCACTTCATTTGGCGTAACCTTTTATTTTATTATATGGAATAATGATTTGTTTGATTGCTACATGATGTAACTCCTACCTGTTGTTTACTTGTAAACAGAATGGGTTTCATGTTAATTGTAGATTCTCTTACTTGGTGGAAATATTCAATCGTGCAGCAGCGTAATTAATACACAATTTGACAAATAAAACTGTCTTTCTTACGGTGACGCTTTTCGATTTATAGTTAAATCCTCGTCGAGCGTCACTGTAAGAAAGAGAGTTTTAATTGTGTCGCTGTGTTATATACACAATTATTTTATCTGCAAAATGGGTTTACACAAACAATTGTCTCAAAATGTGTTTCTTCTTCGTTTGTTAATCCGCGAACGGTATTTAGAAAGTGAAATGACCACCATGTATACTCGCAGCTTTATATTCGAATTATGCAAAGTCATACATTATTCCATAGTTACACCTTTGACTGTTAGTGTACCAGGTACCATTGCGAATCGCGAATACCGAAAACCAAAGCACCTGAACGCATGTTATATACGGAAAACGCAAGCCAGCCACGATCCATACCATCGATTTCCTGTATCGCGGTGGATCGATCGTTAGAAAATAATCGCTGACCATCACATTCGCAATTACGCTGTCAGTTTCGTAACAATCGCGAGGAGTCAAACGCGCGTTTTTATGGTGCCCATCAAAAGGAAGTTTAAAAAAATCACGGGTCATTTGCCCTTTGGTCGCAAATGGTACATGCTACCCGAGGAAAAGGAGAAGTTGGAGGGGGAGTGTCAGGCTATGGGAAAGCAGAAGTACACCATGTCAGGTAACTTCACTACTTTCAACCATCCGTCCGAATAGATGGTAGTGTGATTTTAGTCAGTCTGTTTGGATACAGAAATACGTCGCTGTACCGTTAAATTCATGTTCATGTTCAAGTTTTGATAATAATCAGGTCTCGACTTTTTCTCTCTTGTGCGCCCAATGTCATCCAGTCTTAGGAATCTCAAAATTAATTATAATCGTGTAGGGGGTAGGGGGATAACAGGGTAGTTTAAACTAAATGCCATCTTTCAGAATAGCGGCACTTAATTTTTGTTCGCGTACCATTGATGTGCAATGTGCATCTGAAGCTTATAGTTAATCGAACTGAAAAGTACAAAATAATTCATTTTTACACTCTAACTATCCATTTTGGAATAGAACTAGTGAGAAATTTTAATAATTGATATCGAGCAACACACGCGTTTATTACAATGACATTAGTTCTCTCGTTAATCATTTTATTGTAATATTGAAAATTATTGTTTACCTTTTAGTTCCAATTGCTCTCTTCTGTTAGAATGCCAGGCTATATTGACGAGTCTAGGCTAAAGACGAAACAAGCATGTCTATGGCAGGTCTGATGTATAGTGGAGAGGATACACTCAATATCATTTATAAGCTTCAGACTTGAACCTAGATAACACGGTACATCGTAAATAGTGTTTACGAAGAACAAGGGATGTCGGTGTAAATCAGTTCACCCTTGTTGATGGATGTTGCAAGAAAGATCTGTCGCCGCTTCAAAGCAGTCAGGGTGTGAGGTCCATGACTTCGTAAGTTGCTAATGGGCATCGCCACCATGCGCGACGCTTGGAGATGAGTGTTGTTGTTGCTATACATACATACATACACGTGAAGCTAATAAAAATCGTGTTTAGAAAGCTATAATCTAGTTTCAACGATCAAACTTGTAGTCGTAATGAACAATACTGATTAACCTCATGGAATAACTACAGATTGTTACAGTACTGTTTTAAAGCAATAGGATTTATGAAACAACAAAGTAATGAGAAATATTGAGAAATATCGCCAGTCAATAGGAATAATGGATCTGCATAATGGAATTAAAGGGAATCGATTGCTGATTCAATTCCATGCACAAATGTGGGTGAACACTAAGTTATTCGATACTTATTTTTAACTTCAAGTATCAAGAATATAATAGTTACACAGAGATAGATGATTGTAAATGGAGTTGAAAATATTAATGCTGTGCTGGAAGAAGTGGAATACTCATTTTTAATTCGCAACCAAAAATACAATGTGGCATATCCAAAAAATCAGAAATGTTCTCCAAAAGTATTTCCTGAAGGCGGTAGACAGCATTTGGCAGTGTTGTTTCATGTGATTCACGGAAGCTACTACCAAAAAACTTGAGGCATTTGAGTTCTGGTTATATCGTGGTTATATCTGGAGTATCTGGGACACTGCATGAGGAACTCAACCAACAAGGTATTAAGGAAAGAACCGGGACTTAGAAGTATCTCATGGCTGAAAAATCTGCCGACTTCGTTTTAAACAACTACCACTGATCTTTTCAGGGCTGTAATAGATAAAATAACTAAGCCAGGATGATTGCCGACAGTCAGACTCAATGGGCACTTTGAGAAGCCTTACTCCATGTTTAGTCACAAAATCTCCCGAAACTAGGAAATGACTGTAGGTTTTTATTGTCATTCATCATTTGACAGTTCAAGGTAAAAGCTTTTTCTTGTCATGTTCAGAAAATAGATATCTTGCAAATTTAAGTTTAAGTCGATTGAACATCTCTATTATTAGACAAGTGAATTTCTCTGCTGGTATGCGAATCACAGCGAAAGCCTGTTTTAGAAAAGTCTTTCACCTTTTAAATTCTTTTAACCACCTATTCCTTTAAATCTTGAGGTTAAGGTTACTCAATCACATAGTGGGTAGTTAAAGTTAGATAAAAGTAGTTTTAATTCATTTAAGGGTCGTGAAATAATGTTCAATCGGCCGTCTGATTCTTAGGAAAAATAGTTTGTCGCATGAAAACACACATATCTTCACTCCAAATAGTAAAACCTTGCCAATTATGTTCTTAGAAATAAGGGTGTGCTGTATCAATATAAATACATAAAGTCATCCTGTACTAGTCTCCTTGAATCACCTTTACTCCCAGCTTTACATATATTTTGGCTTTACTTACGGCAATAACGAGTAGTTTATATATTTTATCTGCAAACGGTATGGAATACGCGGAAATCGTATGAAATTTGATTCGTTCCAAGAACAGTTGTTTTCATTTGGCTGTTTTCGGAGTTATGTGATATTAACATTCGAGTGGATACCTATGTAGGATATAGTGGATTAAAGTAAATACAATGCAATGCATTGAATATATGTTGCTCAAAGCTGAATATCCATTTGATATATAATTTGTATGTATATACAAGTGATCCTTTTATCATGTAAATTGTAGATGCTCTTACTTGGTGAAACTCTTCCATCTGATAACTACACAACTTTTTATCTAAGTGGTCCTTTTGTTCAGGCATATTCACTTACCTATGAGCATTATGAATTTTAATATATTGTATTAAATATATAGGTGAATAAATTTAAGACAGTTATTTTTCCGGGGAGAATTGCCACAATATGTTTTCAACTGCTCAACTGCATCGCGTGATGAAAATATCTTTAGTTCATTTACCTATATAGTTGAGTTTATTTTTAAAATAGTTTATAGTTTCATGTATTTAATGCTGGTGTCTACAGAAATATTTTGAACACATTCCTATGAGGAAATTAATTGTTTTCTTTGAAATCAGTTCTAGCTTCCTTGAATGCAAATATAGTAAACATGACAGTAAACATACGCACATGCAACTTATAAACTTGTAATAATAACAGTTTTTGCATTATTTCCTTCATATAAAAATAATTTAATTGTATAAACCAGGGGAAGCTATGATATGACTATAATCAATAGAATCAAGTAGAATGAATCACCATTTTCTTATTATTTATTAAATTCAATATTCAAATTAACGTAAATATAACGATTCTTGATATTCCAAACATGTTTTGATTGTCTCTGAAATTTAGCGCAGATTCAAGAAAACAGTGAAAAGACATTATTTTGAGGACTATTTGACACATAAGTACTGTTAAAGCGACAATCCTAAAATTATAAGTAACTGGGGAGGCATATAATCAGAATTTGACTTTATTGGTTTCTAAGATTTGTTCCACCAAAATAAATTTTCGTCATGCACGTCAAACTTGATAAATAAAAATACAAACCGATCTCCAAAAATAAAGCAGCATTGCTAGGTAGCATCCATTAGCAAAGTCGGTGCAATAGTTACTGAGGTCAAGAAGTTGAAAAGATAGCAATATGCAAATCGATAGATCTAAGGTCGTGCGTAAGACAAAATATAAATTTAAAATTCTAAAATATTTGCGTTCATAATAATACATTCACTAATTTATGCGAACTAAAATAAGAGACGTCAAATTGAAATTGTTAATTGTTTGGCTCATGAATACACTTTTTTTGAAATGATAGTGGTATAGACCAATCTTTCTGAGTATCATTCTTTGTTCATAGATACTTGGGGACTGGAAAAACATCATGTAGTTTATGGAAATCTTAGAACTTTTATTATTCCGAGAGGTTTGATATTTTGGGTATCTAACTTTTTTAGAATGTATCAACCCTGCTCAAGGATTTTAGTTTTATAATTGTAATTTCTCTATTTTTGTAATAAGATTTATCTCAAAACCTCTTGATAACGTCCATCACTAGCATTTCATGAATTATAAAACAATATTTTATATCAAATTTGACACAGTTACTAAGGAGCAGCACAACTCGTCTCTTACAAAAAATTATTCCTATATTTTTTAAAATCGTTGCTTTTTTGGCGGTGTTGACAAAAATGAAAGGAATATTGAATTTATGTCAAATTTTGTTTTTTGTCTGTTTTCACACTTTACCGATACGGTATGCAAAATGTAAATTATGCTATTTCTTTGGCATCACATAACATCCTTGATTAAAATTTCATTTGCTAACCAGTCTTTGAAGAACCCTTAAACGGAAAAAAGGTAAACGAAACATATACACCCCATATCATATACTATTTAATAAGTGCATTATGAGTATGTTTATGTGAGTATGTTTTGCTCCTTTAAACGAAGGTACAACTTTTTACCAGATCTTATAAGGACTCTAAATAACTTTTATAACAATCAATGATGCCAGCAGGACGCAGTACTGCTATCCGCTATAAATAAAACGTGCGTGAGTAAACATACTTCACTGTAATTTCCTATTGTTTCAGTGAAAGTCGAAGTTCACTCTAGCAGCAGCGGTGCAGGATCAGATGAAAATCTTTCATCCTCTGATTTATCAGAACGTTCTGGCGACCATGAGCATGATTATGAGGATATCTATCTCGTGCGAGAAGAGTCCAATAAGAAAGGGCTAGAAGCTAATGAACGGTAAGAACTTTTTCGTCGTAATTATTTCTTTCGAATATAGCTACTAATATATAGTAGATAGCTGCTTGAATATCACTTGAATGACCTTTCAATGATTTGCTTTATGAGATAGATATCTATAAGTATACAGTAGTAGTACAATATATAAAAAAACCTTGTCCACGATTCCGTAGGTCAGGGGGAGCATAGGATGAACAAATCTTGTATAAAATGAGAGATCGTTTTCAAAGGCTTCCTAGGTTGAGAAAAATGTGGGATCGTTACAACTTTGTCACGTAATGTTGCTCATTTGAACATTCATATTGTAAAAACTACACAGTTTTGCCACTCGCCAAACCACTTTAAGTTTAAGTCCGACACGTGTTTCTATGTTGCATCTTCATGACAATCGGCCAATTCATCTTAAATGGACAAAAACCTGTTAAATAGCTTCGACCATAGGTTAGATGAAGCTGCTAAAGAAGTTTTTATATTTTCAGCAAAAATAGCCGTTCTCAATCGCGCGACTCCGGATCTCACAGTAGATCTGGTTCAGTAAGTTCCTCAAATTCAGGCTGTAATGTAGTAGTGAAAGTAACGAATGGCAAAGAAGAGAAAAGCCCCCCATTCAAAACGAATGAGTTTCTGCCTAAGCCACAGAAAATCGAGAAGGTAGAAAAGAAGGTTGTGAAGAAAGAAGAGGAGGATAAAACAAATAATCACAACCATAATGTGAGTAGATAATTGTATACCTACATATTTAAGCGTCTAAGACGATCATTATTTATTCATTATTTAATATAATATAGTATAGTAGCAAAAGTATTGCAATTCAAGACCTACAGAGTTAATACATAAACCTAATCATTATTAATTGATCGAAGTTGTAATATGTGCTTTAAGACTCCAAGATCGAAACGTTAGGATTCTTCTATGATGTTCAAGGCACCACCAGACTGATGCAAATCATTAATATGGAGATGCCTGATTCTTACACAATAAAACATTTAAAGGACGCGTCAATATAGATCGCAATCCATCTCTATGAAGAGTACATTGCTATTAAACATATAAATTCAATATGGAATTACGAAAAGCCAGCAAATCGATTCAACTCCACGGATGTAGCTAATGTAGTATTGAAATATTTATTTTTCCTTCTAGGACTATCAGATAAGCTCTCTTCCATCACCACCATCCCAACAAATATCACCGTCAACAAGTTCCTCTCCTTCAGATGCTCAACATTCACCGCATTATCAAGTTGTCTCCGACTCTTCAACTAAATCCAAACTGTCCACGCGACATTCACTCCCTCCTCCCAAAACGCAACCGACAATTCAGTTACGTCCATTGCAACGTCTGGAGTCTGCACCACCACCTCCACCCCCTCTTCCTTTGGTGATCCCCGTTTCTGAGGACGATGAACCAAGAGGAGCAGAGATCGTCGAAGTGGTGGAGGAACCAACAATCAGACCTTCCGATGTTGTCAAGGGCATGTGTAGCAGCATGTCAGCACTCTGTAAGTAGAACTTCATGTATAGCAACTTATATCCATTGTTTTTTGATAAATAGTCAGTGGTCGGTGAAGTTCTGTCGGTCAGTCGGTCTATAGGTTTGGTTGTGCAGATGCCACAAAAAATGCTGTGTCTTTAGGCTAAACTAGGTATACTCAAACTTTTCTAATCGCGACCCTCTGAAACAGATTTGTATACACCTTCACCACTTTTTGTAATACCTTCGTCAGAGGACTATAATTTTTTTAAATTGAGTAGCTGATGAAAATTCTGGTTATTCATTGTGCTTGCGAAGCACATAGTGAACACATTCTGAGACTGAGCGCATACTCGCTGCCGGAGTATCAAATCCGGAGCATTTTAAAGATCCTCAGGACCATACTGTTATAAATAAATAATTTCGATAACAGTATTTATCATGAATATAGCTGTTATGTTCCATAAGGAAGATGCATTTCAGAATATATATTTATTGCAGTTGCTACAAAATTCGTTTTCATCGATTAAATTGATATCGTAATCTTTCCGTTGGATTCAGATAACCTCTCAGTATTATAGTCCAATAGCAATTAATTGATAATTCCTCCTGTCTTTTCTAGTCCATTATAATACAGCGTGCGACGCTACAACAATTACCAGGTTTCATATTTTTCCTGACTTTCATGTCCTCTATGTTTTTCTGTATCATATAATACATGTGCTCTAATGCAGTGATTGTCATAGTTTGGTGGAGATGTTGTTATGTTTTTGTTTGTTTTGATTTTACAGATTTTTAGCTATCTCTGTTTTTACATTTCAGATTTATATTGTAGCTACTTCATATGATGTTGCTTGTAGAAATTTCATATATTATTTGTGGCGAGAGTGTAGTTTCGGGCAATAAATAGACACGTTTTCAATTCATCCCTTTGACACATCTGGCACTATATTAATTGAAAGGGTCTTAGCTGCTATATGTTGAGAGAACTGGCTTATTTTCAAATTACAGGTTGAGTTGACAGCCATTGTGTTGTCATTTCCCATCACGTTGCGACGTTGGCATGATCAATTATCGTTTGAAAAGTAGCACAAATTGTGAAGTTACCCCAGAATCGCATATCTAACATATTTAATCCCTATACGATATTTCCGTATATTCTCCACAATATAAATTATTATGTCAATATGGAAGTTGGACGTTAAATCAAGCAATTCAGCCTAGAGATTGCTAAAAACATATGATGATCCGCTCAAGTGCAATTTGATGTGTTTGAATAAAAATACTACTAGCACTAGCACAACGAAAAATATATACAGAAAATATTATATTCATAATTAAATATCAGTAATTCATGAAGTTCGGAGAAACTTTTATTTCATGAATCCTGAAGGGGAGTAACTAACTAACTACCCCTGTTACTCCTTCTTGTATACGTCTATGGTGAAGTAGGCAGATCGTTGGCTCCAATGAAGTAGCACGTGTATTTGCGTGTTTATCAAGGTATTTATATAACGAGTCTAAAAATGGATGCAACAGTCTCAACTGTAGAAAAATGTCAAAAGAGAAATGTTATGGTTATGATTATGATGATGGCAGAAGTGGATAATATCCTTCATATGATTAGTGATTATCAAAAGCATCATAAAGTATGGGGTTTAAAGTCTCACATAATTTTGTGAAATCAAGCAATTAGCAAAAGATAGATGGACTCTAATTCATCTCCCATTGGGAAATTACGTTTGCGACGCTTGGAGATGAGAGTCGATGCTGCTAACACACCCTTAGCTGGGTTACGTATATACCGTCCAACTGCTCTCTACTGTTAGACCGCCAGGCTATACTGACGAGTCTAGTAAAGACGAAACATGAATGTCTATAGCAGGTCTGATCCATAGTAGAGAGCATACACTTGACTTCAATTGCCCTAATATACTGATGTGAATGTATCAACCTATTGATGTTGCTCAATTCCTCATTTTCACTACAATCAATAATCGGCATCGCTCTTCGACATTGTGACCATAAATATGATAATGAAAGGATATTGTCCACGTACCCTTACTCATCAACGCAAGCAAAGGAGCGCAACTTGACGCCAATTGAAATACAAATTAATTATACGATGTGCAGGCTTTGTTCGAGGATATTCATCACGAAACACCATGTATAATTTATTGTTGTAACAAGTGTGTTAATCTGATGCTTACCACGAAGAAAGTCAAATGCATTCATACATACAGCATGTATATTGTTAAATTAACAAGCCAGTAAAAGCATCTGTTATTAAACATAGACGTGTGCGACCAATGAGGTTAACCTGACGTACAGAGTTTCAAATCCCCCTAAGAAGTGTAAGTAGGAAATCTTCTGATATTCTATCTTCAGTTTAGACATCGGTAATTATTATTTTTTGAGTTTAATAGATCGACTTTCTCTTACACTTTGAGTCTCAAATTTGAGATGCTTCATGATGACAAAAATTCATTCCACCTATTTTTGTCTACCTGTGTGTGACCTCTTCAGGTATATTTTTAGCGTCTCTATGAAAGAGCTATTTTTAAATTAATGATATTTCGACATTATACTCCTTCTATGAGAATGCTCTAAAAATCTTCCATATATATTGAACTGTTTCGACGATTTTTTTAAATTCATTCAGTGGCGACGGAATTATCAAGGAATTATGAAGAGTAAACCCTTAAAGTAGAGCCGTATGAACATTAGTTAAACAAATCAATGTAGTCAATATAAAAATTCGAATCCTAGTTTTGGGAAGACTTTATTATGGGAAGAAAATTGAAAATTTTATATATGGTTATTGTGTCGTTATAGTAAAAACATGGAAATTAATACTTTATAAACCCAGTGGCTGAAATAGCCCTAGTTTTGATAATCAACGCAATAACGAAGAAAAAAAGACGCAGCATATCGACAAACAATTCAAACATCGTCATTGTATCTATCAAGTTACTATTAATATATTTTCGAATGCCTCCGTCAAATTTATAATTAAGAAATTTTTTTGTTATCCTAGATCCATATTGTTTTTTAATTACCTCGATTGTATATCCAGTTATACTCATAATCCATAATTATATTGTTATACCTTTATTGTTATGATTCAGAGATATTATGTTTAATCATTAGCAGACTTGTTTGATGTGCCAGGTCACGAAGTGTCGTAACTTCCTTCCGTACTAATAACAACTTCTGTTCATTTTCCTGAAAGTAAAATTTATCATCGCCACTGAACCTTAAACTAATAGTATCTGTGCAAAGCTCATGCACACAAATACCTGTAATTTTTCTATCTATAATTGCCATCATCCTGCAGATTACGACGATAATCAGGTGGTGCGTTACTGCAGTGAATGAAAGCAGAGGAAAAGGATATGTGTGTCGTAAAACGGCAAGATTGTTTCGCAAAATTAATTCTGTATCGGTGGTCGATTGTATGCATTGTTCCAAAAACCATTATGGTCTCCTTTCCATCCTCACTTCTCTTCAACCATTGGTGTCCGATTAGTTGTCACGGTAGAACTTAACAATACATTCTCCAGCTAGACCTGCTTCTGGAAAAAACAGTTTCATAGACAGGCCTATCGGGAGATATATACGTTCACGTATGAGGTTTATATCTCAAAATAAATATGACTGATCTGTTAAATTGCATCTTTTCTGCTCTTGATCACTTTCAAAATAATAATGCATAAAAGAAAAATGAGAATGAACGTTTTTTTAATGAAAAGCATTTCGAGAATTTTAATTTAATTGAAATTTATTCTGAGAATCAAGTGCTTTAACTCTCAGAATAACTTATGTTATGAATAATACTCAATTCTATGCTTGGGCAGTCATGATATGGATTTTTACACTTTGTAATACTTTCGGAACGACGATCATAGTGCAGGTCTTGCTTGTAACACTGCTCACATGTGTGGGGATGCATTCTGAAGCACACCTTGGAGCTTCTGGACACAGTCAAAAAAAGAGATCTTTCGTATTTTGGGACATCGAACAAAAAGGCTGATTTGTCCATTATCCTACAGATTTGGCTACGAGAAATGTTCGATTTAGAAATCTCTCAGTACAACGAGTAATAGAGAACCCAGCGGGAGCATTCTGGCCATATTGACCTTTCAACACCTCGAACGATCCTCTTTCAAGTCATTCTTCTGGAGAATGTCTGTGTTGTGGAATGGGGAATTTGTTCTCCTATGGTTAGAATTTATAGCATTTTCAAGCAAATAGACATTATCTTCATGCAGCTCTTCTGTAGTGCGTAAGTTTTCTGGCTTTGTGAGGGTTTCACTATAAAAAAAGAACAACGTATCGTCTCAAATAAGTCCCTTTTTATCTGCCGCAAGTGAAAATACTCATGGTCACTAGCTGATTTGACTCCATTTGGATATCTTTAATATACTCTCCTTGTATGTTGTATAGGCGCCTAGTTGCTAAGTAGGTGCTTCTTTATCTGTTAAATACCGTAAAAACGTCCCAATTAGCCTGATGAACTCCTTAATTAATTTCATATATAATTCTATATATCATCATTTGAAAATATATAACCCAAATATTTGAAAGCAGGTAAAATCATGCCAAAATCCAATTGAATAATCTCTGCTGGTTAATTAATTGAATGCGGTGCCATGCCAACAAAAGAAAATTGCTATTTGTAGAAGCAGAAAGTAATCGTATGGATGAGTTGTAGCACTACAGTGGCGTACTGGTTAGTGCTTCCATAAGAACGATTGGATCAGGTTGTGAACACCGACTCGTAAATTCTGTAGAACAAGATAGAGAACCTAGAACAGGAAAGAACGACGCGACGCGACGGTCAGAGGAAATTTGGGAAGAAGACGTTTTGAATAGACGACGATTCAGCTTGAAAACGACGCGAAGACGCGACGGTCAAGTAAAAGACGAATTACTTGTAGCTATTTCCTACTAACTCACTACTCAAGACGTGTATTTGCTGGATATTACCCGTAAAGACGGAAGATGCTGTAACCTACGTTATAATCGTTCACTGATGTCACGAAAATTTTAATAAAGGTTTCAACAAACTTGGATATACATTCATCAATAAATATCTACATGAATGAGTGAATGAAGTTCAGTCCTCTATGTATAAGTCGCATAATCAAACTGGTATATCTTGAGGAACTTCCCATTTATCAGGAACCAAGAGATTTCGTCTGATCTTGCAATATTGAAGAGTTACCATTGTCTTCGGATTTTTATTTGCATTTCACAACGTTCAATCGTATTTCTCGTGAAGACGTTTGAGGATACCACATCAATCGAAACGCTGTGAAATGCAAAAAAAAATCACAATGGAACACAATGGGAGTCCGAATTAATGTCACTGAAGCATTGTGTACATCTCAAACATGAGCGGAAGAACTACATATAAGCACAATCTCTACCGGCAACTTTAAAATTATGCGTGATAGAATCTGTTAAGTTTATTTTCCAACCACCAAAGGCAATTTTAAAAAAAAATGCTGTGGACTTTTATATGCAATTTTTGAATGTGACAATCGACTGCTCATACTCAAATATGGTTAAAACAGAGCAAGAAGATTATCTTCAAGGTGGTGGTTTGTTAGGTTCACCTATTCAAAGTCGACATCGGTTCATTTTTCGAGACAGTACTTTATAACTGGATATAGCATAAGGAAGGTCTGGTTTGGAGGGCGGAAAACATACATGCAGGGGGTGAAAATTGAACTGAGAAGAGTGGCGCAAGAAGCGCAACAGAGACAAAAAATTGATAGAAGAAATGGGAGTATCAAAAGTTTGATTTCGGAATTCGGAATTGTCTATAAAATTTTGAGTATCACGACGTTTCAATTGATGTGCTATCTTCAATCGTCTTCAGTGAACTGGCGAACACGTTCCTTTCATGCCTATTTATACCCCGTCCGGTGACGTGTCGTTGCGCGCGGTCTGTTCTGATTGGTTCCCGATGCGCGGTATTCCGGTCTGCTGACGTGGCTGTTTGTCGATCATTGTTTGTTGTCTGGTCCAGTCGTAGTCTATTGATCTTCTTTATGAGTGGCTGCCAGATCGGTTTAATGTCTACGCTGGGTTTGCTGTACACTTTGCTGTTGTTGGTGATGAATGCCGCCTCCTTGAATTTCCTTCGATACCAATGCGGCTCCTTGGCAATAACCTTAGCGTCAAAAACAACCTAGAGGTCCTCCTAACTTTTTTTATTTATTGTGTTTCCGAAAAGCGTATGTCGTAGTCAAATAAAAGGGGTTTTGGTGATCAGAAGCTGTCCATGTGTCATTTCAATTTCTGATCCACTCAGGGCGTAAAAAAGTGCGTTCTTTGATCAAAATCTAATTAATTTTTTGGCAACCGGTATGTCCAGCTAGTGATATAAGTTAGGGATAGGGATTAGGTACTATGACAAAACTTCTTCGAAGTCTTAGTATCACTACTGTTGTCCATTCATTATATCCTTGAATTGAAAGGCATTGGAGGGATTATGTCCCTGTTGCAAATAGACCAGATTAAATTTAAAGAAAGTATAGGTTTCCATTAAATAACAATCTCATGATCTTTATATAGAATGATCAGACGCGAGATATCCCTGCTATAAAATATTTCAAAAATTAATACTTGCTCGAATACAGATCTACAAATAAATTCAGAAAACTGAATAGGTCTGACTTGAGCACCAACATCGCAGAATTCTGACTTTAGGTATTATATTGAGCAGTGCCCTTTCCAAATGAAGTGTATGAAGTACCGAGTCAATCTAATACATACCTATCTAATTTTGCCGTGACTGTAAACGTGTATACATTACCCTCGTATTGGCATATCGAATTTATTCCTTGTACTGCCGTTTCTGCCTACTAGCTGCACTATCCAAAATACCACGCCAATGGAAGTAACACGACTCGTCTAGTTTCACTTAATATCAAACAGCAAACTAAGCATAGAGAAAACCATACGGCGCCGTGCGGTGTAACACTCTCTGCTCGTTATTACTCATTACTAATTCATGACTAGAAAAAAATTAAATAACAGTAAAGGTAAGAGAGCTACTGTTACAGATGGCTTTCAGTAGCGCACCTATAATATTTAAAATTTCTTTTGTGAATCAGAGAGCTGGGCAACCGCCCTAATTAAGAGCTGTAATTAGTATATAATTTATGTTTGAGCATTGAGTACTTCTTCTTCTTTTTGTCTTGTCAGTTGCTTGATACACACACCAATATGTAAGTTTCGCTGTTTTATTAGCTTAACATCCCCAATGAACATTACATGGGCCAAATGGTCTTTGAACTACCTTATGTTAAATGTATTATTAAAACTAAAGCATTCACTCATACAAAGCATATGTAGCTTATTTAATATATTGGTTGGAAAGTGCATTATATAAGTAGACAAAGACATCACATAAAATTCTAAGCCGTTTTTACCTACGGTATTCCTTCCTCTAATAAAGAAGATAAATTTATGGTAAGCATCAATAATGGTCAATCAACTTCATTTTGATTCATTGTCAGTAATCAGAGTAGTCAAAACTGTCAAGTGTTTTGTTATGATTTGTACGTGACTGAATCATATAAAAATGAAAAAGTGTAAATCCAAAGTCATATTTTAGATAAAAATGTGCAATTCATACATAAATTTTCAAAAATAATAGTAGATTCTTGAACATAGTCAGACTGTCAAACTTGGCTACCCAGATTACTTGTCAGCTGGCTTGTACTAAGAGTTATCATAAATACAAGACTAAAATTTTGAAAATGCACTCGCCAAAAAACTATTTCCGCCGAGAAGTATGAAATAAATAAACATGATAAATGGAATACTAGAATTGAGAACTCCTTATATTTGATAGGACTGAGTTAGCCAGCTGACAGGTAATTTGTGTAGCCTTTGTAAACAGTAAACGATATTTACTTGTGAATCTGTATATGAATTACACAGTATTATCATAATGATGGAAGAGTTCCACCAAGGGAGAGCATTTGCAATCTACATAATAAAAATCATCTGTTTGGAATCTATGACGAAGTTTACAGTACAAACACAAATTGGGCCACTTCCTGCAAATATCTTGTTGTTGAAACTTCTAAAACGGTCTTTTACGAGCGTGTTTCAGCCGACTGAGCTAGTGCTAGGTCAGTAAGTCTCTATTCTCACACGCACGGGGGAAGGAACGGAGAAATAGTCTGGTCTGACCGGCCAATGCACTAACACGTATTATATTCAGTAGACTTAGCCCATGTATCGCTTAGCTACTACGCCACTGCGTTCCTAACCAATCCGCTTTCCCCCATTCGCAGCAGCCAGACGCTTGAATTCATCATGCTCAGACCTGACCATCGTCAGTCTAGACCCGGAAACCATTAGTGGTGGAGGCACCATCTCGTCCAGTGGCGGAGTGAGTGGGGTGAACTTGGTGAACAAGCAGCGAGTACTACCCTTCGTGCCCCCATCATTCCCTGGCAGTAACAGCAACAACTTAATAAAACCTTCGGAGTACCTGCGAAGTATCAGCGATAAGAGAAGTTCCGTGTCCTCCAGCAGGAGTCTGAGTGAGAGTGAAGACGGAGGACCTATTTTGCAGAACGGTGAGTGGATTTTTTGAATTTCATTTACATTTTGAATCATATATGGTATTTCAAGCTTAAGGATAAGGATTTGTGGAAATGTTGCTAAGGGGTTACCAGCCGTTTTAGCAAACTTTTTTCAATATTTGTAGATTGCAAAATTACTTCATAGCAATATATTTACCTCCTAGATTCCTAGGAAAAACATATTTTTGCTATGTATTTCAATATACAGATGCTACTTAGATAAATGTAAAGTACTTGTTACGTGAGCCAAAGAAAAAGGGTAATTCTTCTTATCGGTACCTGCCGGAAAGAAGGAATAAAAACAGCCAAGGAATGTGGAGCAACGAACTTAATATGAGGGAAATATAGAAACCTCGGTTCACTCTGATTCGATGTAGCTGCATGTTTGGATGTGGATGTGTCTTGTTACAAATTTTGAATATAATTATTTCTGTGCGTGTTTCTTACATACTGCATGTTGAAAAAAGCTCTATTCTTTTTCTGCAAAAAAAAATTACAGGGCTGGTCGCTGAAAATTTCAGAACACTTATAATATTTTCTTTTGACGCTTACTAGCTAAGTTCATAGAATGACGCAATAAGCTGTCCCTTTATATAGGACTTTTTTATTTATACCTATAACTTTTATTAAAAATGTATGATTTTGCTTTAGCTTTTCTGAACATACTGTGTCACTAATCAAAAGTTATTTAATGTGATAATCGTGGGAAAAATCAATGTTTATCTACTATTATAGAGTACTAAAAGAAATAGCACAAATAAACCTTTATACACAATTGCTTTTTTGGAAAATACTCCTCAATAATTTGCATAAGAGACTTTCGCAGTCAGCAGAGCAACCTTAATCGTTGAATCTTGAGCAAATTTCTCGTGAAAAGCTACCTATTCCTATACCATCAGCAGTTCCAATTACATTTTCAACTGCAATTTAATAACATGATAGCATTGTGTTTGTTGAGCAGACGACTTGCAAACTTTATGGAAAAAATAATACGATTCCATTTGAAAAATGAGCAGAAAAAATACTACTACTTTGATGATTCAGTTCATTTGAGCACTTATCATAGCTGTGTGGCATCAATATATTATTTAATATGACTAAATAACGCTTTTTTACGGGATTGCCCAACATATACTAATAAATATAATAAAATACAAGTTCGAAACGCTTAACAACATAATTTGGGAATAATTCCATATATCTCATACGTTATAATATTATAGAAAGTAGAGGACAGTTTATTAATGTTCAGTGATATGGCTACTATGCCTGAAAATAGATACTTGTAGATTACCAATTACTTGATCCTTAATAACGTTCATCAAATTGCTCATTAAATGGCATGATTATGACGAACGCTCGTTTATTTCTGATAATTGAGATAAGAATAATAATCAACACTGTAACAGCTCTGCAGAAACATTACAAATGATGGGAAATTTTGTGGTTAATGAAATTAATCTGAATTTATGGAGGCTATTAGCTGATTAAGTTGGGATTATAATCCGTGTATCACAAAAATCTAATCAAAAGATAAAAAATTACTAAACCCTGAAAGATGAAGTTGATTGATCAAACACTTTATACATTTCAAATATGTTACACTTGGCTGCAGAAATAATCTGCACTGAACTTGTTTGTTTGATATTAGTAAAGCAGTAAATGTTCATTAAAACAGCGAATGGAAATCTTCGGGATACCTAATTGGCAGCCATTTGAAGCGAACTATGCGTTTTTGCTCATACGCATATGAATATAAGATATATACATAGCTTTATATTAGTGGAGGAGAAATTGCTGTTATACTGTGGATTAGTAAAAAATAATTGATATGTTGTACTTCAAATCAGTTTTTAAGGAGTTTGTAAGAAAAAAGTTGTCCCTACGATAAAGTAGGATAGAAATACTAACAAAATAGTAGATATTGCTGGGTAGCTTTAATAAGGACAGTTTAAGCATGTAATTAGACACTGCATGCACTGCAAGAGATCATTCAACAGGTAATTTAATATGCTATTTGGTGATATGAATGACCTATGTTTCTGTCTGGCTATACTTAAAAACAAGATCAAACATGTGTTGGGTGTAATAAGTTCGGCGGAGGTTGTAATATCTATGGAATGGTATTATTTCGTAACTTATCCTATGTTTTTTCTGTGGTTCATTATATTTTCCGCTGGCCGTGAATTGAAATCACATACGAATAAATAAATATCCTTACTGACATTTCGGCTGCCTCAGCAGCCTTTATCAAGGTACAAAACAAAATGAAAGAATTTGATTTTGAATTATGATGACAATTATATTCATGTCTGCTTGCAGGGTAACAGTTTTGTATTCAAACAACAGCTATCATGAAATATTATGAAAGGCAATGATACCTATCAACGTATGATGTATTTGCATTATTGATAAATCCAAAGCAAGGTACATAATGCACATGTACAAGAAACACAAGGCTGCTTGCCGTATGAGATAAACATACAGCAGAGAGATTCCAAGCAAAATAGAGAATAATATTTTTTTAGGAATGAAATAAATTTTTCACTTTATATGTGGAATCCGTCTATATGAACAAAATGTAAGTTGGAAGACTTGAAAATTTAAATTCGAGGACATTTTCGGTTAAATATGAAACCAGTCTTGGTTCTTTATGTCATGCAATTTACATGTTATATATTCGCTCTAAATTAAGCCAAAGTACATTGATTACCAAAGAAGTGGCCCACTTTCCTGGAAAGCAGTGATTGCATTAAAAGCCATCAGCGATCATGGATAGGTAGCATAACGTACACGCAGTGAGTTTCATTCAATCTCATGACGGAGTTGAACTCAGAGTGAGCAACGAAAGTTTTTTTGGTTATACCAGTTTGGCGAACAGGTGGTACCAACCATGTCGTTACAAGCAGATGTCAAATAGCTATAAAGCTTGATTCATTCTACCCCTTTCCCCAATATTTATATATTGGTTGCAGAGATTCAAGTCAAATATATCAATGCAAATGAAAAGGATCTTAATGTTATTAAAAAATTCTTGGAATTCCATGTTGCAGAAAAATAATTGAATATCAAAATTTCTGCCAGTTTATAGTTCATATATTCAACTTTAGAATCCTTAGAGAAAGTGGACCTAATGAAAGAAAAAGTTGGCATGCTATTGTATCAGTGAAGTATATGACATATGTCTAATTCATATTAATAGAAATCTCTTCAATTTGCAGTTTTTATTCAGTTCGAAGCGTGTTAATTTCAATTTGTGTCAAGTAGTCTGCATACCTCTCAAATGCTTAATACTAAGTGGGTGAGAAAATAAAATAGTATATACTTCACTAAATTATTCCCAATTAAATAAAGAATGGAGTCAAGTAGATTTACTCAGTACTTCCAACACTGTAATTCACCCAGAAAGAATATTTCATTGCAAAATGAAATTATGAGGACCGCTGGTAGATCGCCAAAATGTTCCATTTGTTTGTGATTCTACCGTCCACAAAATTTCTTTCAATCAATATTCGGTAGTACATGGTGATGTCTTAGATGCTGGTTAGCATTTATGTTATTTATTATTGATGTGATGTTAAATAAAATCGTCGAACTTAGGTATTATCCTATACATCCGGCCAAAGGATATGTTGAATACAGGTAGGTAAGAGACCATGACATAAAAAAAATCATTTTTTTTATATTTCTCAAAGTTCCTAGCGGTTGGCGTATTATGAAGATGACTTTACAATTAGTTGAAGCAACATCTTGCTATATCTTTTTATTCATTTGTTGTTCTGGATTTTGGAATCGTATTCATCAGGAGATATTAAAATGCCGAATATGAGGCTAAGTCAGCATCACGTAAGAGCATTATCTGGATTACTTAGCAAATTATTGAAAAAACACCATTTAGAGAAGGGTCTCATAAAACTATCAAATTAGAATTATTATTTCTCCGCTATTTCGGATAGTTGTGGACGATAACTCGGCAAATGACTTCGTTATCTATTTATGTTATAGGTTGGCAGAACCAACCCCCAATCCCTACGCTGGAAGGCAAGAAAGAGGGCAGCGTAGGTCCCCCTCCACCTCCGCTGCCCGATTTTCAAGAACATGAGGACAGCACTGAAAAGAACGCTGTGGAACCTAGCACCAGGAGGCAGGATCAACCACTTTCTGCAATCAGTATTCAGGTACCGTATTTTTAATAATAAAATTTCTCATTATGCAATATAAACAGAAATCTCTTACAGTGAACTTTTCCAATAATATTAGGCCTTTCTCATTTCTTTTGGATCCTGGTTTGCTCACTATTAATTATATATTTGGAAAATTTATATCAGTGTAATGGAATCAAACTGTATAATTAAAGTGTATGTAACATTTTATATATTTCATGTTAGCTCATTGCCTATCTATGTTTTCTGTGTTCGTTTTTGTGCTGTTATCACTATTTGTTGCTACTTTGGTGGATATGTTATCTCAGTGAATACTGCCCAGAATGTGATGTAACTGAGGAGGGATGTTCTGAGCTTATTGTGAGACCGATTTATTTTTTGAGTAATTAACGAGAAAATCATGTAGATTGTAGACGCTCTTACTTGATGAAACTCTTCCATCATGTAGATAAAAAGTTTTGTAGTTATTTGTGAAACTGTGTGAAAACTACCCAACTTTTTATCTATAACGAAAAAATGTAAATTCAAATATTTATTTATTCCGTTTTCCTGTACTCCCCATATTCGGAATTCCTAATTTAAATTCTAGAAATTCTAAAGCTTATACATATGTTCATAAAGCTACCAATTATAGTCGAAACAAGTCTTTGGAATGTCCCTTACGTTTTGGATGACTACCCCTTTTGCTCTGTACTAACAAATTATTTTTGATTGCAATGAGGAAAATAAATAAATGGACGCCACAATTTTGTAACACTAAATATTTTTTTTGTATAGTGTAATTATAGGATCATTTTTAAAAGTATATTAATCAAACATGTTCACAGCTACTCGTAGTCTATCTATTTTCTTAGTGTAGCTACAAACTATACTTATTTACTGCTTGTTTTGGAAAGCATTAAAGTACTTTTCATTGCATCTTCCAATATCTTCAACTCATTGTAAAGTAGGTATTTGTTATGGATTAACATTTCAAATGCATCAATCTTAGTTTCCCATTTTCTCGGAGCAGCTGTGCAGATCATTCTTGAATATTGTTAATTCATTAGTTTTTAAAACCTGGCCGTTTGTCTAGATTTACATTCAGGTTAATTTTTTTAGTAAAGATAATCGTAGTAGATTTTTTGTGCGAATTGAATTTTTGCAAAGATTTAATAGTCTTACTTGGTGTTGATAGAAGGACGCTTTTCTATCTTATTCTCTAATCAACAGGACCTGAATTCAGTGCAGTTGAAACGCACCCTAGGAGACAAAACAGTTGCATCGAAAACCTTCTCGGCGCCTACGAGAAGTATGAGCCTGCAATGCCTCCAAAGTGAACCTTACTTAGCCCAAAAGACAGATCTTATCGCAGAACTCAAGATGTCCAGAGATATTGTTGGCATCAAGAAAATGAAAATGGAGAGGGCGAAGACAGAAGAGAGTAAAGAAAAAGAGATTTTCACTGAAATATCTAGACAGTTTACAACTACAAGATTTGTCGATAAGGTGAGTCCCTTCCTGCACCCTATAACTTTACCAATTAGAGCCAAAAAATTATTTTTATATCCGTCGCCTAACATAAAAATAGGCACAGAGACGTGGAAACAACTATCAGACAAGTTCCACGATTTACATTAACAACAATAATGATGGAACTTAATTTTTCTAGGTGCCAGAGAAAGACAACACAGGTAACTTGATTCCAGCATGGAAAAGACAAATGTTAGCTAAAAAAGCTGCCGAAAAGGCCAGGAAGGAACTTGAAGAACAGTTGTTACGAGAAGCTGAAGAAAAGCGGCTTCAAGCCATACCACAGTGGAAAAGACAACTACTGATGAGGAAAGAAGAGGCAGAAAATAGAATGAGGTAAGTATATATGAAAGTTTGAAATATATGGGAAGCTGGGATTAAGGCTTTGGTCTCTGATAGGCGTGAGGTGTTGCATGATGCGTTAATTTGACAGTTGCGTCTGTATACCAACCCCATTTTCCCACTTAATCACCAAGACCATAGCATTATTAGCACAGGTACTTTGGTACCAACGATTAGCCTGAAGTGAACAAAAACAACTAGTAAAATTTTAGCATTGTACATTTTTTGTCAATCCACTCAGAAAAATGCTGTATATCTATTATGTAGCATTATAGTTCAATCACCTTCAGTACTTATTCCATTTAGAAGTGCGGTAAAAGGAATAAAGACTTACTAGTCTCATTAGAAACCCCAGTCAAAATGCACATGCATGATATCCGCCAATCCAAGACTTGGAGTAAGTTGGCTGGTAACTATTGTGGTAAATCATGTGCATAACCTCAATAGTAATCATTTCCAATCTTTGTAAATCTTTTGTGTAGGCTGGATTTCTAGATAATTCAGAATTATTCGCTCCTTCAGATATCTAAATGGAAGGGATATATATGTTCAACTTGGAAACTAGTCAAGCAACGCCGGCTTTCTCTATCGTCTCACCAAAGAGATTTCACTAGGAGATACTAGTTTTGCTATTTTTACTATGCTGAGATTTCTTCTATCAAATAAAAATACTATTTGTAGCGCCATTTTGTGCTTATTGGAAGAAAGTTGACTTACATGGTCAACTATCTTCCCCTGGATGTCAGGTGAATACCAAAAGCGACGGGTAGCGAGAAATATTTGACCCAAAACAGTGGGATGATGAACTGGAACAAACCTCTTAGGCAGGAAGTGCTGAAAAACGAAACTGAAATTCATATTATCGTTCATTTTACTTCCTTAAGTATATGGAAGTCATCCTATTTGGAGGCATAGTCGAGCATCAATCGCAAGGATAAAAAAACAGCCTTCGTGATAGGTTACTTGCAGAAATAAGAAAAATAGCTCGAATCATTACATTATTTTCAAAACTGTGGAAGCATATCAAATCCTACTCTATGTATTTAGTTTGCAACCCAATACATAATCCAAATGTTTTATTTCTTTCCATATACTGCCTTCTCCCAAGATTAATATTTGCATTTTAGAAGCACCCTGTACACTCCCAAAGTAGTCGATGAACCGAAAGTAGCGAGAATTCACGAGGTGAATGGCGCTGCAAAAGAAAACCAACCTACGGCTACAGAAACGGCAAAAGACGACAACAATAATGAATCGGCCACCAAACAAGAGCCTTCCAGTGATAGCAATGAGCAGTCAGACGAGGAACCTATCAATATCATACCATGGAGGGCTCAACTGAGGAAGACGAACAGCAAGTTGAATCTATTAGACTAGGACACTCAGCGTACATTGAATTAGTAGGCTTTATAGATAGAAGTATCAGAAGCATTCATACTCACATGGATCATTGCATCACCTCTTTAATTTATGTATTAATTCCGCAACATCTACACTTTGCCTTTATTCTCATTTATTAATGATTATTATCAATAGCTACATATTTTTGTCATCCACAAAAGACAGAATTTGGTGCAGGTTAGGCATAGGTTCCCTTCGAAACTCTGGAATCACTAATTCTCCAAAATTTGATTATTTTACATAATCAAATTGCCAGCGATTCTTAACATGTGTATCCACTAAAAGGTAGTGATAGCACTAATGGTGGGAAACAATATTGTTAAAAACTTATTAGTTTATTCAAATAAAACAAAAAAGATATGTTTTGAACATAACATGAATATACACTTAAACTGATTTAGCACACACCATAATTTACTCAACTTGTACCTAATATTTAATAATAATAATAATAATAATATATATCAGGAGTGCAATGAAAATTATGAGTAAAAATTTAGTTGCAAGTACTGAAAAGTCAAGGATCGCTGGGTGAATAAAATGGCTTGTATAGGTTGAAAAACATGTGCATTCCCTATTTGGAAGAAAAAATATGTACTATCCATGCTATCAAAATCATTTTCACTACCAGAAGCTATACATTCTAAAGGCTGTAAGCCTGATCTGTGAATGTTTCCTTTCCTACTGTTGCTATAATTTTCTTACGGGATCATCCTCAATTGAATCCTACTTCAATATCTTGGAGTAATAATTATCAAGGTTGATCTAAAAGAGTTCAACGAAAGCTTTTCACCACTTAGTTAACAGAATTATCTTCATTTTTTTATTTATGATTTTTTGAATTTAACGTGAACTGCCTATCGGAAAGATTTGTAAATTTGTCTACTTTTTACAACTTACTTATGACATATCTTATTCGAAAAATATACAGTTGAGTATAATCATATATTTTATAGATTATAACAGTGATATTTTATTTTAGTGTTTTAGTGTTACTATTTTTTAAGATATGTAAAGAACAGCATTATATACAGAAAAAAGTGCTCAATATTTCTTAATGTATGCATTTCCATATTCCTTTATTGTACAAAGTGTACATTTTTTGTTATGTTTAAATTACGTGTAGTTTATTTAACTATTATTTTTATATAGTTTACCCATTACTATAGGCAAAACATAAGCAATATACAATGTATTAGCACAATTTAGCTTGACAAATAGATTCTCTTATCCTATCAGCATTCATATTATAACTGTTATATTGATTATAATATTTAAGTGATGTCTGAAGTAGCGTTAGTGCTCTTGCCATCACATAAATACTTTTTACGCTTCTTACCTTCAACAAAATTGCTTTTAGGTTTTGGTTTTGTAGAATTTCAAGTATTTACCATACTTATGTAATATTTGTAATAAAGATATTCAAACAAAAATTGTGCTTCTTTATATGACGCTTGACTGTCATTGTTCTCCGAAAATACAACGGTGCTTTGTAAGTGTTTTCCTTTTCTTTGTAGTATTTGAAGCGATTTTGAGCTACATAGTTTTAACTCTCAAATTGTCGGTAGTTTATAACATATTTTTTATAAAGTTTCTACAGGTCTAACGTCTTGAACCTGAATAACTGAAATTTGATGCAGCGTGGAACAAAGATTGCCTCATAATTCTTCCTATAAAAAAACTATTTTCCAAAGAGTGAAGTAAGAATCAAAGCTTTTTCTAAATGGTATTTTTGCATTTATCTCATATCCGGCTTTTGCCTGAAACAGTGGAGATTCTCCTTATTTTGTTTTATTCATTTCGTCTAACATTGTAGAGAATATATACCAAACATTATATTCAATCCAAATGACAGAATAATGCGTGAAATTTGAAACAAAAGGAGAAACAAGATAATGGCATAACATCAAGTTATGTACAGTAGATGCTATAAATATGTCATTGGTTTCCTGCTACGACTTCCAGGTAGTTTCCTTTTCACATCGCCTCTAAGTCCTGCCGTCCTTGACTTAGATTAAGCTATCCTGACGACATATATGTGCAGAAGATTATTCTCTGTACATAAACAGCAGGTCACATGAAAATAATACAAAATATACGTACTTTTGAAATATATTGTAATGTATCACAGGACCTAAAGCTCCTGGATTTTGTTCAGAGACTAAAAAGTGAGAAAATTTGAGTGTAATGTAAAATTGAGCCATCTAATTACCAAGATACTCTGCGATGCGAACGATGATGCAAATTGGTATAAGTTTTTTCAATTATAACAGATATCCTAGAAGTTTTAACATCTTGCAAATAACATAGACCATATTGCAAACTAATAAAGGATTTAAAGCGTTCAACCTATAAGTAAGAAACATTTACAATTATATACTATTGAGAGCAGCCCGACAAGTCTTGAAATATATGCCCGTATATATCGCAAAAAGGACATTCATACAAAGAAGCCATTACTTTATAAGTCGACCCACTACAGCATCATTTCTGCATAGAGGATAAGCCAGTTCAATTATCCTTTGAAGACTAAATGCACTGTTTTTGACGTTCTGTATTTATTATATATTTACTTGGGTTATTGTATGATTGATAGAGCGTTATACCATACAATCGCGATAAGAGCAAAGGAGATAAATATATGCTCGATTGGCGAGTTGTCGTTCATTTTATGTGAATACTGACCTTTAATGTATTTATGTTCCAACATAATTCGTTATCATGAGTCTCTTCATTAAAATAAAATGGCTTGTAGGATTTTTGCTCTCAGTAGTATGGAACAGAACTTTAAAAACTAAAATCATAACGATATAATATAATTAGAAAACATTTGTTGAGGAATGAAAACAGAAATTTAAATTCCAGGTACAAAAACATAAAAACAAAAAACTAAGTCGAAAATCTACTTCTCTATATTAATAGTTATCACAGTATTAAAGCTAAACGTTTTAAATCTAAACATGTTTCAGCACGTAATGAGGTACGTACGAAATTGTTTTCAATTGTCATCACCGAACCTCTTTCGAAATACTGCTTTAGAGTAACACAAGTGCAGCATCAACTTGCTTGATGATTTTTTTGGAGTACTATTGAAAATAGATTGAATAAATGCAAGAGAGGCTAATCGGTAGCAAAACCAGCACTAAGCGGGCTCTTTTATGCCTTCGTCATTCTTAGTTTCAAAGTACAGCGTTTTTGGAAAATATAAGTTTGGCCATAAGTCCTGCATGGTACCTTTAGGGTCCCACAGATATAATCTGTTCCCATTCCATCAATACGTCGATTAGAGTAACTATTTTGTGATTAGTCAATAAGTTGAAAAATGGAAATATTTTCGCAATTTGAAATCATCTAAGGAAGGATTCCGTCATATCCATGAGAAGGATTTCAAACAATTTCTTTCACCCCCCTCGCCAATTGTCAAGGCTATTTGAAATCGCGTAAAAAAATTAATTCTAAATATTGTTTTCTTGACATTTCATGATATATCACGAAAAACTATGTCACTCATTTATGTTGATTTATCTGTCTACCTATCTGAGCCAGATAGTTTCTAGCTGGTAGTTTAATATTCACTTTGATTATCAGAAAACTTGGGTCCCCAAATGAAAGTGCATAACACAAAGATATATACGCAAGCGCACAAAAGAGGTTTGCGACGGTTCAATCAACGACACAAAAATATGATAGCATGATATGCTGATAAAATGTATACAGTGTAGTGACAATATGCTCATAATTTAAATAAAAGTCATTTGCCAATTTCGGTTTATAGTAACAACCCCCATTGCCCCTATTATATCCACTTTAATGTTCGAAGTTTGTTATTAACCCATTTTTTGTTTCCCAAATTAAAAGTCGTATTAGGGAAATAACCCATTCACCATTTTTGTACAGTGTAAGTGCGTATCTGATATATAACACATTCACCATATTTTGAAAAGACGGCCACCACTGATTGGAGGATATAAATAAGGTTAATGCAATGATATTCACGATGTAGCTCAAAATTTCAGAAAAATATGTCCTTTAGTTTTTGTAATTTTAAATGTTTCAGTCACCAATTCTTCTAAGACATACTACCTATTACCTGTTTTCAATGTTTTGGTTGATTAAAATGATTATCTATATATAATAGTTACCTATTTAGAAATACTCAAAAATGGAATTTATTAGTCACGGCGTAGCCAGATTGCTGATAGTACCTACTTAATTGCAGATATCAGAGAAATTTTATTCTGTACTGATTGGAAGATATAAAGCTAATGCAGTGATATTCACGATGTAGCTATCATTTCACTAATTGAAACCCCGTTGTTACGCAGCATAAGTACCCTAAAGAGTTGTTATTTTTCGAAAGAGGTAAGTTTATACGCTACGCTACGTACTACCAATCTTCACCATGGCCGCCACATTGGTGGCTCAGACTTATCTTCACTTGAAGGCTTGTTAGAGGGGTATTGTTCCTGAATATGACGGGACAGGCAGTCCAACTCTCTGACACAAGATCCTAGATGCTGCATCAGTTTTTTTCCAGCCATGGGGTCCACTCTTTGTGATGGCTCACTGATGAAATGGGTGACCTATGATTTAGAAATAATAAATCTACAGCTAATACTTTGAGGATATTCAGTATGTTCGATTCGACTCTTTAGCGGTATTATTGTGTAGTATTTTCAAAACGGTATTGTTAGGTATATTATATCTTGTTAATTTAGGCACATATTATGAGGCGTATATTCCAAGATGAAGTTTTTTGTGTTTTGCTTTGCCTTCAAAAGGCGAAGAATCAAAAAAAAAATAATTGGTAAGTGTTGGCATTTAGCATGTAGTTTGTAGTGTTGTTGTTTTACTCGGTGAAACTCTTCCATCATGCAGATAAAAAGATAATGCAATTAACACAAATAAAACTCTTTTCCTTTTAGTCAAGCGTTTTAATTCATATTTAAATCATCGTCCGACGATATAAGTAGTCTTTGAACTGGTGCGATATTAGAGAAACTGTTCGGGATACGGAAAAATGAAAAACGAACTTTTCAAGTAATATAAGGTTATTTTCAGGCATCCGAAAAGAACGATATTGTTTGCCATCAATCAATCAATTAATTTCACGTTACACTGGTTTTTACCTCTTGAGCACATTGGTTGAACCCAGCTTTGAAACGATCTGCATAGCTTGGTTCTTGTGGTACCACCAGTTGATGTTGTTGTTTCAATGTGTGAAGATGCCGTACGGTCAGTTCTAGGATGTCAGCTTTTTCTAGTTTGGAGACATTTTCACCATCGTTTTGAAGAGCCGAAACCATGAGTTCTTTAAGTTCATCCAAACATCTGAGAAGGGGACAGAGATATAAACATAGGTTTGTTAATGAATAACCTGCATAAAATTATTTCGCCTGAAGATTGGAGCATCTGATCCTTGACCGCAAAACTACTAATAAAAAATATTCGGAAATAAACATTTCGACAAGACTATTTTACATATTCTGTGGGCATGCCAAAACTGGGAAATCCATACAAACCTCTGTTTGATCTCGCTATATCCATTTTTTGTCACCACAGAACCCGCTAGATGTCTTAGTTCTAACTAGTAGCATGTAGCTTCCATAATATCAATCAATTTGATAAAGGTTTGAATTCAGTGTTGCGTTCTCTAAAGCCGCTTGTTAGCAAGGTGCCTATTATTTTCGTGAAAACAGTTTCCATTCACAAATATGAGTTCACTGATGTTATATTTTCCGGTCATTCTATCGGTCTATGAATCCAGTCTATTTGTCGGACTGTCTGTTGGTATGTGATAGGCAATGCTGCTTGCATTTATGGAATCGATGAATTGGCCTCAGAATAATGAAACAATAAACCCAGAATTGGTGTAACAATTTTTCTATGTTTTTGAAAATTTTCATTGTTATGGATTTGTGATAAATTTATTAGGGGTTGCTAACTTTAAAGCAAGTAAACATTCATACGCAAATATACCTGCTGTTAACTTAACATAATTTCTACAATAAACATTATAGAGGCCAACCAACGCCTGAGACATTACTACTCGCAAATATTAATAGCAAGTGATAATTCCGTTCAAAATCGAACTCGCAAAAAGTGCAAAAATCAAGCAAGTCACTCTTGGGACCTAGGAGATTACTTCGTAGAATTATGATTTCGTTATATCCAGAAATGTTTGTTCCAAACAAATTAATGCGTGAGAAGTACTGACTGTCAGCCTTCTTGACTCCATTTCTTGTTGGTGCTGTAATTTTACACAGCACGACGAGATGATTATATGTTGTTGGAATAGTGTGTAATTTAATAATTTTAATTGATTCGTGTTTGTGAATTATTTCCGTCTAGAAATCCATGGAGCACTTCTCGTTATTGCTGATTTGAAAGGAAGGTACTTACAAGTACTGTCATTTTGCTGACGTTGAGCAATCAACAAACTACCTTAAAAATTGACACTTATGTACAGGGATTTCCATTTGGAAAATAATATTTTCGTATCCAGTGTGACGATAGAATATCATATCTAATGCATAATGTTGTGAAATGTGATTCGAGATAGAAATTCACTATTGTGCTTCACAAAAATGTTTGGTAGAGTTAAATGTGCAAAAATGGGAGTACCAAAAGTTGTAACGATTGTATCCTGTTAAATAATTTACACTAATTTGAATATTTTCAACATTTTATTAGGTACTTTTCGTACATTTTGCTAGACTGTCACAAAATTCAAAATAGAAGACAATGAGCAAAGAGACGGATTGAAAACATTTTCACTACAAAACCTAAAATAAAGAAAATTCTCAGTCAATTTTATGTAGCAACAAAATATTTATGGAAATCATATCGAATGGATAACTTGTATATAATAATATACTACCATAAAAATGCAGGCATATATTGATATACATCCATAGGAACGTTAGTTAGCAACAAACAATGCTGTAGTACATCCATAATTTTGATATCTACATTATGTATGTCGTCCATCACATCTTTAAATACCCTATAATTGATTAGGTCAGTCATTCTTGAAGGTTAAAAAAATATTAGGAGTGGGTAAGCAAATTTAGAAAATTCTGAATTTTATTTTTATACGTCGGTGAAATTATTTTGGATGTCGTCAAAATACATTTTAGAGGTCTCAAAAAATTTGATTTATAATCTACAGCGCAGCACAATCCAAAGAATCAGAAAATATTAGCAGCTTGCTGCACGGAATTATAAAAAACAAGAATGACAGACAACAAAAAGTTGTACCATTTTTGTTGGTTCTTTCACGTAAACAGTTGAAATATTTCATTCAGAAGAGCATCGTTACCCACTGTGAGGAAGCATGAATGCGTGAGAAATACTTGATCGACATATTTTACTATATATTTCTCATCAATCCTGGCAAATTATGACAAATATGTTAAAAAATTTCAGCGACATTAAAACATGCACCAACCTGTTGATCCTAGCTCTCCTCTTCCTTTCCAGCATGGGCTTCATGACCTTCCTGTATTGATAGGTCCTGGACATGGGCTCGGCGCCCCCGTACTCAGCATATTGATGCGTCGCGGCGCCCATTCTCATGCCGTCTCTCTTTAACGCGGCGCGTGGTATCTGAATACTGTTTCTCGTCCACGCACCCACTGTATACTAGAGCAGCGCGCGTCGCTCTGGCGGAACGCTTCTTGATTGTGTGACTGTGCCCAAGTCGTGCTCCTTCGGCACTACTGTTCAAAGTGGTGGGTACAATGTTGCCACACTTCTAGAGGTATTTCTGCATCACAAACTATCGAACAAAATATCTACAATACGTTATTTAGAAACTTATTTTATCATATTCAAAACATTTTACTCTTATAATACTCTTTCCTGGTAGGTAGAGGTGCCCATTTGCTTTGTACAGTCAGACCGCCAGGCTATACTGACGATTCTAGGCTTAAGAGGAACATGCATCTCTATGAGAGGGCATAAATACTCGTATGTGTAGTGGAGAACATACACTTAACTGTTAAACTAATTTCTGAATTATTATGGCTTCATTAAAGATGCTGAAAACATTGTGGTTTTTCATTAAAATAACTAAGAATATTGAAAAACTTCAACTAAAGCAAGAAAGGTACATATTTCTTCTACCATTTTTTATTATTTGTAAAAGGGGTGTGAAATTGGAGTTTGATAAACAAAGAGTTACAATTTCATTCGTTCATCTGAAACCAATCATAAGCGATGGCGTTTTGCTCTCCTTGAGCCTCTTTAGCTCGATGTAGGCTTTCAAAGAACAAATTAATGAAATCGCATAGCAATAGCTGTATATGAAAGTGACTTCAATTGTGCATACATCGTACTAAGGAGTCTCAACGACGTCGTCCATGAATTGTTTTGGATCAATGAATAAAATTCCAGCTCATTGTTTATACGTTGATTTTTCGACCTTTCAAGAACGATAGACGATGTCGGCAAAAAGAACTAGTATTTTGCTGGCCCTGACTTTACTTAAAACAGCAGTGAATTTTCGTATTCTAAGTTTTACCTTAAAATGAATGTGATTATATTATATTAAAATAATATCTAACATTATTGCCCAGGATGAATCAAATTAATGTAATGCCGATAATGAATCTGTATCCTTTTTATCGGAGAAGCATAATGAGCAAAAAACATCATTTGAAATATGTTCTATCTGAACGCTTTTTGGCTTTATTTTGTGCGTCACGTTCCAGTAGTCAACAGTAACTTAAGTTGCAGTTTATGAATTAAACATTCAAAAAATCTCATGACTTAGTTTTGATCGATAAAGTAAAGTGAATGTCAATTCATTTAATGACTCATATAGCACCTAACAACTATTTTCATAATAACTAATCATTTTTGATCTGAGCATCGATATACACACAATCGTAAAAGTCCCACACAACGATTTCCCAAAATGAGGAACGAATGGTGACACTGGACTAGAGCAGACAACATTTAATGGATATTTTCTCAAAATAACTATCTCAATTACCAACTTCTGTCGATTCTACAAACAACCGATCGATCATACTCATGATTTAATTTTTTTCCGTGTACGGTAATTACTAAGCTCTTGGCAACACCGCGTAAGGTTTGGGTATCTTGTGGTAGTACGCCTAACGAGCAGTGGGATAATAATGAATGAGTGAACTCGTAATAGTCGGAGCGTACGCTATGAGGGTGACAACTCGTAGAAGTTGCTTTCTGGAAGATAAAAATGGATTTTTCGTATCATCTTGAACTTGAAGTGTATCATACTTAGATTAGTAAATTACGATCAGTCTAGTACACAGACCTTTTCGCCTGCATTGGTTCGTCGATATTAGCACTATCTGCACACGGCACTTCCATCACTTCAATTTATGTTACCCTAAAGATATAATTCTATTGCTGTGGTTGATTAGGTATGAGCAATTAATTGATAAAAGGAATGCTACGTAGATCATATTGTGAAGATTTTTTTTTTGAAACAAATCTTTATTAAGAAAAATAAACACTGTTGATCTCCATACACAACTCATTCTCATTTGCACCTGTATAAACTAGAGCAGTATCATCTGCAAATATGAAATAGCGTGCTTTAAGATTAACTGTTTTTAAGCTTAAGACATATAGGGAGTACAACAGCGGCCCCAGGACTGAGCCTTGCGGACTCCATGAGTGTTTGATTTAATTTCACTCCTGATATTGTCTAGCTTCACAATTTGACTTCTACCTTCAATAAATGTTCTAATATATTAAGCATTTTCCCTGTAAATCCCTTGTTTATTAAAATGTCGAAACTAACTACATCAAATGCTTTTTTTTAATTCTAGATAGTGCATTTATTTTTTATCAGATTTTAGAACTGTCAATCTACTTAAATTGAGTTTTAGAAATAAATGATTGATGAACGATAAGATGAGCTGATCTCATTGACAGTATTTGGGAATTTGAGTATGAGGTGTATGACAGGACCAAGATACGAATAAAGTTGAGCTCATAAGGTGTAACTCGAAGAAGCTGAATAATGTCATTGCGTTTTTGACGTAGGCGCGAGTAGTGAAAAAACGTAATTCTGGCAGTGGCAGCAAATTCAATCCTGCAAAGCAATGAAAAAGAAAAATTAGCGGTGCGGTTTCTTGGCTATAAAATGGTGTCGATAGACGCAGTACTGTGAGTCTGAACATCTCAGATCTGCTGATAAATGAGACATGAACCTTACACAAATGGTAGAAACGTTAAGAATGACGAGATAGCCATATATTTCTTAATGGGCAGATATATGGGCTAAAAGGTTGAAATCTGATATTATCAAATAGATTGGCAATAGAGCAGTATGAATTGACGACAACATGTGTGCTTTGAAAGGTGACAGCTACATAGCACGAATATTGTATTGACAGGAGCACATCTGAGGTAAATGAGGACAAACATAGGAAATGTTCACAAAAAAAGATGAATATATACAAGGATACGCAGGAGCAAAGACCAACATTGGAGTAAGCACCCACTATAGTGGCGATTACAGGTATAGAGTATGAGCGAGAAGTATTAGCGAGCACACTTTGGAAACCTGATTGAATAATATGACCCAATTTCTTGACTGATAAACGCTATAGCTGTTTTTTCTTATGACTTTCTATGCGACATTTTATGCACATAAAATTCACCTCAATTATAAAATAATTATGAAACAATAAATATTTTAATTATTCCTGTTGATTAATAATAGCTTTGGAAATAAGAAACCATCAGATATTTAATAAGTTAAACCCATTGTCTCAAGTTCCATTTATTTCTGTGCCATTGTTATAAATAGCAGTTTCGGCTGCCATAACATATTGCTCTAATTAATGGGACAAGGAGTCTTTGAGACCAACAGCGTACCATTATTACACTTTTTTAGTGCAAATATCTGTTTCTTGATTGAATCTATTATTCCTTAATCCCAAATTTCATTTTACTACATATAAATGAAAAACTTATAAACACATAAGGGCTAATAGAGCTCAGGAAATCGTTAGCATCCATTTATGATTATCTTCTACGGATAAGTAGTAAGTAATTTATATATTTATATTTGGCTTTTAATTGATTAAGAAGAAACCAGGAAGATGGATAAATTAATTCCGGATATTATTTAAGCCTTCATATGAATAGAACTTATGTTTCGTGTAGTGGATATTTCACGTACAGCAAATGCTATATACACTAAGCTTTGCCCTTATACATCTGTCCTCAAGGTATGCGGTTTTTACAGGCGTTGATAATTCCAATTCAATTAAACTATCAAGATAATGGGTATGTGAGATATAAGCAGTTAAGTATTGAAATGAATTTCTCTAATATTGTTGTGTTGATATAATTATAATCTATAATAATAAAAATAAATTGAGAATGTCTTCAGAATGTGTACTGTTCAGATCACTTGATTAAAACTACTACCAATAAAACTTCTCATTACAGAACCTCAGAATGGATGTCAAAACTCCACCCTCACTATTCACAAAATTCGTATTCGGCTCTATTAATGCTTTTTCTTTTGCAACAAATGAACAATCTTCAGGATATTGGAAGTAGCTAGCATTTACTTGTTCTCCGATAATGTCAACTAGTTCTTCAGTTCCTCTTTTCGTATCCTTTGTGACAACAAATAATTTGAACCCACACTTATTGTACACTTTTTCGGCCACATCTTTCAATTCAATCCTGTGGCACAGTCTTAATGTACACCGTTTCATTTCTAAGTCAATCATGAAGGACACAATTCCTTTGATTCTCAGAAGCACGTGCTCTAGACTGCTTACATTCTCTTTGCCTAACCCTTCAAGCTGGAGCAAATACAGAGATGTTCTTCCTTGCGAAAGTTTCTTCTGCCTGCTTCTGGTATCATGGAACGGTCCAGCAGAATCCCTTAATATTTCAGTTATATTCTTAGCTGTTTTGTATAGCTTGTCATTCGTAGTTCTAGTTTTGATTGTCACGTTTTCAAGTGCCTCGTATACCCCAAACGTTGACAGCAGGAATGCATGCGTTTTCTTGTTACTAACAAAGTTATTCAGAATATCTAAACATAGGCTTACAACGTTTTCGTCATCATTGTCTAGTAGTGTAGCTGCATACAGTATCACCTTCTTATCCTTGATCAAGTGTGCATGGTTTTTTGTGTTACTGCTAGCTGCTTTAAAGGCATACAAATCTTCTAAAACTTTTTTTGACATTTTCTAAACGTATTTCACCTATTTCACGAATCACTGTCAAATTCTATCCAGTTCGAGCTGTCAGATTTTATAAACTGTCAATCTTCTACTGAACTATTGACTAGCCTTAACCTTAACGGTTTAACTATCAGGTTAGTGAAGAATGAACAAGTCATTCATAAAGCTATAGTGCTCCTAAATAGCTATTTCCCAAAAAAAAATCAATATAGGATTTTTATGCCATAAGAAAACCCGCTCACAAAGGAGCATTGTCGAAGAAAGTTATATGTTTTGTAAAGTTCAATTACTTGTACTTGAAAATTTTCAAACCAATTTCTTTATTTGTATATTACACAATGTTTTTTGAAGCCAGCTATTTTTTCAAAATTACCTAAAATTAAAAAAAGTACAGATCACCAATCGGCGTCGGTATATCTACCATTCTGTTGGTCTTCTTTTTATCGCGTATCAGTAACTATTGTATTGATTATGATGGAACAGTATTTTTAGAAATCAGCTTATTTTTTCTGTAAACTGATTCAGAATGAGAACAAAATATCTATCGGCACTCACTCACCATGTTTCCAGAGTGACCAATCATTTTTGAACGCAGTCAAAAAAAAATGTTTTGTAAGCCCAACATTGCTGAGAAATGATCACTTGTCAGTTTTGTAGCTCAAGTTTAAGACTATTTTAGGGTGCTGTCAGGAAAATTCCGTTGGTTCCAAGATTTGATCCAAAAGTTGTTAAAAAAGTTGACAAAAATACAGTCTCGCATCATCTGAGGACGTAGTTGAATAAATTAGAAACCCTTGTGTCGTAATATTTATATTTGTTTTTAATATAAAGTTCACAAAAATTACAGATTAGTATTCGTTAACCACGCTGTTGAGGAAAAGTGTTTTTTTAATTGATCTTAAGATTGACAACAAAAAATATTTGAGGAATTATTTTATGTATTTTTTTAATTATTATTACTTACTCCCCCAACGTTAACAAACTATGAATCATTACCTGCTGCATGTATATAAAATACCCCTCCCCAAATAGCGTCAAAATTGATGCATGTTACAGAGAGAGACAGAAATCGCAAGACTGGTCGACGGGAATGAGAGAAACGGAGTACCATGACTGAGTACACTGAAACTTTGTCATTTACAGTACTTTCCTATTTGGTGAAAAAGTAGTAAACAGATCCTGAATTTAGGCTATACTAGTAGCTCAAGTAGCTCAAAATACTGTCTGAACAGCTTAGCACCGCTTAAATTTAGTTATGCCTTAAGGGAGCTGTCGCCATAAATTGTTGTTTATATGTTATTTAAGTAATGCTTAACTTTGCGTGAAAAAGCTCCAACTAGTCTCGTCTTTCGGGTACGCACAAAGGTTCATCATCTTTCGACACACGTTTCATGCATGTCCGGTTATATAAAATATTATTATGGGCTGTAGTCCTATCGCCCATATAAAATCAGTGCTTACGTCGCTAACGAATACCCATGATACTTCATCAGCATCGAACTACCTGTTTTTAAAATTGATACAAATTAATTCCAACTCCCGCTGAGTATTGCCTCTTGACTTTTCCATTAATTTAAATTTTTAATACCGGGTGTCCCACTGCTGAATTGTTATTAACTTTGTAGCAGAACAGATGTCCAACTATCATGTTTATACAAATATACGAGCGTGAAGCAGAAAAATAACACATTTGAGGATTTCTAACACTTTTACGATTTTTGTACTACACAGAAATAAACAGAACAGAATGAACAATAAATTAGCTTTTGAGGCTACACTGTTGATAGAGGATTCACTTTAAGGACTTTTATAAGGGAATAAAATCTACTCTAAGTCTACTAGAAGTTGCCCGGAGGTAAATAGCATTAGCAATAGCAAGTTTCTCAGTCAATTCTATACAAGACCTAGTTGATTAAAAATCGGAACAAGTATTTTTAATAGTGCAAAAATAAGTATAAACAATATACGGGAAACTCAACAATGTCAAAGCTAGAGACAGAAAAGTGCGCAGACACCTTAAAACGTATTTCGAAAAATTGAATTCGTTCGAAAATCTATTTCTTTTGCATTTTTTAAATGAACACACAGATCAGCAGAAAAAGAAAAGATGACTAACATTTTGGAGATTTTTCAATAACTCCTTTAATTAAAATTTGAGCAGACATGCTGCGTCGACACATAGTGAGATTATTATTTCTGGTAATATTTTGGACTCATTAAAACAAACATTTTCTATCATTCGGAATTCATTCAATTGCATATTTTTTAAACGCAAATGAACATCAACACTGCTATGATGGACCTCTCTGTAGCTTGCGTGTTTAAGACTCGCCCTAAGGATAATTATAATGCGCTATAAATTAATTAATGAGTTACAGATATGGTACTTGATCAGGATTGCCGATCGAATTATAGTTTAAAATGTTAATCAACGTTAACGCCGATGATTTTTTAATGAATGTATAATCACTGCACCGTCTTTTATGCTTTTATGTTATGTACAAGGATACTTTTATAAGATCCACCAATATCTAAGCGATGGGTTGGAGGCTTTCATTTTTTAATTCGCCTCACGCTCCAGTTTTGATTGAGATTACAGACGCGTGTTATCAATCTGGGACATGCTATTCCAGGAAGGTTTCAAATCTGGCAAGAAAGTTATAGTGTACAGCATACATTTAGTATTTTTAGTGCTGAGAGTGGCTTTTAGAATCTATATTTAGGAACATATAAAGTCTACAAACGTAATTTTGGATTCTCAGGGGACATTGGCGTTAACTGTAACGTAATTTCAGTCTTTTTATTCATCCAATAATTGTTTCAGGCCCCAGTTCTCTTTTCACTTTTCTCTTGATTCATTGGTCATATGTTCAGTCTGGGAAATTTTGAAATATTCGTCGAAACTGGCTCTTATAGTTGCCAGTTTCAATCATGCGACGCTAGGTGATCATTGACAATCTCCTTTTTCATAGCACCATTTCATTATCCAGAAGACAATTCTGTCATACTATATGCTCGCTCTTGGTTCTGCTCCTTGATCCAAGGTACTGGTAATCCTCCATCTTGGATATTTAAACTTGCTCTATTGGAACATTATTCAAATGTTCATTTGTTGCTGAGCTGATTTAGAATCTGCCATTATTTTACTTTTACGAAAATTGATGTTAACTAATTATCCTTGTTCTGCTTGTACCATCACAATATCGTCAGCATGTTGAAGGTCTCACTATTGATTTTCATGCCATCTTCGAATTATTCAGTTTTATTGTGAGTATAAATTAAGCAGTCCTATGTAACTTACCCTTATACTTCCTGTTTCAGACTTGGGAGTTCTGTTTGTAGTCCATGAATCATAATAATGATATTCTTTATTGGAAATATACATGATGATGGAAATCATACATACTCCAAAAGGATAATATTATTTTGTTTTCAAACTAGAACCTGGTATGAACTATCATGATATGATCGGATAGTTTTGAAAACATGATTAGATTTTTCCTTGAAGGATACACACCCATTCTCACAAGTTATCTTATGGTCTGTTGTTGGATCCGGAAAGAGGGAAGCTTAGTATTACCTTGGGACTACTCTCTTGTATGTTGAGTTTTTTCTTTGATAGGACATGAAGCGTTGAGTCTTCGGGCTGACGATGTATTTTGTCCTCCATTTTGAGTTTATCAACAATGCAGCAAGATCATTCGTCATTCGAGCAAATCATAATAGTTCAAAATAAGTTTTAATCCTATAGACACTTAATTAATGGATGCGAATATTCAAAATTCAATTTTTTGTCATTTTGTCCTTTGAAAAAGGTTACCAAGTCAGCCAAAACATTAGTATACTTCGAACTAAGCATGCAATTCTCGTTTCGTTAGATCCAGTTAATTTGTAAGGCATTGTGGAGCAAACTCAGCTGTTACAATAGGCAACCACCGAAGAAAATAGATTTTTTTATATACCTTCTTCTATAAAAAATGGCTCAAACATCAGTGGGTCCATAAAACTTTGCTGCAGAACCTAGAGTGGTGATAAGCTAGTGATGAGATGTATACTCAACATATTTAATCTTAATAATATAGCTGTACAATTTTTGTACCCCATGCCACAAAGTGTGTTGACACCATTTTCAATTGAAAAAATGTTTGACAGCACAAGCGCATTCGAGTAGTTCTGTTATAATTTTCCATAACCTTAAACCGAGCAACTTAAAATTTCCATATAAAAATAGAGAATTTTGATATAGGAATGTTTTTTTATAGTTTGTGGTCCCGCGATCTTGGGCCAGAATGGAAGTTTTCAGTTTGACGCACGCTGCATACTTCAACCTCAGAAAGCTATTATGAATAGCAGCTTAGAAGTGTCGAGATTAGTGAGATAAATCGTCCTGGCCTATACTTACTACATTAATTCTTAAATTCGATTCTTACGATATTTTTCCACTTCCACGCATTAAATAAATATGCGGCGTTACATCTTTTTGTCTGCTGCATTTATTACTATTTAATTAGTTCTATCGTACTAAATCAATGTACATAAAGTAGTGGATACCGTTTGATAGGAAACCGAAGTGACAGCATAGACAACCGCACGATGGCAGTGCAACGGATGAGGATTTTATGAAGGCTCGTGAGAACAACGCTCGAGTTTGTTTCTCGGCGTCGAAGGCGACGATGTTTGTTTTCTAGACCATCGGAGAGCAACTTTTAAATAGGATTAATTAACATTTTAATGCCGGCGACTTCCTGCAAAAGCGCCATCATGCCACTTCGTTGGTTCGCGCTTCAGCGGCACGGCGCGGCATATTGGCAGGTCTAGATTATCATTCGCTATTTTTAACATATTTTTACTATGCAGATGCTCTTGGATAAAACATTATTTGAGCTGAGAATATCAAACGGAATCAAGTGAATTCACTTGGCATTACTCACATATTCGTCTAGAACAAATTATAAGTGGTCGATGACATATTTTTATCAGATTCCACGGCAATCGAGAAGAGAGACTAAACAAATAAATAAAAGATAGGAATAGACATTTATCGTGGAGATCGATTACGCCATGAATTGAAAACATCGAAATTGGCGACAAACGGACAATATTTGTTTCTATAGAAATTCCCAAAGCTTTGATTTGCATCTAAGGAGACTGGTAATTTTAAGGAACAGTTATGAATGGAGTCTGCAAATTCAACAATTTTTGTGACCCCCAAATATAATAACTATTATTAAATAATGTTAACTGAATCTCCCAACTGACTATGCCCAGACATTATTGGGATCTCTAAAAACATACAAATATGATTTACCTTCTGCTAATGACCCTAATACACCCATTGATTAATTCAAATATAGCAGCATTATAAAGCGGCAGCATGTCGCTGCCCTAATCTTTGTGAAGGTCAATGTGGCAATTCCTGGGGTTACACAAGGAGGAAAACAGCAAATGGCAGAGAGATAAAGCGTTTAAAAATAGGATTAGTATTATAATTTCTTTACCTGCCCATTGGACGAAATATCTGGTTACATTCTCAAAAATCAAAAAAATTTCTATTGGTTCATAGGAAAACACCGTACTCGACAATTAGTGCATGTAAACTGGAAACTAAAATTCGATCATCATCAATACGTATAACGTTTATTGTTTACCATAATGGACAGTTCAACCAGTAGGCTGAGAATCTACTAGGGATTCTATTTTAACTTTTCTAAACATATCTGCTTTCTCTTATCGAAGGATGCAAGATTGCAGTACATTGTTAACTTATTTAAAACGAATCAGAAATGAGGAACAAATTAGGAGAGGCGCTTGAGCATTTTATTCCTGGTATGATGCTCCAATTTAGTGCAAAGTTGTTTTCATTTTTTGTACCTATTTTTCTTGATTGGCTTTGCTAACATGACGAAGATATTGGTCCATTTTGCATTTCAGTTATTCAACCTAAATATGAGGTCAAAATATGTTATTACGTTGACGTAAAATTTGGTGAAGTTATTCAGTCAATGGCATGTTGTTTTCATCAAGGGCGAGTATGAATACATGTTCAAAATTTGCAAAAAAAGTTCCAAATCATACTATCTCATTTAAGCTGATAAGAACCAGAATGTCGATGCAGCTAAATATGTGCTCTACTACTCTTCCAGAAACTTGAAGCTCTCAGAGGTGCGGTAGATTGATTCTTCAGATTATTTGTAGATGATGAATGTATAAATGTCTGATAGATTGGGCTATGTTTTCGGTCGAGAGATTTTGTTTGCTCTTCAGGTTTTTTGGAGGGGAAGAGACACAGTCCCTAGCTAAAACTCTGAGGAAACAACATTTGAAAGAGATAGGCTGGTTCCAGAACAAAAAATCTCGAAGTGGGCGGTGAGCCTAAAAAGGTTTGGAGCCTATGGTCTAAATGCAACAAAATACGAAAAAATATTCAGATAAAATAATTTCAGTTAATACAGAGAAATTGTCTTAGATACATTGTGATATATTGTGGTTGTAGATGGATATGCCTCTACGAAAGAGAACCCATTCATAAGTGTGAGTCATGCGTCAGACGTGTGTCGTCATCGTCCCGGCATCCGCCAGCCACGTTCCCAGAATATCGTAGCTCCTTGAAAGCGACACAGTGTTTGCTCAGCCAGGTGCCGGTGGTGCTTCGTCAGGCATATGCCGGGTGAGTGGTACTCTGACTGCGTCCGTGGCAAACCGTGGGAACGCGGGAGTCGCTCGCTCCCACGAGCGCCAGCCCAAACCACCGACTACCGACTACACGTTAAGAAAAACACGTTGTCATGTCTTCCTCAAATATATTAGAAATCTTCCAAATGAATTGAAATTTAACCAGCGACGAAAATTTGCCTGTACTAATCGTACTTTGATCAAGAAAGTTGCCACGACTGGGGTGAATCTTCTTCGTTCAGCTGTGATGTGGGTTCGAATCCCGCCGACGTACGGCAACTTCTTTCCGGAATCTCAAACTGTTGAATATGAATCTATCGATCCTTAACTTTCTTGCGGATTGTGTGTATAAGTTTGAAACAAAGATAATCAACAGTACCAAAGAAACTCTTATAAGCTTTTCCTACAATTATGGTTCACGTGCTTAACTTTCTACGAAAATATCCCTTAATTTCCAACCACTCCTAAGAAAAACTTTCAACTTCCTTCCAAATTGATATTTTTGAATAAGATATGGCTGACAATAATACACCCGTTATACAATAATTTAACGCTGCCTGCAACTATGACATGAAATATGCCAACTATCATCAAATTTTCCGAAATGATTCATCAGTATCATGGTATCACAAACAATATCAATATTATTATTATAATATTGATATTATACTTTGTTGTTATACAGTTTCATCAGTCGTCTGTGCTTTTAGTTATGGACCAGAAACTTTACTGTATACCGCATTCAAATTGTATTTACGCAACATCAAAACAAATATCATCAAATTCTCATCCTTTCATTGGCTTGTTGATGCGTGCCTAAAACCTTATCCCCTATTGATTTATAGTTAAATAAGGAGGGGATAATTAGGAGATCGAGCGCATGTTTCTGTATTAACGCGGCGAGAATGCAATTTGAATGGGGCGTAGGATTTGTTCCCCTCTGAATACATGGGGCGAAATTTGGCAACATCGGTTTCTATCAGATTTGGTGAAGTAGTGACGCGAGTCGAACACGAGGCTTACCGTTGGCTAAACGCCACACTACCGACCTTCGCGTCGCCGCGGCGTCACTATTACGTTTATAAAGCATACCATTATGCTACTTTTGCGTATAAAGGGGCCCGCACACGCGCACACGTGTACCCATATCAGACCAGTTGATCTCAATCGTACGAATTCGTAGGTACAAATACTCATTACAGCTGCGTAAACGTAGCTGAGTACAATGCATACTCATGTGTGGTAGTACTATTGATTTCAGTCAACACCGACTCTATCTTCAGTCGAAGGATATACGTTTTATTTGCGATTAAAATCTGAGTACAGAGGGGTATACGGCTTAGTGTATGAATAACTTTTATTGTCGGAGAAAATACTTCACGAAGATATCAAACACATTATTGCAAGTCTTTTTGACAAAGACACGAATTTTACAGGACGTCGCGTCGCTAAATTCAGAAATCTCTTGATATTCAAAACTCTTATATCTGTGGTACAAACCCTCGGCACAAAATTAGAAACTTAAATACTCCTTCAATACTGTAAATACATATTTTTTCATATATAACCTGACGCAAAGGCAGCCAATTACACTTCATAAGTTCTCCAAAAGAACGACTTCTAGAAGACGGTCGTTGGAGGCGTTGTAAAATTGACCTGGTGAGGATGCGCCCGTTGACCTCCTCTAGTCTTTGTTTTACTGGCGACTCTTGGTGTTATTATGTGAGACAGCTCAGTCGAATCTGCCTGATAATATCTATAGAATAGAGACAGATCGTCCAACCTTTTCCAATGTTCTAGACTCTGGAGGTGATTTGTGAGGTCAGGCATCCATCAAGCTAAAAGTCTGTAGATATTCCTAATCTATACAAGTTTAAACAAGTTTGAGCACGCAGCTATTTTGTCTAAAGTTGTAAGCGCTTACACGCAAAGGCAGCATTTGAATCGTTCAGTAGTTGCCTTGCCACGGTCTCGAATGCATCTAAGTGTTGGCCGAACTTTAACGTGAAAATGGAACCGGGTAGTCGCGATTTTCGAGCCATAACATTGTATGACTATAAAAAGGGACTAAAATAAGCGGAATGTCATGAAAGTGTAGTGAGTTGCTTTGGGGACTCTGCCCCTTCTAGGACTACAGTTTTTAATTGGTTTGCTGAGTTTAAAAGGGGCTGGGTCTCACTTGATGGTGAAGCTCGCAGAGGTCGGCCGCCCACTGCGGTTACTCCGGAAACTGTAGAAGCTGTGCAAAATATGGTAGAAAAAGATCGACATATAACCTACACCGCGATTGAGGCTTCACTGGGGATCGGCAGCGGTCCAAACAATCATTCATGATCACCTTCGCCTAAGGAAGTGGTGTTTCAGATGGGTGCAACATTTGTTGACCAGTGAGCAAAAAGCAACAGGAATTAATTGCACTAAGTTTATGCTTGAAAAATTTAATAATGGGCACAATAAAAATACTTTCAAAATCGTAGCCGGAGACGAAACATGGTTATGATCACGAAACTAAACAACAGTCATTAGTTTAGTGCTTTGAAAATGAGCAGTATCCAACGAAATTCGTCGTTCCAAGGGTGTTGGAAATTAAATGGTCGCATCTTTTTTTCTAAAAGTGGATACATCACAACGGTAGACTTGGAAAATCAAAGGACATTTAATTCTGAATGGTATATAACCAAATGTGTTCCTGTAGTCTTCCAAGAACTATGCAAGAGCGGTCCAAAGACTGGTCTGCGGGGTATTCAATGGCACCATGACAACGCACCCGCCCACAGCGCCGCTAGAACACTCGATTTTTTTGCTGAACAGGGTGTCAAACTGTTGCCTCACCCACCTTATTCTCCGGACCTAGCTCCATGCGACTTCTTATTCCCAAAGATCGAAGAAAAATTACTAGGTGGCAATTTTTCCATCGATGAAGAGGCAATCGCTGCATTTGAGGAGGAAGTTAGCAGCCTTTCAAAATAAAGGTTGGTCACAAGAATTTGACATGTGGTTTTACCGAATGCGTAAATGTATTGAGGTAGGGGGAGAATATGTTGAAAAAACAGAATAATTTTTTTTTAGAAAAACCTTGTAGTTTTTCTGTAGGTATCATAAAACTTTCAGCGTGACCTTGTATTGCTCATTCCTGGATTGTATCCAAAAGCTTCAGGGACTGCTTTATACCGTATCCCCACACGTGCGAGCAGTACTCCAGCGATGGTCTGATCTGGATCTTGTGGTGTAGCAGTAGCTGTTCCGGAGAATACAATTTCCTGGAGGAATGGCTATCTAGCGAGGCCAGCAACAGGATCGTGCCATGCAACATATTCAATAAATTCTGTTAGCAGTTCGACATTTTTGGCGATTTCACTTTACGCAGACTAACGTGAAGAGCAACTTTAATTTTCCATACACATCTACAATACTTCAATAAAACTTGTACATATTAGTACTAGTCCATTGTATCCATTATTTGATATAATAATATGATTTTTGGAAAGATTGCTAGTAATTTTCGTGAGATAGATGTAATATATGTACAGTACAAGCCTATTCACTGAAATGAGTACTGAAAAGTACTTCCCATCAAGCAGGAGTACTTCCGTCTAGTCCACGATTCTGGAACAGATCGATGCATGTATGCGCAGCTGACTGCAGAAGTTTACGGAACATATATACAATTCTGAATACTACTCAATCATATTCATAGTGGTATTCTGCTCCACTATTTACTGATGTCTCAAGATAATCACATCAGAGTCCTCGGCCAAGAAACTATGTAAAATTTTTCATTATTTTCCTAAGGTGACTCTTTTCTTCCGCTTCTGCTTTGACAACCAATACTGCAGATTTTTAACTGATCATGAATTATTACGAAAGTGCTATCTAGGTATTTAAAGAACTGGTATCAAGTAGATTTCATATTAGACTAAGTTTTGTAAATATGAGAAATTAAGGAACTCCTTGGAAGATTGTTCAATACTAAAGTCAATTCCAGATTATTAAGTGAACGGGATCCGATCCATACCTTCATTTCAAAACTGATACCATTACGTGGTTTTTGAATTTATGCTTCTATCAATGTTCTACTTCATAAGACAGTGGGTGTTATACTATCATTCAGCTTAGCCTCTTCAGAAATTACAGTGAGAGGCCTGTTTTCATATGTTCAGATTCCCACAGATAGGCATCACTTTGGAATTTGCGTGCGAGATTTTTCGCTTTCCGCACAAACATTAGCGATAGCGATCTTACAGAAGGGTATATTTCAGACCAGTATACAGCAGCAAGGAGCCACAAAAAAATCTTACACCTACTTATTAGCACTACCGTTTCCCTTACCATTATCGATATGCTAATAGTTTTAGTACAAGGGCCATAAAGTGATTCTGGTTAAACTTGAATTGAATACCCATTGCATACTTATTGCGGATTATAACAATATTCAACGAAAGATCCAAATAATAAAGATGGAACGTAAATTGTTTCCTCTATTATGATCCTTTCAAAAACCTTTTCTATTTATATGTATAAACGCCTGGCGATTCCAACAAAGACAATTAAATGTTTGTGTTTCGTATGATCAGGACTTCATTACAAAAATAAGTTGAGTTTATCTAAGGATAAAGTCATTCTAAAATCTATTTCAGTTGGTTGACCGCCGAACATTTTTATTTTTTCAATGTTTTTCAACTGCTATCTTAAAGATTCACCGCTTTTGCGTTTATTCTTATCTTGGTTCGGTTAGCCGAAGTGCACGACAATTCCATTAAATTTTTGATCTATATATGAGCTACTATTTACAGTGAGTACTGAGTATTCATTGCTTAATGATGCTTCTATTGTAGTTTATATACACTCAAATGCAATAGATAGTTTTTTCCTATAATCGTTGTGTTGGAACTTCTGTAAGGCTCGGTACTATTAAGTCATCAATTTTATTCTTATTTTCAATAATGTTTCTTCTGCAACTCATGTCCGTATGTATCACCTGTTGATTTATATTTACTTGTCCTGGCTGTTACTTAAAACCACGTAATATGGATAAAGTAATTTTACTAACGTTTCGACTGTCCCGGTAGCCTGTGTCTAAGCATTATAGAATTAAATTAAATTTTGAAGTAGTAGCAACGTCGCCATTGATCAACTCAGGCCAGGATAATAGTTTTATTTTCTGATGATATTAAAATGAGAGATATAGTCCTTCGTCGCATCAGAGACATAACATTGGTTGTCTTGTTACAGAAAAAAGTGCAATTCCTCAGTAGAGTGAGGTTGGGTGTGCTTCAATGAAGACTGCTTAGGGTAATGGACCATAAATTTTTGTTTTTCTGATGGTTTATCTGTAAATATTACATGAGGAGGTTTAGTGTCATTACCCTGGGTTTGCACTATGGTATATTGCGTTATCTCAAGATTTTAGTGGTAGTGTTTTTTTCAGAAAAGAGTACTAAGCACATAATCATTTCCAACGTCATCTATTTTAAAGCATTGTAGTTATTATAGTAAATCCATATTCAATGAATCGACGTAAAGAATTACTATTTTGAATATAACTAGGCATTAGTTAACTCTGCTTTGTAGTCGTTAAATTACATCAAATATGCTCCGGTTACTCGATATTATAGAACTATATTGGGATTTGAATGGATTTCTATTCCATGTCATTTTTTGGAAGATTGAGAAACATGATTGTTCATCATTGTCTAGGAAATATCGGAGAAAATAGGATGTATCCTGTAAAGTAAAATAAGGCGTTACTAAGCAACAAGTTAGTTCAGGTTGAAAATCTGTGAAAATAATGCAAATTCTGAAATTTATCCTGTAGTCCCCTTCACTCTGGTTCATATTATAGTTACTATTGGTCGCTAATTAAAATCACATGATAACATACTTTTTGCTACCGAGGTAGATAAAGCGACTGTACAGTTATTTCGTCAATCCGATGTGGTTTTAATAAACGGCCAGTAAGAAGCCACTATTTTCGGTAATATGTAAAGCATTCTCAAACTTGACTAGCTCCTTGGCTATAGGAACTTTTTACGCGGTTGAATACAGAGAATCGCCCTTGTCTATTATAATACATAATTCACGTGTAACAACAGTGGATGCTGATTTTTACTTTGGAGAACGACGGGTTACGCGTAATTCATAATTATTCGACGTGTAGTTCGTGACTCGGCTTTGATCATTGCTTTCCACGCAACTCCTCTCGACTCTTGCGCCGTGAGAAACTTTGAAAAAATACCTACCACGACGTTAAAAAACCATTAAAATAGGTAGCGCGATCTCTTGTACCTCTGCAGCTGACTTTTAGGTAGTCTAGTAGACAAGAAGTCAGTAAATAGGTGCGAAATAGCTGTTTTAACCTGGAAAATTATGTAGTGAAAGAGCAAGAAAAACCAGTCACGTCCAACTGATCGCAATAATCACTTGGAATTTATATCCTCAATGTGATACAAAATTTGATGATAGTGTGTTATCAGCTATTAAAACTGCTATAGATTATTGAGATGTAATCTGACATCAAAATGGATAATGTCGAGTTTGCCACATACAAACTAGAACTTATTTGACTATAGATTTGATTTAGAAGGACAATGAGGTGTCCTTCAAGTGTCAGTTATCAGAGATCGCTTGACTGTATTTAATTAGTAGAAGATACTAATTCAGAAAATGGATTAAACTCATCTGCTGGGTTGGGGAAACGAATTGACAAGTAGAGCTAAAAAATGAAATGTAAGTTTCTTGCGTAAGCTGTACGTAAGTTTTAAGTCTTGCGGCCAGAAAATCAATCAAAATATAGCTATTAGGATCCCATGTTGAAGGTAATACGCTTTTTGGATCGCTTTGATGTATACATTGGGAAAATCGTCGGTAGGTTCGCTATCTATCTTTTTCATTTTATCCCTTGCGTAAGGTTAGTAACCGAAGGAAATGGATTGGGGTATGATATGAACATCTATATCAGATGTGAGATGATATGAACATCTGATATGCAAAACTGCATTTTTTTAATTGGGACTTTTTTGTCGGGAAGGGAGAGGGGTAAATAAGTAAAAAGCTGAAAGTTTTCAGAACTCCTCCAAATCCAATTTTGTATGTTTTAGTCATAATCAAAAAGCATGGTTTTGTGGACACAAAATATTCAAAAACTTTATAGTGTCTATTTTATAGTTTCTAATGAATTTACTTTGTAGTTTTAGTATTGATCACATTGGACTAGTATGCTCGCATTCCAATCTGATTTCATTAGTATATGCTGTAGAATAGGTTTTCCAAGCAACTTACAGTCCTGAGTCTGACTGACTCTGGTATTCCATGCAATAATCAGTAATTCGGTGTCGTTCTGTTATCCAAAATTAGGCCTGAGATATTATGTATTAGTGGTGTATAGATCCCAGTCTTTGGCGGATCGGGAATTCTTAAAGAAAATATTCGGATCTGGATGTATCCGTAAACGGATCTCGATACAGGATTCAGATCCAGTTCCAGGATTCAGATTTCGGATTCGGATCTAGCATTCGGATTTCGGATCCAAAACTAGGATTCGGATCCCGGATTTGTGATCTAGATCTGAAGTTCGGATCCGATATCCGCATTATGAATTATGATTCAATGTTTAATATACGAAAAGGGGAGTATCATTTGCAGCACGAAAAATGAATTTCCTATTAGCCAATATCAAACAAATACATTTTAAGTGGATGTAGAAACAACATTCTAAATTTCATATAAAAATACTAGTCAGGATCTTTTCCGAAGAAAGGCAATTTACCTTTGCACAAGTAATAATATATAATATATAGTAAACCTACTGTTCATATTGATCGTAATTTTACTATGAAAGGTTGAAGCACAGGTACTGCAAGAAGTTCCCTGATCCGCACAAAAGCAGAACACGAAACAACTTTCCGTCTTACAAGTCTAGCTCACGAAACATGGAAACTAAATTAACAAGACAACAAATAACGAGGAAACGTTGTACCGCGGATCTGATATTCACCACTGGTATGTATAAGTTCTATTTAAATCCTGATCGACTAGACTACACTTGATGTCGTTGATGGATTCATGATGCGCTTCAAATGTTATGGGCTAAACGGCACCGCAACTGGTTGTAATTGTTCACAAATTACTATTGCGGCCGTTTATGATTCCAAACTGCGTGTGCGCTGTTGCTATTCGTGTAATTATTATTGTCGTTTTATTGGCTGAACGCATTGGCATCCTGTGATGTACCTTATCTATGATTGTACATCTAAACCGATTCGAAGTAAAGTACTATGATATGCTCCATGTATAACTGCGTCCAGCTAGATCAGAATGAACATGTAGTTACAAGTCTACATGAGTAGATGCATACAGCACTAATTGATATTCTAAATATATAAAAATGATCATTTTAATTTATTAAGCGATTCTGGAAATTAGCCTCCAGCTAACATCGGTCTTCCACAAAACTGATGTAATTTCCTGGAAAACTTTCAATTGCTATTTACTATACTAACAAATGTAACTAAACAGGTTAATCCATTACTTATCACCCTGCAAGAGTAACGTTTTCCGTTCCAAAATATAATACTACGGTATAACGAAGTCTCAAATTTTGTGTTACGGACTTCCATTGTCTGTATAATTTTAGCTAGTACGACATTTCGATGTATATGCTTCAATCATCTTCAGTTGAACTGACTACTGAAGATAGGACATCAATCATAACGCCGAAGCACTCAAAATTATATAGACAATAGAAGTCCCTAACACAACATTTGAAAAACCCACGTTGTCTACAAATTTTAAATAACAAAGTTTGTTGAGATTTGGTTCTCCTTGTAAGATGATGTAAATAAAAGTATTAGTAAGAATTAGAATACGTGAATCCCACATAACTTTCAACTGAATTTTTTTTTGGCCACGAGGTGCTGTCGCGAATTATGGTTTTATTGTTTCATAGGATATACATCTTGAATTTGACCAGTTCATAGAAGTTGCTATATAAAGTGAATTAATCGCTAAATTTGATGCGGGTATTCATTGATATTTAACATGTACTTGTTATGACGTTATAAAGACCCAAGTGACACGTTCCTAGACAAAGTTAGATGATTTTCAAAATATATTTAGTTATCAAATAAAATCCGGAAACCTTTTTCATCTCTTCCAAAAATGAATCTCTTATTTCAGAAACCCCACATGTCCATAAATTTGACATTTCAACTTTTTTAGCTCAACATGTTCTCCTAAGATAGATGCATCTTTTAAAGAGAACTCCCACTTATCCTACCCATAACAACGCATTCAGCGCACGTCTAAAGTATGCAATTATTTGAAAAACCTCACAAGTCCTGGACATTGCGTGTTCCTCAAATAAACGCCTAAAAATACCACAGAAAATGCAAAACCTGAAGTGATGGTGAGGCAAGTAGAGGAACACATTCGTTCATTTCCCGTAAAAAAACTCACACTATGGTAGCCGTAAATATCACTACCTCAGTGAAAAATTAGACATTAAGACAATGCATGAATTGTTTCTCAAAAAAAATCCTGAATCATATGTGAAGTACAGCTTTTACCGTAAGATGTTCAAGTAACATTTTAGCTTGTCTTTTGGTAGACTACAAGTCGATACCTGCTAAACGTGTGAGGAGCTCTGCAACAAAATTAAGTCCAAGACCTTAAACAAAGTTGCTAAACGTGTAGTTGTCGCGGAGAAAATGGTGCACCAAAGAAGAGCCAAAAAATTATATAGCAAAATGAAGGCGATTCAAGAGTTATGCCAGACCGATGAAACGATCGGAGCAATTTGCGTTGAGTACATGCAAAATTTTGCTCTTCATATTATTCCGGTTCAAGACCCATTTCACCTGCATCAACTAAGTGTCAATGTTTTTAATATCCATGACCTGAAAACTGGAAAAATCATGTTTTATATATACCACGATGGTATCCATAATAAAGGACCAAATGAGAATTGCTTCTTTGTTATGGATTTCATAAACAGTGAAGTTCCACCAAACATTGAACATTTCCATATATTTTCGGACGGCTGTGGTGAACAAAACCAGAATCATTCAATTATTAGAATATGCTTGGGCCTTGTAGACTTTGGACGATTTAAAAGTGTGAACAAGTATTTGCCTATAAGAGGACATGGTATATGCGATGTGACAGGGATTCTGCCATGATAAAGAAAAAAATTAGAAAAAATGACTGAATTTTCCTACTGAAAGATTATGGTTCGTTGATACGCGGTGCAAGTACCAAAAACAATTTTTCGGTATACCTAATGGATGAAGATAATACATTGATCAAAGACTATAAAAAATGGTGGCCCGTTTACCGAAAAAATGTTTTAGTCAACGGCATCTTATGGAAAAGGTCTTAAAAAGGAAGACAAAGTTTCTTTTATGATTTCCAACTTTATGCACTTTAGGTACAGCAAGGAAGAAAAAGGCATTGTGACTGCTCGCGACTTCATTGATGGCTTGATAAAGCACGAATTTAGGTTGGGAACATCTATCGCTGTCAGATCTTTTCCCACTGCTGTTGCATACCCTGATACAAAAGTCCCAATAAGTGCAAAAAAGATGATGACTATCAGAAAGTTTGAGATGTTTGTCAAAGAAAAAGGTGAAGAAATTGTACACTTTTATCAAACAATCTTTGAATGGCCAACTGCTGGTGGTACAGATGAAGATATCCATGAAAACTGACCTGTCCTTCTATTATTATGCTATTGTAATTTAGATCACTGACCAAATAAAATGTTTTGTAGAAAAGTTGTGTGTTTATATGAGAAATCCTACATGTCCAACGCCATTTTATTTTTTTTGTCACAACACCAGAAGATTTTTCATTTCTCTTTTGCTATAAACTTGACAGCAGATACACATTCTTCATATTGGAGTGGTTGCTTTTATAGATCTTTAGGTCGTTTTCAAATAAGACGTTCTTTCGGGTTTTCTCAAAATAGTGATTTTAGGACGTGGGGTTTTTGAAATAAGCTATTCAAATTATAGGCTACACCGTAAATCTACCGTTCTCTTTTAACTAGACCAGTACTATTATTATTCCACATCATGGCATTTCCGAAAGATTATCGAAATCACTGCAGAACTTACTGAAACCATGCGGTGACATGAATGCAGACAGACCGACGGACAAACTGGAATTCAGACCTCGTGAATTAATAAAAATATTAATTATGCTTCAAAATTCATTATAGCTTACTAAAGAAGTTACAACCATGTTTTCCGTGAGTAACCAAAAACAGTTATGATTCAATACATTTTATTATATACGATAACATAAAAATAATGCCGACAGCATTGAGATGGAAATGCGGATGAGTCATTTAAAGAAATCAAACCATGTATTCATCCAATTGCATCCAGTGGGCGTGAGATCCACGCCGTGAAAACAATCGCATGGCCTCACTCATCACAGATTTTGCTGTCGTCGCATCCAACAGCTCGTTTGATTACCGTTTCCGTTTATATTGTCGTACAGTGCACTTCCTCGCCAAAAGTATCACGTTCAAGATGCTGTCGTCAGAGTAATCGAATACATTATGTATACAGAAATGAGGCATACAGAAATGGGCGTTCATTTATCGATTGACAGCATGTTTATTAGTTAGCGTTTATTATGTTAACACTTTGCAAATAGCATATGGCGTCCTACTTATTGCTAGGAATCTAACGAATCTCATCAAAATCGGCTGTACAGCTGTTGAGATACGTTGATTATTCCATGTTTATGATGTCCTCAATGTGATAAACTCATTGAAGCTATCGTCTAAAGATGCGGGTTCTGTACTTCAGTGGTTCTTAATCACCCCTGAAATAATATTATGAGCTTACAGAAGAATGCAAAAGTTAGCAGACTCACGGGAAATTGCTATAGTTCCATTATTCAAACTGAAAGCCTATTATTGGGTTTAAAATCTAATTCAATCTATAGCTTCGCAGATGTGCTAGGCAGATAAATGAAGATATTTGAAAATTGTTGAAGTTGTTGAATATGAAGGAGGGTCACGCAACCACGCAACCACACCCAACTGACTCACACGTTGATTTGCCAGTCTTGGATATGGAGGGAGGCTCAATACCCGAATGTTCTTCCATTCAGCTTCTGGCCGTTAGCATCAACAATATGATATCCAGACACGAACCTATTGCCGGCATTGCATTAGAATATTGCTCGCTAGTTTCATGATATTCACCTAAGAACTCTCTGAAGATTCTGTCTAGAATATCGAAGAAAAGTGGCTATAGATTCTATCATGGTAATGTTCGACTGAGCCTAGTTGGCTTATCCTCACAAGGTTTGATTTCCGCCACCTCTTCCAAAATGTTTCCTTGGGAAATGGAGGTATTATATTTATCCTCTCTCAGGCTTGCTACCTCCATGAGAGGTTTCCCTCAAAAAAGAAATGATTTAAAAATGTCTATTTCTTAAAGTGGAATTGATGGCGTCGCGACGAAATCACAGGAAATAAAATCATACTTATTCTTATCTGAGGCACTGCCCAAGCCCCTTTTTTTATTACACAACAAGAGGCAGTTGTGACATACATACCCTCAAAAAGGATCGCATGGATCTGGCATCCTTTTTTATAGTCCATTTATTGACCTAACCTTTGCGCTAGTGATGCTATCATCATTTGAGATATGACTTTATAGACAATTTTTTGTAGACAACCTTCATTTTTATTGTACTATATGATATAACATAATTTTTTACAAACACAATGGTAATTTTTACCTTTCACAAATTGAATAAAAATAATAATTACATGAGATGCTTGAATTCTCTTACCAAATCTGAATAGAATTGTGAGAACTAAAATTACATTATTATGATGCAAACTATATGTCAAAAATGCCAGTCAAAAAGCGTATTCATGTGCCAGCATTTTTTTAATATAGAATTTGTTAAACTCAAAATTATTTTTAATTATTATTTTCACTATCCAGCGTGGTGATGATATTTTTCCGTCATGTATGTAAAAAATTACGTTCTTTCATATGGTACAATGAAAAATAGGAATTGAAATTATGAAAATTTTCTGGGTGTCTTATCTCAAACGGTGATGAGGTCACAAGTGCAAAATTAAAATGTAAATGTGTGAGCGTTTTTAGGATTTATTGAGCATATACCAATTTTTATATCCAGTATAATTATGTATGTTCGAGATAGTAGCACATTCACCATTTTCGATGGAGCGTCTAAATCATATGGTGGATGCACCTTTCCTGCTAACGATTATGTTTCTTAAATAGCTACTTAATATGCATTTTTGAAAAGTAATACTTCCCAAACTGTCATCAATTTTCAATTGTGGCAGTTTACCTGTCAAAATAAATAATTATTTAGCCCTTGAAATCCTATTTTGCATTTTGTAGTTATAACAACACTCGTACAAATAGAAAGTCTAATGGATTAAGATGTCTCCATCTTTTGACAGCTTAAATCATGTAGATTGTTGATGCCTTGTTGGTCTAACTCTTCTATCGTTCATATAAAAAATTATGTGTCTAATACAGCAGTTTCACAAATAAGACTCTCTTTGTTGCAGTGACGCATTTCGATTTATATATACCGTCCGACGATGATTTAAATATAAATCGTAACGCTCACTGTAAGGAACAAAATCTTATTTGTGAAGCTTCTATGTTAAATACACAATTTTTTGTCTAAATGACAGCTTAAGTGCTATGAGCTCTGAAACTTCTTTTGTTCTTTATGGTTAATTTACGAGTTATCTGGTTAATAAATTAGAACCTTATTTGTTAAGAGGAAAACCGTGAATTGATATTTCGGCTGCTTCTGCAGCTTTTGCCGAAGTACATAATACAATAAAAAGATATTGAAATTGACCGAGAAACAGTGATTTAATCTGGAATTGAATTTCAAATCTCCTGATTAAATTAATTGTAGGGCAAGGGCATAAACCTACCCATATTGCCTTATTAAGGTTACATTGATCATCCCAATGTATAATTTTTCACACATCAACCTATAAATTGAATTACCTTATAGACATCAAAGTTCCCATTTCGATACGCTATTACTTCTCTAAAATGAAATAAAAGTACGCCTCTCACATATGTACGGGATTCCAGCAGGTTAATAAATAACAAAGTTAATCGATAAATCAGACGCATGCAATATAATTGCTACTTGTTTAATTTTTAATTTATCCTGCGATATGTCGACTCATAAATCAGGTAGGGTACGCTTTTATGTACAAAAAAACGCTTTGTCTGTATATAAAGACTAGCCCAGAAAAAGGACTACAAGAAAGATAATACCTGTGAAATGAGCGAGAGGAAAATCACGGGTGATTATCTATTATCCCCGAACAAATTGTTTGTGCTTATAGGTAAGCTAGATTAAACAAGATTGAACTATACTCTTTCAGATAGGAGGAAGCTTTTATAGCTCTTATCAGGCATAAAGGTTTGAAATAATTATTCAATCAGTTTTTCCTCTCCGAAAATTCGTCATACTCTTGAAAACTATGTAGCTCAACATGGGTCATCTCGTCACGGTGGCAGCGTCGTATTAAAGCTTTTCTTTTAAGCCCTGCTTCGGCGTGTATATATCCTTTTTCATTGTGTAAATTAAGTTCAATATAAAACATGTTTGCTACTTTGTCTATTTTTATCATCATATACATTGCTCAGTATCATAAGCTTCAAAATGGATTGAGTTTCAACCCATTTCTTACAAAATAGTCAGTAGTGAGTTGTTCACCAAGAATCTGTTCCAATTATGACTGTGACTATGATTAGGAGTATCCCTATCGTCGATACAATATACCTAGTTTTCCGAATCTCTTTTTCCTATTCGTCTCAAGTAGCTCAACGTACGATTGTCCTGTGAGGAATTGTGCAGTATAGTAATATATTCGCACTGCTTCCACATGAATCCATATCTTAACATCTTCTACTCGTCTCTCATCTTGTTTGCTATTTGATAGATAGTTGTTCTCTTTCATAATCTTAGTTAATGGGACCTCGGCCAATACCAGCAGCGCTTGTCTCACTACCATTTTCTAGGCACAAACCACGTGCAGCAAGATTTTCCATTGGTTTCTGCGCATCAGCAGCCTGCACTTTGTCTATTTTAGTGCCTTAACATAGATAGAAGCCCTCCCAGAGAGTATGATTTAATTTATCACCCCTGCAGGAATCTCACGCTTTCCACTAATTGGACCTGCGTAATATGGCATCATTAGAGGCTGAGAAGCAACAACCTTACTCGCTATATCCGCGGTTCACTTCATGAGTTTTATTTTATGCCCTTATCAAACTATATGTTGAAATACTTGGCATTGGCAATGGCATTTTGACTATAAATCACTGTGTGCCCAAACCTAAGTGTCAAAATGTCAGATTCTGTTTTTCAGAGGTTATCACCGCCAACTTTGTTTTATCAGAAGGTTATATTGAGGCGTTTTGCCCCATTCACATAATAAACTAATTAACTCCATATGCTAGGAGCTCTCAGGAGTACAAGTTTTCTAACTTGTCACATTAGGTGATCAGCATATATTATCAAAAGGACATCTGGCAAAAGCTTCAAATTACATCATAAAGGAATTAACCCAGTAATGTTCTCTTCGAGGAACTTGAGTAGTAATCTACATAGTTTCTTTGAGATATTCTAGCATAAGCAACTTTTCATCAAAATAGCTTTCATTGATATTTAGTTTCTCAAGAGGCTAATTTACTTTATTAATTACATGCATTTTGTCTATGCCAGACACCCTTAAATGTTTTTAGAAAATTTTGCAATTTTAATATCTCAAATTTCCTCTTTATAATACATAATCCAATCTTACATGAGTTAGGATTATATTTCCAAAAGATGTACCTCTACTCTTAACAATAAAGTTCTAATGAGAAGACTGTTCTATTACATAATCTGATGAATATCACAATTATTTGTAGTGATTGTAATAAAAAGGTATTGATTATAGCAAGTGTTTGAAAGCAATTTCATTGATGAACTTTGGATATAATTCCTTACAAAGGAATTACTATCCAAGGGTTAACTTAATACCGTATGAATTCTAAAGTTACGGAGGTAGCTTCACTAGTAACCCCAAAAATACAATATGGACATAGCTTTATCAGATTGCTCGAAATAAAAGACTTTAGGTTGAATTTGACGTATGCAGTCTTATGAAAAGGATATCAGTTCTCCTCCCTTCCCTTAATGTCCACCTGGTGGTTATTTTCTGAATAAATGCGTAACGGGACTGATCATACTGCAGCTTTATATTGGGAGTCACTGCCTCAAGCCTTGCTGCTCGCATTATTTAAGCAACAATCCAATTGGTCTGTACATCCCTATAAAAAAGTAACAAATATTTATCGTGTAAAGATGTGTATAACTCATCGCTTTCGATGCAACCAAAAACTCGTTCCTTCAGTACTTAATAACAATTTCCAGGTGATGGCCGCACATATTGGCAGAATTGTGCCTCAAAACTGGCCACATGAGATACATACATTCATATTTTTACAGACAAAATATTTATAATGTCAATATTTATGCATGTAAATTGTATACACAATAATCATAAAACGACAACATCAGCTTAGCGATGAACTAAGTTATTTACACGGTCTCACCTGTATCATAAAAATACCTGTAACACAAATTCAATAAGCGCCGGAAACACCTTTTCCTGAACGGAGTACGATACATAATGTTTTTCCTTTACTACATATTCCACTCAAGTTCATATAGTTTGTTGTGTGCTGGTTGCTAAGTAAAACCACATGCGATCAGTGAAATATCTTAATTAACTGTTGTTTGAAACTTGTAGACAAGGTGGATTTATCAAAAGTTTGATTTCGGACTTCCATTGTCTATAAAATTTTGAGTATCACAGCGTTTCGATTGATGTGCTATCTTCAATCGTCTTCAGGTGAACTGGCGAATACGTTCCTTCCATGCCTATTTATACCCCGTCCGGTGACGTGTCGTTGTGCGCGGACTGTTCTGATTGGTTCCCGATGCGCGGTATTCCGGTCTGCTGACGTGGCTGTTTGTCGGTCATTGTTTGTTGTCTGGTCCAGTCGTAGTCTATTCATCTTCTTTATGAGTGGCTGCCAGATTGGTTTAATGTCCACGCTGGGTTTGCTGTACACTTTGCTGTTGTTGGTGATGAATGCCGCCTCCTTGAATTTCCTTCGATACCAATGCGGCTCCTTGGCAATAACCTTAGCGTCGTCCCAAGCTATTTCATGGTGCTCCGTCCATGCGTGGTCAGCTATTCCAGATTTTTCCGTCTCTGCTCGCTGGGTGTTGAGACGATGTTCTTTGATTCTTACTTCTAGTGGCCTTTTTGTTTCTCCAACATAGATTTTACCACATTGACATGGTATCTGGTAGATGCAGTCCTTTGTTTCTTGAGATTCATTCCTGGGCTTAGTTTTTGTTAGGATACTTCTGAGGGTGGCAGTCCTAGAGAATCTCGTTTGGATCTTGTATCGCTGAACTATTCTTTTGATTCCATCTGATTCGATTGAAGATAGCACATCAATCGAAACGTCGTGATACTCAAAATTTTATAGACAATGGAAGTCCGAAATCAAACTTTTGATCTTAATTAACGTTTATTTAATCAATGAATCAGGACAAAACGTATTCAACAACGAAAATATCACACGCTGTTTTATCAGCTGTGGAAATGGGGAGGCGCCCAGTACTCTGATAGTCAATATCAACATGTCTCGGCTAGTTCCAAGAGGTTTTCTTTCACTGCAGCAAATCCTACAAGGCTTATTTCAGAGCATTATTGAAATACTGCTCGCATGCGTGCGAATGGTTTCCGAAGCACTCCCTGAAGTTATTGATTTTTTTAAATTTAGTCCACAAGGTAGCAGTATTCCGAAGATGGTCCGATTTGAGCCTTGTAGAGCAGTAGTCCAGTTTCCGCGTAACGGTGTTCAATCTACATCAAGTTAACAGTAAAGCGGCTCGAAAAAGACTGGGGAATAAGCCTATAACAGGGTCAATAATTACCGAAGCACCCTGGTAAAATGCGAGACAATCTGGGCGATACATCAATAACTACCTTCGATCCGCCACGGCTCATGTAGCAGCGAGCGTGTGGTGGTTTGGCGACTGAGCTTTAGCTGGCAAGCGTCAGTACGCCTCTGCGATTCTTTATTGCTCGCAGAGGTGGCTATGGATATAATTGGACTTCCGGCGGCGCACCGTGGGAAAGATAGGCAGGTGCTACTATATCCATCCTCTCCCGTCTCTCCTCACTGACCCGCGCTGCCTACCTGTCGTCTCACTTGGAAATATTTTATGCGCGTTTCGCGCCGCGCCGTTTTTGCTTCTTCTCGGAGCGCGCTTCGCGATTGATGTCAACCGTTTATTTGCTTATAGGATTTGAGTATCGGTGTCGCACTAGGGACAAGGTGGAATAGAAAGATACAAGGACCATATTTAACGCTCATCAGATCACGGAAGGTGTCATTGGCATCTGAGAAAAACAACGGTCGTATTTCCCAGAACTCTGCGAATTGGTATATGGGAACATAGCTATTAGATGGACTGCAATCACCATGGAGCTGCAAACGAAATTGTCTTCAGAAATAAAATCAGCGATAGGACATAGGCATCTCTGACTTTTATGAGTTGTATGTTAGCGACATTATAAACTTGAGTTTGCAACTGATATAGTGGTTCAACTTTTGGCTGAATCTCTCTGAACCTTATTGCATCTATCAATGCCATCATAACGATCTAATTTATGACCACATTCTCAAAAAATATACAATATGTAGTAATGATCAAACTGAAACAAAGAGCAAAAGTGTTTTCAGGCGTTTCGGTAACAAATGGCACTTTTCATAATTATATTCTCCATTAAAACGTTATCAACTCTCAACAACTAGAACGTGTGGTATGCTACTTCTAACTTTGAGAAAGCTTTGCGACTCAAGATTATCACCTAAAAAATCGGCTCCATAATGTGTGACTAAGTGTAGGTGCTTGTGCGGAAGATGTGGATAGAAAGATCAGATAGTTAAGCAATTTCTTTGTGATTGCTCATCTATACTGTCAAAGCAATGCACCAGCCAGCCCCGTCAAGATGGGGGCGCGAAGTTTTGAAGGGACCTGAGCATTTGAAGAGGGTCCAAATATGGAAGGCTTCACAAGATTTTACAAATTATTTGTGTTACGTTCAAAAGGCTTCTATATATTTAAAGGAGTGAAGGCCTCTTTTTAGCTCCGACACTTTTGAGCGGGGAGGTATTGTAATTGCAAAAAAATCCGAAATATCCTTTTCTTGATGTTCCGTCGGTGTGTCTGTTTGTAATCTGTCTTGTAATCGGCCCCCATATAATTTAAGTATTTTTCGGATCTTGATGAATCGTTGACACAAGGTTGATAGTTTTCTGAGCGGTCAAAAATTGTGGGTAGGGTAGCCATAGGGGGGATGTCAAATATTTTTTATGTGTTGGTTGAATACAGTGTATAAAATGGGGACCCCGGTAATACTCCATACTACTACTAGAAGAATAATATTATTGTTCATATGACATTTGCAGTCAAATCACAAAGCTGATAAGATGCTTTTCTATTGCTGTGGGTTTTACGACAATATTTTTTCGAATGTTTCAAATACGAGTATATGAGAGCCGTATAATTTTCTTTTTCAAGGAGGTTAATCTGTTCCATTTTTCTTTAAGGGACTTTTTCTACAGATTACTGCATTTTAACTGAATAGGGTTCATGGATATTGAGGAAAGTGCTATTTGGCCACTAATATAATTGCGTGGAGTGGGTTGATTCTATATTTTTCATTCAACTGTATCAGTTTATCGATCGGAATTGAGCTGCTGGTCCTTTACGTTTGAAAATATTGGAAATTAGGTATATTAGGTAATAAAAACTCCAGAATTTTGGGTATTTTTGAAATTATAAGTGATATAGAATGTTTATATATATTTTTTATTTTTAAGTTCAATCTCACATATCACCAGTTCCAAATTACGATCTAAATCATTATTTCTAAACTGATACCATTACGTGGCAACTACATTATCAACCTACTTGACATGCAAACCACATGAGATTTACTAAATAACATTTCAATCATTTTGGTTGCCTCAGCAGTATTTATCAAGGTTTAAAAAAATATTATAAAACATGTTTTATTAACTGCTTGTAGAAAAGCAATTCTGTTTTTTGAATAGTTTACAAAAATTAATTTTTATTTTTTTTACTTTGATAAAGGTTGTTGCGACGGCCGCAATATTAGTTAAGTTAATATTTCGTCATACGTGTATAGTTTTAGTTAGTGGCCAGTATAAGTACAAAGTGATACAAAACTGTTTTATCACTAGTTTGAGATTGCTTGCATTTCTCTGGTTGTCGTGCGGCGAACAAAAGATAAGTCGATGACATGTACCAGTTTCCAGGAAACGCAAGAAATGAGAGAATAGTGGAAAAAATATATCTAAGTATCTAATAACGTGGAACGCAATTTGTTAACGCCATTTCATTTAGAATGATACGCTTCGCCTTTTGTCGCAAAGTTGAGCCTGATATATATGTCACTACGTCTCTGGGCTCAGCAATCAGAGAAAGGTACAGCCCATCTATCGACGAAGGTGCACAAAGGAGACCAATTTCGGCTATTTATTTGTCGGAAAGAGATAATTTCCACAGTTAGACACGCTACACGGTGCTTGGCTTCGTTTCAGCTAGAAAAACGTGTGAATACCGCTGAAAGTGGAAGTTAACTGTAGTCGAACACTGATTTTCAGGTAAAGATAACGTAAATGATGTAATTTGGGACCGAGAATTGGATCTCTTTTCGGATGATGGAAATTTTAAACTATGAAATTAACTACACGCTAAGATCAACTTCTTGTTATTGCTGTTGGTTTATTGTTACTTCGTCATCGCGTTTTCAGGTGCACATTGAGTCAAGTGACAATACTGGCTTAACGACCGCTAGGAGTGTATATGAGTGTGGTATTAAGGCAAGTCTACCTTTCACATAGTTGAATTTAAGGTTTATTTCATTAAAATTTATATTTACCTGTCTTGACTCTCAACTAAAATCATACATGGTCTTCAAAGAATCTCTATAGAATTATAATGTGAATTCGCTGAGTAACTGTCGTCAGGATTAATGTATATTGTTGTCAAACAACATGCTTCCTAACCTTCAAAAAGAAGAATCCTTTTCTGGAACACGCTCCTTGCAATGATGAATGACCTCAAGACATTTGAATTGCTGAGCCGACTAATCCTAAGCAAAAACCCTGTGTACTTAATAGAGAAGTTAGTTCCTATGTTAAGCATCCACAATACAAGTATAAGATTTCGAAACAAGTTAACAATTTTTGGTACACAAGAAAAGTGACACAACTCAAGAACCACTTTTTTCCACATATATGGAAGGATTTGTAGCCAAATATGTCTATTTCTATTAACTATATGGCTAGTTAGGAAACATTATATCTGACAATTTAAAAACTGCTCTATGAATTTTCATTTGTGTCATTTTTTCTGTGCATCGACGATATAATGATGCGGTCCTGTTCAACCAGCACAATAGAGGGCATCTTTCCTAAATGATATTTACAACGCCTTATTCTAGAGAAAGTAATTCGTAATGAATAGAGTTCCATTACTTTTTCATAGATATACATGCATTCCACCTAAAATAGTTCACTGTATTTTATTATAATAGTAGTAGTGCTAGTCTTAGTATTAGGGATGATTTAGTGCTAAACTCCGCCAATATAGACATTTATTCTTATTATTATTAATAAAATTAAAACCCCATGACACAAAACCTTACAAGACATATGATTTGACCTGATAAGTTTTCACCTAAAGCATAATCTTAGTATATTCTTTGAATTTGCTTGAAGGTTCAAACAGTTCTAGCTGCCAATAAACAGCTGAACTACGCAGAACCAAGTCTTCACACTCAGAAATGGACGATGTTTTCGAAGCCGTGTCACGCACAAACTCAGCTGCCATACTTTTTTAGTATCAGGTGAATGTTATATGGAGATAAAGTAGTTCCTATTTTCTGTGAGTTATGAATCTGACTGTATGGTTACATAGTTATCAGTATGCATGCGTGAACTTTTCCAGGACGGATGTCAATGTTTGATATTGACAAACTTCAATACTAAAATGTCACTTTGTCGTTCTACAAAATCCATATCTTATTTGATGCTTACATAAAGCTAGTCCAACAGCTTATTTTGAATAAAATATATTGATAAATGCTTTCTTTTATTACTACTGATTGACCAAACGATAGAAATTTTATATATTCACCGTGAAACATTGAAAAAGCCTTTATTCATAAAATACTGATTCTGGCCACTTACAAATACATGTTATGTGAAAAAATTGTGACACAATAGTGTTCCTTCCCTCAAAGTAATTTTTCACGAAGTATCTTTTAAATCGGCGACGGTGCGTGGGAAAAGACGTTTATTCCAAGACGTTAACCTACCCCGCCTTTTGTATTCGCTCCCCCATACTTATACAAAACCGTCTTACGGAGAGAACATCCATCCACTTGGGGTGCCATTAAGCAGTTTCTTAAGAAAGCTTCCTTGGCTATGGCCAATTAGATCTTTATTTGAATAAGACCCACGCATTTGTGCACACCCCATTGGTCCCCGTCACGTCTATTCAACAATAACGAACTTTTCCGCTTAGTGGCGGCGGGACAAATCAGGTTCTCATGTCAGTCAGATAATATTTAATCAAGATTGGTGTTTGCTTTGAGTAAATCGCGAATACTAGCTTTTACTCTCCAGGCCAATAGGAGAAGAATTTATAATTCGATATGTTATGTTTCCTGGATGTTACATGATGTTTACATCACGAAAAACCATTTCTGCCTGTGATCTGTCTTTCATCTGTACGGCAAACCTCTCAACTCAAAGAACAAGTAATGGAGTATGTTAGAATGACTCAGTACTTCTCACACTGTTTGTCATTTGAGGAGTATTTCCGATACGATAAAATCAGAATTTTACCTCCTCGTAGATCGCCAAATTGTACTCAATGATTTTTTTGCGTTTTGTAGCAAATTAATTTTGGGTTGGGATTATTCGTTGCCGTTTATATATTGCATAACTTTTACTGATGTCTCTGACGTTGGTTTTCCTTCATTTATTCGCTCTAAAAATGAACAAGTACTAAAGAAACACAAATAATGAATTCAAATAATACACTAGTGGATTTAAGAAATACTGAAAATTCGAAGCATTTTGGTCGTACCAATCCGCATTACTTTCGAAATAGCATTCAGTGGAGCTGAGTTAGTGCTTGAAAAATAGGGTTTGCAAGCCGAATTAGTAAGGCATCATTTAAAAATAATGGAAGCTACGTAAACATAGAAAATTAGATTCGGCGAAAATTGGAAGTATTTTGGTGTTTAACACTCTATTACACTGCCGCCCAACCGGCCAATTTCAGAAATGAAGGCAGCATTACCTTCTACAAATCATCAAATTTCATCAATATCCGTATAGTACAGCAGTTGCTGAGGTTGTGACGTGTGACTAACATTGATATGCGATTAATTTGAGGACTGATTTCAAATGCGAAAAAATGAAAACCTGAAGGATCCCATAGCCCCAAAATTCGACTCCAACTAATTGTTGATAAAGGATTATTGCCATGCACTAGTGGAGTACTGAGAGAGACAAAATAGAGAAGGGGTGATTTATTGATAAAATAATGAATGATAAACTAATAGGTACTTGAAGTATCTCTAAACTCTGACAGTAACGATGAGTGTTTTCTTATATAAAGCTATCTTTGACCAATCCTCAATATAGAAAGAATATTACACCATTTTCAGAGAAAGCCTTCTCCATTCAACGTGAACGGCGACTTATGCTCAGCTTCCAAAGTCAGGTAGTTCACCTTCGCCATAAATATGATTAGGTCCCGCGTCCATTCTTCTTTGGTTTTTCGAACACCAAAACGCATTAAAAATTCGAGACGCACCCACGTTCCCCATTGTTCGAGAGTGCGGGCGTTAAAACAGTTGAACGTCACGTGCACAGGCCAATCGTGGGAGCCTCGCGACCCGCTCGCGTCGACACATTCTCTCAGGCACCCATCATGGGCGCATTTTCAGGTCGTTATTCATATTTTTTAAGCCTTTTTCCTATTCATCCATTTTTTTTAAATATCTATTTATTTATAATGGTAGTACCTACTTCTGAAGCTAATGTGGTTGCCTCTCAATGATATCAAAACCACATATTGTTATAGTTGAACGAATATTCCGGCAACCATTCCAGTACGAATAATAACGTATTAAATCTTAAGAATTAAAAATTGAAAATTTTGAAATTTATATCAGATTTTTCCTTAAAGCATATACAATCACACTGGCTCAGAGTACTGGAATTGGAAAAACGACTATAATTTAACTTTAGATTAGATTAGATGGCTGCTTTGAAATAGTTTGTTTATAATAAATTAATATGCAGTTATCTGTAGTAGTGGCTATTTATTGTTACGGTCACATTATCAGATTCCTATTCACTAAACCATGTGTCCTAAGATATATGGATATTCCAAATGCAAATAGAGGCAATATGTATGTTGTTCATTCAAGTCACAGCATCAATGTAACAAAATTCAACAAAATAAACTTATAAAATCAAATACCTAACTAAACTGTGAAAACGGCTACTCAAAATATTATTTTATCGTGAGAATTTTTTCCTACACCCATGACTGACCAGCATAAACATTAAAAGTCCTTGCAAAGGACGCATACCATCATGTGCATGTCTACTGAAGCCGTCTACTGTTAGATATTCATAACGTACATAATGTGATCGACGGTATATGCTGATGAGTTAATTTGTAAACAATGCCCAAGGGGCGCTTGCTGCTCAGTTATTTTTATTCCGATGGTTAACGCACACCTTTGTCCAACCATTATATAGATAACTTGGAACATCGCACGAATTTTAATGTACCTATCAAAATACATATCTGTGGGGACATCTGGATGAAGGACTTCCCCGGAGCAACCAATAAAGTAATTTTCTGTGGTTATGCATGTAAGCATTATACGATAATACAGGGTGTTACAACAGACTTTATACTAAATGAAAATGGAGTCAAGTAGATTGGCTAAATACTTCCCACGCTGGCGCTGTAATGACATCGTTTACCGCTCGGAAACATAATAATTTTATTGCATACTTGCAACTAATAGAGTGGATTGTTTGAGGAACATGAATGAGGTATTTTTGTGTTGTTGCCACACTGATGAAAGTCTTGTTTTGTTTTTCATATAACAAGTAGTGTTGCCTTTCTAATGGGAAGATACATTAACGCTTTCATGTTGTATTTATCAACAACGCAAATGAATGAAGTAAGTAAAGTTATTTATTCAACCATTTGTGGTTTTATTTAGCGGCCAGTACAAATACAAGGTTACATAAATAATTATTCAATGAAGACAAATCCAAAAAATTATTCATCGTACTGTTCGAATCGAAAGACCTGACAAACTCTACGCGATAATTCACATCTTATGTAATTATTTCAATTATTTATTACATTTACTCATCCCTGCAAAGGTATTAGTTAGTAGTAAAGAATGATTGATAGTGTATGGATAGCTTTTCATTATAGTTATTCATAAAATTTATCACTGTACAAGCTGACGCGCGGTTGATACGTTCAGTTATTTCTCTATTGTTATACAGTACCATGTGTCCAGCGGATACGGGTAGCTGAAGTATATTACTCATTCATTATGAATCGGATGAGAAGAGAGACAGTACTATTACTCCTAAGATATTACGCAGGATGCTTTTAAATACCATATTCACTGGAAGTTTTAAGGTCGCATTGGGTAATTTATCATAGGAGAGAGCTATTGTATTTATGAAAGTGTCGAACTTTTCGTGTAGCAGTAGTATTGTCAAGCTAAATAATAATAATAATTACAATTGGTAAGCCAATTGAATGGAGCATAATCTATTTGAATATGGGAAACTAACTTATTTAGTGGAATCTGCACTCATAAAAAAATTCTCAATTTCAGAACTACTACATCCTCTCATATACATGCCAAGAGCAAAAATGATAATTTCATTACCGATTCTATGAAATATATCTAAGAGACAATATAATGTTCCTCACAACTAAGATCTCCACTAACAATATGATAGTCTTGGTTCGAAAATATACGCTGTTTTCTAAGTACACGTCTATTCCTGCCAAGTAATTCATTTATTCACATCACAATATTCCAAAATAGTATTTCACCGTTACGCCTCTTATGTCTCATGTCTGTTTCCGCGACTATTATTGCCTTATTGGATTTTATTTTCATCAAAGCCCTCTCGGCATGAATCAGCTATTGAAAATTTGGTGAGTACCACATATTTGATATGTAAGTTGTGAATAGGCGTCATTACCTATGGTGGACGTATATCTTCTTATCAAATTGGTACAGTTTGGACAAGAAGAACAAATATATATATATATATATATATATATATATATATATATATATATATATATATATATTTAAGTCTATTTGCGCCAAGATTTTAAAATGGTTCAGGTCACATTATAGTATTCTTATTTCAAGATTATCATAGGTACACTTGAATAAAAGCACATATTCTTCGTCTGAGAATTTATTTTTATACGTTCATCAACGTTACGTTGAAAAAGGTGGAAGATCAACAGGTTTCGTATACAAGTTCCTCAACTACGCATGAGATGACATCCACAAGTCACTCCATCCAGATCTGATAAGGTACGCTCAAAAGAAGTAATCAAATCATTTTCAAAAGTACATATGCTTTGGATTTCTATTAGAATAAAATGTAAGTATGATCTTTACTAAAGATATAAGCAGGTGTTTTGTATTGCAAGAAATTAGAGCCTGTTAGCAGAATTACAGTATGAAAAAGATTGGGAATTTCAGAATTATACAATGGTACTTTATTAGATAACTGGTCCTTTCTAATCAATCAGAATATCCAAAAAGTATGAGTGGCATTACTATAAACCATTTTGTTTGAATTGTTGGACTGAATTGGGTTTAGTATGGTTGAAATTATTAAGCAAAAATACATTCTAAGAAATATGGGGATTTGTTGGCTTATTTTATAAATAAATTGAGTTGTGAATTCACAAAAGATATACAGACATATATTGTGTGTGTCAAACTTCACGCATAATTCAACTTCTATAGTTGTACACCAGTCAACCATTATCCTTAGCTTCATTGCAGTCTGATTATTAACCTCAAATTAAAAAAATCACAATATGCCCCTTGGACTAATTAGAAACATCTAATGACTGTGTACCATTCTGAAAACGTTTTTAGTTAAGTTGAACAAGTATTGCATATCTGGTATTCTATATGGTTTACTCTATATTGTCTCAGAAATTAAGAATCAGAGATGATCATCTCCTTTGAATTCATTAAGCTGTATAATGTAATTTCAACAAGACTGCCAATTTACATGACCTTGTCCTACATCGAACAATTTTGTTCTCAGTTTAATAGCAGCCTAGACCTCATTACAATTCAATAGGAGTTAAGGAGAGAACATACTGCACAAACGAACAAACAGCGGATGAACTGATTGAAAGTACCATCAATGATCGCCAGTATGGTTTTCCCAAGTATAGATGACAAGCGATTATCTAGCATATGCCACCAACTACGATATATTGAAAGCTATCGGTAGAATGGGACCTGCACATGAAGCATTTCTGGTCAGGCTTGGTAGCTATGGGCTGCCACCGGGTATATCCCAATTGTTGAATGGTTCAGGGATCTTCCGACACCTGCGCCATCAACCCCAGTATTCTCCAGAGATTTGTCATTTCCTCAACGTTCTTCTAGCTGTACTGTTGAATATCAAATCCAATCTATAATTTTGTAAGTGAAAGCACCGTTATATCCCGCATGGAAACAGATGAACCATCAGAATCTCAACCTGCGGCTGCAATACGCTATATAGTTTAATGTAAAATATTTAGTTCAAAATCTACAAATAGATTTCAGTCCAATGAACAGAAGACTCAGATAATTATATTGACAAGAATACCGAACGCTGGTCTGCAAGCTGTGAATATGAAAGGTCGTGCAATAATTGAGTCATCTTCCATCATGCTTCTGAGATTTAGCATTATCATGTGACATTCCAGAAGCTGTAGGTTACCTTCAGCTCCAGAATATTGTATTCACTGGAAGCACTCCCCGAAACTTCCATAGACTGGAAAATCGAAGAAAAGTGGCTTTATTATAAAGGTAGATGTAAGACCAACCTGTCCCGGCGAAAAGGATTACGAGTCATCACTACAACGAACACTAGAAGGGCTCAATGGACTCTTCCTTACCATATCGGACCTCCATCTCCTGGAACGAGGCTCTTAGAAGAGTCATTCTTCTAATGAACCTCACCGTTGAGGAATGACTTACCGGGAGTCCATTTCTCTACAGCTATAACTAACAGCATTTAAGCTCAATTTGAATAGATACTACTTCACATCGCTTCGGGAGCACGGAAGCCCTTCTAGCTGATATATTATCTATAAAAGATATTGCTCGACAATAAAAAAAAGGATTCATACACTGTTCATTCTGCTAGTGAATTTAGTGAGAATTAATCAATAAATATCTTGTGATTTATAAACATAAATAATACATACAAATAAAATACTACCAGTCGCACAAGCGAGGTTTCTATATTACCCTATAAATTCCACTGCAAACAAGCAGGCTATGAAAGTCGACCCGAGAGGTGCTGCCAACTGGTAGCAAATGACTTCAACTAACATTCACGCGCATAACCGCTTACTCGTAAGCTCACAGCTTTCAGGTTTTTTTGTTCTCTGTGGTATATAATCGCATAATCACTGCTGGGATCAACATCGCGCTATGTAATTTTACACACTGGCAGTCATGTAAACTCTTTTGTTTTTGTTCATAATCTATCGTTTTTTGTCTGTGAGTTTTTGATAAGATCACACACGACGGTGCATCATGGTTACGGCCAGTGGCGTGTTTATGTGTACTTAATCTAGTTAACGAATCAGTCTAGTGGCTCTTGTGCATTACATATATAGCCTCAGAAAAAAAATACTATCAAATAGTCTGACTCGGCAATCCCAAAACATGTATTATGTTGTTTTACGCACGTCACATCAATTTTCATTCAAACTGATAAGGTATAGGAACTCTTTTATTGATGATAATCGTTGAGAAGCTATTAATTCAATTATTATGGACAAACTAGTGATATAAATTGGAGCTTGCTACTACCAAACTACTTCGAAGTTTCAGTACTACTCTATTTTCTACGTTTCTTCAGTCCTCATTGATATGTTGGCCAAATAAACAGATTTTAAACTTTTGGACAAGTTGCCACCACACTAAACTGAATTTACATCACCAATACAAACATTACTAATTAATTTTGTTTACGTAATACATATGATAATTACTGTAATAAACATTAACACAGCTAACCTGCGTCTAGGGCATCGGTAAGTAGAATCAAAAATAGTAATACTGCTTCGGACTTCTACTGTCTTTAGATTTTTGCATTTCGCAACGTTTCGATTGATGTGGTATCCTCAATCGTCATCAGATAAAAGACCATTGAGACCGTTGAAGACCAACAGTCAAATTAAATACTCATAGAAATCCACCCGAAGGCAAACTAGCAAAAAAGTGATAAGAACGAGTATAGTTATTCCAGGAAATGTTTTTCTAAGCGAATGACAGCCTGTGAGATTCAATTCACATCTTTTCCATGGAATATTATGATTACCTAATGATAGAAAACGTCCATGATAATACAATAAAAATATATATACATTTTGGAAACCACAGCAATACGAATCTCACATGATCTAATAGTTACTCATATGTAGTTATTTTTCCATAAGAATGCTAAAATTATTGTATTACTGAAAAGAACGTTGAAGGCAGTGACCACATTTTTCAGTGTTCCTCTTGATGTACCTATCAAAAAGATAACTTCTACTCACGCCACTGGCTAATCCTGGATCATTTTTGAGGCTTGCGTGTGCATGTCCCAATTATAATTAACAAATTTTTTTACCGACACTACCTGAAACAGACAAAGAAGATGTTAAAAGTCAAAATAACAAATTCTGAGAATTTATTACGGTTAATTATCAGTTATTCAAAATTAAGGCGTGTTAACTGAAACCCATGGAGTTGTGATAATAATGTCTACCATAATACTAGGTGATACCCATACCTTTTAGGTGTTAATATGCGGTTCCACTTTTTTCGACACGATAGAACAGAACGTGCATTTAGTGTTTTTCAACCGGTTATTTGGTTGGTTGGAATCTGATAACCAGAAGCCTCCTCAATGTTTTCAGATAGAAACTCTTGAATTCTCTTGAACTGTGATGATGATATATCATTAAAACTATGGCATAAATCAAAATTTGTAAGCACAGTAGTATAATCGGGAGTATAATAAATATACAAGTTGGTAGCTTGGCAACAGACATCCTGAAATATAAATAGTACGTAATCGTACTAGATATTTAGCTAACAGTTAATGTGATCAAAACTATATATATAATAGAAAAAACAGGAAATCTATAAATTTCGCATTCATCGGAACGCTGTGAAACACAATTACAGACAATGGAACTCCGGAACAGTAGTTCTGATGCTTGACTTTAACATTGCAATTAATTCTAATCGACTATATTCCAATATTGCTGTGTTGCATGCATGGTACCGTTAACTCCAATTTTTGTAATGTTCAACCAGTCACTTATCAACCTGGTCGAAATTGATAGCTGTCCGTCCAGAATGTCAGGTCTCACCGTGGCTATATCTTAATTGGCCCGTTTTTTGTAATTTAATTATAACAGTACGGTGCCTTATTTATTGACATACGGGACGCTGTATTTCACGATTCCACTTCGGGCAACGCAGGCCAAGTCTGCTTTTTTATTGCCCACAGGTAATGGACCAATGATAATTAAAGTGAGGCCGTGAGGAACGTGATCACTTTGCAGGAGTTTTTCGGTTGTTAATGATGCCGGTTGTGTATTTTGTTGTCATTTTAACTGTATTTGACGTTCATCAGTAGCGGTTTGTTCAATATTCAGGTAGGTACCATCATGGCTCTAAAGGACACTTATTGAAATTTCGATTCATAGAATAACTAAATCTTGTGTAATCGTCTTTATCAATGATAAATATCGCTGTTATTCAGTTTGTCTTTGTAATAGATTCCGTAAGTTGACAATCCAATCTTGTGACTGTGGCGTCTTAAGACATAGATGGTCAATAATACTAAACGCTATACCTATGGTTTGTTACAGGGTTCATTCCATGCGAATATAGATGGGAATTTCGCACCCTTAGTATATTCACCTTTCCCCGTTTCACTTACCAACCCCTCGATTTACAGCACATAAGAAACGCACGATGCATTGTTTATCATTGGAACATCTGCTTCGAGTTTGACACGAGCCTATTGTCCTTCATTTCACTTCCTAGTTCCGGTTCTCTGATTGGTTGTTGGTATTACACCAAAAGTAAGCAAGGGTGATTTTGTGATAAATGTAAGGGACACACAGTTGTGTGTTCAGTAACGGGACCTTCATGCTGAAGTGCGGAAGGAGTGCATGTTTATAGCTTAAAGAGCGATTTTTGGTGAAAAAAAAAATGATATTTGTAGTGTCGTTGAAAGTACTCTTGGCGGGTAAATCTCATCCAGCAGTGTCAAAGTGAGGAATACATTTTTTGGAAACCAGAAGATCAATACATCATGCAGTTAACCAGGAAAGTTTTAGTGTGTTTGCAGTGGTGTGCATTGGACTGTTTAAGAGAAAAGCATAACTGAGTCTTTTGGTGAAGATGTTCTTATTGGGTTTTTATAGTGTCAAATATAGTGAGATTGTAGTAATGCAATTCATTGGCGAAGAATTTTTCTAAGGTCATTGGTACATCATATACAAAGCTCAAGTCTAAGTTTTCTCCATCACCCTGTTGCAAACTCCTCGCCATCTTATATTAAAGGGTGAAACATTATGTTACAAACCGTGCATTCGATTTTATGAAAAAAATTGTCAGTATTATGTTTGTCAAAATGACTTTCACTCGCATTCTTGGTATCATTTTAATATTCAACTAGTAATAACTGATTGCTTCAAAATCAAGGGGAACTGAAATACTTTCCCGATTCGATACAATCTTTCTTACAGTGTTGATGGAAAGAAATCATATCGAATTTTTTACACGTACAATTTTCTACAATATTTGTTTTAAAGATGCTTTTTTTCCGAGCAATTGTTGTATCTAAACGTTGTGTACATCTTCTACAATTGACAGCTCGGCGCTATACTAGGCTACGGAAATAAACTAAAGCGCTGTACTAAATGTTGTTGTATAGATTTGATGCAGTATATGGTAACTCTTCTAATTCTTTAGATATAAACTGTAGTAGATCGTACCTAGATTGTTCTAGTATTGCTGGTGTAAAAAATCTATTCATCTATTCATCAATTTCATCCCCCTTTTTGATGCAATCCATTATCACTCGCAATCAATATCAATAATATTCATAAGTATACTAGGTTATAACCACAGCATACCGGTAAGTGGTTTGTTTTTTTATATTTTATACTGAGGAAAAAATTTCAAGATAGAGAAATGTTTGTTAAAATTTTTCATTGCTGTAGATCTGAAATTATATAATATAAAAATTGTAGTAGCTCCCAGCTTACTTTTTCCCCTGAAATATGAATGTAGTTCAATTTTTAGCGAAGTAATAAAGTTGTTTAATCAGTTCATAGGAAAAGTTATTAACTGAAAAAATAATTGTATTTTTTTATTAAACTCTTACATCAGTGTCACGAGCCTTCATAATACATTTTCTACGTTAGTCTGATGAACAAATGCGTTAAAGCTATGATTTCCATGAACAAAACCAACTAGTATAGGAGTAATAAAGAAACTTTACCTAAAGTTTTTTGTTTTCTGTACTTTCCTTCGATTGGACATACTCAGTTTTTTTTAGCAGAATTTTGAAAATATATTTTACATATTTTAATGTACTCCTTCAAAACGATACACCTGAGACATGAAAGAGATAACTTCTGAAAATAATAAGTGGATAAGGAACTAGACTCCAAACCTTATTTTCATTCTTAGATCCATGTTTAAACCTTATTGAATGATGGCTTGTGCTGAGCTACATTAAAATTATCATTATAAAAAAGTGGTAAGAGCACATAAAGTTGGTGTGTGGCTACAATAAATCGTGTAGATTTTTTCCCAAATTCAATTATGTAAAACAAGATCGTAAATATTTCTGTTGGTAAGTTGGGCGTATTGAAATTTTGATTGAGGCTATCTTCACATGTGCATCAGTCGTGTTATGGGGTATATTTTTTCCTTATGGAATATATAATAACGGTTCCCTCGAGTACACATCAGGAATAATGTATAAGAGGATTGGAGAAAATTATTTTGGTGTATCGATTCTTGGTAAAATCAATTACGTGGTTTCTGTATAACAGTTCCATGAGCAATTTGTTCCATCACCGGCTATAAAACGAGATTTATCCCTGAAGATAATTTTTTAAATTATTGGTTGTATATATTGATAATAATATTTCTTTCACGGTAACAAAATGAAAATCTGAATATACATCGATTATTCCATATATATATATATATATATATATATATATATATATATATATATATATATATATATATATATATATTGATTTGAATATACTAGGTCCTGTTACCGTGCATAGTTCAATATAAATTATACATATACATTTTCAATCCATCAAGTGGCAAAGCAAAGGAGCAAGTATCCTTAGAGTTGTTTAAATATCACCTCGTGTTAGGGGCATTGAGGATAGCAAGCAAGATCAACGAGACCGCAAATGAAATCATAAATACCAAATTTACTAACGGTGAAAACAGATGCGGAAAAATGTATAGTTGAGTGAATCGAATAAATATCCATTGATCGATATTTTAGGTCAAACTTATGTATGACTTCAAGCTATATATAACCGCATATAGTATTTTAGGTCGCAGTAGATTAATTTCCTTTATACTTCTATTTTTGCATCAGTTCTAGTTTCATTTGCTCTATTAGATATGTCAACATAGAAATAACATAGTAAACAAATATACTTTCATATTAAAAAAATCGAACCAAACAAATGATACAGACGACATGTGTATATAGCCTCCCAATCAACCCACGCAGTTCCTAAAAAAGTTTTTTGAGTAACGTTTTCAAGATCACACATTATTTGGCATATCAACTGGTGGATCTACTTTATCAATGATGGAAGCACAATACTACAGAAATATTAATAAAATCCACCATCTATAATGTTTTCTCTACCGTATAATGTGTCTAAATGGATATAATTTCAAACCAGATGGCTTGGCACATATAGTGTTGGTGTAGCTTTTGGACACATAGTTACACCTGATATGATTTGTCGATTCCCAACGTATAACCTCTGCTGACTTGATTTCCATCTCCAGAGTAAAAAAACTCAATACTCTCTCTCTGTCCAACCGAAATTATGTCCAATTATTACCAACCAGGAGATAATGATCAAAGAAATGCCTGGCCCCGAAGCCCATTAGATGTATACGCATGGCATGTCAACTCACAAAGCATTTTCGTTCGAAAAAAACTGTTTAATATCTTGAGAAAAGGCTTGGAACCTGTGAGATTCAAATAATATACGAGATGGAAGCAGAAAGTAGTTGGTCATATTTTCTTCGGATACTGCTCCCACTTACAACTGCTTAACTGCAGAAATCATGCAATTTTTGTACGAAAGATTAACACGTTAAAAAACTGTTAAAATGAATAGGTGCTTAAAGCTTGGACAATTAACATGAAAAGGAAAATATAATCTCAGAGTTCGTGTTTTAAAATCAAATCGCACAATTTCTTTAATATTCCTGCATCATGTAGAGATTGAAGGTGCTCTTACTTGGTGAACTATTCGTCACTATGTTCCACTATTTCTAACACCGCCTTGTGTAACAAACTTTTGCTTAGATTACAATAAAATTTGGTAATTTGTTCAATTATGAATTTCCAAAATCGTTAGTTTGGCGGTTAATTCATGTGTGTTAACAAAATAAATTCTTGCACAAAATTCTTCAATGTTCTTACAAATACTTACTTCGGCTTATACTTAACTTACAATCCGCATCATTCTGATATGTATTTTTGCATGTTTCTGAAAAATCTTTTGAATGACAATGTTTCCACCTCTCTCAAGTCGCTAATCGTTGTTTGATAGAAAGATTACATAGTCAAAATTATGTTTTATAACCATGAAGATTGAAAAACTTAAAACTTCTTCTTTAGGTATCTCTCACGAGTATACCTTTTAACAATAATATTTTTTATATCCAGGTACCGTGTCAACCTACGTCTGATCTAGTCTTTTTCTTCCCTATAATTCTGAAGCTACCACCTACATAAGAATTAGTAAACTAAGACGTTTTGAGAAATACTAAGTCAATGTCCTCAATCAAATTATATTATTTCAATTATTCTGAAAAGCAAGATAGGAATCTGGTTACAGCTCATCTTCAGGTTGAGATACGATTAATTGTTCACCGATACAAGATTCTGACAGTTGATTAGTATTTAGGTGGTGCACCGACTAAATATTAATGCAGGGTTTAATGCCAAACTACGAATGTTAGGACTATGGACCTGTGGAAGAAAATGCTTGCAATTATTGTGGCTACATATTATACAGAAAAATCTGAAAAATTAGTTTTATCAATAAATCTTCAAAAAAAATTGAAAAAATATTTTCTCATCAAATCATAAAAGCTGCGCTTATCAGAATTTGCCCATGATTGTTATTGGACTGATTTTTCAAAATAGGCCCTCTCCCCTCTCTCCCACAAGGAAACCTCATACCTAGTCGCCACTCCACCTCTACTGAGTAATAAACTCTCTTCAGTGCTTACATTTTCCAACACACCCTCGTATCACCTATAACCACATGAAAGAAACGAGGAACGTCTGAAAGAGTAAAAAAGTATCTCTCGTCCGTAATACGGTAGCTTAATTGTGATCTCCGATAAATGATCGCCAAAACACCTGTCTCGGATTCTCACGGTCTTACAAGTCGATGGCCGTCTTCTTCTACTTCGTTTCGACGGCCCCCGCCTGCCGGCTGAATAACAAAAATAAACTTGATGTATGGTCACACGAAGAGAGGTCACGTCGCGATATACCTTTAGGGGGAGACTTTTTCTTAAATGCCTGCCCTCTGTCTACGCGTGAGAAGAAGGTGGGCTGAGAACAACGCACATGCACACGATTAGTTTTTGAAGACTGATGTAAGCTTTTATATCCCTTATTAGCCAGAGAAGCTCCATAGAATAGTTCCATGAGCCTAAATCTCAAGAAAATTCAGTATATACTAACACCGTTCGACCGCCGTATATGTATTCCATTGCAGTAATTGCTGCATTTTTTCATAGTGGGTAGCATCGTTGTAAAATTGTATCATAATACCAGCTGTTTTTTACTGACATCCGCTTATACATATCCTATCTGTTTATGTACATAACTTAGTCAATCCAAAAAACAATCGTCGGCTTTTCCAGCAACTCAATATTGCTTGAGTTACAGGTCATTTGCTTCCACTTACATGCTTTGCAAAATTGTCTAGAAGTGAGTTCTAACACGTTTTGGCATTTTACCCATCTATTACATTCAAGTAAATTATTAGCAGTAGGTATCCTCCTCTTAAATACAATATACGCAGTTTACGTAGTCTCTTTTTTCATATTAGTTCCACGCCGATTCCACACATGGGGATGACGTTGGCGGCAACGCGTTGTTGGGTTTCATGTTTGCTGTAACTTCCACATATTATGCCGGCTCCACAAATGGAAGCCAATGTTGGTACTGACAACGTTCCTCCAATGTGTGGATGGACGAAATAGCATTGGAGCTAATGTTGGCACCATTGTTGGGCCAATGTTGGAGTATTTCGGTTGACTGTCGATATTTGCAACACACATCAAAGGGCTCTCCAATGTGTGGACGCTATAACGAACATGAAACACAACGTCTCCGCCAAGGACGCCAACGTTGCTGCCAATGTTGACCCTCATATGTGGAGCAGGTTCAGGTTCTAAGTAATCTATGATACGCACTGCTCTCTAATTCATAAATTTCCTAACATCTGACACAGGGGTCGGCAAAAAGGGTTAAAAGTGGCCTACTTGCCAGGCTTTGACTTCCCATTACTACTACTACTAACATCTGACACTATAAGTGTAGAGTCACTATTACTGATATAGCTTTAAGGGCAGACCTTGAAACCACTACAACGGTCAGAGCTCAATGACCAAGGGTCAAAATCAGATAAGCAGATCGGCACAAAGAAGGTTGAAATTTCTCAATCCTCATTTTGGACGCCTTTTTATCGACTTCGTCATATTTGAACATGAGACAAAGATGTTTAGAATTTGCGTAATTTAAGAGCAAACGTATTGATCCGTGGCAATGAAGACTCAACCTTCTTGATTCGAGATCTTACATACTGATATGGGATCGTTCACATAAATGATATTCAATAAACGTAGATTTTATAACTTGAGCTTACAAAATTTACCTCACGTTGCATAAATTGCACAATAGTATGGAAAAGACCATCGCATTCCACTGCAATCCGAAAGCGAAACTCAACTGATAGAAAAATTTGGAACAAAAATTTGTCATCCGTCGGGATCGGACTTCCTGTATTCTAAGCTGAAGCTTCAAGCTATTCAGCTATGAGGCTATCAAATCTGTCATGACAGATTATTAACAAATCTATCATGGTCTCTCTAAAGGCGTCAACTATCCGTATTTGGCTCAACGATAGATCGCGACAAAGTTCGATTGAAAATAGTATAGTAGGTATAGTGATCACTGGCCACTACTCGTCTAACCAAGATCGAGCTGTACATATCAGAAAGTTGGAATGAGGTATTGCGTGGAGGAAATACCTTCCATAGTTCATTAGCTGTTATGTCTAGCGGTCTTACCATAAATGAATGTTTTGAAGAATCTGCCTTAAATGCAGGAGGTCGAAGGAGGACACTGGAAAAACATTTTTTAACAAACTTTTCTAATTATTACTATAACAAAGAATCTAGTAATGCTAAAATATCCAGCTTCCCTACTCATCTAATAATTTATGTCCAGCATGTTGAGGATTTCTTATTACTTCTAGAACCTTTAATACATTTAGTTGTAAGGTTTGTACATTTTGTCTCTATCCAAGTTCAATAACATCCAAAAAGTCCAGAAAAATACTAAAATCAAACTTAGATACCTTAGAAAATATCTATCGGTTTCCACCACATGCGATTTTTTTCCTATAGACCACCTCACGTACGAGAGAGAGCTTTTTGCGCTTTATAAGCTTTGCACAAGCGCATTGATCTTAAAACTCGGTAGATTTTATCGATCGACGAATAAAGTTCCGGATAGCTCATTCCACAACGCCGAGGTTCTACAAAATAACGACTTATGAAAGAGGCTTGTTCGAGGCGTTGTACGCTCGACCTGGTGGTATGCACCCATTCATCTCCTCTGGTCTATGCTGTACTAACCGATCATGGTGTTATTATGAGAGACTGTTTTTCTAGACTGTGGAGATTAGCCGCATCCACTAGATATATTGTGATCAAAAGTTTCAAGGAGTGTTTTGGCCTTGTATAGTAGCAGAAGCTGTTCCTGAGAATATCTTTTCCTGGAAACGAAAGAGAACCTAAGATTCTAAGACGACGATCTAGCGAAGCCAGCAACATGGTCGTGTCATGACGTTATTGTTGAAGCTTGATGGAAGATGATTCAAGTATCAAGTGTCCTGCCATCTTCACGGCTGGCAGCATACAAATTCTTTGTCAGAGTTGTTATCTGCGTCTTCTCCACACAGAGAAAATGATTCAGCTAAACAAACTGTTTTATCTAGTTATCCTTGGAAGATAAATAGTAAAACCGTAAAGCTTATACCGCCATAACAACTGTTCATCAGATCTACGTCCAATAACAAGCCGTACTGTTAGTGCACATATATAACAAATCATAATCTTTATAGCTAGAAAATTACATACTTACACCAAATTAAATATGTATGAAAGTAGACAATGAACATATATCACTTTATGACCCATAAGACATAATGGTAGGCTTCCGGTTAAAAAATGAAGATATACCATTGTCAGCGTTTATTGCCCATTCTCTCGATACTAATCTCAGGGCCATTATATCAGTTATATTTGTATCCAGAAGCTGTTCATAAACTCGGCGTGCTTCCGTATGCTGGTTGCATATATATAGATAATTACATGTCGATTGATATAAAATTATAATAACCAAGTGACAAATACTATGCAATAGGCTGATAAATGGCTTCCTTCCAACAGCTACTGTAACTACAGCGATTATTCGAGAATGCGTTTCATTTCAGAACGACCCGTATCTGCTGGTGATTGAAATTGCGGCCATATATTACTTTGAAGCTAACTTAACTGAAACTTGTAATCTTTAAGCTTGTTATTACTTATATAAAGTAACAAAATTTCAGAAGTATGTCTTTCCTCAAATACTTTTTTTCATTAAGGCCGGCATGTAGTAATCTTTATGAATAAGAGTCTAATGGAAAATGATTTGCATAATCTTTGTAAGGCAGCTGTTATAGAAATACATGCAATTTTAATAGCTAATTGGTTGCTAGTTCCTTATAAAAAAGCGTGATGTACACTGGAACGACACGAATCAGCGTAAGGTAGTTTACAAAACATTGCCTATCGGCTTTATTGAAAGATTTTTAGAAATTTAATAAATCTCCCATATATTCTCCTCGAATGCTCTAAAATGTTCAGGTCGAAAAAACAGTATGACGTCTGTATAATAATCGTTGACCACTCGCTCCATAGCTGAAAGTACAACCATTCGGATTTTCATCAACATTTGCACACCAGATTAAGCTATGTAGTTGATGAAAGACGTTTTCTCGTACATACACATTTGATACAGGTAATTTTTTGTACTTGCTAGAAATAGATAGATAGATTATTTATTGATGACGTGTACAATCATTGAACTTTGACATGTCAGTAAGAGAACATACGTGGGCCTCTAGACAGACAGACATAATAGTATAAAACAATATACACAAACTGAAAAAATACAATCTTTACAAATACGACTTTAAAAAATTCATGTAAAAGCACATTCAAAGAATTCAGCGTGGGGACAGAATTACTTCTTCAATAAATGTTTTTTTGTGTTACTTCTTAAAAGTGCGGTATTATCTAGATTGAGATTGTTCATTTGGACTCGAAACACATGAATGATTTTTGTTACGGCAATTTTGTTAGTTACTTATTTTTCACTAATGGAAGATAATTTCGTAGGCTTATGCTTCAGCATCCACTACCAATACATGCCTGTGTATAGATAATTACATAATATACACTGATAGAAAATGAATAACTGACAGCAAATTCTACCCAGTAGCCAGATAAATGGCTTTCATCTAACTGCTACTGTAACTACTACAGTAATTATGCGTATTATTTCGACGACCCGTATCTGGTAGTCATTGAAACTTGTAATCTTCAAGTTTATAATTATTAAGACAAAGTAACAAAATTACAAAAAGATGTCATTTCTCACAGATTTCATTTATGCCAGCATGTAAGAATCTCATTCATAAATGAAATTTAAATTCAAAGTAATTTGAGTAATCTTTGAAAACTGTAGGTATTACAGATTATGCAAATTTTACCATTCTAATAGCTAATTAGTAGAATGCAAATCCATATAATCGAGAACATTCATTCGCTATTATTGAAAGATGGCAAAGAAACATTTTTGAGAAATACTCTAAAACATGCGTAAGTACATTTTAGAGCTCCATAAATTTTCTTGTGTCCTATATTTTTTGTTTTAACCGTAAAGGAGGAGGATGAACTTGAAGAATATAGGGAAGTAATATTATCATATCTTGAGGACTTTGACATCTGGATATGAACTCAATATTTGAGCCCCTTACATATTTAATGACCAAAGTTGACTGGCTTGAGACGCATACAAAAATAGCATTGGTAATTTGAGATATTTATTTATCTATATATATATATATATATATATATATATATATATATATATTGCTATATATTGCTATTTTTTATTATCTGCTAACTTGCTGCCAGAGAAAAAATATTGAAAAACTGAGCATTGCTCACAATAGATCAAAAAAAAATTCCTTCCCAAATTTTCTTCAAACTGAAGCACATCTGGGTGGTGACAAAAATAGTCGAACGAATCTAGATACTTTGTTGATCTAACAGGCTGACTAGTGATTTCTTCAATCTAGGCATTAAACATACAAAAAACTTATTATCATAAGATTATCAATACAGTTATTCAGGCTTATGTGTATGATAGAATCCATAAAGAAAACCAACAATAACTCCCAGCCTAACGGTATCCATTACACTCAAACTTTTATCACAATCTTTGCGATTTATCTTCCAAAATATTGATATACCTATCTGTCTAGATATACCTATCAGAATCTGTTTAAATCCACTCTTTTACCTACTACCTATAGCCGACTCATAGCACGTATAGTATTTTTTTGTATATAAGAAACACCTACTAATTCTCCTCATCGCATACTTACCATGACCTTCCACTCGATAGCGAGGGTGATTTTTTCAGGCCGTCTCGTCCTAGCCGAGGTTTAAATTTAGATTTAGAAAGGGACAAAAAAGTGAAACCGTTCTTCTAGACCCGAGGAGCTTTCCCACATACCAACAATAGACATTAACCTGTTTGGGGTTTCTTTTTTACGGCCCTCCTAACGTTACATAATGTATACTGTGACACCTGTGTCTCTACGCTACCCACATTCTGATTTGTTACTCACACGAATCACTTCCAATAGACCCTAGAGATTATACCTCTACGCTTTTTGTACGGCTTTTATGTTTTTTCCCCTATAACGTATGCCCGGCAGCCAGTCATAATTATTGTATGGGCTTAATTTTGACAATGTTTTTTTGTGTCTGTAAGGGTAGTGATGAAGTTTTACGGGAGTCTGGACATGAATGCTTAATGTTAAGAAACGTGGAATAACAGATTATATTATGAATCATGAATAGAATAGAATAGTAGGTACTTGTTTATATCATGCAATTGAAACGGCGTTGGTAAAAAGGGATGAGAGGAGCGAGAGGCGGCAGAACCACAATAGAAGAATACGATCGTTATTTTGTGACAGACATAATTTTGTGATTTATTCAATAACCCTGGTTCCGCAACATGATTTTGAGCACTGCAATTGTTGTTTCGGAAAATTTCCAAGGGCCTCATATCTTATAACAAAAATGGTTCTTGTTGTTTTGCCTCCCATACACAAGCGCCAAAAATATAGTGATTCAAAAAACTTCGGTTTAAAATTTGTTTTTCTGGCATTTTATGGATTCTAAATTACCTATTTGTGTTAGACTATCCAAGACTGTCGATCTGTCCGCTGGCACCCTGTTATGCCTATGCATGTATGAGTAAGCAACAAAAAGAAACATACTCCAAAAATCGATTTTTGAAGTCTCGAACAATTTCGAGAATTCAAAAAAATTCTTCCCTTTATGAACTCCTGATAACTGCAGAGCAGAGAAGACAATTTTTAGGGCACCTGTTGAATTTAAGGAAAGGGCTTATCAATAGTGTTGATGAGTCTGAAGGTTCAAGATGCTTTATTTTGCAATTCCGGCGTGATGGTATGCAGGGTAGCGCAATGTATTCTCAACGGTCCTTTCACCAATTACTCCACTATTATAGACGATTTTATTATATGGTAGCCCGTTTTAGTTTATAAAGGGTGCTTCAAAATCAATGAACAAATGAAATTTGTTAAAGTTTATATAGAAAACATTTTATATTAATGTAATTTCTAAAAATAATCCTGTGGTTGTTCCTTTAATTCACTTTATTCTTCACGGGCCGCTGATTGAAACCACATAAGTACAAATGAATCATTATTGACGTTTCGAATGCATCGGCAGCCTTTCTCAAAGTAAAAACAGAATGAAAAAAATTGATTTTGGAAATATGATTTCATTAATATTTATATTGATTACTGTTTCCAGGGTTACAGTTCTGTTTTCAACAAAACCCTGGTATGAACTATTAAGAACGGCTAGATTACAAATTATGCATTTGCATTGTAGATAAATCCAAAGAAGGAAACAGCGCACTGCCACACAAAAAACATAAAGCTGCCTCTCTTATAAGATGAAATCAAACGTTCTATTCTAAAGTAGTAACGCAATACTTCCATTTAGAATCCAAGAACAAACTATAGGGAAATCTGGAAGTAACTTATGGTGCATGTGTAGGTTTTGAAAACATTGACTACATCCTTCCACGGAACATATTCAACCAAACAATGATTGTCTTTTTAATTCAATAGACAGTGATCCAGTTTGGTTGCTAATTTCCAAAATTATTTATAAGCTGAAGCCATTACGTAGGAAGTTCAATATTAAACTTAATAAATTTTTTTTGATTTCACAAATCACCAAGTGTATTTCATTAGATTTGGAGCTATGTAAACTACCACCAAGGATCTGTTTACTAATGGAAACGCACTAACAATTCATACAAATGAACTGCAGATAAAGACTGAGTTTCACTTTATTCCTTATGAGGATTTGTAGTGCTTATATAGATATCTAAACTGCATTTGATGTGTCATAACCTAAAAAGAGACAGTGACAGATAAAAAGATCACTACTGAGCAATTGAGTAAGTAATTTTCACACGCATAATTCGATGTTGGCTTATTCAGAAAATGTCTCAGAGAAAGGAAATTCCTCCAGGCTTAGATGTTCTAATTCCGATTGATAAGCTGACTGTACGTAGAAAGTATGGTAGACCTACCCTAGTAGGTGCAAGTTATGAGTACTCGGTCGAAGATCAACATGGTCATCGATTATTCAGTGCTTTCCAATTTTTACGCATAGAAGCTGGTCGAGGGTGTTGCAGCAGAAAAGAGTTTCTGGTATTGAAGCTGATTAGTAGCTCTGGAGTTGAGGCGGTCAAGTACGAGGGAAGAATATCTTCTATAGATCACGTGGGTGAGATCACATACATCACATTAGATTACAGTAAGAGATTGGCATAAAAAGGAGCTTTCATAGCTTCCCAGTTAGCACTGCTCAAACCACTATGTTCAGTTTGTTCTTTAACATTAGGATAGCATATATAATTTTGCCTTTGGGATACATTCCTTAGATACCCTGAAGCTCAGTCAGGAATAATGTTCTATCATTTGATGCAGCCTCTCAATAGTGATATATCCACGACCAATTGCTCCTGCTAGATTACGAATCGCGAATAAAAAAAAACATTAAAAAAAACAAAATCCATGTTCGGATTACTGATAATTATACATATACTAACAGACACATACAGGAGATGGAAATCGATTAACGCTTGTCTTCATTATTACATAATTCATCCCGAATTATAAATTCTCCGCGGTCACATTACTTCCGTTGCTTATAAATAGTAGGTAGTATTTAATGTAACTTTATTCTGATTATTATTTTGGAATAAGGGATATCATTGTACCAGTATTTTTATTGTGAGGAATGGAATTGTATTAATATGAGCATCTATATATGTATAGCAATGACAATAACATACAGTTACTACAAGTTGTACTGCTTTGCTCTGGATATGCTAACTCCTCAAGATCAAGGTCCACAGAAACTGTAGGTATATATATTATTAAACCTAAAAACTTATTACACTTTTTTGATAGTTTCTGAAACTAGTCATGTTAACAATAAGGTGCATAAAATTGAGCAAAACTATCACTTTAAATACGTAAGTGAATGCAAATCTAATAAAAGTGACTAGCCGGATCGGGTTCTTAATTTTGTCGGATGTCACACTTCTGTTTATGAAGGTAGCATTGGGGCCATGATTATTTTGACTATTTTGGTACTTACGTTTTGCCATCCGATCAAAGATAAGGCTTGTTTATTGTCCTAATAATACGAAATGAGCAACAGAACAACAGAAAATTAAAGATATGATCACGATCAAGCTAATGCCAAACAGGTACATGTCGTACTAGAAATATATACAGTTGCCCTCTTTAAAATAGGTCTTAAGTAACTTGAAAACCACATTAGCGATAGGAAAACATTTTAAATAAATATATATGAAGCAGAAAGTCAAAAGCCGTGATTATTTCAAGGATTTCCAATCGAAAGCGTCACCACTTCTGATACATTCATTATCTATATTTCATACTCTCCTTTATTATTATTCTAATAATATATCTATCATTCAAATGAAAACTTGCATGTGGACAACAAAAATCGACTTCATAACGCCCTTGACCTGGTTAAACATGTCTAATCATATTCACTAACTTCCTCGAGCTATTCTATATCCTTTATTTTTTTATTCTATGCGTAAGTTAAAACTCGACTACCGTGGATATGGGTGCATATACCATAATATTTTTTCGTTCTACTACTCCTTGAAAATATGAATATAGAAAACATATTGTATGAAACACGTTATGAAATAGATCTTTTTATTCGAGTGTGACATTTCCGAGAAGAGCTATTGCGAGCCTTCTAGTACAACAGAAGTTGAACAACATGTAAGTTCTCAACTTGTTTCATACAATATATTATCCAATGTTATATTTACATAAAAATAGTGTTACCTAAGTTAAGTACATTGGTGTTCCATGTTTATGTATACATACCAAGCTTATAGAGCAACCCCTCTTTATAGGTTTCTTCCTTACATTACTCCGAACTCAACTATCAGCGTTTGCTTGGTGACCACGCAGTTAAAAATGTATAAATTTAGGCCATCTACTCAGTACACTGACCTGGGTATTAAAATGAGTAGATATGTATTGTACGTTCTGGGGGAGGTCAATGACATATGTTAACCTTGGCCTTGAGTATGACCTCGACCTTGAGGGTGAACTTGAATTTAACCTTTAGTATTACCTTGAGACCTATGTTGAATTTGACCTTGGGTATGACCTCGACCTTGAGAGTTACTTTTGATTTGACCGTGAGTACGACCTCGGCCTTGAAGTTGAACCTGAATTTAACCTTGAGTATGACCTCGACCATGAGGATGAAACCTCAAGGTCGAGGCCATACCCAAGGTCAAATCCATAGTAACCCTCAAGGTTGAGGTCATACTCAAGGTCAAGGTTAGCATATGTCATTGACCTCCCCCAGAACGTACAATACATATCTACTAAAATGTATTTCCATCTCTTATAGAGGTGTCTATTCCTTCACGTGGATGGATCGGCTCAGTGAATGAACGACCTTGCGCATGCCGTCATACTTATGACGTTACAGGTGATACGGAAGATTGCTTTTTTACCGTACGTGGACCTACAGGTGCCATGTTCATGTGCTTCTATGAACGTGCCGAATACCAGGTATTATTTTCCGGTATGGTTGTCGGAAATTCCGTGAAGACGAATTCCGTAAAAAAATACCACGATATTAGTTCTAATATACCTGTACCTCAGGATAAAGGTGTATGAAGTCAAAAAATAACAAAATCTTTTTTTGATCCAAGACTACAATATATCAAGTCATCTTTTGAATGCAGTAACGTAATGTACGAAGCCCTATTGATGTAAATAATAATGATGCAGATGCCGTGCTTCATTCACTTTCATTCACTTGGTGCTTATACTCATATATCTTTATCAAATACATATATAAAGATATAATTCTTATTTTTCTCACCTTTCCCAGCGTTATATATTTAGTATTTTCACAGTTCAAGTTTCAAAAGTATCGTACAGATAAACAGAATATATACAATTATGCAGCTTTACTTAAGTGATAAGATATACGTCCAAGATTGGAAATGAAGCCAATTTACATATTACACATATCACATCAACACCTGTATACGGGATCCTCACAATAATTAAAACCCCAAGTTTTTAACAGCTCATTCATCTTAAGAGGAGTTTAATACAAATAAGTACCAAGGGAAAACAATCGCCGTTGACGAGTATGGCGATGCGCAATACATGACTTAGTTCGAGCGAATCCCAATGCATTTGTATGCTTGATCCAATTAAATGAATTAAATGGAGTTGCATTGAAAAATATGATAACATTACTAGAAAGATATGGAATATTTGTTAAAAAAGCATTGAAATCTTAGTTGAGAAGAAAATTATACTTTTCGGTAGAGTGTATATATATATATATATATATAGAGAGAGAGAGAGAGAGAGAATAAGTATAAATATCGAAAATACTTTCCTTGGTTCAAAAAAAACCATAATTCTCTCATCAAGTAAATTGTCTTAGAGTGAGTATATCTTTGAAAATTTCGACATGTGTGTACGCGGGACTATGCGTTTCAGGCTGTTTTTACTCTGCAGGGTAGATTCATTCATTTTCATTTTCCAGATTTTAGATAATGGCTGTGGGATAGGAAGAATAGCAAATTGGGCACCTGTGACAAGCGTAGCGGCAACAATATCTTTTCAGTTTAATGTGACGTTTCCCACAGCTTTGGCAGTCACAGCCAAAGCTTTACTGCTAGGAGCTTCCTTCTGGATTGCGTTCTGCAACAACTACTCACCCGATGACGCACCGCTTATGTAACAAATTTCCGTTCTATACGTAATAGAGTTGCTGTTATTTTATACATGAATTACATATATTACACTACTTCAATGTTTATTATTTCAAAAATCGCGCTCTATTTTATGGTATGGCCACTTATTTATGTACCATGTATCAATCCGAAAACTTAAATTGTTTCTCATCATTGCATAGAAGCCTGGAAGAATAATTAGAGGGCAATTACGAGAGGTATCCTAAGGTTTCAGAGTATTTCAACAAAGAGCGCGAAAACAAGGATGTTTTGTTACAAATTTCAACTGAGCACGAAATAGTTGCAGATGTGCCTGAATATCAACTTGGAGCGTGTAGCGAATAAAAGAAGATAAAAAAGTAAAGAGATCCTGATGCAGTCAATTATAATGCCTAGATAATCACGTAAAATGCATATAAGATAGATTGACGCTGTAAGACATGCAGCGGAAATCAGGTATGCAATCCATGAAATGAAATTCAAAAGACATTTCACAAACGGGCTCCTCGCTAAAGAACTCCAGAAAAGATACACAAATCATACATATGTGCAAGTTTATAGCAGATGATATTTCACCTAATTCTACACTAGGTTCACCCTATGCGATAAAATGTTGCATTACAATTACGAAAACAGGAATGATGATAAATCAAGATTTATTTCTTGCATATTGGAGTTGCTCTTACTTGGTGAATATCTGCGATAATTCAGATAAAAAATTGTATATCAGAACACAAACTTTCACAAATGAAAAACTCTTTCAGTGACTCGTTTTGATTTATATTTAAATCAGTAGTTTTTTGAGGAATAACGAATTTTCAATTTGATTATTATCAATACATGTATATTGGGCAAGATACCGGATCCCTATGCCATTAATAAAGGATACAAATATTTATGATAACAGTGGCCAAGAGAACTTACTGGATTCACGTTCTTGAGATAACCCCTTAAGGGCATGATGCAAAATCCTTTAACGAAAATGACTTTTTTCAGAAATATCTATATTTAACATGTACCTAACACAATCTTTCTGCAATAAGCATGAAAACTGGAACCTTTTTGCTTGAATAAGTTTGTCTTGGTTCGTTGAAAGGAGTGAAGGATGAATGTTATATTGGGAAATGTAATGTAATTTATATTTAGCTGAATCGATTCTCATAAGCCTGTTTTCATTGGAAAGGGCTTTATCTAATGATGCCCAACCCTTTTAGCTCAGTTCCTCTCCTAAGAGACCCTATGTGGCTGTCATCTTTCATACTTTGATTGAGCCTTGTTGAATTTATTCATTTCGAATGTGAAATAAATACCTATATTACAATGAAGTACATATAGGCAAATGCAAAATACGCAATTGGAGCAGTTTTCAATGACCTGAACGTATGCCGATGCTATGAGGTAGTGCTTGGAGGTAACTAAGCTCTTTAAATGCTAGGCCAAACTGCACAAAATAATGGAAAGAATTTAAAACAATATTTGACTACTATCATTTTGTACCTTATAAACAGCTTTGAATCTAAATTTAACTATTTTTTTATGTATAAATGATGTGATAAGTATTGGATATTACAAAAAAAGTACCATCAGGCCTTACTTGGCTGGGTTTGTCCAAAATCTGCATTTTTTTGTAGTGTAAGAGAACCTTTCATGTAAGTGGTAAATAAATAGTCTTTATGCAAAACTGTTGGTAAGCCTCTCACTTATATAGCAATCAATGGGGATAATATACATAGTTTGTGTATGTTTTAATTAATCGATACAGTGACTTATTTTGCTAAATAACCACACTTTGGACAACAGTATGAGAAGTATGAGAAATATCTCTCTCGGTTGGACTGGGTCCTGGAAAAAGAAAAGGTGAGGGGTTTCATCCCGGTCTGATGAAAAGTTTCCTTGTGCTCCTCTCTTTATAATCTATAAGCTTTGAATATCCTTTTTGATCATGCTTGATCCGTGAACAGTTCTTTTACGATGTACAAAAAAAGTAGCCGGACGGTTGCTAAACATCTTTGATCGATTTTTCAAATAATATATCGGCCAGCGTGAGCAAGCTAAATCATGGAAAGGTGAACGGATCAACTTTAAATGAACACTGATGTGAATTCATCATGGATTGCTACATATCATTTTGCAATTGTGAACGAGATGTAACTCGAATTAATTAACAAATTACCGTTTCCGTGTTTCCATGGCGACAGTAAATTAGCGAATTGCGCCGCACCGCTGTACCTACTAATTAATATTCAGCCGATCGTCTGATGTTTCGCACAAGGCGCCGAAGACCAGTTGAAAACCAAAGACTTGCTTGAAGAATAGGAGAATCAAGGGAGCCTAACGAAATAAAAATTTGATATGATGATAAGGCAGCATCTTTTGAGACATATTGAATAGCACTACGTAATAATTGGCCTCATACGCAGGAAATGCACTGCGAGACGTGAAACGTCTATTCACCTCGACCTTAAAACGATGTAAACTGTAATTATAGGAAAGCAAACTCCCAGACGCCTATATGACAATGCTGAGGTTCCCCACAAGAATGACTTATGGTCGGTTTTTTGGAGGGATTACTTTTGATTTTATTATGTGAGACAGCTCGGCCGAACACTTACCATTATAAAATCTATAGAACAGGGACATATCAGCCACTTTTATTCGATGTTTCAGATGGTGGAAGTCTTCGTAAGGTCAGGTGCATCTCTTCTCTTGATTGTGTCCATAAACCTTGAGACTGATGGTCTGATCCTGATTGTAGCGTAGGAATAGCTATTCCGGTGAGTACAATTTTCTGGAGTGAAAGGGAAACCCAAGCTTCTAGGATGCCGCCCTAGCAAAAATGGCAGCATGATCATTACCATCGCTTAAACTTTAATGGACAATGATTTGAGTATTCACAGCTGGCAAATCAGTATGAAGTTTTCTTGTCTGAACTCTTACAACCCATTGGATAAGCTTCATGAATGGATAGCAGTGTACCCGCTATGGTAGATAGTTTCTCCTATTCTTCCCACAAAATCAATACTGGTATCCCAAAAAGAGCTATGATAGCCCAAAAATGACTTTTGGTCCATACAAACCACCTACTTTCCAGCACATTTGAGCCACAGTTTCTACAGTAATAGGTCAATATGTGTAGTAAAACTGGACGAAAAGCTGTAATCACCTGTCTGCCGGATAGTCTACTATGCAGAGCCAATTTAATATGGTCAAGTTGGAAATTTCCAAGACCCACTACTTCTCCTTGTCAAACAAGATACTCCTTAACAATCAATTGCCGGATAGTCTACTATGCAGAGCCAATTTAATATGGTCAAGTTGGAAATTTCCAAGACCCATTACTTCTCCTTGTCAAACAAGATACTCCTTAACAATCAATTGATTCTAATAAATCGAAACATGATCTGATATCAACAAGTGAACAGCTGGATTATCTTTTCAAATTATTCATTTAACTTGAGTGTAAGGTGCCAATGGACAGCACCACCATGCGTGACGGTTTAATAGTTGATGCTGCTGTCTTACTTGTAATTTTTCGCCACGGTTGGTGAAGAGATCATTTCTAGCAACTGAAGGTTCTTTGGAACTGCGTCGAGGACAGCGCTGCGCTCGTGAGATCTGTCGTGGGAAAATCAAGCAGGTGTTTGTGTTGAGTTCAGTTCTGTGTAGTATAAGTTGCTGATGGCGACTGTTTAATGTTTTTAATATGGCGAAGAAGACGGAGGGGAGGCATACATTCCGATTGCCTCAGTCACGTCTTCGTCGCCACATCGCTATCGCATCAATTAGGATGCTTGAATGATTACCGAAAACATTTCAAGATGCATTTATCCTACAGTTCAATGTCAAAAAACTTATATCTCTAAGCACTATTTTATTTTGAATTAATTATATAGTACTTGATAGATATATCGTAAGGTCATTAGTATAGATGAAGACAGTTCATCTGTGAACTGCAGTCTGGTAGCCCTTCAGTAGTTAATAGCAAATCAGTGCAATTAATTAAAACAGAAATAAATATAACTCTTTTCTGGAAAACAAGGGGGATTGATGTAATATTCATATCTTAAATGAATTTTTCAATTGAAATTTGATATAAATCATACTTTTCTGTAAAGATATCAAGATATGTAAACGATTATATCAAAGATCTAAGATAACTACATATTTACAATCATCATTTAAATGAAAATATACTTAAATGCCCAAAATCTCTCAGAAAAAGAAAAACGCATCTCGCTAGAAACCAGAGGTGGTGTGAGAGGTAAATTTCCGTTCACATTGTCCGTGAAAGTCTTTAAATTGTAACTTTCGGGTAATTAACTTCCCAGCAACCCATTTCACAACGCGCAGAGATATAGATTTTGAAAGAAACTCTTGCAATCCTGATGAGGATGGATCTGTTGGGATTTCTAATGGTCGCTGTGCTCTTTTTTGATATTGATGAATGTAAAAGTGCTTTATAATACACAATATGTATTGTCCTTTTCTAAATTGAGCCCAGAAGCCTCAGTGAGTGCTTTGGAGCTCAACTCCACACATTCGAGAAGAATTTCAATAATGGTCTGATTTGAACGTTGTAGAGTAACTATAGTTGTTTCGTGGAACATAATCTTTTGCAGCGGGATAGAAACTTCAACTTTTGCTCCAGCTGAACATGATCTTGAATATGGTATTGCTGAAGTTAACCTCCAAAAGCTTGATCGGTGATTATGCGAATATTCGTTATGCTTTAAAGTCGAGGTTAAAGGGGAATGCTGGAAGTTAAAGCCGATTGGCCTTTGCCGCATGGATGAGAAGTTTTTAACTTCTGCAAGGTCTGCGATCATTCATTTAAACAGAAATGAATAACTAAGGCAAAAAAATAACAAGATAATCAATATCTTAAAACTTCCTCTCACTGATTAGTGATTTGTCAAAAAGCGTTAGAGATAAATGATTTAGAAAAAAAATAAAATACGCTAGTTGGGCAACCAGAAATAATGCGCTTCAAAAACTTTAATATTCAAAAACGGTATCAGGACAAAATCGTGAGTGCGCTTGTATAATGTTTGTGAATACCTTGTTTCAATTTCAACTCTTTCACTTTTAGAGATCTATTTAACATAGATAACGTTGTCACTTTAACCTTTGTATTTTATTGTAAGGTTAAGTAGATAATATCATGTGTGCCATAATCTTAAAATATCTACGACCAACTTGAGTATTGGAATGGGATATCGTTCCTACGTTGGCGAATACTTAGATGTACCATTCCTATTGATATACGTCTTCAATGCCACGGCTTACAAACTGATCATTAATAGAACATACAGCTTCCTTCCGGCAGGCAGAAAATGCCTCATTTGACCTTAGAAATATGCATTTTAAAGTATTTATGGACTGTGTGTCTAAACCTCATATAATAATAATCCATAAAGTTAACAACAACCAGCTTTTGAGAGGATAGTAGGTTGTTTTGTTATGAAGTTATGACCAGTTGAAACTCGTATAATTTCTTCGCCGCAGGAGTAGCAACGTGTTCCACAGTTTGGAAACCACTAGCAGTCGGCACGTTGTTGCACAAAAACTAAATAATCGAGGAATACATCTATTTTCATAAATTACCTCTAATATATCCTGAAGTATTCATTTTGTGGTAAGAAATACCAGAATTTGAAATATTTTTTCAAAGCCCTTCCAGCGTCCGAAAGTATAGTGGCTGCAAAATTATTTGCTAAATAACCTTATATTCTGTCAAAAACGTATAAAAGCTAATTAGACTACAAGATTTACTCTTTGTGTCTGTTCATAGCTTCTTAATCTAGCTACAGATGTGGCAGCTGTGGCTGTGGTCAAAATGGTATAAAAACGTAGAAGATATGATTTCATACCATTTTTCAATTGTTCTGTCTTGTTTGTTGTAAACTACAAAGATACGTTTATGTAGAGACGATGAGATGTTTTGATGGACTATTAAGTCAATATATAGTTATTTTACGTTTCGGTGTTATAATATTCGCTTAAATCATATCAAATGAGCAAAACCATTTAGTTCTCAAATATACGTTTAAGTAAAGCTTCTAAACTCTGTGTTTCTCCTTAAAATAAACCGAAATTGATATATTTATATATATATATATATATATATATATGCACTGCCCAAAATTTCGTAATACCTGCCATTTACTGCTGACAGGACGTCCGAGATCCTTCTGGAAGGACACTCATATGAGCGGAAGCGGGTCCTTCCAGCAGGACAAAAGTACTTCCAGAAGCGCATCCACCAGGACAGTGACCAGGTCGTGTTATCATTAAGCTTGGTTCATTGCAGCTTTAGAACTGGAAAAGCGATGTTCTTTATCGGGATTTTTTGTTGTTTGTTAAACTTGTTGTCATTTAATTATGATACTATATCAGAACAAAAAATACAATTGAAAACCAACGGCACCAGGTCGAGCTACCAACACCAATGAGCCTCTTCCAAAAGTCATTCATTTGGACAACTTACAATTTACAGCATTTAAGATCAACCTGAATAGACATTTGTCTTCTCGCAATACTTTTGGGGTTCGATAGGGTTGCTCTCTTTGTAAAACGTTATATTTAAAAACACAGGTTCTGCGATATCTCCAAATTACTCACTGGGTATCGTTACTCTAGATGATGAAAAATTTCAGCGCTTCTGAAGCGCGGTAGGCTTTCAGCCATTATCTTTTTTTAATATTCATTGATGTGTATTTAACCACAAGTCTTGGTTGCATTACAAAGGACCTTATAACATCCTGTACATTTCAAAAATGATTCCATGATACATATATTCAGCTGCTTTCGCGACCATAACGGTTGTTATTTAAGACTCCATCAGACATCAGATGCTACACGATAACCCACTCATTTAATGAAATGACTTCTTTCTACGAAAAGAGACGAATCATCATATCTTCGCTCCCAATCTGTCCCACTTAATGAAGGGTTCTAAATTGCCCTAACGGTGAATTGATGCCATTTTTCCTTTCAGTAGGTCGGTTTCTGCCCTCGAACCGTTCACCTGCTAGCACACTAACCCTTCCAGAAATGTAAAATCACCGCGGAATGACGTCCGCCCGGCACCTGGCCTGGCGGTAAAAAGGGCAAACTTTAATAGAGTGCTGGTGGCATGTTTTTGAACAATAGAGATTGGTTAGAACCGCAAGTCAAAGGGTTGATTGCCCGTCTTTTTGGGTCGATTAGTTTTAAGTGGTTGAATATTTTTTGTTTACTATGGTTCCTAGGAACGACAGACAGTTTTAACTTGAAGTAACAAGCGAGGGAAATTAAACTGATCCAATTCGATGTAATACATTCTTTTGTGTTTTGTGATATCTTCATCGTGATATTCTGCTTCACTTATTTCCATCGGTCTGTCTATCTGTCTGCCGGTTTATCGTCAGAGAATCATAGTAATCCCTGCACCGATTCCCAAGAAATTTGGAGAAAGTTATGATGTTGATAGGTACAGAAGCTTCTGGAATTTAAATTTCTGAGTCGGTGCATTGGCGACGGCCTAATGAGCAAAAAAATCATCAGAACTTCTCCAGATTCTGTTTTCTTGCCTCTCCAGTTGTCAATTATTTTAGAGCGCACTTAGAATTTTTGGGAGAATAAATAATATTGACGTGTCCATTCCCTATTTTCAGATATTTCACAGGATTTAGAAGATTTTAGAAGACTTCTACGAAGCTATATAAGAACAACATAAACCTGTCCAATGTTTTACTCACTGTTTCATGTAAAAAGAAGAACTAGTGCTACGAGGGGACCGAATGAAATTTTAAGTAATTTCACTACAATATAGGTATGATAAACATCAGAATCCGGTATCGCTACTTGCTATAAAGAAACATGAATGAGTGGGATGTAATCAGTTGATCTAGTTAACTTCATATTCAGTTTAGAGGATTTAAAATAAAATCTCAAATACCATCTGAAATAGGAATTACAGTAAATGCGGTTATTCTTGAAAAATAAATAATGTACTTCATTACTTTGTGAAACCGCAACCTTGATGTGCTCTTGACGGTTCCATAATAATACTATTACTCAAGTTTCGCACCCACCTGACAGGTTAAGCTAACTTCAACTTCATCGTAATCGAGAACGAGTAACATTATTGATAAAAAATAGCTGATCTACAAATTGCATTTAGGAAATGAGAAAGAGATGCGAACAACGCGGGCAGCTTGAAATGCGTAATAAAATGCTTTCAACGAGAGTGTTAATGACAATAGTTTTTCAGAACTACCGGAGACAAATGCTCGTAGCTCAGTTGATAAGAGCGTCTGTCTGGGATGCTGACGATTTGTGGTTCACTTCTTGCCGTAAACCAGGCTTATTTCCAAGTTACTAGATGCGAATACGTTTTTTTTATTCCATCAAGCGGATTTGCAAGTTTATATCCTTCACTAGCATAAGCTATTAAAAAGATATTCATACCTCGGTACCATCTGTCACTTTCCTTTAACAGCATCAGTTCGCTCGTCAACCAACCGTTCTTCCCGCCTCGGCGCATCACGCGTCGCCCGGCCGCCAGATCCGTGCCGCTAAAAAGGAGGAGCTGCTGTTCGGGCGCTGGCGGCGGATCCTGCACAAGCAGTACCCTGCGTCAGTCGCGAGCCAGGTGCGTGCTGTTCCTACTTCGGATAGTGTGGGAACCGGGCCGAAACGGAGGTTCCCAGGCTCCAATCCGACACCTGCCATCGCTAGCCGGCCACGCGGTTGGGTCGTACCGTATAGTCTAGCTAGTACGGTTCTGTGGTAGTACTACCGATAAAAAATAAAAGTGGAACCGTTTACTGTCCCGATAATGCACTATGTGACACATTTTGTTTTCCTGATGGTTAAAGCGCTAAATTATAAAGGATTTGTTTCAGCTTGGATTATATCCTTTCATTGTTTAGAATGATAATAAATAATTCGAATATATTTATAATTTTCAATATTAATAGTTTAATAAAACATTATTATGGGGAATGCTCAAAAATAATCACAAAGTTTTATAAAAGTTTTACGTTATTGACATAGAGTACTTGATAGAAGAATATATAACTGTATATTTCGAGACTGCCCTATAGAAAGATTCAAGATCGTTCAAATAAATAGATGTGTTTCAGTGAAAATAGATGGATTGAAATATTCCAAATCTTAGTATCATTTAATCACGACTGATAATTTCTCTTCCTACGATCAAAGCTGCGCCTCGTGTGTAGTGATAACATTATGAGGTTGGTTATCTCCTTGCTACTTATAATATTTCTAAAATGTCAATTACCATCACCTGTTTTGAATTATCAGAATCTTTATCAAATCATGCTACAACCCATATTTTTGGTTTTTGATTTATATATTTTTTGGCATATATCAATAATTACGGATATAGCTACTCTTATGTAGAAATATTATCTACGGATACTCTTAGAAAATTGCTTGTCTGCTGCGGAGTTAGAGATTAGACTAGTACATACTACTAGTATTACCACTAGTCATCGGAAAGCTATCTCTATCAGCCTCCTCCGCCCGAAGAGTGAGACTTTTCGAAACATGACCTGCTTACTTGAACCCCTCGCTCTCTGCTATATATCCCACCATGGTAGGACTATTCGCATTTCATCGTGGAGGGTAACGTCGTGTTACAGTTCATTCCGAAAGATATTTGACCCCTTGTTTAACCCTATATGTACATACCTACATACAATCACCGTTCATGTATGAACAAATCCTAGGTTACGAATGCCTACGGTTGGATTCCTTGTGTGCTTCTCTCGTCAATTACTTTACCTTTGATTATATTGTACACTTCAAAACTGACTGAATGTCACTTCATTTGCCTTCGCTTACAAGCTTGACAAAGTTGTCAGCGATGAGCCTTCACCCTAAATTCAATTCCAGTTTTTTCTGGTTGTCCAAACTAGTACCACCATCGATCAGCAGTCATCAACAGAGGGTGCTGACCACGCTGCAATCCGAAGCTGTAGGTGACGAGCGCGTGTATTGCACGGGATGCGGCTTTGCTTGTGCGAGCAATCCAAGCACAACTATAGACAGTATACTCAAATAACTAGATAGCAGCTGCTCTGCACTAGAGGGACTAGGGCCCAATATTACCAAACATTTGCTCTCGCCAAAATCCTTGTACTGTTCACAGGCGATAGGCCCAACGAGTTTTTAGCGGTAAACATTCATAGCCGTAATCGCAACGAGATAACTATTTAAGACTGTATAACAGTGTAGCATTGTCAGTTAATTCCAATTGAATTGTGTTAATGTCACAAAAAGTTTCAAAAATAAAAAGCATGGCATTTTTGACGGTGCTATCAAAATTTTAATGCATGTTTATTTATGTAATAATTTCATTCAGATTTGCACGATTCAACCGAAAAAAAAATTATCTGTACGACGGTCACGCTGAAAGTCTTTAGATATTCCTAATCTATACAAGTTTAAACAAGTTTGAGCACGCAGCTATTCTGTCTAAAGTTGTAAATGATTACAAGCAAACGTAGCGTTTGAATCGTTCAGTAGTTGCCTTCCCACAGTCTCGAATTTATCGAAGTGTTGGCCGAATTTTAACGTGAAATTGAACCGAGTAGTCCCGATTTTCGAGCCATGATTTTGTATGATTATAAGAAGGAACTAAAACAAGCGGAATGTCACGAAAGTTTAGTGAGTCGCTTTGGACACTCTGCCCCTTCTAGGGCTACAGTTTTTAATTGGTTTGCTGAGTTTAAAAGGGGCCGAGTCTCACTCGATGATAAACCTCGCACAGGTCGACCGTCCACTGCTGTTACTCCGGAAACTGTAGAAGCTGTGCAAAATATGGTACAAAAAGATCGACATATAACCTACATCGCGATTGAGGCTTCTCTGGGGATTGGATCGGCAGCGCTCCGAACAATCATTCATGATCACCTTCGCCTAAGGAAGCGTTGTTCCAGATGGGTGTCACATTTATTGGCCAGTGAGCAAAAAGCAACAAGTGTTGAATGGGTTAAGTTTATGCTTGAGAAATTTAATAATGGGCACAGTGAAATCACTTTTAATATTGTAACCTGAGACGGAACATGGTTATATCATTATGATCCCGAAACTAAACAGCAGTCATTAGTTTGGTGTGTTGAAAGTGAGCAGCCTCCAACGAAAACTCGTCGTTTCCAAGAGTGTTGGGAAGAAAATGGTCGCATATTTTTTCTTCTAAAAGTGGATACATCACAACGGTAGTCTTGGAAAATCAAAGGACAGTTACTTCTGAATGGTATATAACCAAATATGTTCCTGTAGTCTTCCAAGAACTATGCAAGAGCGGTCCGAAGACTGGTCTGCGGGATATTCAATGGCACCATGACAACGCACCCGCCCACAGCGCCGCTAAAACACTCGATTTTTTTGCTGAATGGGGTGTCAAACTGTTGCCTCACCCACCTTATTCGCCGGACCTAAAACCTAAAAGTTACGAGGTCGCCATTTTTCCATCGATGAAGAGGCAACCGCTGCATTTGAGGAGGAAATTAGCAACCTTCCAAAAGAACGTTGATCACAAGAATTCAACAAGTGGTTTTACCGAATGCGTAAATGTATTGAGGTAGGGGGATAATATGTTGAAAAAAACAAAATAAAGTTTTTTTAAAAAAACCTGTAGTTCTTCTGTATCTAAAAACTTTCAGCGTGACCCTCGTATATATTAAAAAATACCTTTTTAAAGAGATATATCGGCACCTCATCTTTTAGAAAGTTTCATGCCTGCTAATGAGTTATAGAGTTGACTAGTGCCACTAGTATCACCACTGATTAGCAGTCATCAACACTATCAATAGAGGATGCTGACAACGCTGAGATCCGAAGCGGAAGGTGAAGAGCACACGTATAGAACGGCGTGCGGCTATGCTTGTGCGGGAACCACCATAGATACTATACTCGAATATCTAGATATCAGCGACGTCGCTCTAGGGGCACTAGGGCGTAATATCGCCATTATCCAGTAAATTCACTCCGGCCAAAATGCCTGTATTATTTACAGCCGATAGGCCCAATAAGTCGAATCCTGGCGGCAAAGATTCACCGCCCTTGTCATGAAAATTATTCATGGCTGCATGTAACAGGGCAGCATTGGAAAATAATTACAATTGAATTGTGTTAATGTGTAGTTTCACAAATATAATGCATGGCAATGGCAATTATTTCAGAAAATATTCAATTGAATTTATTTTATAATACATGTCTTTAATAAACGTTTTTATTTTGTCGGAAGATGAAATTGTCTAAATGTTATAACCTCAGGTTACACAAAATAAAGATATTTGATACAGTAAAAAATTTTGTAAATAGATTGATGCTATACTTTTCAAGTAATGTTATGAGTTTGGAGAGCAAAGGCTGAATCGGATTTTGGAACTGTTGATCTTTTGAATGTCAATTGAAAAACGACTACGAAGTATTAGATCTAGTGAAATACCTAAAATCTTTTATGATTTGAAAAATTTACAAAATGTAAATGTTTCGTTATCTCCAAGATTCCGACTGGATTAACAGTTCTAAAATCCCGCTGATAAAACTGATGTCACTGCACCTGATATACAGAGTCAATCTACTCAATGCTGTTCTTTAAAGGATAAATATCATATTTGTAGTAACTTCTTATTCATATTTAATTAGAATGCAGGAATGCGTATTGTGAAGCATTAACAGTTATTCAAACAGAAGACGATCTAGAGTATTATAGTAAACGTGGCAATCTGCCAGAAGCCGGGAACACCTGTCTCTTTGTCATACTTATACACTTTCAGTGCGTATGCGACTGTTCGGCGTTCTCCAGTATTGCTTAAACGCCGGTCTGGTGCCACTGGATGGACATTTCAAAAAGTACGAAATACATTCGGAATCATAATAGATCATAGTATGTCATGTACCAATGCCTAATTTTTTTGATATATTCCCCTCACCATTACCAACCATCTTGTTTTGCCGTTCAAAAACGTTTCGTCCTTGTTACATAAGCAGCCTATTGTCAAAGTTTCAGCAAAAAGTACTTTCCGAGTAGAGGGGTCAAGAATTACCGGACAGGGTACAGACAGACCGACGGAAATGAGTGACATGAGTTTTCGTGAGGATTATTAAACATCAAGGAAGCACAATATCTTGAATTCGATATTTATCGCGATTACAATACTTGCTCGCCAATTCACATGGCAAGTGAAAAGAAAATACAGTAATTCTCTCGAAAAGTTAAATTATGGCTTCAAATCATATCTTTAAAGGGAAACATGTAGGATGTTTCATTTTATTTATTTTTACGGATATGTTTAAATATTAGTACAAGCAAAAAGCGGCGCGCCTGTGGAGGCTAGAAATGAAAATCACTCTAACGTACGGAAGGAAATCTCTCTGAGGTTTCTTTACTAACATGATCTTAATGTATGCTTACAATTTGTCAACGCAAAGATATAAAGAAGATCTGTTCAACGCGATATTATAATGAGTTGGGTAAATTTTATGTAATAAACAAACAAGTCCAAAACAATCATGTAGATAGTAGATGTTCTAAGTTGGTGAAACTTACATAATTCTGATTCAAGCCGTGCTATCGTAAACAAAAGTCTACAGTAAAAAATAGGTGTGCCATGTTTATATTGTGACTAGGGTCTACTTTCAATTTTTATTCATATATAGAGTCGATTTGAATATTAATAACACCGAAACAGCATTTTAGGGTCAATGTGGATAGATATTTATCACAGAGAGAGTTTCAGGATTGTGATAAGCTACCTATGAGGAATCTTATCTCTGGACAAAGTACTTTGTCAAAAATAACAATATAAAATATATGAAATTATCTGTTGCTGTTGAATTTTTGTAAATACTGTGTTTAATTTATCCAAATTTGCAATCATCATCATTCAGTCGTGCAGTCTCAATGATCAGAATGACTAAAAAAAATAAAATGAAATGAAAAGTCGACTTAAGTTACAGGTGACCCTACAATGTAACTTAACACAAATCCAAACATTGCCTCCGTGATATTGATAAATATGATAAATATTCATTTATTCACATGTGTCATATCAAACCATTAAAGGAATTTTATGTGTAGATCTTAGTAGTCTATACCATGATGTATTAGGTTATAAAGAAATAAACATGAGGTGCATTTTGATAAATGTGGATTCAACAGTCATGTAACAATAGACTCAATTTTATTTATATATATATATATATATATATATATATATATATATATATATATATATATATATAAAAGCACAATATTAGTATGACACAAAATTTTGTCACATGTATTCACATGATAGATGGAGATAAATCTAAACGAAATACGAAATTCGATGCAAATAAATTTAAAATATTTTATCAAATTAAAAATTAAAACTTGTTGGATTAAATCGACATTTACATATTTTATATGACGCGATTTTAAATATGGAGGCGATCGGTAATAAATTGCTATCGTTATTGCGGGACCATGTCAGGTGCTCTTTATAGTCACTGATTTAATCGAAAATTAATTTTTTTAATCACTCACATTTTTCATGATGGTCATAAAGTTTATCTGAATATATATGGCGATTGTACTTCGCTTTAAGCGATTATGTGCTTCTGCTTTGTTTTATTATCACTACTGCTGTTTGAGACCTGAGGGCGTGAAAAGAGCTGAGTTATACGCACCTGGGGATTTCAAAAGTAATTTGGCAGTTCAATCAGTCTGGAGTAACAATGTCTGATGAAATAAAAAGCTATACCATATCATCATTATATAGTTCATTGTGTTTTAAATGAAATATTTAAAGGTGTATAATTTGTTCAATAACCCAGAATTAGTTTCATGAATTGAAATAACGTTCGTAATTTTTTTCAAGTGCACACAGCAATTCGTTTGGAAAAATCATTTCCCTATATATAATTATGAAATAAAAATTGCACTCAGGCCCCTCATATATTTTCAAACTACATACTGTTTGGATATGACGCATGTCTAGATGCTTGACTTTCATAAACAGCGCTAAACAAATCCCATGAAACCTAAAGATATTTGGATCTAACCATCATTGTATAGATCCAATGCATAAGTACGAGGGCTGACTAGCTAAGTATATTAAAAATCCAATAACGCAGCTATCCAAAAAAAAATGTCGAATACATGTATAAAATAATCAAGATGTTGAAATAACGAAACGCTAATTAACTGTCCAGTGGCATTTGAGCCATATTAAATTACGACGTAATGGAACCAAAGGTGTCGCGTAACTTCGTTACAATGTCAGGGGGATCACAATATTTTTGGATTTGGATAATTCCACTGAATCAAAACTGTTCGCTTATGTCTTCATAACACCTGCTCTTAAATCTGAGTTATTAATATTTACAATCGATTACACTATCTGAAAATACTATACTGGATACTTTGTACCTAAACTTCTATGGAGATGGCAGTATCTTATAATGGAATTTAATTTTGAAATACATTTTAATATGACGCCATGGAGGTGATCGATATCTATCGAAAATTCAACGAATCGCCCTGTACGTATGCATGTTTTGCGGCAAGTTATACACAAAATTACCAATTATAATGTTTTACTCGAGTCTCTAAAATGGAATTTTGGAACACGCGTTTCTATCATGGGTACATTGACTGGCACATTATTATACTTCACATCAACAACTGCGGAATCGTTGGTACGAGCCAAGAACCACCTCAAAAAAAAACGAATGAAAGGGAGCTCTTATTTCTTTATTGTCATTTTTCCATTCTTTGTCCACTCATTCAACTTCAAGACGTCTTGTTGTAGAGTCAGTGTATGAATTTGGAGTCAAAGTCGACCACAGACCTAGTAGAAAGCCAAAGACTACGCTGAAATGTTATGGAAGTACAGTTGATTTTGTTAAATCTCATAAGAATAGCCAATGTCATGTTATTTAGACTGCATATTATAGAAAATTTTTGACTCTACTAAGAAACTATGTCACCTACCTTTCGACTTTTTCAATTATCTAATAATCTAAGCAACCTAGTATTTTCTGAGTAACCGTTACAATATCCACGTGAAGAACATTAATAAACTATTTACTTGTGAGATTTACCTGTGTAAAATAATCGACTCGAATTATATTTATGGGATTTTTTATATAAATTAATTTTGAAGTGATATCTGTTTTGATGACATTCAAAGTAAAAAACCGGTTGTTGACTGTTGGAATTGAATTTAAAAATTATTGAAAAACATCAAACATTTAATAATTTCAAGAAATAATCGAATTTTTCAATAATTCAAATCAAACTATAACTTCCTTCATGTGGATCACAAGGTATAAAATCCTATCAGTCTTCAATAAACTGACACGTGAAATACAAAGTGACTAGAAAAATTTATCCAGGTATTATTAGTGTAACGCATAATCCTAAAGAAAATTAAAAATAACTTGCGTCGTTTGAAACACATTTTTTATGGAAATTTCCGATGAAAACTAAGAGTTCCCAAGCATTATTTGAATTGAAGTTTCTCATATGTTCGGTATCATTAAAGATCTTCAAGGCACAATGCATTACTAATTACCACTATGTTGCATGCAATTGAAACTCTAGTCGTTTGTTGCAGTTCGTTGATATCGCTACATAAAAAGCCACATTTTATTCTAGATAATGAATTAAGTAGGCCGTGAAAAAGATGAAGTAATAATTTAAAGATTGAATTAATAATGGTATCGCTTCAATACTTTTTTAATGACAAGATTCGTGAAGAATACCTTGTACCTTTTTTATCTGTCCAACGGCTTAAAAGGATATGTGAATGGTCAGTTGACGTGTTCTGCTTCAAAATAAAACCGATATAAACAGGAGACTTCGAATCACTTGCTATTCGTGTTTTCTTTTTATGTTTACTTTCCACGCATAAAGTTTATTATATTTCCATATTTTTCAAAAATCAAAGTTATAAGATCTGATCCAAATATTTAGTCAACTGATAAAATTGCACGTGCAATGACGAATCGTCCTGGTTACTGCGATATTTAATAAGCGAGATAACACTTAATGATTTTTTATCCGATCAAATTGAAATAATATTTTTAGGAAAGATGTGTGAACAATTAGTAGAAATTATCTATTTATAATAAGCAAGTAGAATTTCGTTTCCAGAGATCATTTTTCAAAATAATGGAACTTTTTTTTAAAATGATAGAAAAAGGTTGGTTCTATACTTGTGTAAAGTCCTTTTTCCAATTTGAAACATAGCCTAGATTTTTCATCTTATATACTTGATATGATCCGAGTTAAATTCAAAAAGTTAGGTAGCTTAAAGTTTTACTGCCCTAATGAAGTTATTTGGTTTATTATATCTGCGATTTATAGATAAAATATTGTATATGTATAAATATTTGCACCCTCCCCTATTATCTTTGATTATACCTATGTGTTTCAAGATAAAAATTTTGACTTTTACTATGTTTGTATTTATATTTGAATACAGCACGAAATCTAACTACCATATTCCGAGTGTAAAGCCATAATGTCATTGGTATCATTATATTTGGAAAATATACACTGGTTGGTATTTAAAGCTGATTTACCCGCCAGGTAAAATATATGCAATTTATTATTATTATTCATTAGATTAATACCACTACAATAAAACTTAATACTATCAAAACTGGAGGACCAAATTGAATCCGTTTTTCCCTTAGTTCAATTTAAATTTCTTTGTCCTGCTCCGGATTTTTACATCGTAATAATATACCCGTATTACCTTTGTACCATACCGCGATTCAAATTGATTGCAGATTGTAATGCGCACCAAATAATACCTTACATCAGGCTTCTGTTCGTTTCAATTTGCCTGCGGAATTACCCATTCAAACCACAAAGCCATCACCAAACCACAAAGCGCGTGTTATTATAATATCGCTGTATGACTGACGGCAGTCGTGCTACAAAGGACGATATGGAACGTTCTCTTTCTTTTGAAGCATCTGAGTTCATTGATATGAAGGAATAACAATTTATGTATCTTATAATGCTATGTTACTATAAATATTGACTATGTCCAAGAGAATACTCCAATATGAATAGTAAATACCTAGACACAGTCTGCTGTCTGCTTTGATAAACATAGTAATTATAATTGTATGTCTTAATTGTCTACTGGAGATGATACTATACAAAATGCTGAAGTATGTGGAATTTTTTTTTGCCAATTATGAAAACTAATGAAACCCATTCTAAGTTTCATTCTCCAATTAAAACGGACATAGGAGTAGGATTATAAGGTATAATCAGAGATAGCTACGCAACATTTATCAGCATAGCATTTGGTACAGTTTTATTATTTTTTCCTTTTCCCTAACTTAGATGGACCTGATATAATAAGTTCTCGATATATGAGGAATCTATTATTGCTTCAACTTCTCGGTCGGTGGTGAAGTTTGTTCTGGTAATTCTAATTTGAAAAATGAATCTAAGTAATAGCTTGTATTTACATACACGGGATATGACAGTAATAAAATTTAATTTAATTATAATTTTATGAATTCAAGTTCATAGCAAGAATAAAATGGAATATTGCTGTTCAATAAGTGAGTGTTGCTCTATTTACTTTTTTATGTGGTTTCATAAAATGGTGAAGCTATACTTACGAACCAAGGAATCGAAAACATGATTGCTATGAAGGCTACAATGGTCTCAAATATTCACCGACCAGTTAAATATTTGTTAACAGATGTTTTTCAGGGGTGATATAAGCAGAAGTCTTGTAATTTATGTCCTCCAAGATAGCTTGATCTGCTCAACACAGCGAATTACTAGCTGTGGGTGATTTGAAAAATTTGGTACGTATAAGATTACCAAAGACGCTGGAAGAATTGAAAGACCCTTTCAAAAGCAAATTTCTGCAATTAAATCATAAATGTTTAATTATGCAGTGGTGATAGGAACAGATGGTAATTGTACAGTAGAGAAATTGACTACGCATTGAATTAACCACTGTTGGACATAAGAAATCCTTTATTTAAGCCAGTGTTTCCTAAACTTATATAAATTTGGTCGCAAACTCCTATTTCATCTACTCATCAATAAAACCAAAATAGCGACAAAATTAGCGTATCTAAACTATCTACTAACTACAAGTAACTGATTATCTTGATAGTAGATGCTCTTACTTGGTAAAATTCTTCCATTAGCCAGATGAAATTCTCGTCATGTGAATACATTGTTACATAGTAAAACAAGACAGTATGATTTATTATTAAAATATTACTTACTTACTAATACTTTCCCACGGTATTCGCGAATCGCTAATTTTTATTTACGTTATACTATTATATTAAATTAAATTACATAAAAACCTTTATGAACATCACAAAAATTACCAGACGCGGAACTGTCGTATTAGCAAGTATTAGTGAAAAGATCTTTACTCAAATATGTACTCAAAAAGTGCAGAAAAACTAATACATTTAACTTGAACATCTAAGAGCGGATGTTTTGTAAGAGTCTAAAGTTTTGTGAGACCTCCAAACCCTACCGTCCACGCGACAATGACCATCGGAATACCGTCAATTAACCCTTTTTTCGACAATTTGTTATCCTGCTCCTGAAATTGCGCAATGCATCACAAACCACCAATTAACTCCTGAATTTGTGCTCCTTGCAGCAGCAGAAAAAACAAAATGACGATCGAAAAGAAAAAAAGCAGTGCGACTCGAAGAAAAGTTCGTTACAGCTCCCGGCCTTCCTTTCTCATTGCTGGCGCAGTGGCGTGGAGGCAGGTATATCAGATATTTACGTCAAATACTAATTCAGTTGCAATGAAAAAAATGATGTATTCATTTTAGAAATAATGATTTGAACCGTATTCCAAAAATGTTCAAATTTCGCTAATTTATATAACTTCCAATATTTCCAAAACCAAGTTCAAGTAAATGACACAACGATAGCCATATTTCAAGAGCTACCACAATACCCGTGGCTTATAGTAGTAGTTGTTGCTGAAACATAAGTGGAACAAATGAGCCACTTCTAAGAATAACGTATATACGACTCAAAACTCCATAACCTTTGTGAAACATGGTTAAAATTTGAATTATAATTCGGCAACTGTTGAAGATATATATTTTTTTTATTTTGATAGCAAATATGAGTATAATCATCTCTGTTATATTTGTAGATTTCATAACGCCTTGCAACAACACACAAAAATTAGATATTTCCGTAACTCTATTCAGACCCATTAAATCAATAAATAAATAATAAATCAAACTGCTGCATGTGATTATATATCTTTGAGAGTGTCCATGTTCAGTCATTATTGTTAGGAGTACATTTTCTTCGTTCATTTATTTAGAATAAATGTATAATTTTTATTACGTAGATTCGTAGATTTTCCTACAAACCCTCATGTTGTGTACGCCCATGATCTTGAAAAATGAAAAAGCAAATAAAACAAATCAGTATGAGTGTGCATGAAGAGGGCAGTATCGCGTAACCACAGGTAAAGAGCGCCTGCTACCTCGCTTACTGAGAGTGAATGGTAGAAAAAGACGGAAACAGAGGTGATACAAGGGGAGTCGATTCAGGTAAAAAGGTAGCCTCGTAAAGATTGAAACAAAGGACATTCGTGATTTTTGAATCAGATGAAAAAGCTTATGATCTATTGAATAAGTTCGTTGCTATAAGCTTGTATATATTGATCCAATTTTCTTCTGATAGACATGTTGTAGCATACTAATCATTCTAATGGAAAACTAAACTACTACTTTTTATGAGGCCAAATTGCTTTCTAACAAATGTATTTATGATAGACGTAAGACCAAGCATTCACGTATTAGAAACATTCAAATTACATGCTAAATATTGAATTCAAATAATAATATGAAGGCTACGGAATCGGATTTTGAGATTAGAGGCACTTTGTACGAGTAGTTCTCGATTTGAATATCCCAAATTCAAAACTACTAAGTCCATAATCGAATAAAAAGTCGTTGAACAAGATGAGCTCTATTAAAAATTGCTCTATAGTAAAGGAAAAGCTCTTACGAGACAATTTCAATGATAATTGTACTTCGAAAGCGATTTCTCTTATCATGATTAAGTCTCGACATTTAAAAATCAGACAAAAACACACAAGAATCCGGCTTTGATGAATTCTCTATAGGCAAGCAAGATGTTCAAGAACTTATTATATTTTTATTACTCCGCTGTCATTTGACAGAAATGTTAATGATGGATTGTATTGATGGAATTCAAAAAATGGTGAGGGTGCCTCAGTCTATTGCTAACCTAGTGAGGAACTTTATCCATGCAAAGGTATACTTCCAGTTAGACCATCTTATCGTGTATGTGTTGCTATCATCATATTATATGAGTCATAAAGTAGGGTACGGTAAGAATGGGTGACATTTTGCCGTCCTCTCTGAGGAAAACATCTTATCCATGTCTGTTATTGATGATGTCTAGGCATCGCTAAAATTATGAAACTATGTATATTTTCTGGGCTATTGCAGATTTGAGTACGTTTCGGGTGTTTCTAAGTTTCAAATAAAAGAATGCTGCTACTTTTCCATTTTGATTGTGAGGGAATGTATTAACCTCTACGTCTTAAACAAACAAATGGGCGATGTGGGCGTTTTTCATATCTAGAGACACAACACTAACAGTTTGGGACAATAAAGACCGCGGACCCTGATTCACTGATAGGTCGCTACATTGATCAATCATAGTGTTACTATGTAGGCAACATACGGGACAGTTATTTACTTGTCGTTTCCCAATGTGCAAATAAATATACAAATTTCCAATTGCAAACTCGGAGGTGGGGGCGAATAGGGGCACCTGCCCGGGAGTCAGTTTCGGAGGGCGCCTGAACCTTATTATAATATTTATTTATTGAAACTTGTGTTGAACTCAACCTCAACTTTTCAATCAACTTACTTTATCTAGTCATAGTATTGGACCTACAATATATTAGTGAGTCTTTTTAACAAATTATTTCAAATGCTGGAGAGAGGGAGATTCACTATCAAGTTTCTCTCCCGGTTCGCTAAAATTGTAAATTGTTAGGTACGCGTTCCTGAAAAACATTTTGGTCAGAATTTCAAACTACGTGTATCCTGTGATGCAGCGTCAAAAGCCCGAGTTGAGAAATTAATAGACGAGTGTCATTGAACCCCGTACCTTTAAATGAGATAAGACGGTAACATTTTGCTGAACCCGCTTTTCCATATTGAGCTCACATAACTAATGAACGTTCCCGTATGATGGTATTGACTTCCACCAGTACTGCTAATTGAATATCATCTCTTGAAGTTATTTAATTCCCAACCACATGTTTCGCTCGTGTGTTTAAATCAGCCAACTATTTGTCAGCATCGTAAGAGCGGCCAGGCCAAGTGCGTTTCGGTATTTTACAGAACATGTAAGTGTTTAAATATAATTATTCAACTTGTATATTACTCCGAAACCTATGAATACAAAGTTACATTCAGCAAAATAATTTCATCTCCTGAGAATCACCTCCACCTTGTATACTTCAACAAGTAGTACATTCAATACGAGTATACCGGCAACGCAAACGCAAGCGGCTCCTCTGCTTCTCGGTAGCTCCATATCTCATGCCTCCTCGCCCACCCTTCCCGCCCTTCCCTCTGCGCGCATCTTTGTAGGTGCATCACGCTCGCGCCCGTCGCGTGTTCAGCGCGCGCTCAGCGTCCGTGCGTGCGCACCCTTGCGCCCTATAAAAACCTGCCGTACACCGACGCGACGTACATTCGTCCTTCGACGCATTCACGGTGTACGTTGCAGTCCACGCAATCGTTCGCCCACCTGTCGCATTCCCACAGACGTTCGAGAGGTGCGTATAGCGAAGATGTGTCTGAGAAGCGCGAAAACGCCGCCAGTTGAAGCAGCTTCGCTTCAGTCACCCAGAAGGGGCAGTCCCAGATCACCATGGAGGAGGCAGCACAGAGAGGTAGGTCAAAATATATTTTACTCATTTTGTTCATTATCATAATCCGATACTTGTCGTTGAATGAAGTTTGCAGTCCACAAAATTTGCCAATGTATGTTGATATATTTGCTATCATCGATGTTCTTCTTATATAGAATAATTAAGCTCCTATAGTTATACATCATCTCCAATTCTGAAGTAATAGTTACTAACAATTAAATAATGCAGATCAGATTGAATAATTGTGCTCGGTTTTCTGTAGTTGATTACCTTTAAGTTTACAAAATAAACTTTTACAAAGCCTCTGATATGACTTCACACTTAACTTTGATTTTAAACGTATCTTAATAACTTCGAATGAAACTCCAGTAAAATGGTATTTACACAAAATCTATCTATGTTTGATGTGACGAATTATGTGCCTCTTATGCTCCTTCCCCTCCCCTCTTCATCGTTATACTTCATTGTTAAACCTGTCAGCTGTCATGTGTCATTTTACCATTACATATAATGGGTTATATAGAAGAACATTAACAATGGGCTTTATATAAACATACATTTACATCTCTCTATACCTTTTTAATTTATTTATTCATAACCAGCCGTCGTTTCAACAATACCTGACTATTGTTTCTTTGTTTATAGCTTCCAAGACCCAGACTGTCTCGTCGTATCGTATCCAGTGCCAGAGTGAACCTCAATAACTATTGGCCCAAGTTTGAGGAGATGTCGGGGCAAAGCTCTGTATTGGTCACCTTCGACGTGCCAGCAAGTAATGATTTCTTAAGGAGTTCATTATATTCTACCTTCCATGACAACGAGATCAACGAAAATCTCGTCAACGAGCTCATGGAACTTGGTAAAAATCAGAACAAGTTGTAGGTTAGGATTAGTTTTACTATAGCATAGGTTCATCATAAGGTCTTCCAGTAGGTTTTTAGTTTTTATATACGCTAAATCAGCGTGCTTTAAGATTGTTTGGTTAAGCTGACTTTTAAAAAGTGCAATTGAATTTTCCAAAAAACGTGCAATAATTACTTTTGGACTATGTGCAATCGAACGTGATAATACTTTTCACATTTTAGTTATACAACTTCATCTATCATTTTCTATTGTGATTTTCTCACTTTCATTATCTGTAGCTGTTCATCTTTTGTGCGAGTAGATTTTGGCAGATCTTTATTTGAAGTTGTAACTTGTGATATTTCTGTGATATTGTTTATATCTAATGCTTGATTACGTAAGAAGTATACGCCTTCTGTCTTTCATTTGTATATAAAAAGTAAAAAGCACCTTTCATTTTTGCTCAAGCTTTACAACTGATGCTTTAACTAGATTAGCGAGGATTATCCTCTAACCGTGCAATAATATAAAAAAATAATATTTTGCCTTATTATTAGTTTAAGGTTCACGCATGCACAATATTTGGATGTTGCTGCAATATTGTTTCATTTTTTTATTAGTGTTTTAGTGACATCATAATATAACCTACTAAATTATTCTATAAATATTCTATATAGAATTGATCTATCATTACCGTGGTCTACTACTTATAATTATATCAACCAGAAACGTCAAATAATTCAATCAGCCCAATCAGCAAATAATTTCATAAATCTGAGTTCTATGATGGTTTATTAATTAATTAACAATATCTAAGGATGATGATGAACAACGTTCAGACTTGATATTGTGTTGTGTGAACCTACATGAAGCTTTAACTAGATTTTTAGTGGATTGATCTGTGATATTACAAAGCTTTAATATGTTTTATTTTGCTTTCATACACTTCCACTGAAATTGAGTGGAACATTGTTTCATGTTTTTTTCGGTGGAAACATAGGCCGACAAAGTGTCAATTTGATTTGTATATAAGACTGCTTAGTTTTATACGATTTAGTGCTAGTTTGTTTTCTAAACGCACTCAAATTAGTATAGTACCGCACCCTTACTTTAAGTACAGTAAGATACAGAGATATTTCGTTATTTGTTTACAACACAAATTATAAAATATCGTCACTATCAACTGTCAAACATATTTTGTTTTGAAATTCCTTTTTATACTAGGTGTTAGTCAATACCTGAATAAATAATCGATCAGCAATTTGTCATATTTTTCTTCTAAGTTAATATCTCTGTATCTTGTTGTATATCGCACATCACTTTAGCTTAATCTTTGAGTTAGCTTAAACATGCTCAAGCAAGCTATGTGATATGTGTAATATTTTTTTGTTTATTTTTTGTATTTTTTCCTGTGATATCAGCTTAACAACGATGATTTCCGAGTTTTATTCATGTATGATTTTTTTTTGAAAAACTAGAATTAGGCTTTTTGTAGTGTTAACCTATTTGTAACGACATGTCTCTTCCGTTTGTCTTTCAGTAGATATAAGGCTGCGAGCTAAGTTTTGTAACTTTTTTGTATATATATGTTTGACTTGTACACATTATTGTTTTGCATGTTTCATGAATAAACATATAAAACTATATTACACGCCTTTGTATCAATTTCCTTCAAGTTATAATGGACCTAACGTACGGTTGAAAATAGACTATTTCAGTAAATATTATTTGATTGATGGGAAATTGTAACAGGTATAAATTTACTAGTACTATATTACAATGTAACTACCGTTTACATTGAAAAAATGCGATTTTCTCTCACTATGATTTGATTCACCAATTTCGAATCACCAACACCCGGTATAAATCATTGACCATTTTGTCCAGTTTTCGGATAGATCCAGAAAATTGTGTGCTGTGTATCTAAAGGAATGGTTTCGTTTAAAAACGTAAAATGTTCAGTGAAGGTGATTGTTTAGAATTAACAAACTGAAGCATGGCGAGAAGATATTCTGGCTTGATTCACTGATAAAAATACAAGAAATATTATAAGTATTTATCTCCCAGACGAATAATTGGAGAAGAAAAGCATATACTTGACATGCTTGAGCCGTAGCTAATAGAAAACTCCTGTCCTGTAAGAGCTTACTGTTAGAGACAGATTCATTAATATAATACCATATATGTATATAGTATAGTCAAGACCTGAAAGTTCGATAGCTGAAAGCACTGAGTTAGTCACTTGATTATAGTAATCAAATTTTTTGAAATAGTTGGAAGCTCAAAAATATTATCGCTAAGAATTTCTTGTTGTTATTATTATTGTTATATATCTCAATTAAACGATATTAATCTTATACGTCAATAACTAACTGTCCGTATCTTATCCAATTAGCTTGTAATAAATTAGCAAACTCTTTAATAATCGAGAACAATAGCAAACAATAATTTTAATTACAATAAGGCTAATTGACACTGATTTTTATGCCCGGTAAACTAATAGGGGGGAAACTCCTCGGTCGTGTCCATTTGGAGGCAGTATGATTATTTCAAGGGGATTACCTGACGTTTCCTTATTTGTTCTTTAGGTCTTAAGTCTCCTCGCTTTCCTAGTGCCCGCAAAAAAGGCGGTTTAAAGTTCAATATTTAGAACACATAAACGTTTATCAAAGTAATATACAAGATATATCAACTTAATTAACTAAATAAAGATTCTGACATTATTCAGCTAGCAGCTAACAAGTTCTAACTTCACTGATTATGCAAAACTAAAAGATGTATAAACCTTATATCAAAATCTGATGTGGCTCACAAAAATCAAATATCTTATTCCGTAAACAATTGCTTAACTTGATTTTGATCGTACACACTTTTTCTAGACAGTTCCATATCCAGATTATAACTTTCGAATAATATCGTATTGTTTTTCAGTAAAGCAAACGAAATAATGTTTATTTTCCTTGTATTTTTGCAACGATTTTGATCTAAAACGTATGAAACATACTGGTATTTGAAGCATTCTGTATATGGGCTAAATTGATTAGTGTCAATCTAGGCTCGACATATCAGTAAACATAATTGTAATGTTGGATCAACTTTACTAATTTTAGAGAAAGATATTGAAATTCCAATACCAAGAATCGTTAAGAGAAAAGTTCTAAGGGTTGTTCCTAGGTGGCACTACCATGCAGGAGTTGTCGAAAATACAGACCAGTTTGTAGCACGAGAGGGTCGACAACCCGACTGCTTCTCACTGTGGGGCACTTTTACCCATTTTATGCGAGTGACGACGGGAGGAGTGTGTTATCATCAAAACTGATGTGCTCCACGGGATGTAAGCTTTTACACAAATTTCAATCCTAATTAGAGACATAAAGATACGCAAGGAGGGCCTGCACCCCTCGGAGATATATTATTTTTTGGTGATGTCGGAAGAGTACGGAGTACGTCTTATTTGTTGTAACATAAATCCTAGAGTTTGGCTTGTTGCTGTCGCGCGTTCTAAGGGACCAGCGCTTATATGCAAGATCAAACAGAATCGATCACAGCTTGTATATTTGTATCCAGTGGTGATTTTTTTCAATAACAAATTATATCGATTCTCTTTTCTCAATATTGCCGTTTTTGTATGAATGTAATTTCTTTCTAAAATTCAAACTAGTCTGAAATGAATGAAAATTGTACGGTGATGCTGCAACTCAATTTAATAAATGAGAGCTCTGGCAATCGCTCATTCGATATCGGGTAGAAGGTTCAACAAAATTAAAGTGAGAATTTTTCAAATTTTGAAACTGAAAACTGACCAAATTTATTTTCTGTGGCGTAAGCATATTTTACTGTATTGCATCCTAAGTATGTACTTTTTTACAAAATATAGCCAAGGCTAGCTTCAGTGCTAAAACCATCGGACGATTAATATCGTTTAAATATAGATTAATAAGCACGAACTACGGAACAAAACATAGAATAAGACTCGGCCAGTAAATTACTATTAATGCGTCTGTCTTTTGTTTCTATTATAGCTCAACAGCAAATTCTATCTTCAGAAAAATCTTCACAAGATACCTCGAATAATAAAAACACGGGATTCCAGAAAATGGTTAAAAAAAATTGACCCCTGGGCGCTTTGTTAGTAAGTTTCACTTTTTCGTCTGATATGTGATTGTGTCAACCTGCATGCAAACACACCCTACTTAACACGGATCCCCCTAATTGAAAATGCAAAGACAGGTAGGGGAGAACCGCACCCCTCAGGGATATGTTATAGTTTTACAGGTGCAGTGAGAGGGGCGTAAAACGGAACTACAATCAGGAAGTCGACAAGGGAAGTTCGTATAACAAATGGATTGAATCGTCAGCACTTAATATGTGATTATACCGTTAATAGGGTGGGCTTGCATTCACCGTTAGCAGAGCGGATTTTGGGACATGGGAGGGTGCATTCCGATAATAAATGTTTCACGGTTAAGCTAATCGACATCCTGGGGATGTTAGATAGTAACGTTTAGATGTTAACTATTCAAAGCATTTTTGTTCTTGATGTCGATTCTATTGTTAGCCTAGGTGGTTTATGGTTTCAGGTACTTGTTTGTGATAAATTTCATAATCTAGTCGGGATAGCCTCCGAATTATAGTGATAATATATCTCACACGGAACAGTTACTGTTACCCAGTGCCGGTTTCACCTAACTTCAGGCCTTGGACGCTGAAGATTTTGGGCCCCATTCATTGCTCGTCTTCATCAGTTTGTTAAAAAATAACCATATGCTTCAACATCGATTATAAATCTATACATTGAATTTTTAATATTAGATTCTTTTTGAAAATAGTTAAATTAGTTAACTTAACTTTTTTTATTTTATAATTACATTCAAGTCTCGGAGCCTCTCCGCGCCCTGAGCCCCTGTGCTCCAGCTCCAAGCGCCCAGCGGATAAACCTGGACTGCTGTTACCTTCAAACTAATTTTTTATTGGTGGTAGCAGGTATGTTCAAGAGAATACTTCATTCGTTAGAAATGTCTAAATACTTTAGTCTACTCAAAAAATATATATTCATTCAAACATTAGTTTGTTTCTGCGAACGGTTTCATTGTTATATGGAAACAACCACACATATTTACGTGCAGATTGAAACTTTGCAACAAATATCGCTTTGTTTGGCGTAATCTGTTATTTTCTTATATGGAACATCATTTCTGTGATTGATACAAATGATATAATTCCTAACTATTGTTTCCTTGACGAAAACAATCGTTTTTCCTCAACAAATTCTGTTAAATTCAATGAAATTTTTATATCTGAAGCAATAACTACTCTCTGTGATAGTACGAAACTATTACCAACATCTCGTTGAAATCTGAATGGTACTTTAGAGTGTCCAGAGATTATCAAACCAACAGACAGACAGACTAAAATGCCTAACATGATCCTCAAAGGACCAAAATGTCACAGTGCTTATAATTGCTTCATCAAATATTCTTTATTCTTGTAATAGTAATCCCAGCATTTGTTGCCTTTCAGTTACACTAATCACATGCTACGCATATCTTAGTCCAATTACTGCACTTTCTATATAAACTTATCACAGAAATCTGTCAACTCGTTAAGCCGACCGGCCATAAAAATTCCGACAGTTCAAAGACGTAACTTATAATTCAACTGTCATTTGACTAAACGGTGGACATGATATTGTTGCTGATTACTTACAGCGAAGATAAGTAGATGATTAATGGTATTTGGTACATGCGAAGTTGTCGTTAATGGTATGGAAATGTCAGGTACACTGGACCAAATTAGTTTGATACAGTCATCACCTGGTCACCTGTCTTGGTGGGGTTTATTTTTATACATTTTGGTCAAAGAATATCCCTTTATATAGTGAATAATGATTATTTCTTATTCCTCAATAGACTGTAGCCCAGTTTGGTTGAGTATGCTCCATTATCATATAAGAGAGGCAGCTTTGTGTCTCTTGCGTGGTGGTGCATTATGTCCCTTGGTTTGTATTTATCAATAATGCAAATGTATAATCTATAGTTTAGCATTTAATAATAGGTCATACTAAGGACCTGTTTAAAAAAACGGTTACCCAGGAAAGAGTATATTTTTTTACTTTGGTAAAGGCTGCTTAGGCAGCCAAATTATCCATAAGGATTCATTCGCATGTTCTAACCGGGTCTATGTCAGTGGTTGGATAGTGTTCTCAAAGACTGATCCTTATATGTGGCAGTGGATAGATATGGTTCTGATTACTTACCATCAACGCCGGTGTTCCACTGGGGTCTGTCCTTTCTCCAACACTCTTCTTGCTTGACATGAACGATCTCTTGGAAATGATATCCAATCCAATTTAGAGCTTCGCAGATGACAGCAACTTTGTTTACTGTATGGAACCAGACAAACCACTACCACGCCAAGAAATCTTGCATCGATGGGAGCAACATGTTTCTCGGATTGATAAGGATATCGAAAAAATTGTTGAAGCAGCATTTACAAATGGATTTCTGTTGACGCCCCCAAGTACTGGAGCCCTCTTCCATCAAGATTATGGGAAGTAACATCAACAATGAATTGGCCTGGCATGAGAATGTTGTGAACCTTGCTAGGTCGGCGGCCCAAAAGCTGCATTCTCTTCCATTCCAGAAAATTGTATTCACCGGAACAGCTACTCTGCAAGGCTCAGATCAGATCATCGCTGGAATAATGCTCGCATGCGTGGAAATGTGATTCAAAGCACTCCCTACAGCGTCTGGACATAATCTAAAAACTAGAGTCTGGTGGATGCGCCGAACAAGCCATTTTTTTGGAGAACCTCTGCGTTCTACAATGAGCTTGTTCCCCTTTATCCCTTCGCAGTGTTCCTGGAGTCTATCTACCTTAGCGAGAGGTTATTTATACAAAAACGTGACTGCTATAGTAGACAACTACTTTCTGAGTTATAGAGGAACAAATATGGACGGCAATACACTTAATGAAACATCAAGAAATATATATATAGTATACTATACACAATAGATCAAGATACCTCAGAGCAACATTGCCTATCTACTTTGAGAAAAAAAAACGAAGGATTGGAAGGGAATCAAATGTTCCCAAATTCCATGCTAGTCAAGTCTTTGAGTTTTTATTTTTATTTATACTACGAATTATACAGCAGAAAGCACATTTCATCAGTACAGTTGGACCTTGATTATATACCTGTGTTTTATACATAATTTATAGGTAATTCGTTACCTTCTAACGTTTTTTAGATGTGTCTGGGGTTTTAATAAGTAGCTAAATGAGGCAAATGTATAATTAAAACTTTAAAAAGCTTTATAATTCTTCTCGACATGGTGCTAGTTACCTACACAGAAGCTACGGTCTACCCAATTTATCTCAGCCTCTAATGACAGGTTTTCTCATGATTTTGGCCAGTGAAGAATGATCCACACTTTGCATAAATAATAGGAGCAATCAACGTGATGGTCAGGTAGCGATTTATCTATATCTAAGTGTATCAAGCAGCTGCCCTTATAGATAATTTGAAATTAAATTTTTGAATAAGTGGTTTGTTAATTGCTTCAAATAACTGTAAGGCATTCTATAACTCTTTGGATAACTCGCAATAAATTTTGCATAGCCTTTGAGTATGAGCAGTAAATTATTTATGAATTTTGCTGAAGGCTGCTCCACACAACTTCACATCTTGATTCGCACTATCTTTGCCAAATATTTTATTTGCATAATGATTAGTGATCCACATGAACTGCTCTCCCAGATAATTACATTCCTATCGTTTGAAATGGAAAGAGCAGATATTCAAGAGAACAGATAAACATGTAGATTGTAGATGCTCTTACTTGGTGAAGCTCTTCCATCATGCAGATGAAAAGATTTTTATTTGTGAAACTGTTTGTTAATTACACAATCTTTTTATCTGCGAGAACAGCTAAAGTTTGACACATTAACACATTAGGTTTGAGAGATGGAGTACAGTGATGATACAACGATGAATGCTGCAACTATTACAATGATGTGTACTGGATTGGTATTGTCAAAAAGAAAAACAGTTGAATAGAAAAAATAATATCGTCATGTAGGTTGTAGGCTTAAGAAAACTGTTTGGGCAAGTTGTAAAGCTGAGTAGTATTTGTGACGCCATATAATACCAAAAAAATGCAGTTTAAAATTGGAAATAAACTGTATATTTTGTGGGCAAGAAAATCATCATGTCTAATAAGTACAATTACTAGAGTCAAATGTTAATATATTACAGAACATCATTTAGTAACACCAAAAATAGATTACTATAAAATATCATCAAAATATGAATGTTACTCTTTCATAATTCTAAAGGGATCAGATAGACGGAGACCGATGGAAATCAATGACATAGTGCTTAGTGATATGTCACAAAACATCAAGGAAACATATTGCTACGTTTGAATTATCACTATCGAAATTTTGTGCGATTACAATATTTTCCACGTCTGTTGGCGTGGAAAGTGGAAAGTTTAATGTATGGTAACCTCCTAGGAGAACTAAGTAGAAAGAAGTCATAGATCTTGATGAAAGTTCTGATGGTAGGTACGGCGTATCAGATGAATTAAATGCGTATAAGCGCATAACCGAAAATTTGTTCCAGAAATCTTCACCGAAGCAAAACCTGGCGCTGTGTCTCTAGATGAGAACACCGCGTGAAATGCGCCTAACATTGGTATTGAGATCGATTGAGAGACATGCCTTCGCAGCTCAGGAGGCTGAGCGTCCGCTCGTCTGCTCAGCAAGATAGTGTGGATTGAATCTCGCCGTAGTCTATCTAAATAAAAATTTGTATATTTATGTTCAAGTTGCGAGTGAATTAGCTAGTAAAAAATTTCACCCTTAAAATTGATGCTATTACATAAGTAGTTTTGTAGAGCTCTAAGTTCAGAATTCATTCGCATTTTGGAATGCTTCTCAAGTGCAATTCAACTGATTACCTGAAACTTTTTTGTTGTTGTATTTGAATTATTAATGGAAAATCACATGACAGTCCTTCAATCCATGTCATGCTTCAAGAGGTAAAGATGTTGAACTCTAAAAATTCCATGTTAACATCCGCAAGAGCAAAAAAGACATGCCAGTGATCACCGTATAATCACCACTTTTTCTCGCCCGCCTGTAAGTGGTGATTTTCCAGTGGCCAAACGGCATATTATACGGCGCGAATCGGAATTTTACCGGCCACAAAGCCACCAATGACAAAGGTCGTGCATCCTCATAAGAAAAGAATAATAACAACGTGGAGCAGCTACTCCGGGCACCTGGAATATACGTAAATGTATCTTGGAATGGGCCGATTCGTCGCGCAAGAATTGCGGATGTGAATGAGGGTGCCCAAACGTCCGTGGTTGTTATTGATAACCCGTAACGAATGGTGGGCCGTTTCCTCCTTTTTTATACAGAAAGCAAGATTCCCTGACTTTTTTCAATGCTAGAGGATTAAAAAGTTTTGGAATATAAAGGCATGTCGGGGTCAGCATGAAAATTGCAGTATAGTCGGACAGAATTCAGAAAAAACTACTCTTTACTAACTATGCAAAAGTCAGACGATCAGTAATAGCTGCAATGGCGATATAAAAGTACATATGAACTAGATAAGTAGACTCTAAATGTAATTGTATTTTGCTGTATATATCGAACGCAGAAGAGTTGTCTTGTCTTCACAACAGCTGATACAGGCGTAAAACCTAATAATCGTGAATTGTTATCAAAATGAAACTCACGTACACGAGCAATGAAATGCTTTAACCTTTAAAAACATGCATCTATAGAGAAGAATTCGTTTAGTAAAATACTGTTCACATTACTGGGTTATGAAGATTTCGTGCGAAAATGGATGTGAGGGCTGTCAAATAAGAGGATACTGTAATTTGATCAGCAAAATTTAAAGAACAAGATTGCGGGTTCTCCAGACAAGTCTAAAGATAGCCAAAACTAATGTAATGTAATGTATCTCTAGGAGCTGAGGAATTGAGGGATGAAGAATTTTCTTACGAGCAATTCTTACAAATATTGGCTGAAATTGAAAACTCAAATGATTAATCCGTATCTTATAGGCAGATGAGGGCCATTCCTCTCTAAATCGTAAAATACTTAAAACTGTTAACAGATAGTCCATACTAAATTGTTCAGGAATGTCTCGATGATGAGAAAATCACCATTTGGGATGGTATAATGACTAACTCTACCATTGGATTCTCCTTTTTTGAGAAGATACAAAATACAGAAACATCTGTGACTGTTACTGGCTAACATCAGTAAATCTTACGAGATTATCCAATTCGCGGATCTTAAATTGATAAAGCATACCACAGAAATAACGCCAATAATATGTGAAATCTTTCAGGAAACTAATTTCACTGTTTGATTTTAGTAGACTGTCGAGTTTTGGAAAAAATTTCTGATTCTCAGATTGTCTTAAAGCGTATTAAATCAGTAGACAGTGAAATAGCTCCGATGGACTTTCAATATCTGCCTGAACATAATCAACAAGCTAAAAGCATGCATAAATGAAGTTTGGTATATTTTTTTGATTCTGAGAAGATTTTTTTGCTACTCCATTTTATCCATACCTCCATACTTCTTGATTGAAATCTTCCAAAATATAAGTTCCAAAGCCAGTGAGTGAGAAGCACCAAGTTAGTTACCTCATAGCACAGCCTACGTTTATACTCTTATAGATAATAACTTCATAGAATTATACGTCTCGTAAGTATCATTGTCAGTTTCTAGTCTAGTCTAGTCTGTACTAACAATATAGTACACTACCCATCCCATGTCACCTTTGAAATAACCTTTTAGAATACAACAATAGTAAACGTAAAACAACCATCTGTCTAATTTCCCTTTTATGATAAATTCCAAACAGGGCCTTCAAGTGAACACATCTTCCAATTTTGTCATCAGACTAGTCCTTTTTATTTTTGACAGGTTTTGTTACCTACAATACAAAAAGAACAGTACAATCATGTACTTGACTTCAGGGCAATTTCCAGCAGCGTTAGACAAAAGGCTGACTTAGGCAAGAATCTTTTTGTTCATATGATGGACCACTTCGTGTGTAGCATGAAATAAGTTGTTCGTACTCTGGATTGCTTTTTAATTAAGTTCAGCTTTTGTATTTTACACAAATCTGTAAAATTGGGAATAAAACCAGGTTTCCGGACGCCTCCATCTGGTCAGCCACAGAACCGGCGGAGAAATACATCCAAACGCCAATCTAAGATAACCATCGACGATTAACTGAACTAGACCCGCTTATTTAAATTTTTACTGGATAAGTACACTACTTGCGGATTTCTGTTGACTTGGTTTAACTGTCGAAAAACATTCTACCTCATTACTATTGCTACTTAGCGATTAATTTTGTTAACATCCGATCATGAAATAACCCGATGTATTACATCAGAGAACAATACTGGCTATCAAATACACTATCTAAACAAGACGAATAATTATGACGACAATACAATGCTTGAAAAGCCTCTTGCATTTCAATTTTGTGAGAGTAATAGATAGTGTTTATTCAATCGTTTACTTGAAATGGTAAAATTACCAAATTGATATTTCATCTTTTTTGTATTAGTAGCCATGCTGTCGACTATCTTAGACAACGTCGGCCATGTCGGCTTCCCCGCTCGTTCCTTTTTCCCACCTTGCCAAAAAGTAATGCTATCATCCAGGCGGTAAATAATTTATGAATGAGTTGAGTAGTATTATTTCACCATCATTGGCTAAGCCGCGCCGAGCAGTCTATGCCTTTCAACATGAAAAGTACGCATTCTAGAGATATCTAATTATCGTTTGAATGTCAAACCGCCGATCGAGTGTTCTCTCTACTGTGGCTGGGAAATGGGAAAAGCATCAGGATGGAAAGTTGGAGATATTGTAGGTTAGATCCTCGCCAGTACTATTTTTATTTCTAATGCATATTTGAATTAATTGATCTAGCAGATTAATCATTGAATAACATTTTGAAATATCATGTTGCTTACCTCATAACTCTTGGATAGCGATCTATATTCTAGAATATCTATTCAGCTATATATGCGTGACAATCCAATCCCTAACCCTAACAGCCAACTGACAAAAAAGTCGAATATAACTTGCCAAAGAAGCTTTACCTATCTGATATTTTAATTCGCTGCTGCTGAGCGATAAGATACTAGAGATATCTCCTCTGGAAGAGTTCGAGAGAAGATGGCTAGGCAAAATGATAATTAGGATGGAATATACAAAAAATATGTGTACAAATACCTTGTGTTCCTTTTTCTCCAGTAAATATGTTCCTGGGCAAATAACTGGTTTGTTTGGCATTTTGTATTGTACTGTAATGATATGATTTTTGGCTAGAAAATATAATTTTCCTACAAAACTGCAAGAAGTCAAATCAACGTAGCATGATGCACCAATTGTGGCGACACTGCGCCACAGAACGCCCTCCAAAACAGATCCACCCGATGCTGCACTTCTCAGGGTTAATTTCCATCTCTGTCATCCTGCACGCGATGACGACATTTCATATATACGACCTATTGTTCTTAATTACTTTTGTTTTTTTTATAATTACCCCGTCAAAGCTCGCATTTTTAATTCCCACGCATAAAGGAGAATATTAATGTGATCAAAAACAGTTTAAATTCCTCTTCCCCCAATGTTTTACCCAGTCCACAAACTTTTTCGAATAATTATTAAAGATCTCCTAAACTTCCAAAAACAAAATTTGATATATTGTACTTATTCATATTGTGATAATAACTCCACAATAATTAAATCGATTTTCATCAACTCCTTAATCTTTGTCACAGTAGTAACCTAAAGTTAAAATTTTATCAAAATCCGAATGGCTCTTGCCTAGTTATTGACGGGCTAAACATTATCGGTCAGACGACAGATAGACAAACCGACGGTTACCAGTGTCATGCTCTATGACGTTATGGAGCGCCCAGAAAACATTATATTTTCTACTGGTTGCTAATTGGAACTTTATACGATAAGGTCAGAATAAATTGTTGATAAATCTAACCGAATGTGGTTCAATTAGCGGCCACTTGAAAATATAATAAATCAGAGAGACAATCACATGATAAGTTTCAGAAGTTACATTATTAAGAAAAAATAATTTCTCGAGTTTGCGATTACAATATTTGCCCCGATAAATCAGCACGAGTAAGTATAAGAGGAAACTGACACAAGCAGGACAGGGATTGAGAAAGACATGTAACATCGACGTAAAAGGGCCAAGGATCTTTCACCATTTCCTGCAAATCAGTAGGCACTATTGCAAGTAATTTGCAAAAGTAACTAACAACTTATTTGCAAGTGGACAAGTGCCCTAAGCCGTACAGAGATTCATGTGACCTACTTAGTAATGTGCCAAAAAGGTATAATGTATTTTAAATTACATATAACTATAAAACGTATAAATACTCTCGCCACACCTGCTGAAAGCACAGAGATTACATTTCACTTAACCTTCTTTTCAGAGTAACATTATGATCGGGAGCTGTTAAATCTGCGTGACTTTTTGTCTTTCGCACCACCGTCCGCACCTCGGATTGATTGCGTCCATGGTTTTGGGTTAATTTGCTTCGCTTTCTCACGGTTTTGCATATAACTGTCGGCAAGTGTTCGACGTGGACACTTGTGGATATGGGATCGTCCTCGAAGCAATATGGATTATCGTCAAAGTCAGATGAGTAAATTGGTGGTAGTTTACCTAGAAGATCCAGCGCCTAGAATAGAGAACCATAATACTATTAATATATAATTATGTCCTTCCGTCGCGTCTGTCTAACCCTTTTTGCGCTCCAATCTCAAAAACGATGTATTTACAATTTCATATGATGAATAAATTATGTAAGTAATTCACAGCTGAAATGAAATAGAGGTAAACTACCATTGCAACTAATAGAAGCTTCTGTGTCAGAGTCTTATACCTACTATGAAATAATAATTTTAGTTATCTTGCCATAGATATGATATGTTGAGACATGATTATTGCTAAATTGAACATATTTTAAATCAGGAAGTATATAAACCTTGGATATTTAATAAGATATTTTCAATGTAGATGAATATCATCTTGTCGTATACGAAATGGAATAATAAGTCTCAGAGTATCGTTTTGTGTCATCTGCTAAGTTTCGTGAGGACGTCACAAATGTATTGTGAATCGTGACTACACTCTGATGTGTGTCAAGGAAGAACTACGTAGAATATTTATATTGTATGGCATGTCTTGAAAAGGCTTTCCGTGGAAGATTTGCAGTTTGTGTAATCCAATGGATAGTCATGAACCACATTGTCAGTGGAAAGAGTTGAAGGAGGAAAACTAACAAAGAAAAGGAGGATAATCATTTGAAAACATTTGAGGGGTTTTTAATTGTATGTAATTTTATTATTGTAATCTAAAATTAATTTAGACTCTGCCCTATTGAAAATGTAATTTCGGATGTTCTGAATTTTCTATTTATGTTTGTTCATAGTGCAAGCCGCGGCATGGAGGGTTAGCAAATTTGCTCGACTGTTTAGTCTACCTATCTGTACTTATTATCTCATATCATCTATGACAGTAGCCGGTACCGATAGACCTGATTTCATTTATGAAGCTGGCCTATCAGAGACATTATGGCCATGACCATCTATAACCCCATAACGTATAAAATACTATATTTTCAGCCCATTAGAATACATCCTCTTTTGAACATATGAAACCGGTGAGGATTGAGAATATGGGAGTATGGATATTGCTAGCCTTTGGATTTTTATATTTGAGAAACTAGCAATTTTCAAAGATTGTGCCAATGAATACTTTTGATCAGGATATAATAATACTACAAGTCCATTTCATGCCCTATTCCATTTGTTTTGTGTGCTATCCAAATTTGCACAAGACTTTCAAGTACATTTGTTGCACGACCATATATATGGGGCTTTCTGAATGTTTATTTTCTCATTTCAATCGGATACCTGAAACTCGCATGTCCAAATACACAGATGGAGTAGAAATGTGTTTACCTTGTAAGTCGAATTGTTGCATACACTACCACTTCTATAAAAACAACTCTTCAAAATCATGTGGTAGCAGAAGAGTATGAGGCAGCTTAGTGAAAAACACAAAAGTATTGTAACCAATATCATCCAAAAGTTGTTGAAGAGCTACATGCTGCAGATTGATGGCAATATCATTTTGAAGTTCAAAAAATAACCTAAGGAGTATCACACGACATAATAGTGACAGCCACTTTTATATACAGTGACATATTGAATATGTCACAACAGAAAGCATTGGGAAGTCACGATGTGTCCTAAGAAAAAAATTGGGGAGAATATGAGAAAATGGTGTTGTTAACATGTGCTGCTGTGGGTGTTATGTTGTTTCTCTGTTATCAGGTATGATATTCAAATATCAATTATTGAATAAGTTTATAGACGAAAGCTATAAGAATTCTATATCCAGGTTTGATTCGGATATACTTCAAATAGGTAAAGTGCAAATAATAATTCATATTTCACTCATTTCCCTGGGAGTTTAGGATCACTAAGAGAGTTGAAACAATATATTGACAAGCTATCAGTACAACAAAAATTGGCAAACAATGTATACAAATTACCCACGCGCTATCAGTGCAGATGTTGAAATAAATCAATTTATTGTTCAGTAATATAACCAACACACGAGCAACAAAATTATTCCTCAATATTCTGTAAATTTCTATTAAAATCAATAGAGTAAAGTTCAGATGGAAGCCATATATGGCAATATAGAGATTTATTGCTTAAAACAGTTTTGTATGAGTGTAGATTTGCGTTGATTTATTTGTTCTATTTTGGAAAAATGGCATTAACTTGGATAAAACTGTACTGTGCACGCAATGGTATCAGTGTAGAAACATGGATTCAGATTGGAATTTGGAACTGCTGATAGATGGAACTGAATTTAAAAAGATGAAATGAATGTTCTATAATCTCGAAAAAACACAAAATTTTAAAAAAATGTTCATTAATTTCAATATTTTAAAACTCATTATACCACAAGTGAATTATCATCTCTAGCGTCCGGTATACTGGTACAACTGCAAGTGAAATACAGAGTGTGAACCTACTTGACACGATCTTTAGGAAGCTAAATAGCACTTTTCTCATTATTCACAGTTCCTATTCATTTGAAATGCAAGTTAAAGCCGCTAAAACAGAAGAAAAGGTTAACGCCCTAAAATACCGCCAAATATCGTAATGTATGAAAAATGCTAATGGTCATCAGTCAAAGTTTGAAAAATTTCCATTCAATAGCTATTATTACCAAATCCAAAAAAATCAGATCTCTTTCCCCAAGCTTAAAGGGTCAGATGAAATCATATATTAAATAGATTGATGTTCTCTGGTCATGTGGCCGCTTGAAATATGGTGTCAAGTAAGTTGACAAGCATTTCACATGATTATGTGCATGGCATCAGATCATTGAAGCTTTTAGTCGAATTTCAAAGGATTGCTCATCCACATTCAACTTCTATAAAACTTTACATTCTATTCAATTACAGAAGAATTCGTGTGAATCATTATTTTTTTTATAATTTAATTCCAAAAGATCAACAGTTCCAAAATACGATCTGAATCTTTTAACTTTATAAACTGATATAGTACAGCAGCAAGCTCTTGGAGCTCTCTCGGAGGTCTTTTTGAACTGGATATTATTCATTTCAATCGCTGATCCAGTTCGAAGTAATTGAGAACGCCACTGGCATAATTATTGTTCAAACTAATAAAATGCATGTTACAGGTCTTCATTAAGCTTTACACCAACCTAGAGGCACAAGTATTCGAAGAGCTCCTAAGAGAAGTGTATCTCTTTGACCCAGATCCTCTCTTCTCAGAAAGGGGCGACGGCGACCTTAGACCAGCAGAACCAGAGATTCCGGTGATGAAAATCTACGAGGCAGCAACGAAGAGGAAATCAAGGTTCTCAAATTCAAGGCCCCTCAGGACGAGGAGCTGCTTGGAGGTGACGTTCACCGAAAAGATCGCTCTAAAAAGACGTTACAACGAGGTTTATTGAGTAGCGTATGGATTTTAAATAAAATTTACACCAATTCGTTAGCTGGTTTGCTTTATTTTGCTATGGAGAGTATTGTACCTCGTTTATACAGATAATAGTTACCGTATAATAAATTACTATTCGTCGTTTGGACATGATTTGGACGGTCTTAAAAATATTTGTCCATGAGTCATAGTATACACACAAATATGCGAATCAAGAGGAAGAGTGAAGAAATAGTGGAGTGAATCTATTGGAGATGAGATGAGATGAATGAATGAATGAATGAATAGAATGAGGCATTCTGATGTGGACGATCGGTGCATAGGCCACCGCCGGGCCCTTTTGCCCCTCTATCAGCTCTAGTTGCCAAGGCCAGCCGTTTTCGCAAAGTTTAGTATGGCCTTGGGTCCTGCCCATCTTATATTCCCTGGTTCTAGAATCATGGACTCCAGTATGGCCTGCCTGTGGTGCCCGAGGGCTTCACAACGGCATAGTATGTGTGCCGAGGACTCCTCCTCATCGCCACAGCGTGCACACGTTGGGTCACTAACCATCCCCATTAGGTGCAGGTACCGCTTAAACGTATTATGACCAGAGAGCAGTCCCACCAGCAACCTAAGATGACTCTTATCAAGAGAGAGGCAAAATCGCCCCTCTACAGCCAGTTCCGGACCCAAAATATTTCTGATCCTGCCTTCGCCAAAGCGTCCGCCATAATGTTTCCTCGAACCTCAGAATGTCCAGGGACCCACATTAGTGAGACCCCGTGTCTCTCAGCGATCTCGTCAAGAGCTTTCCTACACTCTAAGACCAGCCCTGATACTGCAGGCACTTACTGACTTGATCGCTGCCTGACTATCGGAGCAAATAGTGATTCTTCTCCTGCTTTTCCTGAATGCGAATTGCACACGCTAAAATTGCAAAGATCTCAGCCTGGAAGACAGTGGTGTATCCCCCAAGGGGGAATGAGAGTATTGGGTCCGAAGACCCCGGAGCCAGAGCCCTCCTCGGTCAGTGAGCCATCCGTGTACTAGAATTGACCCATTCCTCTCTTGTTGGATACTCCACCATGAATTTGCAATCAAAAAGGTACTTGAGTGTAATTCTGTCACTCCTTGTTTGCAAAATCGGTGTCTCCTTTTGTAACTCTAAAAGGATCGCACAGTGCCCTTTACCCGGATTAATAAAAGCCCAACTGCCTTGGCTTCATAGCCGGAATGCAGTTACCCCGGCCTCTCCCCTGATCACAAGATCTAGTGGAGGGAGATTCAGCAGTGCTTCTATGGCACCCAATGGGGTCGTCCGCACAGCGCTCATTGTACTAACACAAGCCAGCCGTTGGATTTTATTGAGTCTGACTTTGATTGCCTCTGTCCTTACGCAGGGCCACATTACTAAGGAGTCATACAATAAGGATGGTCTTACTATTGTCGTGTAGAGCCAATGTACCACTTTAGGTCTTAGTCCCCATCTCGCGCCAACGACCCTTCTGCAAGCCCATAGGGAGTTGCGATCTTGAGACAGTTAGCTATTGTTATTTGAGATTCGAATGAATTTGGCTGTGTTCTAGAAATCAAATTCCAACTTATTTCGTTGAAATGTAATCTGGGTTCCATAAAGAAGCTCAGTGACATCCGAGCAGGAAAATACAAAATGCACCATTTGATCATTTATCTGACCAATAATCATTCTTTGAGGTTAGAGAAGACAAACGCCTTTAGGGCACGAAAGAGGGCGTTGGCAGAAATCCCAAGATTCTATCGTAATTGAGGATGCTGAAATATATTTTTTTCAAATCGATCTAGCTGTGTCAGAGGTTAAAGCAACAAAGAAAATACTCAATGTTATACAGTTAGAGTTCTAAAAATGTTTTTCTAGAGGGAATGTGGTTTAAGGGATTATATAAATTTTTATGTATAAGATCCTTCATCATCATTAATCGTTTGACAGTGATAACTTTTTATACTTAATGACCATTGCCATTTTTAACAGTGCCCTTACTGCCAAAACTAGATCATTTCACCTAAAACTAAGAGTAATATGTTGACCATGAAAAGTATAGGTACTTAAGTTCGTATGCGGCTATTTGGTGACCTGAAAATATGCACAAAAGGTATAAAGGAAACCTTTTCCAAATTAAAAGCCTGATATAGGGAAGAACATTAAAAGGCGCCGTACTACTTTACTAGGTTTTTCAGTTTAAATTGACAGACAACGGATTATCTTGCTTTCCACAACATTGGAAAACATGAAAGTTTCAAAATATTAAGAAAAAGCATCCTAATAATGTTTTCACAGGCATTAGGGTACCACTTCAAAACTACAAACTGTATACATAGTGATAAAAAGTTTCGCCCGATAGCATCAACAAGGATACCATTTTTGGAACGCTGTATATATGACAAATGCATTTTTCTGGATTGCTATTCATTCTGTCTCCATTTAAATAAACAAAAAATGAATAAATTTATCGGGTTTCCCCAGGGATCGAACCGCAGACTGTAAATTGGTGGAGAAGCTGTGCTACCTAGTACACTAGAATGATGCCTCAGAATGTTTTCCCAGTGTCATACTTTCATGTAAGAAAGCAAGTTGTTGTCCCCAACTTTCAAACTAGCGAATCCGTATGCGCTACTAATTATCTGTTACATTATTTATGGTGAAAACATAAATTCTCCTGAAATGCCATAATCCTGGTGGTACTATGAGTATTTACCATTTTGATTGATTTTGAGCACACTCATTCTCTATTTTTAAAAATGGCTATTGCCTATCTCTATTAACAGGGAATTGTTATCAACTTAAATGTAATAGTTAGCTGATGTAAATTTTGGAAATTCGTACAGATTATTGTAAAAAGCGTACATGCCGTTATGCAATGTTTTCATTAAGGACTACGGGATATCAGTGCAGGGGAAATTTCAGTCTTCTTGCAAAATAATTGACGTATAGGGGCCCCATAATTTTACAACAATAAAAAATTATATGTTCGGTAATGCCTATACTTTTACAATATCAATCAGGAGTGACCCAGTTACGGGGATCAACGATTATACGTAAACAACGAAAAGAAACCTTAATGGATGTTTATGTTGAGATTCGAAGGGCGTGAAAGTGAGAGCTACGCTTGGCTCGTAATTCAAAAATTACAAAACGGAAGGGCGGAGACTTGTTTTTATATGTTCATGGGTATGACCCACTTAAATTTCCTGTTATCTTTTCATTTAAAAAGCAGTTATCAAGGTTGCAGGTGTTTGGGCACCCTGTCATGTAATTGTGGGATGATTAAATCCGAGAGATGTTTTCTTGATGTGTCTTGTCATATACGTCACATAAACCATATAGACATAATTATATAAATAGGAAAACTCATTTTCGTTGGCCTATCTGTCATCTGTTCGATCAAGGTTACTCTCCATTTTATTTCTTCCTTGATATTTACAACCTTACATTCACGTGTTAAAGTTACATATCTGAGTTTTTTAATTTAATTCACGTGATGGTGTAAACGGGGGAAGATGGCACTTAGCACTTTCTATGGTGTAAAAAACATCAAAACAAACACGAATGCTTAATCGCCGGATTATCTCCTCCACATTAATCGATATGGATGCGCATTATTAAGCCAGTGAAATTCAAAATTCAAACTTATATATTAATGCAGCTGTCGTGAGATTTACATCGGTCAGAAATAAAAATTGACATAGAACGTCAATGAACTTGTTCTCGAAGTATAAAACAGACAATTAAAATTTAAAAAAATCGGCACTAAAATACTTATCAAATGAATTCTTTACGAATAGTTTCTTCAACAGCAGGCTAGAAGAAACCATGAGAAAGGGATTTGATGGACAAATGTGGCCGAGGGTAAAAAAATTTTTCCTGGTAACTTGGACCATCCTGATACCTCCTTAGTCTAAAATACACGGAAACTAAGCATATACTTGTTTCTGGTATTGTATGAATTAATTTGCTGATACATCTCGAATAGTGACAGATTGTGTTTTACATACAACAAATGTTCAAAAATATACAAAGGGATTTGAAATTTGTTGACCATCTTCCCCTGAAGATGCTAACATAGCTAGCGAAACAGGTGTCGGGCTGCGCCAAAGGATCCAGGATCACATAAGCCAATGTCAATGTTTCAGAAATACTGTTTTGAACTTCAATTATCTTGAAATATATATGTTTGCAAAAAAACTTCCCCCTCTTGATTAAGATGTGAAATATAAAGCATTTTTTAACGCTTCAGAGAACAATTGTATAACTGTTTAACTGTAACGTATATTCCATTGCTTCTGAAGTAACAGACTCTCACCAAAGATGAATATCGCTGATATTAACCCCTCAAAAACCAATAAATCTATTAGGGAGACTATCGGTACAAGTAATTAAGATCTACCATCTTCAAGATGCCGTCACCCGATATACGGTATCTCTGGAGTCTTACCTGCACAAAGCCTTCATTGTTGCTGTTCTAGATTCCTTATCAGCAATCGAAGATCCGTCGCATTCAAAGGGCCAGTTCTGTATCTGCGAACATCTGCTGATGAAGATCTTATCTTTGCCTTTCATCTGGAGGTCTCCACAAAAAGGCATTATTGTCGAATATACTATGTGACACAGTACTTTTAAAAGTGGAATCCATTCCGCCAGCAGCAATCAATAGACCAAACATTACATTGTTTGTACAATTAAGTACTAGTATTCCGTCAGATAAGATAAGAGATGTATACTTTTTTATCAAACATTCTTTTTAGTAACAATTCTGACAACAAGCAAAGGTGAACTTTGTTAAAGGTTGAATTTAGATTGAATTTTGAACAAAAAATCGTTTTCCATTGGTGAGTTGTTGCTTCCTTTCCTGTGAGGGGTATCAGTTTAGAAATAAAAATGTTTCGGAATTATATTTAAGAAATATTGAAGAACCTTTGATTCTCATGCGACTTTCGGGATTACCAAAATTTTCATGTTTTCCAATTGGTCCAAAACTTACTTGAAATAATCTTTTTCCAGCACATAAATGAATCAAAATCTCCCACCTATTCATGTGGGACGTGAAACCTATTATTTCAAGTTCCATCAACTATGAGTTTAAAAGCATCATCTTTTTGTAGGGCTTCACGGGGTCTCTTTTTAAAAACATATATATGGAAATCGTTCGTATGCTTTTCTTACACTTAAATAAGGATTTGGATCGAAATTTGAATTCTTTGATAGTTAATTTAAAATTTAATTTTAAAAACTTGTTATAATATTATAACAATGTTATAAATTACAAAGCCTTGATAGCATGATGTGTTCAATTGGCGGTAATATCAATACTTCTTAATTTGAACAACTGATTGCGCCTCCGAAAAATCCACTGCTCGTGCTAATACTGGGCACATGGTATACATGACTAGAACGTAAAGAACAAACATCCACTCATAAATCAAGATGCATACCAAATAGGCAATAACCATTACATCACCTCCGGCATATGTTGCTAAAAAGGTTTTAATTAGTAACTTCAATAATTCTCATAATTTCCAAATTATTCAAAACTTCGGATTGGCAGTTTTAAAATTCTACCAAAATCTCCAATAAATTCAAAGTCAACCTACTTGACGCAATTTTTCAACAGGCTAAAAAATACTTTCGCCATTATTCATGATACTTAACCAGCTGAAATGCAGTGATATGTGGTAAAAGTTGCTAAAGAAAGTTGGAAAAAGAAGCTTATATAGTTTATATTTATGTGAAACATTCGCAATGTATTGAAAATGTATGATGTTGATAAGTCGGATGTATCATACAGGGCTATTGAGAGGAATCTATATTTTTTATTAGAAGAAAATTTGAGGTCAATTTCCGATATAACCGAAACTGACAATATTTTAGTTGAGAAGGTGATATATGATCACTTTAGAGTACCAGCAAACTAATCTAAGTAGTGTCCAATATACATGTAGTTCGACATCGATATTCCATTTATTTAAATCTAGTTTGATTTTCTTGACCGCAGTACACTAGAAGCTGAAACACCTTTGACTATATCAATGAGACTATCTCAGCATGTTAACTTCAATCTTTAACAGTAATTAAGTCACAGAATCTTGAAGATATCGTCACCCGATATCGCATGTTAACAACACAAAAAGATCAAGATCTCTTATCACTCATCACAAATCTGTCGGCATTCAAAGACCGAGAGTGTATATCTGAGAAACATCTGCTGATGTAGATCATAATCTTTCAGATTTCAGGGCTAAATGGAAATCTTATCGATCCGTCTCATCTACGGGACCCTAAAAAGGGACATTATTGTGCCTGCCTGGTACACGGTTCAATGTAAAGCCACGGCAGCTAACCAAACATTGGCCTGTCTTTTAAAAACATTGAATAGATTTTGGCTCGGGCTCGCCTTTGTCAAGATTTCAAGATACAATCTCTCAACAATTTATACTATTTTATTTTTAGGGTTTTGTATTGGTGGCCATCTAGACGTGAAGAAATTATTTCTTTATAGTAATATAACACATTCTGTTCGGGGGTGATGTACACATAAAATGATGCCTTTAGGGGGGTAGCAAACGGTATTCTTACATTTTCAATGCGCGTATGGTTCGGTGGACAAGGCTTAAGGATTTATAGTATTTTTACAATTGCCCTGCCATTATGCCTTTTGAATTTGCAAATTCACGGGTATGTGGATTCGTTGAAATGATTATGGATTTTGTACTTTTTGGGTTGTTATACTCACGATTTGGGACTTATTTGAGGGTGTAAATATTTAATGGAGTGTTCTTAGGTGTTTAGTATGTATGCTCAAAGAATATACCGGGTGAAGCCATATACAAGGTGTTACAAACTAGAATATTTGTATAAGAAACGCTCTTAAGACTTTTTATTCACGTCATGGCGCTATAAAAAGTCACCAATGCGGTTTAAGAATGAACGATAAGCTTAAAGAAGAAAAAGTTTACCATATACATTAGTCCTGGTTTAGACGCAAACCGAGCATGTGTTAGTTCTTGACAACACATGTGCTGGCAGTCAGGATACAATTTCTTTCACTAATAGGGTGTTTTAAGTGCCTTTCATTGAGTCCTGAGTACTAATGAGTGTCAGCACTTAGAATATGAAGTGAGAATATCCTTTAATTAATACACGTAGGCTAATTTTACATCCGTTTAGAATTTTTTTGTGCGCGGTTGCATATTGGTGGTAAAATAGTTCTTTGATGAGTGGCTTCCACAGATAATAACCAAACGTCAAATGCCCTTTCTGCATATCCTGCTACACGTTTCTACTCTAAAAGGATCACTAAGCTAATCAATCAAAAAATAAGCTGATGGAAGAAATACACTTGTTTTATATCTGATCAGGCATGAAGGCAAAACCAATTGTACTCATACTAGCCGCTAATTAAAGCCACACGTGTTTGACGAAATAACTTTACTAACGTTACAGCTGTGTTGGAAACTTTTCGCAATGAACAGAGAATGAAAAAAAATGATTGAGTTTCTACATTATAGTAAATAATTTTTGTGGTATTTCATGAACTATGTATATGGTTGTAATTGGTGGCCAGTGCAAGTGATGAATCAGACAGAGACAATAACAGGATAAGTTTCAAAATTTAGAGATGAAGGTGGGAGAGTGGGAGATTTTAAAACATAGACGCCTTCTATTATCTGTATATTGTTCACCCTGGTAAAATTCCATACATGATAAACACATATTAGTTTTCACAAACGTGCATGTAAATCACAAAAACTCTTCTTAGTGGCTATGGACTTTTTGGACGATTCATCCAGTTAATGAATATAATATATTTGCGGTACAATGGAAATGTTCCGTACAAACCAATTTGAACCATATAAAATAATTTTACAAGTATACGGCATTTTATTTATTTATTTATGTATTTATTTATTTATGTATTTATTTATTTATTTATTTATTTATTTATTTATTTATTTATTTATTTATTTATTTATTTATTTATTTATTTATTTATTTATTTATTTATTTATTTATTTATTTATTTATTTATTTATTTATTTATTTATTTATTTATTTATTTATTTATTTATTTATTTATTTATTTATTTATTTATTTATTTATTTATTTATTTATTTATTTATTTATTTATTTATTTATTTATTTATTTATTTATTTATTTATTTATTTATTTATTTATTTATTTATTTATTTATTTATTTACGGAAAAACTCTATTTTTACAATAATTGGAAAAAAATACACTAACAGTATAGTGACAATAACATAACAAAACAAAAAAATAGTTATATTAAACTTTAAATACCAACTCCGAGACTTCTATGAGAACTAAAGTTAGGTATATAATTATTTGATTATTATAATTATGAATTAAATTTATCTAGATTCCTTCAGATTTAACTTGAAAACTTGACTCTTGAACATGTCGAATCATGAACTGAAAGGGTCCAGATTAATATCATTCATAATACGGCACATACGTGTAAGAGGGTTGTGCATAGCGTAGTCCGTTGGGTGCAACGGTATAGAGAACAGCATATTATTACGTGTTTTGCGAGAGGCAACGAAATATATAGACCTCAAAAGTTCCTCACAATCAATAATACCTCTGATTAATTTAAACAAAAAATACAAAAACGACTGTGCTCTCCTGGATTCTAATGTTTGAATCTGAAAGTGACACAACACTGGTTTGTAGTCTATATAATAAGGATTCTGTGTATTATTGTAAATATTTATATTTGAGCGCCAAGCAACTATACGTAAGAATCTTTTCTGTACACTTTATATGTTGTCAATATGCACCGGCTGATAAGGAGACCATAGCACCGATGCATATTCAATTGTAGATCTAACACCGTAGGGAATTTTAAAAGTATTATTAGCTAAATGTGTACTATTTCTTGTTATAAAACCAAGTCTCTGCAATGCATTGTTAATAGTCTTAGTATAGTGCTCTGTAAAACAAAGCTTTGAATCCAGGAGGATACCTAGGTCCTTAACAGAATTAACATTAGCTAAAATGATATTATTAAGTTTATAGTCATACCTAAGAGTATAAAATTTCCTAGAAAAGGATATGCTGTGACATTTGCTGATGTTAAGAAACAGACCATTGGTTTGACACCACTCGTTTAACTTATCAAGATCAGCTTGAAGTAGTTCACAATCTTCTGTAGTTGACACAGACCTGAATATTTTCAGATCATCAGCAAATAATAAATAATTGCTATATTTTATGATTATACCAATATCATTAATAAATAAATTAAAAAGTAAACGTCCACAGTGAGAGCCTTGTGGCACCCCTGACGTTACAGTGATTTCACTAGATAAAACATTATTAATTCCGACGAATTGAGAACGAACAAATCCAATACTGCAACCATTGAATCATGATTTACTTCATCAAAGGCCTTCGAAAAATCAGTATAAATGCTGTCAACTTGCTGTTTGTTTTGGAAGGCCTTGAGCAAATAGTTTTCATACGTTAATAAATTCGTTACTGTGGACCTTCGCTGAGTAAAACCATGTTGTTCAGGTATAATAATTTACTTACATTCCCAAACTAAAATATCAAAAAGTTTAGGAATAGACGAAGATATTGAAATACCACGATAGTTTTCAACATCAGCTCTATCGCCATTTTCAAATATGGGAGTAAAATAACTAGTTTTCCAATAATGAGGAACAATACCAGAATTAAGCGACAAAGAAAATATATGATGCAACGGTTTACTCAAAGTGCACACACAGGTTTTTAGTAGAAATGTTGGTATACCATCATGACCATCGGGCGTAGTCAACTTCTTTTCCCCAAGGGAACTGATTAATTCCGCTTCTGTTGATCAACTCTTAAAAAGAATTGCGTCAAGAAGGTTTCCGTAGAGTTGTACTAGCTTATTGAAGGATTTGATCGTATGAAAAATATGTAAATAATAAAACTTGTGGGAATTTTTGAAATTGTGAATGGCTTTCAGTATTGTCTGATACAACAATTGATACAATTGCGTCGGAGTTACGTTCTCAATCTACTTATTGCAATGTTCATTTATATTTCTCCCTGACAAAGCATTTTATGTACGCTAATGTCTACAACACTCACACAGCATTACACGATAAGTAGGAAGTAAGCGATACAATGTAAAATAGCGAAAAAAGAAGAAAGAAGCAAACCGTGAATGGCACGGCCGACTGAGTGATTTGTTCGGCCTAAAAATGGCCAGAGCAGGCCCTCAGCCTTGGTCGGTGTCAAGTTACACGAGCACAAGCACTGCCTTCCGACAGCACGTCACGACAAAACACATTTAACGATGGGATTTACTGAAGAAAAAAATAAGGGAAGTCCGTTTGCCTTCACACGTGTATCTGCAGTAACGTCACGATTTTCAACTATAGTTCCTTATAACTGTAGAGCTTCAAAATAGGAATTGTAACAGTCAATGTTATCAATGATATAAACTTTTTATTTTCATCCGATGATCTCTTTCGTAGAAAGTACAGGCGATGCAGGAACAAGTATTACTAAACACTATGTGTGTTTCTGTATGTGATAATTTGGTGATGCACAGTAAGAACGATTTTTACCACTCGCCAAACCACTTTTTTTAAGCCCTATGTTAGTATCTTCAAGGGAAGTTCAATCCCCTCTAGAGAATCACTTTTTTTTAACCCGAAACATGTTTCACTAACTATGGTAGCATCTTCAGGAAAAGTTTAATTTTCCCTGAAGAACCACTTCTTTTAATACCCGACACGTGCTTTGGCGAGTGGTAAAACTGTGGATCGTTCTTACTGTGCGTCACCAAAGACAATTAATAAATATTTGTTGGATGTGGAGCAGGAGGTTTCTACTGACGGGGCATCATACGGCCTGAAGGTGAAGAATTCTTCTGGCCCCCATAATCTGAATATCGAGTGTTGCAGAATATCCAGTATACTGATCTACATGCGTCACTTGCATCTTTAAACAAACTCAAAAGTATTTAATCTTAAACAATTTGAATAAAGTGACAGAACGTCTCTTACAAAATTTGCCATGATGTCCTTATTTTTAACATATTGCAGTTTCGAGTACAAATGGTAGCATATCCATACCTCTTATTTTCCACAAGGTGACGATTCAGCAACATGAATATTTCAAATATTTTACTTTTTTCCAACGTAATAACGTATAGTTGGGACTTATTTGGGGAATTTCATATTACCGTACGAAATTTGGTAATAGAAGTATTTAGTTGATAGTGTCTTGCAACAGATAAGGAGCAAAGATTTGAGAGAGGGTGGGAATCGAAGATCAACTCTAATGCTACCGATCAAGGATGAAGTGATATAATAACTCTGATATTGAATATAAAATGATTGATCAGTTGATGAACCCCGAATTGAAACATACTCATAATTTGAAATCGAGAAGATGATATTACCGCATCAATCTATGAGAACTTGCTGAAAGTAACTCCAATATTTTACCAAAACGTTGCATATGTCTCTGTGTGTATACTATGTATAAATTAAGGGATAGAGAATTATTTTTTTATAAATCTCTGTGAAATAGGGTTCAAGTACATTAATTAATAGGCAAATTTCATCATAAACTATAATATTGTTAAGAAATTACATACATCAATTGCATACGTATCTGTAGGTATGCTTTGGAAAAATTGAGTGTAGAGAATTTTGTTTTAAGCTTGTTTCACGAATCTCTGTAAGATATGGTGCAAATACAATAAATAATATGCAAATTTCATCATAAACTCTCATCGAGTTAAGAAATTACATGCATCAATTGTATAGGTATTCATCAATTGCCAGCCTTTTTTAATCCACAGTGTGGAGCTGACTGTTACCATTAAGATAATGATGTCTCAATTATTTATTTACCTGAATCTAAGGAATTAAAGTTTCAGTCACCCTAAAAATGGAAAATTTACTCACATCACTGACGTGAAACGTAGGTACACAAACATACGTCGGAAGTTACAGAAAGCAATTAGGTGTTCGAAGTGCAATAAACTGCTGCCATCATGCATGACTAGCATCTCCAATTACCTATTTCAGACTCTACTTACCTCCAGTCGTCCAGTCTAACCTACCATTACATCATTTCCTATTTGTAGTTCTATGTCGGGTCACGCATAAAAGAGGCTGGAGAAAAAGCACGTTAAGTAGGAAGTGAGTTACATTGTTAAACAGCGAAGAAAGCACACATGCTCGGGTGGTTTTTAGGCATCGATTGATGCCAAAAAATGGCCACAGAGAAGAATTTGATCATAGGCGGAGATGCAGCTTGTCTATAAACTATTATGACACCGGATAACCGAATATTGAATATTCATTCGGTTTGTAAGCGATACGATGTAGGATATAAGGCATAAGGTCTTATTGGACATCATTCCTTAATTATGCGACTAAAAAAATGGTGATAGATTGACCTGCAGACCTGCAAAATATATATGAATGGAAGTTAAAGGGACAGTAATTCATTTTTTCACTTCCCATATCTATTGGCGAGGAAGTATTATAATCGTGAAAGAAATCGAATTCAAAATATTGTGTATTCTTGATGGTTCTTCACATATACATCACGAAACCATGTAATTCCGTCGGCCTGTTGGTTGGTTGGTAATCTTTGGCCTCTTTATATGATATTTTCTGAATTCACACGAATTCACACGAAACCTTTTCATTTTGGAGAGCATTCCCGATTCACTGATAAACAACGGAATCAGTTATTCCATAGAGTTAGAGTTATCCGAATTCAGGTTGAGCATTGGTGTTTTTACCTGCAACGTTTGTAGTTACAAATAAATATCAAAATAATAGATTTAATGTAGACTCAAATTTACTACGATTGCTAGACGTCCATTTTTTTAGCGGATATACTTTTCACATTGTCATGTAGCAGTTCTTTTGAGTTTTGCAATACAGGATCTATTTTTGTTTGTTTTCCTTTCTGTTCAGGTTTTTTGAACCTAAATCTTTAGATTCCCCTCCGGGACCGGATAACTTGAGTTACGCACCAATAATTGCAGTTTCTCGGCTTTTCTCACTTGAACCATCTGGTAACCCTACAATTAAATCTCTTCTGTTACTGCCACTATGCAGACTCATCATTACCATAAACTCAAAATATTTGTGGTTATTTACTAAAACCTATTTATTAGAATGGAAATATGTATATTTATATCAATAAGTATTGTTCATTACGCCACAAATTCGATAAATGTATATATATTATTGAGAGCCGTTGGTCTACAGTAACGTATGACTGAACTATAAAATTTCCTATAATACAATCTGTTATTTTATTCGCTAATCAGATAATTCAATTACAATCATGACACGTGGCTCTTTTGAAAAATGCGGGCCCCTATAAACTCATAGCTGCGCTTGCCAACTGTGATTTGAGATAAGTAGCATACAAATACCATCACGATAATCAACATTCCATTGAAGGATAATTGCACAAATAAAGAACGCTTTTGTTTATGCTGACGATCAAACTATGGGGGAATGACGAGAAGCCCACTCACGTTTACAGCCGTTGAACGACTGCTATTATATCAGGCAAATCGTAAATCTGCGAGAACTTTTTTCAATCACAGAGCTGAAAGTGAAATATGAGTGAAAGAAAGCCTTTTATTCGACAAATCACGGACCAGAGCATTGCAAATATTTTTTCTCGATTTTTTTCAGTCCAATATACAAAGGGTAACGCTGAATAGCATACAGCATCAACTTTGCGTACCATCATTTTTAGATATGCGGAAATCAAGAGGTCCTGAATCAGATTTTTGACCATACTCTTTTTTTCACAAGGGAGCTTTTAAGATGGCATATAATTCCGAATTCCGTATTCTATGATGTCTATTCAATGAAAGCTCATGTCACTCATTATGGTCAATATGTTTGTCAAGCTGTAATTCTGTCACTTTTATTTGAGGCACGTAATCGCAGCAACTACCGTTTCCATCCAGTCTATACATAATGTAGTTCTTGGTACTTATAGACAATTCCATAAAACTCCACTTGAATAATGACAATTGGTAGCCTAGCAATTTTATACCTACCGCAATTTATTTTTCAAAACTTCCTACTATATTCTAGGAGATTCAAGTGGTTCTCCTCACTTCAGGATCTGGGTAATGTGATGCTTACTCTCTTCTAGTATAAGAGACCAATATAGGGGATTTTTAGCCCTTTGCAATGATGGATTTCGAAATATTCACAGATGAGATATTTCACCACAATCACAGAAAACGCACCGTATTACTAAAAAGGTAGAGTAAAACAATTTCACTAAATTTGAACATCTAATATATGTCCTCGCATCGAAAAATATGTCCAAGCGGTAAGCAATTTCAAGTAGCGAGTCAGTCTACTTGACGCTATTGTTTTGGTAATGTGATGATACCCCATCTTGAGCCATATGCGTCTATGGACCCCACAAATTCGTCCGCAAACATTTGCAGAGTGCCGTCAGCAACTCTGGCTGTTTGTTTAGGAAACAAATAGACTCGCCACTTACAAGCATCCACCCTGATGGGGTATTTATTTATTTTCTCAGTGGATTTGAACGAAACGTTGCAGTAAGCCAAATACATTGAGTGTTTTCACGGGATAACCGAATACCTGTCCCAATGTTTGACTTTTTGCACTTTGCTGTCGAGGAATTTCGTGGAAGGCTGTGTAAATAAAGAGAATCGCATAGGATAAGTGAGGCATGTGTTCTTTAACGGAACCAGTGAGTGCTTGATAACACAGGAATGCATAAATTCACAAACATAGCTAGTATATATAGTATCTTCAGACAAAAAGTTGATGCGTTTTTATTTTGAGAAAAAGTTACATTTTTTTCGGTACAGTATCTTGTATCTTCTATATATTTAACGTAACTAAAACACTTTTAAAAATACAAAATTATCTAAAAAGCAGGAAAAATGAGTAGCATATTTCTTTTCATAAAAGAATCATCTCACTCAACGGCATCAAAAAGTATCTTGAGGTGTGTAAAACATTACAAATGGTAATCTGGTCGTTATCTCAACAGACGTCAAAAGTTAAAAGGCCTGGCGTATACGACAAATTTTAGAGAAGCATAAAGGAAGGTCCCTCTTCCGTTTCGATACATAACTCAAGCCCGTCAACCGTGTCTACTAGGGGTGACCTACAAGGGTGACATTGATTTCCAGAGTTGTCACCGTCGGTGGTAAAATATTCACAGGGGTAGTCCTGGGTATTGGGTATCCGGAAACAGAACCGTCTTTACAGATATCACTCTACGAAGATGTGTTGTGGTTCGTTTTAGGGCGTCATTCCAGTAAGTCCATAATTAAAGGTGAAATCTTTCCAAACTTCGTCTTGCGCCTATTGCGCCTCAGATATTGATTTTTTAGATGCCACATAAGGTGTACAAGAGCTACTAAAGAACGGTATGACCAACATATCCATGTTTGCATGAGTTATATTGATGTTGTTATTTACTTGTCACCATTACGTCACTTTGCATATTACTCGTTTCTAATGTCCGATTATCTCAACAACCTTAAGCATAATCCAGAAACTCCAACATATAACATCGTGAGATGTTTTATTTATTATCGAATGCATAATCATTGTATCAACTATAAAATGGAGGTCGCCTAAAGATAGATTCCACATCATGTTCAACAGTAAACTGCAATTTACTGTTGAAAAGTCGCATGTCTAATTTTGTGATACATTTGTCAACCATAGTATGAGATCACAAATATTAACAAGATTATACTATTCGCAGTACAACTAGTTTCTAAAAGAGGTCAAACACCTTCTTCACAACAGGCAAATCCCGCATAACCTCATCAAAACAATAGAAGATATATATGAAGCAAATCAGATCAAGCAAAAATAAATGGGGTCTTGGTCGAATAACTGTGGGTGGTTGTATTCGATAAGGGTATTTCCCGTCCCCATTTTTTCAATTATCATTATGCAGGGAATTATAAGAACTGTACGTTTACTGGAAGAAATTAAAATCAAGGTGCAAACTGGAAGTTGACGGCAAATTTTTCCTGCATCAATATAATTCAAGTATTTGGGCATAGAAATCTCAGATTATGGTGATGTTGTGGTAGGAAACCATATGCAGTGTCTGCATAGCCCTTCAAAGACTGCATATACATATAGCGATTTTTCTTTATCTTTACTTTCACATGGGCGAATTCTAATTCTAATAGCAAAATATGCTATTCATGATAAAAACCAACTTCAGTCTACCTCTATTTTACTATCTTCTTCACCTAACACCGCCTCACTTTAAGATGGTCAGTAAAAAATACTCTTAGCGGCTCAAAAAGCTTGAAGTATCAACACGTATTTACATATTTATCATATTCTCAATCATTCTAAGATATATGAAAAAATTGTGAGAGCCATAGCTGTAATAAATTCGTAATTATTTTTATACATGAATTTTAAAGATGGTTAGTCAACAATGAGTAAATAGCATGAGTTCCTTTAGCTTGACTTGCATTTATTATTATAGTTATCCGAAGCGAAAAAAATATTTGAGTTTGTATATACAAAAGTAAATTAAAGTAGTTTTGCAAGCATTCTGGATTCAACTATACCGCCAAGACTTATGGGTAGGATTATCTTTCCAATGCCGGCCCTGGATCTATGGTTAATGGCTCTGGTAGACGAACACGTGAGGGTCCACCCCCGTCTATTCACGTGACGTTTGTCGCCAGATAATTAATCGATTAGGCGAAAAATAAGACAAACAAGAGCCCGCCAAGCCACTTTGGGATTATTTTTGGTTTTAGGAAATGAGGGGAGTGGCTGATATGAGAGCGCGGCAAGGAAACGGAGATGAGTGACAAGGGGATGTTTAGACTTAGTGGATGAACAATTTGTGCACCGAAAGATCATCAGGAACACAAGCTGTATATTTTTTTGGAATTATCACTAATAGTGTTCTGTTTGGTACAATACAGTTTCAAAGTGCAATAAAACAGTTAATTTATTTATTTCTGACTCTGTTCAAATCTGGGTAATTTCGCGATCAAATCAGACATATGAGCAATTAACGTTATAGTTATGCGGAATCGCATTGCCACTCTCTGTTGCGCTAATCAGTGTATTATACAGTCGAGCAAGTACACAAATATTCCAAGCTGCGGTTCGCACTGTTATCGCAAATTTATTTGTGAATTTAGAACACCCACAATTACACCCTTCCTTATCGTTGCACTTTTTCTTCATTCCTTTCTTTTCTTTCCACTGACAATGTCAATTCCTGGTTTCCCAGACCTGACAGATTATATAAACTGACCTAGCGAAGGGCAAAGGTCCCACGAAACGCCCTGACAAGATATGACGTATAGTATAGTCAACATATTTGACAAGACAACGAAGCATAAGTTGCTATGGGATGAGTATGAAACGTCGTGATCTCAAATAATATATTTCATTGGAAAAAGAAAAAAGCTGTCTTCAAATTGTTAATCTTATGCTATATAGTCACATGAAATGGAACTAAAATATATGATAGAAATTATGTGACTTATAGAGGAGAGTGGTACAGTACAGAAATTATATTCTAACAGTATAATACTTAATTTACACAATACATGATTCATTTTCTCTGTGTCTACTAATCCCCTTGACCACCTGCCTTTTGTCATTCGAACAGAAGAGATCTGTTAGAAAATCGCGTCCTCCCACCAAGTGAAAATTCGATACGCAAGAATTAGAATCCAAAGCCGAAAAGTCTCGAAGCGGCTGTACAGCGACTGTCAAAAGCGCCGTGGCTCTTTGAAAATCCCTACCGCATCGAATCACACAGCGGATCCTTCGGGCGCATTTTCACCTGGCCATTTTTCGAAAACAAATTTTATACCAATTGTTCGTCGGCTGTGTTGTGTGCGTTCCGCCAAAATTCGTGGGTAATCAGATTCGTGCCGTTAAATTTTGCTTGAGAACTGTTTAATGACGGATGTAGAGGATTCAAGTAGATTCTTGAGCAGCGTGTCAACCGCGTGGTTAAATACACAATAATGCGAGGAATTGAGACTCCTGTCCAATGTTTATTGAATTTGCATGAACTAGAATATATTTGCATAGATGATGTCCAAAAATGTGTTGACTGTGATTGTGAACGTTGTACTCAGTAAGCACATACATATGTAATATTAAATATGTAAACTTGCTACTCCTGTGTATCAGGCCGATTAATTAAGCTAAAAAAAGCTTTTTCATTTATTCATATATCAATATTTTTAAGATCAATCCAATAGCAGGAGATTATTCATCATGTGTCATCCTGTGGAATTTAAAATATTATGTTTTTCAATACTAGAGCTCTAGTGTCTCATTTTAGTCCGTCTTTTTATAAAGTTGTTCTTGATTACTATATAACTCAATATAACTAAGTATACATTTTTTTGTATAGGTTTGTACAATAGAGTATAAGTATTTAAAGTGAGATAATTAGAAGGCTAGTTGGTCCATCTAATGCCTAATGGAAAGGTTATGTGACGAGTGACGTCATGGAAAAAGCAGAATTTTTGTACTGGAATATGTAGGCTAGTTGGCAAGATAAGCAAAGGAAGTAGTACTACGTGTGTGCAAAAATAGAGCTTTGTAAATAGAACTTCAAAATGACTCAAAATACCCCTTCAAAACGTTGATTAAGACCTAGAACGATTAGGAACCTGAGAAGCGAATAAAAATAAAGTATGAAGTGTTAATTTTTTTTTTGGGTGAATCGATAAACACGGAGAAAAGCAAATGAGTTTTAGGGATGATTTGATCGCTTCTTTTTAATATCGTCGTCGCGGATGAACTAATTTAACAAAAACAGTAATAAGCTACAGTGACCTCATATCGTTTCGCTCTACAAATTTAATCAAAATTGGTTCCGCAGTTACTAGGATTACGTGGTCACAAACAAGCTACGAACACAGACGCCGACCGACAGATTAGGGCAGGTAGAAATGACTGACGTCCAAAAACGTAATACTTATCTCAAATTTTAATATTTTCGGGACCACAATACTCGCTTCAACAAAATCGGAGGTTACAAACAAAAATTGTTCCATTCGTCTGAAGTTATATCATAATTATTGTGATACAATTATTATGCCCCTCTGATTTATAGCATACATGGTATTGCTAAAAACCTTTGACATATAATGAAGTCTCTGTGTAGTATATTTACAACTTCCACTGTTGTCTACAATGTATGTCTAATCCAAAAATAATTTCCAAGAGAAACTCAGTTATAATCGCAGTAGTAACCCGCTTATTTCATTGAATACGAATTCGAATCACCTTCCAATTAACCGTGGTGAGGCGACATAAGCGTCACCATATAATTTTGTATTCTATCTAAATGAATATGTAATGTAAACCTAGCCGCCTGTCTGGACACAAAAAGCGCCACTACTGCCACTGGCTAGTGTCATTAAACCATAATCGGTTATAATGTACATACTTTGTAATTATAATTAATTCATATAAAAGTTCTGGTCCAAAGCACATTATCATATTGATTTACGAAAACATATTAATGAAAAGATAAAAATGGACGAACAGCTCTGGAGGATTTATCTATTCAATCTACAATGGACACTAATTTAGATATTTATCGATAATGGTATTCATATATTTTGAAACCAAAGTACAAGAAGAAGCGCTTTCAGAATTATTCTTGATAATAATAATAATAATAATAATAATAATAATAATAATAATAATAATAATAATAATAATAATAATAATAATAATAATAATAATAATAATAATAATAATAATAATAATAATAATAATAATAATAATAATAATAATAATAATAATAATAATAATAATAATAATAATAATAATAATAATAATAATAATAATAATAATAATAATAATAATAATAATAATAAGTCTTAGTTTAGATCAGGTTTTTCATACAAATGGATTAGCACAATATATTTCATCTATTACCAAGTTGAATTGCTCTAACTTTTATGTTAAATTATTCATATCACTGAAAGTTTGTTTCATTTATCTGTTACGTCAACATTGTGAAAGTAGTTTCACTTCCAAATAAACTGGTTTTTTTGAGCCAGGGTCAAAATTAGGTCGCAATCCTGTGGTCTCACCAAGGGTCACCAACTGGTTTCATTTGGGGTCCATACTCCCTACTTCAGTGTCGCGGTCCGTCTTCACTTTTTACACTCAGAGTCGTAACTAGGAACTGCGTTCTCCAGGGGGACAACACGAGGAGTTAAAAACTGCTACAGAAATCATTTGCTACCTTATCAAAAATGCCTTCAAAGAAAACCTCTTCCCTGAGACCTTGTCGCACCTAACAACACCTGAAGGGCAAAAAACCTCGTCGTCGTCGAGGACGAGAGGTCCACATCTGGATCGCTGTCCGCCATTTGGTGACCCCAGATCTATACTAATGTCATCGTATACTCTCAAGGCTTCTCCAGTTTATTTAATTTCAACATTTCCATTGTATCATATGGTTACAAGGATTGCAAAATCTGTAAGCTTTTACCTTCGTTGTAGCTGACGAGATCGCTTTTACCCTATGTTGTGTCTATTAAAACGCCCAAACTCATAAATGGGATTTTTGATCACCTTCAATTTTACAGCCTCACTCGGGCATAATTGTGCAATTTTTACAACGCAACTCTTCGATCGTTTTGAGTTTCCTAATTTCATCTTCGCAAAAATCAATATGTCGACAATTATTTCTTAATTGATAACCGTGCTTGGCGCCAGGCCTTATCAAAAGTTATGATATTAAATTGCATCCAAGGTACGGAAGTCTACGTCTACGAGTTTCGTCTCCATCAGTTTGTAGTGTTTACTTCCAGTATGTAAATTGATCCGTAAATAATGATAGGACTTATAAAAAAGTGGTAAATTACGTCGTTAGGTGGAGTACGACCAGGGATTAATGAATAATATTTGCATACATGATATTAATTTACCCGTGGCACCAGCTTTACTACTGGATCGAGTATAGAATTAGCTGAAGTAACTTAATTTTTTGCTAGAAGACATTTTGTTATTCAAATTACAAGGCAGTGGTGATGAAGGTGGCTAAGTACATTAGAGTTCATTTCCTCCTCTAGCAGACAACTGTACATTTGAGTAGGTTATATCCGGAGTTACATATTAGCTTTTGAATACGATAAATATGTTAGTAGATATAATTAGCAAGTGCTAGGCTTATTTGAAGAAGTATTTTTCTTTGAATATTGCACAGAATCTGACATTAATGACCATTGCCGAAATAATTAATTTTGCAAAAATTCATTCCTTTATCTATAATATCTGCAGAAATTAGTTGATAGATCAAATCCGATAGGGACGTTTACTTCCCATTTTTCAGAATGCATGTGGCTAAATAATTGTGGCATATAGGTCAGTTTTTATTATGCGCTGTAAATTGTTTCTTTATGTGCATTATCTGCACCTGTGTTCCTAAATTATTTTTGTATTGTTTTTAATTCACTGAATCATCTACTGCTTTTTAATTATATACATTACTACAAGCTATTTGTTTTCTAATTCCAGATTTTGTTTTTAAGAGCTGCGTCGTTCAATAGAAATGTTGGATAAATACTTTTGTGCTAATGCATATACAACGATATTATATGGTTTAGTTAATGAAGGCAGTACAACAAAGCAGGAGCATATAGCTACAGGAAATGAAGATATATAAAGGTACAAAGCAATTACTCATTCTATAACCATTCTAGAAATTATCTCAAATACTGAAAACCATTCATGATAATCAAATAAAAATAATTAAATCAGATCCTACTTAGTCAATGCAGAAGAAAGAAATATGATACGTGTGGCTTAGGTACTGTAATGCTGTCTATATAGGTTAAACATATAGTCTAGAACTCTAGAGTATAGAGTAAAGAAAAATAAAAATGCCTGATTCCTCAGTGCATGGACCTGTGTTTGGAACCGTTCCAGAAATTTATACTGTTCCAACACTGTCTGGTAACAAAGAGAAAATTGTGGCCATGTAGCGAAAATGAAATTCAGGCCACCTTTGAAAAATCTGGATAGCAAAAAAAGGTAACAGTAAACAGTGTGAAAAGTTTAAAATTTTGATGATGAACTTCTTTCGAAAGCACGCCGTCCCTAGCCTCAGACCCGGTGGTGATTTTCCCCTCGTCCCATTTTGACGGGACTGTCCAAGATGTTGACGCGCTTTGTAGATACGAACTGTGCAAATGGGAATTTGTGTAATATTACACTACACTGATTATATTTTTGCAAGGGATATAAGTCTCCGTCCGTTCTTAAAAACGTCCATCAGTAATCCGTCTGCATCCGGATTAAGAGCCGTTTTGTCCATGTGCAAAGTCGGCGGAAGACAAAGTGCCTGGACGTGTCGGAGCGGCACCTCTGTGTCGGCGTGAATTCGGCGCCGTGCCGGCCTTTGCTAAAGGACTTTTTGGAAATCTGTGACAGTGCGAACCGCCTTTGTCCCCATCCTTCCTCTTTTATGCTGGTACCGCTTGGGGCACTCTTGATTGCTGCGCTTCGCGAACAGATACTGCTGTTGCACGTGCGTGCTAATCAACCGTGACTTCCTCAAGTATACAGGGCTGGACTCGGTATTCTGCAACCCATAACTTTTGTAATAAAGGAGTTCTAATTAAAATTTAATGAGCGGTAATCGAAAGAGAATACCGAATTTTGGTAGTATGCAGTTGTCCTGAAATTTCCCAGAAACTGTTCATCTGATTGCAACAATTATCCTTTTTTATTGGCTCTGAAGTATCATTAAATTAAATAATCAGTGATTGATCCATCGAAGCAGTTCTAATTGTTTATAGGATATGGACTGATAAGTGTTTTACTGGTTATTGGTATATCAGGGTACCCTTGATTATTGGTGCAATAGTCTGTAAAAAAATTTGTTAATCCTCAAACACTTAGATTATTTATAATTATAAATTACGTAATAAAACTAATTTACAAAATAAACCTTTCAACCTTTTTCCAAACCAACAAAAAATAAAATTAAAAACTAAATGCAAATGTTTTTTCTTCTTTCATCAACCACTGACACCAACCTTTATTATTAATTATGCTAAGATTGAACATTTTATTTCGTTGTGACTAGTAGTCTTCAAATCGGTTTGATTTCATAAAAATCAGATCTTATACAATAACAGAAAATGAGTTCTTTATATACTTTTAGTCAGGTTATTCAAAACTTCCGGAGAGATACAGTTTTATTGATGGCATACGTAACCGACATCTATACAAATTTTATCATACCTAACTATAATATCAATGACTCAAGTTGGACCTAAGAATTGACCTATTTTGATTGACAACGACATACATTTTGCTTCAGTAAATATTCATACTGTATTTAAAAGATGAAGAATATAGATTGAAGGCAGCAACAACAAATCAAACCTATATTTCATTTTAGGTAGTTCAGAGTTTGAATAATAGCTATAGATATCGATATCCGGTAATTTTAAATAAGTCACTATATCAATAAAAACCCTATCATTGTGTAAGTACGATACGGTTGCAAGCTTGGACTCATCAAAAAATAATGGTACTCAAATCTCAATCTATTCAATACATAGATCTAAGTGTCAGGTCCATGTCATAGCAATGTTAGAATGCAAATATTCTTAGTGTTACTAAATTTGATTTTTTCATTTTTAGTTCCAATTTAAACCAAAATGAGTTACTGATTCTCTAGTCAATGAGAACAGTTTTACAAACCTTGCTAACATCATCCTTGATCCTTGATCCTGCCCTGGGTTATTCCGAATAGCAGGTAATGATATTCTTACAAGCCAAAATCAATTCTGTATGCGTTATTGGGACCTTTGTGCTCTGTAATTTTTTCCAAAACACAATCAACAAAAACCTTCACGTTCTTGACTGGATGTAGCCTTAAGAAAAGATGAAAGTTAAAGTGTCATCATCCACACAATGCAAGCGATACTTATGAGTTTAGAGGAAGAGGGCTAACTTGTGTACGAACTTAAATATTCCCACTATATTAGGAAATGGATGCAGGTAGAATATGCAACAAGTAATAGTTTTCTATAGATAAATGGTTGTTTAATTCGTCCATAGCAGAATTTTGTTTACCAAATCGACACAAGTAACAAAACATTCAAAATTAATATTATATTGTACATTCAACAAATGGAGAATATTTGCTCCACAGGAGATCTTTTGAGTTCAAAGCATCAAAGTATCGAGTCGTCGCAATCGATACATTGAGAGCGTTCATTAAGAAGTATATCCTTTACAGCTTTGCCTGACACTTTGAAGCTTGTTAAAAAATCTTATTGTGACAAACTTAATAGGAATTGATGAGTAAAAGTTTTGTCGAAATGTTCCTTATTACTAAAATGCAAATGATGAGATAGGTGTTTGAATGCGAGATGAGTCGGAGTAAGAGAAGTTAAGTTTATAATTCCAAAAGTGACCAAGGAACTAATGTATAAATAACACAGAAAGCAGTCGAACATTTTCCACCAGATTCAATAATATCGGTGATTAGTAATGCACAGAAACGTGACAGAATAGTGTAGAATATTAGAAATACTCAAAGCTTTGTACCTACTACTAAATTAGGGGCTCAACTTGTTACATATCGAGTCGCTGTATATAAGTTTTCTTTGTAGTGTGTTAACCTATTCCTTGGGTAGCATCTACGGCCATAAGCCATGGTAGTAAGGATCGTTGCAGACAAATTCTGCAACAATGGTAAATACAAATGTCCCAATTGATGACCATGATGTCACTACGAGGCACAAACAAAATAAGAAGTACTGGTAAGGGTACAATTCCTTAACTTTTCTGGAAACTTCGCTGTAGGTGTACCACACACCTATTCCATGCTTCCTTAGAAAACCAAATCCGTTATTTCAATAGCGCACCTTAGACAGCTGCTCTCTTTATTTTCAGGGAATATTCTACCATGTTTACGTTTGTTTTGCATTTAGTTTGACACGTTTAGGTCAATAGCTTTATTTTGTAGGTGCAAGCGTACAATAGCTACCCATGTGGTAAGGTAGATTTGCCCAATGCGCCGTTGGATGGATCTCTTATTCAGAAGGCGAGCATCACGCCGAGAGATGCGTTGTTCGTTTTAAACTCTATTTGTGTAGGATTGGAGTATATTGTTGTTGATTAGTTATCTTGACATTGTGTATAAGAAAACCTTCGTTTAGTGCTGGCACGTTTACCGGGAAGTAAATACAAATCAATCTGTATTCAACGGAGGTAGTCCTCCGTAATGAAGAGATTATTACTACATATATACCCTTAAGAAAATATACATCAGACATGATGACAGACAAAAGACCAATGGAGTTGTGCTTCCAAATAATAAAATGGGTTGAAAGTATTGTGAAAGTTGCCAGTTTTTTTATATTAAAACAGGCATACAGAAATTCAATCAAAATCAGATATAGCTTGTGATAACGCTTCTTGATAACCTCTGAACCGTTCATTTAATCCTCAAGTACCACTCGCCAGTTTTTATCCATAAATGCTACTATTGCGTCCCATGTACCTGTTTTTATTTACTGCATAAAAATGAAACTAATAAAAAATAAACCTTGATTTCCTTCAGTCAAAATACTTTAATAGTTCACAAACGTAGTAAGTAAAACTACTCAAGTGCACAATTTATACATATTATTTCTGAAAACTGGAGACTAACATGTATTTTACATGCTGAACATTGATTGCAGGTTTTCCGCTCCCAGTTTGGTAGACATATTCGACACCTCGGCATTTTTGATTAATTGATACTGTTTTTTGCAAAAACTTTCCTTCATATTTCACATTTCACGTTCTGACGAAACATTATAACAGAGTCAAGCAACATCAACACTCATCTCCAATCGTGGCACACGATGGCGCTGCCCATTGGAATCTTACTAAGTCAAGGTCCTAACGCTTGGACCGCCTTAAAGTGTTGAAAGTACATTAAGTGTATGCACTCTCCACTATACATAAGACCTGCTCATCAGTTGTCACTTTCTGACGTGAATGATTCCGAGATAACGGTACATCGTAAAAAGTGCTTCCAAAGAACAAGGAATGTCGCTGTACACCTTTGTTAATACATGTCGGAAGGGGTATGTGGAACCGCTTCGAAGCAGTCCAAGTGTTATGACCTGCTTGACTTCTTAAGATGCCAATGGCAGCGCCGTCGTGCGCGACACTAGTTGTTGATGTTATTTTTTGTCGATTTAAGTTCTTTTACAAGATTTTCCTTCTTCTTAGTTTTTAAGGTGTGTATTAGAGATATTAATTTATTTTGTTTTATTATTTTCGATGCTCAGAGACTGCACGCCACTTAATGCACACCTTGGATTTCATTATTCACTGTTTTTAACCCTCTAAAATGAGGAAATTGTGGTGCCACTAACACTTGCAAGCGTTTAAGCAGAAATTTCAAAGATGGTTTATAATAATGCAAAATGTTACTACCAATCGAGAGTTTTTTCATTAAATAATTGACAATTTCTTGGCAATTGTGTTAAATTATGGAATTTAATTAAAATTAGTTATCATGACTTTTAGCACTTTAAATGGGTAGAATCTTTTAAGCTGATTGATATCCATACATACTAATACTTAAATTCATCTCACTTTTCCTGTTAATTTAAACCACATATGACTACTAAACAAACTTAGAGTTTCATCTGCCGGTAGAACGACGCATTTTGTATACCTTGGAAAAGCTTTCAGACGCAGCCGAAATTTCGGTGAAGTTTATTTAGTACTCATATCTATTTTGTTAATGGCCAGCGCAGGTGCCATAATTCTGAACCCACAGGATAAGTTTCAGTGGTTATAATTCTGCATTTACACATTAATTAAAAAACGAGAAATGTTATGTGAAACATTAACAGGTAAAGTTTGTTGCCGATTCAGAAATTTATTTGATGATCGTTTGGAGGTGTCCTGAGAGACATTTTTAGGGAATCATAATCTTACTAAACTGTCTATTTTAAGGTGGATTAGGAAATATTAATTAGAAAAAGATGTTAAGAGGTTCTATTTTCGTAGATCTTTGCAGTCCCTTACTATTTTTGAATCTCGTATAAATATAATATAAATAACTTCAAATGAATATTAGAAAGTCCTTAAATCCTTATCGCCAAACGTCGCGCGCTATGGTGCTGCCCATCGGCTACTTATGAAGTCAAAGGTGTTAGGTATTTGTCATTTGCCAATGGACAGCCTCATAGTACGCGACGCTTGGAGATGAGTGTTGATGTTGCTTTCACACCCTTGACTGGGTTAAGTAAATACCAGCCAATTGCTCTTTACAGTTAGACGGCCAGGCTATACTGACGAGTCTAGGCTAAAGACGAAATATGCATGTCTATAGCAAGTCTGATGCCTAGTGCAAACACTTAAGAGAGTACTTAATCAATATAATTAATCATTTGTATATCCAACTCATAAATCTGAATACTATTATAATCTAAAGCTCTTTCCAATTATAAATGATAGGTCTTTCGATTTTTCACCTCATTTTTCGAATCGTTGGTATGCTGTATCGCTATGTTTAGCGTGACGTCACCAATTACTGCTTCGACTGTCATAAAAATAACGAACTGATATAATTTTTTTTGAATGAGCTATCATTTCGGAGCAAGGTTAAGAATATTGTAACTAACAAAATTTTATAGGTGCGGTTAAAACTCTTTCCAGTTGGTTCAAGATTATGATTTTAAATGAATCTATTTTGTTTGGTTTGTCGATTATATGACTTAACCTAGAGTATTATAAACATACAAACTTATCCATTATATTGTAGATAATATAATGAACCAGACAAGGACACTAAACCACAGAATAAGTTTCAAAAGTTAAATTAATACAAAAATATTTGTTCACGCCTTTTAAAATATATGAAATGAGTTTTCTATGAGTCACACATCATGAGGAAAATAAAGCCTTTGCTATTTTTCTTCATTTGCTATAACCAACGGTTGCTCCAAGCTCACATCCTAGAAAAACAGTATTTCCTGTAGTGAATGTAAGAATTTCAAAGCACTTCAAAACACCTTGCCATGGCGTTAAAAACAAATCTTTCAGCAAATGGTAATAGCTGTCCACGAACTAGCCTCTTCGGACCCTATGAAACACGGACTGGCGCCAACAGCTTCCTGGCTGTTAACATTCGCGTCGTCATCTTTGCGTCGCCAGCATTTTGTTGCCTGTCTCAGATGATTTCCAGCAGAGTAATAGTGTTGAAAACAGCCACTTGAGACTTATCCCTAATGAGAGAGTTTAATATGCTGGTCTGGAGTATGTCCCTCGTTATCTATAAGGGTAAGGGTGTGCTTACAGCCAGACAAGGCGCCACGCGTCGTTTAGGTAAACAATCATCAAAACTTGCATCGTCTGGTTAATTGACATTTTGCATGTACCTGCTTTATGAATACCAAAGCGTCTTTACGGGAAGCTCTGAGATGTCTTGCAGCTCAACTAGAAATCTACGGTTCTGTAGCCATAAAAATGCGGAATGCAAAAAATGCTATATTCGTAAAACAAAACTGAATAGAAAATTAAATATGTTAGTTCATGCACCATTGAACAGTTAGTGAACGACAAAATCAATTCTTTATAAGACGTTGCCTGAATCTTCTCTGAAGCTTGTGAATTTCTCTCCAAGAAATTGTATTACACCACTTGTGCTAATTCATTTAGCGTGGTCAAGGGTGAACATGTTGCATTCCGCTTCAGGCGCAAACTAGCCATACACCCTTTTGGTATTAAAATAGTATCAACATAACTGAAAAACACAGCAGGTTCACAATACACCTTGAACTCTCGTGTCAGAGACCTCAGATAGACCGCAGAATTAATTTCTGGCAGAATTATTTTGTGCTAATTTCAACAGTACGATCACGATCCCCAAAACCTTTGGAGCATTTCTTCGTCAATCATATTATTTGATCTCTATAACCAACGTTTCGTAAACTCATCACAGACACGAAGACAAATATATTTCTTGAACCTTTAATGCAGAGACCTTTACATCTGTTTCATTACTTTGGAACTTACCTACTTATTATTGTGCTGCTCTCAATAATCGGACCATTGCTTTTATTAATTGGTTCGAGCTAAATCTATATATTACTACTGGAATGATAAGCCCCCCAACTTCACAAAGGTGAAATAAACATTACATCTAGGGTCAAGACATGTATAATAATACATTTTTCATTTCCTTATTACTGAATGTACTGCTGTCAGAGAGACCGTTGCAAAAAGTCATCCATAAAATTATTCACATGAATGATTTCCAGAAGCCAACAAACAGAAGCCATAATGCCGCTTTGAGGATATTTGCAGAATCTCGACCATCGTTTAGCTCCAACTTCAAACTCATTCTTTCGACAATAGGACGTGACGTTTACGGAAACTGGGGATATAGTCCAGTAACTGTTGGTGACTATTCAACGCTACGTTAACTTAACAAAGTTACTGGTACTGATATAATTATTTCATTTCCTACAGCAGACGTGATGTTTATGGCGGCGGTGTAATTGCTAAAAGTAAAAAACTACGACAACTCTTCCAAAATGTTCTTTCTTGAGTTTATCTTATCGTTTTCAGGCCTTGTCACAAAATTTATTAGACGGTCAAAGTTTTGATGAGCAAACACTGTAGATGTGGCTACAGACATGCATGTTTGGGTCCCAGCTTAGACTTTCGTCAGTGTAGCTATCACACACTTACACGGGATATGTTTTGCCTGGGGTGTACCTAAATATCAAAACAAGTTTGCTTTCAGCCACCCTGTTACACTGACGATACTCTGAGTATAAAATCTTTTATTTGTGAAATCACGTTTATTTGTACAGGTTACTGGATCGGAAACCGATTTTCTAAATCTAAATAGGTTATTTTCATTTATAAAACATATGACTATTCTTTTATATTTTCATTATCTTTTGAAATTTAATTGGAATAATCCTAAAAATATGTATTAAATAAAAATAAAGCTTTTTTGTCCTCGTCATAGTAAAAATAGTTCAAAATTCATCAAAATCCGAATGGTCATTTTTTTGAGTTATAGAGAGAAAAATAGCCAGACAGGCGGACCGATGGAAATGAGTGACTTGGTTTCTTGTGATAGCAACCACATGATTTATAGAATTCGAATGTTTTCCCTATTACAACACTCCCGCATATTGGTGCGAGAAGTATAAAACTGAATGAGCAACCTTTTCGATCTGCAACAACTGCACTATCAGCCATTGCTTCATACTAATTCATTCCACGAGGGAACGTGACATTTTCGAATTCTATATGGCCATAGCACACGTGTTGACAAAACCAATACGTTAAAAAGGCATAATTTATAACTATTATAAGTCGTCGTGAAAAGGCCATTCATATGGAACCGCCGTATTTCGGTGAGATTTTGAAAACCACACCGACCAAAGGGCATGGGTATCGGCCCAGTTTAGCCCCGGTTCTGCCCTTTGTCAAACCTTCCTTTCATTTTCCTCCTGCTTTTCTAAAGGCGACTTTTGACGCGTTGACTATGGGGTTTGCGTTTCTTGAATATTTCTGAGGACTTTGGATTGTAAAGACGAATAAGGGGACGGGGATAATGAGATAAAACCTCGTTGGGAATAGAAACGACTCTTTATTGTGTTTAGTAGCGCTACTTTGTCGAGTTTTAGGCGCGGTTTCAGCCATACAAAATCTTTCAGAACTGTGTAGCTAAGGAAAAAAGATCCTATAAATCTTGTGATATAATTTTGTCACACATGTGTCTGGTGCTTTATGAATGAATCGTTACCATGTGTCGGTTACCGATGGAATAACATTATTAACCCTTCATATACTCATGTTTTAGACGAATCACAAAATCATGCATTGTAACTGATTTCGATGTAAGTTTGATTTCGTATTCAAGACATTTTCTACTATTTATTTTTTCTCACTCGTCTGATCATGCTTTCCATTTCTCAGTAAGCCCACATTTCTGGCATCCAGTTCCACCTACATTTAATTGGATATTTTATAAAATAGTTGAGATAAAAAATAACGACAATTAGAAGAAATGAGTGACAGTAGAAGCTATATACTTCCCACAACCTGCAAGCAGAACAAACCAATATTAAAATTAAACGCAGTGTCACGATTTGTCTACTCAACGTAAAAATGTATGAAAAGAGTAATATACATAAAATGCATTAAATATCTAGGGAAATACAGCCTTCACTACACTGTTGATACTTGTTTCAGTTCAAATGAGGGCAAGTGGGATGATCTCAGGAATTAATAGCAATCCTTTCCATGGAATGATGTATGTCTCGAGTCCGGACACCCATCATCCTATGGATAAAAAATGAACCGAAGCTGCAGAAGTGCAGTAACATCGAAAAAACAACGATACAGGGAAACCGAAGTTTCATTGAAGCCAGAAGTCACTGTAAGCGGGTCATTGATAACACCAAGGAGGAGCACAACCAAAAAGATTAAGAACAAACTACTCTCATATTTTAACTCGTCCTGATCATTCTGGTCAGTAGCCAAGGCTGTTAGGCAGAACTTCTATTATTCGTCAATACCACCACTGACGAGAGATGTTTCCATCGCTTCCGCCCCCAAAGAAAAAGCAGATACCATGGGGAAGGTTTTTGCTGCTAATTCAACAATAAATTTTTAAGGAGGCACTCCATCACGTACCATCAGCGTGGGCGAAAAAATGCCAGAAATAAGGTACCAGCACCGAGATATAAAATACATTCTTGAAAACTTGAAAACTGGAAAACCTTCTGATCTAGACCAGATACCAGCAATCGTCCTGAAGCGTTGCGCCGTGGACCCTACACCAGTCTTCTGCAAACTAAGTGAGGCGTGTTCTCCACTGGATGAAAAATCGGTCGCTTGAAACCCGCTCCTAAGAAGGGCAAAAAAAGGTACCCAGAAACTACAGAATGACTCTGCCCTGCATCATGTCCAAGGTCATGGGGACTGTCGTTAACTTGTAACATCTGAAGTACCTGGACAGAAACAATATCATCAATGATCGCCAATATGGTTTCCGTAAGCATAGATCCACGGGAAATCTTCTGGCAGTCACGTACATTTGGCCATTGAACTTCACGGGGACTCTCGAGACGTCGGGGGTGGCATGAGAGGCTTCTGATCAAGCTTTCTGCCTATGGGTTGCCACCGGATCTAGGTAGTGGATGCATATGCTACTGATTCATTTACCAACCATGCTGGTGGTCCACAGGGATCAGTCCTTTTTTCAACGCTTTACATCAACGAGCTGTTGGATATGACATTATATCCAATTTACAGCTTCGTGGTTGACAACACCCTTGTTTCCTGCATAGAACCAGGCAAACCACTGCCATCCAGAGAGATCTCACGTCGACGAGAACATGTTTCTTATATTAATGAGGTCCACAAACGATAATATTCTACCTGTTTTGCAGAGTTACCTTAGAGATGGAATACCTACATGCCACAAACACTCAGGATCATCACTTAGTATAATGCAGTTCAATTTTATTTAATACAGTGGATACCATAGGAACTGAGACCTGTTGAGATACACACACCACATACATATGTATCACAGAACATCAGTCGTCATAAAACGACAAATGGGCGAGTATCATTCAAATCCATATTTTCCAAAAGCAACTTAACCAAGATAAAATTCATATATATTTACTAATATTTACCAGATGGGCACCATCAACAAATATTTACCATAAATCCTGTCTGGGCCTGAAAGACGCCCACTAAAATCTCTTGTTGGCAACAAACTCCTCATATATATTTTTTCTTCAAAAGCGTGTTTCATAGGGCCGTAAGTATCAAATTTCTCTTCCTACAGAATTAGCTACGGTCCAAGTGATGTTTAGGCATGCTGGTGATGCGACGGAACGTTATAGTCTAGGAATTTCCTACAAGAATATGAGGATAGTTAGGTAAATTTCATGGGAACCTTTTTGTAGAGTTCTTTTATACATAGATGCGATTTTACTTCCACCGAAAAATTTCTCAATTGGATATACTGTTTCCGTCGCCATTCTGTCTGTCTGGAATACTTGGCCCTTTTGGCCCCTCGATAACTAGTAAAGTACTTTTCAGATTTTGATGGAACATTGATATTAGATTACCACTGTGACAAGAATGAAGAAACCTTGGATACAGGTCGCTCTAGAAGTTTAAGAAATATTATTTGTAGCCAATAAAAATTTGTATCACTCGATTTATTTTTACAAAAAACCGCAGGAGAACCTGAACGGCAAATAAACATAATGGTAGAAACTACTATCACAGGCTTGATAGTAATTCAGAAATTTTGTACAATAGCAATATCTTCAGTCTGGTGGCTCCATAGAGACTGCACTATTTGTGGAGCTATGATTTGGTCGGCTGTACCGCATATTTGCCTAACGAAAGTATTAGATTTCGAAAAGAGGAACTTAAAAACACGTGTCGTTAAACAAACACGTGTCAAATCTGAAAATGATAAATGAAACATCACAAGCCGCCCTGTTCTTAGAGTTGATGAGGGTGGTGTACTTATCAGTCCAGTATGAGCCAGAGAACTACATAAATAACTAGAAGAAGCTACTGCAACACTCAGCACCTCGAGTAATGACGGCTTATTTAATACTATTCACTCGCATGAATGTTTTAACACTATACGAAGTTCTTTAACAATGGTCAAAGTTGCCACTTTAAGGAGCATAAGAAATACGGATCGTCATTATTATTTGGAATAGTGTTTTATAGTTACCTGAAAGTCAAATAATCTAATAAAAAATTACATCGTAGAAAAATAGAACACTTTCATGGATTCTACTATTCATGTTACGAATTTTTGTAATATGGATATCAGAAACCGTCCTGAATCACAAATTCAGACACTTGCGATATAGTACTTCCCACTGATAAAAAAATATTCAACTAAAATTTCATTCTATGACATACAAACTGATGGCCCAATATTCATTTTGTGGATTTTGAAAGCTCCTTAATTCTTGAAAATCATCGATTTTGCATGTAGTAGAAGTGGAAAGGTTGATAAAAAGCTAGATACGTTAAACATTCTCAAAATTATTAACTTTCACATATTTTTTGAATGTCTGGACATTCTTATATATATATTTAGTATAGAGTATTTGCTTTCTACTTTGCTGAAGTCAGTAGACGAAAGATATAGATCTCTATATATTATATCAGACCTCATATATAGTATAGACTATACACTAATCATAGTTTTATTTTGTTTTTCACATTTTGAGATCGCTTAGAGGCTCGGAATACACTTTTGTGGAATCAAAACTTTGAAAAAACTACTAATTTTCATCGGTACGGATTTTGAAGATAAGTTTGGTAGCAGTGCAGGTGAAGTCTAACAAATCAGTTCCCTTCTTTCTGCTCGCCCCCTTATACTTTTAGATATTTATAATTTCATCCATCACGGAAGCTGTAATGGTTTATAGTGGTTCTGCCACTTGTCTCTCTAGTCAAGTTACCAGTTTTCTGGTACCAGCGGATACAGTTTAGAAGGAATTTCAGAGTCGTTGGAAACTAATGTATCCGGAATTTATACCTCCGGGCATATAATGAACCAATTAAATAGCTAGAAATAGGGCAGATTCTTCGCAAAAATGCGAGTCTTTTTTTTAGAAGCCGACCATATGCGGGACGAGTTTTTTTTCAAGGATGTGCGAAGATTCCACAGGAAGCTGTTGACCACCATGGGAAGAAGTGATTTATTTTAGAATGAGAGAAAAGAGAAATGTGGTCTAGCGATAAAGCGAACACATGTTAGCGGAAATATTATATTGACCGCGCTAATGTTGAAAGCTTTAAGGAAACCGTAAAAAGCTCGATAAATTAGTCTCAGTGATCCTCATGAACCGTGAAAATGATATTTCGTACCCTCTGTGAGGCCAGATTGATGCTTTCTTACCAGATTAGTCATCGACGTAATAGCTCAATTTGTAGATGAATACGAGTACTACTGATAAAGGCGAAACAAAAATTCGGATCTTACCGATGGATTCTTTATTTATATCGAAGCTTGAGTACGAAACTTGCTAGTTGGATAATCAACAACAAAATAATAAATAAACTACGCTCTAGACAAAATAGCAAAATTATAATTATGGACAACTGATAAACTTTTTGAGAAACTGGGAAGACAATCTACACAGAATATCAAAAAATTTTGTAGTCGCAAATTTAATGAAAAACTGTGTAGATTTTTGGTTTTGCAGAACTAGATAAATGGTTCAAATTTCGAACGGAATCTTTTCTTGAAATTTGAGGTTAATCTGTGAAACAGAAAATTTTATTATTTTAAAATCAGCTGAAAGCATCACATCTCCACCACTCAAAAAATGTTGCATCTAATAAGTACTTGACATAGAAAATTACGGAAAACACTTCCATCTCCTAATTTGAAGCAGTTCATTAAGCCATCGCCGTAAACCACTCCTCGCAGAACCTGTTTTGCCACCATAGTGTAGTAGATTTTTGTCTTTTTCTTGTTTTTAACAAGCTTTCATCAGCTTCAGGTATATCTATGTATGTAAAAACGAGTAGGCATATATACATCTATGTTTGTAACGAAATTTTCGAACACTATTTTCACCCACTTCAATACATCAAATTCATTTTAAATTTTGCACATTCATCAAGGAGCGATGACAATACAACGGTTCAATAAATTTGTCCCATTATAGCTTTTCATTATCAAATTATTTCTGATAAAATTATATATAACCAGATCATTTGGATATGACACGTATCTTTAAAGCATGAAATACAAATCTGGTATGTTGTAGAGGTTAGGATACCCAGCTCTCACCCAAGAGGCTCGGGTTGATTCCGGGTACCGGAAAGCTTTGTATGATCATATTTTTTCCACAAAAAACGCTCAATTATCATTTGTTATAATTTCTTAGTTCTATTTCAAAATGCATAGTATATAAATTTAGTGTGAAGCTTCTATCACATTGACATTAATATTCTCACATTTTTGTTTCATTATCAGCAAATATAATCGGCCAAGTGTAGGTAGAAAAAAAACAGTCGGCTAACAATATTCCCACCGATTGAATCCAAGTCAATACGAAACTTTAAGCTCGAGTATTGGCGACAACAATCTAATCTGTGCAAACCATTTGACATCTAGTAATTTCATCGCTGCTTTTGTTTTTAGTGATTCTCATCACTCCAAAGCTTCCAGGGAAGCAGCATGATTTGGAAGGATAATTCAGTCAATCACTCAATTTTATCTGAGCTGTAGATTACTCTGGAATACCTTTTAAACGAACATTCGGTAGTCATTGTACGCCTCCATATTTCCGTGAAACAAGTTCACTCAATCTGTAGGGCACATCCATTGTCATTTTATGCCAAAGTGCAACTTAATTTCGCAACAAAAGACGGGTGCAAGTAATAGAAATCCATGGAACAGTCGACAGCGTTGGCCCGCACAAAGAAGAAAACAAACAGCCATGAAACAACGTTTTACGCTTTTTAATCTTTCCGAATTTTCAACACTGCCATACCAATACAGTTCAGGACAACGATAAGGGTTGGGAAGACAGTAGCGGAGGCAGACATAGGTGTTGGAATGAAGGGTAGGTACAGTCATGCCAAAAGGGAGAGGAGTAGGTTTCACTTTTGAAGGGAATCCTCGGAAATGATAGATTCTATTAAAAGTTTTCACACTATTTAAGTACGAGTTGTTTTTCAGGTCTTCAGTGGGGTGTGCTTATTTTTTTGCTCTGCAAGTCTTCAGGGGATCCTGATTGCCCGCTCAACATGTATTTCTCGCCGCAGTTCTGAATAGGGATAAGAATTTGTAATAAAAATTTGTATATCATTGGATTGAAACGATGACTTTGTGGGTTTCTCAAAAATCTTTGAGCTAAGATTTCATTTCACTCAATTTGAGGTATTTATACTCAAAAAGATCTACCTTGATATCAATCTAGTTTGAAGATACCCATACAACAGAATTTTGAACACAAAGCATTATTAGGCTATGAAAATTTTTTCCATTACGACTCTTGATTACGCGATTTTTGTGAGTACTTGCCCTTTCCAGAAGCTACTCTTTTAAAGGCCATATGAGTATTGAATGGACTTCCAGAATGTTTGTTCTCTAATAGTTACAGATTACACTGCTTTAAGTGCAACGTGAATAGGCATTTCTCTTCTCGCAGCACTTCTGGAGCGCATTAGGCTGTATAATGGAATGGAATAATATCGATCTACACCACTGTCAGGAAGATTACATCTTAGCAGCACAGTGATGGCCGCAACAAAACCTCCGGCAGTATAATCCCGTGCCATGCCGCGCGGCCCAGAAAGAAAGTCTTATAAAAGAAGAATAAGTAAATCACTTTACGCTATACTAAGCACATAAGGCCGTGTCTTGAGACCCCATTATATCCTTCTCGTCTTAGATCTCGTCCGTTTCGGATCCATAGCTTACACCCGGATTTACCAGATGGATTATCATGATGTGTTTGTGTGTATAGTAATAAGAAGGTAGAAAGGTTATTCTAATGGTGTTGTAGCATGAGTGTACTCAAATATTATTAAAGAAATACAAATCAACCTTGAAAGAAGTCGATGCAATTCAGTCATTCCATATCCAACAACCTTAGATCTGGACAATGTTCAGCAAACTGCTTAAGTTTGCTTCTAAGAAAAACCTTTAACGAAGATAGTATAAAGTTTTGTATTTATTCTTTATGTGGTTCTTCATATATAAATATATATATATATATATATATATATATACATTCAGCTACAATCACAGCACCCCAGTATTTCTTATCCACGTGGCTGCATAGCACATTTAAAAGATGTATGAGAGTATTTTTGAGACACACTATGTAAGACGCAGCTGTTCCAATGTGAGGGAGGCTGAAAAGGCATGGAGATACATTGTGTTCATATATGCAAATGCATGCGTTAGATATCAAAAATTATAATATCAATTGCCATTTTACATTTCAATAGAAGTGCATCGCTTTAGAGTTCACATCTGTGTGTGGGTGAATATGCCCTTTGAGCAGAATCATAAGTAGTTATTCAATTCCATAATAAGACACAACTTAACAGGGTGAGTAGTAATAAGGCATTGAAGAAATTATCGTCTTTCTAACTACTATAAAATATTTTCACTAATATCATTCATTCATTCAAGAACCAAGAACAAAGCATAAGAAAATAAAAGGAAAAACTTTTAGCCCATCTGTAGGCTTGGAGAATAAGATAACTAGATCATTCTTTGAGACTCACCTAACCAGACTGGAAAGACAATCATGGGGCAAGTCTATTGATGAAGATTATGTAGCCTCCATCTTGAAATACACATCATCCTTGTTATACAACTTTCATGTTTTTTAATTCAACACTTGTCAGGTCACAGAGACTTATTTATGTATAAAAAAAGTGTGAATGGAAGAGGTTAGTAGTTACATTTAATTTATAAATAGATAGTATAGGCTTCGATGTTTTGATTTGGAAAAATTATGAGAATAGCCTATTACTGCAAATAAGTTTTTCCAGAAAGATTATTTTTCTATGGAAAATTAAGTGGCCTAACAGATCTCTGTTGACCCGCCAACAGTACTTTTTATGGCATCCTTCTTCAACATCTTCCATAATAAGATTAGAGCAGCAGTTAGTTGTTAATATGAGTTAATATGTCAGATAAGGTACATACTTGTGTACTTCTATTGTGAACCTATTGTTGGAACAGATCGACAAACAGACAGTCCGACTGGCAAGCTAACAAACAGACATTCCAATAGATCGTCAAAACTCGGATTTCCTAGAGAAAAAAATCTAAAAAAACAGTTCTGTCCCGCTCTTGTGTGGGAGTTAATAACCCTAATGAAATGTCAGAATCGATAAAAAATAAACCCGTTGTATATAGTGAACAGTTAACGATCTTCATACACAAACAACCTGCATCAACCCATCCGACATTTTTTACGATTCTCCATACCACAACATACGTAGAGAGCCTGTGAATTTAAATCTCCCGAGAGCAGGTGGTTGGATATTTAAAAATGGCCGCCGACGTTGACTCGTATACGAAGCAACAACCTGAAAGGCTGAAAGCCCTTGATTTTTTACTGATCATAAGCGTGCGATAGGGAAGATATTATATTATGTGATGTGATTGTCCCGATCTGGAATCCAGAACAGTAGCTTTGAAATACATCCTAGAAATATGCATGTCTATGCATCGCCGAATAAAACAGTACTAACAAGTATGCAGAATGAAACTTTTGAAACTTACCAGATGGTCGTGTCTTTGGGTCCTTTTACATGTCTATTAAAGGCGGAATAAAACCACCTTAGTTGAAACTGCAATGGAAGGCTATAATGCAAATAATCTATTTGCATTGTTGGTAGATTAAAAATTATCGGACAACACAAAAAATATAATAAAATTAAAAATTCAGAACAACTGCAGAATGTATTGTTTTGCTATGTTGTTCAAACCAGGCAAATGTTGTTGTCTTACTAGTCCCGGCTGTTAATTAAAATCAAATATTACTACTGAAGGAACCTTAACTAACTTTTCTGTTGAGTCCGAATGTAGCAAATGTGGCCACGTCAAATAGATCTTTAGACACACGCTATTAGACTAGATAACACTATCCATGCAGATTTTAAATTCGAAATCGTTGCAAAAGTACATAAAAACACGGCGTTGAGAGGACCGCAGGCGGGTTTTCAGCGTTGTCTTGAAAAATTGTTCTGTAGAACTGCACGGCTGTGATTCGCTTTGCAAAAGTTATGGAAATGCTGCTGTATAAAATATGTATTATTATATTGGTGTTGAAATAAGGAATTACATTGGGGGTGCAATAAATATTTCGCCCACAGTTATGATCTATTTCATCATGGTTATAGGTAGTATAATGTATGCGATCAAAATGCAATTTTATGTCAGCGAATCACAGCCGTGTGTTTCCACATAAAATTTAAACGGATCATGAGGACTAAAGGGAATGGAATGGAAAAAACCCTAAGACGAAAAAGCAGAACAAGAAGACAGCCGCCCATGCATTCATCTACCACTCACTCTAAGTTATCAAAGGAGACCCTCCCATTGGACTCTTATAGGAAAGAGTACATTAAGGCAACAGGTGCCAGGTGTACAGATTTTTCTCCTTCATTACTTTTTCTACTCTGATCTAGGATCTAATGCGCGGCCATACGGGGTTCGGATATACGACACGTTAGAAAACCAGTTTGAAGGCGAGTAATCAGAAACCAGTGGAATTTTTTTATGATCACGGTGGTTGTTATCTTTTTATGTGATGAAGGTGCATCTAGAATTCCATGATGAGTAAATCTGATTTGATGTCTGTAATGAGAGTCTTCCGACTGATGCATAGATAAGTCGTTCATGTTTGCTGGATTTAAGAGTAAATTAAATGTAAGCACAATACATAGAAACTTAACATTCGAAGCCACAAAGCTATAATACAATTTTCGCTGGTCGTAACTGTCGTAACATCATACACGACATTTTTTCCTGGATTTTTTCTCAGTCATCTGTCTTTGAGCTAGAGAAGCTGTGAATATAAGATGTTAGTGGGATTATTAGGGGTTTATTGTAAAAGGTATCAATATTTATGATGATATTTCAACCTGACATCATCTTTGTAGACATATCCAGCAATTGCATAATTTAAATCTTATGTGTTCAACTGTATGTATCCACCTGGCGACCAAGTATCCATGATGATGGCATTAGCAACACCTTGCCGGCATTACATAGCTCTGCCTGCATTAACTTTTTTATACGAGATGACTATCCCGCAAAATATCCATAATATTATTATGGATTCGGCTTAGAACGCAGTTATCGGAAATAATAAACTGAAGTCATTACGGGGGTTCAAACTTTAGATCCTTGTCGAAAGAATATAGTTTGAAAAATTCGTCCTTCATATTTATAGACTTAAATATGTGCTAAATAAGCTTTAATCCATTCATTTCAAGAGAACCCTTGAAAGTAATTTGAGTTTGCGTAATCTATCTTGAATTATTTCTGAAAATGATATTTTGGAATGATTGTATCCAAACCGACGTTTATTCAATATTACCAACAATTTATATCCAACCAACATAAATTGATAAAGTTTATCCATAGCGAATTACCATTAATTTTGTGTGTGTTTTTTGAGTATTGATCTTCAAAATATATAGCAGCAATATTGTGAAGTTTCTATACGTCTTACTTCTGACGTAAACCTTACTTTTATTGGAAACATAATTTCTATTCAATAATCAGAAACTTGTACTGATATTTGAGAATGACGACTGAACGTCACTTTCCTTACCTCAGATCCTCAGCCGACTGCTTGTTTATAGTTATACAATATTTGTTATCACAGCCAAAACTTATCGGACCGAAAACATCGTAATACAATATTTACACTGCGTGGGCATATGGCAAAAATTGGGAAGTACCCACACGACTCCCCGAATATTATAATCCCCGAAGGTCTCGTATATCTGATCCTATTCCTTTCGCATAAATGAACTTTTTCTCAAAAAATAATGGCAGCACAAACATATCTTTCTTCATCTTGAAAGGTTCCTAGGCTTACCTAACCTACCCATCAACCATAATATTACACAAAATATTATGTTACTGCTTGGGGTAAACTGAAGATAAACATGTGTCATCTCTATTTCTGGGTTTGTCAAAAATGCTTGTGCGATAAGTGCAGTCGAGCGACAAGCACCATAGGCGTGGATGGCAGATCCATCTGGGATGAAGAGAGCCAGTATACAGTTTTTGCGCATTGAATGATCTTATCCAGCATATGACAATGAAATGTCCGGTCATATGACATGTTCGGATGTAGTGCAATATAATCTAATGTAAGTAGTAAAGGTGTCATGAATAGTGTCTTCTCACAAGGCAAAACAGATTCTCATACCAATCAATTTTTAATAGAGGAAAATACTTTTTATGATACATTCCTTGCAGTCATGCCTATGCTCAAGAATTTGTCAAATCATGATTTCAAATAATTCAATTTCTATCTGTAACTCTAACAGTACTACCTACCTCCACTAGTATTCTCTGTATAATACATAGATATTATAAGAGGATTATCTGAAAGACTGGGCAAAATCTGGCAAATATTAATATTAGTACACTGTTCAAAACAACGTTTAAAACAAAAACTATTGCAACGAGATCAGCGGTAGCAGCTAGGAAAAGATCACTCTGTATGTAAATCATCCAGAACACGAGGTCAGTTGTCAGAAGTGAGATCTGGAACGTCGAGATATTTCGAAATTGGTTATGGAACATTCGAGTTGGGAATTTTTGTATAATATTGGAACGTCGAGCAGTGACAGCAGTCAGCCAGTTTTCAGACGTCAAACAGAACCAAAAGTTGTGGATATAAATTAGCGAATGAGTTGTTGTGTTATCAGTTGAAACAAATTAGAATTTTAAGAACGTTACAATATACTGACTTTTTTTCTTATCTCACAAATAATAATCAATAATATATGTCTATTAAACCACAAATAATATAGCTATTACCCGAATTCCCTACGAAGCTGCGTTCATGCTATGCCATTTGGAAATCAGGTAGGCCAGATTATATTTTATAATATTTCTTCCGAAGAGGATGTTTTTATTTGCCTTAGGCCTTAGATTTGGCTCGGATAGGCAATATTGTGCAAATGTTTGATTGGTGAAGCAGATAAGTAAATGGATATTTGGGACGAGTAGGCAGATTTGGGTCCCGTTGTTTGCGCAAACAAGTCGTCGCATGGTATCTGCATTCATCTTCAATAGGATTGACCACTTTTTAGCGCATTGTACTGTTAAGTGGAACTTCATTGGGAGAAAGTAAATAAAGTAGATTGACTTGATTCATGCAACATATTCGGTATACTGTCCCATTGCTGTAAATCTATTAGCAAGCTATGTGTGCATCGAAATATTGAACACATTTTCGAATTTATATGACTAGCATTACTTCTTAGTTTTAAAGACAAATGAGTAAAAATCATATAAGTATACGCGGATAAATATTCGAGATGATTCATCGTTCAGCCCAATCGTAACACGAACTTCACAATCACGTCACTAAAACTAATAGCTCTAAAGGAGTAGAAATAGGATCATTGTTTTTGCATATGTATTGACTATAGTTATTACTTCAGTCTCGTTTTGAAATTTTGCTCGATGTATGATCTAAGAAGTGGATATTACCACGTATCTTCACTGAATAAACCTTAATTTTGCTAAACTTTCGCCCCCATCTTCAGGCTTCCTTGAAGAAAAAAATGACAAAATATGAAACTCGCAATGACAATAATTGATTAACTGTCTCCAATATGACAATGCTTTATTATCAAATAAGAACATAACACGAAGTACTATGATATGTTAAAATCGAGAGTGATGCATTCAAATTGTTGCTAAATTCGAACACAATGAATTATATCCCTCCTTATTTATTTATCAACAATTTAGTCAATGCTTAATTCTCATTTTAAAACACAACACTGTAATTCTGGCAAGAATTTATGGATTAATTATGAAGTCATTGCGAATTTGTCATTTTATGCTTTGCAAAAAGCCGCCAAGGCAGCCGAAACACTAGTAAAGTTCGTTTAGAAGTCATGTGTTGCCAGGACAAGTAAGACTAAAGAGAAATCCACAGGATGTTTCTGAAGTTCATTGAGAAATACTTCGTGGCAAGGTGATAGTAGATTGATAAAGTTTTCTCTGATTCTTATTATGAAGAAGAAAAACTAAGGAGTTTCTGGGGAGATTGGAAAATGTTTGATTTTTAGAAACACTCTACCCTCGTTAGGCTTCAAAATTGCAATAAAATCCTCAATATTATAAATAGTTGATTCAAAAGGTTGACTCAGTAGCCAAGCCGCGCTGTAAAGATTCTGTTCAAATATATCATTTTTTTCAAATAACGGAGTTAGTTAGAATTATTGAGGTCCCGCGTTAATTACATAAAAATAAATCAAATTTCAGACACACTCTCTTTTTTTAGAACGTTTTATGCGAGGCTGTTCAGTCGCATATATGTGAAAATTAAACAGTATAGCATTTTCGATTCAAATGATTTTCGACTAAAATATTGAACTCAACATTTTTTTTTCAGATTGTGGTACCTACAACATCGTAATTTAGGATGTTATAAAAATAATATTTTGGATGTGACCAACCCATTTATATAAATCAGAGATAGATGAAACGGTATTAAAAATAGACAATTTTGATGTACTGATGCACATTTGTTGCAATTTTATATTCTCTAGTAATTCGCAACTTGAAAATTATTCTATAGGTAATAAATTTGAGTAAATTTATGATCTATTTACCCATCCGAAAATTTTTACTAAGCTAAAGTGATTAGAAGCTCAGGTGTCATACAAAGATGGAGTTTTTTACTTTTCTTTAGTACTTGATTGTATTAAAATATAGCATAAATACCAAATATTGTCGAAATCAGGGCAGCAGAAACCCAACAGAGAGGCGCACCGACAGATAGACAGACAGAGAGGCGGATGAAAATGATAGGGATGGATTTTTGTGATATAGATGTCACACACACGACATCCAATAAAACGTAATGTGTCAAATCTCAAAATTTCACGATCATAATAGTTCTAATAAGCCCGATCCTGCTCCGATTAGTGGAGTTGATATTATCATATTCTAATAACAAATACCACAGCCAGTTGCTCTACTGTTTTGTCACAAATTACTATCTTATGGCAGGCCGCCTCAACCTGTCACCGTTTAATGAAAAGCTACCCCAGATTCAGATGCCGTAATCAAAGACTGCTACTCTTTATATTGAATTTATGTAAATGGACCTTTCCAGACTGTCAAAAGGTCCTCAGCAGACGCATAAACCCTATTACCATAACTATCCCCTTAACAAATTGACACGAATAAAAAATTCGTGGTCGTAATTAAAAATATTTGTGCCTATTTCGTTACCACCTACGGTTAGATGCTATTATGTGTGGCAGTAAAATGTGAAATAATGCCTTTTTTACCGCTAGCCCTCCATCATCCAGATAGGGACCAAGAAAGCAATTTGAACACGTGCACGAAAAGAAGTAGAGTCTGATTCACATTTAAGATTTCGTTTGGAACATAAAGGTAGAATAACAACCTCCATAAACTAATCAGATTCTCAGTTTGATTTACGTAGGTATCCAAAATTACGGTATCTATAAAGTCAAGACAATCATCAACTGATTAATTTTAATAATGTTTACTATTTATCTTATCCAATGTCTCATCAACAAACTAGGCCTATCGAGCGAAATTTCAGGCCAGGGGAGAAATCTATAACTCGAGCTCCTTTTGAAAAACCTGTCGAAGAAGAAAAAAAACAAAAGCCTGCTTGATTTTGATTATTTTCGGGTCCTTTCACACCCACGCCCCTTCCTAAGCTTGGGGCCCACAGAGTTTCACCTCCCTTTTTTTGTTAGGCCTGTAATAAGCTCAAATACTCGTAAATAACTACAACATATCTGATCCATTTATTTACAGTCATCATCATTTTGCCTTAACCCAAATCGAGAATGAGAAAAACAAATAAAGGAATATCGATCTGATGTTAAATAGCAAAACTATAAAGAACTATAGCAATTCGAATGGACCATCTGTTTGTTCTTTGTTAAATTAATTTCCATGGAGACTATTTATTGAATCACAGTTAACCAATGACCAATATAGTTGGAATCGAACTTTAGATGCATCTGTGACTCAGGTAGTCGGTAACACGAAACCCTTATTTAAGGGTAGTTTCTGTAGATTGTTATAGTATTCTTGACAGGTAGAATTGGGGAGATATTCTTTCCTGTTTTCGCTTCACTTGTTGCCGAGACTGATTATTGGATAATGGATGGAGCGGGCTTGGTTTTCCACCCTTGGGATGGCGTAGGGTGGTGGTTTTCGATTGGGTCGCCGCGCCGCCGCAGGGGGTGAGTTTTTCGGATTTCGCGGGATTTCGATCGGTATTAGATAGGCGGTGAGGTTATCCTTTAGTGAGCGAAGGGTGCAATGCACAGTTGCTGGTCGAATTTCGATTTTTTTTTTGTTAAAAAGGCTGAATGTGGATTAAAGGACAGATGGTCAACGGGAAACTGGATTTTATGGATGATAAAAAATGACATAGAAAATATTTAGGCCCCAATCGATATACAACATGCCAAAACTATCGGGTAAATTTTAGAGGAACCAAGAGTGTCCATCTAACTTGCTACTAGGGTTGGTGTATTATTAGATTAGTTCTAAGAGTCAACTAAATCTAATAATTCCCCGTGCTTCTGATTACAAAGCTAGCAATAAAGGACTATGTGTTTGCCCATATTTCTCATATTCTTATTCATGCAGCGAGAGGTTTCTACGTATGTATATCTACTGAACTCACATAATCTTGAAGCTCTTAGTCAGTATTGACCAGGCAAGAATTATAATCGGTGCAACTTTTTTGGACGTTTCATGAAGTCTACATCACAAAAACACTTGTGACTTATTTCCGTTGGTGTCTATCTGCCTGTCGATCTGTCCGTTTGTAGATTTTTTGCAACCTCGTAATCTTAGTAACGGACGAATTTGAAATTGGGCGAGAAATATAACGTAGGCAAGTTTTGCTGCTTTCTTTTTCGAAAACGGTGCTCTGACAGCGGAGTAAAAACCAAAAACAAAATCAAAATTTCCCCAAACATCGTTTTTGTCTTTCCCGAGTTCAAATTATTTTTGGCATTTTGAGCGTACTGAACATTTTTTCAAAAATTTTATTTTAAGTATCAAAATCACATTTTTTCACAAATTTCTGATTATTTTAGTGGGCTTTTATCAGGGCTCGAACTACTCGACAGACGCCAAACCTCATGGTGAATGTTTTTCAATTTGCAGCTCACTTTATACGTGCCTCTAAGTATTTTTAGAAACTTTTTTTTTATTTGTTCATCGGTATGCATGTCACTTTCCATTCTTGTCTTGTCACTGCATTCCTGATAGGCTGACTCGTTTTCAAAAAATATTTTGTTGAGTATTAAAAGCCAACCGCACACAGATATATGAACAACGTGTTGATTGTTATATCTAAAATCGTCATCGGATAAAATATCTTTCACCTGATATTGGAGCCATGTGACACACAAATTATATATATACAGTGAAGTCTGGAGCAGTGTTTTCCTTAAGTATTCATATAAATAAATCCTACAAGAAAACAACAAAACTGATATATGATTTCTATAAATACCATCTTATAGCCGTGACCACGAACAAAAAACGTATTTATTACCTAAAATGTTTAAGTCATATATTGGACTGTTGAGATTCGTCAGTGCATCGTCAATGACAGACGATTTTTCGTAAATCTCTCAACAGAATTTTAAGAAAACACGAAAAATAGCTGACTTCCTGCATCAATTGTATCGTACCTATGGCCCATATACAAATCGCTATCCGAACAAAACGGAACCATCATCGCCAAACCAAAAGGGTTGAACGGTAAAAGGTAAAAGGGGTAACAATACACCCGCTACCGAAAATCCGCAACAAGTGGCACCCAACTCACTTAAACTCTATTATGATGAGTGCAGGGAAGGGTTGATCGTGCCCTTCCTTCGCTCAATAGCGAAATTCGATAATGGGGAAGGTACAATGAGGTACAAAGAACTTGTGTGCCAAATACCGCGGAATGTTGTACAACAAGAAAGGTGATAGGGTGGGTAAGATTTTACAGAAGAACGGCTAGATTTTTTATCGGCGTATGCTTTGATAAATGAGATGAGTATCTTGAAAGGATTCTGAAGGATAATGGGTACTTAGGTAGAAGAGGTGAAAGCTTAAGGTTTCTCAAATAGATTTTAGCGCTAACAAGAGAAAAGCTCTTGTTATCTAATTCAAGTATAGAGTTCCAAGCTTTACAACAGAAACCATAGTTCAGTGATGGACTGAGGAACAGTTTGCTAACGAAGCAGATAATTTCATCATACCTCTATGATTTACCTAGCAAGTTGGAACAAGTAATTACAATAACTTATAATTAACAAGGAATGGGGACCAAGCAATATGAAATGAATAAATGAAAATCTTTTCTGAACTACGAAAAAGCTTCTATGTTCTGTGTGGTTGAATATACTTATCGACAGATAGATTTTTTCAATTCAACTGCATGGCATGATTATAAGATTTACAACAAATAATTTCAACACAATATCAGATCATTCCCAAAACTTAAAAATCTTTTACGTTTGTGGAATTTTCAATGATTTTCGGACGTGATCAGATTGATTGATATTTAGATTGGTTCAAAAACAATGCCCCATGTTTCATATCATTCTAGTCATATTAGAGCGGATTGTAAAAGAGTTTCTAGGGTGTTAAAGATGTGGAGGTCTTTCAAACTCGATTATTGAATGTTTCATGAATCGGTTCAAAAGAACAATAAATATTGTCTAATTTTCATTCAAATCGAAAAAAAGTGTCAGTTTAAGGTACTATTTTGTTTAGATGTCTCCTACTACATGTCTGGCTTTTTGAAACCATTCTTGCCACAACGCAATCTCAGTGAACGCGATCTCAAATTTGAGTGACATAGTAATAGAGATGTGCTACGACGCCATTTTTTAAAATGATTGCTTAGGGAGGTCAGCTATCAGCAAAAACCATGCAATCACATTCAAACTTGATGTTTACGTTCCTCAAGTTTTTGCCGATTATTGGGTGCATTCAAATGATTTAAATGACCTGGGGAGGAATTTTTGAAAAATGTCAAACTAAATATTCCTATGCTACTCAAGGCAAGGCACTTCATACCAGGATAATAAAATAGGATCTTAGGATCAATAACTATGCTCAAATAAATATTTATAATTTCAAAATTAATGTATCAATACTAAGTAGCTACTTGACTCCATTTTTTTTTGAATACCAATTAAAAAATCCAATGCTGATGCATGAAAAAAGTAGGGTGGATTGTCAGGATAAAAAGCGATCAGTTTAATAGAACCTATATAATGATTAAATTTCCAAATTAATATAGAACCCTACTGTCAAAATGTTGTGTGGGGCTTCCGACCAGTGGCTGTTCACTGACTGTATTTGACGCTTCCTTTCACCCAAAGCATTCACTGATTTGTCCTTTTGTCTATTAGACCATAAAGCTGCATCAAATTTCATCAGGTACCCCCAGCATGACGCACATATAGGGTGATCCTATTGCTTGCAAGATCCTGAGATTACGAAAAAAATTATCAGAGAGCATGTTACTTCATATGAGGCTATTAAAATCTCATCAAACAACTAGATCTTGTTAAAAAACTATCATCCTTTATCGAACGAAACAACGAAATACATGCAGTAAATGCTTGGTAAAAGTATAAAACATATGCATCTAAGGGCACATTCCCACTATGTCGCCCTTTCTGGAATGTTGTGGCTTGTATGCGGAGTTGTACACAAGGCACATGACTAACTCTTAAACAGTGGGAAGAATAAAAGAAAAAACGGTTGGAAAACTTGATTGTACTTAAATATTTGTGCAAGGAAGAATGCATATTTAAAATGGCAATTAGTCATCCTCAGGAAACAGCTAGATACAGTTAATAAGCCGACCTAAAAAATCTGGAAAGATTTTGTGGTATCATTAAGTCCATACTTTACTTTGTAAAAAATTACGTCAAGTAGAAATAAGCTGATATCACTGCACGTGGATAACGGAGTGAAACTACTTCGTTATTATGTATGATCATTAGATTCATATTTTTTTAAAATTCAGCAATGTGTAAGTGTAGAAAAAATAAGTAACTCAGAAATGCATCTAAAATTTGCCGTAAATGTCCGATGTATCGTAAAAAGTCCATGGTTATTAAACATAAAAATAATTTATGTATTTTGAAGGCAAATTTGTGAATAGTTATCCATCTTCGACAAGTACGGAAGACTACCGGGGTCAAAAGTTATAGTAAATAGTTCACAGAACGCCTTTTACCAACATCATACAAAGCTGATATTATTCCTTTTGCTCCCAACGTTTGATCCCACAAACATTTTTTCATACAATGATTAGAGCTCACTTGGGCTTTGAAAAGTGTTCGAACTTTTTTTGCCGATAACGTCCATGAACCGGATTTAAAAACTAAAAAACTTGTCTATACTTCCCATAATAATAAATTGGTGTAACAATATCGTCAAAATTTAAGTGCTACTTTCAGAATTATAGAGAGGTCAAGGATTAACGGACAGACAGAAAGAACGAAAGGAAATAAGTGACACGATTTTTCGTAACATATGAGTCAGCAAATAAAAAAACATAACTCAAATTCAACATTTTTTTAATTACAATATTTCTGCCATTATAGTGACTGCAGATTATAAATACTTAGTCACAAAAGTCATTCTTGAATGGAAAAATGTAACAATCTAGTTGGAAGCGCACCCTAACATAATTTTTTGACTGAAACTTACGAGGTTTATCATGACTGACGGGATATATAGTGTAAGGGTATTTTTATGGTAAACCAGACAACTGGCAGTACAAGTATCTATCAAAATGTGCCATAGTTGCTTGCCAGGCATTTTCTTTTACTAAGCAAAGACTAGTAATCACCCCGGCCCATTCTGAACACCCTGTATAAAATAGTGCTTCCACTTTTGCTTTCGGAAAACAAAGAGGCGCCGGTAGTACCATCGAAACTCGATAGCCAAATTAAACGCTCATTAAATCAATTAAAATTCCCGGGTGGATTGCCAGCTTCTTCCTACCGGTCTCTCCTGATGGCGCGCATCTTTCAGAAAAGAGTTTCTTTCTCCAGCATCAGCGAGTAATTCGAGCTATTTTTACTTGAGAGGATTGAGTTTCTTGTCGTACAACATTACGTCGGCGTTTGGCACACAGACATCCTTACATGGACCATCGTCAAGGGTGTAGACAGGGTTCATTCAAAGCTCCATACTGCCACGCAACCGAGAAACATAGTATGTAACCATTTTGTCGATATAAATTTTTCCGATTATCTGAGATTACAGTGAAAATTCTAACAATCAGCCTCAAAGTATGCCTTACAGTATCAAAGTCCAAAGCAGAATTAAACAATTTTATTTTCAAAATCAAGCCAAAACGTCAGTAAACATTCATTCGTACGTATGTGGTTTCAATCAACAGTCAGCGAACAAATTAATGATTGTGTACATAAGATTTCACAATCAAAATTCGGTTTCAAATGACCCGTTCCACAGTAAAATTGTAAGTAGTTTTGGAAAAAGTTGCAATACTTCCCAAAAAAGTACTCAGTAATACGTAAATTATGTAACATAACAGCTATAATGACTCCAAAGGCTAACCAACGTCTGAGATGTCAGTACTATCAAATATAAAATGAAAAAGTTCCCTCTAAGAGTCCAGGTCAGTTTGGGAGTTTTGTAATATTCTGATTCTCCTCCGGACTATGATTTTTCCATGCCAATTACAGTGAGGAAAATATTGAGTCGATCTCCTTGACTCCTCTCTTCCAAGGAGCAGTTGACCTTGTCTACCTACTGTGCGCTCATGCATCGTGACAAAACGCAGTCTTTATGTTCGCGTTTACCCTTTGTGTAAGCACTAACCCATTTTTCTTCCCATTTATAGAAAGAACCCTATAATTTGCAGGAGAAGCCGAAAGACACGAATTATATACGATCACAGAAATCCTCGTTTTTATTTTCCTCTTATAAAAAGGAGGTTTATGGTTTCTATAGTGTCGGTCTCTTTTAGGCTGGATTTCATGTTGTCCCATAAAAGATCGGAATAAACTGCACTCAAATATTTTCTTTTACTCGTAACCTTCTGATTACACCTTACCGCTCAGGTTTGTGTGAAAATAATGGTAGCAGTAATTTGAAGTTATTGTACTAGGATAATCTTTAGGGCTAAACAGAGACCCTCTTATTCTGGAATTATTAGTATTTTCTGATATGTTCTGCCTCTTTCTATTGAACTAACTCAGGTTTAGGTATCCAATACACGTAAAGCATAGCGTAGTGCATCAATTGTCAAACCGCGCCTTCATGTCACCAATCACAAGCAAATTAATGCACTCACATATATGTGATGATACGATTTTTAGATGTTCAAATTGAACGGGGAGATAATTTCATATTAATATTTAATAATACTCATATCTCGGACACTGGCCAGTTTTTTATGATGGTAAAAATGGATAATAAAAGACGTAAGTCGATCCATTTGAACATTGATGCATATATGGCTCAAATTGAATTTGGTATAATAATTATAGATGGTGCAAAACTCCTACAAATATTTTTAAATACCTAAAAAGTGGATTTATCGGACTGTGGCACTCAAGGTAGAATCATTATTGGCATGAGAAGTGAAACAAAACAGTTTCCGAAATTCCGCATGATTTCAATTCGCGTTAACAGGGAATATTGAATTTAAAAACGTTCAAAATTATTCGACCCATTAATAGACACATAAAAGTAATGTTTGTTCTCCAAAGTTTGGAGAATCATTTTAATTATGCTTTTAAATACTCAAAAGAGGATGTTCAGTTCAAAAGTATGCCCCAAAACAGTTAGGGAAACGTATATAACACTTCTCACAAGTTTAGACCTTCTAGTCTTTCTTCCACTGTACGTCAAAGCAATCGTTGAGATTTTAGAAGCACAAAAATAGTAGTCAGAAGCAGTCCAACTACATCACGTGAGTTTTGAAGATATTTAAATATATTTGGAAGTATTGGAAAATAATTCCGAAATGTTTTAAATTGTAAAAGTTTTTCCATTATTTAATATTTTTTAATCTTATCTTCCAGTTCCAAAATCAGATCCTAACTTAGGGTCAATAATTGATGTACAGCAACATCCTTTGTGCTTCATCAACACTCACGATGCACCGTTATCAGCATCACTCACATCAGAAGCTGACAACTGATACTAAGAGTATACCTACTCATAACTATGCATATGGCAAGTAAAGTATAAATATAACACTTCAAATTATGATTTTTTGTGTATAAAATTTCCAAGTGAAGGTATAGAAACGAGCCTGTTTACTAAAGCTTTTAGCATATTTATTGGTACATATATCCGATAATACGTAACAAAAATATGTCACATGCCTGTTTGCAAAATTATCATACTTAACTTTAGTAACGCTAATTCCATAATGCAAAAATTAACTGTAAAATACATAATGACACAGAACAACCGGATGTCCTTTGAAAGCCGATTGCAAGATAATTCCACTTTCCAGATACATATATTGTTGCCTTATTATAATATTATCGACGTCAAGCCTTTAATTGTTACGTTACAGTGATTTAATTATAAGTTTCCTATTAAAAATTAGTAGATAATTAGAAAAAATGTTAAACCTTTCCTTATAAGCTTATGGTGCTCAATACTTTCTACTTAATGACTGGTTCGAAAAAGATGCGATGCTGTGCCATTACATATCATTATCTAATCGCGGATCACGACTAATCAATCATACATCCTTTGAAGTCAGCTTTGATTTCATGGTTATCTTGAATGAGCTTTTTGCTTAATAATGATGATAGGTAGGACTAAAATGCTTCCTTTACGTTATGCATTGCAAGCTTTTTCATTTCCTGTATAAGTGCAATGAATAGAAGTGTAGCACTTTAACATCAAAAGAAGTCGAGTATTCATCCTCTGAAAATGTACGTACGACGAAAAATCATAATTAATTTCCGCCAGTCTGTCGCCGTTTTTGTTCCCGCTTAATCTCAGTAGCTGTTACATCACAATTTTTTCAAAGGTCTCTTGAGTGTTGTGCTTCACATCACCTTCACTTGAATGATCAAACAAATAAGTCTCACACTGCATTTCCACTATAAAAGGTAATTATGTGGCGAATGTATGCCAATTCATTCTAAATGTAATTTTCACCTCTCTTTATATTGTAGAGCAGAAAATAAACACTATAGACCGGTACAAATAAAAAAAAACTGAAAATAAGGCACAGCGAAATGACTTATAAAATGTCATGTAAATTTCACAGCAAATTTTTGAATGTATCCGATTTGATTTCATTGGGTTTCTCTCTTTACATCTTCGAAATATGTTTGAGTTGTTCTCATCTCGTGGAAAGCATCAACAACACGATTAAGGTGGTCATCACAGGCATTTCACCTTCCTCTTGATGGTTGAACCTCTAGATATTTACTGCCCACATAATATCAAAATAACCCGTTAGCCATCGACGACGACTGAAAACTTATTCAGAAATTCAATCCAAATATCCAATGGTTGATTGAGAAAGACATGTAGTATGTTTACAGGAATGAGTGTGATGACTGTGAAAGAATATTCAAAAAACTAAATTTGAAACCACAAAAATTATATTAGAAATAACAAGGAAGAAACTGTGAAGTGGAAAGGAAACATAATGTTTTCAAATTTGATAATTTATACTTCTCCTCTAAATGTGCTTTAAGAAAACAGCTCAACCTGTTTGTACTATCCTTAAAATCCGTATGAAAGCATGTGATCTGTTCAAATTTATCGGCAGATATTTTCTGTACAAAACCTTCATGATGATTTTATGTGATCAATCCAATTCGATCTTATATGATTAGTAGTTAAAATAATAATCATGGTGATTCCTACATTCCGACGGGAGTACTTTACTTCTTGAACTAAAAGATGAATACATATTTCTTGCAGTGTACCACCTGCCTGACAAATATCCCATGGGGGATGAATTAGTGGAAACTAGGTAAATATTGGATTTCGAATGACACCATAAGGGCTAAATTTACCACTGTTTTGTTCAGTCACGTATGTTTACCCTACGATTAGATAAACGTCTGAATTATTGCTTTTTGGTAGAAGTCTAGGCGTACACATAGGATTGTGGCATATTGTTTGCTCTTAGAATTCCTCAATGGCAAATAAAAATTCTTTTGAAATATGTCTATACTAAGAGTAAATAAGCTTGATTTATAAATCCACACCTGCTTTGACACCAGAATATTCGAAATGGGCTTTATAAAACTCTAGTCATTCGGATAGAGAAAATCAGTTTGTTGTCATTTCATACAAAATATACTTACTTCATGGTAAATCTGAATTTCCTGTGCTCGTGTCTCTGTGCGTTACAAACATAATATCTGTTTCATTTTTACTCCTCATGAGATCGTCATTGTTGAATTTGCCTATTCATGCATCCGATACAGGATCCTTCAAAATATTTTTTACCGCCCGACAAATGAACAAACACTCAAGAAATATAACACATGAAATGATAATAGACTACTGATACAGAAGTCAAACTCCGGAGAAGTATGGTATATAACAGTTTTGCTTATACAAATTTATAGCACATATTTGTAAAAACTGGTTACAAAAATTGAATTACCAAATTTGACAGGACGCCCCTAAGAATTTGCTAGACTAGGCCTCGATTGCTCAAAAAGATATAAAAATGTTTAGATAAGTTACAAGACTTACGATCAACAAAAAAATGTTTTTTCTTGTTTTGATTTTAGTCTCGACGCGAATTGACTAAGAGAATTATTTTTTTTTTGTATAAAATTCTCTCATAATTAAACACTTTTAATCTAAGTAAAGGAGCTCCACTGAACAAGATCTTGAACAATTCCAAGGCACATATTCAACCAACGTTTCACACATACATCAAATTCCGCAAGTTTCAATCTGACCGGAAAGGTGTACGTCATTTTGGGCAATCTTGCTTGGCCTATATAACCTTTTCTCAGTCGAGATGCACGGCATCGATGGCAGCTGCACTCTTCAAGATGACTCACTGATCACAAGTCTCAACCTGTATAATCTTGCATGGCTGTCGCGGAGATTTTTTAGCAATTTCACTTATTGGTCATCAATATTAACTTCAGCAAATTCTGATTTAAGCGTGGAATTTGTTATAAAAAAATTTCAAGCTACCGCATTACTCACATTATTTATATTTTATGGGAAATTAATGTTAAATTATTATCACTGTGAGAGATATTTATCCATATGCTTGTGTTTAAACGTCTGAAGAGTTTCAATTCATTAATTTTTAAGTGGCGGGGGAAGCTTTCACAAACGACAAATTGGATATACTATTTTTGTTTATATACAGTAAGAGTTAAATAATATAGTCATTGCATTCAAGTTGCACCTGAAACTTTTTAGTGGACGTTTTTCTATGATTAGAGGAATAACAGCAACGCATAGATTCTCTCAGTTCTGATTTTGATATGGTGAGTATAATCTTAAATGGTTGCACCTCTTCTCGTAAAAGAACGTGAATAAAATTGGACATGTATTTATTGCTTGTTGTCAATGTTTTATATTGATTCATACGATAGAGAATAAAATGATCCGCTACATGGAAGACTCCAATCAAATACAGAGTTTGGTAGATACGAAAAATTTAGAAAATATTTAAAAAAGAAAAACAAGTGGCAGCGAACACCTTACACGCTGACCAAAGATGCATATGAGTCCCTTGGTACTTTATGTGAGCAATTTTGTCCTTTCCGGACAGTCTGACGACTGAATCTGACACAGTCGATGCAAATACGTTTGGTAGAGAGTCTCTTCAACCTTATCGCAGGCTGGATATGGCGCTATGCCATACCTCGAGGTAGATATCCACTTTTCCTCCTCTTAATCTTCACCCACTCGTCCATTCGTTAGATGATTATTATGTTATTTTTGAGCTAACAAATATTTACTTTTAAAGTACGACTCAATAAGCACAACAAAATAAAGTATGGGGAAGTTCTAATAAATTTCTTTTTTTTCTAAATAGCCCGTAGCCGATGATCTAATTTCAAAAAAGAAAGCAAAACCATGAGTTCTCTCAGCATATCCCTCCACAAATTTCATCAAAGTCGCTGCAGAGTTTAGTAAGATTATATGATGAACACAGACCTCATAACCGAACCCAACAAAAATTGTGCGATCACGATCGACTTTCAAAAAGATGATAGCTTTATTGTTGTAATGGACATCTCACTATTATTGTTTCATACACTCCAGAAGCAATTAACCCTGACTATTAAATAACAGTTTGTAAGATTTAGTCTCATGTAGAATATATATCCAGTGCTGTTCATTATTTACAAAGTGTGTCGAAAGTTATAGGGCAATTGCTCCATTGAATCCACCATATAATTAGTTGTTATTTGACTGTATCCCTAATATCGTTTCTTTCAATTAACAAAACAGTAGCGCTTGACCAATTAACGCACTCAGTGATGCATTTAACCCAACGTCACTCAGTTTTCCGTGTTTCCCACGATCCCAACACGAGCAGATGTTGCATGTATGCCTTTTACCTCTTTCTAACCTCTTTACATGACGTGCTCCCTACCTTTTTTCTATTCAAACACGTGTGCTAGGCACGCACAATACCTCAGCCACCTACAACTACCCATTTTACCCGTGCAGGTTGGTTATGGTCAGTACGTGAATACGTCTGTGATGTATGGAGAGGTACATTACCCCGTTGTATTCAATGCATTCGGGTTGCAAATCATCGGAATTTTTACCTGTTTCCTGTTACTTTGTGCAAAATTCTGTATCACCGTTTCATGGGGTTTAGGCAAAACGAAATAACAAGTTGGCTATCACAATAGGGGATTCTTTCAAGGGCTCTGATGATTTGATGTTGGGTCGATAGGGTGCGAGTCTTTGTATATCGAACTTGAGACATGTTTTTCATCTCCTCCCTTCTTTGCATGTGACATAAGGTATGAAGAAGTATGTATTTCGTCCATGGTACAGGTACGACTGAAAATCTCCTGGAGCACGAACGAATCGTATGCTTTCCAAAATCCATGGCGTTTGGCAGCTACCTATCCTACTAAAATCCAAACGGACAAGTTTTGCTTTGGTTTGTAAACCAAATTGTTATAATTTTATCGTTAATAAAACTCCCCGGCAGGTCATTTCATAACGCTGAGGTTCTCCACATGAATGTTTTTCTCAAAAGACTTGTTCGAGGTGTTGGAAGTTTCACTTGGTGAAGATGACCCTGTTGGGATTTTCTAGTGTTTGTTGTACTTATAGTTCTTTGTGTCAGACAGCTGGGTCGAACAGATTCCATGCTAGAATCACTTTTCCTCGATGTTCCAGAATTGGTGCTCTTTTGGTGAAAAGTTGTTTTCTGGGACAAGTCCAGAAGCTTCAGAACGTGCTTAGGAGCGCATCCTAAGATGTATACATCCTAAAACTGAGTTTCTATATTTTTTGAGAGAAGATCATTTTGGGCGATCAATAATGTTATGTACCCAAAATGTCTAGTTGTATACCTTGATTTTACGTTTCGAAACTTCCTCAAAATTTTATGACGTAGGTAGAGAAAATTGAGTGCTGTCTATTTTGGAATCCATCAAACCTCTACACCACCGATATAAGTGAAATTTTCTGATGCAGGGGATTGATCAGTGCCAAGATTATTGCTTTATTATTTACAGATACGTTGCCTAAATACAGTCTCTCACAGTAAGTGCAAAATAATATAAAATACAGGAGGTTCCCATATTGCCTGTGAAGCACTAATTCAACCTACACGATACAAGCAGTACTCACAAATAGCTTATACGTGAGAAGTAAAAATAAATGTTACTCTAACATGGTATTACCTCTAACACACCAGATAGTAGTTAGTTAAACAAAATAGCACTACATCTTGTAAAAACTCCGGCTGATATCCACTTCACTTTTTAAACAACATATATGACATGTAGATTAACTTTGAGAAACTTTCATCATGCAGATAAAATAATGTACTTAACATTCAGTTTCACAAATAAAACTCTTTTCCTTTCAGTGACGCGTTTTGATCTATATTTAAATCATCTGACGATAAGCCAGTGAAAACAATGGATACAACATAATTAAGAAGCAACTTATACCTACACCAATAGGAAAAACAAGCCTCATCACCTCACAAATTAATCTCACTTTTTTCCAAAGGTTATAAAGCGAAAGTATTATCTCGAATAATCAAAATACCATTACCATACCCTCTAGAACCCTAAAATAAAAACTCTCCCTTATCTGTCCTCTCGACACAAAAAATTTATACCACGTCCATAAAAAGTACCTTTCGGCCTATCTCGATCCATACAAGGGGGTCGAGGCCCAAACAGGTCCGGTGGGTTGGGAGATGAGATACAAAAAAACGACGTAAAAAGCGGACACGCTTCATAAAAAATACCAACTAAGTCGAGCCCAGAATTCCAATACTAGAAGCCACTTAATGTCCGCGGTTAATAATAGGTAGCTGTGGAATGAAAAGATATTCACGTGTTTTCGGCACGATTATGATTTCTTTACGGCACGAGATACAATAGAAAAAATGTGGAGGGACTGTAATCAAATGCTTTTAAATTTTTATAATCTGGTATTTGTATGGATGTTTCAGAGAAGCTACTACCTGATTCGGTTATGTAATACGACACATTCAAAAAAATAACTCTGGGGGTTTTCCGGCTATACTCTCGTGATACTGAGATTCTGGAAAGAAGGATGATGTGCAAAATTTTTTAATACAGTATATGATCCATACGAGTATTTGTTGATTTTTTCCAGACCAAATCTTACAGATTTATGAACTAACACCATGATATAAGTGAACAGATCCCATTGAACGCTCTGCTCATCTACGGCGGCTTGATTATTGTAAGTCAATGAAAATGAACTGTGACTAGAAATAATCATGGATACATTAACGGGCAGTATTGAAAAATTCCTTCAAATTATTTATTCTTATGGAAAGCACTAAAATTAGATTATTTTCAGAATCAAGTAGCTGAAATAAAGGTTATGGAGTATAATTTATGTTAAAGGAAAAATTTAAAGAAAGTATAGAAAAAGTAATGAGTACTTTTGATACATACTGATATCTCACAATAGTCTATATTTATGTTTTAATCGATATTTCGGAGAGAATAAGATGACAGATTGTAAATGAACCCTTTTGAACTATAGTCATGTTAAACATATCCATTAGATAATTTTAATTGGCTTGATATAAAAGTGTTATTATCCAGCTTTAACCAGTAATGTTATACAGCAGGAAACAAAAACTGAAAAGTAAGTAATCGGAGCCCAAAAGGAACAAAATAATTAATATAATAAAAAGTTATTCGCTAAAACAATCAAGTTTCTTAGTTCTGTTTCATTTTTGCTACCGGTGATGATGAAGAACTGAAAAAATCTAAATTTAATGTGAACCCATCTCACGTAGACTGAGTTTCCTTCTCACGTTCAACTTATTTCAAGTTTAGACTTGTCGGTTTCCTCCCACGTAACTAATCTTCCGATGTCTAATTTTTCTCACACATTGTATGATCCTAAAAGGACCATGTTTTATCTCGCACAATGCGAGCTCGTGACTCGCAGGTCTTACCTTTTTCGCCAGCCCTATTTTTAATGTTGGAACCAACTTAAAGAAATATATCCAGGTCAGAGCTATTGTGCAACTGTGTTTAAATAAGTCTTTGGAAACATCTAGGTTGTTTGTGGGTGCTGCGACTTGTTCAGACCTGTCTAGGAGAAAGTAGGTGTCTATAAAAGAGTACTAAGTGATCGGTTAAAATAGCTATATTGAAAATCATCATCATATCAGTGGTGAATCAGAAATCATTTTTTATTATTAAAAAATTGCTGAAAATCGCCAATACGTTCCACACAAAAGCAAATTAGGGATAGAACTTTGTTTGGGCATATTATAATGTGAACATCAAGGAGTCTGTCTGTGGGAAATTCCGTCTGTTGAGCTGTCGGTCTATCTGTCTGTCGTAAGTGTTATAGCGAAAGTGAGAAACAAATTACCTGTTTTTACCATTTATTTCAACTTCCTCATCTTATGGATAGGTTATAATTACAGACTAAACATACCACAACTATTATTTGCCTGATATACCTGCGCATGGTTGATAAGGTTATGTTGCTCCCCTCATAGAAATTCATCACTTACTGGGTCGCGTGGCACTAAAATCAGTCTAGGCTACGAAGGGGACATCCCCTTGATTGCCGATCAATGTTCCAATAATAATATTTGTAACTCGTGCTGAAGATTAATGTGCATGGGGTCCAGTAATTTATAACAATGGAAAGCGCATCAGTGATCTTTCGGAAATATTTGGGGATGTATAATATAGAATTATGGATATTGATTTGTTATGTTTTCTGTATCTGGGATGGTTTTGAGTATTTCGCATTTTGCTACTTATTCAAGTATTCACAAAGATAAATATTATGAAACAAAGCAGATGAAAAGATTTTGTACTTTACACACAGATTCAGAAATAAAACTCTATTTATTCCAATGACGGGTTTCTATTTATATTTAAATCATCTTCGGACAAAAAAAAATATTTTTGAAACTGTGTGTTAAGTACACAATCTTTTTATCCGTATGATGGAAAATTTTCACTAAGTAAGAGCATCTACAATCTACATAAAACGAATAAACTTTTTTGTAATGATGATTGATAAGATTTATAGCAATGCTCATAAGTTGCGAACATATTATTGTAATTTATAAAAAATCTATATGATCTATGTATTGTGATTTATTACTCTCAAACACAGTTTTTAATAGCAAAATTATATTTGTTATTAAATATCTTAAAGTGCATTCATTTTCAAAAGAAATCTGATACCTATTTTACCTACAGCGCGATTCCTAGCAAATATAACTGAAACATCTTTATCAAGTAAAATTTTAAGTAAAATTAACTATACACGTTGACTGAAAGTAAAGTAGTTCGCACATCCAATAGTCTCATATTTCTATGGTAGTAACCAGATTTTTTTGCGGGTCGATGCTATAGGTCAATACTGAGGTCCATCTGTGAGCTTCATAGAATTTCTTCTAATATAATTAGTGAAGGTGCACTGTTCTGACACACACTGCCATGTCACAGTATCTACAGATTTATTTATGGTCAAAAGAGGGTTTTATAAATCGACTCACAAACTTGAATAGTAAGTTACATAATAGATAACCATACTGATAATTATTATTCTCTCTACATCGCAAACGATTAATTAAAATTATATTTGACTGCATAACTATTTCCAATTTATATCACGCTATTGTATGTGTTCATAATGATTGTAATCACGACACTACTTAAAAGGCGATCCGAATCTTTCGAGCATTATAGTACAAACATACGAAACATTATAATTTCCATATATACAGTAATACTAGTTAAGTGAATATATTAAACAATCAATCTCCTGCCAGCGAAACGACACAAGCATCCACAAAACTGACCATAATCAACGTTATACGCTATTGTTGCAGTCGACCCACGTGTGCTCCGCATATTTGAATAGTCATACCCCTTAAGATCTCGGCTAGATGCAATAAAAGGGTCAAATGAATACACCCTCGCTCCTCCACCCTTACACGCATGCCATCTGCCTTCACGAACGTGGGAACGCCGATCTCCTCGCAATTCTCACGGATCTCACACACCCCAGGTCTCGCTCCGTCTCTGTCCGACGCGCCGACTCGACGTCGAGGAACACCTGTCCCTATGCTCGCATGCCATAGGCCGAGGGTGGCCCCCCTTGTGATATCCTAAGGGTCGTGACGTCAGCCGTTGCTATAAATACCCGGCCAGTCGCCGGAGATTATCATTCCGAATTTTACTTTCGACAGTTTCCTCTTCGACGAAATGAACGCTAGCGAGATGAATAACTCGATAAACGATAACGTGTACAACGCTAAACGGTGCAAGTCCGCCGTGCATCCGTTGCGGCAGATCAAAAAGCTGATCAAGTGTGTGCTGAAAAAGAACTCCAAGAGCAGCTACGTGAAGCATCCTGAGCCCAGTTTCTACCATGACGAAGAAATTGCTGACAACATCGCCAACGAAATTTTGGAGAACGAGATCTTCGAAGAAATCGATTCCTGCGAGGAGTTTGCTGCTGTGCCTTACTACGAAGATGACCAGATGCATTTCCTGCCTGTCTACAGGGGTCAAAGGTACATTCCTGTCCATTTTGCGAAGACCGATGCTGGTACTTTCTTCTGGACTTCCATGGCCAACTCAGATTCCGACATCGATTCTCATGGGGACAAGAACGCCATCTGTAACTACCAGGTTCCAGAGCTACAGGTACCAAGCGATAGGTGGGCTCAAGCCTGAGTCTGCTCTTCACAACTTCAAGCTACTCCTGTGATGACCTGTGTGCCTTCGACCGTTGTGATGCCTGGACTTTAATTGCTCAATTTGACTGCATGTCATTGTGATATTTGATACTTTATTTTTATAGATTTTTATTGATTCAGACTTCGGTGTCTGTCATGTGATTCAAGCTTTAATGATTTTTTTATATTGTACGATGTCTTCCATATAGTGTTAGGTATTTTTATTTTTTTATTAAAACAAACTCAAAGATATCTCTTGTTTTATTTTGCGCTTACACTCATCGATAATATACTCGTAAAAAAATTAAAACAAATAATTCAGTCTTATTATCTTCAACTGTTGTTAGAAACATCTTATAATCGCACAACTAGATGAATCCTAACAACCTGTTGAAGATAATAAGTGTTAGTTATTTGTTGAACATAATGGTAATTTGTAAACTAAAATTACAAGTCGGAAATGTGTCATTTGATTTTTTTGCTGAATTGAACTTCCATTTCAATCACGATTAAATCAAGATAAAATGACAATGTCATGTTTCCTCCCGCTTCTAACACCACATGATTATAATGAATCTTGCAAGTGATAAATATTTCAGCACTCCTATCATTTTATTGTAATTCTGGCGTTAAAAGGAACTGGAGAATTAATTTAAGAAAAGTTTGATTTCGGACTTCCATTGTCTATAAAATTTTGAGTATCAAACCGAAATCAAACTTTTCATAAATCCACCTTGTCTACGAATTAATTTAACTTGTGAATCAATCTAGTAATCGCTGATCATTCATTAACATCACATTAATTAAGAAACAACTTGAAAGATTTTCAGTCACAGCTACGCCTGTCCCTTCTTAGAGTACGTTACAAAATATGGTTGTATTTAGATCAACATATTGGTATTTTTTCACCAAATCCTGCAGTTCATTAATTGGCCAGCATAAGCGATTTGTAAAATATATCTTGCTGGAACATGTCCATTTAATCCTCGATTTGATTCATAATAAGTTGACTCGCCCGTAAACTGAAACCACGTATAACTGCTACAGCAACTGTACTAAGGTTTTAGCTACCACGACAGTTTTTATGAAAGTGAAAAAATAGAAGAAATCAATTTTCGAAGTGACAATGACACTAAAGTGAGGATTACGCTGCTTTATGCTTCATTTTATCTTAAAGGGAAGCAGGCCATACAAGAGCGTAGGGCGGTGTTTAGGTCAGTTTATCAACATTCCCACATTTTCACATTGTTACATACCAGTTTTTTTTAAGTGTCTAGAAGGTTTGGTTGTAGTTAGGATTTACTCTCAACCGGTAAGATAGGCACACCATTGTTGTCTCTGATTTGACGATGTATTATTTTATAAATAATACCGCATAAATAATGAACATACTAATGACAAATAATAATTAAGAAAAATAGCGAATCGTCGGGATAAGATATTTATGCTGGGAATTAGTTCAACTATACTGTGGTTTTTATGACATCTTGTGGGTACTGTTTTATATATATATATATATATATATATATATATATATATATATATATATTTCCAAAGTTGATGGGAAATGTGAACATTTATTCATTTTTCAAAGATGAACCTTTTTCATATCATAATCTACAGGGATTTAGATATATCAATTATTGGATAAGATAATCTCAAAGCTACATAGACCTCACTCGCTTTTAGAGGAGCTTTGAATTATGAATTCCAGATGGAGTGTTGCTATCGCTTCGAGCTCGATAGTATTAAGACAGCAACCCCTAATAAATTATCATTTATCTGGATGCCTGTATTTAATAGTGTTCTAAGCTGGCGGGGAGACAACTTGTTTTTATTGCTCGAGCCGGGAGAAATTAGGAGAAGCGCATAGCACTTATAATCCGGTATGCATCCTAGACACCTAATGAAGATCTGATTTATGGCCGTATTCTAACAGTTAATATAAGTTTTCCATTGTATTATAATTTCACAATGAATCATTAGATTTGATATTTCAAACCTTTCTAATATGGTAAAATGCTTTAACTGAGTCATAATGTACATTATATGTATTTTCTTTCTTTGCTTTGAACTATTTTTGTATTATATAGGACACAATCTCATTTTTTCTATTTTAAAAGCAGCCAAACATTGATTATATTTTTAATAGTTAATTAATAAATCTTAATGCGAATTTTAAACTTAAATGATGGAAGCATTACACTAATTGTTAAAGAATGAAGAACCGACACCAATCCGTACTTTTTTTACTTCGCACATAAAATCAAGTCTCATATCACTGAACATAAGAAATTTAACCCGCCTTCCTTATGTTGAGTGCGTTACTCCAATATTCTTACAAAAATATCTTCCTGGCGATCTTTTAATAAGCACGTGAAGCCATGCATAAGTCCTTCTAAACCCATCTCTTACGGTACACCAACCCAGCAGTACCAGTGGCCGAATTCCATAGCGAAGCCCCTCTCAAAAATCACAATCACCCTCATACAGAAAGGCAGGTAGTACAGTTGATCAGCTCACCTCGCTAGACCACAGCCTATCTACAGCCCTGATACGCGCCACGTTGCTTTCTTCGGACCACTGTAACTCGGTATACCTGAAAATATCTTTATGGAACGGAGCGAATCAAGTTACCGAGTTTCCTTTTTTTGGAGGTTTTATCATTTTTTATGAAGAATTAACCGTTTTGGATGCTCATAGATTTTTTATGAAGATTTAACGTGATTGAATATGTAGCCAAGAAGTATGATAAACGTATGTTTTGCTACATATGTACTTTAACAGTCATAATACGACAAGGATTTAGCAGAAAGAATTTAGGAAGATAAGAAACTTTTTGTTCTCGAATTTAATTTCAACGTAATCAAGCATATAACCTGTTCACTACGTTTCGATTTATTATATCTAAGCCATCCTCGAGTGTCTACGATGTTTGAAGTAAAGTTATGTTAAATGATTCACGTGTACGGGTAATTATCTGTTGTACATACGTATAAATAATTTTGGAATTTAAAGGAAAACGAATTAACGAGATAAAACAATAACAATGATAAAAAGAGAATCCGAAAAAATACTGCTATTAGAAATAAGAAGCATTAACTTATGATTATTTTTGTACAGTTCTGAGGTCTCTGATTATTTTTCAAAAATGTATTAGACGTGCCAGAAGTTGGGGTTATTGGAGGTGCAGGGATAGAGACTTGTTTTTTTTCTGTAAAAGTTCCATCATCCATAAACTGTTGACCATCTCAATCCTCCGTACTTGTTAGACACAATCATTTCTTCGACATTCGGTTGAAAAAACACAGGAATCATTATATCTATTTTCAATAGCTGTGGACGGTTACGATACATTAGACTTCAATTCAGAATCAAATATTTGATGCATCGCAAATATTTCAAACACATTTTAAACTATCTATTTTTTCTTAAAGATACCGCATTTTACAGTGTAACTATTTTTTTTTCTTAGGGGCTAATATGTTTAGCTATTGTTCAGCAACTAACAGCACAAAATACTGCAATTCAACGGAATAAGAATAATACATAATTAATAAATTGCTAATTAGCATCTTAAAAATATGGCGTCAAATAAGTTCATTATGTATTTTACTTGCAGCGGAAGTAGATCGTTGAATATATATATCGATCGGATTTTAAAACTTTTCATCTACTTGAAATCAATTTTGGAAATATTATAAATTATGAATTTTTTGTCAAATATAATGATATTTATAGCTTTCGGCCATTTCCTAAATTCTTACAAGTTACAAGATAAAACACATATCTTCATTTTTAAGCTGTTGGCCAATCTAGCGTTACTCTATATTTGGCATTTTTTGTGATAGAAAATTATTCTCGATTTGTTCAGTATACAGATCTCATGCGCTACATAGACAGCGTCCCTGCTGCCCTCTCTTGGCGTCAACCTTGATAGATAGTACCATTCGTTTTCCCTTCGGAGCTCAAGACTCCCCTTCTGGCAAAACATGCTTTTTCAATTAACCCAAACACATTCCGATTCTAACATGTGTCAGACTGCCGCCTCATCAAGTGCGTGTCGTACCGAAATGTTTCCATAAATAGCACTTTTCAGGGTGTGCACCTGCAGGCAGTACGGTAAACAATACGGGTCCCTAAACCACCGCACACTAGATGTGTGCGTATAGTATTCCACCCCAGCGGTAAATCAGAGCCAAACCGTGGGAACGCACCTTGCTTCTATCGCGGAATTTGGTACAATGAGGGGACGACTACCACCCCCTATACGGTCGTGCAGTAAGTGCACGTATGGGTTTTTGGCGGATCGGGTTTCTAATCCAAGCTTGACAGGGGTGGGTACCGCACAATTTTTAATGGGACTCGTCCACTTTTATTTTCTGCGCCTATAGGCGGGGAAGGACTGTAATCGTAAATACCAATTAATAGTTTCTTGGATGTTTCTTTAAGTGTCGGTCTGTCCATCTATCTGTTTGTCCGGTAATCTTCGGCTCCTCTTTAAATCCGATCTTGATGACATTTTACAGTAGCTTATCACTTCGACAGGGATAAAAATGCTTTATGATATTGAAAGATCCATCCATAGCGGCAGGCTATTCATCAAGAAATGAGTAATACTTCGCTTCTCCACAAGTTAGGAAAGTATTGATCTGATTCCGAAGTTTGAGAGGTAGTTGAAAAACCTATTTTTTATTCTGACGAGGCAGTCGAAACGTCAGTAAAGATATTTATGCATAGGTATGTGGTTTCAATTGACAGTTAGCGGAAAATATAATGAAAGATAACCAAAAGGTTTAGAAGTTATATCAATCTAATGAGATTATCTGGCGCGGGGAAATTAAAGCGTCATAGTTTTCCAGAATAATTCCACCAGCAGCAAAACAATGGCCGAAATTGAAAAAGGCTATAAGTTTACTTTTATGTGTTTTAGATGTATCTGCTCACTGAAAATTGGGAGGGCTCAAATTTGAGAGAAAGAGGTTGATAAGACGAATAATTAGAAATGGTATGTTTTCAGAGTAAAAAACATTAAACAAATTAGGTATATAGTGTTTTTGAAATATGTACATATTTAGCAATAGTACGTACGATATGAAATTGGCGGTGAGTGGCAGAAGTAGCAGTAGTTATAGTAGTAGAATAGTATACCAGTGAAGAACATATTTTTGTCACAGCCGCAATGCTATCTATTATTAACTAATATTACAACAAACATAATAATAAATATTCTCTTGTGATCCCAGAAGAATTGTTAGCCTTTTGATATCCTGTTGCTTTTTGCCTATGACGGAAATATATGGCAAACTGATGGTTTGCTTGGTATGTTGTTTCTGGTTGCTTCAGACTTAATATGAAAACGCAGGTGGCTTTTGTGTATTGGTGGAAGCAACAGTAATAATAAATGAAAAAGCACCATTATTAAAGTATTATAGAATGGAACGCCACGTGATGCCTGTTTTTTTTCTTGATTTTTTAACAGCCTACTATTTCTCAATTATACATCAGAGTAATTTATATCTATGAAGGTAGTAGTTTTTACCCAGTATTTATAAAACCGAAGGTACTAATGGATTATGAATACAAACATCCAAAGAACCCAGGAAATCGAATAGTAACTCTTCTATTCTGTGACTGGATCATAAACCTGTTGGATCTCATGACGCTAAAGAAATATTTACATCCTTCGATACCCATGGTGAATTTTGTCAAACGATTTATTACAGAGTGAGGTGGACAGGTTCTATTGTATGAGCACGACCCAAAGGAACAGGTACCCGCTTTTTATTTTACGCTGCTCCTAGATTGCACTTTGGGGTGCTTTGTACGTGAGAGAACTCATAACAGGCTCGTCCTTAGGGCATGGCTTTTGGTGGGAATTTTATTATCAGTGTCAGGTGACAATCCAAATTGACCTGTTCACCTTGGATGTTTGCATCGTGCCTCGTGCTTGTTTAGGGGATTGGAAATTTGTCACGGTATATGACAATTGCAAGTGAATTCCTTTGTGGTGAATTAAACCTGTTGTTTGAAGTTTCCAATAGTTTAGGGGTATGTCATTGACAATGTCACGTTTAATGAAGATACAAATTTAAATATTGGCACGATATGCTCGTGAACTTGCTTTGTACGTGACGAGACTCTATAGTTGGCTTTTTACTTTATATGTCTATCAACCGCTAATTAATATCGCATGTGATTTACGAACAACTTCAGGGTGGCTTCGGCTGCTGGGGCAACCTTCATTGAAATGTGATGTTCAAAAATTAAATGCATGATGAAAGAGTTTCACCAAGTAAGAGCATCTACAATCTACATGATAAAAAATAAATGTTATATATTATGTCGTTAAAATTTAAACAATCGCTTTTTGTATTTTGATAAAGGCTAACAAGGCAGCAAAAACGTTAGTAAAGGTTATTTCGTTGATCACATGTGGCTTCAAGAAGAGTACAGTCCCAATACAAGTTGTACCACTGAAAGCCATTGACTTCAATTTGATGAGACGCGTAACTTGTCACTTAAATGTGAGATGATTACTGTTTCCATTGAATGGAACAGAAGAAATGATGTTCATGGATAATACAGCCTGAGAATTTTTCTCATTGCAAAATGTACCATACATTAAGAGGTCCGTCTAGAGAAAACCCGGGCCCGAGCTAAATCTAAAATTGATCACCCCGTGAAAAACCTGGAGTACGAAAAAAGCTAAGTCTACTGGAAACCTCAAGAGGACTGTGCGTATGTTAATACGTTAAATAATTGGATAGAATGGTTTCATAAATTTCCGGGACCCCTTCAGTTGCACACTCCCTTTGGTCAGGCCTATTCATTAATTCAATACAATATACATATAAGATAAACAAATTCGCATTTAGAAACCAGACGTGTTCTGCTTGACTGGCAGACGCTCTGCCAGTTGAGCTACAAAGGCACTTCTTTCTAAATGCAAAATTTGAAGATTAATATCCAACTTGCGTATTAAAAGTGGATAACTGTAATATGTATAAGATACATATGGATATACATATAAGCAATAACTGGATTGCTTAAAGGTGAACATCTTTAACAGAATTATTTTTTCGTCGAAAATGAGCCGGGCACTTCGTTATGTGATATATGTCGAACATAGTAGATGGATAGATGACCAAACGGATATGGGATGATTAAATACTCACCACTGATAGCTTCTCTAGGTATATAAGCGAAAGTACATTGATTAAAGTTCAGCCGATTTGAAGCATATTTTTTATACAGATGAATAAAATACACCTACAAACCTTACAGAGATATAGGCAAGTAGATCTAAAAGAGATACACCTTCTGGTACCACCTATATCGCGACGTTACCCACTATGACGGAATACATTAAGCACTACCATGCTAAGACACAAAGTACGGCCGTGGAAGAATATTTCCAACTAGCTTTTTTGCCTGAAGAAGACACTAAGAGCGTACTAAGAAAATAGTCAATTTTCTAGTACGTAGATAATAATTTCCATATTTTTAATATTTTCAATTATTGTAAGGCACAATAAAAGTATTTTCAGGTGACCTATTTTTTCATAGTGTTTGATTTCAGTTTTGTGGTGTTTGTGAACTTTCTAATCACAAATCAAGAAAAAAGAATTGGGAATCCTTCCAGTACTTGGCTAATTGTATACTTTGGAATGTGGCAACAATTTGTTTCGGAACAAAACACCTCAAACATTTTTGAGCGTATTCAGTATTTGAGATACTTTTTTGATGTACAGACCATAACCCAACCCTGTTTTGCTTCTTACTACTGTGAATTTTTGTTTTAGAACCAGAATAAAAACAGTTGTTTAACAACACAAACCGATTTTCTTCGGTTAGATAGTATTGCAGCTCTGATAGTTTATCACAGCCTAAAGTTCTATGCCACATGAAAAAGCCACATGTTTTACATGTGCTCCAAATGTAGCTATGTATCTATCTACAGTTTCAAAGAGATGAAGAGTGCTGTGAAAATCCTTAATACTTCTATGTGAAACGGAATCAGCTATGCAATAGTCTTAAGTTATGTAGAGAAAGGCAACATAAAAGTCGTTTTTAAAAAAATTACCCAAGACTTCTTTAGAATTTCTACCTGTTTAGCCGCGAATAATTTCCAGGCACGCTTTCGTGCGACTCCCTACAGTTTGACAAAGATTGATGGTGACGTGAAAATTGTAAACAATTCATCATATTATAAGAGAAACACAAACATTTCATAAATTGCATTTTCTGTGATTTTGAGATTAGTGTCAAAGATGATATATTAGGTAGGTAATGCAGAAAACTGTGAATGTTTGGGAAACAATGCAATGCAGTATCGTCATTTTGACAGTTTTGTCTCATTAGCAAGTCAAATTTTGATTTGTAAGTATCATCGCCTTATAAGCCTAATAATATTGATTTGATATTGTAATGAACTAACCAAATTCTAATATATATTTTGTCCACATTTATTTTGCAGTACAAATGGAAAAATGTAGCAGGTGTTGACGTCGAGGTCATAGAATTTTGTATTCTCATATCCTCAACTGTACATTTTGGGTGTAAGTTATAACAATTGAAAAATGAAGTGCCTTCTCATATAATATTAATATTGGTCAACTTGATTAATTATTCTCAGAGAGGTTGTTGTGAAATTTTTCACTTGCGTCTATGTGTTTTGCTATTATAAACATTGTCCTAAAAGTTGGGGCATTCATTATTGCTCCCACTAAATGACTTTATAAAACTCAAAGGTCATGTAAAAATCACGAAAAATAGCGAAATAGATGATGTCGAGATTAGCTGGGAAAAAAGGTCTTATACACGAACTCAAATAATTTAATTGATGGTATTCTGAAATGTCGATGCTTGATTTAGTTATCGGATCAATTATCACGTCCCAACATCAGCTTAAAAACGTAATATAATTTCCCTATTTTCCTGCATGAAGCACATGACTCTTATGCAAGGTTAACTATAGTTGATGATGCTTTTCAACGTATAATTTCCACACAAAAGTCCAACCTGTCGCTCCTCTACATTTCCAACATACGTCAATGTCAGAACAAAATTTCTTCGATAAACACTGACAAATCACCTCGCCCTTTTCTGTATCCCGACCACAACTAACAGGCCTAGTGCCCTAATAGCACCTCCACCTAATGACAAAAAATGATAGTGTGCAAGACCATTAAGATCCCTCTCACCTAGCCACTACAAAAGGGGACCCTTTTTTAAAATCCTACAAACTCATCGTTGGTCCCTATGAAAACATTAAAGTTTATAATTAACTACCTGTCGAGGGGCTCGCAACCTTACATGGGCGTCGAAAGAGGTTAACACCGACATTTGAGGATATCCCCACTTAGTGGAACAAATTAACTTATAGCCCTTAGTTGGAGAAGGTCAATAGTGATGTCAAATCTTCTGTCTATCCAATAGTTTAGAACTATTGGTAATTTTCAAACTTAAATGTATGAAAATTAAAATACTTTATTGATTTTAGATGAAAGCGCATGAAAATCGCAAAAAAATTGCAAGGTTTTTTGGTCATGGTGCACCCACTGTTTTTTAGAGGACCAATTATATCAAGAATCAAAACCAATATCTAATTCGTCTTACATTTCTTATGTAGACCTACAACAATGGCACAATTGTAATAAACTGGCATAGTGGAGCTACTCATGTAATATTGAATGACTCATTTTAGTTTGATCATGTAATTTGAAGGCTGTCCTCAATTTGATAAGCATCACTAAACATATAAAAATTACAGCAAAATATGTTTTAACTACGTCTATGGTGCAGAAAGAGCTTATCTAGTCAGATCAAGTCGCCTTCCCTTAAGGGATCGTAATTTTTCGCCATCAGACACACACCAACCAAACAACACTTGTGAAAAGAACCATTTATAATCGTGGTGCGTTGTCTAAGCTCGGTTGGTGATCAATTTACGATAGGGGCCTTCCTCATATTGTTCCTAGGCAGACGCACTGTTGCCATAATGGTATGGTTTTGTGGTTATTCCTTAAATATTAGTCATAAAAATAATGAATGTTCTCATCTATCAATAACTAAGACCGATTTTTTTGTTCTCCTACAGGCCTCAACCAAAAACCAACCTTGGTCGGGAACTTTACTGTATTGAACAGCACCGTTATTTTCTATTGGATATTTTGCATATCGATAAAATTGTTTCTAGGCTGATTTTAAGGTTTAATGAATTTTGCTTAGCTCAGCAATTGTTACCATATACCTATGTATACTAGTAAGCGTGGAAGTCGATTTAGTATTACTGAGTATAATATTTTGAAAACTGTTTTTGTACTACAGTTGAGGGAAAACGCTAGAAATTTTAAATCATCATCATAAAAATGTTTATGTAACTTTTAAAACTTATCCTTTAGTATTTCTGATTCATTATATTTTCGGCTGCCCTTAATTGAAATTATATAAATTATTCTTATAATGTCATTAATATTTCTGACTGCAAACATAATGAATCATAAAAATGATCTTCATATTTTTCAGGTTGTAATGATATCAGATTTTTCTAGTACCCAGCTTTTGAGTTTAGTAAGATATATTAGTAACATTACAAAAAATCGATAGAAGTTGAGATCTCGTGACCAAATCTTCCATTTACTGTAGTGTTATTCGAATTTTATTAAATTTCGGTGAGTTATAATGCTTAGACAGTCTATTAAGAAATGTTTTGAGTGGTTCCGGATCGTCTCAGAGCTTGTAGCAATACTGTATTCTACTGGCTAGTGTCAACACAATTTACAAATAAAATCGCATTTCGCAGTGACGCGTTCCGATTTATATCTAAATAATCGTCTGACAGTCCGACGATTGTACTCCACCAACAGTTATCCCACATTCCTCTATTTCTAAAGCTTTTCTTCAAAATATACATTAAAAGGTGTTGGCGACAGAACCCAGAGACTTGTCGAAATAATTGACTCTCTCTTGACTATACTAATAATTTTCAGGAGTCAAATGATTCGTTACATAACGCCATAATCGATATCTCAAACAAAAAGCATCACGATGACAAGCACTTGTGCTTCAAAAGCCCTGGTCGAGATCAATTAGATCTTGACGGCCACATACCACAGGGTGAGTTGGCAACTCTGCGAAGGAGCGACCCGTTCAAGCAAATACAGCCTGGGGCGATTCACGTGCACGAAGGTGGACCCGTGGGGTGTAAAAAGAGAACCAGAGGAGAGCGGGAGGGGGTTAGCTAAGTAATGTAGGCGGCCGACGGTACCACGCCACGGCAGCGGTACTGCCGGACAGGATGTGAATGATTAGATATGGTGGAGGATGCGGCGGTCAGAAGAACAGGTAGATGCGGCGACGAGATCGCCTAGGAACAGAGCGTGGAGCGACAGGGGCGGGACGTGGGATTTTAGGTTAGGACCTCAGATGTTTACCCCCAAATATACCGATTAACATAGGTATGAGAACCTATATTTTTCCTCACTGATGTGCAACCATAAATAGTTTTACCTCTCGCCAACACATTACATACATCTGACACATGTTAGGCTAAATATATTAGCATCTTCAGGGAAAGATTAAAACTGTTTTGTGGTTTCGTTTGGTCAGTATTAAAAAATTCTTTACACATTTCTGACGCGATCAAAATAAGAAATTAGGGTTCGAACTTTTGTTTCATACCAGAATAATAGCTTTTCATCGGAAAAGATAATTCTGAGAATATCTCGACTAGATAAGTAATGAATCTTGGAGAAGTCATAGTTCGACCATAGGTTTTCTAAATTTAGTACACTATTGCGTATCTACAGAATGTGTCCTATCTTTGTGACTACGTGATCATATGTTTTTAAATAATTTTATTTTTATATTGATTTTGGATGGACTTATCATAGAAAATGACACCAAACGTGATAAATATGCAAAGAAAACGGCTAGTTATTTGAATTTTAGCAAAGAAAATATAATAAATAATATAAGCATATATTATGATAACGTATTCGTAACTCAAAAATTGTTCCCAAGCACAAAACGAATCGAAAGTATCACAAGCCGATAATCACCTCTTGCATTAATTCTTTATCGCATTGGATCTAAGTGTACTTACTGAATTTATTAAATGCTTATATCATCCATACAACCATCTTTTCCCCCTAAATTATAAACTTGAGCATAGTACATGACTTACGAGATGACATAAAGGGGCAACTGGAGTATATTGGAAAAGGATTGCTACGCATATATATTACTTAAAATCATCCCTTATAATAACAGTCCTACCACTCCACTGAGTTCAACGAAAATTCCTCAGATCGACCATAAACGACGATACAATTGCTTTGTGAAGTGCTTTAAAGTGCTTCCTCAGTACACCGAAAAGAATAATGTATAGAGCGAACCAAAAAGGTCTCACAGAAATAGTACAATGCAGTTATATACTACAAGCCGTACTACTTCCATATCTATAGTACCCCCATCCATTCATGCGAGGTATTCCATTCAAGTGCTCACAACTTTGATTTATCTCGTAGTATTGTTCTGATTAGACACAGCAAATGGAAAATGAAGTGAGCTACTTTTGCTATAAGCCGAAACCATTCAGGTGTGGTATTGAAAGCAATTTTGCTATTCAAAGCTGGAGGCAAGTGTTCAATTTAACTGGAACCGCTGGAGCATTTCGGTACTGTTAGGAGTCCATAAAAGCTCAGTATGCGTATTGTTCCTGCTTCCTTACTTCCACTTTTAGCATAAAGCCGTTCTTAAAAGTGACTTGCCACGTCCTGGCATGAGGTGTGTATAAGATATTGGACATAATCCATCTAAAGTTCATTCAACAGAAAATGGTTAAACGTATAATGAACATACGCAGCTGGTATGTTGTATGTTTTCTAAAAGCATAATACTGATTTGTTGTCGATTTGTTGACTGTAATTTAACTAAGATATGTGTTCAAGCAGACTGACTTTGCTGCTATTACCCCAAAATATGAGCTGATTTTCATAACATTCACACATCAAAGTTTTAAGGATTATCTGAGTTATTGAAAGTTTTTTGTCTATCCCAAATTATGACCAAACCAAGGACAGAACTTTTAAAGGTTGCATATAGAGAAACTGAGGATTACCCATTATGCTTAACTAAGCTCTAAAATGTTAAACAAAATAGCAAAAATGTTTATTTTAGCTTTATTGTATTATATCAGGCGATTATATGAAAAATTTCAGATATCTATCTGTATATATGAGTAGATCAACATGCCATTATACAAATCTGAACGTTTCCTTTTACTTTTGCAATATATAATAATAATGTCTGCCAGCTGTGCATACTGTTCTTAACAACATAATTTTTCCAAGGTGAGCCTTGTTTTTATCCGTTAATCACACGTTATTTGGAGAATACAATCAACAAAAATATAGGAAAGGCATTATACGCATCACATTCGAAAGTGAGCAATTATGGCAGCAAATCATCTTTAAATGCTTTTCAAAATGACATTAAATGGACCTTTTTTAACAATCCCTGCATGCCTTACCGTCTTGCGTGTACAATCTTTAAATTGTGAAACAACACACGATTGCAATTACACAACTAAAAATGTTAACCTACAATTTCTCTCTTGAACGATTATCAAAATATTTTAAGTACTCGGTCAAGCTGAATTATGCTTTTCTATATCACCACCGGATTTACTATGAAAAAGTTAGTCTACCGTCTTACAGTTTTGAAATACTCTTTATGAAAAAGGTAAAATGAATTAGTATATGTATTATGATTTTTCTGTAAGAAAATATTGTTCATAGCATTACATTTGCATTAGTACTGAAAAATATAATTCTGGTCAGACGTACGTTTAGAAAATCAACTGCAACGCGTATCCTGTAAAATATTGTTTAAAAGTGAAATTACTGCACGATGGTGTATTTCGCAACGCTGTATTTTAGCTGCTTAATATGTTTTTAATAACCCAGATCAGGGTGTAATTCCGTGAAACACCTCAAAAGATATGGTTCAAATTATCAAAAATGATAATGAGACGGAACGTATATACTGATTGTCAAAGAATCACATCCTCTATTAATGCTAACAAGGAGCTGAATAGGCAATCAACATACTTTCGCTCATTTTACTCATCAGGTAATATCATTGAGTACCACTCACATCATCTATTTTTTATATCAATTTTATATGTAGATTGTAGATAACCTTCCTCCATGCCGATTGTGAAACTGTGTGTTAATTACACAATCTTTTTATCTGCTTTAATTTTGTATGTCATACATTTTCTAACTACTAATACGTATTCGTTCTGAATGTGCAATTGGCTTATCCTATTTTTCAATGAATATATTCTTCTAATGTACAGGCTGCTAGACACAATTTTTTAAAGCAGGCAAATCAAAAGATTTAATTTTGGTTTTTCATCTTTTATAAACCCAATTTTTTCAGAAGTTGCTGAAAAATCAATGTGATCTTTAGAACCATGTGAGTGAAAATTCCTTTACAACGTTTCGTCTTCAGTATAACATCTGATCCGGTTTTATGGCTCTGCAGATGACAGCTTCATTAAATTTTGCATGGAACCAGGCAATCCACTCCAATCACGAGAAACGTCTTATAGGGGACATCAATATGGTACCCAGATCTACAAAAATATGGAAAAAATGTGAATGGAAATTAACAGCATTCAGTCCAACGTGTGGAAGACTCAGACACCTACAGTCTAAAAAAAATCACGCCTCACTCCTTTTCTACAAGTCTTAGACCAGACCATCATTGAATACTCGCATGTGTGCGAATACACAAACGCCCTCTGGGTTCAATCCAGGAAACAAAATACGTTTAGATAGCCCCCCGACATAAATGACCTCCATATCCGGGAACATCGAAAGTGACTGATCTGTCCCTATTGTATAGTCTATCATAGTTTGTGTTAGACGGAGCTGTCTCAAATAGTTAATATTTGAATCACCAGTTAACAAACAATGGAAGAGCCCAACGGACTAATCTGCAAGTGTATCAAGTTGAACTTCCAATACCTTATTCAGGCCTTCTCCAAATGTCACCCTTTTGGAGAACTTCGACATTGTAAAATGTGCTTTTTTTCTAAACTATGATTTCCAAGATGGAGGGCAAGATCATCAGCAATTTCCATCCGACTGACATGAAGTTTTACCTTTATCTCTGTCTGAACGCTACCTATTATGCACTAGCTAACAAATAATTTTTTGTGAAACAACTGATATAGCTATTTCATCAATTTGCAGGATATCTTAAAACCGGTATTGATTAGCAAAAAAATCAATATTTTTCATACAATTGATAATCTAGTTAAAATGGTGGTTGTAGAATGGAGGTATTATTAATTCTTCTGGCCGCGAGTATATATATATCATAATTTTAAATTATAATGCTTCCATCGCCACTCATTAGCATTCAATCGCAATCTAGAACAATCTCGTATTTCGAATACTGGTGTGCTGATCGCTCTTTATAAGGAATTTACACCTGTTTGATCTGCACGCTACTGTATATCATTATTGCATTGTTCTTTACAGTTGACGCTTCGGCCTCGTCACGATTTGTTGCGATATAATTATAAAGTCTACTTTATAATTCTTCTAAGTTTTGGTACCAATTTTGCAACAAGGATGTGTTCAAAGTAACAATACTTGAATAGTTTTCAAGATAAAAATATGATGTAGTATCCGGAAGAAAAATCAAATCATTTCGACAAGACCTATATTAACAAGTTCTTACTTGCTCTTTCCGCATGGTGGAAGCTGATAAACAATTCGCATTATTTTTGAAATCCGCAATCAAAAGGTTGTGGTTCGAGTCCTGCACTGGCCCACTCTTTCCGGATTTCAAAAATGCGAATTGTGTATAAGACTTATCTTCTTGGAATAGGATCCATTCAAATATTTGGAGCGATTATACTGTAGTAAATGAACAGACTGATGTTTCAAACATCGTAAGTTTCTATATATGCTATTTCCAAGTATACTTATATATGTTAATTAATAAAATCTTGACAGAAAGAAATATCTTGAAAATAAAATATCGTTGATTACTGCTACCTACTCCAAGAATTACACAACCTACTTTGAGAAGGTCACGCATTCACCATATTTGAAAACTATAATAGTTGTGTTACATAATAGTTAACATCCCTGTTGTATTGAATCATACAGACATATGTAATAGCCATGGAAGCTCAGATATTAAGCACTATTTCAGGTCCGTTCTTATCTGGGCGTCAACGGCAGATCGAGGATTAATATATGGTACGCGGCAGCAGCAAAAATAGGGAACATTTTGCTAGTAAGGTTGATGATGCTAGGGATTGATATTGAAAAATAAATATGTTATAAGATGTAATTATTCATGCGAATTAACACGATATATGTTGTCCAGAAGCTATGTTCTGTTATCTTTTGCACACTTCAATTTAATGAACAAATGATGTAGGCAGTTATACAATATTATAGTTTTACTATCAAAGACTAGAAGCTGCTGAAAGTAATATTCAGCAATATGCATTTAATAAAATATTTATTTAGATAATTTTTTTGTTTTCTTAACAAACTGTCCAATCACTTCTTTTCACATTTACTATACTTTTGTATCTATTTAAAAACACCTAGATACTTATATCAATTTTTTCCTGGTAGAGAGGAAACTCCACAGATATCAGAATTCCTATTCCCTGGTAACCTTACACCTGCATCACTTTATAATGGAATTATCAATTACATAGTTCAAAAGCTTCATTTCAAAGCAAGTTAGGTATCAAAAAATGAAACAAGCATCAGGTGAATTACCATATTATTGATAAATGTATCAGTGTGATATATTTACTATTCCGGAACGAATAAGTAAAACAAACACAAACCCCCTTGTTTTAATCCCACATATTCTATACATTTTTCAAAACACGATTTATGCAATTGTTCAGGTTAGTGACAATGACAAGCCTTCAGATTCTCACAGCCTACTGAATTATTTTTGAGCATATAGAACTCGGAAATATTTCGTCTTGCAAAACATAACTTTGGCCAAAAATGTTGTACAAAAAAACTTTATTAAATGACATTTTATTCAGCTCGTGTCGTATTACAGGACTTGCTAACGCTCGTCGCCGTCGATGAATCAGCCGGTCCGTTCTGTTACCCATCACGGATCACGCCGGTCGTACTCTCAAGAGGAAGAGCGAGCGTCAGTGACGCCTGCCGCCGCGTCACCGCGCCTTGAACCGAGTGAGCGCTGAGCGCACATCTGCCTTTATTCCCACGATCCGGAGAACACGTGTTGATCGGCCGCCGACGCCAATGACGCGACCGACGCCCCGCGTCAGTCGAGAAAAAGGCGGGACGGGACAGGAGCGCGGCTTGCCTCACGGACACAATCGGGCCCAGCGAGTGCGCAGAGCGTGCACGGCACGTAGTACCAGCTAAAGGGAGCCACGCACTACTCAGTTATTGTGTTGTGTAGTCTTATTGGAGTCTGGCAGTCAGGAAGGCATGAGCAATCTTTATGAGATAACAATTTGTACCAGTATCTTGTCTGACGCGTTTGAGACTCCTGTGTGGATTCCTTTAATACGCATGCTTAGCTAAAGATTCTTTTATTCTAATGTAAAATATATATGAAAAGGCTTGACAGCATCTTGTATTCTGGATCTGGAATGGAGATATCCACTTTGAATATATATTTAATTTAATACGAAGTAATGAGGGCCCTTCTACACATATCATGCTTTTTTCTAAAATTTGAAACACTTTTCAGCAGAACTACGCTGTTTCAAGTATCTCTCTTTGGACCTCATTCAGAATATGCTCACGTAATTGATCAAAAGTAATCCGATTCCCCCCTGACAGTATGCTCTGACATGTAAAGTCATGCTTTGAAAAAAGGTTAGTGACATATTTCGTAGCCTTTTTGGTAGTGATTTTCACAATATTCTTGGTTTCATTAATCAAAACCCCTGTCTACATTGTAACCAACAAAAGTTATTCCAAGCGAGCTCTAATAGGTCCAATATATCATAAATAAGTGTGTATGACTATCTTTAGTAGAAATAAAGAACGGCGACAGCAATCCATTGCTCGAGTTGTACTCTCGTGCACAGCAACTTATCTGGCTCGGCGTACGGCACGCAACCACAACACACATTTACTACTTGATTATTATGCTAGATTGGGCGGACATGTATAGTTCACTCTGAATTCAAAACTCTCATTTATCGAATCTGATAAAAGATATGGTTCAATGGACCGTAAAGTATGTGATAATAGATTTGATATTGAATAGCTACCGCCGATTAGAACAAAAGCTCACAGTTTCATTAAAGACACCATAACTTTCATGTCTTATATCATTACTAATCTGATAGATGTAGCACTATAGTAGTAGTAGTAGTAGTAGTAGTAGTAGTAGTAGTAGTAGTAGTAGTAGTAGTAGTAGTAGTAGTAGTAGTAGTAGTAGTAGTGATTTATTGGTGTTTTTACAAAGATTGTTTACACACGTCAAATATTTCACTATGGTTAACAAAATACATGTTTTAATGCATGTATGTGAGTTCTAACAATAATATTGGAAATAAAATAAATATAACATGACATCAACATTTAAAATATATACAAAAACATTACATAGAAAGCGATACAAAAACATAAATACCTTGTCACTTATACATGTAGATCATTAAAATCGTTTTGTAAGTATTCCTCATGGCTATAAAAAGCTTTTCTGATCAAGTACTTCTAGATCTTATCACGGAAAATATTCAAGTCCAATAACTTTATTCCACTGGGCAAAAGATTATAAAAGTGTAAGCCGTAATAATTTACACCTGTTATAGATTTATTTAGTCTAAGACCCTGTATTTGAAAATTTGTTGAGTTTCTGGTACTATGATTATGGACATCATTGTGTCGGATGAAGAGACTTCATTACGTTTTACGTGACACAAGCATTCCAGAATGAAAACAGATGGGAGTGTTAGTATATTCAATTCCATAAAAGCATATTTGCATGACTCTCTATACTTCAGATCAGCCAATATTCTGACACATCGTCTTTGTAAGCCAAAAATGTCTTTGGAATGCGTCGAATTACCCCAGTTTGGTATTGAATACGAAAGTGAGGAGTGAAAATATGCGTGGTAACAATTCATAAGTGTTGTTTTATTTACTATATTCTTCAAATTTCTCATGAGGTAAATGACCTTGGACAACTTTTTTGAAAGTTCATAAGTATGTTTCTTCCATGACAGTTGTGGATCTAGGTAAACCCCCAAAAATTTTATATTTTGTTCTTTCTCTTCTACTGAGCATACAGTTTTAAACTCAATTTGTTTTGTTTTGGTATGATTTAAGCTCAAGGAATTTGTCAAACACCAAGTTTTTACTGATGATTGTTGATCTTTTTCTTTTAATGCCCTACTTATGTTAGTCGTGTCATCTGCATATAGAATGAATTTCGATGAGTGATCACAGTTTGGGATGTCGTTAATGTAAATTAAGAAAAACGTTGGTCCCAAGGTTGAACCTTGAGGAACTCCATAGTTGCAAAATTGTAGATTAGACTTGGCTCCACTCAGTGATACATATTGTAGTCTATTTTCAAGGAAGGATTTTACTAAGCTAACACTATTCTCACAAAAGCCATACAAAGATAATTTCTCCAACAAAGTAGCATGCGAAACACAGTCGAAGGCTTTGGATAGGTCATAGAAGGTGCACTGTATGGGTGCTTCAGCTTCAAAACTTTCTATCGCATACTTAACCAGTTCACTTGTACTTCTCGGTACATAAACTGCAAAATTATTGGGGGCCTAAGTAATATAAGACCCTGTTGTACCGCTAATCCGACCCTGACTGCATGATAAGATACGAGGGTCACGCTGAAAGTTTTTAGATACAGAGAAACTACAAGGTTCTTTAAAAAAGCTTTATTCTGTTTTTTCAACATATTCTCCCCCTACCTCAATACATTTACGCATTCGGTAAAACCACTTGTCAAATTCTTGTGACCAACGTTCTTTTGAAAGGTTGCTAATTTCCTGCTCAAATGCAGCGTTTGCGTCTTCATCGGTGGAAAAATGGCGACCTCGTAACTTTTCTTTGATCTTAGGGAATAAAAAGAAGTCGCACGGAGTTAGCTCCGGAGAATAAGGTGGGTGAGTCAACAGTTTGACACCCTGTTGATTTGTTGTCATGGTGCGATTGAATACCCCGCAGACCAGTCTTTGGACGGCTCTTGCATAGTTCTTGGAAGACTACAGGAACACATTTGGTTCTATACCATTCAGAAGTAACTGTCCTTTGATTTTCCAAGGCAACCGTTGTGATGTATCCAATTTTAGAAAAAAAATATGCGACCATTTTCTTCTTTTAGTTTTGGGATTATAATGATAGAACCATGTTTCGTCTCCGGTTACAATATTAAAAGTGTTTTTACTGTGCCCATTATCAATTTTTTCAAGCATAAACTTAGTCCAATCCAATGTTGTTGCTTTTTGCTCACTGGTCAACAAATGTGGCACCCAACTGGAACACCGTTTCCTTAGACGAAGGTGATCATGAATGATTGTTCGGAACGCTGCCGATCCAATCCCCAGAGATGCCTCATCTCGATGTAGGTTATATGTCGATCTTTTTTACCATATTTTGCACATCTTCTACAGTTTCCGGAGTAACAGCAGTGAGCGGTCGAACTGTGCGAGGTTCATCATCGAGTGAAACTTCCCCCTTTGAAACTCAGCAAACCAATTAAAAAGAGCAGCCCTAGAAGGGGCAGAGTCCCCAAAGCAACTAACTAAACTTTCGTGAAATTCCGCTTGTTTTAGTCCCTTTTTATAGTCATTCAAAGTCATGGCTCGAAAATCGCAACTACTCGGTTCCATTTTCACGTTAAAATTTGGCCAACACTTAGATGCATTCGAGACCGTGACAAGGCAACTACTGAACTATTCAAATGCTGCCTTTGCGTGTGAGCACTTACAACTTTAGACAAAATAGCTGCCTGCTCAAACTTGTTTAAACTTGTTTCGATTAGGAATATCTAAAGACTTTCAGCTCCACCCTGACTGCTAATACTTCACATCATAAAGAGACAACTTATCCACCAACTGATCCGACTGTATATGTCGGCATCAAACGGAAAATGTAATTTCCTCATATAGTATCCAAGTTGTAATTTAATGAAATATCTTACAAGGTTTTTTTTGTAAAGCTGTGTCTCACTCACACAATTTCGAAACGAAGCATCAATCAAGTAATTAGATACTGACATGTTTTCATAAAAAGCAACTGTCAAAAATGTGGCGGCTCTCACATTATAATCGTTGCATAAACTTGATTCGATATTCATTTCACGTATGAATAAAGAAACAAGAGTAGAATTGAAGAACCCGCATAGACCTAAATGAATACAAATGAGCATCATGCATTTCACAATTTATGAGAATAATATGAGTGGATTAATGTCAAAAGCATGCTAATCGTGCTTCAATATTTATTACGGTACATTAATAGCCGAAGGTGTAAACAGTATTTGACAGTGATTCAAAATGTTAGTGGGACAAGGTAAAGGCCTCAGATGCAGGCGTGTGCCGAGCCACAACACGAAATCTATATTTATAATTGTTTATTGCATTTATTTAAATAATATAAGGTGGATTTTACTGGCGCAATGCTATGTGGAAAACGTTATGTAAAAAGCGCAATGGAAGGACATGCATATTCCATTGAATAAATAACGTCAAAATTACAAAAACGTCATTTAAAAAATCAAATTTCTTACTGATGTTGACGGCTCCGCATGAAGATATCGTCATTGTCCAAGGTCAGAGGCACAATCGCAGATGTGGTATTATCAATTTTTACAATTTATTGTGCATCGTCTATCTGTCTCTTGTCTGTCTGGTAATTGTTGGCTCTTCTATAACTCGAAAAGTACCGTTTGCATAATATAATCTAATTTTGACACAAGGTTACTACTGTGACGAAAATGCTTATAGTTTTTTAAATCGATACAGTTTGTTTTGGGTTGAGAAGAGAAATGCTTTTACGCACAAAGGCGAGACACCAACAGTGCAACGACTCGCAGCAGAAGGTAGCAATACCTGCTAAAGCTCTCGTCGTAGCTCCTGGTTTATTTAACCCATCCTGGACCTGCGTTGGCATTACTTCAGGATGAACCTCAGTTTTAGGTACCGCACCCCGGTAAACTACGCCTAGAGCGAGCCCGGGCTAGCATCTATTGGCCGGCATCACACGACGGCGGGGGAGAGGTCTACCCCTGTCCAGTACCCATCGTGGTCAAGCGCCAGTGCTCCCCTTGCGGTCTTGATTTTCCTCTAGTCCGCCTCTCATGATTGCTCCAGACACTTTGTCTTCGGCACCGAACGGACGAAATATGCAATCACCTCCCAGTGATCCCGACTCTGAAGCATAGTCGGTACCAAGTTGTCGGGTGTGATTGTCTGTCCCACAATGCCCTCCATACTGGTTCTTTGACATATCAATATAATGATGCTATTTGTCGATATAACAACGCGCGATCTTATTATATCCTAGTACATTTGAAGTACATTCCCACTATACCTTTGAAGAGATACTGTTGCTATATTTACTCTATTTCCTCAACTGCTGCTTCCACTAGCAATTACTGTATTCTATAATACATAATAGTAGCAGTGTTTTACTGAAAATTTTTCTTAACTTTCGGAACTGTTAATACGCTTGAAGTAAGTTTTAAGTATATTTGAAATAACAAAATTATTTGAAATTTGTTGATAATATCATAAAAGATTTGATTTCTTTCAGTATTGTTGAAAAAAATAATTACAAAAGCATAAGAATTCATTCTTTGTTTCCTAACTGACACCATTGCGTGTAAATAGCAGTTTCAGCATACTTGTCACCATTTTTTAAATTGTAATGCAAAATACCTTTGACCGAAAACGAATTAGAGTTTTCCAATCACTGAGACATTTTAAATAGCCTTGTGGACAAAATAGGGAATGTCCGTACGTTGCATATTCTTTTAGAACACCCACTTTTGAAAATATCAACAAAATATGCATATACCCCCAACCTAAAATATTTGCTATTATAACACATCTCGTGGCAATGCATTAAAAAAATAATCGATTTTAGTAAACAAAATTCCAGGAATACAGTCATATAATTTCTTGATTATGTTTTTTCCTATTTCGTTCAATAAAGCCATTATCAAATTGTGCATTGAGTTTTCAAAGACAACAGTCCCGTCCAAAAATATATTTTGAACTAAAATACGTCTATTACAGGTGTCCACTATACCATCGGTTCTCAACTGCAGCGTTGAAACTGCAAAAAATTTGATGACCTTTGAAGCCGAATTGTTCCGAAACTAAATTGTCAATCACGTTTTATGAAAATGTTAAGGAAGTTTGATACATCATTTCAATAAGTGCGTGTTGCTCCAGAATGTGAATGAGAGTCTTGTTTATCATTGCCTGAATCCTGGCAACGACGTTTTTTGGTGGCTTTAATTTCAGTATTCTCATCGCTTTGCCAAACAAGCAGAACGTATCAAGTGGAAATCGTCTAGGCTGGTTCATCGTTATATGTAAAAAATTCGCCAATGGTGATCCATTATTTGTAATCTGTATTTTTAATCATTATACTTGTATTCCTAAGCTTAACCTGTGCTGGAATCGCACTGTACGCAAGTAAATAGCTCCACTACCAAATCACAAACACATTTTATGTTTTTTTGATTTGTTCCACTGTTGCAGTCGGTGAGCGTACCTTCAATGTTTTTAGGAGATTGGACCGTATAAGTCTGTATCATTTCATAACAAAAATACTGTGTGAAAGTCTGCAAACCACTTCATCCAGTCTATTTTCGTACATGCACAAGCAGTAAAAAAACAGATATGCCACAGTATATACACAAACATCTCATAACCAAAAGAAGGCTGTGAATTTCGAGCAAAAACAATAAATCACACGGAAACCTGATGGTTGTCGCTGAATAAACAACTGGATGCTACACACATGTTGCTCTTTCTCACGGCAAATCGTGTTGGCGGCAGTGTTATGGTTTTTTCCTGGTATGCCTTCCCAAAAATTCTCATGTGCTGGATGGTTCCAAGTTTCTTCTATTTTTAGAAAGGCTAAATTTTGTTATATTGTTCAGTGAACGAGTTGACACACGAGTCTATGCCGGACTTATTTTATGGACTCATTTACTAGAAGGCTTTTCGAAGGAGTGATTATACAGATGTTTTGAATAGATTAATTTAACACTGTTAATAAAAAAAACTAGCGCTAACTAGATTGACTCAGTCAGGTTCATTCAATATTTTTTTCTACTCAAGCAGCTATGACGACTTTGGTCAGTTTACTACTTTGAATGTCAGTTAGTGAAAAGCAATGTAATCCATGTGAATAATGTCAGATCTGAGACAGATTACAATGGAACATCGGCATTAACTTTTTAGAAATGTAAGGAAAATCCATAAACTAAATCATATATAACAGTACCAAAGTTTCTCGAAAGGATCATGGGATCTGTTCATGGGAGCTGCGCAACATAGCTGATAAGGATCATCCATCAAAGGATGATAATACCGAGAGCAGCAGTCTTTGTGATGGTTAGGAACATTTTTTCTTTAAATTTTTGATCCTGTAGATGCTAAGTAAATTATTGCTTAAATTAAAAATATAAATAGATTATATATTGGAGGCAAACGGATAACTATAAAAGACACAGCAGATTGTCAGCGCAGAAACTTAAAAACACTATGGAAATCTTTCATGTTCTTGAACAACTCGCGTTAGATCTTTAATAATTTCATCTTATTTCTCCTCTTTCAAAAAAATTGTCCAATTGCTTTTCCGGAAATTATAACAAAACCAAAAAACAACCCGGAAAATGAATTGCGAGTATCAGATGTATTAAAAAGTTAATTGTCAAGTCAAATGATTTAGGTCATTCCTTTGTTATTTCAATAGTAGGCAAATTCGCGAAAGTTAAAACTTTTAGAGAAATATTGTATCAATGCAAAAATAAGTCATATATTCGGATTTTTCTAAATTGTTTAAGGGTCTCGAGATATCCTGAAAGCTAAGCTTCAATTTTCCGATTAGTGGCTTGCCAAAAATCGAATTGCCAGTATCTTTAAAAAGTAGGTACAGAAAATTGTTGTCCTCTGTGTAGTAATTACAGCTTCAAAATTTCATCGCAACCACGGCAGTACTTCCAGTTACTCCAGGTATTAAGGGACTGAACAATTATCAAACAGAACAACCGACAGACAAATCGACGGATACATATAAGATATGGCATTTAAGATATACATTAAAAAAAGAAAAAAACTGTGCTATACAGATACCCTTTGCATTTTCTGTATTAGGTATATCAATATACGAGTTACTGCTCTTCACTGGCGATCACTGAGCTACATTTACGAACGTCCAGAGAGAAACAGAAACATTCATGTCTGTAGGAGGCCACGTGTAAATTGGAGAGTATGCACTTTATTAATGTTAGTGCTGCACACTCTATGAAACATCCAAAATACCGAATGTTTCAAATTTGAGATCTTTTATTATTACAATATGAGGGGTGGTTGACCCTACAAATTATTGGGCGGACAGCGTATCACAGCATTAGCAACCATGCTGGTTCTAAGTTCCTGATTGGAGACATGTATAACTGTCTACATATGGATCTCATCTAGTTAAATTATTTCTAGAGTAGAAAACAAAAATGATTACTGTGTAAAAGCGATAAATCTGTTGTGAGCATTTTCAAAAATCATTTCGGAATGTATGTGTAAACTGACAGATAAACAAACTGACAAACAGGGCGAGGAAATCAGTGATATATATTTTCGTAATTTAGACATCATGAAATGGCAAAAAGCGTATATAAAATTTGATAATTCCTGCTATCACCATACTGTCCTTGCTCGTGCAGGGGAAGTAAAACAATGTTATTTCAAGTGATTGAAGATTACTTCCAACATCCAAGAACAATCATCCACGAGCAACTCAATGGAAGAGGACGTACAACTATTTCGTAACTCTCCAAAATGTTTTCTTCCTTTCCGATGTTCATCAATGACTGGCTACTACCGCGAGATTACGTCATAAGTTTCAAGCTAAATGTGATTTGCCCATAAATATTTAATCTGTGCCTCATTATAGAACCCTATTATTAGCATAAAAATGTACTAAGTATTTTCTTAATGATCCTCTTACGCAACTTTGGAGTCTTTAGGGTGGGGTTTTAGAGACCACAATCAAAAACCTGCTATCCCAAAATTAACAAGATACATTTCCTTGCCACAAGCTCTAATTTTTTCAGCATTTCCGATAATAGCCAGCAATTATTTATGTCTGGCGCATCTCTAAACGTCAATTTATAAGGCATTTAGGACCGAAGCACAGCACGCGCATAGAGAAATTTGCGGTCATTAGGACCAGCAGAAATCGTTAGACATAAATGAAGCATTGTTATTCTATCCCTTCAGGAGAAAAAAGTATTAATTTTGATTAATCTCTTCGCAGAAACGGTTGTTTTTTAGCTAATGACAGGCAGGTAGTCAAGCTGAACGATTATGGTTGAAGGTATGTTGGAAGGAATGGAGGAATCAATTATACTTTTCCCAGTTCTGATTAAAAAGTACTGTGACAATGATGCTGAGATATAGCATGAAACAGAAAAATTGAATTGTACTAATGGCTCTGGATATTATCCGAGACAGGTCTGACAATCAGTTACCAGGATACAGTCTCTATAATAGGGACATTGTTTGTGAGGCGTAGTTTTATTACCATGGGATTTTATTTTTATTGACGTGAAGCGATTGGTTTTGGTTTAATTGCTAAAATTGTATCTCTTTGTTCATCATAAGATATCTATATTCTGTGAAGAATATATTCGACTATTTCGTGGTAGCTTAATTCCGAATTACAAATTGGTGGATGGTGGAAACATTAATATCTATTAAAATACTCTACTACTATTTTTTCTGGCAGATTTCATTAGATTCCACAATACCTTGTAAGATAGACTTAACTGATAAGTTACTCCTAATTTTTATTTATTAACTAATATTTCTATGACTACTTAGTGTATGTCTATATTTTCCACAACACACTTATGAGTATAAATAATTGCTGTTGAATAACTTTATCATGAACAACTAGGCTGATAAGAGAATACGAGTAGATAATCTTAAAAACCTCGAAACAACTTTGGGTAAGGAAAGAAAATTTGTAATTAGGTGATTAAGCGTATAATTTATTTTAACAAAAAAAAAACTGCGCTGCCTGCTTAAAATTTTGTGTTGTAGTATTCAATTTTTTGATCTATTTTTCTGAATATTGTAGATACAAAAACATTTATAACATATTGTAACTTATAATTTCATATGAAATAATAATTTAAATCATATGTAGATATCAAATTTCGTTAACGAGGTACAGCCTATTTTTTTATCGCAAATTCTCGAGGTGCGGGAATAAGTAGTCAATAATCAAACAATTTGTCCAACTTCCAACTATTTATAACTTATGAAAAATTGATTTACCTACATTAGGGATGAAAAGTATTTTCTTGTCAGTACGGCACAGTACTTTTATTGATAAACTGGTGCATTTACTATTTCGAAGTTGATTGTCCTTTTCGATATTTAAGTATATTTTCTTCTAATATTTTCTCATAAATTCATTCCTTTCATTTTAATACTTGAAGAAGCAGTCAATGAATATTTATTCATACGTTTAGGCACTCCACCCACTACCTTCAGCATGGACTCAATAATGCCAGAAATTAGATTTCGACAGCGAGATACGAAACGCATTCTAGAAAAACGGAACTCCACGAAAGGTAGTAGACCAGACAAAATACTAGCAATCGTCTTGACATTGCGCTGCATGACGAAAGAAATATACCCAGCCTTTGTAGACCTGTGACTCTGCTCTGCATCATGTCCAAGGTTATGGAGAATATCATTACCGTGAAAGTTCTGAAGTAACTGGACAAAAATAATACCATCAACGATGTCCAATATGGTTTCCGCAAGCATGGATCCGTGGCAGGTCATTTGACCTACGTCACACATACGAGGGTCACGCTGAAAGTTTTTAGATACACAAAAACTACAAGGTTTTTAAAAAGACTTTATTCTGTTTTCTTCAACATATTCTCCCCCTACCTCAATACATTTACGCATTCGGTAAAACCACTTGTCAAATTCTTGTGACCAACATTCTTTTCAAAGGTTGCTAATTTCCTCCTCAAATACAGCGATTGCCTCTTCATCGGTGGAAAAATGGCGACCTCGTAACTTTTCTTTGACCTTAACACATTTGGTTATATACCATTCAGAAATAACTGTCCTTTGATTTTCCAAGGCTACTGGAGGCTGCTCACTTTCAAAGCACCAAACTAATGACTGCTGTTTAGTTTTGGGATTATAATGGTATAACCATGTTTCGTCTCCGGTTACGATATTAAAAGTGTTTTTACTGTGCCCATTATCAAATTTTTCAAGCATAAACAAGCCCAATCAACTCTTGTTGCTTTTTGCTCACTGGTCAACAAATGCGGCACCCATCTGGATCACCGCTTCCTTAGGCGAAGGTGATCACGAATGATTGTTCGGACCGCTGCCGATCCAATCCACAGAGAAGCCTCATTATCGGTGTAGGGTATATGACGACCTTTTTTTACCATATTTTGCACAGCTTCTACAGTTTCCGGAAGACCTGTGCGAGGTTCATCATCGAGTGAGACCCGGCCCCTTTTAAACTCAGCAAACCAATTACAAACTGTAGCCCTACAAGGGGCAGAGTCTCCAAAGCAGCTCACTAAACTTTCGTGACATTCCGCTTGTTTTAGTCCCTTTTTATAGTCATACAAAATCATGGCTCAAAAATCGCGACTACCCGGTTACTTACAACTTTAGCTGCGTGCTCAAACTTGTTTAAACTTGTATAGATTAGAAATATCTGAAAACTTTCAGCGTGACCCTCGTATATGGAGCAGATCAACTGAGCTTCATGGGGAGTCGCGCTCTATATATCGAAAGCTTTGGATAGACAGTGGCATGAGAGACTCCTGATGAAACTTGCTGCCTATGGGCTACCACTGAGTCTGTAGATAGTGGTTGGATAGTTTTTCAGATATCGCCCCTATTTGTGACGACGGATTGGATATATTCATGATCCCACAATAATAAACATCCTATGTGTTTATTCAATATTTCCTTGGACTGTATATGATCCGCTACTGGTCCATGGAAGTAGTCCATCCAGCCCGTATATTCCTCCAACTTATAATTAGGTGGTAATCTGTAGAATTCATTAACGGATAAGTTATGTCACTGGAATCGTTGATCCGCATCTCTCTGGAGTACCTAATTACATGGTTATGGTGGTACCAGTCGATCGTGTATGAGACAGGTACCTGTTTTTGCTCCACTTTCATGCCAATGAGGCTGCACGTGTAACGAGGTATATTAAGAAAAATTAAGAAAGATGAACCCTAAAAGTGAATTGGCGGTTCGCCCAAATTGTTTTAGTGGAATAAAATACATATAATACTCTGTGATAATTACACATTATGAACTTTTCCACATAAAATTACTCGTAGCTCCTATATTTTCTTATATACAATTATCCGAAAATGTTTATAAGCTCTCGTTTATTCTAGAAATGTCTGTAAAATGTAGTACAAGAAACAGTTGCCTACCTTCATTCAATATTTATGATGTTCGAGTTCAAAACCAAGATAATTTTGTAAGCTCGTGAATATATCTAATTAAATAGCGAAACAATAATAATTATATTTCTAAAACGACTATTTTTAGTAAAACAAATAATACCGTTCAGAAAATAAACTATGGTTATTCGGTCTAATTACCTATTGTGAAGTTAATCGATAATAAGCCATACATAAATTTTTAAAAAATATATTGGAAAAGAGATATTTGAAAAAAATAACTTAGTTATACTGTTATTCCACTCAACTGAGAAAAAAACTGCTTGAATAAATGATTTTATAGCTTTATTGATTATCAATTAAAAAGCATAGTTGCAATTTTCATTAGGAAACTTAATTTTTCACTTTCCAAAAAATATGTGATGTTTCGTCACAAAAGTTGTCCTAAACTGAGTCAACGGAATACACACTCAGCTCAGTTGGCTAGATAGTCTCATCGGCAATCAGAAGATGTTTGGTTCTACTCCTACAGTAGGCCAGACTTTTCTAACTGCGACTTTGTATATCGGCTTCCATTTTGCGGATTAGCAAGTAAATAATTGTCACAGATAAAGGTCCTTCAAGCATTCAACAAAACAAAAATAAAAGATATTTTCGTTCTGTTTTCAATATCTCACTTGAAAGATCTTCTACAGATTTGAAAGACCCTCCTTTTAGTCTTCACTGAATATTGCATGATTACGAAAAATTCTTCAAGTTACAAATAGTCGAAACTGTATGTTCAGGTAGCCATATTTTCAGATGTTTCGTCATCATGACTGAAACGACCATGGTTTTTGAAATTTTGAGAAACCAGTTCACATAATTGACTTCAGCGATCTATCTATTCGATCACCTAACGACTTGATTTTTTCCATATAAAATTGCTTTTTTCTGCAGTCTCAGCTTCCGTCAACGAACTTAAGGTGACCAGTGGGCGACAAACTAAAGCTGATCACACAATCGACCTCGCCAAGGAACTGATTTCCAAATGTGAATCTCAATAGATTATTTTAGGCAAAATTTCAGGGATTTCTGATCTTACCTTCATCTTAGTGATAACCATGTACGTTAATTATTTTGATTTATAGGAAAATATAAAATTAAAATGAGAAGTGACTCCTTTTCATTGACTAAGAAAGAGTCAAAGTTATATAATTTTAATTCAAGGAAGATCAAGCTGGGCATGTTGCTAGAGGCCATCTACATCAATTAACTGATGACATAGGTTGACATTATTATTTATATGTTCAATATTATTTGGGAGGATTCGCAGTTTTAAAAGTTATAACAGTGATAATTGTTAATGTGTATAGTACCGAGCTCACTAGGACTGAGAACTATGATTTGGTTTCAGTGAGGTTGGGGAGAGGGTGTAGGGTACATTTCATGATAAAACATACACATATACATTTTTATTCCACTTGTTATCACTGGATTAACAACAACAAACAAACACAAACAAACCTAAAACCTGCAGTACTAATGGGTGTTTAAGAGTGTCTACCTGAAAATTTTGTAAAGGTTTCCAGCATTCCGTTTCCAATGCTCATTTTCCAAGATAATGGAACGATTTTTTTTCAGAGGATAGATAAAGGTTGCGAAGTCATTTTTTCAATTTTTTAAACAGAATCCCAGATATTGTGACATGAGTATTGATATTTTTTCACTCATTGCGGATATTTTCTCAACCTTTTTGAGACCAAATTATCCAGAAAAGTATTTATGATTTGCATAAATGATATTTTAAATATGTACAAAATTAAGCGCTTCAAACGAAATACTGTGGCACCGTACATGATTATATTTTTACCGCTTATACGAAAACCCTCGCGACAACATCTAAAATTTTGTATCAAATATAGAAAAAAGGTTGTATTTTGAAATTTGTAGACAACGTGGATGTTTCAAAAGTTTTATTCCGGACTTCCATTGTCTATACAATTTTTGAGATCACAACGTTTCGATTGATCATTTATCTTCAGTCGTCTTCAGGTGAACTGGAAGTCCGAAATAAAACTTTTGAAATAGAAAAAAGGGTTTCGCGTGAGCAGGTAACCAACCTTTCTCTATCATGTGCAAAAAAATCGTTCCATTATCTTGAATAATAAGCATTAAAAACGAAATATTGGAAATCTATGCAAAACGCCTTTTATTCTAGGTAGCGTCCCCTCAACGCACGGCGCTAACACAAAATCCATAAATATTAACGATAATAAATATATACCAAATTATTTCAAATCGCCGATAGTGTACGACCTCCTTTGGTACAAAAATAGCGTACCAAAGCGTCTCTTAAGTCGCAACCGCGGCACGTAGTGGGGCACGAGGCGGCGAGAGAGGCAAGAGGAGCAGGTCCGCCACCGTGGGAACGCTCCGGCCGTCGGACACGCTTCATAGGAACGGTATGCAGACAGAGACAGTACCCAGAACGCGTGCTCAGCACGGGTACGACTATACAATGCCACAAGATGGATAATCATCGGCTAGAATGATACGAATACAAAGGCATGAGGCAATTATGGGAAGGTGTACAGAAGTGGTCGACAATGGGAATTCAAATTTGATCGTCTAAAGCTTGTTCTCTATTCACAAGAGAAACTCAAAGTAGGGCGTGTCTAAGGTTGACGCATGTACAATACTTTTTATGTTGCCCCAGTCAAAGTTGGACTACTCGAAAAAAGATTGTATTATACTTTTAAATTTTTGGGATAGGGTGTTTTTTCTTTGACCTACTCTTGCCCCGTACGATCTCAATTATTTGACTATCGTATACAAAATTTTGTTTCTCAGTCTATTGATTCCTCTTTTCGAATATGATGATTATTATCATTCCAAACCTTAGCGCCATTTGCATAGATGTTCTCTTTCTTATCCTGGAGTTCTGTGCGTGATTGATTGATTGATCCAAGTACCTGACCAAAAATGCCTTTTTACCTCCCACCGATAAGCAAGAAAGCTATTGTGATTTCGACATTCGTGATTCGTTTTCGTTTTTCTCACCGCGTAATCCTAGTAACCACTCTATCGATATTGATGGCATGACAATTTCGAAAGCGTTGATTCGTTTGAAGTAAGGTATTGGTAATGATGGAATTTTCTAACGACTCAACATTTATTTAGATTTTTGATACCCTAAACGATTTAGTTTTGTAAAATTACAATACTTATCGAATTTATTTGCCAAATTTATGCAGTTTCCAAAATTTGATCCAAATCTTAGTTTCTAAATTGTTACCATTGAGTGAGAAGTACAGTGTCATACTACTTGACGCCAGTTTCTGTAAATGTTAAACGTTAAAACCGAAGTAGTAATATGAATTAGAACTTACTTCGATCCGACGGATTCGAAGTTTTAGTACCACTCTTATCCTACTAGTGCCGAACTAAATTTAATATTAACAGCCAAGACAAATGATGAATTTTTACAGCATGCTACACAACCACCAAATATTAATGAATGCATTCTGCTCGAACACACACCCGAAAAAAATTCAAAAAACAAAAAGGTTCTGTCTCTACAAGGTGGTTTCGTTTAATTTTAATCTCATTCGTTTATTGAGATTCAACTAGTAACAATCACGTGGAAAAAAATTTTCCTATATATCATTCCAAAAATTTCTCTTTAACGAAAGCTAAATGATACCTCTTCTTTAGTCCGTCATGGGCCCACGTGCTGGGCACGAGTTGAAGAAGAAGAAGAAGTAGCAGAAGAGAAAATACAGAAGAACTGGTTATTGCAGTCGTCGTCTCCTTCACTGCTGGAGATAATACAAAGGAGCCTGGCACGAGACGACCACGGAGCACCGAAGAGGCCGCGAAGCCCGAAGACGTCGGCCACGGCTTGCTTGATCTTGATGGCATACTCGGATAAGCGCTCTTCGTTGGAGTACTTGACAGCGCGATGCATGGTTATTGTTAGTTAAAGGACTGGTTATATGAATCATGTGAGCGTACTTGTACAGTTGTGGACATAAATAGGAAAATATTTGATTGTGTTGAATTAATCTGTGCGATGTAGTATGTGTCTTCTTCTAGTTTTCAGCTTGCGGAACCACACAGCATCCCTCTGTTGGATACACCAAGAGTGGACAATAAACAGCGTATGCGCAAGCTCCCAAGCATATAAGATTGTGCTGTTTCCACGACATACACCCTGAACAGAAATTACAGCGCGAATTCAGGGCAAAATTTCAACAAACAACATCATCACTCATCTTCAGTAGGGATTCTATAAATATAGAGATCCATGGAAGATCTTCCAGCCTACGTCACCTTCATAGGCAGCAGAGCAAGTCTTCATGGAGAGTCTCAAGTGCTCACCCGATTTATGGGAAGCTACCTATAGAGTGTGGCACGAGAAACTTCTAATCATGCTTGATAGCTTTTGGCTGCCACCAGGTCTATGTCAATAGTTGCATAGTTTTCTCAGGACCGATCCGTATTTGTGATGATGGATGGATATCTTTCCGCTGTGTTTATCATTAGCACCTGTATTCCCTAGGGATCTGTTCCTTCCGCAACGCTCTTCCTGTTGTACATCGAAGAACTGCTGGAAATAACATCCGAACTCAATCTACAGCTTCTCAGATGAAAACACCTTATATTCTGCAAAGAAAGCGAACAAATCATCCCGAGAGGCCTTACGTCTGAGGAAGTACCTTACAGAAGAAGCAGCATGTTATCAAGATTGACGAAAACTTTGAAAGAATTGCAGAATGGGAATTTCCAAATGGAATTCAGTTCAACGCAGAGAAGACTCAGACAACTACCATGAGAAGAGTATCGCATGCTGGTGATCAACACCAAGAAGCTTGGGGTTCTCGTCCGCTCCAGAAAATAGTATTAATTTGAACAGCTGCTTAACTACTCTACAAGACTCAGATTAAGCCATCTCTGGAATACTGCTCATATGTTGGGAGATGCAGCTGGACTGAATCCAAAAAATACGTCTAATAGATGCACGTGACCTTGCAAAAGACCTCCACAGTCTGGAATATCGACAAATATTTGCAACTCTTCAGATCTCTTATGGTAAACGCATTCTTGCATAATAATACGAAATGTCATTAGTATTAACAAATACGAGAGGGCCAGGCAATGGGTGCATCCTCACTGGTCCAATTTCAAACACCTCGAACGAGCCTCTCCCATACTTTATTCTTTTGGAAAATATCTGCGTTGTAGAACGGACTACCGGGAAGTTAGTTATACGATATTTATACTCTACAGCATTCATTGCAAATGGATATTTATCATCTAGCACTCTTTCTTTGAGAAAAGTTATAAAACCCTGCTAAGCTGCTGTCTATCCTAAAAAAACTCCTTTCTATCCTTCTTTTTTTGCTGAGCTCTTTCCTTTCTTATCTGATTCCTGGATTTACACCTGACACTAACATTATTACACAAAAGCTAAGATCTCGCGATCCGCTCTGACCTCCAATGATCACGTGACTTGAGCTTGCCGAATAAAACTTACAGAACTTCAATTAAGGTACTACTAAAAATGTCTGCTTAGCATATTTTACTGTTAAAACCAAATAGCACATCATCATCACATTTCCTTAGCGGCCGAATGACTATCATGTTTAAAACTTCTAACACGTTATAAGCCTAAATTGAGGTTGTGCGATTCAATCAAAAAATATTTCCAAAGGCGTCCTTCATGGCCTCATATTCTCATAAGGAGATCCTGCTTCATTTCTTATAAATGCCAGTACTCTGGTACAATCAATATTGTCTCAAATGTCTGAGAAATCGTAGAATCAATAGTTTTTTTGAAACCTTTGATCTAAGTTCATATTACTACACGCTTAGTTTAGGTCTATATGTACCTGTTTTAGATTGTAAATTGCAACTAAATGAAGTTATTTTATCCAATGATTATCAGTGTGGTAAATCTAAGGCGCGTATGAAAAACAAGTAACGCAAGGAGGGTTACAGGTTACAGAGATAATAAACCGCCGAATGAATTTGCGTTTTATGCTGAAGAGGTATACAAATGTTAATCTTGTTTATTGCTGTATTAGTATTAAATCCGCAGATATGGAAGAGGAATTCCAAAGGTGTAACCCAAGGGAGTATAAAGTTATGATAAATAACCAAGCGCTCTACCAAGAAGTCTTCATTCAACCTTTTAGTCAAAATTACCAAATATACGATCGAGCATGTATGATGAGTTACACTAGCTGATGGGAAATGCCAAGACACCAATTCACACTCAAAAATTACTCCTCCCCATCCAATCTCCTTATAGTCTTTGATGCCCAGATAAAACGGATCCCAAAATACTACTTTCATACTTGAGAAGTTGCTGTTCTGACTACATTGTCCATACGTGATACAGTTCACAATCCACTTCCTCATTGACAAGCAGGTGGTGATTCGCCATTTTTCTACTGATATACGAACAAAATATTATCTTCAAAGCTCTCCCCCGCTTCTCACTACACTTGTTAGATAAACTTGCTTCAAACTCCAATTCACTCGTTCTCTATTCAAGAACAGGCCGGTAGGGCATATATTTTTTTGGGGTACTGAGAATCGATTCAGAAATTACCTTTCTCGATTCTGTGAACGTTTATCAGTTCAAAACAGATATAAGTAAACTCTGTTTCATAGCAGTCACAGTACTTCGGTTTTGTCTTCTTAACTGTGTGTAGTAAGTATGTAAAAGGATCTATACATTATCGAGCTAATATTCAAAAAGTAACTAGCAGCAGTGGAAAAATATGATGGAGACCATATGAGAATCTCCCTGAAAAATAATGTGACTGGCCCTATAGAGCATTTTCGTAAATCGCCTTTGATTGCAGTGTAGCTTGGACACGAGGCGCACATGCTCCAACAGAGACAAATAATGCTAGAGGTTATCTCACCAGTCGTACATGATGTATGAGCTGAGAGTTATAATTAGTACCTAATTAATGTGATTCCACTTCATGGGAATACAAGCACGATTACTGACTGTACATGGTATTGTAGCTCATCTGGAGCGCAACCAAAGTATGCCGTCGTAGAGATACTGTATATTTTACACGCTGATCTGATTACATTGAAAAAGGAGAGTCAAGTAGATCGAGTCAGTTCTTTTCCAGATATTCATGTTTTTTTGTAGTGGATAATGAGAAAGTATTATGCTGGTTAAAATATTATTGGCGTGATTATGATCTGAGTTAAAATTTTTTGAGGTTGCCTCATAGCATCTATTTAATCTTTACGTGAATGAGTGAATTGCATGAATTTATATGAACTGAGACACATATTTGATCTCATACTTGTTCTGGTATAATTTGTTTTTAAAAATTAAATGACAATATCTACTATTTTTGGCTCATGGTATTATGTGGATATGTAACAATGATATATACATGAAATTATAGGTAGTTTAGAAAGAACTCTTACGACTAATTTTTACGCAGAGTGCCTTAAAAACGAAAGTCCTAAAACGATCTGAAACGTAAGAAACGTATAAAAATAAGGCTTATAATAAGAGGTTTGAGAAATTACAATCAGGAACCTGAAAAACATACAGATACAAAGTTTGGGGATGATTTGATATTTTTTATTTCCTTGAAAACAGCTTCACCTTTAATGTACCATTTTCAAAAGTATTGCAGTATTATCTTATTTCTCATATCGCCCTCCAAGACAAAAGTGCGGTAACAAAAACTTAAACAGAGAGATGCACAGACCAACCGACAGACAGATAGACACACAGACATACAAATTGACATGCTTTCATATATATTTACAGACACTCAAATATATAAAATGACAGACAGGTTAACCGACAGATCGACAGGCAAGCCGATAGGCAGATAGACTTACAAACTCACATGCTCACAAACGTACATACCTACAGAGGTCAGAATACTTCTTTTTATCAAATATAGGTACATGTAGAACCGTAGAGTGGTTTGGTAATTTTAATGGTGTAATACCATTTTTCGCTTATGCATATGACTCTACGGCAACGGTTTTCAATCCGGGAGGCGCGCTCCCCTTGGGAGAAGCGGTGCTACATTTGAAAGATTCAAATAGAACTATTTACGAGCGATGGATTTCTGGTAGCTGAAGCGTTTTGAACCATCTTTGGTCGCGTAGAAAGCAAATACAAAAAAAATTCGACAGAAAAAACTGCTCCATTGTTTCCATTTGAATTTCCGGGAAATGTTCCCCCAAAGCACTGCCGCTGCCTGACGTGCTTGGCGCGAGGTATATCTCGAATCTCGGTTCTCACAGCCGAGCAGCGCCGTGACCCGTGCCTCCCCAGGGCAACAGACGCCCAGAGGTCACAGGTCGTCACGCGACAACATACGAGGCTAAAGCTTTGCCTACACTGCGCGGTCACAGCCATCGATATATTCACTGGGTCATGATTATACCACCCAATCGCTCTCTACAGTTAGACCGCCAGGCTATACTGACGAGTCTAGGCTAAAGACGAAACATGTATGTCTATAGTAGGTCTGATATTGCACCAATAGACTTCCCAGGTTCCGCCCCTGTTTTATACTGCTATCCAACAATATATCTTTGCACGTTAAACGGAACACTCAGGAAATGGACATCTTTGCAGCAATGTATTATACAGAACAATCCGTAAAGTGACGATCAATAAAACTAAAAAGGTAAAATACGTAAATGGAATTTCGTTGTAACTATAAACAATTAAACATAAGAATTCGCCTCCACGAATTGCCCGCAGTGTTACGTCGCTTAGCTCGATGGAAAATCTCATGGGGACTGTACCATGACAGTACCCACCAACACTGGTGCGTTACACTGAATCTTAATTAGATCGATGAGTTTAACGCTAGTTTAACCTTAACAAGGTAAAACATTCAGCTGGCTCTATAATGATTGTGAAGTATAGACTTTATTGTGGAGAGGCAAGTCGGTTTGACTACAGTTCACTATTGACTATACTATTCACTATAGACCCTTTTGCTATTTTTTCTTCATATCCTTAAGTAGATTTGAATTTTTCTTAGAAAATAACACTGTTCCTGAAGTTTATTTTAGTATATTCCAAAATGGCTAAGTACACATTCTTCTATATTCCTCACCGCTCCACAAAATCCGACTTCGCCTTAAAGTAATCGATTCCATGAAAAAAAGTTTTCAAAATTAATTACTCATAAGATGGCGATCAAAATAATGCAGCAGTTACTGAAATGACAAGAAGTATACTATGTCCTTAGCGACGACAACTAAGTATGCAAAAATTTAACTTCACGAATTTAATTTTATTTCTTGTTAGATATGCCTCCTACGCCAACGCCCTAATATGATCAGAATCTCAATAAGCATAAAATAATGATACTATATATTTTTCCGTTCAATTTGACCTTCTCCAATGTTTTTTCAATTGACCAGAATGCAATAATAAAAATAAGGATATGGAGTATGAGGTCCAGACAGATTTTCTCCATAAATCCGCCACGCATCCAATACGCAGTGACAGAGATTCCAACAGACCAAAATATCAACATTTTGACATACTGACATAGCAACAAACAGGTATACTGATACACGGAGGCGCCAACATACTGATATACCGACATGCCGGAGACCGATGTAGCCACATACCGAAATACCGACATATACCCATACCAAGATGCGGACATATCGACATCCCAACATAGTTACCGATACCGATCTACCACCATACAGACATATTGACATAATAATAAATTGACACACCCACATACTGACAGACTAGCAGTACGGTCCTGGGCATTTGTAGAAACCACTGTTTATTATATCCCCACAGCGGAATAGCAAAACTGAGTTTTTTATAAATTTCCCACGACTTGTGGTACTTCCCGTATGAAAAAGCCTTTGTATGTTCCTCACGTTATATTTCAAAACAATATGTAACGTTGGAATTCATGGCACAGTTAAATAGATATGTAGGTTTACAGGAGCGCATCCATAGACAAAACGGAAGTCGAGAATAAGCTGTTCGCAGAAAACCATCCTTTTTGAGAAATACATACATAAGCAACCGCATAAAAATTCGTACTTTTCGCCCTCAAGAGATCATTTTTCAAATACTTAAACATAACCAACCATAAAAACGAACAAAGCAAATCAAAACCTTTAGTCAGTTGATTAACGTATATTCATCATCAACCTTTCTTATTGAATTGATTCACGTGGTTTGCTCCACTAAATACATGCTTCATTCTTCATAACATTTGATTGTTATGAATAAACTATGAAAACACTAAATCTGACAGCAACCGCAGACTCAAATTAGAAAATACGTCACCTTTACCTTTAAAGGTTGCATGTGAAAAATTGGCTCGTTCTGATGTACATGGACCAGCGAAATTGATTTAATTATTTCTCCTCATAATAGGTACATTTAATGACAGTAATTTATCAGTTGCATTTTTTCCTTTCAAAATCTCTACACAAGAAGCGCACGTGTACCAGATTGATTTTAGCAGATTACTTGTTGTGTAACTTTAGAAAGTCGCAGATTGGTTGGTAATTTCCCAGGAAAGAGATTGAAAAAGAATCGGCGAATGATTTAATTCCATACCGTCGACGAAATCATATCCATCAATCACCTTGAGTTGTGCAAAGGGGTATATTACGGAGATTCTTGGTTATGATAGGGTGTACCCGACGGGACCATCCACCATTGTACGGGGAGATAGCGCTACAAGCGAGAAAGGAATACAATCATAATCAACACTCGTCTCCGAGCGTCGCGCAGGGTGGCTCTGCTCATTCGCAACTTACGAAGTTAAGGTCCTCACAGTTGGGCGGAAACGTCCCTTACAATATCTGTCAACAAAGGTGAACTGATTTACATCATCATCACTTGTTCTTCGTAAACACTATTTACGATATACCGTCATCTCGGTTCATTCACGTCAGAAGCTGGAAACTGATATTAAGTGTATACCACTGATAAAAGCATACATCAACATTCAGGTACTACAACGTCTTCAGTCTCTACGACATCCAATGTATCCATCATGCCTCTACTTGTTCTTCATATACACTGATCGTTCCGCGTCTTGAGGAGGCGCGGCGTCAACAATTGAATATTCATGACAAAACGACCTTAAACGGACTGGCGAAAGCACTCCCCTGAGGAAACTTCCTGACCAGCGCCAATTTGGATGATGCGCGGTGCTGGCAATTACAGGAAAATTACCGCTAAAAAATTGTCGGTAATTTTTCACGATGTTTCTCTGAAAAGGCTGGGTATTGTTTGCAGGAACGTAGCGAGACAATTTTCAAGGGGGGGAATTGAGATTTTGCCAAGTGTGTCAGACATTTTGACCTTTCATATTTACATAGTGTGGCCCGTCGAGAAAACCGGTACTGAAGGAAATGACAATCAAAAAGAACAACATTGAAACACGCATATGGCGCGTTACTGCAACTCGATATTTTCCAACTTATTCACAATTTTTGCCAACTTTTGACAACCCGACAACTTACTGAAGAGGAAGCTGGCCCCTACCCCCACCCCATCGTTACGCCATTGATTATTTGTGTTCAGTGTAATGGATTTTCATCTGGGGATGGGGATACAAAGGTAGACAAATCGTTTCATTCTTAAATACTTTAAAAACACAGTCCACAATTGTTTGAAAAGCGCAATACGAGCAACGAAGACGGACACTTTCTTACGTCGTCGTACCATCAAGGAACCAATGTTAAAAGCTAAGAACACGGCTTGGCATTACATAAAGTGGAAACATCTCTAAATGTTTATTTTTTATTTTGGATTATACTGTGCGGGCCAAAGGGTTCGCAACAAATTTTTGTGTCATTAATTTTTTAGAAGCAGGACCTAGGCAATTTCGCATGTTCACCAGTCAGGACACATTACTACAAACTTCGTGTATCACGGTAGAAGAAACATTGACACATTTGAATGAAATATAATTATTGTTTATGATTTTTTTATCTATTGAAAATTATATTTGTTAGTTGTTATACCACATTATTGTCGGTCTATCGATCTATCGGCCTGTCCGCCGTCTGTCAGTGTCAAGCTTCGCTTTCAAACGCCTTTGACCTTCTTGATCACGTTTAAGATTAAGGAAAGTTTTTTGGGGTATGGGAGCCTCCAAACTTGGTTTTTTTTCTCCGTCTTCCAATTTGCTATCGTTTTTAAGCATCAAGTAATAAACGTCATAATTGAATATATTACACATTTTGGATCACTTTCCGCGTAGTTAGAAATAGTTAGAACGTCGAATTTTCTTTATTACTTTAAGAACTGTTCATGGTATTCACAGTTAGGTTACTTGAAATATTAGTTATGCAAAAACTTCAAAACGCACGAAGCGATTTCTCGTTAATCGAAAAACAATAATTACATGTGTATGGACTGTAAGAAAACGAAAACATTAACCTTATTGGATATTTCGCTAACCATGATGACGAAATGTGCCAGGAAAATATTGCATATTAGAACATTACAAATATAAGCACTGTGCAGAATACACTGACTAAATAATGATTTTCATATGTTTGTTTTTTTAATTAGAAGTCTACATAAACAAAGATGTTGAGCAGATAGAATGACAATTCGAATTATTCCTTGTTTAGAGCTCACCATCACGTTTTCTACTAAAGTAAATATACTGATATAGAACTTTCAGAGCAACTCAATCTCTTAAAATATGCTGTATTGCCTAGGTAGTAGTGCCCAGTATTGAGAAATTGCTATTAGCGAAACATATATAAAATAAATATATTGTACAATTTGAGCAATAAACAAACAATAAACAATGTATCCCGCAACCTAAACAATGTTTGCAGTCGTATCTGATGATAATTGCATCAACAAAATGCTTAGTCCAACGTAGCAAAAAGGCACTGAAAACCTGTAATTTTATATAGCGACTCCTCTCAGTCCTGCCTTTTCATAGCGGAAATTGCAAAATAACAGCTAATCATACGCTGTAGGTGGTAGCGGAAATCAACAATTTTTTGAGACAGCCATCATTCCACTTGTTTTTCAGGTTCAGAACAGCTAATTGCACAGTTTCTCCTGGTACTTCTCTCTTCCTGCAAATTTTGATAAATCATCCTTAATAAGCATTTTTCAAGATGCGGGTCGTTCGCGATATTAGTTCTCTTCCATAGCAGTGTCACAGTTACCAAGGAATATATAGAGGGTTATGAAACGCCAAAAACCTAGAATGCTTTCCCATGCGTTAGTATGAATGCATTTTCAATTACGCTAACATATAGAAACTATTTCAACTATGCCCAATAGGTACAAAACTTTGGAGTACGCAAAAATTCACTTTGAGCTTTTGTCACATTAAAAAATAAGGGACGCATGCCACTTTTAAATATGGTTGCATCCACACATTATTTTGATCACCGTCAAATACGTTCGAACCCAGGAACAACATTCCGAGCTGTAGATATATAGAACATCTAGAAAATACATTACCTTGAGCATTTTGGGTGTTTGTAATGAGTACATTAAATAAATAAATAAATAAATAAATAAATAAATAAATAAATAAATGAACAAATAAATAAATAAATAAATAAATAAATAAATAAATAAATAAATAAATAAATAAATAAATAAATAAATAAATAAATAAATAAATAAATAAATAAATAAATAAATAAATAAATTGAAAAAAAATAATAATATTACGGTTCACGACACCTTGCTCGTTTCTGCATAGGAGGTACCAGCGTCAAGTGGGGCTTCCCAGCTTTTCCCACGCATCAACGTGACTCTATTTTAACCTCCCACACCAATTGGTGGGAAGTATTTCGAAATCGTGATATTGGGTTATTTTAATGTTCCACAACATATACATCACGAAAGACTATATCACTCATTTCCGTCGATCTGTCTCTCAATATTCTGTCTAGTAATCCTTGGGCCCTCTATAGCTCTTAAAGTAGTTTCCGAATTTTGATGGAATTGACACAATTCTGTTACAAGGACGAGAAAGCTTTGCAGTTTTCGAAAATTGGTTCAGTGGTAGCAGAATTTTATTGACGTTGGTACACAAAACATAGTATCATCTGCAAGCATTTGACCCCTGGTGATTGTCCATACTTCCCAAACATAGATGATTGTCCACACATTTGCCTTCTTAACATATGAACATGCAAGCGAGACGCCCGTAGATTTTGCTACGCATCAAATAAATAGGCTGCCGTGGATGCATCGAGATGCGAGAGTAACAATGTCTATTTTAGCAACGTTTTATGACAGGCAGCACATGATCTCATACTTTAATGATAGAATCTCATCCTTAAGTATTGCTTGAATTGAAAAGATGGGAGGAAACAAACAAAGCGGAATAATTCATTTTAGTTCAGTTCACTTTTTGATTCGGCAGCTAGTAACAGTAGGCTTTCTAAAAGGGGCGTATTAAGTTTTTTTGGGGGGGGGGGGGAGTTAGTATATTCTGTTTCTGTTTCAATGGCATCTACTACATATCACTGCATCTTAACTGAATAAGGTTCTCTAATAATGAAAAAATTGTGATCTAGTCTCTCGCATAATCGGGTCAAGTAATCATGTAGATTGTAGATGCTCTTACTTTGTGAAACTTTTCCATCATGTAGATAAAAAGTTGTGTAGTTATCACACAGTTTATTTGTGAAATTGTGTGATAACTACACAACTTTTTATCTACATGGGTCAAGTAAGTTGATTCCATATTACACTTGCAGTTGTATCAGTTTATTGATTATTGTGATCACATTCTGGAGCTGCTGATCCACTTGATCTAAATTTTCAAAATCCTGAAGGGTTTGAGGGCTTTCGAAGTTATTGAAGGTTTCTCAATATTTTTTAAATTCAATTCCATCTTCAGCTTTCTATGTCTATCCAAATCATTATGTTTGAGCTGGTACCATTGCGTGGAAAGTACCTACTTGACTCCATTTTGGTCCGAATGCATTGTACGATGTGTTATTATCTGAGATAACTCGTTGAGTAAATATGGTGGAATCTATAAAATAGGGTTAGATCAAAACTGTTCCTTAATGTTCTAGATTCTTGAAATAGTAGAATAATATCAAGCACATCCGTTTGACATGTTATTGTTTATGTTAGCCCCCAGAAGTTTTATGGAAGATGACTTTAGTATTGGATATCCCTCCATCTCCAGGGCTGGCAGACCAGCATGTGATTTCCTTGCCAGGGCAGCTATCTCAGTCTTCTGTGCGTTGAATTGAAATCTTGGATATTTCCATTGAACTTTTTTGTCGATATCTCTGTTAATATTTACTACATATTATTGCCACCGATGAATGAACTCGTATCTCTCGGGATGGTATTGGTTTGCTTAGAGATGCAGGATCATCTACGAAGATATAGATTGGATTAAATATTATTGCCGACAGTTCATTGATGTGATGATGATTCTTTTGCTCTGCTCGACATGTGTTGTAGTCTAGAATAAATTCCGCTGATCTATGCCTAGAAGGCAGTCTTGGTGAAAGTGGATTATATGCTTTTTGTCCAGGTCCTTCAAATTCTGCATTTTAAAGAAAGTCTCCATATCCTTGGAGATGATGCAAACCTACTTATGGCATCTTTGAGCCAACTCTGATAGTAGCGGCTAAGGTATTCTTGGACGTTTATATTAAAATTGGCAGTGAAAACTTATCCCAATTAGCTTTTAATTTGGAGGTTGTGACAATCGTCGTCTATCCGTGATTACGTAGACGAATAGCAGAAGTTTTGGCTAATACCATTGGCTATTGACTAGAATAATCAGGATGCGTTAGGTCATGGAAGATAATTTTTCCTCTTGATCAACATTTTCCATATGGATTTGTTACCAGGTCTATCACATGTATTTAAGTGTTCCTTTCTGTCTGAAATCATATTGACGAAGATGCGAATAATTGAGGAATATCATGATATGCATATAATCGGTGGGCGTATCCCAAGGGTGAAATGTGGTCACTTAATATGTTATTTATTGAAGAAACATCTCAAATAATTATCCGACATTATTTTCAACGGTCGATTCAAGTTTCTTAGGTATATCAAGTGCATAATGAAAAGCATATAATTTGTATTGTCTACTGGTACAAGGGACGGTAAAAGGTGGGTCTTCTTTTCATACACATATAAACAAAGCAAAAATGGTGATCTCTTCTTTTGTTTGGATAAACGCTAACAGTTGTCTACACCATCCCACATCATTTTGCATTCAGACAAAGGGCGTATCCCAATGGTAAAAGTCTTCACATCTTCTGAACAGTGTAATTTATTTATAAATGCAAAAGTAGCGTCCATTCAGAAGTGTGACATATGTAATGTCTACAATTTGCCCCTTTTTCAACCAATATGCTGTGCAATTCTCTTCAGAATATAAATTATTTCTCCTGCACTCCTGAGAAATGCTTCTCGGCGAAATAATGGCGACGTGGCGCAGCATCACCATACAGTGTTGTCGAATAGATTGAAAAATCTTATCTAAGGGAAAAAAAATTTATATGTAACATCAAAAGAAGGTGCTTGAAAGCGGCAATGGATATTTTCCAGACAAACATCTTAGATATTCTTTGAATCTATTTTTCAATATGGTGACAAATTATGCACTGATCACAGTGCTGGTAGTCCAGCTCTTTGTCTGACAAGTTTAGCATTGACGAGTTGTCATTTTTAATGGTCGTTTGAGACAGATTTGAGATGTTTCCTATCAGTAAGTTTGTTTATGTTTGAAGAAAAGGTACTGGATCACATCCATTTCCTTGAAATCGGTAGCATGAAGACGCGGCAATCAAATAGACGTATCTCGTCAACGCTCAGTATCTATTGGAGACCAGAACCTTACTAGATTTCCCTAATGGAAAGACGACATCTTTTTTATTATTCGTATGATGACAATATTTAGTTCATCGAATTAATGAATTATATGTACAGTTATATAAAAATAAAGTTCTCTAGAGGATTATTCACGTTTTTAAGGAAATAAGACCCTGTAACTATGGGCTGGATTAAGATCGAGAAAAATATGTTTGGTAAAATACTGCCTGAATGTGGACAACGGGATACCTCATAACCTTAAATTCATTTATTTAAACAACTTTAGATTGAACAAGACATGTACTAGAGACAGAATTTGAAAATAATTGTTATATGAATTATTTAAAAAAATTAAGTTTGCTGTTTGAGTGTATCATACATGGAACTGACAGGTAATACATCTCAAACATGTACTCCTAGAACAGAAAGTGCTAACATGGAGGAGTAAAATATAAAATGCATATACTTTGCAGTTCGTATCTATGAAAATAATACCTCTTAAATGAATCACTTTCAGAGTTACGATGGATTCTGCTTTTCATCAAATTGAGGTACACAAAGTCAACTATACATGAATTATAAGAAATGAATTAAATTAAATATACCATTACCAAAAGTAAAATATTATGTAGGCTCCATAAACCAACACTCATTCTGAATAAATCATTTTTCAAATAACTGCCACATACATGTGATTCATGATTCATATATAGTCTGAAAGGAAGATTTTGATGTCAACGGATTTTTGCAATCAACCATTGTAATGGCAACACTGTATAGTATCACATGTGTGGAGTAGGTGCCCTAAGGGCCTCATGAAGGGAAGAAAATGTTCCAAATCAGGCGACGTCAAACAAATGTCAGAAGATGCTCCGCGCATCGCTGAGGGACAAACGTTTTTGTTATGTTAATATCCACGCCGCCAATAATAACATATATTTAGTTAAAGAAATAACACCGCCATCTGTCTGCAAATTGGTGATAATTTGTAATCGTAACAGGCAAAACCGTCATTATGCGAGGCTGTCAAAGTGTTCCGCCAACACTTGCAGCGCAAATGAGAGGAATTTTTAATCTTGTCCAGTTGAGATAACCACTTTCATAAAGGGCAATCATACTAGGTATCCGATGTTTCTTTGAAAACAACTATTTGGATAATAATACAGGCCATAATATCTTCAAACAAAACGTCGAAGACGTAACCGTTAAAATTTAAATAAAAATAACTCTGTCATACATATACATTTTCAGGTGGTCCTTATTTTAAGAACTTTTGAATATTATCATAGATCCTCAGGATTCAAAAAAATTAAAAATCAATCTCCAATTTTCAAATCCATTTCTAGATATTGAATCCCATAGAAAATAATTTCTTAGTTTGCTTCAACCTGAAAATTGGAGAATTTCTACGAATTTTTGCAGATCCTCAGCAGAAATGGTTTATAGATGTGGGTAGATGTACAAACATACTGACTTGCTACTTTCCACGCTATAATGATAACGCTTTGAAATTGAGTTCACTTTAGGAGATCCCCTCACATGAACTGTTCAATTTAATGATATTTGCACATTTTGGAGAATCTACGTTCATGTTAGATTTAGAAGCTTCTGTTAGATTTTTCATCACTATCATTAATATAATTATCTCTCGTCTAGTCAGTCTCTGAAAATATTTATCATAGATGAGTGACATAAACAAAGTCGTTGAATTTGCGAATCGATGAATATTTCATTTATATTGGACTTGGTATAATTGCCACCAATACTGAATTCCTCAAAATAAGTATCCGAAAATCTAACAAGCACTCGGAAAATATGATAAATGGAATTGAAATATCTTAGGAAGAGTAGCATTAACAATCTGGACGTAACGACTTTAAAACTGGAGTATGCTTAGAAGAAAATTAACCCAACATATTTTGACTCCGACACTCCCTAAGGAATTCAACAAACGAAAGGAATACAAAAACGAGGTATATAGAAATTCTGATTGTTTTGTTTTCCGCAATCACTCAACCGTTGCAGAATTTCATAGACATAGCATATCGATTCTCAAATATATTCAAAATCAGCGAAACAGTTACTGAGATTACGCAGTGACGAAAGCGTTAACAGACAGAGGGGGAAAATAGTAGTCAGAACTGTATCACAATGTCATTAAAGGTAGCAGTCCGTCCAAATTTACATGTTTCGTTAACAAGGTCTCAAAACTTTGTTACAATTCTGTAGACTAAGCATTAGATTGTGCGTTCATGTGCTTGATTATCATAGATTGAACATTTCTCAATCAGTACAGCAGACGGCCGTTTTACTTCGCAGTCTAACCATGCCGTCCAAACTGCGTTTTAAGTGGAATGTCGGCGACGATAAAAGGGTTTTTAGCTCCTCTAATGGCCAGGCGATTTATTATTTTATAACGCGGCCAAGATAAGCCGCCTCACCGACCTGATTCAATCATCTTGATTGGTAGGTTGTGTTATTCCCTGACGAATCGGATACGGTAATGACGAGTAGCGCGTGAAAATCAGAATTCATTAGGAGCAAATGGGTATGTCTAAAATAGATCAGTTCTGGTGAATATAAAATGTATTCTCTCAGCCATCCAGCACTTTGTCACGTAGCTGACATACTTCAGATTGTAGTATAATATTCATGGGTTCTTTAGCATTTATATGATACGAAAATAGTATAAGGTGCTACATAAACCATACAAATAATATATATGCTTCTCCTACGGATACATGTGAAAATTTGAATGAAAATTATTTGAAAAGAGTCATACAGAATTTCGTTTTGTTTGAACATTTGAACATTCTTGGCATTCCCAATACTTCGACTCAGTAGTTATCACTCATTAATGAATATTTCTTTATAACGCGTATAAACCGTATTCTGCTGACTTGTCATTGTCTTTATGTGAACGGGTGAGTAGATAAATTAAGTAAAAAAACTTTTTTAAAAATAAGTTTTTATTTAAATGCACTAAAAAATAGAACAAACTTTTTCCTTTAAAACTTTTACATCGACTTCTTACGCAATTACACCATTTATATGATATAAAAGCTTGTCGCGAGATTTAAGTACTCGTATTTACTTAGTTTGAAAATATTAAAAATTAAAATCAATCGTTCAGCTTTATATCATATTTATTCTTTTTAGCACATTTAAATAAAAGCTTGTTTTCAAAAAAGTCGTAGTTTTTGATTTATTTTTTACTTTTTAGTTATCACTGGAGAGGTTTTTTTACTATAATTTATACTTTTTCATTTGATACTCATATTGTGCTTAAAAAAATTATTTCGCCATCTTTAGAAGTCCGTCATATTCGATCCAGAGACTTGACTTTATTTTTCAATTTATTCTCAGCAAGCCCTTACATTTGATACCCATATTGTAGGAGTGCATCAAAAATGACTAGTCCACAATCTTCAGTGTTCCGCCAAGTTGGATCAATCAGGTCATACACTAAGAATGCATTATCATACAACCTAAACGTATTATATAAAATTTCAGTTCAATCAGTTCAAGATATCTGTTTCAAAATTGAGTTAAAAGATTCCACCGAACAAACATAGTTACATAGTTACATACATTGCAAATTAAATAAAAGCTTGTAAAAAATATACATGTTTTTACTCGTAAGTCTGCTGTTCACTGTAGGCTGTAGGCATGCTTTTTTGCCTAGACTGTCAGTCTGCGGTCTGATAGTAGAAAGCCTATATACCTATCCCGGGAAAGAGTGTGATAATAACATGGAGTAGTCCAGGTTGTTAGGGCCATTTAACTTTATTAAGATGTTGAAGGCAGCGCCACTTATCGCAACACTTGTTTGGAGAATAGTCAGCACATTAGGAATGTACCTACTATGCTGTTAAAATAAAACATTGGCGTATCTAGGTAATTTCCCAGGGAGAGACTTGGTGCTCAGATAAGAGTTGGTAGGTATGGCCTTATCATTACCTGGGCACGGATCTGGAGGCAATTCTAATCATTTATAAAACAAATATAATAATATAATATGCATAGGTTCACCAGACGATCCAAGGGAATAATCTAATATTTGGACCCTTCAAGAACCCAAACAACAAAAGAAGCTCTACTACACCATAAATTAGTGTTAAGTGTGCAGCTTAGATCTTCGAATCGGAAACCCAACATCCTGGAGTGGGTGCCAGACTATTTTGGCACGAAAGACAATTGACATGCAAACCGATAGACATCCCGAATCTAGAAAAGATTTCTATCAGGCGGAATGCTTTTGACCACATATTTATTAAGTCAATCACAAAAACTGAACTCTGTTGACTTACAAAACTGTTCCAACTAAAATCATCAGATACCTGTGAAACATGTGAAAATGAGATTTGGATATTTTTCAAACCTGTTGAGCGGTGCATCGTTTACTGAGATAACGCTGTGACAAGAAATGAGTGACAGATTGTCGTGATCATGATGTAGACATCATAAAACATCCAAAATATCTATCTGCAGCTTAAAAATTTTCGCGATAATAATACTTTCTTCATTTGTGAGTGGTAAGTAATACTATATACGAGTATATAACAATATTTCTAAGTCTCAAACCAACTTTTGTTACAAAGAAACCTATAAAATACTCATATACACTTTAGCAATATCAAGTACGCAAAAGCGTCACCTACAAAAAATATTTCATACACGAAACGAAGCACTATGCGGACGCATCTGCATTTTTTCGCGGCAGGGTTGTTCATTGTTCAATCAGATGCCGCCAGTGGTAACACAATCCGAAAGATCCCACGTGTTAGGAGCCGTTATGATTTTGAACATGATGTGATATTCGATACGGAAATCAGATCTGGAAATCTCGTTACAGCTATATTATACACCGAAGCAGGATTTACGCGTCGATGAGTTCATATCGAAAAGGCTTCTTCAATATTAATATTGACGCTATTAAAACATGGCGACCCTATAAGATGGTAGGTTTTTTGTTTTTTAAATTATGCTTCAGCCTTGAAGGATGCTGAAAATGTAGTTCTCAATATTTTAAAGTTCAAGAATGAAGCCTTCAATTTGTAATTTCAGTTATATGCAAAAGTATGTTTGAATGGAGTATATGGGCCAAGATCTTTTCATCAACCTCACGTAGAGGTAGAAAGTTTATATCGCGCCCCAGAAGCACTGTGGGAGGACAAATGCCTAATCACGTTGACCTTGATCGCTGCAAATTCTAACTATCGCAAAACAAGCTCTCATAATGCGGTTCTCCATAGTAATGACCTTTGAAATAGGCACATTTTAGGTGTTGGTAGGTAAGCCTTGTGAGGATGTGCACCCTGGGTCACTCTTGTGCTCGTATTACTATACTAAACAGCTCGGTCGAAAATTTAACATAGTAAAATCTATAGAACAAATCAGCCACTTTCCTTCGATGTTTCAGTATGTGTAGGTCATTTGTAATGACACAGGCATCCACTAGACATGCGCCAAACTGCATTCCATATCAATCTTATTGATTTAGAACAATACACAGAGTTTGCTTCATCCTTCAAAAAGCAGATATAATTTGCTTAGGAATTCCAAAAATATTAAGACTACCGAGTTTACCGGTTTGTATGGATTGCGCAGAAATATTTGACCTCACATAAATATGACTATACTGACGTTTGCTAGCCTAGCGGACAAGCCTAATAGGTACCAACAATTAAGTTAGTCATGTAGATTGTAGATGCTCTTACTTGGTGAAACTCCCCCATCATGTAGATAAAAAGTTGTGTAATTATCACACAGTTTCACAAATAATAAAAGAAAGAGTTTTATTTTTTATCTACAAAATTAAGTTAGTGATATACTATTATTCGAACAGCACAGAAAGTATTCAGATCATGATCGGAATGCCTCGAATCGGATGGTTTTCTATTGATTGATTATCTTTGCTTATTATTAGACAAATCTTTGGTAAACGTGAGATTTATATCTGTATCATACGTAAGAACTGTTTTTCTTTGTTTGTTAAATTGCCACGTGTTTGTTAGTGTAGTAATGTTACCTAGACCACAAGTTACTGTAAAACTGTAAATTAATAAATTGATCACCATGGTGTTCACATAAGACAGAATAAAACCTGTCGATGCATGTTCGTGCCTCTCCCACATTTTTCTGAACAGAAAAAGAAAATTTCCACATATTCCCGAAGAACAAATGATTAGTTTTCATGTCTTTGGAAATAAGTGCTCGACACCCACTATTTATTTCTGGTTTATACCCCCCAATTGGTCAGACTCCATGCTCACAGATTTAATTTTCAATTAATGAATGTTGAACTTATTATTTTCAAAATACAATTTTGAGATTGTGATTACATGATTTTTTTATTTTGTCACACAATAGATACTCAACAAATTGTTGTTTTTCCTGAGTGCCACTAAAAATAACTTCATTTTTAATTATGATCGTTCTTGTAATGAGTACAGCAGCAAAATTTAGATAGTTGAATATCTTAAAAATGGTATTTTTAAATTATTTTAATCATAAAAGATTTGAAGTCTTCTAATATCTCCAATATTTATTCATTGGAATTTAAAAGATCAAGACAAATTATAAACTGATACCATTGCGTCAACTTACCTGACACCAATATTTCACTATGCCCTAAATTGACTACATACTGGTGAAATATGGGATAATTATTTTTATACACTTTTTGGGAACTTTAATGCCTCTTGGAAGGAGTTTCTTTTATTATGTCGAAACTAATCTAACTTAAAATTGAGGAACATAGAACACGAAGTTTTTTGTTTCCTGCTTATTGCTCCACCAACAATTATTTGATTATTTCAAAAAGAAAGCTGCAGCACCTACTAGGCTCTAGGCTCTGCCATCATAGCGATCTCCAAATTTCATCAAAATTGGGGATAGTCAGACAGAACGGCAGACAGCCAGACAGATATACCGACAGACAGATCGACTGACTCACCGAAGACATACCGATAGACAGACCTACAGACAGACAGACAGACACAACCTTTTTATTAAGTTTCAAAACTAACATAAGGATTAGATTATTAAGAAAACATTCCTGTTCCCAATATGAAGGAAAGTATCAAAACTCCAGGCCAAGTATTAAGTTATGTGGCAGTTGTAAAACTAACACTTATACGTTGATAAAAGTACTGAGCAGAGAAGATTACTACCAAGATGGCAATCGCTCACACCGACACATGCCTTTCAATTTGAAAACAATTTCCTGCCAGTATAGTGGCGTCACTACTAACAACATTTCATTACATATCGCAGTCATTCGGAGATAATTTCTGAAATTACACAATAATTGCATACATGTGGAGAGCGCTTATATCTGATTTGCTCTGCACGTACCACTTCCATCTCCAGCAATTCAGCTCCTGCCGATTTATTGACGGCAGATTAGATGAAATGACAGTCATCTCGAGCGTCGTCGGTAGTACCTTGATGAAAAATCACGATGATTTGTCTACTGTAAAATTGCGTAAATGAGTTTGGTTCGCCAAAGGAAGTCAGCAATTGATATATTGAAATGGGTGGGATGTTTCCATCAGCGCTCAAATTACTATTTATTAAGCATTGGTAATGCAGTCATGCTATTGCTAATATTAAATCGTCTAGTTTCTAATAAGTGGCTGTAGACCTCAGAATAGACTCAGAGACATATTACCTTCTATTTGAAAATATCAAGATCTGAAACTTGATCATGATGATTCTACCTCCCACGCCTAAGCATACTAATTATAACAAAAATGTAATTAAAGCTATCCAAGTGGTTTTGTTCGTTTTGTGATGACACAACCTTTAATACATAGCTTATGCAATGATTGGAAAACATTTGAGGTTAGGTAATCGTATTCATTATACCAGCCTAGGGCAATCAGTGACTTTTGATAAAAAAACATCTTGAACCTTGCGTTTCAGGGATCTAGTTTGAAAAAATATGAAATTGCTATTTCTGTGATAGGACAATTGAAAAACTATTTTTTTTAACAAACAGAAAGCCAGTATGCTCTCAATAAGTTGTCCTTTTAAAAAATCAGCTGTCTAATACTATTTGTTAAAAATGTATTTATTAAACATCTTACTTGTAATAAACGCCGGTTACGACTAATTGAAGAACTTTACTAATGTTTCGGCAGCAACAGCGTTCATCAAAGAAGGGAAAATCACTTTGCAGGAAGACAATTATCAATTCAATATAAACCATGTTTTATTTGATAAGAATTAACTGTAAATAACCAGAGAATATAACATAAACGCACTTAAATAGCAGTAAAAAAATACATTATACAAAATTAATTGCTAATTTTGATGAGAAACTAAAAATCTTCGAAGTTCAATAATTTCAGGATCTATTCAAATTAATCACTAAATGTTAATTAGGTTGAGTATTTGTAACATACAAACATAAAACATCAAGACCTTTTTGAAATGATTGAGAAACTGAATTATAAAGAGTCAATAACAAAATTAAAGTACTAAAAAACAACAATTTAAAAGAATCAGTGGGAAAGTGTAAGTACAAAAGTTGTAAAAACAATGGGTATTTGTGGATAACTAATAATCGGATAATAAATTACAGAATTTAAATTGCAAAAAACTTGAGTTATAATCTTATCAATATTGTTTGACTTCAGATAACTAGTACTAGTACAGAAATATGACATAAAATTGTAATTGCAAATGAAAATGAGATCACGTAAATTATACTGGATCTAAAGAAAACTAATCAACAGTCTATGACGAAAGTACAGTTGGAAAGTGTTTTAATATAATGGAAAATTTGATGAAAACGGGAAAAAACGTAATAAACAGTGTTATTTCTACAAGAATTTTGCCAAATGATTCAAGAAACTAGTAAAATAAGCCCAATTCTTAAGTCGAGTAGTAAAAAATTATAGATAATTACAGACCAATATCGATATATATATATATATATATATATATATATATCTTTACCAATTGATTTCTGCCTTGAATGAATAGTTGAATTAAGATAAGAATTTTACCTGTAAATTCACAATTTTATAATTTTTACTATTAGTCCACAAATATAAGATAATTCTCCCACACTGTTAATATTATAGTTTTGTTCTCTAGTGGCGAGTGATTCAAGCACTGTTTAGACTTTAGAGCATTAAACACCAACCTTTTTGATGTGTTGAGCTACTACGACAGTTTTGTAATAGACAATGAGCTACTTAGCCATATGGCGGGTTTACACATGCAAAGATTAAGTAGAGCCAGTAGGAACTGGCGCGCCAGTAAAGAAAATCAGCACGTGTAAACATCGACTTGCATACAAGTTGAATCTTTGCATGCATAGATTGAAAAAGTCTGCATCCTTCTGAAGTGGTGACACAAACCCACGCAAAATCATAATTTGCGTGTTTGAACAAGTAATTTGTACATCAGCTCGCCAGTGTTTCGTTTGCTTTTTCATTTCGGTGAAGCTACTAACTTGTGTAATTTTTATTTATGTTGTAAAATTGGCTAAAAAAGTGGCCAGCAGTTCCAACGATCAAATTTCTTGAAAGATATGAATCGTATCCATCGTTATGGGACGTACAGAGTGCGTCTTACAAAAATAAAGACAGTCGAGAGGAAGCGGATCGAAGACTCAAAGAATTAATGGATATTGAAGGGTTTAGAATCGCGGACGTGAAAGCAAAAATACGTTCAATTAGAAATACGTATGCTTTCGAACTCATGAAAATAAAAAAAAGCCAACACCTTGGAGCAGGGGCTGATGCAGTATACTAACCATAAGTGCCATGGTTTGCAGTAGCGGACCGAATTTTGAGGCACGTGGTAAAATCATGGTTTAACCCAGAGACGGCTTTTCCGTTCGGTAGCATTTTTGTTACGTATCTATTTTATCTTTTTTTTCCACTAAAAATCTAGCGACTATGTTGCATGCTTCGCGGAGTTCAGTCGACATATTGCAAACTGAATGAAAATGAAACTGGCGCGCCAAATATTAATTTTTTTGCACATATAGTGTAAACCTTTACTGGCACGTAAATACAGCTGGCGCAACCAGTGGCACCACTAGAACCATGCATGCAACCGGCCTATAAGCAAACCTAAATAAATGCATAGTTGTGTCAGTACTTTAAGAATATAAACCTTTTTAACCAGAATTGTCTTTACGAGCTAAGGGATGACGACCACTGGTTTAGACTTTAGAGTGACTTGTTAAAATTGTAAATTATTGTAAACATGTTTTAATTTAGAATTATTTAAAAAAATCCAATTTAATGTTACATCAATTGCTTTCGTCAAGAGAATTGTTTACAGAGTGTGTTAAACTTTATCATTTTTGCTGACGGTCGGAAACTAGGCCATGACAGCAGCAACATCATCATTTAAAGAGAAAAACAGCATGAGGGCGACTTGGTCGAAGGAAGTTGCGGCACAGAGACTAAACGTAATTATCATTAACGGTGGCACCAACACAAGCAGAAGCACGACATTAAAACCGGCGCAGATCGTGGTTTCTTGTCGCGTTCCCACGATCACCACCATAAGACCATCTTGCTACAGTCCTGCAGCAGCAGCAGAAGCAACTGCTTCCGTTCAGCACCGATTTGCCATTAAAATTATTGCAGGAGCGATTTTTCATTGCCTGGTTATGTACCGACCAACGACCTCAGCATTATTGTACTAGATGCCACATTCTTAGTCCTACATTTAGTGAACTGGTATTAGCTCGGTAATGTGTTGTCAAAGGATATAATTAGAACTTTCCTGATATTTTTGTTTGGGTGCTTAATGCATATAAATAATATTCACCCTCCTGCAATTTTCCTGGCTACTTACGCTACTTGATTATAATTTCTTAAGGTATATAGAATAAGATTTGCTGACGTATTGACAGCCTCTGCAGTCTCTTTCAAAATATAGAGAATTTAATGACATTAAATTCTAAGAGCTATAACGGAATTGACAGTAAGTCTCTCCCCTACCAACTTACTTTATCTAATGACATTATTAATTAATTACTTGCAGAACACGAATACTGCATAGGGATCTCGTACCATGTGACGATAATGCGTCGTAATCCCATCCGCAAACGAGGATGAATGGATACAGCGTGCCCATGAATACGGCATCACCAATACTCATTTATCTTATCTCTCGTTAGCAGGCCCAATACCACGTGCGAATTAAAGACAACAAACGTCAAGATTACTACACGATGACAGCCTATAGCCCACGTCACATTTTTTTCACAACGTCTATCGTAGTAAAGTATCTAAATTCAAGAATAACAATCGATATTCCATAATATCTTATGTATGTTGCAATTCAAAAAAAATATCAATGGCAATGTCATTTAGTTCCAAAATTGCAATTTCTTCCAGTTCTCTACTTTAAAAAAAGCTGCCGAAGCAACCAAAACATTAGTAAAGCTTGTTCCGTAGATATTTTGAATCACTAGCCAATTGAAACGCCATAAATTCAAGTTATTCTATTTGACTAAGTGTGGATTCTGTGGTGCCAACTGGCTACAGGTTTCATAAGAGATCGGTATCGTTTTAAAGTCCGTTTTTCTACTCCAACCTTTAATTGCTCCTTGATATAAAATAAGTTATGTGGAGATTGTTGATTAGAATCGATGGCTTAGATGATATCTGTCGCTATTGTTTTAATTCGCTATAGCAGTATTTTAGAAATGCCTTTTAGAGACGCCTAAAAAATGGCATCAAATACCAACTTGAAGTTTTTCAAAATCTCAAAAATTGTCGAAACATACATCAACTGGATTAACAGTTCTAAAATTCGATAAACATATTTGGTAAACTGACATCACTGCACGTGAAATAGATAGTCAACCTACTTGACGCTATTTTTTAAGGCTAAATATAACTTTCGTATTTAGATTATTTATTATCATTATTTAGGTAGAATTCAGTAATGTGTAGTATTAACATTTGGGACATGGGTTAAAGTGAACGTGGCATCCTAGCAAAATCCGGGAGAATATATACTTACTTATACTTATTTTCTTCTAATGCTTGTTCAACCGTTCGGCGTTCGTCAGTCTTACTTAAGCGCTGGAGTAGGTATGGAGGCCAATATAGCCCTTGTTGTTATTACGATACGTACCCGCAGTATAACTCTGCTGCCACTGACGAAAAGGAGCGACAAGGTTTTCCGTACTGCATAAGGTATGTCATGAAACATCAAGAAAACCAAATATCTAGAATCAGAAATTTTTCGCGATATTTTCTTGCCAATTAGCATGTGAAGTGAAAGATTAGCAAATGCAACAAACTAGCGTATTGGCAACCGTGAAGAGGACTTTCACTCTCATAGCGTCTCTGTACCAAGAATCCTTAGAATGTCCTGGGTTTACCGATTCTTCAACGTAGAAGTCCTTAGAAGAATGAATTGCCTATCAGTTATGCATACCATAAAAGAACGCAAACTTGACTATTTAGGCCATATCATGACAGCACCTGTCAAATACTGTCTATTACAACTATTCCTGCACAATAAAGTAGAAGGAAATAGAATACCAGGTAGAAGGAAAATCTCCTGGCTTGCTAACTGACGGAAGTGATGTGACGATATAAAGAACTCGAACTCATGTGTTCGAAGTTATAAAATGACTTTTGTGCGATAGACTGTGACTTGTACTACATGATGTCTATACTGGAATACCTTCGTGATAAGAGAAAACACTATACTGATCATCTACGTCGTTGCTCCATAAAACAACAAGACAAAAAAGAAGTCGAATTAAGCATCCAGTGCCAGTAAAGTATGGTTGCCCATTTAACAACAAAGACCTTCAACAACTCAACCTTCAACGCTTCCAGCTAATTAGCAAAAAAGAAAAAAGCCCCGTCAATAAAATGCACGGTGCACCTTTTAAGGGCACGATAAACAACCCGGCAAACGATGAAATTTGTTTTAAAAGTCGAGGATAATAAAAAATTCCTATGGTTGCCGTCGTCAGAGAGATGAAGGCAGGCTCTGAGCTCGCGGCTCGCAACGTCGAAACACCTGCTCGATTTTCCCACAGAACGAAGGAAGTGACGGAGAGAGAGCGAGATAACGCGAGAAAGAGATGGAATAGTCGATACAGATTACATTATTACTTATAACCTTATTTAATAACACCGCATTCACCAGAGTTTATGCTTATTAGGATCGATTTATAATCTTATTTGCAAATTTGCTTATTGGCCTCGGGTGTTTCATAAGGTTACTTTATTTTGTTTGTTCTGAATTGAGAACTCGGAATTACTCTTTTTGTCTGTTTCTATTAGTTTAACGACCATTTAGCATTGGTAGTTGTAATATAAATTCACTTCATCTACCTGCATGATCCTTGTGCAATTTTCACCAGAGGTAGTAATATATAGTGGTGAATCACGGTGAAAAACGGAATGTAATATATGCTGATGCCATAGGCAGCAGAAAATGTTATAGGGCAAGATCCACCCTCAACAAAAACTTTTCTGGATTTATCATTTATGTTTCCTCCAATTCTACAATTTGTGTCATTTCTTTGTTCACAGTTATAAAGACTTCCATACTACTTCCCACGTGGCGATACCACGCGACAACTCACAGCGCAGTGGGAATACAATTACCAGAGGAATACTACCTACAAACAATTTGTTATATAACCTTTTCTCTAGAAACACAGAGGCAACTCGCATTAAACCGGGATATATACCGTATGAATCTTCAACATAAACCTCACTTACACCGTGCTTATCTTCTTCTTCTATGAGAATTCGGTGAAACAGATATTTGAAAGAGATTTTGCTTCAGTTAAGAGTTGCGCAAACTTTCCTATAACTCACAATACGCTCCTCCAGCTATACCGCTTTACTTAATAGTGTGCATCCAAAATCACAAGAAAATTCTGACAGGCATGGTTAATGTTTTCTAGATTTCCATACCTCTTGTTCAAACGCAGTTGCCGCAAAGCTAATTTTTTCTGACAAATACAGTTTCAATCACATGTGATAGAGCTAATAGAAAATTAGGTAAGTTGAGGTTAGTGTACGTCAGACAATAACTTACTAGAGCTGCACTTGCAGGTCAATTGCACCAAGGCTTTCCATCAAGTTCTTGAAGACGTGTATACGTCGTATTTTTTCCCTGCACGTTATTCTAGCTGTATTTCTGGTATATACTCTTTACATAAGCAAATCTGGTGAGCAAATACTCTTTCACACTTTCACACTGATGTATCACGCTGAAAGTTTCCTACCTCAATACATTTACGCATTCGGTAAAGCCACTTGTCAAATTCTTGTGACCAACGTTCTTTTGAAAGGTTGCTAATTTCCTCCTCAAATGCAGCAATTGCCTCTTCATCGGTGGAATAATGGCGACCTCGTAACTTTTGTTTGATCTTAGGGAATAAGAAGCAGACGCACGGAGCTAGGTCCGGAGAATAAGGTGGGTGAGGCAACAGGTTCAAATTTCGTTAACGAGGTACAGCCTATTTTCTTATCGCAAATTCTTAAGGTGCCTGAATAAGTAGTCAATAATTCAAACAATTCGTCCAACTTCCAACTATTTATAACTTATGAAAAATTGATTTACCTACATTAGGGATGAAAAGTATTTTCGTGTCTAATATTTTCTCATAAATTCAATACTTAAAGAAGCAGTCAATGAATATTTATTTATACGTATAGTCACTCCACCCACTACCTTTAGCTTGGACTCAATAATGCCAAAAATTAGATTTCGACACCGAGATACAAAACAGATTCTAGAAAAACGGAACTCCACGAAAGCTAGTGGACCAGACAAAATACTAGCAATCGTCTTGACATTGCGCTGCATGACGAAAGAAATATACCCAGCCTGTTTAGACCTGTGACTCTGCTCTGCATCATGTACAAGGTTATGGAGAATATCATTACCGTGCAACTTCTGAAGTAACTGGACAAAAATAATATGATCAACGATACCCAATATGGTTTCCGTAAGCATGGATCCGCGGTAGGTCATTTGACCTACGTCACACATACGAGGGCAACGCTGAAAGCTTTTAGATACAGAAAAACTACAAGATTTTTTAAAAAACTTTATTCTGTTTTCTTCAACATATTCTCCCCCTACCTCAATACATTTACGCATTCGGTAAAACCACTTGTCAAATTCTTGTGACCAACGTTCTTTTCAAAGGTTGCTAATTTCCTCCTGAAATGCAGCGATTGCCTGTTCATCGGTGGAAGAATGGCGACCTCGTAACTTTTCTTTGAACTTAGAGAATAAGAAGAAGTTGCACGGAGCTAGTTTTGGAGAATAAGGTGAGTGACACAAAAGTTTGAGACCCTGTTCAGCAAAAAAATCGAGTGTTCTAGCGGCGCTGTGGGCGGGTGCGTTGTCATGGTGCCATTGAATACCCCGCAGACCAGTCTTTGGACGGCTCTTGCATAGTTCTTGGAAGACTAAAAGAACACATTTGGTTATATACCATTCAGAAGTAACTGTCCTTTGATTTTCCAAGGCTACTGTTGTGATGTATCCACTTTTAGAACAAAAAGATGCGACCATTTTCTTTCCAGCACTCTTGCAACAACGAATTTTCGTTGGAGGCTGCTCACTTTTAAAGCACCAAACTAATGACTGCTGTTTAGTTTCGGGATCATAATAATATAACCATGTTTCATCTCCGGTTACGATATTAAAAGTGTTTTTACTGTGCCCATTATCAAATTTTTCAAGCATAAACTTAGTCCAATCAACTCTTTTTGCTTTTTGCTCACTGGTCAACAAACGTGGCACCCATCTGAAACACCGCTTCCTTAGGCGAAGGTGATCATGAATGATTGTTTGGACCGCTGCCGATCCAATTCCCAGAAAAGCCTCAATCTCGGTGTAGGTTATGTGTCGATCTCTTTTTACCATATTTTGCACAGCTTCTACAGTTTCCGGAGTAACAGCAGTGGGCGGTCGACCTGTGCGAGGTTCATCATCGAGTGAGACCCGGCCGCTTTTAAACTCAACAAACCAATAAAAAACTGTAGCCCTAGAAGGGGCAGAGTCCCCAAAGTAAGTCACTAAACTTTCGTGACATTCCGCTTGTTTTAGTACCTTTTTATAGACATACAGAATTATGGCTCGAAAATCGCGACTACCTGGTTCCAGTTTCACGTTAAAATTCGGCCAACACTTATATGCATTCGAGACGATTCAAACGCTGCCTTTGCGTGTGAGCAATTACAATTTTGGAAAAAATAACTGCGTGCTCAAACTTGTATAAACTTGTATGGATTAGGAATATCTAAAGACTTTCAGAGTGACCCTCGTACTTGCTGCGAGAGGTGATATTAGTTCTAGCGGATTACTCACCAATGTACAAGAACCTGCTCGGTCATCATAACCATTATTAAATTTAGTTAACCAGTTCAAAAAGGTAGATCTATACCCGTACGTAGATAAACGATTTGACAATTCTACATTGCTACCCTATGTAGTTAAAAACGTGCAACAAGTGCTATTGATTTTTTTAAATAGCCACTTGCAAAGGCAGAAAGCCTATCACTCTTCAGAAATTCTCCGATAGATGTTTATTCAGATTGCCCTTAAAATGCTGTCAACCATCGTATCAGGGAACAAATTTCTCATCAGCCAATTTCACAACGCTGAGGTTCACCAAAATAATGACTTTTGTAGGCTCTTCTTCGAGGTGTTGGAAGCTCGACCTAGTAGCATTCGCAGTATCTTGGTATCCAATTTTGGTTGCTATTAAGGGATGTCAATGATTCAATATTTGCAAGAGCTTAGTCGCCTACCGTGTCATATCATATTATCCTACTTAAACCATAGGTATTTCCATATCTATGTCATAAAATCTTAATTTTTGTTATACGATAGATTAATTACACCAAAGTGATTCATAACAAACAAAAAAACAAAAAAAACTGGAGTACCTTGGTCATGTTATAAGGGGTCCCAAATATGTACTGTTTCAAAACATTATGGAGGGGAAAATCAAGGGAAGAGAAGCCAAGGAAGACGAAGAACCTCTTGGCTGAAAAATTTGAGGGATTGGTTTGGAATGACGTTAAACCAATTGTTTAGAACAGCTGCAAACAAAGTCAAGATTGCCATGATAATATCCAACCTCCGCTAGGAGATGAAATTTGAAGAAGAAGAAGAAGATCCATAACAGATTCAGTAGTGCTCCTAGAGCGTAGCTACACATCCACTCGACCATTTTGTATACTCGTATTCACGTACATGTTCAAATGAGGGTTTGCCTCAAATTCATTATAACTAACCTGTCGCAAAGGTGGAAACCGTATGGCTCCAGAAGAGAGCAATTGTATTCATTTAGAACGAACACGTGCCACAGCGTTACTAGCCTAGGTATATGTACCTACCGCGCCAGCAGCGTACTTTACCCGTCGCGCACGAGCCAAAGGTCGCAGGTCATACAGTACTGCGGGCACTCCAATGCTCCCACTGCTGATCATACGAGTTAATTATTATGTTCCCGGAGCACGTCGCGAACACGTTCAGGAACTGAGCGTATAGGTATTTGGAAAATTCGCTATGCCAAGGACCAACCATGGAAGTTTAATTCGGAAATCAGTATGGGATTTATGTTGCAATGTTCACTTGCAACGTCTTTTATTTTCTTCATGTATTTTGACTAAATCTTTCCTTCCACGATACCTTTTGATAACGGGCTATTACATGGCATGTGAAGTGACACGCCTGGAGTTGCAAGTGATTGCCTACCAGACTCACCCTCTACCATGTGCAGCGCGTTTATTATGAAATGAGCACGTGAGCTCCAACTGACGTGTCTCAAAACGCCGCGTGCAACTTGTCGCGCCAACCCCTTCACATAACTTCACACTCCAAGCGCGTCGCTCCACACGACGTATAATGGTCTCTGTTCTCTGTCGTTTATCTGTTCGTGTGCTATATCTTCTGTGACTGTCGCGATTTGGTTCAGATGGTATGATGGTTTCTTCATTCGGATCTTACAGCTTTTGAGCTATGTTTTGGAAAAATTTCTTATTCTTATTTCTGGTTTGTCTATTTTCTACCGTGGTGGCCAGGTGGCGAGTATTAAAAACTCTCGGTCAAATATAAGCCTATAACATGAAGAGATATAGATGTTGATTTGCATTTAACACATCTCACAATACGTTACTTGAAAGAATTTTGGAATCTCTCTGAAAATTGAAGCCGAGGAAACATGGTTATTTTCAAATTGCAAGAGATCATATGGTAATGATTGGGGTTAAGATGCTAGGGAATGACACTACCTCGGGATTTAGGGAGCCCAGAAATGATAAAATTGTATCAAAATTTTAAACATTGCATACTAGTCCATATCAATTTACTTCAGGTTCTCAGGGAGAGGCGGATCAATCCTAGATTATCCCAAACAGAGCATGCGCATATTCATTTAGTCCTAAACATGTTCAGTATGTATCTGGATTTATTCCGCGAACTACACTAATAACAGCGATTTGGCGTGCGTACTTTCACTGAGTTCTCCAGCACTGGCGCTGCACGGTCATTATAATACTGGTCTATTAGCGGTTTCCGTTCCCACGATCCTCTTCTTCTGATTATGATTATGCTATGATGATTGCTGCTACTAACGCCGATGCTGCTGGTTGCTTCCGCTGTGGATTATAGGCAGATTAAATCGCTGAAGATCAATGACACAAGACATGAAGATGTTTACATCAAGTAGATTTCTGATTTCATTTTCATATAATTCGACGGCAGTTTTGTGGGTCGTGTTCATATCAGGACTCTGTTTATCAGTGGCTATTGTCGAAATTTGAACCGACTGTATAACATGAAACTTTAATTTATTGAAGATAAACAATCAACATAGCAGACTCCCTAGTTTACCGGAAATGTTACAAATCTCCATATATTTTCATATATTTGGAATATATAGGCCAAAATTTCGTACCATCGCGCTGCCAAATGTTAAATGTATATGTGATACACTCTATGTAAAATAATTACCTAACTCGAAGACATAAAGCCAACTAAAAGAACTCAACTCGACGACACATAAAAAAACGGAAAGTCTCCCTCGACGCTCCGTCACATGTCAGGCATTCCTAATTCCTACGAAAAAAAATCTATTCCGCCCTACATCCAGTCCCGTTTCCTGAAAAAAAAAGGCCACTCGTGTGCAGCCCACGTTCTTTCCACGTTCCCAAACAATATCCAACGTGTGTCTGTCTCGCATCTACGCCCTTCTCTTTCCATTTAGATATCCAAAGGTGTGCACGAGTGAGAGGCACAGTGAGGGCAGTTGCGGAATACCGCTCAAGGAAGGGAAGGGCCTGCCCGCTCCTTCAACTTCGTTCGCCGACGTTCCCACGGTTCAGAAACACCTTTCTACGATTATCACCTCACCCCGATATGTGTATGCATGCATACAACGGTCCTGCACACATAGAAGTACGTTACAGAGGGGTGCCTAATTTTAGTAAGTGTTGAGAGGAACATTATTGTAGCCCCTAATAGGCAAAACAACTTGCTTTATCTCTCAGAAGTGTGACGATTTCTGGGAGTTTGTCACACTTACAAAGACCACTAGGTTGGCTGCGGTGTAGTGCTTGTTGTATTTCGTCATGGTGGGTAGCAATGCATAGAGGTACAGTTGTCTCACAAATTTAGGTGAATATCAAAAATATCTCACGTACCTTCTCCAGAGCTCCATCGCTCCCACACATGCAAATATTATCCACTTTCATATGAGAAAATTTGTTATGGAATCTAACATACATACCACCAGTAATTAAAAAGTTTTACAAAATGATGCCACTATATGTTTTGTCTCGCGGCCTGCAGAGAATTTCGCACTACGTAATATCACGCTAATCTCACACTATCAGTTTGAATGTCACTGCTCATGGGCATGCGATTTGGTTCATCTTTCCAAGTTCTAATGTGGTGAGATTGGAGAATTTTAGCTTTCCAAACGGATAACCGTATCATTACAGCATGAGAAAGATCGAGTCAATCTACTTGACTATATTTAGTTTTGATTGTCTGGAATTTGGTAATCGATTTTAGACAGCTTAATGGGCTTATGAGAGAGAAATGTGGAAAATTTCAGATGGATTTCAGTTTATCATCTTTGGATATCTGGAATACAAAATTGTTATACTCACCTATTCGATACTAATCGATAATTTCCAATATATTGCTCACTTATGGTGGTGGAAGATAGGAAGGTGAAAGCACCCGCCACGTACCCCACTGGAAGCGATAGTGGATGGTAATGGCACGGTGTTGGGCATGCGACATATGGCGGATGGTCCACACACTTCGAAGGAACCGTGGGAACGGGCGTCCATCTCGACCCGATGGGGTGAGACTATTCGCCTGACGTCTCAGCCCTTATAAGGAAACGGGTCGGGTGGCGGCGTGACGATGCGTGCCGTGGCAGATTTCTCTTTCTTCACACGCACCTGGGGGGTAGTTTATATTGGTTCAGTAATTGGTGGATGACACGAGAGTTCCGCGTGCTGGCAGAACACTAAATTGTTGCTTTATTGTTATATGTATAGGTATACCTCCCTACTATTATTGGTCTGAGATATAATTTAACAGACCTTAGATTTTTGTGTTCCTTTGTACTCGTTGATTTACTTGAACAGATTTTTTCCCACTACGTTTCATGTTAATGTAACTTCTAAAACTCCTGTGGTCTCACCTTTCATTCATTTTTCTTATGTTGGTTGTTAATTATAATCACATAGCACCATTGAATGAACTTCCCTAACGGGTTTGCTACTATTTGACAGCATGTTTCAAAGTACAAACTGAGAAAACACAACAAAATTGCAAAGGCAATTACGTTAACTGATCCAAGATAGAGTTTTGATTTCAAGTAAGAATTTAGTGTGAACTATAATAAAATGACATCATCAATACTCATCTCCAAGCGTCGCGCACTATGGCGCTGCCCATAACAACTTACGAAGTCAAAGTCCTAACACTTGGACTTCTCTCTACAGTTAGACCGCCAGGCTATACTGGCGAGTCTAGGCTAAAGACAAAACATGCATGTCTATGCATAGTGGAAAGCATCCACCTATAATAAGATGTTTAAATACAGAATGATGCATTTGCAATGTTGATGAATCCAAAACAAGAGCAATAATGAATCGTCATCAACCCGTTTCATGAGAACGAATAGATCAGAAGTTTTTCTCGAGAGTTTAATTTCTTCAGATACCAAGTTTTGAATGTTGCGTGTTCTAATTAAACGTCATTTCATTATTTACTGGTATTTTTTTATTATAGTAATTAATTTGTCATCATGCCATACGAATCACGGAAAAGCATGTCAATCATTTCCGTCTGTCTGTCTGTACTATGTCCGGTAATCATTGACACCTCCATAACGCGGAAAGTACTTATCGGACTTCGATGCAATTTTGATATTTATGTTGTTTCTATAGTGACAAAGATGAAGAGGTAGTTTTTGAAAATCGGTCTAGCAAAATCGTAAAATCGTTTTTGTGCGTTTCTGAGGCATTTAAATATTTCTTATTTTGTTAAAACTTCCAATACTTTTTTGGGTTGGTAGTCGCCCTCCCATAATCTGTACATTTTTGACCCTGGTAACCCTTACTATTTATTACCCATAGATGATAATTCACACATTTATCTTGAATACAGACAAATAATAGAATATATTTAATATCTTTTTACAATGTATCTGACTCATAAAGATAATAGATTTTCAAACAAATTCAAACCATTTGATTTCTTTCGCTATGTTGTAGATTGTAATTGCCTTTTTTATAAAAAGGAATAATTTGTTCTTTTTCCATTTCAGCGACTTTTTTTCACAGATTACTCTATAGCAAACATGAATAAAGACGAAAGAGCTATTCAGTCTCTAATAAAATGGCGTCTAATAGAGCTAGTTGTGACGTGTAGTTTATTGAATATTTTGATCATATGTATATTTCCAAGTAAGCCTAGGAAATACTGACAACTATGACGACTTTTGAAAAGTTTTGATTATTTTAAAATTATGAAATTTAAGTTTTTTATTTCAATCCCAACTATTGAGAGCTCCTAAATCCGATTCTAAGACTCATTTCTGGAATGGTACCATTGTGTGGGAAGAACAGCTTCAACCTGCTTGAAGCCTTTTTTCAGCTTTTGCGATTCACTTTTTTCCTCAACTCTAAGCCATAACGACATAACAGAAAGCATTAACCCCCGACTGCGTCTTCTTCATGTAACTATATTCATGTGACATTTCAGAATATATTTTATAATCCTTTTGTGTATACTACGTATTCTACGTAAACACCAAATAATAAACTGATTACTCCTTTTAAGAAGCTTTTGAGTTCTTTATTACCCCGCTTTCATAAAAAAGTCTAATCGTTCTGATATCTTCCCACAATCCGAATGTTGTAAAAACCGGATAAATTATAAGCCGTATTAAATCTAACAACCAACCATTCTCAGAGTACCGATAGAGCCTCACAGTAGAGTACCAAGTAGGTACCACCGCGAGGGAACGGTTCCCGCTATTGTTTGTTTTTTGTTCCGACTTATTTATATGTATACAGAGAGATACAGATAAGCATAAAAGGTGAGATACAATGAGCTTAGAATTACCAACAAAGAATGCTTCAGTGGGTAATAGGGTCGTTATTCGCTATTCGTTCCACGTGCTTTCAATACGAACGGTGCTACATTTGCAAGCTTAAAACGGATGATGCAACGGGGTTGACGTAAAACACAATTATTATTAATAAAATGTAATATCTGAAACTTATTCTCTTCTCTAGATCAGGGTTCACCAAATATCCGGATTTGAACCGTTGACCTGCGGATCTTAATTAAACAATGTATGAAAGAAACTTCTTGTAATAATGAATATATAATGTTCAGGCTTCTCTACGTTTTATTTCTTTATTCATATTTATAATCTTATATTTACGAGTACATATTTAAGTTAAATATTGGAGTGTTAACAAAGTAAGTACAAGTGATGATATAAAGTTTGTGAGGGGGTGTAGCTGCCGTAGAACCCAATCTTGTGGAAAAAAGTAGATACGTACCGCAACAGTCGTAGTATTTCAAGAAACGGACCCAAAATAGAACTATTTGGTGATCCCTGCTCTAGATGTGTCATCGACAAGTTTTATTTTTTGTGAGCGCCAATTAAAATGACATAAGACTAAGTATAGGAGTTTACTAACTTTAATCAGCTATAATAAGCTATCAATGAGTCCAAAATGATGGACATTGCATTACCACGTCAAAAACATAACCCTGCATCTTACAACAGAAAACAGTGTAAACTGAAGACAATGACACAGAATCCACTCCTGTTGGGATCCAACAACGAACCTTAATCAACCTGGAGAAAGACTTATGTGTCTGACTGTATGCTTGAAGATTGATTACATTTTTCTCTCCAACATACTCTACCAGAATGGGGCACAGTCTACTGAGGCACTGAAGAGACAATCGCGATTCAAATTTATTAAGGCAGATTTTTTTACCATCCTCTTGGAATTGCTATCTTCTTGGTATAGCATAGACATTGTTTCCACTTTACTGTCCCGTTTTAGAAGAAGTGCAGTTCGTGAAGCTCCTCCTCAACTATATAACCTTTATGTTATTTAATGAGACGCTAGATAGGTCTATAAGACTTACCAAGGGTCTATTTTGGAGCGTAATTTGATTCTCTGTAACAGAAATAGTGATTTCAAGTAATGATACTGTAGCTACATGACATGAATCAATATTAGTTACAAAAAGCATAATTCAACTAAAAGACAAAATTTTCATTTTTGTTTTGAATCTAAAATTATTTCTACAAAAACCTCCATAACTGTACGTTTTCCAAGTTCCTAGTCATTATATGTTGTGCTTAAAAAGCTATAAAGGTAATAAAATTTCTGATCCTACATTTTTCTGCTTTTCGAAGACCTGGTCATTTTCGGGCTTAGTCGAAGAGATATGGCACTATTGGTACGGTTGTTTTGAAAATGGGATATAGAATATTTTGGAACTAATTACAGAATATCGCAAGAGTGTCTTTTCAAGACCACAGGGCTCAAACTCACAAATTATGAGGATTATCGAATATGTACAGTATACTTAACTCCAAGTGGGAAGTTACTTGGCAACCGTGCTAAGTGGACTGGTTCTCTGTTCGTGCCATACATAATAACAAATGAATGACTATTATGTTCATGTAATATACACTACCCACATTGCTTCACGAACTCAGCTGAGGCAGCAATGGCAGCCTCCGCTTTAGGGCATTCGCTTATCCGTATTTCAGATGCATGCTTTACGTCGAGGCACGGTTTTCATACAGTGTGTTTCACGCTAAGGATTTTCTATATTCCGATGGGAGTTGTAGGGAAGTGTTTGTATCACTTTACCATTGAATGTTTTCTACTATGGCACATGTTACCCCTATTTTTGACAGAACTTTAATATTAGATCACCGCTAATTAGTGGACATATAGATGCTAAAAAACGTTGATTGCGGATAGTCAAACAGTTTGGTTTACGATTGATTTCGTTAGTCCTTTCTTCACTGCAAGGCATTGAGAGCAAACGCGAAAACATATGCGAGAATTCTATTCCCAACTAAAATTGAAGATCTCTGAATAGGCTCCAATAAAATCAAACATAAAGTAATATAATACTTTGAGTTAAATTTATTAGTGGCAGTGTTCACTCCGTATATATCAGCAATAAGATATTTTGATAAAATTATCGGATTGTTAACGGCATTGATGAACTGATTTTGATGAGTCGGTGACCAATAATCAATACATTCCATGAATCAACCTTGCACAATATTTTATCTGTAACAGTTAGTACAATGTAAGCGCTTTATTTCAAAACCAGGTTTTTAGTTTAAACCTCGTTTCTGACAAGGTGGATAAACACGTGCTAAACATAAAATATGAAATGGAAATTGACCCGTTTAGAATTAATCTGCAACTTCGTGCAATTGTTTAATTATTGCAGACACGTGTGTTATATTACGACAGCGATGATTAGATTCACTTCTGGGAAATACATATCGATAATTTAAAACTTTTTCTAGGGAGACCAGGGTGTAATGGTAAATATACTAACAATGAAAAAGTCATTCATGGTAGGTGTAACTTTTAGATGATCAGACCCCAGGAAATATACTATGGTGGAAAATGGGCAATGCTGCTTTATTTTTTAAAATCACTTCATTGGCGGCAGCAGAAAACAAAACATCCAGAACTGTCCAACTTTTTATTTAGTCTCTATGCTAATAAATGAAGAGAGAATTGTATTTGCGAAAATATATCTTAACTTTGCATCACATTTTTATACATCATGCAAAGTCATATTACTGATTTTATCGTCTGTCTGCCTGTCTGCTGTGTCGTTGACGGTCTGGTAATCGTTTACCCCTCTGTAACTTTATGAAATGAAAAAATAAAAACCCATCAAACTTATATTTTGACTGTTTTCGGATCTCCTAATAATTTTCAAGATAAATGTTAGGAGGAGTCAAAGATTTAGTGTAGGCTATACAGAACATTGGCAGGGTAATCGTAAAAATAATAATAGCCGACGGGTCAACAGTGTCGTGCGACTAGGACAACGGGTCGATTTCCCACAATCATATGGTAAAATGTATAGCCGATGAAAGTACCATTATAATGTGGGAAGTATCAAGACAATCTACTCGACTCCATTTTTCATATTCCCGATCGCCTCTCAGTGAGCTCAAGAAATTTTTTAAAGAGCCGGACACATAGTTGTCATACCAACTTCTAATGCATTTTAAATCATGATCATTTAGGACTTACGAGAACATTTTTAAAAAGTTAAATACATTTGAAAACTGCAAAATTCGAAATCTTTATTATTCAGTCAGTACAAATAGATGACATTTTCGCGTTAGCATTATTACGGATCTAAGTGTCCAGTTTAATTGTGAAACATAAATAAGTCTAAAAATAAAACCTGATAATTTTTTAAAGGACTTAGTAATCTTACTCTGCTGCCTGTAAAAAATGAAAAAGCGGCTTATCTGGCTAGTTTGGAACGTGCTAAAAACAGTGAGGATATATCGTCCTCTAAACCAGCTCTTCCTTAGAATCTGTTTGATCCATCTCTCATAGATGACTACTTTCTGTTTCTGAAGCAAAAGATGTTCCAGAAGCTACACTGAAGTATTAAAACTCAAAAAATTTCCATGACAGTACCTTTTCCTTCAGGTTAGTTGACCTCTTGATATTGATGAAAATATTCTCAGTCTCAAGTCACCAAATAGAAAAGAAACTGATGGTATCAGTCTTTCAATGATAAAACTATGCTTGTCAAACACTTCACTGCACTTGACTAATGTCATAAACTTATGTTTAGAAAAAGGAAACTATCCGCTACATAGTATGAAAATAAGTTTATTTTCATGTCGTGACAGAACTGACCAACACCAGTACTTTTGATTCCAATAAGTTATCCTAGATATGTATTTTAACCTTTATTGTGTGTATGTATGTATGGCAAAACTACGCTCCTGCATATGCCCCTGCTCTTGGAGGTCATGTACACGATAGCAATTCTCCTACACAACAATCGACGATCGGCCCAGCACGTGAACGCACTTGATTATTCCTATCTACTTCATTGTTATTGTTATTTATTTTTAGTCGATGACCGGAGGAAGCGTGGCACGTGTTTCAGTAGCTCTCCGCCGATACCACGTTTGGAGGCCGGGAGTGGGGGGGAGGGGTGACAAGTCGCATAATAACCTTTCATGGTACATTAAGCGCGGTCGTTCGGTCACTGAATTGTTATTAAATTATTGGTTATATTGATTAGATTTCCCCACGATCTGCATACACATGGCGCGACACGTTTCGTGCTATTGTACTACGTATTTATAATCGAATCACATTTTTTGCAATGACATGGAATCGGCCCTCGTTAATCAAAATTTCTTTTTTCCAAGAAACTTAAATAGCCAAGACAACATCTATGAAATTCAAATTTATGTAGTCAGTCTATAACACATTGATAATCAAGACTGAAGAAATCGGTTTCCATATATTATTTTGTGCGCAAAGCCATGATAATCTTACAGTTAGATTACTGTATTTTTGAGCATATAGAGTAAATTTGAGTAAATATATTCAATTCAAACCTGGGAAAGTCTTGGAGGTGAGAATACCAAAATCTCAAATTGAGCACATCATAATCTTGGCACAAAACAGAGAAAATCTAACCCAGAAGAATACTATACTGTTGACTGAAACATTTCATAATTTTGGCTCAAATAGTTCAACTTTATTATATAATTTATTATTAGTATGAACATTCGGTAATTTTGATGAGCTGTTATCAACGTTACTGTTTATTCCTTAACCTTGAAAAGAAGAACCAGGAAGTGTCAAAACTGTACCAATGTGACTTCTGTTCTATCTGTCGTATAGTATTTTTTATAATTCAAGTACAGATAAACAGAATATCAAAAATATGTATACTTGAGCCAGAAGATATACGTTCACCGTTGGAAATTCATACAACTTTCATATCATCAACATCAACACCTGTAGACTTGTATGAGATCTTTATAAGATAGACACAACCTCAACTTTTCAATAATTAATTTATCCTAAGAGGGATTTGATAAAAATTAAATCGCGTACCGCTGAAATGCCGTCGACGAAGATGGTGATAAGAAATGAGTAAATTAATTACTTGGAGCCAATCGCAAAATGTTCGTATTATTGATTGAATTAAATGGGGTTCCGTTGGAAAATATTATAACATTACTAAAAAAATTGAATACTTGTCAGAAAAGTATTGAAATCTTAGTTGTGAGTTAAATAATATTCTTCTTAAGAATATAATTCTTTAGAATGAGTATTGAATTCTAAAATATTCCTTTCTTGGTTCACATTAATAATAATTTTCTTATCAAGTAAATTTTCTTAGAGTGAGATCGGATGTTCTTGTCGTGAGTATATCTTTACAAGAATATCGCAAATCTTGAATTGAGAATATTTTTTTATGTGTGTGTCCGCAGGTCCTTGGTCCCCCTATAACTTGAAAAGTACTATTTCGAATTTAATTAAACTTGCTTGTTAGTTAAGAAAAGCTGTATATCTTTTCGAACAATCGGTTCAATGGCGGCGGAGTTATAATCAAAATATCGTGTAGAAGAACTATATCCGCGAATCATCTACCGCTCACACTGTACTGGCAATGATGAATTTCATTCGACGAGACAAAGTGACATTTCGGCTATAATCGCAAGGTATCATTACAGAGGATTCCTGACCAACCCCTGTGAAAGATCTATGATATATCTTATTTATCTCTCTTCTACTCACATAGCTGAATTTTTCATCGAGGAATTACCCTATAAAAATCTTATTTTTGCATCACTGGGATGATAGGCGGATAACTTGTCTGTCGTTTATCCGATGAAGACTATTTCACCTGTACGGCCTTCGATGTGCTTTGCCAAATGTGAAAACAGACTGTTTCGCTTCTTATGCAAAAAGTTTCCAAGACCTTTTTTTCAATATTTCATCTGAAAGAGAATTGAACAGTTGCACACAAGATATCAAACTTTTAGTTTAAGGTAGTTCTCCACTGGCCACGATAGTATACTGTCCTTAATAGTTATATCATCAAAACGCCGCTCGGAGCGTCAGCACTGCGTTCCATCTCTATCTTCCTTTTTGTCTCACCCACCCCTATACTTTTAGCGTTTAGGTCAACATAGTCTCCACCTTTTGACAGGTGCAGTTTTTGGTGAAGAGTATTATAAGGGTCGGTTCTGAATAAGGAAGTTTACGAAAACAGAAGTGCACCAGATGATATTATCGACCGTCAAAATTTCTTATCGTCACTCGTGATTGGATCACCTACAGAGGAGGGACGGTGTTGCCATATTTCGTAGTGACACCGGAAAATTGTCTAGCTTCTCTTTGGATAGAAAAAAAACTATATTGTAAAACGACATTTTTGGTGCAAATCTATGGTTCAGTGCAGCAGCTATCACGAAGAAACGAGAAAATGAGCCACTGAAATCATTTTACCGTGGTCAGTGGCTTTTACAAAAAGAGTATTGCATGTAGGTTTACCCATTTGCAGACTTGTTCCACTATCAGTTTATTGTCATAATCTACGGAAAATGAGTTTCAAAGAAAAAAAGTGTTAATTTTATCTCGATAAGCTTAATGACATTTTCACTCCACGGCAGTGATGCAAGAATGGAAAGGTTATATAATTTTGGGCATTAATCCAATTGCGTGGCAGCGAAATAATAATAAAAAAACTAAAAATGCCAATGTTTAACTTCGTTTTTAGGCATCTCTAAGCGTTTTCGAGAAGTTGGCAAGACTACCCATGATACACTCTAAGAACTTTTTCTGCTACCAAAAGAAAACACCACTTCCAGCCACTTCTACAGCCAATCTTTGTCATTCCGAATGTTTATTTCCAAATATCTATCTTCTTAAAATTTCTCGCTCGCATCGACAACACTGTGGGTAATCAGTACGTCGTAGTTGTAACGTCAGTAATCAGAATCGGTGGGCAGCTCACGCTCTTGTGCCTGTGCGGAGCGGTCAGGAGGACAAGAGGGGGAAAAGAACTACCGTGGGAACGTTCACCAAGCACGTGCTGAACGCGCTGTTGCCAAGTGGTACCACCTCCGGTATGGAAAATTTTACGACGGTTCAACGATGTGAGGATGGTGGGCAGTAAAGAGATGTGTATGTCTTTATTGCGAACCTTAAATGAGGATATGTTCGTGCGCGGAATTGCTAATACTGCGGTCAAAGAGTACAGTTGAAATTATGTTAAATATCGGTGTTGTCGGTAAATATGTTTCCATCGGTTCCCACTTACATCACAGAACCTTGCATTGAATATTGTAATTTATGCAGTGAAGAATAGCTTCAATCGTCATCATGCCTCTCTACATGCATTTTTGTTCCAAGATATTAGGGGTCGTCCATCAAACATGTTTCAGGTGTTTAAAATAAAAAAGACTAAATAAAACAAGAAAAACTTACTTAGAGATCAGATGTCAGATCTGAAAAGATGTAACAAAAATATATAAGCAACCAAATACTTCAGGATTATTAATGAGCAGTGAAAACCTGCTTAAAAACATATTTCGTGTCATCGGTTTAAAGGTCAACTCGCGAAAACCTCAACGAAATATTAATTTTCAAGTTAGTATATTTTTCAGGCCTAAGTTGTTAAGGGTTAACTCGCAAAAAATTCCGCCATGGGGGATAAAGTTGAACGCGCTATTCCAGAGTATCTACCATAGTAAACCAGTGTGTGTTAGAACTAGCTAGATATAAACTCGCGACATATAATTATTCAACATTATTCAACATAAGGATTCAAAGCTAATTAAGACTTATCATTCATAAATAAAATATTTCAACAGGTACCAGATTGCACCGTGAGATAGACTCACTTCATACACAGTGAGATTTTTAGTCAACTCTTTCACACCCCCGCCCTCCTCCTGGCGATCCGTCGTGAGGTTTTAAGCTACCTCCCCCCCCCCATTCGCTATCTATCATACAGTGTATTTAAAAAATCAAACATAGCAAATTAATTGAATTTCTGTTTCTCCAATGAAAAAATTATGCCTAAGCATAAGCTAAAGAAATATGACACGTAACGCGCTCATAGCAAGACACGTGTCTTATGGTGTCTTTACAAAATGCTATATGCACATTAAATAAACGTTTTTCGATGTAGTTATCAAATTTGACAAACGAAAGGGGATCGTGAGCCTCTATGAATTTGGAAGTTTCAATCAGATTTTAATGAGATCGTCATTTTGGCGAGGATGCTTTTCAGTTCTTGAGAGTACAGTAGATGGTCAAATAGCGGAAACAGTAAAAAAACTCAAACTCCATTTCTGGGCGTTTTATAAGCAATTTTTTCATGTCTTCGTTGATCTGGATGATATGCTACTGCCGTTGTGAAGTATATTGGAATGTTAGTGGTTTGCCTGCCAGGATATAAGGGAACTGTCATCTGAGAAGCTGTAGATTGGATTATTCCCAGCAGTTCGTCTGGACATCAAGAGTTTCGAGGAAAGGGCAGATCTCTCTAAAGAATGGCGGCGATCATAATCAATACATTAGCAGCATATCCATCAAACCGCGAGCATGAATAAAGTTCATATATTTACTACAATGGTCGTTTTATTCATTTTTTCCACAATGCATGGAAATCCCAGTGCATTGATTAGTCACCTGCATTCTATTTGTCATTCGATTAATTACCTGAATTACTATAAATCATGTCGGTAAACGATTGTGCATACGAACACGTGTCTAACGATTCGATTATTGCTGGCAGTTGTGAAAATTTATGTATAATTTGTAATTATTGAGAAGATTTATTGAGTGAGTGTCACTAAAAAAAAGGCATCAAGTCGGGTAACCCTGTACTTTCTGAGCAATATTAATAACTTAGAAATGCAAATGGATATTGTGTTGTTATATTGGGATAAAGTTATTGCATGTTGTTTTTGCTCTCATAATACAGGTAAACAGTGTATTTCCGGTGGTGCATTATATACCTCACTTTGTTGTTATCCTGGAGATAACAGCAAGTGAATCAATTAATGTCAGTTATTTTAGCTTCAAAATTTGATTGACTTAATTTGTTAAATGCTGTCTAGACAGCCAAAACGGAAGAAAAGTTCTTTTAACAGTCATACGTGGTGTCAATTTAAAAATAATGACAACAACAGGATGAGTTGTAAACGTCAAAATATAGGCCCGACCAAAATTTTGCAGGACAAAAGCGTTTCAATTTATTTAGAGCTCGATAAGAACAATTAAGAACGGTTTTATGTTTAACTTGATTTCTTGGGTTTCCTATTTCATAAAATAATAATAAAAAATAAATGATAAAAATAATTGACTTTCTCTAAATGCATTTATAAAGTATTACTTCCTTGAATTTCACCAAAATTAGATCAACGTATCATCATCTTAAAAATTATACTATATGTATTTGAACTCCCTAGCTCTTATTCAAAGCAGGCCAAAAGAATAAGATACATTTGAAATAGTTTTGTAAGTTCTTCTGTGTGTTCAAAAATTATATAAAGACATAACTGGAAGATGCACGTTTCGGAAAGTGTGAAAAAAATATTAGAATACCAGTAGCTCCGAAAATATTCAATCATCTTCTGTCTCAATATGCTATCTACCAGAAAAGACTTGATTTTATTTAGATTCTTGACGCTTCTAGTGAATTTTTACATAACTATTCATTAAGATTATGCTATCGTTACTCAAAAAAATGCGGGAAGTGATGTGAAAGTATAGACGAGTTTCGTATTATTCAACAACAATGTGGTCGCAGATCCAAACTTTAAAACTGCAATCTCTTTTAATCATGCTGAGATCACAGAAGGCAATGGACAAACGTCAACAGTCCTCTTCAATGTGTTTATTGTCGTTTCGGCTGCCTCGGCAGCTTTTACCAAATTACTTTCTTCGGCAGTATGTGAGAAAACCTTCCGAAATCTGTCTTCCCTGGTAGGTCAGAAGGGCGGGACCATTATACAGGCCCAGACATCTAAACACCAAATGTTTATGGAGAAATCCTAAAGATGAATTCGTGTGAAACTGTTAAAACTATTAAAATGTTTTTCTAGTGTCTCATACTCATCGCGTCGTGATTTTGGGCTCCAATCCTCATGTTATCTTTTTTTATAAATATGATAATATAAACATATCACAAATTCATATTCTTATATCATGTCTACAGGTGCCATGTTCAAATTCGATGAAGTGAGGACACGTGTTTAAGAAAATTGTTCCTCAGTCCCCCTAGACACGAGCATCGACCGTATCAATAAGGCAATATAGGAATTAGCTGTGTTTATATTTGTTGTTTGCCTTTGGGCATGAGTGTGTGACGCTATGCAGCGCATGCATTGACGGTGACGAGGCAGTTGGCGGCAGGCGCGAGCTAGCGAGGCCGTGGGAAAGTCAACTTTGAATTTTTAATGGTGCCACAACCGCAAACAGATCGTCATCGTCGTCGGCACACGTTCCCAGCGCACGCCTTTTCCTGTTGCCTCTTATCGCCTCTCGACTGTACAGTCGTGGCATAAAGCCGTATCTCAAGTTGTTCGATTTTGAAAGCTTCTTTGTTTGGCAAATGAGCGTATAGCTAAAGCCGGATAACAAAAAAAAATATATTCATCCAGAGGAAAACCAACTATTGTAATTACTGGAATTTATCCTGTGGTTGTTTGTCACTTGGTATATTTTTTCTGGCCACTAATTGAAAACCTCTGCGATTGACCAAATAACTTTGCTAACGTTAGTGGCGGTTTTAATTAGAAGCCAGTAAAAATATAAGACGATTAAAAATTTTATTGTTGGATGAGGCAGAGTAACATCTTGAGGAGCGAAGTAGCAACTCCTACAAGAGTCAGAGTTTGTAAGTAAGCTTAATTGAAATGCTTCAGTTAACTTAATTTCGCTATACAGAATACTGACGCTACTGTTGTAATTGGAGTGTGACATGAACTGAGTTTGAATCATATCATTTTCAGTAATCCATCTCATGTAAAATATACTGAAAGGCTACTAGAATTGCCTAGTTCTATCTAGGAGCACACATCTTCTCATTCTCGTGCTTTCTCTTAACGTAGGTAAGCAACCACTTCACTGGATGCTTCTCTATCCTTAGCAACATGAAATGGTTCTCCTTTTTCATGTGTCCATTCTCTGATGTATCGTAGCTAGGATTTTATCGTTCTGCCAGTACCTTGACACTACTTCTCAAGGTATGGCTTTGGTATGCTGTCTTTCATTGTTTTATTGCCAGTATAGGCTTTCTTCCTATCCTTCGTACACTTCTTCATTTTTCGAATTTATTTTTTGTGATATGAGCCTTAAAAGTCCAAGTTTCTGCCCAGTATAGCAATTACAACCACACGTAACATTCAAGGAATCTCAGTGTTAATTGAAGACAAACATCTCTATTGCAACATATCTATCTAAATTCAAAAATTGTTAACTCGGTCAGAGGTATTAACACATACATTTTCATCAATGAACCATACTCCATAGTCACAGTCTCATTACTAGCAAATGACCACTGACTGGCCTATACATAATAATATAATAATAAAAAATGTTCACAGCATGGCACAACAAACACCACGTGGCTGATTTGTGGTATAATCACCTCCATTATGCACATGTTATCGTAATTTTTTCCTATATTTTTTCTCATTCTAGTTATCGCGTCCATTCACTGACTCGTGCGTTGTGTAAATTATCACGATCACTGTCCGTCCATTGCAGTACAAAATTTAAGAGCTATCGTTAGTGCATGGCGCCGAGCTATTGTCACCATACCATTACCAGTGCGCAGCAATACTGCGGTGCACTGCCTGCGGTCATACAACTCTTTAAATGGCAAGGTCGTTTGTGGTTACATGGCGCTGGTAGGATGGTTCATTGTGTTAAACGCACAAACAATCAAAGTTTAAAAAATCCATATATAGTTTATTGTATACTAGCATCGTGCATTAGAGCTTATCATTTTAAGAAGCGAAGTTCTAAATACGATCTCCCTGTTGCAAGCTCCAGTTAGCAAGCTTGGCCGGCGCCTGAAATGGACTGGAACGCACATCGTTGCATTTCGTAAAATAAAGAAGATGGAGCCGTTTTCCATAAAAATGACATTTAGTTCAAAAGTTTGATTTCGTCTTCAGGTGAACTGATAGCATATCAATCGAAACGTCGTGATACTCAAAAATTTTATAGACAATGGAAGTCCGAAATCAAACTTTTGAAAAATCCACCTTTTCTACAAGTTTCAAACAACTGACATTTAGTTGTTCTGTTTCAGAAATAAAATGTATATGAAGCAAAATAAAATATATCAATGCAAAAAGAACATTCACGCTGTGGTAATATCGTGACACTCTCACATTCTTAAATGTAAAATAATTCTTTGCATAAAAAACTTTCACTGTGCGATTTTGATGAGATTTCAATAGAGATATGATGTTATATCATAGTGGATAATGCTGTGATATTTTTTGAAATTGGTAAATTGGCAGCGACGTTAGACAAATGATAAATTTAAATCATCCTTGAATTGTGTTTCTGTATACAATATCTCGAGATCCCGATCATATAGGGTGTGAAAGACTTCTCATTTTCAAATCATCAAAAAATCAAGCTTTGTTTTTGTCTGTTTCTTAAGTTCATAATACTTTCACGAAATAATTAGAGAAATATTGAGTGCTGATAAATTTTTAAACTCGACAATCGTCAGTACATAAATTCCGCAGTCATTTTGATGTCACTTAACATTTCCCTAACATACATTATACTAGTCTCTGAATAATCTTATAACGAATATTAAAACCTCATGGCATGAACGTATATTACATACACAATACTTATATTAGTTAAGTCATTGCACGTTTTATTTAAAATTGGTTAATGATGATTAATATAGTTAACGCTAATTTTTACAGAAATGTAGATCGACTAACGACAAACGCCAGAAATACCTGTTTTATGTTTAAGGGCCTTTTTTTATAAGTATGGTGAAAAATTGTTGTTAGTGTCACTAGTACTTAATGTTCCGACAGATTTTGCAATTACGTGTGTTTGGGAGTTATCTTTTATATAATGACTTTTCGTATAATGACTTTCCAAATAAAACATAGCAGACCCCCAGAAAAATTTGCAAAATGCTTTTCACTTTTCCGAAATACTTGATGCTTTTTTTCAAATACTGACTATATCTACTGTAATTATTTATTATTCTGATTCAGGTATACATGGCAACTGTGTTACATTTACATACGCGCTCATAGCACTGCTACGACTAGATTGATATCTAAAAAAGTACGAAGTACTACCGGAATTTTATAGAGGAATGAACGTCTCGTCTCATACGAACAGCTAAATTTTTAAATCTTTCCATCCGCACTTTCAATTTCTAACCCCAATCAAGGATTTTGTTTGAAAACTATTCAGATGAAAGTGCCATTCTAAAGCTTAAATCAAAATATAAAGTAGTTATGATGGAATCCAATAAGAAATGTGAGTTTTTGAACGCGTATATTTGTAACCACATAAGGTTTTTGATGGTAAATCTAAACAATATTTTTAAATGTAGTGACTAGATTTTTTACATTTTGCAGCATACTATCTAGATGGATATGGATCGAAGTTTCAAGCGATGCAAATGCTTAGGGTGAATTCCCTGTGAATTAATTACACATCTTTTCTAGAAGAAAAATTTAGCTCATTGATTACTAGCAACAATAGCAACTAATAAACGAAATTGGGGAAACATTTATTTCCATGGCTAATGTGGCGAAGAAGAGAGCAATAATAGATGCTGCAGTACAGACCTCATAAAATTCTCAGGAGATTCTTTGTAAAAAATGATGTTATATAGGCCATCTAAATGCCGTATCGCTATCTCTAACATAAATGTGTGGGAAGTACTGAGTACATACATTTATTTGACCTATGCTAATTCACTCACCACTCTAATGTTTTCTTTAGAAACTGTGCAACTCCTTCTTTCCCGCCACAGTAATGATATTGCCACAACTTTACTTCAATTACCACCTCTAACAATTTTTTATATCAACAAAAACTGAAGAAACGCTTTGAAAACAATTAAAGATGAAACTGAAAAGTTTTTTAAGTTTTATTTTGAAAATTTATTTTCCTTAACTCAGTGATGACCTGACATAAAAAATTTGTTACAGTCAAGTTATAATTTGTGAAGAATAGTTCCGATTAGTCTTCATGCGTTGGTGACACCACGCGGCATATCGGTCTGAACGAAATGTTCTGCAAATCGGCAGTCTGTTGGTGTATCAACGATTTCGAGAGGAATTGTGCGAACGAGGACGCACCTTACAATCGGATGGCACTGTCAGTGCGGTGGCTCAGCGGCTACGCTATCAGCACGGACCGCTGGAGACACGGATTCAAGTCCCGTCCGCAACAAACACATTTTCTAACTTTTTCTCTCTTCAATTTGTGTTCTTAATTTCCTGTTCTTGTATCACAGTTACAGATGCTGACTCACACATACTATTTACTCTCAATTACAAATCTGTTTGATATGTGATGTATTGCAGTGAATATAAATCATTCAAGATTAATGTCTTCGTCTCTGTTTTACTCTATTTTCATGTGTACCTACTTCATTATAAAATTGTAAAATGACGTATTCTATGTTAACCGAAACTGAACCCCTGAATAAAGTGTTTTGTATTAATTTATATTTGTTCTATGGTCCATTACTCATGTGAATTATTTGTGTGTAAGTATATATGACTGTTACCATTTCAGAATATATTTTCATTAATTCTTCGTGTAATTATTAATTGAGCGTTTCAATGATATAGCTATTCAATACTTATGTTTTGAAAACACACTAGAAAGTCACTAAAATCTTACAGTACATAGATTGCACTCTTTATTGCTTGGGATACAACCTATAATTTTCACATATTTACTGCAGGTGCCAAGACATCTAACAGTAAAAAAACTTCTAGAATTCAATTTTAATTCAAATGCATAAAAACAATCTGCAGCTGTAGCTTTATAATTGGCATAATTTATGATGACTATTCATATGTCTGTATATAGCTTTGATACAAAAAATTGCATATGAAATCTGCATTCTCTGCACGCTTTTAGCAAATTATATCTACCTATAAGTTCCGAGGACAACTGTAAATATTTTTGATACAGTCTTTCAGATCCAAGGAATGTATACCTATTTTTTATGGCAGGATATGTAGGATCCATATACTTCGAGATATTTTATGGACTTCTCCATAAAAACGAGTTATGCAACTTTCCTAATTTGCAAGAATTACTGTCTTCATGGATAGATGCCGAAAACTAATAGCGCTATAAAAAGATGTGCGACTGAATGCATATCTTTTCGAACATTAACATTTGGCTAATAGGCTTAAAAAATAATCCTTTCACCTTTTTTGTACTAGACAGCTGCAGTATCTAATAGATCATTCGCTTTTTATACTTTCGAGAGGGCAATACCCGGTCAAATGATTTTTATAGATTAGGAAGTTGAAATGGACAGCATCCATTTAAAATATTGATTTCTTTAGTTTTAAACAATTATTTTGAGATTGTAGATGCTCTTGTTTGGTGAAACTCTTCCCTCATACAAATAAAATTGTATTGATTAAACACAAGATTCAAAAACAGAGTTTTAGTTATAAGGCCTTGTGTTTAAATAACACAATTTTGTCTGGACATTTGATATAAATTTCCTTCAACGTACCTACTTTTATGTATCCTTTTCGATACGCAGACCTTCGATTTGGATATCCAGTAAACAAGAAATGGTTAATGAAATTTGGGCCTTGACCCCCTGTAGTAGATTCTAGATTAATTCAAATATAATATTCCTCAAAATGCATATTGAAATTAACCAAGAAATATATAAATTCGCTCTGCCAGTGGTGACTTTAGGATTTGGTATTTGGGAGAGGCCTCACCCCCCAAAAATCCATTCCGTGAATAGATGTTAGAAAAGGGTATGATGGAGGTGAATAATCATCAAAAACTTTACTTGTTACTGTTACTGATGGTATCCTTATTGCAATATACTTACCTGAAAAAGGGGAAATATAATACATCTAACACCAGTGGTATAAAATTTTGCGAAATATACTTGTTTCACTTCATCGCCAACTTTGAGATGCTTATACATCCATATTTGGGTTCAAAATAGCACTATTCAGTAACAGGAAAACGCAGAACGCCTTACTTATTCACTTAAAAAAATCAGGTCAGCATCTAGGTTGATACAACAGGTTACTTAAATAAGAAAATAGTCAAGAACAAATATTGGTCCTAATCAATTACAACATTTGTGAAAAAACAACAGAGAACTAGAGTTATTGGTTAAAATACATCTAATATTAAACAAGGTGGTCAAAAACCTTTTTCATCAAAATTTTGAAAACGATATTTTCTAGTCCGACCTATGCAGACGGCTCGACACTAGACAAGAAGTTTGGTTAGGAGAGGGATATCGTTAAATTTTAATTGTCAATTAAAAGAGCTGAAGATACGAAATTAGACGATCCCGATATTATAGACTCGGATAGACGACAGGAACGTTTAGAAAAACGGAAGAAACCGTGAAAACTGCGATTCCCCCCCGTTTTGCTGTCTTCACTCTTATCGACAGCCAAGCTGCAATTTTGAACGTCTGGGCTACGACCAAACATGTAAGTGGGACAAGCATCTTCCATATAGTGGAGAGTATACACTTAATATTAGTCTGTTTGATCAACGAGTTTTTGATAGATAAGCTTTCGTAGATGCAGAAAGACTATCGCTCTCCAGAAGCGCGGCGAGAGGAAAAATACCTATTCACATTGACTCATTCCACAATAACGATGCTCTCCAATTGGACGACTTTTGGAAGAGACTGGTTCGAGGCATTGGATGCGCCCATTCGCCCCTCTTTTTGTTTGCTGTACTGGCCGACTTTATATTGGGTCAAATATTAGTATCTATAGAGTAAGGATGGATCAGCCGCCTTCATTTGATGTTCCATACTGTGGACGTCCTTTGTAAGGTCAGGCGCATCCACCAGACGCACTGGATTGTGTTCACAAGCTTCAGGAAGTTCTTTGGAGCGCATTCCCACACATGCAAGCAGTACTCCAGTGATAGTCTGAGCTGAGCATTGTAGAGTAGCGGTGTCTGTTTGGGTGAATAAAACCTTCTGGAGCGGAGAAGACCCTCAGCTTCTGGGATGTCGACATATTATTATTGATACTAATTCTCAAAGGCTTGATGGAAGATGACTCAAGTGTTGGTCGTCTCTCAATCTCCACATTTGATTTGCAGCCTACGCCACTGGTACCTTTAATTAAAGTGAAATAGGAATAATTAACGATTTACCCGCAGCGGATCACCGTTCCCACACACACCGACAAGCACACTCTTGAATAACGTATTCCAAAAGCACTCCAGCTATGACAGATTATGCAAATATTCATAAATAATGTATAAATAAATAAACTGAGACGCCCATAATAAGTTCCTGTCTCACATGTTTTTGTGGACTGGGTTTGTGTGACGTGCTAAACGTTCTTCACAGAGGCGTAAGCTTTTTAGGGCAATAGCAATGGTATGACAACGAATTGAAAATTAAGTTTATATTTTTTTAATTTACGGAACGTGGACCGCCAATGCAACTAATTAGCTGTAATTCTCATACTTCGTTTTCAGTCATTTGTGAGGCGCCCGATCATTTTCCCAAAAAAAATTGTGTATGTTGATTGGAGAAAAAAATTATTTTTTGCGTTGGTGAAAGATGTACTCTAATCTGTACCTTTTTCTGTAAGACATAGCTTATTGACACATATTTGCATTCAAAATCTAGAATCGATAGATTTTTTAGACTGCCATGGACTTGTGCCGTACCCAATTTTTGACAACACAATAGGTATTTTTGGAAAATAATCTGAGGCTCAGGAAAACTCCAACGAGCAAAGTTTTTTATGTCTTTCGTTTTTTGACGACTCCGCCACTCAAAAAATTATGAAGCTTTTTTATTCCTGACTAGTAACATAGTGTATCAATCCGAATGGTACTTTCCTAGTTATAGAAGCTCTAAGGATTACCTCAGGCAGATGACAGACAGAATTGGAGACATGGTTTTTCGTGATACAATACACCTATTGGCGCGGCAAGTTAATGTGTATAATTTATTCAAAAAAATCTGTTGCAAATTTAAGCTAAAAGAACACAATCTCAAGTCATCTGTCTAACTATTAAATAGATATAAAAGTATTTTAAAAAAATGAACGTGACTTCTACAAGAAAATTGAAAATAACTGCTAAGCCCTTCTTACTGTCAACCCAAAGCAACAAATGAACAAAGTAACTTTATTCAGAAGTAAGTACATGAACGTCACCACGGCGACTTCAACTAGTTTCATTATTTATTTTCATTTATTTTCTGAAACGACTTTTTTATAAATATACCAAATTATAGGGTACGCACCCGCGACATGTTAGCCACTGTCTTTAATCGAATTACTGATCGATATACAAAAGTAGTTTACGGATAGCTTTCACGAGTTGTTTATGATTCGGATTGGTACATTTATTTAATTATACAGAATTATTGGCAATTTCGCTTATTGAAATTCGGATTACAACCGAGAAATATTCTGTCGGTATACATAAGGATAATGTAAGGATAATCAATGTATGTACAATGAAGGAGAGGAAAGTTGGGGCAATTTATTGGTGGTATCTGACAGCTAGGATTAATTTGGTAATGACGGGTTGGTTACGGTGCTGACGAAACAGTATTCTTATTGCAGAACGCTGTAGATATCCGATACGATAAACGATTATAATAGTAACGCAATAAGTAGACTGGTACACATGTGTTGCTTTTAATGAGCTCAAAAATTGAAGACTGGTACAGGAGCCAAGCAGAGCAAAGAAGAAGTATAATGATCATTTTTATATTTTAAGGAAGTAGAAGGTTATCATGAGTTAAGGGATATATTTCAACTTGCTATATATTTATTAGTGGTTAAATGATGGGATTCCAATAGTGGTTAACGCAAATGTTCGGTATGTCGTCCACTTTGCTGCTCTATCATCAACCGTTCCTCCAAAATGTCTCTTTTTCTACCCTGACACTTTCCCGTCAAGAGTTCGAAGTCTTAGCTCTCCACAACTGTCTAACTTCCCAATCACCTACTCTAAGGTATCCTATCTAGCATTGCATGCCCAAGCCCAATGATGAAATATAGAATCTTATAAACAGGTCATCAGTTTCTCCCTGAGGGTCCCCAGATTACTGTTGTAGTTTTGAAAAATCGGTTCTGTGGAGGCGGAGTTTATCTTTAAAAGCCGAAAAAAATCTATTTTAAATACTTCCAGGACCGAGGTTCATTATCCAAAAACATTTTTGGATGCGTTGATCAAAAATTCGAGGTGAAGGGGGATAGAGAGTAACCCTCTTAGGCGTTGCTGGAAGACATTCTGTCATCTATAAATTTTTGAACACGATAATCATACTTGTTAAACATATATAGAATTGCTTTCAAAGCACTATTTTTTAATTTTCATTAGCTGAGGATTTAGAATTTTAATATAGGACCAAGTCAAACATTTTTACAAGTACATTCTAGGCAGTACTTAATTTTTTCCAACTGCTGCATTTTTTACCACTTCTGAATTAAGCGACTTGTTGAATGGAGATATACATGCTCAGATCAGACCATCACTGGAGTACTGCCCACCCCGAAGCACTCCTTGAAGCTTCTGACCACAATCCAAAAGCAAGCAATACGTCTAGTTGAGGCGCCTTACGTCAAAAATGGCCTCCACAGTCTGGATCATCGAAGAAGAGTGGCTAATTCTATAGATCTTATCATGGCAGATGTTTGACCGAGCTGTCTCGCATAACAACTCCAAAAGTCACCAGTACAGCAAATACTAGAAGAGCTCATCGAACGCATTCTCAAACATTTTCACATAATCAACAGCTTTTTGAGGTCAATGTGAACAGACATTTATCCTCGCGCAGTGCTTATGAAGCGCGATAGGCTATCTGCTTTTGCGCAAGGTTATCTATAAAAAACATATACATAAACAGGCTAACTCTGCATTTCACGTGCAATAGGATCAGTTTATTGAAGTTTTAGAACGGACTTTAAAGCTACATCAACTTATAGTATGTTTTGGAACTATTGAAAATTATGTGATTTGTGAAAAAAGGTTTTGGAAATTTGCAAAATTGACAATGTTTTTTCCCTACTTTGATATTGTTTAAATTCAATTTCAAAAATTCAACAGTTCAAAAACCTTCATGACTGAATTGATATCGTTGTGTTGTAAAATACAGCGTCAATACTTGATGGCATTTTTAGGCCCTACCAGCTAATTTACTTGAAATCATTTTTCCGCGTTCAGTTGGAAAGCATCAGCTTTAATAGTAGTGAAAACATAGTCTAACTAGTTTTTCCTAATTAAATCCACTGAATCATAGGAAAGCTACCACAAGGACATGCATTACCATTTTGAATTACATGAAAAATATGCTGCTTTTTCTCATATTTTGTATTATTCCAAGAATGTTCATTGTACCATGTGTTACATTCGAAATAGCAGAAATTAAGTTATCCTTAGATTAATACATTCACCAAAATATACCTATATAATTTATAAATAATTCTGAAGAGATGCAGCATACTCTTGAATCAAACCACTACTCTGCTGAATTAAAAATACTTTTTTAATGTGTACTCCGTCTTTTGGTAATTGAAAGAATGTATGTGCGAATACCAGAAACTGAACGAGAAAGTTTTAAAACTGAGAGATTATATCATAATTTAGATCTTTGTCAAAATCACGAAATATCATTCGGATTAAGCTCTAACTAAAGTTTGTCATTATGCACCACGAAGATGATGCTTCAGCTCTAAATTATCCTCACTCCTCATTGATGCAAGCCAGCTTTGTAGCATTTATGAGGACCACAAACTAAATGTTCCAGCTAAAAAGAAAGGTCAATCCATCTGCAAAATTCGATATACTGTTTGGTGTTGAAGACAGCATACACCTATTTTCCTTCCCATCAGCCCGTTTAGCAGACTGACATCCTGGTCTGTTGACTGCAATAAATTGGTAATAAAGAATGAAATGTCATCTGTAAGAAAAAGTCGAGCCAATTAATTCCGTCTGATGTCGTTAATGAAGGACACACGATTAATTCCGCCTCTCACACTGACTCACAATGTTCTTCATAGAATCGCTAGCGTCGTCGCCGTCGGTCGAGTCAAACCAAAACGGCAATATTATCCCCCATATCTCGTTATAATGACCGGAGAATGAGTGGAATGCCTTGGAGGCCTCTTTGGCATAAGCCGCTTTGGTAGGCTGAGAGCTTATAACTATGAAAAATAGTGTCAATGAGCTATACTTGGTAGCTTACCAAATAGTATTTATGCTAATGCCATTTATTAAACTTATCTTTCTGATTTATTTTATATTTGTACTAGCTCCCAAGATCAAAAATCGACTAAATATGATAGCTTTATCAACATCCTAGCTGCCTTGGCAGCCCTTTAAGGTGCAGGAGATCAAATGTTTGAATTATAATGACATTGAAATTGACTCTATTTTCCTAGAAAACAATGTTGTGTCTAAATATGAAATACTATGACAGGAAAGAACACAGCTGAAGCATTTACATTGTTGATAAATCCAGAATTAGTGATAGAATCACATTAGAAACAATAGACGTACAACGCAGCCTGTTTTTAGAGAAAAATCGAACCAACAGAGTGCACAGCACAAAATGCACCATTTGGGATTCCAGACCAAATCATAAGAAAGCCTGATAAACGCTTTTGGTCCATATGTAGATTTGAAAAACGTTCACTGAATATATCCCTGACACATGATCAGCCAAACTGGAGCAAAGTTAACTAACGAATAGGAAAACAATCATGATAAAGCTTCTTTGAACTTCCATTGGAAATTGTTATCGCCTTTCTGCAAGTATAGGAACTTAATCCCACTTTGTTCTGTGTCCTGTTTCCCAAACGTGGTCACTGGATGCTAGATTGAATGAGGTGTCGAGTTGAAGAACAGAAAAATTATATATTTCAGAGAAAAACTGTTGTTTGTTTGTAGACAATGTGGATATTTCAGTAATACTATTTCGGAATTCCAATGTGTTCTGATTTTTTGTGTTTCACAACGTTTTGATTTATGTGGTATCATCAATTGCCTTCAGGTCTTCACCTGAGGGAAGAGTCTCACACACGGGTATAGAGATATATTCCGGGCTACTTAATATACATTGCTTACACGGCAATTATACAATAACTACTATTGCGAAATGTTTCTTCTTTGGCCTGTAAAAATATATCAAAAAGAAAAATTTTTAAAGGAAATGGCCATTTTTTATGTTTTTTTTTTGTCTTTCCCTGATGAAATATTTTTCAATAGCGCCAAACAATCATTTTGTAGGTTTTTCAATTATCTAAGAACGAAGCATTGAAAGTAACGCGATTTATTCAATACCTTTTTGAAGTCATGAATCTGGATAATCTCACTTCTCAAACTTATCCTATGGTTGCCCTCTGATTGATATCATTTTTTTATTGAATCTGCTACGACTACGTTGTTCTGTAAGCTACATCATTATTAATTTATACTAAACGAGATAAAAAACGGAGTTTTGTAAGAAAAGGGCATAGATTTCAAACTGAAAAGTAAAACGCTGATATCAAAACGTATGTAACTGAGAAGCTAACAATGAATCCGTACTATCACGTATTCCAAATCACGCGTACTTTATCCTCGGTCTTCTGGTTTCAAAACACGGGCGTCATGGTTTTTCATTGGCACCTATCGTCAGCGTCGGCTCTTTACCCTTTCATTAAATATATTATGTAGATATTGTAGCTGTGAGCTCTCGGTCTACATGACCCAGACAGTGTAGATTTCATGTCCAATGAGTCACGTTCTCTTTCACTCAATCCACGTATCTTTTGCTTCCTAGAAACCTATAAATAACGCCTTTGCGATAAAATGCATTTTTAAAGTTAATGCAGAATAATGGATAAGTAAGTATAACGTGGTATCCCATGTAGGAGCGTTTTTAAAAGTTTGACACATTGTATAATTCATCATAGCAGTGTGAGGAACTGTGAGGGTATCTCAACCACAGCTTGTTGCCGCTAATATGTTAATTGGGCCTTTACGTATGTTTAGTCCCAACAGATTTTTGTTTTCCTTAGTTTTCTTATTGATCTATCATCAATCTGTGTAGCTGTTACTGAGACTATGAGGCGACAATAAATCTATAAACAGACCGACAGAGTTCACATGCACAGTAAATACTAAATCAATCTACTTGACTCCATTTTTTTCGCAAAGCTATGAATGAGTTCACTAAGGGCAAACAACTATTGTTAAGCCACGAGCCACGAGGCCATTTCAGCGAGCTCTTTAGAAGTGGAAGCGTATTATACCTTCTTTATAATGCTGATCATTTAATCCCACCCCTATATTTAAGTACATCCACATCCCTCATGTACTCAATTTTTTATTGTCACCCCCGCATACTCGATTAACCGCTGGATCCCGCTTATAGCCAGACACCGCGCCGTTCAGACTCGTGTCATCCTATTCCAACTTAGGGTTTAGAGGGTGTCTATAAGACGATGTTTACTCACAGCTCACTATGATACTAATTCATCATGTATTTTTACAGGGCGCTCATTTAAACCAGACATGATTGCCTAAATAACTATACCACATGTATATGATGTACCTATAAGACATACAACCAAAGGGTGAATTTCAGAAGTAACATTATGCTACTAACGTTCATATATCTTAAAGATTTGCTCTTTGATTGGTCTTTTTGTCCTTGCCGATAATTAGAAACAACATCCAACTACTAACGAAACTCTGCTAACGTTGCAGAGTGTTTGGTGTATTGTTGAAAAATCCAAAATGAGGTAGGTACATGTTACATAAGGAACAGTCACTCCAGAAAACAACATTCTCTGTTTCATGATGAAGACCCGCAACATACAAGGGTGTAATCCAGATGGTAACGACACAGCTCCCGTCAGTCAGGACCGAAAAAAGAATCTTTCACTTTCATCTTGAATTTTTTATGTTCTTGCCCCCATTTAACTTTGTGTCCCTTTCCAAAATATGTTCACAGAGTGCATTAATGTTTTCGCCTCAGTTATATGATTTCCATGTCTTTTTATTCGACACTTGATAGATCAGGTCAGGGACATCAAGAGTGTCAGTGTAGGACTATAAGGTGAATATATTGAAGCCTTTGATAAAATGTTAAGTTTCTTTCCCAAACGACTACAGAAATTAATTTTCAGCTAAAAATAATACCTGTTTATGCTCGGACGTAATTCAAAACTATGGATGGTAGCATGTCGTACTTCATAACGCCTAGGATAAGAAAACTAGATCATTTTTCAACAATTCGGAAATCTAGGAAAATACAACCCTTCTAAGTGATCGTTCTGTAAAGGAAACTCGCGTAGACTGTCAAATCTCTCAAATCCCCCCAATCCATACACAGCTAAATTATTTAAAGTGAACCTATTGGTCATATATATCACGTGGCAGAGATACCTACACATGTAATGGCTGTTCAAATATTCTATTATCACGGCTACCCAGAGTTCCAGACCAAAAGATACAAATTTCAGTATCTATCGTCAACTTGTTCACACGAGTCAATTATATGTTTTTGATTCCAACGCTTGTATTCATCATCTAATCATACAATGGTAAAGCGTATACCACCTAGTCAACCGTTACCATCCTCTGCATCTTCATATCTCCAATCATCTCGGCATAACACACTTGGACGCGTGCTGCGCCCATGCCGACGAGCTCGCGTGAGCCTGAGAGAGAGCGCCTGAGCGAGCGAGACAGAGACCTCGACACGCCGCGTCCGTATAGCGAGAAAGCAGCTGCACGCGCTTGGCTGGTCACAGGTGGTTAAAGTGTGGGAACACCATAGCCTCCGAGATTCCCACGATCGACAGCCCGACGCCCGACGCCTGCCGCCTGAGCCGCCGACGACGGCCGTGCGGACGCGTCCAGCGCGCGCTGTTGCCACGTGGTGTGCGGTAATCGGATCCGAAGGTGGCACGGGGACAGCTTAACTGATCGGAGGAATAGCAACATAATTATGGAGTTTAACCGTAGGCGGTTAAAAAAATTGACAACGCCCACAGCATGGAAAATGTACCAGTATCATTTACTTATATATACTTTCAGAGATACTAGGATGAAGAATAGAGCAAGTAAATTGATTTATGCATTTTTAAGTTTTTCCAGAAAGTTAATGTTGATCAGGCTCTTCGGTAGCAAGAGGGAAATCTAATATTGAAATACCTGAAGCGAAAAAAAATCAAAAAGCCAATCACACTGGACGCCTCAAAAGAGCTGGTATACAACAATGTAAGAAGGTATAAATGTTGATAGTTATCATTTCCGTGTCCCCTTCAGACCTCGGGTGCGGTGGGATTTCCTCAATCGCCCCTTCTTGTCGGAAGCTGGATTCAATAGCTGAAGAGAGCTGAAGAAAAGTTTTCGTCAAGAATAGATGAATATTTTTTACACCTTCACCTTTTACAGCTTTCAGTGCTATTTTTGCAACAAATAGGGAATTAGAACCTAATATACAACTCTCCTTGTCTGTCAGAGTTGTAGAACCTTCCACTAATTTTGTAACGTTCACAGACACACTCAATCCGCAAAGAGAATAGGTATAGCTAAGCTAGCCTTGAACTTAGAACTTTATTATTACAAATCATCAAAAATCCACCAAAATAATCGCCTTCTCATTTTCTGCATTTCTGTTTCTTATAACCGGAGCAAATATCCCTATTCAACTTAGAAATGCCGACGCGTGACAACGTCGCCTCGCACGCTGCACCTGGGCCAGCTATAAAAGCGCGGCCCCTTCCACAAATCGCATTCATTTCGAGTATAATCGCTTAGTAGTGAGCTGTTGTTGCAACTACTCACTCGCGCACGCACGCCACTCGTGTCCACATGTCTTACGAAATGTCAACTGCCGTCGAAGAACCACAACCCATCTCCCGGACTTACCAATACCGGAAGGTGATGAAGCCCATGCTGGAGCGTAAGAGAAGAGCCCGTATCAACAGGTGCCTAGACGAACTAAAAGAGTTGATGGTGACCGCGCTCCAAAGCGAAGGCGAGAACGTGTCCAAACTGGAAAAAGCCGACATCCTGGAACTCACAGTTCGTCATCTGCACAAGTTGAGGCGCCAGCAGAGGCTGTCCGCCAATCCAGTCATCGATTCAGACCGATTCAGAGCTGGCTACACTCACTGTGCCAACGAGGTGTCCAGGTGCCTCGCCTCAACCCCAGGAGTAGACGTTCAACTGGGTACTAAGCTGATGACCCACCTCGGCCATCGCCTCAATGAGATGGATAAAGTGTCGCCTTTAGTGATTCAAGTGTCTCAGTATACTCCGCCAAGCTCACCTTCCGAAACCGACTCATCATCACATCCCTACACGATGCCATTGACTCCAGCTTCTTCGACATCCTCCAGGAGATCACCTTCACCAACTCAGCCAATGGACTGCTCTACGGCTGGATTACTCAAGGTTGCCAAGAAAGAGGATCCCGTCTGGAGACCTTGGTGAAGTTCTGTGTATAAACTCTCATTCTTTCCAAAAAAAGTTGCTCAATTGCTTTAACATGTAGGATTAGGGACAGATCTCCTATAATAGTTAGTTTTTTAAACTGAAGCTTTAATTTGTACGAAGTATGTAGGATTAGGTTACTTAGGGATATTTTGTGATATTTGTGTCGGTAACTGTGATTTCAAGGCAATTTTTCTCTTATTATGTGTCACAAGATGCCTTAGAGAATTCAGTATGAATGAGTGTATTACAAGCGTTTCTGTGATACCTTCAATGTTTGTATTTTCATAAAATACGTCTTTCAAATACTAAATAGAAAATATAGCACGTTACATATATTCCCTCTTTTATTTCCTTCCATTTATTATGCCAGTGTAAATACTCGATAACAGAACTTATTAATTTAGGTATAATTAATGAAAATTGGTTTCATTGAAAAATGTTTGCATACTGGGTTGATTGATTTATTATTATACATGTTTTGTGGCTCAATAAGAAATTATTTCATCAAGTTATTGAATTTCCGGAACACATGGTTATAAAATATAATACATAAAATTTTGTATATACCTGCATAGTGATATGATATTCGTTTAATAAAATCGCATACTAATTTCAACAAGGTTCAAAATTAGTGGATTAATCGTGATCATTCATCAAAAAGATTCATTATTCATCATCAATAGCAAAAACATGGTCAAAAACATATTATTTGTTGAATATATTTCAATAATATTAGTATGTGATTTGATTAAAGGACAATAGTCATATGAATATTGATTCCACAAAGCGACAAACATGGATTAAAAATAAAATTCCAAGATGCTTTACAAAACTAGAGATTAATTATGGAATGGAAAACAATTTGTTCACGAATAACTAATAGATATAATTATTTGAAGAATTTCTAACTTTGGACTCAAGAATCATGCCCAAAAGGGATGGGGGTTCACCGTGGTCTAGGAGGCGCCTGCCTCTGAAGCAGGCCTGGAAATGCTAAAATCAATTTTTCAGACAGTTGCGTACCGAACAGCTTCTGCAAGACTTTGATAGGGTTTGCTTTTTTGCCCTTCAGGTTTTCGATAGGGCTCAAATGTAAGATTTTCCACTGGGCTCTATCAAGAACACATTATTAGAGAAATATGAAAAACATATTTTTATGGCATTTTTTTGGATTAAAATATGGATCCGAACACCGCCAAAAGAACCCTTCAAATAGGGTATGGATTCAATTCAAGGCATTTTTCTTTCTTGCTATGTCCTTCCTCGTTGTGTTATAGCGATGTTTGACAGTTATCCCCTTCTTATAATTTCATTTTCGCCTCCCTTATTTATAATCGTGCTTCAATACACAAATGTGAGAATGCGTTAATTTTCTTTGCTCTTTGGGAGGTATCAGTCGATTTTATTACAATGTTCTGTAAGATGAGTCGATTAAACGTGAATATACTAGTTAATTAAATCAATATACTTCATACTTCGCCTCAAATAACTCATAGTAAAACGATCTCGAAGTATGGAAATATTACCAACGTATCTTATTTTGGATATATCATAGTACAGATGTAGCTGTTTCTTTGTAGTTAAAGAATTTTAGACAGCAATCGTCTCAAAACACCGTTTCCCTCAAAGGATAAGATGATGAATTGACTCACACAATAATTAACCTGTATACAATTCAAACAATTTATGTGGTGTTGTTGGACCAACAATTAATAATTATTATAGAATAGAAAAAACTCCACATTTTTTCATTTAGTTATTATATTAATGAATGTTTTTTAATATAATGCACAAGCTACTTTTACTGACATACGCAATACGACCTTATGAAGTTTTGTTAGTTTATTCACTACTGAGATGTTTAATACCGCACATTGTTTGCTTATTTACTTTCAAAGCTGTGAAAAATGGGATCTTGAACTTTAAGAGCCCATCAGTAGAAGTTAGATGGCTTTATAGCTGTGCTAAAAAAATAATTTCTATCAACCTTGTGGCTAGATAAATCAAAAGTATACGAGATGCTCAACAACGAAACATATCTCAGAAACAAAAAACCTCTACTGAACTCACTATAGCTCGGAAAGTAACATTTGGATTTCGAAGAAAGATTCAGCTCTTTAATATTTTCTAATTTCAATTACAATCAGGGCTGTTGAGAGCCCTCTTGAAAACCTAAAGAGCAAAAAAAGAGGCCTCCCGCCCCACTTGTCAGGTCTGATTCCAAATCTGAAAAAAATGTACATTTACATAATTCCAAAAGGTCAAGAAAGAGTTCAAAAACCAGATCAAAATCTTCATGACTAAATAGATACTAATAACGAAAAAGCTATTATTGTAATAACTGTAGCATGGATAAGACACAGCAGATTTCAATCGCTATTCGATGTTAACTATAGGCAACTACGTGAAATAATTTAATATTTTTCATTAACATCAACTATACTTATGTTCCAAATTGGTAGCATTGTTCTGCAGCATTATTCCCTTTATGAAGCCCACACTCTGACGATAAGACATATTCTATTTACCATATATTTTCCCGTCGTCCTTTAGTATTCTGCAACAGTCTCATTGATTTTATATGGGTACTATAAATATATGGTCGCAAATTTTCTAAGCCTGAACTGATGACCAATACTAAAAAGTTTACAGGTATGTAAAAAAGAATTTACATACTATTTCGAGCTGAATCAATTCCGGAAGGAATACACATCTTAATGAATGCTTCAGTCACACAATCTAAAAAAAATGCAAAGGTATGACATCGGTTCCTGGATGCACTTATCTTAAATTTGGATATGAAGATAGGATAGATACCTTACTGATATTAGCGATAACATCATACTATGAGCTGAACCTAAGTGTATTATAATACTTGAAACGATTCCATAAATATGGATGAATCCATAAACATACCCATAACGCAGATAGTATAGATTGATCTGTGAAATCCATATTGAGATAACTGTCTGCCACGTGTTATTTTACATTGTTATCCGTATGACAATTGTATTGTTTGCTGGAGTAGGTAGATATATATAACTCTTGAAAGTTTTTATTGCCTTATCAAGAGGTATCAAAAATTGTTAAAAACTGCAGTCTCATCTATGAAGCCGTGATATGGCAACAGCAACTATCAAAATAGCATATTTTTTATGAAAAAGTATTTTGTATTTTTAGTTGTTACTAAAAATTTTTTCAATAAGGAGGATCTTGAAGTTGAACTTGATCGCCCAGTGGTCCGTGGACTGAAATAGGTTGTAAAACGCTTGTCTAAATAATAAGTCTAGTTATAAGATATAAAGCATAATATACAATGGCCGTGTACATAGGCAGATGTATGCTCTTTCACCATTATTGACATTGGCTAAAGCTCCTGGCGGATGTGCATGGAGACAAATATGACAGTATGTATTTGTTGACGTTTTAGGACTAACTAAAATAGATAATCTTTAAATAGAATTATTTGACACAAATCGAATAATTTTTCAAAATATTATTAATTACTTTCGAACAAATCAAGATTTGACTGAAGTAGTCTAGTAAAGAAATGTGGCAAAAATGTACCCGACTAATCGTATACAGAATTTAATGAATTTTTTCTAACCATTCATTGATATTCGCTGCATGCTCGGCTGGATCCCTCTATTTTAAATTACACTGCAAAGCAATCAAAAATATCAATTGAATATAATATTGCATGTAATATTTTTTTATCTAATTTGAATTTACTTTTTTTGTGCTTCAAGAATTCTATCGAAAGTCGCAGACTTTCCACGTGCATGGATTAAACATTATTTTATCCGCGAAACGAGCTAGGTACATAAAAAATTTGTAATAGAGTAAACACTACTTGGTCTATGTAAAATTATAATGCTTTTCATTTTCGACTATTTACTACGATATCCTCTGAAAAAAGTTTCCTCTGTTGAGAAAATTATAAATCTTTTAGAATAATCTTTAAAACTGAATAATGGCGGCGTATATAAATACGCGTCTATTGATATTTTTTGAGAAAGGTTTTCAGTTATCTGGAGAGTGTAATGTATAATGATGCTTATGGACATAATTATGTATATGTTCAAAACCGACAGGTTCATAAATCAGCGTCAAAATAAAAAAAAATGCTATGTGCATGAGCCACGACGTCAACAGTCGGAAATAAGTATAAGTGGAGAAGAAGGGAGAGATGTCCAAAAATTGTTGGCTTTGATAAAAGGCGTTCTACTATCTTTAAACTTTTGACCTCCGAACTTAATGGACATAAACTATTATACACACATTTCAATAGCGGTGAACTTGGAATTTTACCATGCATCCAATTTATTAACACAGTAGACTTACGATGGATTTCGGATGTATCGAATTAAACTCCCAGAAATCGAATAAGCCCGCTCAATTCGTTCACGCTCCAAAACACACACAGAGCGTTTTTTGCTATTCTGTTTTTTTTCACAGGGTCCCGAATGTTGTATTTATCCTGTCGCGAACTTTTTTGACCCTGGCGATAGCAGAAGAAAAATAATTAGACTTCATTCCTTCGTGGGCGTCGGGCCCCCGCAAGATTGCGATGTAGTCAGGTGCTAACGGGCAGTGCCAAGTCTAGTACCTGAGCTATTGCTCTGCGTTGAGGAAGGTTTTGAGGATCACAGACTTTTGGAAGGTTTTATTATTAATATGGCTATTATACCAACTTTTCAAAATTTCGGTACTGACGGGCTATGCCAAGCCAATACCCGAGCTATGAGTTCCGGAAGGATCTTACAATGATATTATTATTTATTATCATTATTATAAAGCAAAGAAAAAAGGTGTGTGGCCCGACCGCATCTTTATAATATAATCCAACAACTTGCTGCTATATAGTAACCTCAATTTTTTGCCTCCTCAGCAGGCGTAGAAAGAGTAGTCGCGCTTAGGGCACGTTCAGGCACGTTCCCATACACAGGCTGATTCAAATCAAACAGCCTGCACCCTACACCCTCCGCTCACCCTGATGCCCTAACGACGCCGGCAACACGGACCATATGGCTTCTTTGCCGAATATGTGGCATCGGTTGTGTCGGTCCCGAATTCCTTTCCCACGATCCGATAATAGCTAGCCGTATAACCACCGAAAGACCGGTGGTTTTTTGTACTGTGTCTATTTTTGGAGCTTAGGTTTCTGTTTGAATGTGATACGGGAACTGGCCTTTTCACTGTGTAACAGTATACGTGGATTTTTTTATGGTTATCGTTCACTTTTCAATTCTATAACACAGTGTATTTATAATAATTAGTGGAAACTTTAAAAACAAAATTGAAATCAATATGTCTATCAAAATACAATCATTCATCGCGTTTCAACAGATCAATGATCAAAACTACAAACTAAAACAGCTCAAATAATGTCAATATTTAACTGTCCTAACAGCGACGAGAGACAAAATAGATACGTGTTGTAAGAATTAACTACGAATTACGTATTATTTATCAAGATTAAATAAAGTTTCAAAAAGGAACAAATTAGAGTAAGAAATTTATTTTGTAGATGCTCTTGCTGAGACTTTACATCATTCCGATTGAATTGTGTTAATGGACGAATAATTCCACGAACAGAAATGTGTCACGATGCTATTAAATATGAGAAACGCGCAACAAATTCCTTGTATTTTATTTATCGAACTTTCTGTCATATTAGCGGAACTTATTCGGAATCTTATTGTATTAGTTATTCGGTTCAGTAATTTCATTTTTCATTTGTTTTGCTTCACTCGGGTTTCCTGATCCTTCCAATTTAGCCTCGACATTTTCATTTGTTTCATATTTCGTAAGCAATAGGTTTCTCGCCATGGCACTTGCACCCATTTTGCATATTTTACATAGATAATGAAAATTTTCAGATGTGAATCAGAAATATCTGAAAATAAAAATACATGAAAGTGTACCATTGAGAAATAAAAATTGCTTGAGATCATTTTTGTGTTAAAACTTATAACTATTATTTTTTTATTTCATAGTCCCTACGGTTCTTGCCTCGTGAGTTACGTCTTTGCAGTATTCAAATTTTATTTGAGCAGCATAAAAAAACGCGTTCCTGTTTTTGCATGCCCTATTAGCCAATTGGATCGTGATATTTCGCGATCGGTGACCTTTGTTTTGGGGTAGTATAAATAAAATTTAAATAGGGAATAGCCAAGTGTGAGGGCAAACAGGAAAAACAAAAAATGTTAGATTGTCGTGGTTTTGATAAAATGAGGGAATTTATATTACACTTACTGGTTCATAAATTTCATTGGAAAAATTCACGCTGGTTTATTTCTAAAAAAAAAGGAATATTTGACTGTCACCAAAATAAAATAAATAAATAGTACCTACATTGAAAAGGCCAATAAATGTTTTACGACTTCTTAATTTTTCAGAGTGTGAAGTCGCCAAACTTTCCTGTTTGGTTGTTTCCAAAGTTTCGGATCACCATAAGTTTAAGAGATGATGAAACTTTCAAAATTTGTTGAATTAATTGTCTCACTGTTTCTTGCTTGAATAATCTCGAAAACATATCTCTCAGTATAATAAAGTTACTGCAAAAGCGTTATACCATTTCAGTGCTGTAAACATTCCACCTCGACATTGCGTTCATTCTAAATTGCACTGTTCACTCACAAAATGAATCATGTGTCGAACTCCATTTGAAAAAAAATATCATCTAATGTCTGACGGGAGCAACCCCCTATTACACAACGAAGAGTCACAGGTCAACACGTGAGTATATACAGGGTATCGACACGTTCCCATGCACTTTCACCGCTACTTGGCACGTTCCAAATTTATTCACCCTCTATCAACTGAACAATTGAACATATATACGTATCATAGACGTGCGTCACCAATTTTGAGAGAGGTATGAGTACAAACTGGTATTAACGCATATTTGATTCATTTTCTCTTGATAGTGCTTATGGCTTAGTTTTGAGATATTAAATGTGTGATATGTATTACAGGTTTCAGTTTACTTGGTAGTTTTATGTCGAAGATGTACTGCTTATATTCCTTTCTTCAATTCCTACGATGACTCTAAACATTAGGTACTACATATTTATAGTTTCTTGGAAATAAGTATGTTTAGCCATGAATTCTTCCCAACAATCGGAAAGTTTGCTGCTGCTAAAAATGATAACGGTACAATGAGTCTGACAATAGATAATATGACGTTTGCCGTCCAAAATCTGTGTACATATCTACATATAAAATTTAAAATTTTTGAATGTTAAATATTATGTTATGTATTATAGTTAACATGAAAAGAAACATTTTATTCGTAAATCTTGTAGTATACCATTTGCATCATGCTGATCTTCTTAACCATGATTTGAGTGAATATAAAAACCAATAAGTCCCATAAAGCTTATCTGCTTCATAAAGTATCAATCACCTTTCGGAATATGTATAATCTAATTGCACTAAGAATGCATCTTTATAATGTAAATAGGGGGTAAAAATACAAATCATCTATAAATTTGGGAGAATCACATACCTGAATGGATTTGCCTTTAGAGTAGAGTCCCTTAATTTCACATCTCAGTGGTAGTAATCCTGAATTTATATAACACTCATGTTATATAGTCTGCATTTTTAAGTGTATGCTTACAATTTCAATGTTTGCATTGTGATTCAGGTAACATATAAATAAAAAATACCCTGTTTTTCTATGTTAATAGATATATCCTTATGATATCCTTCTATTGACAACCCGCTCCTGTGGAATTGTGCGATTGTACCGGGAGCCAGCAAGCTGCATGCCTTCTTGTAATACGTACTTGCCCTGTATCGCGTGTTGCACCCCATTCCGTCATTCCCACGGTTCTCAACTTGTTGGGGCCTGAACACCACCTGGCCCTTTACCTCTTTCTTAAGACAAACCGGGACACCGGCGCTATCAGTTCCGGAACACGAGCCACCCGGCACTCGGACTTTTGTTTCCTCATACTACTGTTGCGTAGATTTGCGTGAGAACTGTTTTTAACCATTAGAACTTTGCTAGCATAGTACCCAGTATCCATTAAATCATAATATTTTTAATGTACACGGCATGCATAATATTTAGCTTTAGACTAAACATTTCACGTCTTAAAAAAATACTGAAATCAAATATCATGGAACTTGTGACTGAACGGTACCTCAATTTTAAATATATGTGGCAAATATTGGTAATAAATAGATTTATATTCCAGTTTTCTGGTTTCATAATTATTTTTGGTTAATTAAGGCGCTTCCTATTCTATCGCCAAAATGAATTAACCTCAACACGCATATCCAAGCCTATTGACTTCTTATGAAACATGCATGTCTATAACAGGTCTTCAACGTCAGGTTGATCGCATTGCAGCTAGTCGTCCTGATGTCTGAAAGATATGGTTGGAAAATGAATCAGCATAGTACTAATCTAAAGTATAAAAATATTTATGTTATATAATGACAATTATAATAATGGCTTAATAGTATTCATGAAGCAAGTGAGATAAAAGATGATTCTTCTATAGGTGCAGTCTAGATAGTCTACTCTAGTCTACTCGATTACTCGATACCAACATTAAGAAAATAAGAAAACTAATAGCCATGTAAACAGTATAAGCAATTTCTGAGTGAAACGACTGGATTAGAATGCCTACCTATCTACGGCATGTGCAAACAAAGCATAAAATAATAGTAGAATTATTAAGCTAAAATGAACATTTTTTCAGATATATATCGTTTCAGAGTAATCATGAAAATAGAAGTATGATAAACGAAGTTCGGATTATTTTCAGCATCAAGAGCTTTCAAGAGCAAGTCATAGGAAAAAGCTGTAAGTGTTATGGGCTTAAAGTTATGATTTAAAGGGATATTAACCTGTAATATACTCTCAATAATTTTAATACAGTTACTTCTTTTTCTCTCAATTATCCTATTACTATTGTGACTCGAATCCAGAAAGTTTTTTCATAATCTAAGAGAGATAAAGTGAAAAATTTGAGGTATAAATAATATAACATATTACAATCCTTACGTATACGTTTCGGCAAAATTATAGCATCCTCGGCGTTTCTTACGAGTAGCTCATCAGGAAATATGTTCACAATAAAAATTTAGATACCTACGAAATACAGTAAAAGTTTTAATTGTGTATTTGTGCTAATGTTACATACAAATAATACGCCCCAATGAACATCGTTATTTTATGTAACAATAATGTAAAATAGAGGTTTTTTCAACTGATCTTTAATTTCGCGAAGAATTCGTTAAAGCTTACGTAAATTAGGAGAGTATTAAAATGTTTACTTGATTGGTATAACGTTTCACTACATAGCAAACATGAGACTCATCAAGTGCTAGCTTGAAACTTATTTAAAATCAGCATAGGGTAATTAGTGTGCAAAAATATCTCTTAGTTAGTCTCCGCAGTAAGGAATAAGAAAGTGCCTACCTATGAAAGGCCGCGCGCGTTGGGCACGTTCCCATGGTCATGCTTCTGGCCCCTTGTCATCCACGTTCCCATACACACGCTAATTCAATTCACCCCCGGCCCTCCGACCCTTCGGCCCGGGCCGATACACATGGCCTCACCGCTCCTCCACGGATCCCAGCGCGTTCCCACGATACAACCAACCAACCACCTGGCTGGAGCTGCTATAAAAACCCCCACGTCGCCGCACGTTTCATTCATTCCCGTCTTGTCGCTCGCGCGCAAACGTCGAACGCTCTACGCTCTGTGCCTTATTTTTACGAGTTCACGTCTTTCGAAATGTCGTACGTAGTTTTCGAACGCGCTATGGCCGATCCTCAACAACCCGCTCCGATGTCCAGGACTTTGCAGTACCGCAAGGTGATGAAGCCCATGCTGGAACGTAAGAGAAGAGCTCGGATCAACAGGTGTTTGGATGAGCTGAAAGATTTGATGGTATCTGCACTCGCTACCGATGGTGACAATGTTTCCAAACTGGAAAAAGCCGATATCTTGGAGCTGACAGTCGCTCATCTGCAGAAGCTGAAGCACCAACACCGTTTGGCTACCACGCCTACTTTGGAAACTGATAGATTCCGTGCAGGATTCACTAATTGTGCCAAGGAAGTGTCCAAGTGCCTCGCCAGCATTCCTGGGGTCGATATTCATCTTGGAACCAAGCTTATGACCCATCTGGGCCACACACTCAAAGGTATGGAACCTACTTCACCGCTTACTCTGCAAGTGCCGCCGTACACGCCTCCAGCATCACCTATGTACCAAGAGGATGCTTTGTACCTTACACCAACCTCGTCTAGGAGCTCACCAGGACCTCAGGACTACTCAAGCCCCAAGGATTACTCAGTTCAAAAAAGTGAAGAAGTTTGGAGACCGTGGTAGTTTCTTCAAAATTATTCCGAATAATCTCATGTCTTCCGCATTTGCTCAATTTTTGGCTTTAATATTGTAGTTTTAAACTTAATACGAAATGCTTTAATTACTTTTAAATGTTGTTGTCTGTGATATAGGATCTTTAATTGATACATAATAATAACGATAGGGACACGGTTCTCCAATTCTCTGTGATAAATGTATAATGTACATATGTTTGAAAAAATCGTTACTTATTTGAAATAAAACACTATTATACTGTCTACATATTTGTTTCTGTTTGATTCCTGTTTTCGAAGCTAGCATATCATTATGACTCATAGTTGATTCCAATGAAACCAAATACATATTCCGAATTCAAAATATGTATTTGATGATTCTGGTAATCATCTATGAAGCATACTTTTCGTTTACCTTGGTTCACATCGAAACAAAAGAAGAACTTCGCTTCAAAGTCAACTAGTGGGTACTCATAAAACGATATTTTGTTGTTCATTTGAAATATCAACAAATTTGTTACTTTGGAGTGAAACGGTTCTTTTATTTTGATTCTTTCCAATTGAAGAATGGGTTTTCTAAAGCTTTCACAGCTGTATATACTCTATTCAGCTTTGTTGAAGAATTTTTGTTCAGAAAAGCAATATTGATAACTTATCTCGCTATGTAACTGAAATCATAAGTTATCCGAAAACCACCACTGGACTTTTGATTAACAGATTTTTCAATAAGGTCCAAAAGATGTTTCTGTTGTCATAACTTCTAACTAACTCACTCAAAAAAGAACTGCTTTCATCCAATCGAAATATCAAAAGTTGCAAAAATCACTTCTATAAATCGTCAACATCATCGATATTCAAAGTCAGAGAAATCATAAATAACCACATGATGAGTTACGGTACAGCTAAGTTACTCAAGGAACTTTCATTAGTTTGTTACAAAAGAATTAATTGCATTAAAAAATATGTAAAATGCTTTCCGATCGAAATTGTTAGCTGTATTAAATTTATAGACGCACTCTATGCCAATTGTGATCGAATTTGATAAGTAACTATTCCACTTCTGCAAAGTACGTTCATACAATTGATTTTTCATTACTTCCGCATCATATGAACGAAACCTTTAACTGAAGTGAAAAATACAGGAAATATTACGCTGAATTTATTAAAAAGAATGTGTTATCCTGTACTGTAAAACAGTTTTTGACAATATTAAATTCATTCTTTAATTCATTTTCAAAACCCTGGCATCAGGCGTAATTATTATACATATATTAGGTAATTATTTTCAGTCTAGAGGTTTTGCTTGCCCATCAGGTTTTTCGGAGGGGCGGGATATGATGTCTAAGATGGGGAGCGCAAATCATGAAACTTGTCTTGGAAATTATTTAATATTATATGTTCAAAATATAATCGTGGCAATAGCTGTTCCATTTAGCGACAGATAGAAAGTAAAAAAAATTGGAGGACTAGAAAAAAAGCTCAGTCGGTGGTGGACAAAATAAGGTTGAGAATATATGGTGTAGATATAATTATAAAATTGTTATTTATTACTTAAAAGTAGAACATAACTTGAAATGTGTATTGTGTACTAGACAGATAAACATGAACGGACATATAGCAAAGTCCAGTCGGGTTTCTGTTATAAGCCCTTGTACGAAAATGCTAAGATTCCTCTGAAGAGGATAGATACATAACGGATTTTTTGAAGAACAATAAAATCATCCACTAAGCATTACGTAGTATTTTAGCAATTCAATAAATACTCTCAAACGCGTCAATAATTGTTTAGGAAAGACACACCGTGGTCCATGGGAGGAGGCATATCTTTATTTTATATTGTAACTATAATAAGTAAATGATGTTTAATTTAAAGTTGTCAGCATATTCGCTCACAAATTGCAACTGAAGTTCATTGAAATAAAGGAAATTCATACACAAGTTGAAAGAAAAATATAAACTTATTGACAGTATAGCTATGAACAATAGGTAACAGGATAAACTACAATAAATTGTTGGCTGAGCAAGGTAGGCCAAAAAACCGAAATAAGGGAACGGGAATTCATAATTTACTCTTATTAAACCAATTCGACGCAAAATACAACTTTTTTGTAACAACTTGATATATAGGTACCTACGTAGATTTTTGTATTTATGTTCCCCCACTTTTGCAACAGAATAATATTATACATGGTTATGCTTGTAGTTTTTGGCTAATTTTGCTTATTACTTATGTGAAAGTTTCAAAGTGTATATTATAACCGTCACTTGTATAGGCGCATCTTCCACTCAGAAAATTCGAATCTGCAGCGCCATCTGTGGAGCACTCTACTAAGCAGTACGAGGTGCTGTGTCCGATGAAGTTCTGCAGTATCAGATCGCCAACAGTTTTCTTTATAGAAAGTACTTGTAAACAGGGTAGTACCGATTATATAATCAATTCGTGTAATGTTGGTTGTCTGAACAATGGCCATAGCGGATCCAAATATTGAAGGATAACTAATTGAATATTTTCTAATAATTACATTAATAGATAATGGCCCTACATCATTTAATAACAAAATGTTAATACATTGTCGAATAAACCAGACGTCGGAGTTGGGCGGCCCCGCCCCAGAGTGTAGTTCAAATTTCGTGGTTTGATCTGAGCCTGTTGGAAATGCACATAGTCAGCGGCATTCGCCACTCATCACTTATTCAGCTGTCATATTCCCCTTTTTTTACTTTTATGTGTTGTTTTAGGAGACAATAATACCCAGCAAATAATACCAAGAATACATTGTACCTACTATAACTTTTCACAAAGTACACTACTGCACTGTTTACTGTTTTACATGTATTTGGCTCTGAAAATGGACATAGAATGCAGACATAAATGGCATAGGATACTCCTTCCCAAAGACTTGTAAAGCGCGCTCCTAGATTGTAAAGAAATCAATTATATATATATATATATATATATATATATATATATATATATATATATATATATATATATACATATTAATCTAGTCATGAAGGGACTCTGCTTTCATCGACAAGATAAGCGTTTTTTGTCATGGTATGCTACTTTTCTAAAGGGCCATCGGAAAGGAATCATTTCATTCAATAGTAATTCAGTTTAGATTTTGACTGAAGATATGTGTAAACTCCACCTACCCGACGCCATTTTCAGAATAATTTACCTGATCTTCAATATTCAATAGTTCTCTCTGTACGAGATTCACTGCTGAGGTTACAGATAAAGTAAAACATCACATTTATTAAACAAAAACTATTTATTTCTCAAAAAAGACAAACAAACACCACATTTGATCGTGTATTATATTTTTTCAATTAAGCTCAGTGGCATACTGTACTGACATAGCACCGTTCAAAATGTTTCATCACGATACTGATATTGACATCAACAAATCATTTAGATTGCTAATAATATTTGCAATGCTGTTAATGCAATCGTATAAAAAATACAAATAGAATAAATTTCACACTATAAATTGTAAAACCATAACCCTATAAAAATAAAATAGCATATATCACGGCTTTCATTCAGTACTTTCAGACCTTACGTCTGTCGTTGAATCCGTCGCATTAAGATCTGTTATTACAAACCAGCTTGGAACCTGTAAGAGCGAAAAAAGTATTAGCAGAAAATCAACTCATCAACATTTGGAAGTACGGCGAATGACAGAAATCTAAACAGCAGAAGCCAACTATATTATCCGAAATTCTCAAAATTGAGTGAGAAATGTGTACGACAGGGTATGCAGGACCTCAAGAACCTATAGAAAAAGTTATTACCAGATGTAAAAAACTCATAAGGAAATAAATATGATCATTTTTAAAATCATTGATATAAAATTCACAACATCAATTCCAATTATTATTTATAGTTAATAAACAGTTCATATATAGAGATATTAGAATTAACTTACAATTACTTTAAAATTGGGAAACGAAACTTAAGCATGAAAATAGTACAAATAATTATCTGTCACTTTCTTCTGTTGTACTAGTGACAGATAATTATTTGTACTATTTTCATGCTTAAGTTTCGTTTCCCAATTTTAAAGTAATTGTAAGTTAATTCTAAGAGTGGACTGAGCTGTACAATATCAAGTCACGGTATTGTACCTTCCTTATAGTGTTAAGTTTGAAATGCAATTTCGCCTTTTTCATTATTTCAACTCAACCCAACTGTAATTAAGTACAACAAATGAACAAAACGCCAAATGTAACATTATGTAGGTATAGACATAAACGTAAGCCAAAAGCAAATAAAGTAAGCAAATAATATCACCCACCACCTTTTTTTGGCTTTCCAGATTTTCTAGTACCTTCTTGTTCATTAGACAATCAGACAGAATTTTCTGAAACTACATCATTGTGTCTACCAAAATTGATAGAAAATAGCTTTCACATACAAACAAAGAAAATAAAACATGTAAAATAATTTTGGTATGATTACGACTTTCTCGACTAGAAACACGTTTTAAAAATAGATTTCAAGCCGCGACATTATCAATCAATAGGCGCACCATACCTTTTCGTTATGGTTTGATCTATAAATTTTAGTCAAAAGTTAAGTTTTAACGCGAATTGCACTCATTGAATAAAAAAGCTAACATGACATAATTCACATACAGTTCTTGAATTTTAGACCCAGTTTACTAACTTTTTAATACGTCATACCTTTTCGTTATGGTTTGATCTATAAATTTTAGTCAAAAGTTAAGTTTTAACGCGAATTGCACTTATTGAATAAAAAAGCTAACATGACATAATTCACATACAGTTCTTGAATTTTAGACCCAGTTTACTAACTTTTTAATACGTCACAGATATGAGTTTAACATTTGACTGAATATTCCAGGCATTAGGGGAAATCGCAGGGAGTATAGTTTTCTACATTTGGATATGATAGGGTTGAGGAAAAACCCTAGACAAATTTAACTATCACCGCCATGTCCTTGATTTATTCTAGTATGTTAAAATATAATATTAGATATAGTTTGAAGTGTACATAAGCAAATTTCAAAACACCAGTACCACCAAACTTGGGATAACCTTAGTGTTTGGAAAGAAATACCAATCCTTCCCTAGATTAGAAGAACGCCCTCAAACTCTTACAATGCCAAATTGTGGTGTAGACAAAAAGTAGTATTTTTCAAATGGGAACAGGGTAATTTTTAGGATAATTTGATTGAAATTGGCGGTTATCTTCATATTATACTTTTGTATTGAAGCATATATCTTCCAAAGTACAGAATTTAGAATAACCAGATCGATTGCCAATAATAGTAATCAAAGGGTCGTATTTGGTCCTCACCTGCCATAAATTGTAGACACACTTCTCGACCTCCTTTTCTTTTTCTTTTAACAACAACAAATCCTTTTGCAATTTCTTATGGCGCTCATTCAATAAATACAATTGGCTACAGAGAGCTTGCTGCTGAGATACTGCCTCTTGACGGCGGTTTTCCAATATCCTTAATTCGGTTTCACGTTCTGCAAATAATCAAGCGATCAATGAGAATTATCCGAACATAAGCAGGTCAAGAACAATTACGGATAAAAAATAGCATGATCTTCAAGATTATAAGAGACACATTTTGCTTGTACTATTTTTCAAAATGATCCTCATTTCCAAATAATCTCACTAGGAGAAATACAATTCCGATATCATTTAAAATAACAGATGCCAGTCATTATGGAATATTGGTGATCGAAATTGTTTTGAGAGGTGAACATCCTAATGCATGGAACCTGTTTAAAAAAGTAAGAACAGACTTAACAAAATTCATCAAATGATACTAGTGGTCGATCGTACACCTTTTTTTCTTACCTCCTGTTGGACGATATTTAACTCCACTTTCAGATTTTTTCGGAAAATCGTTTTTAGTTTTGGGCTTCAATTTCCATGAACCATTAATAATTCACAATATATGATATTCTGTTCAAACCACTCCAGAGTAATCGTGACTACTGACATATAAACCCTGTCGCGTCAAAATATTACACCATCCTTCAGATGTAAATGAACCGATTATACTCTACGTTTAGCGACCTATATCATACTGATGAGTCCTAACAAGCATACATACTTTTGGATGTGGGATGGAAACTATAAATGAAATTCAATGTTATCGCCTCGCATTCCTTAATGCGACAGCATAGTATATTTTACATTATCCATCAATAACCACAAGGTTTCTCACCAAATGTTTACACATCGGAGCCTTGCAACATCCAGGCATCCTTCAGAGTCTGGGCGTATTTCAGTTTTGTACGAGACTCTAATACATCGACCTAGAGGTATTGGCTAGGTTTATGCTAGATATTCCTGAAGACAGTCACGCCAATGCCAGTATAATTCCAAATATTAATTTTTTTTGTTTTTCGATAAAGGCTACCGAGGCAGCCGAAACCTTAGTAAAGTAATTCCCTCGCTATGGTTTTAATAAGAGGCAACTACAAATATATGATGAACTAGAAATTCAAATGGTAATGAGCGCTTTCTACCGGCCTATTAATCATGTTTGGTGATAAAATACGAGATCTACCAGTCTTCAATGAATGAATGCTTTATATCCCTATAAATGGGTTGCCTGCTAACATTTCGATCCAAATACGTTCACAATTTCTGGTCTGGCTAACCGTCCTAATGTAGCTATTCTTGTAAATATCAATTTTGTACGTTTTGAACTTAAATATTGAACATATTTTTTGTTTTTGTTTTGTTAGCGACAAGGATCATCGATTGGGTTACCTGTTTGCTATTTTGAAAACATGTTCCATATGTTAGTGCTGAATATACATAAATTTCGCAATTGTTCTTCAATATTGCACTATTCTTTCCTGTAAAATGGGTTTTTGAAAATATCTTGAGAATTGAGATGAAGCTATAAGAACACAATTCTCCAAATGCTGCAGTTCCAAAAATATAAATTAAATGTTGTAGGTGTGATATTCCTCTCTAATCTAACCTACTTTATATCTGCTACAGTTTTGATTTTCCTTTGGTATTCTTGATAGTAAGTAGAAAATTAGGTTACTTCATATTCACACATATCTCACTGGATCAAGAGCTTGGATGATTATATTCCCATTTACTCACTTGAAACTAAAGCCTTCAGATGCTCCATGACATCGCTTATTGTGGAGGGTTTCTCTTTCTCAGTCTCTACTTTATTTAAATTGGGCATTGCATCTAAACTAGATTCATCTAAAGAGGCATTGAAAGGTGCAGTACTTGTAGTTGCTATACCTAAAAAACACAATTGACTTAATTTATCATAGGGATTAGAATAATGAATAATATATCTAATGTCATAATAAAAATGCCAACACACATATGTATGGAATAAAAATAAATGCTATAGAATGTATGGATACATTTAGATTAAGATGGTTTTGTTGTATCAAGGCAAATATACTTTCCTTTATCTGTAGATATATGTATTTATTGCTAATTAATTTTTTTCAGTTGAATATTTTGTAGAATGTAGATGCTCTTATTTGGTGGAACTCTTCCATTATTAAGATAAAGTGTATAAATTACACAATATTATCTTATTATATTATCATTTTTTCGATGTTTCTACTTGAAAAACTCCAGCGAAAAAAGGCAAAAATTTCAAATCAACCCGGAGGAAATAGTACTAATGTAAACTGCCTTCATGCATCATTATATGAGCATGAAAGTGTATGCATCCATTTCTTACCAAAATATCTACAAATATAAGATCAATTTATAAGGGACAGCCTGCTTCTGAGTATTGAATGGACATCAAACCATCATTATCATCACCCACACAGAGAATCATCATATTAATTAAGAAATCTGACTGCTTATGCATTGACCGTTGGCCTATGCAAAATAAATAAAGACTGACCAATTATTATTCAAGGACAGAAAACAAAAAATGAGAACAGGGCAAAAAACACTCTACACAAACGTTAGTAAACATATTATATTCATCATATGTGGTATCAATCAACCATGAGAACAAGCCAGTCGTCCGCTTACCGTCAAACAGTCTCTATAGCGGGTGTCAGGGGTGATATTATAATACAGGTGGTGCCACCTCAAGGTGAGAACGGAGAAAGTACACTTTTTGCAGATTGTTGTCTCTTACAGAGATATAGGTACACCCACATACACGATGAATGACAAATGGCTATTACCGGATATGTATGAGAACTGTTGCAGTTGATATTTTTTATTTTCCATTTCCATGAAAAAGCGCCGGCACACATGATCTTACATCTGGAATCGGATCAAAACCGTAGTATTGGAACATGGTAGAGTACCACTGATATTGTGCTTTAAGTTATGTGCAGTAATACAACAAAAAGTGTGTACATGGTTAAACAAAATGAATTATAATAATATTGTAAAATTAAATTACCATTTACATCAGACCCAAGCTCTCTTGTAATATCACCCGCTACTGACTGTATATGCTGTTTACCCTGTAAGTGCTCTCTTTTATTGTGTAAATTGTGGAACCATTGGTCACAAGTGCGACAATACAATTCCTCATTATCTTCTTCCTAACAAGAAACGTTGTTAATAGCCTGAATACACAATATTAGTCACATAGAAACTGCCTGTCTAAGTATATATTACACTATAAAACAACTGACATAATTACAAAGTGAAAGAAAGTTGGTGGGAGAATGTGGCAAGTAAATCATTTTTATCATATTCATAATAAAAGGGTCACATTGGCAGGTACGCTGACGTCAAAAGTATATAAGGAACAAAAAGAACTCACATCGAAATCGTCTGTGGCATCCATATCACTTTCAGAAAGTACATTGTTTTGCAGTCTGTTTCTTCTCTTCTTTAATAGATAAGCTCTGTATGCTGCTGATTGCCGGTATTGTTTCAATTCCTCACGATATCTAATCAAGAATATTACGAATTAATAATTTAGTTGACTAAAGTTGGGCATTTGAAATGTTGATACAAAATATCTTTTTTTTTTCATTTTTCATTCTATTTCTTGTACACAGAAGAAAAATACAAATTAACTGGCAACATAATTTTTGCTAAAAATCATTTGATATCAAATCTTTTGAAAAATAAAATTATTCAATTATCCTGTAGAACTGAATGTAATTTCAATTTTTATTTTGAAAACTCATCGTCTTATATAACGTTATTTTTTCAATTTGTTTAGCCTATATTTCTTTTAACTAAAATTATCAGTTAATGAATAGATCAGAAGGTAACACAACCGACCTAAATAATTGTTCAGCAATAACTTTGTCTGGGAATTTCACCACAATATGTATAACACATAAACATCAATATGACAATAATAATATTAAATTTCAGTTGATTTAAAGACACAGTGTGAAATATTTTAGCAATAAATATTAGAAGTGATAGAGGTGACTGCTTAAAGTTGTTAGCAAACAATATTGTTTCAAAACCTTTTTTTGTCTTCCTCAGCTTTCTCCAAATATGGTTTCTTCTCGTCCAATGTAAGACTGGACCATCTATTTCCAATAATCTTCGTGATCTCATGGAACGCGAGAGAACTATTCTTAAACAATTTGCGCTCTTCATTGAGGTACAAAGTATAACCGGTAGCTGGAGCTTTCGGCGGTAAATTTAGTAATTCTGGCTTTCGTTTACGTCCCTTAGGCCAACCGCCCCGTCCCTTTTTCGGTTTGACCACCTAATAAAATTGAATAGAAATCAATAATTTGGCATACATGAAACTCAACACCTAGTGTTCTATTTTGTCTCATTTTTGATGAAACCATACCTGTAGATATAGCTTCACAGGTTAGGAAACGATCAAACACTACTTGCGTAGATATATGATGCAAGGTCAAAAATGTTACACCATTATTGTGAATGTCATCCATTTTTGATGTTTTGTAATACAGTTTTATAGCAATTTTAATCCACAGAAATAAAAGAAAATATTTTTTTTCAGATTCCCAATAAAAAACTTTTGTTTTTTATAATTTAAAAAATAGCAAAATGCTGTATATTTCCTGGCTAATCAAGTGCTTGGTGCATCATATAATTTAAAGAAAAACAACACTTTGTGACCCATAAATCATACAATTGTTGATTGAATTGTGAAAAAATGCTGATGAAAACTGACGTTTTCATATTTGGTCACAATTTCAATTTATTCAAATGTAGGAATAAGTTTATTTGATTGACTGTTTTGTGCAGAAATATTTTTTTGCTCGTTCTAATTTAACCCATCGAATTACTTGATGATGATGATAATGTGCTATTTGAGAGTCATTTCCTGTTGTACAAAGTTTAAAACATAAATAAAAAACAACTACATTACGAATTTTATAACTCAACTTGCTTGTGAAATATGTGAATAATTGGGATTGTGCTATTACTTGGGAATAACATAAATAATTTATTGGAAAACCTGAGAACAGATTGCTTTTCATTGTATAAATTAAAGTGAATCTCAAATAAGAACATATTATCATTATACTGTTGTGCTTTTTATGGATGAAAATCGGGGATAACAATATCTATTAAACAGATAACTGTGTGGCTTGGATTGAAAAACGATTTTAGGTCTATTGGCTCGGACTGTCTTGTCGGTATGTATTTGGATGTCCCAGTTAATATTGATTGTTTTGGAGCACTGATGCTGGTGTATAACTTTTGCTGCAGGGTATGTTTGTATATTCAGTTCCAACTAGAGCTTTGCATGCACTTGTAATATGTTATATTGTTTCCTGTTTGAGTATAACATTCTGTGTTTTGTGAGTTATGTACAGATGAGAGTATGGATGTTGTCTTAATCAGTGTGTGTGTTATTGATGCGAAAGAAGTATGTGAAGCCAGTATTGCAAATATATTTATTATATTATATTATTAAATCATATATTATAATAAATATGAAGTTCAACACTTCATTCGACTGATTAGTAATAAGTTTTACGCTTCAATAGAGATGCTGCTTCCACCAACACTGTGCTATAATTGGTAATGTGTAGGTAGATACATATATACCTCAATAGAACTTAGTATTTCAAATAAATAAAATGTACCAACAGAACTCAGAAGCACACAGATATACAGGGTATACCAGAAATCATTTTCAAGACCCTAGTAACTCGAATTGGGAAGTTGAATTTAAAAAACTAAAGTGAATAACAAAATAAAGCACTAAAAAACAGATACTTCAAAATTCAATGGGAGAATGCAGGTACAAACGTCAAAAAACAATGGGGATTTGTAAATAATTTTGTGAATATTGAAATAAGCAAAACCCAAATTGATTGCATTATTAATGGCGATCAGGAAATAAACAATAAAGCTGAAATTGCAAACCACCTGAATGATCAATTTGCTAATATTGGTGCCAATATTGTTAGTGGCTTGGAAAAGGACTATGACTAGACCAACGACAATAGAACAACTGAAGACCTGGCATCTCATTCAATCAAACAATTGATATGTTTATTAATTTCAAACAGAAAAAACCTCTTTCTTGCACACCTCACAGATGAGAGAGATATTCAAATATTTATTATTAGCCAATCAACATGCCTCAAGGATACTTCTCAACATATAAATGCATTTACCATCCTTTGAAAAATATTTTTTAAGCTTATATGTAGTTTCAATCAAGGGCTGGAACAAAACTGGCATCACAAGTATCTAACAAATAATTATCTGTTTTTTCTAGTACCTTATTTTCTGCTGATCATATTGTAATGTCAATAATTAATTTTTACACAAAATATTAGATTAGAAATGAATTCTATTTACCTCAGCCATACATTTCACCATTAGTGGACTGATTTTCTTCAGGGGCTCTTCTTTTGGAGATGGATTCACCCCACCCTCTGCTTCAAATTTTTTTGATCCTTCATTGACCTCACTCTCAATTTGTTCAACAGGCACATCTTGAGGATATAATATTCAGTAAATATTTGTAACTAAGTAATTATATCAGAGTAATACAATATATGTGTGAATAAGATTTTTGACGAAACAGATTGAAAAAACTACACATATTTGTAAAAATATACATGACAGAATAGGAATTATTCAATAAATGGAAATCTAGGAAATATATTTTCTCATTCCAATTTTTTGTCTTTTATCTCTTTTACCTGTATTTACAGAGTTATACATTCTGATACATCCAACCACTTATCGAATTATTTCAGAACCTTCTTTTTCAGAATGTAGATGGGACATTCCAGCATCCTGAAACTGTATTTGGAGACAACAGGAAAGGCTATGTAAAATCAAAACAGTGCCATTCAAAATAGAACATATGGTCACATTATGATGTGCAAGCTTTGTACAAGACCTTTCTTAAACACACCATAAGTTAAAGTAGGTTGAAAGATTGCAGTAATAGCTGGGTATAAGTTTTCTATCATCTGAGAAATCAATCATCAATGAGAAAATTGTAATAAAAAATATGGTTGAAAAATTGATTCATAGTTCAATTTTTATTCACCTTCATCAGCTGAAACAACTGTGCTGGTACATTTTGGCCTAATAATGTTCTGTTTATCACCATCATCAGAATGTATTGTGCTGGATGTTGATATTGAAGATAATGTTACATAGGTAGACTGCAGGCTTTGTGCAGATGTTGTAGTGCTGTAATCACTACATTCACTTGAAAATCCATCACTATCACAGCTAGGCAGCGTCTTCTGCGTGTTCTGCTGAGATATCAATCTAGCTGCCACATTCCGCAGATCGTCTATAGATAGATTCAGATTGAGCGACAAAGCGTCATTCACAGACATGCATACCAGTCTAAAAATATACTTGATTACATATTACATAGGGACATCATTATATGGATTTACCCTGAGTCGGTTTCGACAAGGATTCCGTTCTTGAGGAGGTTATTTGCCTCATGTGCTGTTTCTTCGTCTAGACTTTTTCCAGATTTGGGTTTGAAGCGTGAGTGCGGTCGATCCATCTCCGCGTTTTTACTGGATATGGGGGGTTTAAAGTTGGGTATTCTCAATTTTCACATGTTTAGCAAGACAGCTAGCACAAAAATGGCCAGAAAACTGTTAAAACCAATGCATGAGCGACTAGCCTAAGCCACAAAATAGGAAACGACTATTACACAGCTAACTACTATGCACCTGCGGCACTTGCTGACCTGCTGAGCCAGTAAGCATAGATGCCAGTAAGCGTGAGCCACTGAAGCATCCAAGCTAGGCAAATCAGCAAAACTTTTAAATTTGAGCAAACACTTTGAACTGGAAAGAGAATGAAATTGTCAAAGCCGTCATATGCCATTCTCATTTTTTGACAGTGACAAATGAGGTTATGTTATATACAAGATCGTGTTATGATAATGATGTCTATGATTTGACTTGTATTCATTGGTTTTTATGTTAGTCAGTCACAACAAAAATTTTGTTAAATAGTGTTTTTATGTTATATGTTTATCTGGATAGAACAACTGGGCTACGCAGCGTATTTAAAATTAGTGCAAATTTAAAGACTTTATACAAGAACAAGATGAGCAACATACATGACAACTGCTGTGTCTGCTTGAATAACATCTTGAACCTCAATCCAGTCTTAAATAATGATGAAAATGGTGTGTCTTTTTTAATCAAGCTACAGAGCAGTATTCCTCAAGTTGTGAGTACGATTTTCATAAAACTTAAATTATAATTTTCAGATATAATATAATGAACGCTTTTCAATTTATTATTTACAGACATAACATGCAGGTCTTGTCTTTAGCTTTGAAGAAAAATGCTATGTTGAAACTTTTTTTTTCCAGTAATTTTCGTTTTTGATAGAGAAACTCCCCATAGCCATACTTTTTTTTATTTTACTGATCCTCATCATCATCATCTTGCTATTCCACATGACTGAATAGACATTTCAGCCCTCTGGTCACGACTTTTTTGGAAGTAAAGACTCAGAATTTGACTATATTTACTTAAGATATGATTTGGAAGGAAAAGTGACAGTTTGAAACAATGAATTATAACCAAAATCTAGTATTTATTGTTGATTAAAAAAAGGTTAAAATTAATTCATTAACTGCTCAAACTAGTTACCATGCTGTTGCATGCAGTGAAATTTCCTAGGTGACCCTAGGAATCATATCAGTATAATTTATCAACTGTTCCATACACTGAACAAGTTGATCATAGAGTTCAGTCTCGTATCTCAGTATTCACAGTTGTATGTATATCCATTGCTTCATAGTACTTCATAAAGAATGCTCACACACATACTTCTATTCAACATCCAATAGAAAAGCTAGTGTTGAAGACAGAACATTGTAGTTTATTCTTTTTTATTGGACAGTATATTGGATGAGCATCAAAGAAATGAGATAAAAGAAGTATGGTTATTAGATCTGATTTCATAAAATGAGAAAATCAATCAAAAAAGCTATTATATCTAAAAAACATTTTTTTAAGCTCAATTACTTTTTTGTCCACAGACTTTCTTTATTTGCTAAGAAGCATCTATCATCATGCATTAGTATTGTTTTTATTTCAATGGAATACACATGATAGTATGTGCAAAAGTTATGATGCTATCAAATAAAATGGGCAAAAAAATTATATCAATATCAATATTAGGCATACAGCAAACATTGTTTGAAAGATTTATAACATTTATAGGTGTACTGAATCGTAGAATCAATGCCGCGTAAATTATATTCACCCAAACACTTTTTCAACTGGTTATTTTGGAAAAGCATTGTTCAGGGTAGAATGTCTGAAATATACTCTTAAAGGAAAAAAATTAAAAAAGTTGAGGTTTGGAAAACAATTTATAATTGAATAAATTTGTTATACTCTCAGTACATTACAAATCTACATATTACAAAAAACAATGTTAGAATAATAGTACATGAAGCAATTGATTGTAAAGTTGGACAGTGATTTTTTTTCTTGACATATGATAGCAATCATACAGAACAACCTCATGTACAAGAATTTGTGTGAAATGAATTAATTATCAAATCCAAAAGTGTCTCAACCACAGTTTTAACTGTGAAATCTTGTGTTTAAATCAGACAATTTTATCTCAATGATGGAGAGTATCACCATAAGTAACTACAATGTACTATGTTATGAAATTATTGTAGGAATGGCATTCATCCTATCAAATATGTGATCCATGTACAAACCTCTTGAGTATAGTACATACTTTTAAAGAAACATGCTTGAAATCAGACAGCATACGTAGGCAACAGATGGTAGAAGAAATCAGATTTCAGTCAAACATTCTGCCAAAAGATGAAGATTATATAATTACAGAAGAAAATCAGGAAGGTGAAGAATTGAAGTGTGAGTCAGATAATGTGGATCATCCAGACCACAGCAATGATGAAATTTCTAAGGATGATTACATTAAAAATAATGTATCCAGGACTCCCAAACGTAATAGAAAATGTGTAAAGTTTAATTGTGAGAAATGTGATACCAACTATCTGTCTAGTACTTTGTTGATACGCCATTGTATCTCAGAACACAAAATGGCCAGGAAAGAAGTCAAGCCATTTGCTTGCACTAGATGTAACAGCAAATTTGGTAATTCATCCAATCTGCTGCAGCACATAAAGTATCACAATGCTGTCAGATCGAACATGTGCACTTATTGTGGTAAAGGATTCATCACAAAAACTGATCTAAATATACATGAAAAGCAGCACCTGAATATGAGAGAGTACAAATGTGAGCAGTGTGTGAAAGGTTTTAATACTCATAAGGATTTAAGGTACGAAAATACTAACTATCAAAATATCATCAATCATTTATACTAATCTGTAAGTTGAATCGAGATTGTCCGAATTACTAATCAGATTTTATCCCAATTGCCACCTACAGTTAGACAATATGTTTTTCTTGATTTTCTTATGGCTTGTTCCTGTATAAATGAGGGAAAATTGGTGTTTTAAACTGGGAATTATACTGTTGTTGTTTATTGCATTAACTCCCATAAATCAGACAGCATGCTGTTACTGCTATGGTGATGAATTCTGTTAAGCTTCATTAACAATACAAATACTTCAGTCTGTATTTGTGCAACCCATACTGATTAAATAAAATTGTTATCATGGAGATAGTTAATCAGTTTTCAATGTTATTGTTATTTCAAAGTTTGATTTCATTCTGCACTTTAATGAATGCTGCTGTAGCCAAAATATGAGTATAAGCTGGTTTGCTAGTCATGCGCGATTTTCATCAACAGCTAGAACAAGACAAAATAAATTTGAGAGACAACTACATAATAAGTATGATATGAAGTATCTGATACTGATTCTTGTTGCTATATTATCAAAACCCTATAAATTCATTGCAAAATGCAGTGAGGTGTTGAGTGAAGGAGAAGTGTATAGAATATGTTATAAAATACCCTTCAAATTCCTCTCTGGCAACATGGTAAGGCAAAGATAATTAAATTATACTGTAAATGGAGTTTCTTGCAATGGTTAGAAGCTTTTTCAATATTTTTACGTCTCTCAGAACCTCCTAATTATTTGTTCACAAGTGACAATATTAAGAAAAAGAAAAGTTACGGAAGAAGCACCTCATTATTGGGCATTATATTTTTTGTGTCCATATGATAGTGTGGTGTAATAATGTAAAATTCAAGATAAGCAATCTGAATGTGATTTTTCGCTGAAGCCGGTTGAGTGAAACATTGCTGCTGAGTGCACTGTCACATGATGGTGTGCTAACATTTCTTGCATAGGCCATTTCACACACCCTTTGTGCCGAGAGGATAGAAAATCTAGCAGTGTTGTCCATTGATTCAAGTTTTTACTAGTTAGTCATTTGGCTTTTTTTTCATTATGTTACCAGCCGACAACTTGCCAATCTATTACTATTGGAATAATTCACAAATAGTCTGGAACATTGAATAAAGTACATTTGAAAATATTAAGATTATATTTACATTTTATATAGAGATTAACTCATTTTCTTTATTTCAGATCTCACAAGTTAGTAGTACATACTGACCCACAAACCTGGAAGTATTTCTGCAAGATTTGCAGCAAACACTTTCCAATAAAATCTAACTTCGACTGCCACATGCGCCGTCATACAGGTGACAGGAAGTTTGAATGTCATTTATGTCAAAAAAAGTTCACAGACAAATGTGTGCTGCAAAGGCACATGCGCACCCATTCCAATGTTCGGGATTTCAAATGTCCACATTGTGAAAAGGAGTACAAAGACAAGAGAGTTCTTCAGATTCATATGGCCAAGATACATGGAATAGGTATAAACCTGGACTTTCATTTGTTTCCATTTTCCATATCTTTTAGTCACAGAGAAATACTATTTATAAAACTCCACAATGTTTTTGGAATTTAATTTATATCAATCTTAACTACTTGACTCTTTTTTGTTATAGGTATAGATGATATCAAGCTTCCCAGTAGAGAGAGAAGATACTTTTGTCATATCTGTCCGAAGGCTTATTATGCAAAAAATAAGTTAACAAGGCATCTGTATACGCATTCTGGAGAAAAACCGTTTTTCTGTTCAATGTGTGATAAGAAATTTAACGATAAGTCATATGTGAAGCAGCATTTAAAGAAAGCCCATAATATTAAGAGTGAAGAGGAATTGTTAGACATGGAAATGAAAAGTTATAGGGATAGGTAGTTTCATATTACAATTTGATGATTAATATTTAAAAGGAATCTATATGTTGATTGTGTAATTGATCAAAAATACATCAACATGCAAACACCCTTACCAGTTCAATGAATTCCTAAAGAGCGAATACAGTGATCTGGCTCGACAACTACAACTATATTATTCTGCTGATCTATCATTGATCGTTCTGTATGACAGGAGTTCTCCATGAACTTTTGGTTATCGTTCATGTCTAGCATCTCCTTTAAATGAATATCATGTTATGTTTGCAGAAATAGCAGAAATATTTCTTATTTAGTTATGAGTTTTTAGCACATCAACGTCAAAAGATTAAAACTGAATTGAAAATTATACAATAATATTCATGTAGTTAAATTTTCACACAATAGGTTGCAAATATTGATGAAGTGTAAAATGCAATAAAGATGGCGTTACTATGGTAATCTGATCCTACTGTGTGTTATTTGTCCATATTCAATAACCATCTCCATTTGAGATTTTTACTGAATGTATAGAATTTATAAAAACTGCAGTTCTTCTTCGCAACTTCGTCGAGCGTCATTACTTCCAGTTCTTGGGTCCAGACCTAAAATACTTATTCATGACGACACTGTTGAAACTTTGTGGATGTGAAGTTATCAAAAAGTCATAAATTTTGTGATAAAAAAATGATATATTTTGATAGTTTTTTATATATAAAACCAGTAAATTATTCTGTCTGACTAAAATTTTGGGTTGTTTGGCGCGTCCGACACACCGAATATGTCAACCTCATAAAATTAAAATAACATAACTTAAGAGCCGATTTTTTCGGTATCGTTTGGAAAAAAATATTTGGAATAGTGGTAACCTTGTCGGACAATTTTCAGGGGGGATATTTGTTATCGGAGGCACTTGAACATTTCTGTATATGCTCTATAATTAGGATTTTGATAGACATTAGGTTACCACTATTGCAAGCGCACGAAATAGCTTTGCAGTTTTTGAAAATCATTTTATAGCCCAATGATCATTTACCAAAAAAACTTTCGGTCGCAGGCCAGACAAATAAAGATGTTGAGCCATATATAGGAGTCTCAATAGGTAAACATTTATTGCTATAACAGGAGTTATTGACACAAAACAAGTGATTTTTCTCATAAAGAGTATTGAAAGATTCACACAATAGGATTCAAAATTAAATGCTAAAAAATGAACAACAACAAAGACGTTATAACGAGGTTCTTCTAAAGAGATTTACCAGTCTATATCAGAACATATAAATTTGCAGTACTGAGGGTTGGGAGGAAAAATACATTAAATCATAGTATTGCTTTATTTTCGTAGTATTTATTATACATAATATAGATTTTCCTAGAAATATGGTTAGCATAAAAGCTTTCCCACAAATGTCGTCTTTATTCACAGAGCTATGCGCTAGGTATCTCGTTTATAATCTGTAATAAATAAATTTGCATTAATGTGCTGGTAGTAGGAAGTATTTTATGCAAAACATTGAGTCATAGAGATCATAATGTTTAATGATATAATAATAAAACTTCAAAACAACTGAAACAGGAAAAAAATTGTTAAAGTGTGGGACTGGGTTAGATACAAAAAGTTGCAAAAATATATCTGAGAAGTATCGATTAGATGGCTATGGTTCTATAAGAGAAACTATTTAGGAGAAATATTATCTCGCAAATAAATATAGAAAAATCTAACATGAGAAGGCAGATGGGAGTTACATTACATGCTATTGGTTCAACTTTATCAATGACTGTTAAAATAGGTTGATACATAGGTAAATACAAAATCAGTTAAGAGAAGCTTTGAAGGCTAGTTATAACAAAAATTACATAATTTTGGCACGTGGCAGATTTGTAATATATTAACGTTGCTGATGCAATTATTAATATAGAAATTACAGATATTTATATGGTCTTTTCAATTATAGGATTTCATGCTGTGACCTAATTCCAAAATGTCAAGTGGACCGATCTTTCTTGCCCGTTAAACAGCAATAAAAAATGACATGTTTCGTGTAACTTCTTGCAGTAGGGTTTATTATTCATTATGACCGGAATTTATTATATATATATATATATATATATATATATATATATATATATATATATATATAATAATGTATGATACCTACACATATATCGTTGTATACTATTGGTCTCACCTTTCCGCCATTAATCGGAGTCGGAACCGGACTCCGAAAGGCACAGATCGTCGCTGAGCAAGTGCGTGTCTATCTTGTTCACGGCCGGTGGCTGAGGCGGTGCCAGACCACCGTTACTGTACCCGTTCGTTTTGGCGGCAGTGCCTCCGCCAAATTTGATACTAGTGCTACTACCTCCTACTCGTTGATTGGCGTCATCACTGTCGCTATCACTAGACGAGGAGGACGAACTATCTGAGATAGTGCCCACATGATTCTCGATTTCTGGTGCCTGGAAATCCAGTTTCTTCAGTATAACAAAAGCAAGTCAACAATATATTGTTTAAAAATAAACAAGCTCTCGGAGTTTCTATGGAGCTATGTCCAAACTAAAAACCCTCTTTTTTTGTGGAACTTGTGTTTAAATTGCATAATATTATCTCATTCCTTAACACCTTAAAAAACTAGACAATGCCCATAAGTTACCTTGAGTTAAGAGACATAAAAATAGTGTTTAAAAATTTTTATGCTATCAAAACATGTTGGAGTGCTTAAAGTAAAAAAGTACGAAATTTTGAAAAAAATACATCGCATGTTGTGTGATTATAATTCGTGAAAGTTAGTTTAATAATGTCTTTAGAATAATGTAGAACTCTCAAGAAATTATGGAAACGGTTTTTGTCTTATTATTTCTCATAAACCTTATTCATTGAATATTGTTTCCGCGTTTTTCACGCTTCCTAAGTGACAAAAATCAGCCAAGCAATGTTCCACTTATTATAGCACTATATTCAATCCATTTTGCAAAATTAAATTCTTCAAGTACACCATTTCACACCATATATTGCACAAATCAAAAAGTAAGAAAGAAAACTATGATCTTCTCAACAACTATCATATGGCTTATGTTATAGGAACTCTGAAAGCACATTTCTACATCTACTGTTTCATATAGCATGATACGGTATCAGATACACATTATCAAAAAGTAAATCGTTGATTGAAAATTTAGATCACATATTTTGGATATATGCTATGTCAAGAATCATCATTCACAAATTCAATGCTGATAATTGCATAATAAAAAATTGGGATTCGATGTCTTTAAAAAAACGCAAAAACAGTAAAATATTCGAATTACTCTGCCGCCAACAGCTATGACAGAATAATTTATATTCCAGATCCAGAAGAATATCTTTACCACACTACTTGTTAAGATTACCGGATGACTTATAGCCAGTTGTGTTTTTTAGGGTAAATTCAATATTTTACGGTAAAAAATATGTTGCAATGAAACTATTTTGAACACAGCATTAGCAAATTTCTAAAAATAATTATTGTAATCGTAATATATCTGTAATAAAATTCTATAAAATCAGGATAACAGTGGACAACTGGAATAGTAACTGCTAATCTATCAATCTTCCCTACTGTTTGTTCAGCATCCCATTACCTGATGTGAGGCAGCCTGATGAGGCTGAGAATGTGTTGTGTGATGTTGATTATGGTGATATGGTTGAGTTGGTACTGGATCTGAGTAATCATCTATTCCAATTAGTGGCAAGCTGGCTAGGGCACTTTGTGAATGGGATCTATAATGAAAATAGATGAAAAATTATTCACTTTAATACAGAAAAAAATGCTATCAAAAGGGTTACTTTGTACATTTTCAGAAACAAGAATGCCACATTCAGAAGCTGTATTTTGCAATTTCAGTGAAATTTGAAGTTCTCATGAAAAAAATGCAAAACCATCATCATGTGGTCATTCTATACATACTATTGAGATTGGACACTCAAAAAGACCAAAAAGTCGATATACTAACTCGTTGTTCGTGAGGTGCATGGCAGGCTGCGAGAGCGACATTGGTGACGGTATGACCTGGTCGCGCATGCTGGGGCTACGGTGCTGGTGCGAGGGGCTGCCCCTGAGTGGTGAGTGCTTGGCAGAGGCCGAGCTCAGATGTGGGATACTTGTGGTGATACGCTCAGCATTGTTGCGGCTTCTGCCGCTTGTAGTTACACGCGTCTTGTTGGACACGCGCTGGGGAGTTCCAGTTGCCACAGGAGGCGTCTGTGATCGGCCACCAGCGCCACCTGGGTTGGAGCCCTGACTCGACGACAAACGGTCTGGAAAATGAACCCATAATGATCAAGTGTAAATATGCTCATATATGTTGAAACTGTTTCTGACATAATACAAAAAGTGACTGTCTAAAACCAATTACATATAAATGGATCTGTATTGGATCCAATTCTATTTTTTATTTATTGTCTGAACATATTTGACACATTCAATATTTCACAATTTGATTTTATGCGGATGTTATACAGTTATACCGTTGGTATAGCCTACTGAAACTCCCATATCATCAAATATACTTAACTCAGACTCAGAGGGATTCTCCAAGTATGCTGCAAATAATAACTTAATATTGATAAATGTGCAATCATACGCTACAAAACTCACATATGTGTTAGATAGATACATAATTTTGATATGAAAATTAGTAATACTAGGATGAGTTCTTTCAGGCAATTTCAGAAGAGAATAAACTGCGTGTTATTAATTTTTCCTATTCTAAATTACTGCAGCTTTGTATTTCATCCCTGCAGAGCAGAAAATTACTACAACATATCTGAAACAGTTGTTGTCATCTCTTTTATACTAGAGAATATGAAAAACTAATGGTCAAACACAACATAAATCCTCATCTCTTAAGAGTCGTACACGATGGCGCTGCCCACTGGCAACTTACGAAGTCAAGGTCCTAACAATTGGACTGGCCTGAAGCGGCGACAGATTGTACCTTATGACATCTGTCAACAAGGGCGAACTGCTTTATAGCGACATCCCTTTTTCTTCGTAAACACTATTTACGATGTACCATTATCTCGGCATCATTCACGTTTGAAATTGACAACTGATATTGAATGTATGCGCTCCACTATGTATAAGACCTGCTATAGCTATGCATGTTTTGTCTTTAGCCTAGACTCGTTATTAGAGCATGGAGGTCAATGGTTTTATATAGCAATATCAACAAACACTCATCTCAAAGTGTTAATATCAGTTGCCAGCTTCTGACGTGTATGAATGGCCAAATAGCTTCCACAGTGTCATAATTTGCAATTATCTGTTACAAACAATCTTTTGCTGTTATACATATGCCTTTTTATACTAAAGTGTTTTCCATTCATCTGTTTTTTTCTATATATGCGAGCATATTGTAGGTTACTCTGCATCATATGTACTCTAAAAATTGACCCTACATTTCACATTGAAATGGAAATTAAGTTGAATTGCAAGTTTTCTGAATACGTGACCTAACAAAATCATAATTTAAATAACGAGTATACTAGAAAAGACTACTTACCTTGGTGCAATTTGTTATATTCACTCCTAGTTTTCTTAACTTGTATATTATAGCTTAACTTTTCTAAGGTGATTTCACCAGTTGCTCTATCTATTATGAGGACACATTCTTTCTGATATGGCCTCTGTGAACCCTTAAATACTGTTTGGGGAACACCAGCACCATCTAAAAAATGTACATGAAATCTCTTAAGTAAAATAAGATTGAATTATGCATGTTGGAGCTGCAGTTATTATTATATCTAGGAAGGGTTAGACATTGATTTATTCCCACTTTTTGTCAAGATTAAGTTATAATCAAACAAAACTACTATTTTGATAATTAATATGATACACTGTAACATAATTTTTTTTTTAAATGAGATAGTACATTTGTGTAGCATTTGCTTTCACTGTCAGTCAAATTACATCAAAAACTAGCTACATCCAGTAAAAATATGGATGGATTCTAGCTTTTCAGTCAGCATATATACTTATATTTATTTCATATATCAATATGCTCTAGGAATATCTTACAACAGGATTAATTGATAATAATAATAATAATAAACGACTTTATTTGAACCTCAGCGAAGTGCAGCAACACTGTTCCACCTGACTTAGGACCCTGAATATTGCAATAGAATAAATGTATACATGTTACAACTGTATTAACTAAAATTCAAAATACTCAAAACATGATTACAAATCACTCAATTACACTAATCTACGACTATTACTATTAAACATAACAAAACACATCACTCATATAATTTAATTTGTGAAACATTCTGTTATGGTGACACAATTTCAATTGGAATAATATGAATTCCACCAATTAACCTGATATACAATTTATTCATGAAAAACCACTATGTTTAGCTACATCATCACATTTTTTTATGACTGAATAATAGAAAAGAATACAACAATAAAAATTGGTCACGTTATATTGGTCAGTTTAGCTTATAACACCTCCAGGAATTATTAAATAATATATATTTTATAATCTACCTTGATTCCTTCCTTCAGAACTATCTTATCTGGATTAAAAATGAATTTAAAAGCTACAGAAATGTTGTGTCTTCCTGAATCACCACAGTCCCAATAATAATAACAGTATAAATGAATTTTAAGCAGTTTATTACTTGAGGAATATTAATTTTTTCATTTTGGAATTGAAAGTTAAAAATGCATCAATATTGTATGATATTGGCAAACATTTTGTAACATCACCTTGAGACCATAAGACTGTTGTCACTCTTGTTGATCTAAATTAAATACATTAAAAACTTTTAACAGAAGTAGCCAGAGATTAGTAGGGTTATTTAAAATAATATTCTATTTTTATAATTATGTGTGAATAAATGGAAAAAAGGACATTTTGGATTTGGCACCTCAAAATGGTTTGTATTCAAATATAAGACATCCATTTTGCTCTGCAAATATCTGATTTAAATGATAATAAATTAAATCATCATAAGACAATCAAATAAGTTCATTAACACAATTCAAGCAAAATGACTAAGGTAACATGGGCTCACTTACAAAGTGTGCAAGAGTCTAGCTCTTGATATGAGTATTGAAAAGGCTGCTTATTTGGGTTTCTAGGAATAAGCAGAAAAATGACTCTGCATTTTATAAAGCACTTAAGAATTTGAATATTCCACAAACAAATAATATGTATAAGTAATTCTATGAATCTGGAAGATCTCTTAGGAATACATATTATTTTGTATTTTTTTTATTCACACAAAGTCTGTACTGAGAAAATGAACTGGTATTAAAATTTTGAGGGTCTATAAAATAAAATTCTATGAGAGATGACTGATTGGACATGAACATAATAAAATTATGCTTTTCATAAATGTATACTTATATCGATCATATTATCGATAATTGTGCTAAAAGTGGTTATTTCACCAATGTGTGGAAACATGCCATTGTTTTTCCTTTGTTAAAAGATAGCAAAATAATAGAGTATACTTTTTTCCCTGGTCACAGCGGGGTGCCAGGTAACGAGAAAGCAGACTGCCTGGCGAGGATAGGAGCAAGGGGCACATGCATTGGCCCCGAACCCCTGCTGCGCATTAGCAGAGACCAGGTCATTAATGCCCTAGATGCTTGGACATATAACAAACTTGCGAAAGCATGGTTGGAGAAAGAAAACTGCAGGCAGTCCAAAACGTTCATAACAGGCCCCTACAAACCTAGGGAGCTATGGCTATTGAACCAGAAGAGGGATTCATTCCACTTGTTGGTGGGGATCCACACAGGTCACTGCAGATTGAACAGGCACTCATAGGAGTGGTCAAAGACCCAATCTGTCAGAAGTGCTGGGAGGAGAACAAGACCTCGTTCCACTTCCTGGGCGAGTATGCTGTATACAGCAGCCTCGGGGCTGAGGTGTTCGGCATAGCAGAGTTTGACAGGGAAGAGTGCTACTTAGTGGAATGGTCAGACATCATGACCTTTATTGAAAGGTCTGGAAGATTCGAGACTAGGGAGTTACCAGATGTGCCATAGTTCTAGTGATGGTCTTCAGGGTCAGCAAAAAGGGCCAAAGGTGCCCTACTTGCCAGGCTTTGCCTCCCCATTACTACTATTACTACTACTACTTAGTATACTTTCATTACTAAACTCACATTTAATCACCTACAAAAAACACCAAATAAACGTAGGCTTACTATTAATCTTGGGAAATATGACTATATTAGTGCTACCTCTCTGGACTAGTTGTTTAATATGAATTGAATGTTTGAATTTCATAAGTTAACTTACACTTTACACTCATAAGGTTTTGTAGATGATACTACCCCTCTTTCTGAGAGAGAATGTATTTTCTCAAAACTTAATATTTCTTGAAACTATTATACATCTACATGATGGCTATTTTCAACAGCAGCTACAGCCTTTTTGTTGTCTTGTTTTTCTGGGTTAGTCATATATTTACAGTATGTCACAACTAGCTGATTAACTATTTATCTCCAAGTATAATAGTAATTTTAATTCTTACAAATGTAAGATATTAAAAAATGTTTCAAAATGGCTATGTGGTTAAAAATAAGCTTTGCTTTTAAAAATAAAGACAATTATTATTATTATATGATTATCATGAATACAACTAATTTAATGAAAAAAGTAAGCTACTAAAAACATAGCAATGATTGAAATGTGACTAACTAGCAGCTGTTTCAGTAATGCAGAGTAAAGAATATAACTTTTTTCACCCTACTCCTTATAATTCTTATAAAAACATATGAAAAAGGTTTCAACTATATAAGCTTGCATATACAAAATTCATGGCTTGAAAGGCTGATTACCTACTTTCCAACATATCACTTCACAAGTCTTTATACTTATAGGTTCAATAAGTTGAGGAAGGTTATTTTTTATAACTGTGTGAAGTCTGTGTAATCATAAAATAGAGTACGCTTTGATATAAAACACAAGCACTAGACATTTTTCCAGAAGTGCTTCATTTAAGTACAAACCTATTCTATTTGAAAGATTCAACTCACCTAAATGTGGCACTGTTACAGTCACCTGATTATTCCCAGCAACATCTACTGTTGCTTTTTTGCTAGTATCTACGGATGCAGGTTTAAAATCATCTGAAATCAAATTAAAATTGATTCTACAGAAGAAAAATACCTCTGAGGCTTTACATTTTACAGTGTGGAAGGCTGTTGATTTAGGATTGGTAAAGCTTTGTCCTATTTTTAATTCCCTCACTTCATTCCCTAAACCCAGTTTCTCTGCCATATTTCACTTTTTAGACCATCCTCAGACACTGGGATTTTGAAGTGATAAAAGACACACTTGTCGCTGAGAAATCGCTGCATGAGCCATAAAATCTGGAAGAATCACTTATGCACCTCCGTTACATGGTTCTCTGATATCACAATGGTTGCTATTTTTTGCGAATAATCTCAACATATGAGCACACGTATTGAAAAGTAAAATGTAAAATATTGACCTAGTTCTTGACGTTTGACGACTTTTAAAAAGGGTTTACTTTTGATTTTTAGCGTTGGTGTCATGTTTGTCACTTGTCACTTAGGTGCTGATGTTCTATGATTTGAAAGGTGGTTCACAGTATAGTATGTTTTGTGGTCCACCGTATAAAACGTCCACAGTGTAACTTGATACTTGTCAAATGGCTATCAAAGTTGAGCGTATTTCCAGCGCCATCTACCATCATAAACTACCAATTCTGTTTTTGTTATATTGATTGGATTTGGATTTCAGACTGGACTGAACTAAAATACTAAAATAAAAAATTAAATTATTGTTAAAACAGTATATGTGCTTCGAAATTGCCTGCACAAATATATTAGTGGGTAACTTTAAGTTATTGTTTAGTGTTTAATATGTGTAGATACATCATTTTCTCTATTTTTTATAAATTAAGATTGTGAGCCCACTACTATTATCAGAAAAAATATTTATTTTGCATAGTATTTGATTTTTCCTGTGCAGATAAGGGTTAAATATGATTTATTTCTTCTATATTTTGCAGATATTTGTAAGAATGTCTAAGAAGAACATTGCAGAGCAAGAATCCAGGATCAAAGAATCTCTTTTTGAATTTCTAAAAACACACATAGCAGAAGCTGATATCAACCTGATTGATGAAATTGTTCTATCATACGTTATTGCTGTTTTGGAAGATGTTGGAACAGAACCTGTTTTTGATATTGAAGGTAATCTTATAATTTCATAGTAAAAGTATGATTACAAATGAATATTTTTAAAGTAGATAAAACACACTTAGCCCTATCAGCTTAAAAGTATTTAGAGATAAGACTGTAATGAAATAAATAAATAAACTTTATGTTGGAGATGTACAATATATATGTATCAATCCATAATCATAATTATATTGCCATTATTTTATGGTGTAGGTATATTTTGTCTCTTGTTTGTTAAAGTGGTTGCTAGGATCTGGTAGGACCTTTAAAGTTATGTCTGTCAGATTTGTATGTGATTGTTATTATGAGATTAATAAATATATATCTATTTATAATTTGTCATACAAAAAATGTGCACATCAATGTGTGAAAGTGGCATATATATGCAGGCTGTATTACAGATGACAGGTGATAATAAAACTGTTTAAATGAATAAATAATAAAAATACTTATACTACAGATTCAAAATTTTAAATGTTTGAAAATCTGAGACAACTGTCACTTTGAAAATAACTTTTGCAGAGCTCATCTGATACATATATATTTGAACAGATAATAAACACAAGTACAGACTGACAGTTTCATTAAATAAAAGGTAAGAAATAAGAGGAATGGAATAGCAACTAACAAAGGGACTGACAACTTTTATCTCTCACTTTCAAAATGAAGACCCTCTAACACAACTCTATAGCATCAACTTTACCATTATAATAATCTGTTAATACACTTATACTGCTCAATTTGCGGTAATCAGAGGGATTCTTATATGAAATCAAGGAGGTGCTAGGACAGCAACACTCCCAAGATGCCTAAAATGTGCTTGAAATCATATAAACCAAGTGTCCCCTCAAACAAGATAAACTGCAAATGTGTGAACTTTGTAGGAGGTATCTGATGGTGAGTTCAACCATATGTAAATTATCAAGGTGACAACCTTGGTGGTCCTTGCTGCATCTATTTCCCCATTGTCAGCATAGAATGTGAACCTGGTAACTGTGATCAGGCCACAGATAAGCAATCTCCCAAAATGGCTAGATACAATATTAATTGCATTTAACAACAGGGTTTCTTAGAATTTTTTTGGGTCTCAGGAAGACTTCTAAGAAACAGGTGAGGTAGTGGCTTGACAGCTCCAATTAAATGTGATATTGATCCATATGGTGGGAGATGCTCCATAAAGATCACATCAGTATATGTTAGGTATGGTGCTAGACTGCAAAGTAATGTCTCCTGGACTGCTTGGCTAATTATAGCAACAACTACAAACCTCACACATGGTATTGTTGGTTAAATTCCATATGTGAGACACAATGTGTATCTCATACTCAGCATTATGGAGCCAAAGTATGACCCATTGTATTTCCTTCTCCAGGTATCAGATATTGACTTTCTGATATCCAAAAACTGTAGATGCAGTATCACTTCTCAAATCATGTATGACATCTCAAGCAATCTCCTATCTGTCATCTTTGAGGTGTATAATGAGCAATCTTGCAGGAGGAAATTTGTCTAAGAAAACATGTCAATTGGGTGCTATACAAGCTGCTACTCAGTGTTTTCCAATATAAATAAATATAGTTCAAATCAAGTAGAAAAGTTTAACCAATTATGCATCAGTCCTTTCTACATATAGCAGACCTTTTCTCCCTGAGGATATCAAGCAAACGGTGTTGAATACAAGAGCTGCGCACAACTCTCTCATATCAGTGCTCTTGGAGGTATTGGCTTCAGAACTGATAATATAAAAGGTGGAGGTTTTTGTCAATTCCATGGAAAGGTAGTTTTCAGCCAATTATAATATAGATAATGATTAGTATGAAGAGCAAAAAATCCTTCAGGGGATATTTTAAGGCCAATAGTGTCTGCGCAAAACTGTTACTGTTGCTAAATCCTCTAGATTTTTCGACAGAAGCTTTACATAGAACACAAGTGAAACCTTGGACATTGCATATATGTTAGCTTGGAGGCAAATAAAACTGAATCTCATTGAAGACTCCAAAGTATATGAAGCATGTGCATGATCAAGTCAATAGTAAAACGCTGACGTTGCTTCTATCAAAGCCTTATCAATAATCAATACAATAGTTCTCTACTGTTTCCCTGTAACTTTGTAGACCACTGAATTGATCAAGATTCCAAATAAGGTTAGTTTGATATACCCTTAGGATTGATTGTCTTTCAGTCTGTTTACTCTTGGCTCATTTCAACCTAATTGAAAGGGATCATCATCTTGAGAGTTTTTTGCCATATCACAGTGTGAACATACAGTTTACTTTTGGTATGGTAACAGTATGGAGTAACAGGCAGTCAGGCTAGTGAATAATGTTACCTGGGGATATCCTAGCAGTATGAGGGTTTGTAAGTTCATGATGCTAACACACACAAAAAGAAATAGCTGGACATCCGAATCCTTTTTAAATCATCATTTTTGAATTGTAGGTTTTTGTGAAATGATGAGCGCTTATTTCCCCGACTTCGAATCGATTAACCATGCGACTGTTTACCAATGGATGTTTGAATTAGCATCGAAACTGCAACAATCTGGTACTGAGGAGGATAAAAATATCGAAGTGGATATTTCGTTGCCTGAGATTTTACCGAAAACAAAATCCAGGTATGTTTATTTGTTTTATTATTGATTAAGTGGGATAATGATTTTCCAGGTCATATATAACTGTTTTTAAACTGTAAAATCTGTGAGAATACAAGGAAAATACTGTTTTTCTCCATTATTGTAGAATTTAGTTACAGATTTGACACCCACTATTTATTCCAGATTATTATTTATTCCTTAGTAGATTGTTTTATGTTTGAAATGTATATAATATCTTCATGGAACTTCAATTTTCTTCCACGTTCTTATAGGACTGATGGTTATAACACATCCTTATAAAAATGCTTTACAAACATTCATTTATTTTTTATTATGGTGGAGAGTAGTTGAGAACACTCAAAGTAATCAAATATGGAAGAACTTTGTCCAATCCAGACCTTTTCGCGGTTTCGCTTTTCGTCAGTGTATAAATCGGGCTTGTGACAAGTCTCGGCAGCACACGTGTGGTTAACGTAGTGAGATATTAGTTTATTATGGTGAATTCGTTCACATTTAACTTTGTATATTGTTGAGAAAATGTTCAATTGAGACAACACAAACTGAGATATTGATTTACTAGATGCTAAAGCGATCTCTTAGTAAGTCATATGTATTCGAATTGGCTACCAATGTCTTATGCGAAATGCAATCAGTTAGCCAGCAGATTTCATCCACTTTGTGGAGCACCTATTTGCCCTATTTCAACAGTATAGGCTAATCGATGTAGTTCTTAGCACCATATGGTGCTGAGAACAATTGTTCCATGGTTCATATCACACTGCCGAAACCCATCATGATACCTTCAGAAATCTTCTTGTTTATATTAAATTATCCCTACTTATGCTAATCTCCATTAAGGACCCTAAGTATTACCGAAGAAGAAGTTCCGAAAAGGACGCATAAACTGTCAGAAGTCAGCGATGGTGGATCGACGGATAGTTCGTGCTGTGATTTTTCTGACGAAATGGACGTTTTGCAAGAGATGTTTCCTACAGTTTGTGCCATTGAGGTAATCATTTAAAAGCTTTATTGAAAAAGTTATTGAAGATTTGTAGTCAATTTTTGCATCTGCATCTCTGTACCATTCATTCCCAATGCGTGTTTAACAGGACTAGTATTTGAAGTTTCTTGCTATATTCGATACTTTGTATTTCATTTGTAAAAGTATCACATAGAAGTTCACAGTGTGAATAGAATTCAAATATTGTAGCAAACTTTGTGTTTCATATTACTCGTATGACCATCAGCCATTTATTTCGCAAAATCGTTTGGAAAAATGATGGTTTATTCATGATGATGACTGATTCCTTCAGATGTAGACTGAAAAAAATAATTGTGCTTAAAAGAAACCAGAATTGAACACAAAAATAATTTATGATTCTAAAAAAAATAGATGTCAAAAAATATAAGTACATTCTAAAATCACTAGAAAAATGAGAATTATGCACCAATCAAATTCGAAACTTTTTTGCCAAACACTTTAAATATTTTTTTACTTCGACAAGAATGATTTGAGTAGTTGAGAATATGATTCCGACATTGTCTTCATAACAATAGCAAAGCATGCAAGTATGAACCTAGATGTACAAACATGTTAGAACTTTAGAAATGTGTCTAGTGATATACAAAACAAAGTTCTAGATCATTTATTTTTTATTATATACCCAAAATGCACGAAGAAAAAATAAAAAAAAATTAAAACGTCTCAATTTCCTTTGCTTTTTCTTTTTGCTGCCAATAAAATATTTGTTCCATTCAAGGTTAAACACTGCCTTACCATAGCAGCTGGCGATATTGAACGTGCTACTCAAATACTGATTGATCGCCAGGAGAATGGTCAATGCCTGAGCCCAAACAGCTCTTTGACTATTCAAGTCACCAAGAAAACGATTGATGATTCTGAATTAAAAAACCGCATCATCGAGCGATATTCTTACATCGACAAGGATGCCTTCAACAAGGAACATCGACCAGTCGCCCCTAAAGTGGAACCTAAAAAGCTTGTTCGATACAGGTAATACTCCATGTTACTGTTATAGAAGAACTATACAGTTTGATCATTAAAAGTATAACAGAGTCGATACTTTAAGAACATACAATCATGACCGATTTGTAATCCTACTTTTTTACAGATCCTATAAACATTAATCACTTCAAAACTCATATTAAATAATCTGTAACTTCTTTTTTATAGCAGCCATGTATTTAGGCTGCGCATTTGTGGATGCTTAGATACAAAAAAATCACCTAAGAGTTAATCGCCTTTTTTCATATTAACGTTAGTGCAGTTTTATTAAATATATATTCAATATATGTATATATTATATATATATATATATATATAACAAAAATTTAGCAAATCCTGTCTGATTCATTTTGGGACACGAAAAATTTCTTGGAAATAGTAAGGCGGTCTGAAAACTATCAAAAACGGAGAATGTGTTCTTTTTAATTTTGTTTCGAACCGTTAGCCCACTACTGATGTGTTGGATTCTATGAACTATTAAGCTTATTATTCTTTACCTCAGCAATCAATATTTTTCAAAATGGGGGCATGAATAGTTCATATCTATCACTTATCATCACTGGGAGCAAACAAGCGAAAAATTGACGTAGTAGGCTAGTTTTTCCCGAATTTCTAAATGCGAATTTTTATATCGGCTTCCATATTGTACATTAGCGACTCAATAAGTTATTGTCATAAATATACTTCGCATAAATAATTTTGAGTTGAATAGTATAATGTCAATTTTCTACAGGGATAACAAGATCGTGAGCCTTAAAGGCGAACGCTTCACAGAAGTGAAGAAAGGCGAGGACGTCGACGACATCTCCTTAAAGAAAAACAAAAAAGGACATACTCCGTAACCCAAATGGCCTACGACGAAGGCAATCCACCATTCGTTTGAGTTATGTGTTCCCAATCGCCACTGCGTATTTTTCTGTTGCTATTATTTATTCTTCTCGAATATTCCTCCGCTCGCGAAAGTGCGGTTATTTTTGAATTTCCTGGCTGCGTGCGGAGTTCCGTTCGAGCATTATTTATCAATCGTAGCGTGTTTCCCCTTTGAGGGATTAGGTGTATTAGGTAGTTACTCGTCGGAACATGTAGCCATATTAGAGATATATGCAATTCACACTGGTTTCAACTAGCTATAAGGAGCAAGGGTTAGGTTGGATTAGCGACCCACAATGACTTTTTGTGACTGTCGGTGAACTACTGCGCCAGTTCCTTTGCACTGGCGAGAAAGCATAGAGAATATGTCCGTTCAATATTTATTTCATTCAACAATATACCAGCGTGAATGACCCATAACCCATTGTGAGAATAATCCAAACCGGTAAACAAGGGACAAAACGGTCTAGAATGTCAAATTGGAGATCAAGAAACAAATGGAAGGTTTGTTGGATGAGGATTTGCCCGTGAATGTGATAAATGAAGTGGGATTGAAGATACAAATTAGAGTAAGAAATATCCGTTAAATTGTTTGGTGTAGATGATTTAAACTTAGACCCGCACCGCCAGCATTCCGTACCCGTATTTCTGTATGTTCCCACTCGGGTATGAGTTTTCAATCCTTCATCCCTGTTTTTACACATTCGCAGATGATGACATCCGATTAACATCAATCTTCCTAATAAATCAATATTCAAACACTTGGGTCTTCAAGATCTATCGGTAAAAACATTGTCCTACGTAAGCGGCATGGAATGACATCTCTCTCAAAACGTCAATATTGGCAACCACTAAAATTATGCTGTCATTATATAATTTAAATATGATCGGATTATTGAGCTTTAATTTATTTTAAATATAGTCCAGTACTCGTAATTTCTATGACGGCAATAGCCGACTTTCTGCACTACCATCCACTGCAAAGTTTTTTTTTATTGATCATATATGGACTCGGTTGTTTATAATGTGAAAATATGGGACCAATGACAGCATTACTCTCAAAAATATTTGTGTCATGTAATCTTGCTGATAGTCTGATATCTACAATTATATTACATTATCTGGAATTGAAGTAATCCAAATTAGTATATATTCATGATTTAGCATTTACTCATGAAATAACATCAAAGACATTTTAATGTTGTCATTTGAAGAGTGATATGTATAGTTCATTCCTCGTTCAATATATTGCCTGTATTGATCTAGGCTATCTATTGAAGAACGATATTCAAGTGACTGACCTCAAAAGATATCCATCTCTTTGTGGTAAATTTGACTGTATTATGCAGATAAAAAATTAATTACACAACTTTTTATCTGTATGATGGAAGAGTTTCACCAAGTAAGAGCATTGACAATCTTCATTGACTGTATTAGTTTAAACGATATACATATTTTTTTTAAATTACATTTTGATTTTTGATTTATCAACAATAAAAATGCATCGTCTATTTTCTAGCCATCCATAATACTTTATAGTAAGATCTTGTTTGAAAGCAAAACTGTTTCTCTGGAGGTATTCAAAAATTTCAATGTCATCATTCCAAAATTTAATTTTTCATATTTTCTAGTTTGAAAAAGATATTTCAGTCAATCGATGTGGCTTCAAAATTAACGGCTAGTAGAAAATATACTAAAATAAAAACATGTTCTTATTACTATATTACTGTTGCTGTTCTGTTACTGGATGTGGAAAAATAGTTTTAGTGGCATATGTGAGTAGAAAATAAGTAAAAAATAAAAAAAAATGAGGACGCCCTTATCAATTCGTGATTGTAATACCAATATATGAATGAAATGACATTTATTAATATCAAAGGCAAATTTGTTGTATCACTTTCAGTTTTTGGTGTTTAACACTCAAATATAGAAAAAAGGATTTCGTACTTTATAGAAAAAAAAACTTGTTCTATGTTCCAAATGACGCATTTTATCAGCTCCTAGGATATATACCTGTACCTGTATAACCCACACACTGAATGTTATCGTCTATAGTGATATGGCAACACAATATCTCTCAATGTGAATCTCTTACATTCGACTACCAGATAAAATAAAAAATGTGATCACCCTTCCTTTACTTGTGATACCGTTGAAGTCGCTTAAACTGTTCACCTAACATCTTGCTCCAAGTTTATCGTACACCTATAGTATTATTAAGTTAATAAGCTAGTCAAAATGTTATATTTAATGTGTGTCTCGTGGAATGTTCTAAAATATTCAATGTTTCAATTATTATACTGCTGAGTGTGATTCGATATTTTATAATATCATAATTTTAAGATTGTGTTCCTATCTTTGACTGTTTCTATAACAGCAACTGGTTTTTGTTGTTGTGTTATTAGTAAGATAGGTTTACGTGTTTTATTCACTTGGAAGTAACTTACAGGACTAAAGTATTATTCAGTTCCATGGCATGTCAAGTATCATATTTTTTAGTAACTATGTACTTTGATTATAATATCGTTAGTTTTTTAAGTTTTTTTTATTTTTGTATTGATTTTTATATTTTACCATAATCTATTTTTCCAAACTTTCACTGATGCATCACATCAATTAAAATTTTTCAACATATATCGGAATTGAAATTCTCGTATGATACATAGATTTCTCACAAACTGAATGACATCAACATACCATATGACTGTGTAATTGTTAAGCATACATCAACCAAACACAAAAAATTTAAAAGGAAACAAAAGTCCCACAAGTGACCGCTTGTCGTTAGTGGTAAGCAGGTAGTATGTGATCTAGGAAAAGGGCAGCGGCAAGCACCCTGATTGGGTAATGCAGCAAGTCTCAAGGGGGCATTCCATTTGTTTGATTTTCAGAAAGTAAAGTAATTGGAGAGGGACCTTTAGTGGGGCCCACTAACTTACCAAAACTTAATTTTGTATTTGTAACTTTTGTATTTTCGCACCTTCTGTGAGAAAATGGTGAAACTTAATCTAAGAGTATGTATTTAGAGGGATGCGATGATAGGAGTTTGATAACATTTCAACAGTATTGCTAATATTTTTCTTCCTAGGAGAAAATGCTGATATTGTTGTGAATATTATAGAGCATTTCATCTCATTGTTAGAATAAGACTACCTGTGATTTTTCTAAATATTACTCAACAGCACACAATTGTCTGTGTGCTAGGGTGTATATTATATTTTTCCTGATGAAAAATTATTATTTTATCAAATTCGATTAAATCAAACTGACACGATTTTTATAAGTTGAAAGTATTGTTATTTCCTTTGCCAGTTTAGTTTAATAAACTGAAATTTTAATTATTGCATTCTATTTATAAAACTACCGGAAAAAATAGTATTTTTGTGAAATGAGGATTTGAACCATATTCCCATTTTCAGAGCAAATTTGCGAAATGTTTGGTTAAGTCATATAATGAAAGCATTTTGCATAAAGGCGACGTTTCCATTTATTACATGCTTGTTGCAGATAACTATAACTTTTTGTGTGACATCAAACTATTCTTAAGATACCTGGAGATATGGCTCGGGTATAAAGTAAATCGCAGAGTCAGGCTGCTGAAGTGTTTGCCCTGTATCTCGGCAACAATACGCATTTGACAAGAAATCATTCTGTCATTTCAAAAAATCTGTCAGTTAATAACAATTGGTTGATTCAAAGTACGTCTAACAATAGGTAGTGGAGATATGCTGCCTCTATTTCAGAATCTGCTGCCTTTGAGAGTTACATATAGAAAAAATTCTCAACACGCCTCGCAATTCTTAGGATGACGACCCAAGTTCTTCGCATTTTGTTTTTGGTAAATTAAATCTCTGGTAAAACCGTCAGATCAATATTCAAGAATTTTATAGATGGCAGATTTGTGGTAGAACCCGTCAAAATCATACAGGGACACAAATATCCGAGAGATGATCCAGGCTATTCTTTTTAATTGCAAAATAATTAGGTTTGTCTATGAATCAAATTTCATTTCATTTCAATTTCATTTTCAAATTTTAATCAAATACGTTATTATTTAAGATTTTATGAGCTCTCGTAGTATTTATTTATCTCAAAGTAGTGGTAAAACTTCTTTTTTTGTTTGTTGATATTTGGCTAATTTGTTACGTTATATATGAGTATATAATATCAGATCTTTTCAGAGGCATTCCATATAATATTGAAGATCTAGTATAATAATAATAAACAACTTTTATTTCGTAGTAAACAAAAAGATCTTATAATGAATATTAGACTGATGGCGGAGTCTAGCCTAGGGCTACATAACTCAATTATCAGAGGGCAATGAGCCCAACACTAGCATGAAAATGATAAAAATAATGTTATAAATTACATTAAGAGTTGGCCGTGCATAGGTAGACAACAAAGAAACAATCACAACCAAGTGAGTACAGGACTCCTCCTGTACTCACTTGATACTCCATCAAAAAGAAATGTCAAAGTATATACAGAGCCGGATGAAGAAGCAATCCCAGTAAATACCTATTTTCTCTCATATAGGGATTTTTTCAATTTGTATTTGAACTTATTTATATTCAATAGCTTGAACTCTTCTGGAAGCCATTTATAGTTCTTTATAGCATTAAAGGTAAAAGATCTTTGAAACATCGAGGTATTGTGTTAAGGAAAAGTGAAATCAGTGTTGCGTCTAACATTTTAAGTGTGAACTTTGTAGCGTGTTATGAATTTTCTGTGTAGATTAGTGGAAATGCTGCAGCAACTCTCTTGGCTTTCATATTAATCCAACCATATTCTTTGAGCTTGTGGGAAATGTGGTCATACTTTCATATACAGCAGCTGTTCTGAACCTTCTGTATACGCGGTTTAACTTGTGTTAAGCAGGGACCATAAATAAAATCGCAGTAGTTGAACTGTTGAAGTGACTCAATACCACGAGTTCGCATAACATCTTTTTGATTTTAAAACCATGTATATGCCTATTGCTGTAAATTAGCTTTAAAGACGCGTATGATTTACTTATGACAGATTCTATATGTTGGGAGAAACGCAGTTTGTTGTCTATAATTAAACCCAAATTTCTAGCTGAATCACTCGTATCTAATAACTGGTCACCTATTTTCATATAATACCTATTTTTCTTGCTACCGAAAAAAAATGACTAGACTTACTCGAATTGAGTTGTAAGTTATGTTCCTGAGATAGTGTTGAAATATACCTAGTTAAGTTCATTGTTGAGAATTTTTTCAGTAACATAATAATCGCATATCTTGAAGCTGAAGTACAGCTGCGTGTCATCAGCGTACGCTTGAACCTTAAAGTTTTTCAAATTATTTAGTATATCCGCAGTATAGATGATAAAGAGCAGAGACCCCAGAATGGAACCCTGTGGAACACCAGATAATATGTCTGTTCTAGTAGAATATATAGTATCAACAAGTAAAATTCAAATATTTCTACATATAGACAAGTCAAAAAGAAGAAGAGAATATATATGAAAAAATGGAGTCAAGTAAATCAGGTGTCAGGCTTCCCCAACTGCCAACCTATCGGCCTGTGCAGCAAGCACTTAACATGCAGTTTTGATGCATGGTGTTGATAAAAATTTACTAGGAAGGACTATTAAATCTGGTTTACTATGAAGAATCCCACAACTGGCAGTGACATACTTGGAAGCATAGAGAATTCTGCAATAAGTTAAAGTATCTATTTAAGGATGGTGGTGTTGTCATGGTTGGGCAACATACTGGACTTGCAGGTCTGATTAGGAAGAATATGGACTATGAATAGTGCTGATGATATAAAATGTGTGCCGTGTTACCCATTAGAAGGTCTTTTGTGCGACAACCATCAATATTGTTGAAGTATTGTCACTCATGAGAATACTTAATTTCATCCGGACCCACGCAATAAATTACAGGCAAGGCAATATTATTCTGAAACAAATTGACGCGAAAAACTGGGAAATTTCAGAGGTGATGTTCCTAGAAGTTTGTTCGAACTTCGATGTGACGGGCATTTTTCCGACAGTCATGGGTGTCCAATGCTGGGCTGGAGTGGGCCAGCATGCAGTATGTTGGATTCCTATGCAGACTAGTTACGTTTCGACTGTTGTTTGAAATTCGTTGATTTATTCTACAATCATCTGCACGTTCAGTTCAGCTGAAACTATATAGAGAATGGAAGTCCTAAACACAACTTTTGAAAGAACTGTACTGCAGGTCTGCTGACCAGAGAATTATACCAACCACATCATCTATTGAAGAACTAAACAAACACCACCGTTCGTTCGCTACACACTAGTGGTGCACATCAGATCCGGATCCATTTTCAATTCAGCTCAGATCCGAAATTCTAAACGTGCACAATCCGGAATTAAAGTTCGTATCTGAGATCCGGATCAAAGTTTGAAATACGAATCCGGATACGGGATCCTTGTATTCATTTTTGCCTATAGCTACTTGACTTATTTTGAGAGCATAAGTATATACTCCCTACAAATTTTCTTTGGCGCTGGACGTTTTCCCGTTATATTTTATCTTGTTGGTTTAGTTTCCGTGTTTCGTGAGCTAAACTTGCAAGGCAGAAAGTTGATCATTGTTTTGTTTTGTCACGGATCCGAAATCTAGATCCGGATCTTTCCTTTAAGGATCCTCGATCCGTAAAAAATTGGGATCCGTGCTCCCTCTCAATCGCTGACTGACTCAGGGATGATTCAGGTTACACCGTGCCGGAGCAGGGCCGGGGCACGTTCAAACATTCATAGTATACTTTTTACTGAACCAAGTCATAGTACACCGGGCCCCGGTCAGGGCACGGCGTCGGAATGTTGGTGGGTATTCTTTCCCGGCTCCGGCGCGCCGTAGCATGAATGTGTTCACCGGGTGTCAAGAGGGCAGGCGACGAGTCCAGTGCTACCAGATCTACTGCTTTTCCTCGTATAATACTAAGCTTTGAAATAGAGCGAGAAACTTTTGAATGTTTATTAATTCTACGAGTATGGTGTGGTTTTAAGGAAATGTTATGAATCAATACAATATTTATCATGCCGTATTCTGAGAACCAAAAAATTATTGAAGGTTTTGTTAGTTATTCAATGGAATTTTCATTATTCCAAGAAGTTAGACACAAAATTCACATGAATTAGTATGCACATTTATAAAAACAAACAATTTTTGAGATTAGGTATTTTTTTCCAATTTATTTTCTATCTTATGTTGACATCTGTGTTTCCGAGCATTCAAACTTTGAAGTGGTTCGGTCGTAGCAAGCAAATTGAATGCTCTCAAGAATTGAGTTAAGAAAGGATCCTCTTAAATATTTTTTCGAAATCAAAACTGAATAGAAACTTTAAAAATTTGGAGAAGCGTAACTTCAGAGCTTTCAAAAAAAGCAGTAGATTTAATGTGGCATTACATTCTCCCCATACTTCATCAAATGAGATTACTGATATAACACGACGATAAAAACATCCAAAACACCTATTATCTCACATTGGAATCACAATACTTTCTCGCTTTGTTTAAGAGATTGATTGGATAGATCGTCGGCTGAAAACCGCTACACACAGGTAATCGGTAAACTTCAAACGAAACATTGGAGGAATTTCACTCAGGGCAGTCAAAAAATGTGACTGTGCAACTGATTTTTCTAATTCAGAACTCAGCGTCTGGTAAAGTTGAATCACTTCATTCCATAGTCATTTGTTATTTTTATAACAACTGACTATGGACCTTTTCAGAAATATAAATGAATGAAATCTATGACGTAGTTCGCCGTATTTAATCGCATCGTCAAATGTGACATAAGCAATAATGTATTTATATATATATATATATATATATATATATATATATATATATATATATATATATATATAATTAGTTATTCACTCATTAACTACTAAATACTTAAAAAACAGACTAATTACCAGGTTTATAAGGTCCTCTTACATTCATAAACCCAACAAGTGACACTCTCCTTCATTTTACTGTTGTCAGTACAGGAGAGATGTTGAAGGATAGTAAAAAAAATACATACCAAATCAAATCGCATATATTGAGAACAAAAAAAAAAACAGGAAAACTGAAAACAAATATTTGGTCGGTCAAAATGTCGTGATATACATACAATTTCCTAGCTAAAAATTCTAACATATTTTTTGAAAAATTCCAGTCTTCTTAGGAATGCATTTTTTTATTAAACAAATAGCTACCAAAATAAACACGACAAAGTCATAAAACTAAAAATGCTATATCCTACAAGAAACTAACTTCATATGCAGTATATTATTTACATGGAATAAACACTGATGAAATTAGTTTTTCGATACATGTTAGGCCGAATGACTACTCAGTAAAATTATAAAAAAATATAAAAATAATGACTTATCTTTTACCTTACAATCCAACGAAAAATGCATATTTTTCTTACACTAGTCCAAATTTGAATCTTGGAAATAATGACTGAACATAGTTGTTAATACATTTTTAATAAAAAGCGCATTTTGAGATAAAAATGTTCACATCAGTATAAGAAAAATAGCTTCCAAAAATATACATGAATTAGATAAGAACTTTAAAGTCCTTGCAATAAGCATATTTACACTGTCAGAATTGATTAAATAAATATTCATGTATCATCGGCAATAACAAACTTACATATTTATAGTTGTCCACGAGAAAGAGAAATTAACTCAATAACAAAGATATTTTTTTCATCGAACTGTGACGTGCAGATGGTATCCTATGAAATTATTATGATAATCGGCGATAATATCAAGTTTGTTAATTGTCACTGATACACAACAAAAACAATATACAAAAATATCCACATTTAGGCTGAAATACAAAACAATGTTGTCGATGTGAATTTATACAGGAAAATATATTCGAAAAAGCTGCAAGTCGTAAAACATTTGAGCATAAAAAGCGTAATTGAAAGATCGTTGTTTGCAAAATATATCGATTGTACACGCAGATGCTGAATTCAAATTACGGTACAAAAGTATAAAAGTATAAAAGATATTCAATCTACGACATTCACTTATCTAAATTACATATTCATTAATATGTATATTATTTTTCTACAACCATGTATTAAATGCACCATAATATTTAATGAGATTCAAAACAGATCATTTACTAATATTCATCAAGAAATTTTTGGTACTGTCAAGGTACACACAAGACTGCCAAGTTAACGGTTCTAGATGAAAAAAAATAAGTCGTGTAACCAAATCTCATTTCAAAAATAGAAACTTAGAAAATTGAGACACAATTCAATATTTTGAAAGCGATCATCAACACAAGGCGGTGACAAGGGGCGTGCAGTAACATTTTAATGGAAGCATTTTCTTCAAAATATCTATTTGTGATGCAGTTAGATTATTCAATGACTTTTTGCAAAATTGTCAAGATGTCAGTATAAAAATAAAAACGTCCATATTCTAACATGCTTTCATGGAGTTTATTTTCATTCAATATTGGACATAATGAGCCATTAAGGAGAGATTTGAACGCTTCTAACTACTAAACTAAACTATATAATGATTGCGCTGTACGATTTTCGGACACATTCTTGAAACTTAATAATCGCTCTTTAGTGATGTTTCGTCTAGAATAGTAGAAATGTACCGCAGAAATTATTTCATTTTGATTTCGAATCGAATTTTCGCGTTAAACGCTGACTGCTCTATAATTGATTTTTAAACAATCATCAAATTAAGCCATCAAACCAAGTAAACTTCTATCCTTCTATTGGAAAAAATCTGAAAGCCCCTGTTTCATAATGACATTTAAATACAAATTAGTTCTGTCCGAGAAAACAAACATCGATGAGTAATTTTATTTTTCTTTTTTATTGACTAGTTCATTGTGCAACTATGCTTGTCAAGCACGTGTTCAATTCTTGTTTTGCCAAATAATTTTACTTCAGACTGCTGATATGCATTCAGCTGATGCGCGGTATAAAGATCAATAACTTTCCGTGTCTAGACACATTTCATTTTAGGAGATATTTAGTATTTAATAAACACTGATTTACTTGCTTCCATGGACTGCACTGCCCTGTGTGTGATGCAACACAACTCTCTGGATTCATACCTTTGAAACTAGATGCATAATAAAATATAAAAATTTATAAAAATAAAAGTATAATTTTAAATCTCGTGTAACAGCCAACCTTATGTAAGACCAAGAGTACCAGTCAGCTCATTTCGAATGGATTAAAGTAACCTAATTATAAACCAATCACAGAAATTGTGAGTTACTATTATATTGATTGGTTAGTTCGAGTTCTTTTCTGAAACTAAATGTTATAACTGTTCAAGAAAACAACAGGTAGTTGAATATCATGACGATCAGGAATTTGTGCACTATTGGAGTTGTTCTTGAAGTGGAGTCAAATTCAATCAGCTCCCTGTAGTTAATATTGGGTACGGACGTTTCTAAAAGAATGCATGAATTAGTTAAGGTATGCATTTCCTCTCATTTATCCTTTTATATAGCTTATCGTGATAAGCTTTATGCTTTTGAGTGAGGCTATCTATAAAAAATACCAACTGATGTATCATGAAAAAACTTCTTAGCTAAAAAGATGTTTCGGTCTTACAATACAACCACATAGTCACAAGTACTTGATTAAATTTAAATTCCTTTAAAGGGCAAAAGGATCCCTTATATATATATATATATATATATATATATATAATGCGATATATCAATAATGTGCAAAGTTTATAAATATCTATCTATTATATCTTGTAAGAATATGCTACATGAGGAAATTAAAGTATCAAGAAACATGCATAAACCGTACAGAGTAAATTACTATAAGCAATATTTACATTAAGAAAGCTTTAACATCAGATAAAACGATTACTTATTCAGACATTAACGAGCTTGACCACATAGATATATCTTATACCCATTACAAGACAGAAGATGACAATTCTAAGTGCATGCATATGATACAAGAAGTTGAACCAATATTGTAAATAGATGAAAAATATCCATAATCGCAGTGATAAAGTTAGTAATAAAAAACCAACAAAAACTTACCTAAACATGAATATGATGAACATAATCAGTAATGCTGCATTACTGGTCGATACTACAGCTGCCACACTATACTTAGCAGTACCACAGGCAGGGGGACATACAGGGATGACAGTTTCTATACACAAAAACAACAGAAATAATGCAGGCGATGCAAAATGAAGATCTGTACTACATGATCACAAAATGCATTACACAAATACTTAATAAGGTACACAACTGTGATATATATCTCTTTCAGTTCCAAAAATATAGCCATTCAATAATGAACTAATGATTCAAAACCATGGACAGTGAATAAAACTTCCAATGTTAAGGTTATATCCATTATTTTTAGTAAAGTTTGGAGATTTTAATTGAGCATAATCTTTTAATAAAAAATATTATTTTCCATACATATTGTTTAGTTGATAATATCGTAGCAGGAAATAGAAGTGTGATCAGTTATTTTTGAGACTAATCATATCATATCTATACAATCAATCATAAACGACCAGTACTTAATAGCGGTTCTGAAGCTATTCAATATTTTCACACAACTATTCATATGCACTTTGCAATCAATATCCAAACACCAGAATAATAAAGAAAAAAACATACCAAACAGCTCCACCCTCCCTTCTGCAGTTCCCAGCTTATTCGCCGCCTTGCAAACATATTGTCCATACTGTCGCTTTTCTATTGTAATCACCCTGAGTGTGGTGTCAGTGAACTCGTCTGCTACAGCAAAGTGAGATATCTTATAATGCTGATTGTTGGAGAGTTGGATACCTTCCTTTTCCCATGTTATAGCTGGAGGAGGATATGCTTCTACATGGCACTCTAGATCCATGTCAAACTGGAGAGCTTGGCCAAGCCTGGGACGCGGCACCACTACCACTGGGGCAAATTCCACCTCAACAGCGATATTTCCTATACAAACAAAGGTGATTAGAAGGTTTGATAATATGTACTTTTGAGGTATCACCTCGAATTCAAATCCGAAGTGTTATGTTTGAAAGGAGGTACTTTGCAATTGAATAACGTGATTATTTTAGTATTGTTATTGATATCAGATATATAATGATGATCTAGATATTTCTTATTTTACGAAAAATCAACTAAAAACTTTCCTCTCCACAGAGAACTATTTATTCTTTGTATATTTTCCTCCCCTCAAAGGCAATTAATGTGTGTCCCATTCGTATTCCTTAGGTGCCAGTTAACTTACACAACATATTATATTTTAGAGATGCAAGGCAGAACATAAAATCAAAGTAGTGTCGTCAAAAAACGAAAAAATATAAAAAAAAACAATATTTATTTTTGGGTAGAATCCAAATTTCAGTGGGAGTTATGAAAAATTGGTGGTGCTAAAAGGCGCTCTATCATACATGGACGTTCAATACCAGATTCACACTGTACTTGTTAGAAAGACATATAATGATAAGATTTATTTCAATAGCTATAGACTGCTTATTTAGAGAATAATAGTTTAATTTTGCGATACATTCGACTTATGAACATAACAAATTTTCGATGCATTTTCCACTTTTGTTTTAGCAATCAATGCTGCATTTTAACTAAATAATGATCATAGCTGTGATACTGAATCATTTCATGGCTCAATCTATGTCAATAATATACCTTCAATCCTCAATTTGTTAAATGATTATATATATTTTTGTTTTACTAATACATATTGACAGCCTCTATAAAATTTATAATTAAATAATAATGAAAGTGCTATTTGGGTTCTACAAAATGGCATCAGGTAAGTTGTGCTTGTATTTTAGCTTTAGTGCAAGTTTATTTGAGATTTTGTTCACACTACTGTGGATCAAGTTTGACACATAACATAACATTATGGTAGTTTTAAACCAAAGAAATGGGTTCATAAAAACTATGAGCAACTGATATTCAGTTTTTGACTCATATTTTATCACAATTCTAGTGGCAGTTATTATATTGACTTATTATCACACACCTCACAAAAGTGAAAAATAATGGTTCCAAAACCAAGGTTTTGAATTTCTTCTTCATTAAAGAAAAATTCAAGATTACAGCCTTATTTTTTGAAGTTCCCACTGCTAATTATGTCATCAGTCATCTTCCACTCCTTCCTATTGTAGGATTACATGAATGAAGGACTGATCCTAACATTTACCCAAGAGATCAGTTGTGAAAATTCTAGAAGTTTCAACTTCTACTTTCCCAAAATAAGTTTAAATCCCCTAAAATTTTGTTCAAAACAGATTGCACCAAAAACGAAGTGTGAGTGGAGTGTTTTATACCTTTTTTATCACTTCGCCATCACTAAACTGTTGCTAAAAAATATAAAGCTGTTCAATCAAAAAGTAATCAAAATTACACTAACTTTTGGTTCCTCTGCCAACTCCATTCTCAGCAACACAGTAGTAGGTACCTCGGTCTTCTTTGCGGATGGCCTTGATCTTCAGTACATTTCCCCTATAGATAGAGCCTCCTGTAGGTAAAATGGCATTGTTCTCGCGACGCCACGAAATTCTTGGTGGAGGAAATCCACCAGCATAGCACTCCATTTGTACAGCTGAAAAAATACAAATAATAAGTTTTATCCAAATAAGAGATCTATAATCATAATTTAAGTCCTACTAAGGGAAGGCGTTGGAACAGAATTAACACAAATGTATATTACATATTTTTATTCACAGTAAGGTACTTTTGTAAACTTTGCTAAGAGGAAAATTTCGTTTTGGAATTCGAATCCTGTCTGAAACTGTTATGCCCAAATACCTTCCTTACATCAAAATGTATTACCACAGGAACTTTTCTCAGGCTAACTTCACAAAAGTGCCTCACCCTGTGAATAATAAAATATACAATATACATTTGCCCTTACCTAATGTCAACGCTATTCCAGAAGCAGTCTGAAAACATTCAAGCTTTCCCCAGAAAGGACAATGTTTTACCAAATTCCATTACCTAACCTCATTCCACCATATTAGAGACACAATGGAAGTTTTCAAACAGTAAATATCTCTGAACATGATTTAATAACAGGTTGCTGCATCAAACAATAATAGAATCCACTATGTAGGCCATATGCATCACAGCTATTTACATGCCATTCGGAAAGATTCTATAGTCATAAATTTGCATCTATAAATTTGGAACACACACTTGGTCTAGCAAAAATTACGACTTGACTGTGTAGCTTAATTAGTATTATTTGCCCGGCAAGCGGACGGTGGTTGATTAGAATTCCGAGGTAGGCCAGGTTTTATATAAATCTATAAATGCGAACTTATATAATCTCCATCTATAAGCTTTGCACGTAATTAACTGTTATATATATATATATATATATATATATATATATATATATATATATATATATATATATATATATATATATATATATATATAGTTAATTCTATTATGATTTGATGTTGAAACGTGTTTAGATATCTTTAGTGTTTCAAAGCATCGCGCTGTGCTTTTAGCTGGCTCAGCACTCGGGACTACCTGCGTAACTCAATTACTAGGGTCTAAACAGTCATCAGAATATGAGTGGTTCGTATCTGACCGTACGCCCGATTTTTTTCTACGATTGGTCAGTTTTTACACAGTCACAATCATGTAGATTTGAGATGCTCTTACTTGGTGAAACTGTCATGCAGATAAAAAGATTGTGTAATAAACACACAGTTTCACAAATAACTCTTTTTCTTTCAGTTCATCTGTGCGTGTAATGTTAACCAATATTATTAAACACACCAAAGGTTGTTTTGTTTAGACCTATTTATTTGAAAGGCAGTACACAAAATGTAATGTGAACAAACTCACAAAAATCTCATCTCAAACTAAATTGATTTAATGAAGACTAAGTAATTCATGGGTACCCTAATGGAATAATAATAAGCAACTAAATTGTTCGACAAAGAGCTCTCCCTGCACAAGATGTCTGGTAATTTATTTAATTGAATATAAAAGTTAATTGATATAAAGAGCAATATTCAATAATGTGCATGAAAGATATTTGAGATACGTTTTTTGAATGTATTATGACGTTCACAATTACGAATATCCGTGCCACTCATTTCCGTTGGCCTGTTTGTCGGCCTAATGTAGCAAAAAATATCAAACTTCATTTTTATGATTCTTGAGTTTCAGGTCATTTCCAATTTTTTTAGAGGTGTTTAAATTTTTCAAACTATAACTTCATTTTGGTATATTATTGATGTTATTGTGTAGTCAAGGTTGTTTTTAAATTTACACAATTTAATTTTTGAATAATTTGCAAGCAGCAGATCATTTATAACATAAAATTCATATCCAATGAACATCAAAACATGAATTTCATGATTTCCTTAAGTTACTTAATAGCCCTGACTGATATTACATTTGCAACATTCTAAATATTACTCCTATCAAATAATTGAACCATAAGTTGCGACACCATATGCAAAATTGTTTTTTCAATATTTCAATGGTAAGCTTTGAAAATCAACAGAGTAGCACATGATGTTTATTTTTTACTTGTATGTTATCCAAAAATAGCCTCATGCATGAAGTTCAAGAATCTGAATGTATTTTACATTGTATTAGAAGTCTTCATACAATTCTTATTAAATTCTTTATACTAGAAGACAATACTTTCAAATGGAAAATGGAATCTTTAGAGCTTATTAACTACCAAGTCAATGTACTTGACTCCTTTTATTCAAAACCATTAACTGGTTTTAATAAATGATTATGTTAATACATAAGACTGACCTCACATGATGCTATGTTGATTCACTTATAACATCATCTATAAGCTTACTATAATTTGAATTTCAAAGTTTAATCTAGTTGAAAAATCCAAAATCCACTACTCTTATTTCTATGCAATTACCTTCCCCTTCTGATACTACAACTGATCTAGTTGAGTTATCAGATATAAATGGTGGTCTCCTCACTTGTAACTCCACTTCTGCAGCCACTTTGTTGCTGGTAGATATCAGAATTTGACATGAATATATACCTGCATCAGTTTCTTGAATATCTTTTATTTGCAAAAGATATGTTGAACTACGCTGAAATCATTAAAAAATAAGTTTCACTGTAGCTACAACATTATTTGTCCCTCTTTAATAGTATATATATATATATATATTAATAATTTTTTAATAGTGTCTGCATTTGTAGTATTTTTCCTTGATTGGTCTGAGATAATAGAATGAGAAGTTGATTAAGTTGTTATTTGAGAATAATATATTTGCTAAAACAAAAACAAGCTGTCAGAAACATATTCAAGAACCTAAGTAGGTCTTAAGACATTTTCTGCATGAAATAAAATGAACAAAAAAATATTTTTTGGGAGGATCTGTATAATTGTATAAACCTAGCAACAAACCAGTATTTTCTAAATATCAATTTGACCTGAAATACCAGTAATAAATACAATTTTAATTTGTAAAATATTGTAATATGCCATATGTTTTCACTAAATATTATAGAATTTATCATTCATAATTTTAGCTACCCAAACTGTTTCTTCACAATAATTGTCCATATTACATTATGTACATTTTGCAGAACAATAATGTTTGCTTTCAGGCTGTTTGATATATACCAAAGGGCAACAAAGCACTGCTCATGAGGCAGATGAAAGGTTGAAATGAGTACCAGAGATGGACACCATTTGTCTAATTTACCATAAGCATGACATTGCCGTTTCACCTATTTCATGAATTCTTGAAGCAAACTCAACTTTTTCACAATTTGCACAGTCTTAATGTGTGTTGCATGATACATTGTACAAGGCATAACTTATTTTCAAGACACAGAAAACTAGTGATCACAGGGCGGTGCTGCTTTTCTTTACTGTGGTAATAATAAATTCACACTAAGGCATCATCTGAAATCCTCAACTACTAGCCATTGGTGACACAAAGGTGATAACATGTAGTAGGCCAACAGGGATCACTTCTTTGTCGGTTTGACAGATGTGAATTTAAGACTCTGATGCTACTTTAGCTCCGGAAAGACAAAGTGTTTTACTGATATCTTCTTTACATGAATCTGCTAAGGCCCATAAAAGTACCAATAAATTGCGAAATTTACAGATTTATACAACAGATTATAAAGTAGTATATTAAATAGCTTAATTTTCAGTGTTGCTAGAAATAATTGTTAGTCACTAGTGATTTTTTATGAAAGGTTGAATGTTGCCAGCTGAAATGGAATTGAAGTGCTGACAAAAAACAGATTAGATATCATAAAGGAGAAAAGAATATTTATCAATTCTTTGAGAACATAGATGGTAGAAGAGACTATGTGGTCATGAATGTCTATATTATGTCTGCATCCAAATACCATACAAAAATAATCTACTACCACATCAGAAGCTCAACTGGACCCACCAAGTATTACAAGTACACATTAAAGGTTGAAGTTTGGGATGCCCTATATTCTGTAGACATAAAATTATTGGTTTGGTTGCTGCTATTTGTATAAGTTTTTTTTAGTGATTGAAAATAAAATGTTCATGAAGTAGATACACTCATATATCTCCTTGATGTTATTAAGTACAATATTTTTTTATAATAAACCATAAATAAATAAACATGGTAAAAAATCAATTGTATTGATTTTTTAACCAGCAGCAACAATAAGCTTTGAAAAGTTCCCAATTAGTTTTATTTAACTTGTCCATGGTCAATTAATCATGAAAAAAATATGTCCCACATTAGAGAGTTTAAGATAATTTGAGTGCAAATCCTATCTTCTGTTAGAGCATTCAGGCTCAAAAAGGCGCACAAAGGATAAGATTGAAAATTATAAATGGTATTCCCATTGTTACAGTTGTGTTTTGCTATAAATAACCTTCACTTACAGGGTCATGTCTCAGTGAGAATCTAGAGTCATGCAATATCAAAGAACTTCCAGTAGAAATTGGTAAGGTATTCCCATTGTTCTGTTTATCCACTTTCATCCATACTACTGCATAAGTTTCTGCATATTGTACTGAACAGGCTAGCTCTACAGTGCCTCCTATGTCTTTTATTTGTGTCTGAGTGATGTATGATATTGTTGGGGATCTTTGGGATGCAGCTGCAAATTATATAATTTTTAAGAGTTGTATACTTATAGAGTATTTTGCTTTGAAGTTCAGACTACAATAAGTCCACTCTTCATAGCAAAGGGTATTTATTTGCATGTACTGATCTACTTTTCACTTGAAGCTCCTGTACATATGAATTAGTTTCAAACAAAAGGGTCTTAATATTCACAATTAACTCATATGTGCTACTCTCGATAACGGGCAAATGAATTATGCTTTTAACAGTTTTATTTTGGTCTTCATCTATGATTCACGTTTTTCCTACTTTAAAAATAACAAATGATTAACTGCAAGGACTCGCCCTAAATGAAGAAAAATTTCTGTTCAAAACAAGAATTTCATAAATGCATAGTAGAGGAATACACTTAGTCACTGAATGAGAGCTTAGGTGTAAGTTAACTATAAAAAGCACAATTTCCAATCAACTGTCCAGTAAACAATAAAAAGTAAATCAGCATCTAGATAAATATGTGAATATATACAACACTTAACTACACCCTTAATAATATTATGTTGCTACCTTATGATGAGTGATAAGAGTTAAATAATTAATAAATGTACTCACTTAATTTCAAAATCCATGCAAAACATAATAAGATTAGAGTCGCCATTTTTTTTAAAACCCTACAAACTCAAAACACAACCACAACTCACTAAACGGCCATCGACAACTACCGGACCACCATTGAACTACACCCATGCAGCATTGCCAGATTTCAGGATTATGATCCCCAGAAATGTATTCACCATTAAACCTTCATGTTACATTGCACAAACTTCAATAAATACTATAAAATGATCTTTTCAGGAAGTTCAGAAGGACAATCTCTTGTCACTTCGAAAGTCCTGAATATGAACCATTAAACTGTTACTATAACATTACAGAATATTTTGTTTCACAAATTGGGTAGTTTCTCATTCCACCATTCATTTCAAAAGAAAATTATGCTGCAACTATTATTATTCTATTAGCTGATATAGTGATATGACATGGGTTGTATAGGTATAAAGTAAACCACTACTTTCTTGTATGAGCCTCATAAGATATGAGATGTATGTATATTGTATATGTAACAAAATGGGAGCGACGATCGATAATAAACAGCACCAGCGATTTCGCTTTTGCTCTTGGACGACACACGTTACATGTTATGGCTCCAATAACACCCAAACACGAAGATGACAGTCTTGATCAAATCTTGGCGATCTGACAACATTGACCTGTGATACTTTCAAAACACTCATCCGTTATCCATGCTGTAGCCACACCTGCTTGTTCGCCAGTGGCGTGACATTTTGGTTATGATAAGAATCGGAATAAAGATTAAAATTATGTCAGTTTGGAGTTGCAGATTGTCAGTTTGAGAAAACTCAATAGCGTAATTAGAGTTTCGCGTAGGTTCTCAGTTCTCATCCCAAAAACTGTCCAATCGCATTTCGCCAAACCTTGAACTTTTAAGTAAAAATAAAAAAATGCAAATATTTCTAAAATACAAGCACGACATTATCTTGAACATTATTAATTCTTTATTAATCATGCCTGATTTAGTGTAGGTTCAAAACTAAAATAATAATTCTGATGACACTACAGCAATAAACTGCAGAGATGGTCATATGCAAACTTCCTGTATATTAGGCTTATTCGCACCAAGGAATCGTCAAATAACAATATAGATTGTATAGATTATTCTGCGGTTAGTGTTGGTTGAATTGAGTCGTGCGGTTTTGGAATGGGTGGAGTCGCATGACAATTTATTCGTTCTTTTTGGACAAACAATGGTAAAACCTTCAAAGTAAGGTATAGGTACAGCCTCGAATTTTACGTTACTAAAGTACTCATGAGTACTTCACAATGAGTAACTTAAGAAAGTATCTATATGATTCGAGTATGAGTATTTATAGGAAAAGTACTCGAAGCGAATGAGTAATGAGTATGTGTATTTCTGCTAATCATGATTAAATGCTATATTCAGGAAAACTAGAGCATACTGTAGAGTATAGAATACCTCCTCTCAACTAGCACCTAGCATCCCCAATTCTTGAATGTTGACTGCAAAGTAAAGTAATAAATCAAAAGGTACGTGCTGATTAAAAATTTCAGCAGACGTAGAAGATACTTTAAAGAACTGCTATATATTATGCATAAACCTACATACATCTGATCCATAAAACATAATTATACCCTTAAACAGACAAAAAACAAGATTGTATACAATTTCAATGTGAGAAAATAAAAAAATATCGTAGTTTCTAGTAAACTAAAACACTATATACATAAAAAACAATTTATACTTTTGAACACAGGTGATTGTCTTATTTTAACAACAAATTAAAAAAAACATCTATTCAAAATTAGTAGGTTTGAAAACAACGGTATCTACACAAATTATAGAATAAAACTTTGTCGTATTAATACAAAAATGATAATCCATACATATGCGCTGTACAGATGGTCTGGTGAAATAATATAAAGTGAAATAGTAGCGATAAAACATACCAGAAAAGCTGACACTTTCCTATGCACGCGTCGGTACTCGTCAGCTGCAGGAACAAACCAGAAGTACTGAGTAATTTGAACTATAGAGTACTCAAAATTTTCGAGGACTGTGTCCCAACAAAATGAATTTATTCAAAAGTACCGACTACTGAGTAATTTGAGTAGTCAGTACAATTTTTAATACAATTTACTCGAGGACTGCCCAGCTCTGGCGAAGAATATACTTTTAAGGTTGGGAGAGGAAAGGCTTTGAAAATTGGTGTACAAAACTCGTACTTTGTTGTTTTTCATTTGGTTGGGGAATGGATCATGCAGCAGAGGATCCCTCCCTTATACACGCCAGATAATATGTTTAGTAATTAAGTGTCCTAGGGACTTTACTTGTTTCAAGAAAGATAACCTTCTCGGGCTTAAATTCAAGTTTCAGTTTCAAGTTAGCACTTATGGTTTGAAAACTGGTTTTCGTCGTGACAACTCTTTTTCAAACTAATTCCCAAATACAATATCGTCATCCATACATATCAGTCCTGTTCAACTAGACAAATCTTGCAATACCTACCACCTCCACTTGCTAAGCTAATGGATGCATGGCAACTAATAATGCTGAGCAAGTTCAAGTAGTAGTTGCAAGTTCATATAATTTTGACATTAATCAGATGTAATAATGTCAAAATTCAAAGTTGTCTGCAGTTTGACATTTATACAAATATCAGGGCAAAATGAAACTAAATTCTAGTTCAAAATCTGAGGATTGAAAAGCATATTGACTATTATGAATGTACGAGAGTGAGGGACCCCACATTGATGCTGATGTAATAATTATTGGGGCTGGTCTTGCAGGATTAACTGCTGCATACAAAATCCTGTCGAGAGAACCATCATTAAATGTGATCATTCTGGAATCTACAAGTGAGTGTGCGATATCTAAATTGTTTTCAAAATTATGGTCTGATTATGGTTCATAGTCCTCTTCCAACGTCATATAAAGGAGATGTTACCGGAAGCATAGTGGGTGGTAGATATTTTTCATACATATATCTGGAAACTGATGACTTACCAATACTTTCAACTTTCTGAGTTCCACCTGTTTGTTAGTATGTCTGAGAACTGTCGACGCCTATAACTTGTGGAAAATCTTTTCTGATTATGATTTTATCATTATGTTAGTACTGAAGTAATGGCAGGATCGCTTTATTTAAAAACTGTTCTAGTAGTGGCAGGACAAAAAACTAAGTTGCTTAAAAAAACTAAAAGCTCACTTTTGTAGGTACCGTACTAAAAACAAAAAATAATTATCGAACCTATAATCTCTTTGACTGCCCCGTTGGTATATCCCATAAGGGTCTTTCTTACAAGCCATGTTTGTGATGAATTATGAGTGTAAAAGCTATGTGCCATTTTCAGCTATAGCAATAAATATTAACCATCAGCAAATTTATATACATAGTATATTTGAGTGATTGGCCATTCTTCATTTACTGAGCCGTTATATCTGTCATGTACATCTGGACTTTCTACTACTCAATTAGTGCATGATTTTGAAAGATTGATGTAGTAGAAACATATTTCAGAAAATCTCGGAGGCAGGTATCGGACGTTACGCATGCTCAGTAAGAATAAAAAAACATCTAGTTTTGAAGTGGCCAGCCCGTGGATCAATAAAGATCAGCATGAATTATTGGACCTACTAGAAGAGTTGGAAATACCAATCGTAAGCACCATACTCGAAGGCTCTGTTGTAAAGGAATGGAATGGCACGAAGATATGTAAGCATAGGCTGGGTATGCTCAGTGATTTGTCCTTTTCAGAGCAATTGGAACTAGCTCACTTTTTAGTGAAGGTAAGACTTATCCAACGTAGCGCGACATATGATCACATTTATGCTCAAATCTTATTCTAATAAAAAATTGAGTCAGGCAGACTACATCGGTAATTCCCTAACATTGATTGACCCCAGTTTTGATATATGCACCTAGCTAAATTCTTACAGTATGACAAGCTTTTCCGGACATTTAATAATAACATGTTTCTGTAAAAACGTTGTATCTTCCTATCATATCTTTCCCAATTTTCATTAAAATCAGAGTAGTAGTTGCTAATATTGAAACTTAGACAATCAGAAACGTTTGAAAGAATGTTGTTAAATAAAGCTATGAAATGTTTGCTATCACAATATCGCAAAGATATTCGAAGTTTGCATTTCATCTGGAAGTAGGTTAGGATATTCTGATACATAAAAGGACCCACGTCTCATTGGGTGAAATTTGGACAGTATTTATAGGTTGCACTAGGAAAATCGTGAGAGTTTATTTTTCATTTCACTCTCTTAATTAATGGAATCAAAGTTCCTCTAAATGGCCTTGAGCTCTAGGAATTCTTGGAAGCGGATTGTGACACCATACAGTATTTTTACTCTCGCCGCTGTACTTGGATTTGCTTGGCGAGTTGAATGTCTAAATGACAGCAAATAGCGTTCAAATTGCTCGATTCACTCAGGCATTACTGTGACAGATCTTTTCAAAATAGCGCAGTAATCAAGTCGTCTGACAAATAGTGACAAAAGTGAACATACTGTGATGACTACAAAAGACTAAAAAAGAGATTATGGATTGTTAAGCTCAACCTAAAATGACGTCTGTCACGGCGGCCTTGTTATGCTGAAAAGCTGTCTTATTTATGATGTTGCCAAGGGACATCCATATCCGTAATAAACATTAATTTCTATTGTACGATCCCTTCAGCAGGAAATAAAGGATGATTAAGTTAGATATTCTTGGAGGTAAGAATCTCAAATGGATATTGTCTAACAGGTGCAAAAAAACAACTAAAAACTATAACATTTGAGTGAATGGAAGAGTATCTATTTGTTATGGAGCAAACAAAACTTTGTACCTGGTGTGCAACAGAGAGGTTAAGTTCGGGATTTCTGGGTGAAAAGGCTATAAGCCAATAGTGAGTTTTTGGCTCATATCAATTTAGTTAAGAATGTTTGACTTTCCTACATCTTGGGAGGGTAGATCCAAAATTACCAGGTTTCCTTGATGGTAGATTATTGATCTCGAACATGTTTTATGAAATCTCTGATTATGAAATTCCAGCTTTGTAGATATCATTTTTCTACAACATTCTGTTACATGTTTTCACTAGTTTTTGCAACAGCAAAACTATGGTAGCCTTGCACTTCCATCACTGGTATTGCCAAAAAATAAAAATATTAATAGAGACTCTACATCGTTATACTTTGCTGATAAGAGCTTAACTGCTTTTTTTTAATGTCAAAATTTCTTACCGCATATTTGTCTTGTGATTGGCTTAATGATTTTAAGGACGATAAAGAAATTATACCTACAGAATTTACGGGTGGATAATGGAAATGCAAAGTGAGCAATCAAATTGATCACTGACTTTTCCAATGAAATCACAACAAATAATTATATTTGTTGCTTGTCGTAGGTGCTCATACAAAGAGAAACCATACGAAACTAAAGTTTTAATTTTTAGGGTATCTGCGACCATAGTTCAATGGCTCTTGACAGTATGAGCGGAAAGTATTCTCAAAGAAAATTGCTGATTATCCACTCCTTGGCAGGTAAATGGTCGATTTTACCTTCATCAGGTATGAAAAGCTTTAAGACGATTGCGCTACCTCTATACGTTGTTCAAATTTCGAAAATCTTTGAAACATGGGTCCTTTTGTATACAGGAACTAATATCCTAACAAAATACGAAATGGAATTTTGCATTAATCACAAAATTGAAGCAATCATAAATTTTGTAATGTAATGTTTTCCATATATCCCCCTGTTGAGCTAATGAAAATAAAACAGAGTAATTAATTGTTTTAGGTAGAAACTCATCGTTACAATTTGGAGAAAACCTGGGATAAAGCGCTCATCTCTAGGCTGGCTAGCATATCGTTTCAACAATTTATAGACCAAAATCTTTATAGCGACAATGTGAAATGTTTTATCGAGTACGTTGTTATAATAAATTGTGGTAAGTATATATTGAATAATTAAAAGTGGTTGCGCATCTATCAGAGCCCGAATCTTTTTATGCGCCAAACGGAATCCAAATCACATTTTTTTCGATTCTATGAACAAAATGGAAATATTGTGAGCGTTATTAATAAAAGCTGTTCTTCGTTATTAAATCTTAACTATCGAAATAGAGTGCATTTGAATTATGTTTAAATTAAACAGGATGAGGCGGCTGCTCACGATTCATGCACTTTGATAATCATCCCATGATGTGCAAAGGCACATTTGGCGACTTCTCATGACACCAGCCACGTATTTAGGGGGGTCCAGGGGGTCCGGACTCCCCCAGAAACAATTCATAATTATAAATCTAATGCCGCTCACTTCAGATTCGCTATTTTTTTTACCATGCACCGACCAGCTGATAGTTAATTCGCAAGACCGCTTCGAGACTCCAACGATAGTATTGTCAGCATTTCAAGCCCTACTACTAGGGTTTGTATCACCTGATAAAGCTATTGACTACAAGCCCTATCTATATTTTTTGATGAAAATATTCAGTGTGATTTTTTCACGATAAGGTAATAATTACCTTACAGACGCGTGCCGACGCAGAAACTAAAATACGTTCAGTCAAATTAAAACTAATTAAAAATTACCTACGCTCGACTTTATCGCAACAGAGACTAGTTGGGCTATCGCTAATTTCAATTGAAAAAAGGATTTGTAATGGAAAAGATTTTTCACAATTTATATTGCTGCGAAAAAAGCATACAACCTTCAATTATATTAAACTATGAAGATTTGTTTTTTGGTTTCTCTTAACATAGTTTCGTTAATTTTGAATTTTCTGTGATTTTATTTTCATATTATTTTTCATTTATACATTTGTATATTTATAATGAGTGAATAAGAGTTATTCTTCTTGGCCCCACAATTTTTTTTGCTTACAGCCCCGCAAACCCTAAGAGCGCCTTGAAACCTTGGAACACTCAGGTTCCTTGAAATATGTAACAACCACTTTTTTCCAATCATCCATCATCTACTGACCATTTTATTCACCCTACCAATGACCTCTGCTACAGTTGAGAGGTCATATATATATATATATATATATATATATATATATATATATATATATATATACATAGTATCTGGACCCTCCCCCCCCAAAACAAAATCCTGGATACGTGCCTGCAACTGAAGACAGTTCACCAGAAGACGATTGAAGATAGCATATCATTCGAAACGTCGTGATACTCAAAATTTTATAGACCATGGAAGTCCGAAATCAAACTTTTGATGAATTTCATGGGATATGTTCATTTCTAATAAATATTAGTGAAAAAAGGAATTCAATCGAATAGTAATTATCACGAAATATGACTTTATTTGGACTCGTTATCATAGGTAAATTGTAACGAGAAGCTTAAGAGAATGGTGTGTCTTGAACCTTACATCCCCATTCGCCTAGTTCTAGAATATCTAGATCTATGTTCTAGCCATCCAACTATCCAAACTGTTCCGAACTCCAATGTAAGCATCAATATCAATCATCTACGTTTTATTAGCAGGTTTTAGTAAAACAATAATTACGCTACATTCCGAAGGTTATTTCCTCAACCATTATATATTACGAGTCAGCAAGTACATAACCTTTGAGTACTCAGCACTTACTAAGGTTTAGTTTTAATCTGTTGCTTTGGACTAGAACATATAGGAGATACGTGGGCGGGCGGTAAAAAACGTTTTGTTACACTAAAATCAACGTCCCATGTAAAGTGGCACATCAAAACTTATGACCGTTCTGGAAGGTATTACTTTTCATGAATAATTGTAGAAAGAGCTATTATGCTACCGGTCATGATGAGTTCATTTCACAAGCTATGAGAAAATCAAATAAGAGGTAATTCTCGTTATATTAATAAAAGTATCTATTTTCAGGGCAAAATTTATGCAACTTGTTATGTTACAGTCAGAATCTTTCAGTTCGACACACCCTACTTAATTGTCTTTGAGATATATAAATATAAATCGGAGTAATTTTTTCATGTACAACATTAAGGTGGTGAAAGATATAAATAAAGCTTTTTATGAAACATGTTGCGACATAACATTTTCTTCATGTCAGGTTGTGTTGTTTGTTAATTTTCCATTTTGATAATAACAAAACTAGGTAATTAGCTGTAATAACTTTAGAATGATACTATTTTAAAAATGTGCCAAACTTCATGCTAAAATGGAGTTGTCTGATTTTTTGCAATAAAAATGTTACTTCTATTGATTTTTTCAAAGTCACACCTTCAACATTTTCTAAGGCTTCACTAGTTAGCACATCCACCAAATATTCAACAGCAATTTTCCAAAGAAAATAATTATTCAAAAAAATACTGTACATGTTGTATAGAGTACTTTTCGAGAAAATTGCAGAAATATATATACAGATACTCACCGGTGCAAAACAATAGTTTTTTTTTCTGAAAGTTACTCAAAAAAATGATATGCCTGCGTAGTGGATCAAATAATAAAAAATCGACTTCCATCTTATTTATATAATAGACTAATGCTCAGAAATACTCTGAAATCAAATTCAAATTTAGAGCCACCATCCTACAAAAGTTTTGAAGCCTTTCAGAGTAAGTGAAGTATGTTTTATTAAATTATCAAATTGAGTTGCAGTAAAGTGTTTAGTATGGTTCTATAGTTAGTGATTTTACCGCAATTTTACTATTTAATCTTTTTATTTTTCAACTTCTTGGAATTGATACATGCTTTTCCAAGACCTGCTAGTATAATTAAAGGTAATTCATATGTTCAGACGGATGATGAGGAGGGGGAATTAATTAAAAAATGAAAAAAACGTGTTCAATCTCATAATGCCAACCAAAACTGACGACATTCAAAGCTTATGTCATAAAATGGCAAATTCATCACCGATTGTTGCATCTCGCACCATCAAGAATGACTCCAGATCTGATCAAATTAATGAACTTAAAATGTAATATGATAGATACTGAGTGATCCTTAATGTGAGAAATATTCGAAAAATATGTTTTCCTGCGTATTCACACAATGAGGTATTTTCAAAAAAAAAACAAATATTTTTTAATAGAGATTCTAAAAAATATCTCTTCGGTATGAAGTTCTTCCTCATTAAGGGTTGAATGTGTGTGACATTCTGTAAAGCTTATGGCGTCATAAGCTTTCAGTTGGATAACTTTCGAACTGTGTGAATTTAACTCGTTAAACTTATGTTCTTCAAGAGCTTAGAGCCTTTTATACACGTCAGTTTAAGATCAAGTCTTCAAGACCAGTTAATGTTTGATATTAGATACTATTTTGGTTGTTCAAAATTCGGTATTAAAGATAAAAAATTAACAGATCACATTAAGTTAAATATTGTAATTTCTGAAACTTGTCATGTAACTACCTTCCTGGTTAAACATATATTTTTCATTGGTCGCTAATAAAGTTGCATAGGGTAGATGAATAAATGGATTATATGCACGATAACGATAACGATACTGAGACAAAATTCATTATATTTTCTATTTTTTTATAATTTTTCATAGGTATATTAGTAATTTATATAAATGCAAATGCGACATTAGAAGATTACATTAATCTGATAATTACGTGGGGTTAAACTGTTCTTCATACCTAATAGTATGTCTCATTTATGAGAATCGTTTTCATGTTTACGTGTAACCACCAATTCCGTCTTGTTTCTAGCTATACCAGCTGATAAGATATCTGCCTTTTTCTACATATTTTATTGTCTTTCAAACAGAAGCTTAGTAGACCAGATGGTCAGCGAAAAGGGAACAAACAGATACAGGATAAAAGTGAGTTCCGGTAGAACATTATTTTTGTCTAAAAAGTAAGTATTATTATGATTAGATATTTTTAGCACACCCATAAAAATCTTTGTGAGCAGCTGGCAGAGAAAATTGATCCAAACATTATCTTCTATGGAGAACGTGTGCTTAAAGTAGGTGTATCCAGACATTTTGTGAAAGTTGCTACCATCTATGACGTTCTTTAGTAAGTATTAACTAATTATGTGGGGTGAAGTATCATATAATGTGTTTGAGTCAGGGGAAAAGTTTTATAGTCTTTTTTAGCCGAAAAAGATTTTTGGTTATAGTAGCAAAGAGTAAATGGAATATAGTTGCATCAAAAATTGAATTTTGCTGTATCTAGAGACCAATAAAATCTTCCTATAGATAAATAAAAGGTGTCAGTTTTTCGCCATGAGAAATTGCAGATTCATTGTAAGCAAAGTATCGCTACGGAGATGAGTGATCAGCGTTATGGGACGCCAGGAAAATTACTTTTTGGATTTTGAAGGAATTTTGAGACTGGGCTAGTAGTGTGGCCAGGTCCAAAAAGCTTATTAGTTTCTGAGAGTATCGGAATATAAAAAAATGAAAAAAAAAACGGTCAAACTTTTGTTTTCTTGATGTTTTATGACTATAGGCCACGACACACCACGTCAGTGTTTTTCATCGATCTGCCTTTCGTATGTCAGGTAATCCTTTGCACTTCTACAAATCAGAAAGTATCATTCGGAATTTGAAGAAATTTTGACATTAGATTACTACTATGGCAAGTTCGCATAGTTATCCTGTTTCTGTTTCAGCGACATTTGTTACAGATTAGTGTATATGACAAAAGTGCTATTTAGCCTCTTGAACCATTGCGTGAAATATTTTGACATCTATACAGGATCGGTTTATTAACGATGTTTATCAGACTTCAGAACTACTGACCCATTACAAGTATTTTATTGGAGAATATGGGAATTTTGGACAACTTAATAATTTACATTATTTTTAAAATTACAATATTTTTTCAATTCAACTCCAACTATCAACAGTTCCAAAATCCGATCCAAATCCGTATTTTCAAAATTTTCTAGCTGTCATGCATTGATTGCGGCAATACCGCCGTCGGATTTGATGAAGATTAAATTCAAGCCCAGTCTCCCAGCCCAGATAGGCAACAGCATATATAACACAATATCAAGAAATGTTACCACTTTCATAGCTACATATCAAGAGGTGAGAATGAACACTAGATCTTTAGATCTTGCGATATTTTAATATTAGGATACTACTATACTTATCTTGCAATGCGTGGAAGCTCTCGAGAAAATTGCAGCGAATTACAAGGTCTTATTAGTGTGGGTATTTGGGCAGGCTGGGGTAGGATACCTAATAATATAGGAATATGTGCGATGATGCTTAGTTTCAGCAGTTGAAAGGACCTAATAACCTGGTACAACTTAAGGGGCTATCCGAGTGGGAAACTGTAGTTAAATTTTCTGGAATGTTTCACATAAAAAGCAGTCAACCAGTTGTTTACAAAATTTGCACAAGTATTCATTATAAAACTAGTTCTATAAATTTTCATGAAAAAATATTCAAAATTAAACGATTTATGTGCCATCTCGTGAAACTTTTTTCAAATTTGCTACAGCTCTAAATCGAAAACAGAACATTCATATAATATGACAGTGTGATCCAGAGGCGTTTAGTTATAAGGTCAACTAACGCTTTTTGATTGGATGAAAAATGCCAACTTCACAGTTCAGTATCTAAGCTTTCTGTATAACAAACATGCCTTTTTTGAAACTTCAATATTTTTTTAAAATTCCAGTTGATTGTATTGTAAGTCTTTTATACTACAATAATTATTTCGAATTTCTATATTTAAGGCAGTTTAAATCGCTGCAACAGTGGAGATATACTTTTTTAAATTGTTTATTTTTGAATATTTTTTCAAGAATTTTAGCATATACCAGTTTGTATAATGAATATGTCTTGGTGATGGATTCTGTTGGGAAATCTTCCACCGTAAGATCGTGATGTCAGGAGGCAGTTTTGAAGGCATTCTCCCAGTATAAAAATCATGTCGATCCGTTGTTCTTTTGGATAAATTAGTATTTTTACGACAAAGATCGCAAACTATTGCTAGCACTAATACAACGACTAGTAATTGAAAACATCAATAAATAACTGACAACCTTAAGTAAATAATAATCGGAGTTGTCGAAACGCCATAGGTGACTTGATAAATAATAACTTTTGTAAAATCAGCTTACATAATAGAGACTTCGCATTACTTGAAAACGTGAAGAGTTAGCTATAGGAACGTATAATAATATTCGATGGACAATTAAATTGTACATCAGTTGTCGAGATAAAATACAGGGCATCCCATTTAAATTAAACAAGTTATTACCGTTTAAAGATAGTGATTATTTAACCATAATTTTTACACCCTCTGTATAAGTTAGTAAAATTTTCACAAGTGCGAAATAAATGGTAGAATCGAGCATTAATTTGTTAAAAAAAAGAAAACACCAACTGAGATATTAAGCATTGAAATGGATTCTACATTTTCGCAAAATTAACGATATTTCAAAAACCATAAGGTTTGGGTGCATTAAACCAGAATTAAACTTACCATAATTTTGATCGTACAAACAAAAAATTCAGTAATATGCCTATAGGGTTTTCTATTTAAAATAATAAAACTTTGATGTTTCGTGTTTTGGGGACACCCTGTATAACATGAAAATATTTTTAAAATGTAGCCTTAATGGGTCCCCCTATACATCCGATTTTTTTTTAATCTGATACTTTAGCCATAATGCTCCGTGTCGAATAGCGTGAATAACCCGTGAATAAACATAAATACCTGTATTCATAACTCGACAGGAGTTCTGGAGAGCACGTGGTTTCACAGGAGAGATATATGCGTTAGACAGAAACTGTCCTGAAGGACCTATTGTTATTTGTTCTGGATTAACTCCAGAGAAGCCTGCACTTGTAGGAAGACTCTACGGCGGAAAGCCAACTAGCGACGAGGTAATATAAAATTATTATATAAACATTTTCACGTATTTCCTTTTGTCAGTGTCCAAAAGTTTATATAGAGTAGAAAGTCTTCTACCAACGCCAAATATGTCGCCCTCCTACCGTCGTATATGCTTGAAAAGTGATATTTTTTAAAAATTGTAGAAACAAATTTATATGGATGCGGTGCTCAACCAGCTGAAAACCTATTTTGGTAAAGAAGCTCTGAATCCACTAGATTACTTCGAAAAAACATGGAGAGAACATGAGTGTTTGATGCCAGTTTGGGAAGTAAATAATCGCGATTACATTGACTGCTTTAAACTACCAGCTGGGAGGTAAGACCAATCTGTATAAAATTTGATAGATAACTATTAGTGAATGGGGGATGTGGAACAATACTTTATATCAATGTAACTCTTAAAACTTTTGCTGTGGTAGTCTCTCAGATTCGTTACAGTTTTCGCACGACGCTACTTGGAACCACATACGTATGCATGAATATCCATACTGACGTTTCGGCTGCCTCGGCAGCCTTTATCATAGCACTAAACGGAATGGACAAATTTGATTTTGAAAATATAATGATTGATTGAGTTTGAGAATGTAATGTCATTATTATCATGATATTCTTTCATTTGTAAGTGGTTTCAATTAGCGGCTAGCGGAAAATATAATGAATACTGTATATGTAATAAGTTGATAATTATTTTAGTCAGTATTTTCCTATATTCACAATGATTAGCTATGGTATATTAACCTTTGGCATGTAAGGGTAACATTAAATCATTGAGTGTATATTGATTTTTGTAGGGTTATCCGTAGCAAATTTTTGTGGTTTAGAGCTGAAAGATGAAGGCTATTCTAGTCGAATTGTGCAATTCTTAGTATTTCAAATTTTTTAGATCATATGAGGTTAACTCTAACTAATAGCAAAAATACAAAAATTATATATTGATATTGCTTAACAGTATTTCAGTAAAACTTATTGGATTTAAAATCTGATTCAGTCCGGCATAGAATAAACTTATTCCTCAATGCTGTTGAAACTTATCCTGTGGTTTTTTCCTGGTCCATTACCCCAAGCTGAAACTATATACGATTAACTGACATATTATTAAAGTTCCGAAGCCTCAGCAATCTTTTCCGAAGTACAAATAACGAAAGAATTAGATTTCAAAATTGTAATAACAGATATATCTTACTGGAGAAGGTATGATCTATTATGAACGGCTAGAATATAGATGGTATCTAAGCACTGTTGATAAATCCAAAGCAATAAATCACTGCCACACCAGAAGCACAACGCTGACGGTCCTATGGGATAAAACGAAACATACAGGGGTGCCGTTCCAAGACAACAATGGAATATTTCCTCACTTGGGATCCAAGAACAAACCATAAGAAAACCCCATGAAAAACTTGCCGGCCTCAAAATGCTGGTATAAATAAGTACTATACATATCACCGAAGGTAGTGAAATAAAATACTAAATTGAGTCGATAGGCTAAGTTTTTGTGGTCAGTGTCCGCACTTAATGCGACCCTAGGGTTTTCTCCTGGTTTCTTTCTCGGATCCCAAATGGAATAATATTTGATTGTTATTGTTGTCTTGTCTTGTTCTGCTGTATGTTTTGTTCCATCTCATAGGAAAAACAGCGTTGCACTTGTTGTGTGCATTCTTTCGGATTTATCAGCAATATAAATGCGTCAACTTGTTCTAGGATTTTGTGATAGTTTCCCTTGAAGCAGCCAAAAATCTCAATGCTATAATTTCAGATTACAATATTTTCATATTTTGTATTTTTGTAAACGTTAGTAAATATATTTCAGCCAATCATATGTAGTTTCATTAAGCGGCCAATAGCAAATATGATAAAATTTACTCCTATGTTTATGTGTCAAATATAATGAACATTGTACTCGCAGCCTGGAAACATGTAGCCACCATTTATGGTTTTATTTGAATCTTTCGGCTAGTTGTTTTATCCCCTTAGAATAAATAGCAAAACGGAAACGCGGTCAATAGCGAATATACATGTACATCTTAGACCAGTGGTAATGATGGTTTGATATGTTGTTAGAGAACCTTATCACATGTTCAGTACAGACAAGGCTGTTGGCCCCTCCATTCTTTCAAACTGTTCGAAAGAAAATGTTGTTATAGGGAGATAAAAGGAGATTTGTGTATTTCAGAATATTTTGGGCAGGAGCAGATACATCGTTCGACTGGTATGGGAGCATGGCTGGTGCTGTATGCTCCGGAATAAAGGCGGCCATACAAGTTCTCTATGACATGCGACCAGCATCACTGACACCAGCTGACATGGATACTCTCACGTAAGTTACTGTCGAGTTTCATATCATTTTGTTGTTGTGTAAGAAAACTAGCGCCATTATCACTAATTATCTGTTAATGCAGCTATTCCAGTCTGATATTTCTCCTTGTTTATCAGTATTTTCTTCAACATCATTCCCACTTATCTTAAAAAACAATAATTATAAAGCTAACAACGATATTTTGTTGCAGGCTCAGTAAATCAGATCGCCAATATATGAAGCGTAGGTCGGAACGAAGTCAGAGCGGCCTTAATTTGTACTATCACGCATATTCACATTGGAAGCATTATGTATATTCTGTACTATTTTTGACATTTTTATTGTGGTGTTTGAAGAAAGTGTTAAGGAGAGGCAAATAAAATGTAATATTGTATTTTATTGTTTCTTGAGTATCATTAGTAGAGCAAACATTACATAACTTTTGCTTCACCAGGAAATATATTCACTGCGAAATAGACTTTTATATTTATAATGAAGGTAACATGAAATATTACTGGAGATTATTTGCCAATTACTGAAATGACATTAGAGGTGTTACTTTCATCTTAAAAGTAAGAACATATTCACGGTATATATAAAACAGTTTACCTGCATTAAGTATAAAACATTGAAACTTTTTTGCATGAATTTACTTTTCTTATTTTGGTTCATTCAGGGAGGGGAAAGGATGGAATGTTTTGGATGAGTCGATTATTATGGTATTGATTTTATTTGAAAGGGCTGCATCATGTGTTTCTAATGAAGGTTGCACTTTATCAGTTATCAATTTATTGGACTTCGATTCGTATTGAACAGAAAGAGGCTCAATATAGCTTTTTGACAAGTGGTGTAATACATATTTAATTATGTCGATTTTTATAATCTTGGCTTCTTGTGAAATACCCTGGATATCAGTTTTTGGATATTACACACGATAAACTTTTACAGCAAATATTGCTTTCTACAGTCATTAAAAATACACAACGAGCGTGTTAGAAACTGCCACACGATTTTCAAACTGCATTTGATTTAGGGCTCAACGTTACCACAATTACAGACCGACGTTCTGACATAAGCACTATCAACATTTTCCTAAACTGTTGTGCTAATGTTATGGTACATTTTACTGAAAAATAATATTCAATGAACATAATATAGGTACATTTATAAATTCCGTCATTTTATATAACCATGCTGACTCAAATCATACTAAATGGAAACTACAAACTACAGCACTCAAAAATATATTGTTCAAAGAATGTGATTTTTGTTAAAGTATGTATCACAAAGAAAGATATCGTTTTCTGCACCATATAAAAGCACACCGATCACACACGCTCACGCACACGCACACGCACACGCACACACACACACGCACACGCACACGCACACGCACACGCACACGCACACGCACACGCACACGCACACGCACACGCACACGCACACGCACACGCACACGCACACGCACACGCACACGCACACGCACACGCACACGCACACGCACCCGCACACGCACACGCACACGCACACGCACACTCACACTCACACTCACACTCACACTCACACGCACACGCACACGCACACGCACACGCACGCGCACACGCACACGCACACGCACACGCACACGCACACGCACGCGCACACGCTCGCGCACGCGTACGCACGCGCACGCGCTCACACACACACACAGATTACAGAGAACTTTTTGTAGGTGGCTAAAGGAACTTCTTGCTTATTCAATTTAAGTTCTTATTTTATATGATTGGTTCCATGTGTCAACTATGTTGCATCCTGAATAACAAAATCTATTTAGTTTTTCCAGTGGCATATTGTTCGCCGAGAAATTGTTGGTTGTCTGAGAGTTCTTACTTATAATCATAATCCAAAAGTTGCAGTGGATAAAAGTTTAAGCAATTCTTCTTCGATACCACAGAATGCATTTTAATTATTCGCTTGCATATACTTCAAGTTTAAACTGCATTTATTTATTCTTGGAGGAAAAAACTAATACATAAGAAAAAATGAGTAAAATGATACCGATAAAGCAAACCACATGATCACTCCTTTTAACTTCTCAAGAAACTACAAACTAGGAGATAAAAATAAATCACCTATGGAACTTATGGCTTCCGCCATCTATCACCAACGTAAGTAATGGTTCCAACAAAATGTTGCCCACTTTACGATGGTATAGCGAAATGGCAGACCTTTTTGCGGATACAATTTACGACTTCCGTCAGTTGACATGGCAAGGACGAAAACAATGTATAAACAAAGAGATGCAATTCGACTAATTGATCTAAATGTATAAATCCACAGAAAATATTCTATGTTACCCACATGTGCAACAGAGCATTGAGTCTCCTGTTGTCGCATTTAATATATTGAGGGATATTGATACAGTGTGGCATAAGGGAGACTCTATCACGTTTATACCCAGCATGAAACCAAGTAAACCAATACCATCTAGAGAGACCTTAAATCGAAATTAGCAATATATTATCCAGATCCATGACAACGAAATACGTGTTAAATAGAGATCTGCAAATGGAGTTCGGTTTAATGCACATAAAACTCTGACAACTACCCTGACAAGAAAATCAGTTGTGGCTGGTTCCAGCAGTGGGGATAGAAGGACAAAAAATTACCAGTTTATCGTCTAAAAATATTTTGGGAGTTAATATCAAGAATGATATGTTGCAGCCGGAATTGCCATGTCGACGTTTTAGAAGCTAGGGGTCTATTTCGTTGCAGAAAAGTATATTCACAGAAACAACTATGACTGAGTGAGAATTAATACATCTAGTTAATACATCTAACAGTATTACAATGGACCTCCATAGTCTGGAACATCGAAAAAGTGGCTGATCTGCCCCTATTGTATATGAATATATAGGATGTTCACCTTCAGCCGAGGTGTCTTGGACAATAACACCAAAAACCATACATCAGTCATTCTTCTAGAGAGTTTCAGCGTTGCGATTACTCTGCGAGGTAGTTCATTCCCCCCATACATACAATTTACAGCGTTTTAGAGTAAATATGGATAAACATTTATCCTTTCATAGTACATCTCCGCGACTTGCTTTCCGAGGTTGTAACAAAACATAAAAATATAGAAGTGTCATTTTTTACAAACATATTTATTAACATATCAATGACATATAACGGAAAAATACGAATCACAGATATATCTGAGGGCGCAACGCATGGTCAGCGATGCCTCTCGTCCGCTTGACTGTTCAGTCCCATCCACCTGGTGAGCTGCCGGCACCTGTGAACAACCTCCTCGTGGACCAAGCTGAAGCACATCGCCACCACTGCTAGTCCTACGAACAGATAGATTGCCCAAGCGAGCAGCTGAGCTTGAGCAGTTGGACTTGGACCCGCCGGTAGCCGTTCGCCTGGTGATATGGTCGAAAGTGCCACAAAGCAGTAGTAGAGAGCATCTAGAAACGACCAACTGCCTGGAAGATCAATGGAAAAGAATAATTAAAATAAATAAAAAAAAACACTTAAAAGCACACACATGCAGCTATGAAATTTGCATTTTTATGGGACAAGTATCCGAGATAATCCAGTTCATATGGAGGAATACAGGAACAACATTTATTCTGGTGTCACACTAATTCTTTCTCTAAAATTTGGATTCTAAATTGACAAGCGTTCATACAAGAATATTTAACAAGCTTCTTCAGTTCAGTTATCGTTTGTTTATTGCGTATATTATTTTTTTAATTACACTGCTTCAATCGCAGTTTAAGCAAAATAAGCAGAAATGATGCAAAGTAGTAATTTTGTGGTATAGTAATTGACCTAAACTCTATAAAGGAACTAGTGTCTACATTTTTTCAGAAGAAGATTTACAGGTAGTCAGGGAGATGGACGCATATGAGACAATCGTTGATTACATGTGGGGGTGTACTCCAAAGCACTACCTGAAGCTTTTGGACTCCATTCAGGGTTGAGAGTAATAATATTTTTCGATTATAAAGTATAAAATCAAAGTTTTTTGCGTTATATACCCACTTATGCTTTGTAAGAACATTTCGAAAATCTAGCAAGGGAAGTAACTAAATTTGCCGCTCGCAGCAAATTTCCGAAAAAATATCAAATAGTCATATTTTAAGTTATCATCCTTTTGGGTAGAAATAATACAGGTAATTATGTGGATAGAATATGACTTCACTTTCAGCAAGATTTGCACAGGTAGCTTCCATTTTATGGTTGCACATATTAAAGCGATAAATTGATGATGTCTCTATACTAATTTAATCGGGGTAGTAAACACGCATCGTTCTCCTGGACCTAGGAGAAAGAATTAAAAACTTACTGTGTATTGAGGAAAATGTTGCCGCTCCTGCGCAGACGTAGCAAACAAACAGCAACAGGACTAGTAGTCCTGGCACAGATGGCGTTGATTGCTGGTGCACGGGTGACCTGCTGCCCGACGAGTTTGCATCCGGAGGTCTCCAGATGAGAGGAATACGGGATGGAGTGTCATGGCTGTAAGATGTGTATACGTTAGAGTCATATTTATAGTTAAGACTTCCTTCAACTTCAATCACGTCTTCTTGATGAAACCTAATTTATAGTCAGCCAAGACTTCTTTGAAGATAAATAATGTAGCTTGGTTGCTACTGTACGGCGGCCCCCGGTTCATAAGGAAATTGTAATTATAAGTATTTCATAGTAATTTTAATAATAATGATGTGCCATCTTAATAATTTTCGGACTTTTTGATTTACTTTTTAGAATAATTTGTCATGGGTATGAATGAGCTAGATGAATATGCAGAATATGAAGATTTTGTAATTGGTTCTGGTGATACTCATCGCATATAAAAAAGTTTGTAAAATCTTTCGAGAAATTAAGAGCAACTGATTCCTATGTTGGTGTAGATCCTCTGAATATAAAGTCAGCAGTCAAAAGTTTACTTTATCAATACCTCTAATTATTCGATGTAAGTATTCTTTCAAAGGATCACAAAACAGAGAGTTCAGTGTTGAGTACAAATATGAAGTCAAACCACAAAACAAGATATGAACCACATATTGAACGGAAAAACAACGGAAACCGTTCTGATAGAGACGGTATCAAAGTCATTGTAACTCAAAATTTAATTTATTCATTTCTAACTTTGAAAAGTGCTGCTGTGGCAGTCTAAAGTCTACCAAGTAGCCACATGCAGTTTTGATTAACAGCTAGAAGAAATAAGATGAATTAAGCCAATGAAAATACCTATTAGAAAACGGAGATCTTACCTATGTTCGTTATCATCTGTATCATCTGCATCGTCCAAATCTGCTGTGGTAGCGATTCCCACGATAGACGAATTAAGTGTAACATGGTTTTTGATTGGTTGCTGAGGGTGGGCGGGACAAATGACAGGCGGTGCGTCTGTCAGAGTTTGGCGTACCGCCCCCTGTCTGCAGCGACCTCCTCTCGTCCGTGGCGCTCGGACTGTTGCTAGGATGACGCGTTTTGGCACTTCCTGGTGGTCCATAGTGGGTGAGGATTTTATGCAATTGTGGTGGTAGTTGTTTGTGTGAGCGTGCAGTGCTGCTGTGGGCATTAGTTGGATGGAAGCTAAGTCTAGGAAAAATTGAATATGTATTAATATTCTGACTACCATTTGATATTTGAGAGTGTTAATGACTTCATGAATGATGGAGCTAATTAAGACGCGATTCTCTTGGCAACTTTGTCAGATGTTCTATTACAGTCCGTGTCATCTAAATTACCTTTAACATAAAACACCAATATACACAGATATGATGATTTTCAAACTTGTTCTAGGCAGCAACACTACTGATTCCACATATAAAATATTTCAAAATACAGATATGTAGTTTTTTTAATCTGCCATGGTTTTTTTTCATCATCTGTGGGTCTTGGTTTTCCACTCCAGACAGATTGGACACAGTGACTGACTGACGTGAGGGCAAAAGTGCAACGGAAGACCTTGACAAGATTTGTTAAATTGTAGTAGAACTAACTTTTTTATTTGGAAGATGGAAATCTGCATCTGAAATCAAAGATTCATAGAATATCCAAGAAAAATGCTGAATGATTTATTTCAACGTAGTTTAGTATATGAAATAGTAGCAATTATTTGAATTGCATTACCGCATTTTTTACAATGGTTTATCTACATTGCGATGTCTCATAAAAAGTAATATTACAGCTTATTGAAACAATCATTTTTATAGTAATAGTAGTAGTAGTAGTAGTAAATGTAATATAGTTGCTTTAATAGTTAGTGTATCTTTGTAAAATAAAAGTTTCGCCGTGTCGATTGCTGATACGTGTGAAACATGATCAAATATGGACATATACTCATGGAGTAAAGATTGGTCATTGTATAGCAGCAAAATGGGTGACATATCCTGTCACTTGTTGTTAATAAAACATCACTTTATGATATATAATTTTTGGGAATATGTAATTGCAATACCAATGAACATGCGTGAAAAGTTGCAAAGTTAATAACGAAAATATTACCATATTTTCTAAAAACAACCAGCTGTTTATTCAATGCTAATTTATCATCCGAAAAAATAATAAAAAGTTTTTCAGTTTTTCACGGACTAATAACACCTCATATGCTTGGTAAGTAGCTGGCTGATTAACCTAAATATATAATAGATTATTGTATACTTTATTGAAACAAACTGAAGCAGACCTGCATAATCAGGTATAGAATGAAGACAGTGGTCCATTTATACTATATTTGGTATAAATGTAGGTGTGTATCCAATCTTATATATTTGAATACAAACTTGATATCACTGAAGAATATGGATTGCTAGGAGCAAATCATTTTCATGAGTTTTGTATATTTACAGTATAGAATCAACTAACCTTCGTGAGTTTTACAGTACCGCTTGCTAGATGGACTGGAAGGAGCTTTATGGTATCCAACAGACGGACTCTTTGTCGAATTTCTGTGATTCTGGCAACAGAGCTTGGAATACAATTTCCTTGCTCCAGACGCTAAAAGACTGCCAAGTGCCGATAGAAGTACTAGCATGAGAGGTACTCCTATGAAAGCGTAGATTACGGCCACTGCTTTGCCCATGGCTGTTCTGGGAGACAGCCTCCCATAACCTGAAAAATGATCATTATTATTGAAACATCTGTATCAACCAAACACAGAGATTCAAAAGGTAAATGATCAGGAAATTGGAAAAGTCAAACCCGTTTAGCTTACATGTGACATTTTAAAGCAAAACTCTTTAAGATAAGTACTTGTTAACAGCAATTTAACTAATGCATGTAAGTAGTACAACTGAGGCGAGACTGGGATTATGGTAACCTGCTCCATCGGGGTCTTGACTTTTCATGGCAAGCAGAAGCTCTTCAGTCGATCCTGTGACGTGCCAAAGAAGTGTGAAAGTGGGCAAGTGGGTTTATTCCACGTGACCCTAATATGGTTATGCACACATATATGTAAAACACAGTTTTATAAATTGCTTCTGATGAAACATCCGAAATGTTAAGTAATGTTAAGTCAAGTTATTCATCATGTGTGGTTTCAATGAACGACCAGAATAAGTAAAGATCAAGCAGTGATACAACAACACGACAAGTTCCAGGAGTAACATTTAGCTTCTATATCTCCGAAGCAGTGGCGGCTCGTGCCAATTCAGAGAGGTAGTGCCAGAATGAGAGTCAACATTTCAGACCGGTATAAAATTGTAAAAAATACTAATAACTTAACCTCAGTTGTTGTGATTACATACATTCCAAGTCTTTTAAGGTTAACTCAAAGGCTCCACAATATTTTATATAATTTATAATTTTATTTAAAGCATATCGGTTCCTATCCACTTGAGCATTATGTTCTATTATTATTCATATGTACTTTCGATTTTTCATGGGTCTCGTTTTTCCCATATATGTATAAGATCGTCTGTGCTTTTTTTGACCAAGTCTCATTTCCTCCAAATAAAATGCACACAAAACAAAACAGTTTGTTAACATCTTCACACCCACATATCCAATTGCTTTTATCATGAATATTTTGTGTCCCCTATCAATTTTTCAATTTTTAAACTGGGCTTCCGCCATCCCAATTCTTTAGTTTGCAGTTTTTCTCACAGTAAAATACTACTAACTGGCTATATTATAGTTCCGATTATATTCATTTTCACTATTTCACTCGAATATATTATAATTTAACACAAAAATACGTATTCCAAAACAATACACAACTCGCTCACACCAATACAAAATGCGCTATCTCTGTTGCTCACATGCGTTGCAGGTAAGTTCTCTCTCAGTTTATTTGGGCCTAATAAGAAATGGCACGGTACGCGGTTGCCTATATAGGCTGTTTGTCGCTAGCTCGCGCCGTGTGGGTGTTACCACGTGTTGCATTATGCATGCATTTATGCGCTGAAGCGTGGTTGCCATTTCATATAAAAGATAAAAATTAAGGCAACCCGAAAAGCATAGGAAAGAAGCTTAGGAGATGAAACACATGTTTTTGTGGAAAATTAAGGTAGTGCTATGACCCTGTGGCACGACCCCGCAAACCGCCACTGCTCCGAAGTGCTACTATATTCAGGTTAAAGTTAGATGTAAATTTTCAGTTGAAACTACGTCCAGCCAGCTAGTAGTGCCTTAAAATATGCGTAATCGGCTACTAACAAAGAGCCTCGTAGGATAATTTATGAAATACGATTTAATCACTGTCTGCATTATGGGAGTAGCGGTGTTCGGGGATTAAAATATTGCGGAGAGCCCCTAATTCATTCATAGAACTAATTTCCAAAGGAGGAAAACTCGCTGTAAATTATTTAGCATTGGAATTCGGTCATAGGAAAGATGGATACCAAAAGGAGTATAAGTCTTCAACAAAATTGCCATGCTACCATTACATAGTACGGAGCTATTGACTTTGATCGAAATATAAAAAAGTAGGTAAGAAGTTGGACCACAAGTTTATCTAGTCCAACAATCTAAGTGGTTGATATGGATTTATGTATAAATGTGTAGAATGAAATGGCAACAGTGACCTCGTTGGAGCCGGTACGGTGATTGTCGTTGGCCGAGCGTTGACGGCACTTTTTTTACAGAAACTCGGAAACTTGTTAATCTAAATTACCCATTTTTACGCAAATTACATTTTACTGTCAAACTCCAGAGGTAATATCCTCAGAGGCATAAATAGAGATGAGAGAGCTACGATAAATGGCTCATAAGATGGAGCAAGTGAAATCTGCAACTTACCTATAGTTGTAAGCAATGTTATCGAATAAAACAGTGCTCCTCCAAATGTCCAATGTGATTGAACATCGCTTATTGTACCATCTACTCTTCCTGACGCTATAACGGCCCTTTCGAATCTCTTTAACTGTTCGGTTACAAGCTTGGTCCAGTTTTTTTCATACAGTACATTCAGTCGTTCTGAAAAAGAAGAAGAGAGTCCTTTAGTGATTATTTTTTCGCTTTAGTTCCAAAACGTTCCCTTTGTACATTCAGTGTACTAAATATAATGATTGTAAGGCTCTTCCAGCCATCGCTATGATTGATAAAAGGCCTAACACAATTAACCGGTACTTCCTAAACAACGATTTAAACCCAATAATTATTTTCACTGGTACGTCTGCGAGGCTGTTTCTCTATTGACGCTTACATCACTAAGTAATCTCAGTAACCTCTACACCGATTTTTATGAAATCTGGGAATCGGTATGACATGGGCACGTAGTAGGCTATTTTTTGAATTGGTCGCCGAGAAGTTATTAGCAAACAACAGAACTGCATTAGACAGGTCTTTTGCAAGAACATGATGAATATCAGTACTCATAACACCAACGGTTTTTCTGCACTCATCCACCTACATAACGTAATCATTTTCTTCCCTTTAACTTCGCACGCCGTGGCCATAGTCACATCATGGTCACGAAACATCTCGAAGGACTAAATAATAAAAAATAGATGTTTTTCATATCTCTCAAGTCGGTCGATCTGCTCGTCTCTCTAACTGTCTGTCTGTTGGCATTTTTTTGTTGCGGCGAAATCTCAGTAACCGTTGCACCAATTTTGAAAAAATATGGAGAGCGATCTGACGGGTACACGTAATAAATGCTAATTTTTTTGGCAGCGGTACTTTGGTAACAGCGTAGAAAAAATACTCCAAATTCTCAAACATTTTTAAATTGGGAGGCTTTCAAAATTCGAAAGTTATTTTAAAAAAAAAATCATGAAAGCTGACTTCTTTTATCTAAGAATCTCTGGAGCGATTTTGTACAATTCTGATTCCATCATAATTTGATAATACTCTTAACTTTCACATCCATAGAAAGCGTAAAATCAGTCCACCTAGTTTGCCTTACCTTGATTCCAGAGGTGAACTTTCATCCACAATCTCAGGGCGACTGGAAATACAATTTAGAAATAGTAATAGTAAAAATACGTAGTTATAAAATCAACTTAACTCCCTTTAATTAACTAGCTAAGTGCGACACATCGTATCATGAATAATTCCTGGAATGAAACTGGCATCGACAGCTACCTCAATCATTTACAACAGCGAAATTGGATTTTAGTTACAAATTAACCAAATTCAAAGAGATTATAATGTGATTTCACGGGACTGTCCACACTAAATGCGGTCTCTTGCCAGACTGATTATATTTGTGGAGTGGCTTTCAATTCGAATAGATACACAATATATTATCTGGGTACCCGCACATTCAGATGTATAATTTTATAGGCGAGTTGCTATTTTTACTGATGCATTCTATAACAATTACACGCGTGCATTTTGGTAGAAATAATGACAATGCCATTGAACAAGTCATATATAATATGCTGCAGGACTCAGGATATTCTATATATAGGCAAATAATACTGCTTTTGATGTAATACACGATTTAATTGCATCGCCAGATATATACCCTGGATGGCCATTGCAAATACTCAGTTTGATAGTATAACGCAATAAAACGGAACACGTTACACATCAGAAGCAATTTCATTTGTAATGGGAGAGTCTCACCAAAAAAAGAGCACAATGTTACTAGAATTTAGAGTAGATTTCTTTGGCTCAGTAAAGTGATAGTTCTACTTAACATGTTGAGAAATAGAGTATCTGTTCAGCAGAGAAAACGGAAGCGGTTGCTCAATGGTTGTCCAAAAGTTCAATTTGCGTCATCTGAATACGCCTACTGACAGTTTAAGGATGCTTTTTCATAAAGAGAGAGGCATCACATATCAAGTAATTCCATGTGTGAAATGATTTTATATTAATAGATACACACTTTGAACGACCTAACCAAACGTCATTTTTACCAGGCTATATATGCAATGTTATAGTTTATATGTAGGAAACTTTTGTTTGTGAAATCATTTTCGGTATTTTAATTTGTGAGCACTACGTGTTCTGCATTTTTAAGCTCCAATCGTAAAATGGAACCTTTTTTTTGCGATTCTGTTTCCAACTGCCAAAATTCCAATCGCCCTATTCCTGCCTCCAAAAAATCGCTGCTATTCAATCTAACTTTTGTGAGCCGCATGGATCTAAAGTGGATGACTTTGCTTACCAAGTTTTATAAGGGCTGCATATTAATTATAGGAGAGTTCACTGTGCGCACTGACAGTTTCTCGAATAACCGTGTGTGTGTTCAAACCGAAAACTTCTAAATTGCTGTATATATTGCCAAACTGGTAAAGGGTAGACGACCAGAGCAGTGGCGGTGTAAAGCAGCGAACGCATCTACATAAAAGGATGTTACGAGACGAAACATATATCGGTGAATTAAATTACAAAATGATACATTTGCATGTTTTCATAACAGATATCAGATGGCATGCAGCGTATGGAAGATCGAACATCTTGAAAGATCTGAGGGGCAAAATTATCTTTCTAGTGTTCTGTTCAGGTCTATAACTGAAAGTGTTATACTTTTCAATAACATTGCCCCATACTTCCGTTGTTGAGAGTTTTCCATTTCACAACGTTTCGACTGATGTGGTGTCTTCAATTGTCAATCAAGAATTGCTCTGCACAACATGCAGCAAAATATATCATTCGATTTCATTGTGAAATTGAACTTTTTTGAATGCTCCCCATAAATCGTGGCAATTCGAGATTCTTCAATCGATCTTAAGAATACTATGTTATCATTTTTCACGTGCCGCTACTGGTTAGATGCCGTACATTAATGATGCAGATTGGCTCGTCAGGAGCTTGACGCGTTTTGCTAGTTAAGCAAAGTCGACATAAAAGTAAGTAAGTTAGAAATATTCCCCATAAAGGTTTGGGGAACAAATCGAGTAAATAAATATGGTTAAATAAATGTATCTATTTATTCATATTATTTCAGGATTGATATGCATCTAGTTTTTCATTGGTCACCTCAGCGATTGTTGGCTTGGTTATTGAAAATTATTCACTTTCTTTAATTGACATTTTATTTTACTACGCCACTGAAGATTCCAAATTCAGTTAGTATCTGACTTAGAATTCCCAAAAGAATACCTGCCAGATTGAATTTGTGCGAAATTAGTTTATTCTTCGGAATCGGATCGATTTTGCTATTACCACAACCATTGTAAGACTGAGACTACAGAACAAGAATGGGTTGATTTGCAATGAGCGGAAAGAGGAAAACCCTCGATAAAAGTATTGTGAAATCGCAAATTGAAGGTATTGTATTTCTATACTATTTATGTGATATATTGTACATAATATTACGGACATAGGCCTTGAATGTTACACAATATGAAATACACTCAGAATGAGAGGCAAATGTTTTCTTCACCAACTTTTTCCTTTGTACTAAGCATTCAAATTTAATCGCGACTGAAAAATATTTTTCGGATTATGGTACATGTATGCATCCTATATGTGAGACGTGTGTGAGTGAGAGATCAAAGTGAGTTTTTCCGATCATGTAGCTGTACCGGCATTCCGCGTTTTTGACAGCTAGTGACGTAGTTACCTGGGGGCACAAGGCTCCACGGCTCCAAAAGGAACTTTATCGTAGGGACCAGAGGATAGCCGTGCCACTCGGCCCCAACATTATTTATAAATGAATGATGTGAGCTCTGGTTGGCAGGGATATGACTTAGGTATCATTTTCAATTTATTCATTATGTCTTCTGGTTTGATACTAATAGGAATGAAGTGTTAACGATAAGAGGGAACGTATAGAACCTTGCTACCTGGACTAACAGATAAGGTGCATGTATCCCTTGATGGTAGATTGCGGCTACCCTCATCAGCTTATTTATTATTTAGGAGTGTTTACCTTTCTTTGGGTACATGAGTACTTTGCTTACATCGCAGTAGATACTTTCTTTTCATTTTATATCAGTTCTTTTAAAAAGCAGGTCTGAGAGCGGAATATTGGGTTCCAGAATCTGATAGACATGTTCATCTAGTCTTGAGTGAGAATAGTTTCATATTCTTACTTCAATTGACTTTGCGTTGTAAACATATGTTTATCGGCTACTTAAAAATTTAGTGTTGTTATAGGTACAGGTTTTTCTGACCCAAGATCAAAACCTATGTTGACGCTGTGAATCTTTAGAAAGACATGGCGTCAAGTAGATTGACACTGTAATTCCCACGAAATGGTAATAGTTTAGACATACGAAATTGAATCGGATTTCGGGACTGTTTATAGATGGAATTCTCTCAGCTATCAAAGAAAACATGTAGGCAGATGGGAAAAGTTTAGTTAAAAATTGATAGACAGTGATAATATGGCTGGTAGCATTCACATTGGCACTTGGAAGCATTTGCTTACAGGATACTGTGGCCGATTTCTGGCCCTTTGACGACATAAGTAAAAAAGTACATCTAGGATTTCACGTAGATTCTTATGTTTGAATCGGAAAGAGGCCTCCACAACAAAATTGGACTAGTCGCGACATTTCAGCCATGATACTGGGGAACAAATCGTCGGCGAAAGCCCTCAGTGTTTGTCAAAGGCGATAATTAAACTACTTCTGCGGCTCGCGACCTCAAAGCAATAATTGCAGCTTTCCAACTCCGCAACGAGAAGACTAAGTTAAAGGGAATGCAGCTGTTGAGTGTTAAATCTTTCCAACCACTTGCTTACGCCTGAAGGTGGAGGCACCTATGCGGTGTGACAAATGCGGTCGCAGGCAATTGTTCCGTGAAGTGCAAGGACGATAAAAGTTACAATTCCGTTCTACTTGCGATACGATCTCTAAGTGCCAGGCTTGAGGTCTCTTTTACGAGATACTCTAAAATTGCTTTCCTTAGAAATTACTTTATATACCTACTATAAAGTGGTTACACATATAGTAACAAGTTTGAAAAGCATTTTTAGGATATATTTCCACAAATATTGTAAATCACCCGGTCATTCCTTATCAAAATAACGAGTTAAGTCCCCGGTTAATTTATCATACTTGTTCTAGTTGCTAACAAAAGCATCATACTATTGAATAATAATTTTCAACTTTCAGATTATCTAGAGCCATTTACAAGATACACAATAACAACAAATTAATTTAAAAAGTTAAACTGATATCTACAATAACTGACGAATTTATTCCAGGATAACAGTGCGTTATTTTGAGAACCTATCATAAACTATTATGTGATGCTCGAATGCTAACTCGGTAAGTGTTTTCAAAAATAATTAAGGTCATATTCCGAATCCGAAAGCAAACCTCCATAATCTGGTGGAAGTATGAATGGTGAATATTTAGATTTTTTCTTGAAACGTACCGGGCTACAGTATATTGAGGAGTTGGAAAGACAATTTCAATATAACTGTATAAACCCATATCATTCACCCTTTCTCTTGAAGTTACCATCTTTTGCGTAGTATAGAAACTTTATTCAATTTTACTCTTTCATTTCCACAAACATGTTCATTGAGTGCTAATTTTGATCTTTCTTCCTTAGTCAAATATAAAATAAATTTTATTATCTCCGACTGAACAAATGAAAATATTGATACAAAAAATTAAATATATGAAATGGACTGCGAGCCGTAAATGTGAATTTTGTTATGGTCACAAGTTATACAGCTAAGAGAAAATTGTCCAAATTAGCATTCAGTGAACATGATTGGAAAATGGAAACAAAACGGAAGCAACTTTCTGGACATATAATATAATAATCTTAAAAGAAAAGTAAGAGAATATGACAATGTCTCTTCAATCTTATAATGTAAGATTTATTCCTGATAGTCCTTCCAGTTCATCAGTAGACTGTAACTCAATATGGCTGGGTATGCTTCAAGGCAAAACCAAATCAATATTATTCAGGCTTGCATGATAACTTATACTGACGGGGTTAAAGAGTTTTGGTTTTATTACATCGGAATTACTCTGCTGCATGTTTTTCTCTCATAAGGTGAACAACATTATAATTCTGGGGTGACAATGCTTTATCTCCATCCCTGTTTGTATCCGAGCATCTCAGAATACTCCATACTAGGTTCTAATTTCAAAACAATGAACTTATTCTCATTTGGCAGGGCCTTTTTGGATATATTATACTTATTATATGCAACAGATAGTGTTTGATACATTCGTCATAGTGGGTAGCTTCGTGTTTCATGCATTACCAGCAGTCTTACCTCTCTACATTTCTGTAGATTGGCTTTTGAATGATAAATACTTATCAAAATGTTAATTTTCTCCCTATAAATGAGGCCAGAATTTTATCTCTGTATTTCACGTACATTAATATATTAAGGATGAGACTGTGAGATCAAAGATTTTCTATATTTTTTTGCCTAACTTCAGAAGATCAACAATTTTGAACTTCGATTTCTTTTATCTTCAAAAAGTATCGAAAATAGGATGATCGTACTCAAACCAATGGGCGCTTGACGTTTTGATATAATTTTACATTTCAGCTAAAACATAAAGGATTTTCAAAAATATCGCAGCGTTGCCCTTTATACCCTCACAGCATATTTCTCCCCAAATTAAATAAAAATCTGTGCAGTGAGATTACGTGCTGACAAGAGAGCTACGGATAAATCATGGGACGGATCGACGAAAACGAATGACATTATGAAACATCCGAAATCATCTCAAACTCGAAAACCTTCCCGATCATAAGATTCTTATAGGTGGGAACAAAATAGTGGTGTAGATTCTTCAGTTCTACTATTTTACAATTCTATTTATTATTTTTCTATTTCAATATGCGTAAAATTTACCGATTTGATATCATTTCGATCTATGACCACACTTTTTTTATATAGTCAAATATCAATCAGTTTTAATCGATAGCATGCGTCTGATACTCAATTGAACATATCACAGTTATTTGGTGTATTTCAGCAAGCGTCGAAAAACAAAACATAGTTTACGATACATAGTTATAGTTACAAAACATACTGCTGCACGTTGCTTGCCCCACAAACCTATATATTTACTATAAAATCCCCTTTAATAATCATAAAATTCAACCCCACGAACAATAGGCCACTATCGCCCAAAATCCGGTACCGGCCGAATTTTTGTAATTTACTGCTAGTCTGTCCCGAATGACCGCAATAAATTTCTGACGTGGACAACAAAATTAGGGTGGGGCGAGTATAATTGACAATAAAATTAAACGATATTAACTGCAAACGTTCTTTCATATCGCAGCAGGACCGAGGGTATTTCAATCATCTTGTTATTTCTCACCAGGAGCTAGGACGTTTACGTCTGTATTTCGGTAAATTGCGGGACTTCCTCGAATGGCGAACCGCTTGACGGAAAAAACCTGATTTATATCTGAATCACATCAATCTTTATGTCACTATGTAATGATTGGGGCATAATATACGCCGGTTACTTTCCACGAAAAACGAGGAAAGTATTGTAGTGACATGCATTTTTATGGTTTTATCTTAGAATGTGAAACTGAACGTGTCTGTATTTTTGTGACAATATTAAACGCATATTTCTCCAGTGGGCCAGCGACTTAATTGTTCTATGAATATTAGATAGTAATGACCAGGAAGATCTTCTAGTGTCTATCATGACTGTTATACAAAGAAAAATCGTATGATTTAAGTACAAATTCATACAAAGAGAGAGCAGTATAAATGCAACTGGTGCAACTTGCCTAAAATTGCCCGATGAATGAAGGGGGACTTGATAAATATAAAAAAGATAAGGGCGGATTGGAGTATCAGACAGACTTCTAAAGGCTTGGTTGTAGCATTTAATAGGATTTCAAATATGTGAAAATGTTTATTTGAACTTGAGAAACAAAGAAGATACGGGTCATGTAAGTCAACTCCCACTTCCCGTGAAGTATTACTAGTACAAAAATTGATATTTTAATTGGATTCCACCTTGTAGATAGTTTAATGTTTTTCAAAATTAAAACAATTAAAAGGATATTATTAATTGTTATCATAGTTACGTTATTGTCAATACCAGTAGGTGTCGGTAATCGTGGAGGTGCTAAGCAGTACCAGGCAGTCGAAAAGATGAACATTAAGTCACAATAGCGGAACGCCTAATTGTATCTGCTGGATGCATTTGACAAATTTCATATTTTTGACATTTGTGAAAATGCTACCAAAAGTCAGCGTCGATTTTTCCAGCTCAGTAAAATGACAGTTATGCCCAACATATTGAGAGCGCTCGTCCGCAATCAGTCGCTCAACGGTTGCTTAAGAGTTGTGTCTGAATGTGCCCATTGTTACAGTCCAATCAAACTGACACTACAAGAAGAACTGCCATCTCAGTAAATTATGGAAAACTTGAGGAATGCGTTCAAGACTAGACATCCTTCCTAATACTAAGGGAACTTAAACATGTTGAGGAAGGCGGGTCAGTATCTTTCACAAGGAATATTGTCAAGACTCAAGGCAAATATGTATCACTCAGCAGTATCACAAGGTATACATAGTAATAAAAATACCGTTATGTGAACGACTATTGAGCTGAGCAATAATATCCATATCTCTAAAGCACCATTGCTTTAGTTGTTTAACATGTTTTCTTTTGCGTGTTATTCGAAACATGTAACTGGTAAAATTCATCGTTTAAGCTCTGTCTACAAACGCGAAGTCTTGTAGGTTATAGAGTAATGTGAGGAAAATGTGACAATATAAATTTATTGGTGTCAGAATGTACTCGTACTATAGATGGAAAAGTTATCCTAGATGGTAACCTCGCCAATTTTTACATAAGCTGAAAAGTCCAATTATCATGAGAAAAAACATTTTTGATTATAGCAACTCTTTCGGAATAATTTTCTGATTATATATCATATCTTATAGATTCAATTACGAAATTGTTTCAGAACAAAGAGCTATCTAGATGCAGTAAGGATAAACCAATAATTTATATAGTGGTCAAACATAGAATTTTTTTAAATAATAAATCAGGGTCTATTCGGTGACTTGAAAAGGCATCCAGATTGAATAGCGTAGGGCGATTCAAGTACGATGTATTTTTGTCGCCAAATATTTGGATTTAACTTATATGTATGTTATTCGATTGCATTGTACATAATGCATAAGATGTATTTAGTTCAGATTGGAAGACAGGGCGCCAACATGAATTTAGGAGTCATACTTCAAAAGCGTTATATATATAGATAATTCCAAAAAATCTAAGTGTAGGGTAATATGAATGAAATTTATTTGTTTCAACAATTGTTACGTTACTACCGTTTGGTCCAGTTTCTGAGCGGATACAGATACAGGCGGTGTATCTGTGGCGGTTACTGGTGGATGTTACCTACAGATCTTTGGAAATTATACCATTCCACAGATCCATAACGAGCACAAAGGAACTGCAAACATAGTTTTGATACAGCATACAGTTTAAAAATGTTAATTACTGTGTTCCAAGATAATGTGAAGATATTTTGTAAATTCATTACCTCCGGGATGCGGTATTGCATCTAAAGTGACGAAATCACACCACCTATCTACGATATCTTCCTTCCTCTCCAGAAGCGTTCCAATGGCCATCGATCTTTCTGAAGCCGAGCAAACCCACCACTTTTTCCGGTTTTAATGGCATCTGCAGCCTCCGAGAGCTCGCGAGTGTAGAAGGCCGATCTACTTTCATGCTGGTTCAATCAAGTCTGCTGGCATGCTGTTAGTTCTGTTCTTCGTTGAGCGAGTCATTTAGCTCCTTTCATATTTTCTTTCTGGATGTTTCAATAGCCTGACGCAGATCATTTTTTGCCTTCTTATATACTTCCAGCAGAGTTTGTGCTTCCTAGGTACAGAGACAAGTTCTATGTCATATAGATAGCCTTTGCTTGTCCACGATGCCTGCTACAATTTGATATCTACCTCTTCATTTCATCAGTACTGCTCCGCAGTATAGTAAGTACCAATCTGATAAGCTTGATCAATTAGCTCTGTGTACAATTACATGCTAGCAGTAACGAGCCCAATTGTTCACTCCAGTAACATTCTGAATGTATCCCAGTGATACTGAGTTTTTCGCTTTACCAGATTAAGTTGGCTTGCTCCTGATGCATATGATCTCCATCTAACTAGGTAACCTTTTCCTACCTTCTTGATTGTTTTGGTATTTAATCCTCTATCATCTCTACGTTTACATCTTGAAATTTCTCATGAGCTCTGCTTTTCTGCTTATGTTGTACTTTAGGTCTGCTCATCATGTATAAGTTTTCGAAGCCTCTTCCTTAGATTTTTCTTTCCACAACCTCTTTCTTTCCCTCTATACATGAACTCAAGCATTTTTCTTGTATCGTTTCAATCTAATCGTTCCTGTCTTTAATTAAGTAAATGATTTTTCCACCGTGCTCCTCCAACATATCTCTATGCCACAGTTCTACCACTCGCTAAACCACATTATTTGAACCCGACACGTGTTTCGCTTACTATGTGAGCATCGTCAGGGGAATATTAAAACTTACTTAACATATATCTGTATCGATTAATAAGATGCCGTATATTATTTTCATGCCATTCACCCCACTATATTAGATATTAGTAGTCATATGGAAATATCTAGTAGCCATATACGTCCATGTATTTACATTTTTCTTGTTTTAGTGTTTGTCTTGATAACGTAATCTATGTACCCGTCCGATAGTCCGTCTACTGTTCCTTGAACTCCGAGTGCTTGAAGGCAATCTGACTAGCCACCCTTTTCTAGCAACTATCTATGGATCTTATCACTGCTGCTTTATCCAATTCCATGCTTATTTGTGTTATAGGAGGTGTGTCCAGTTTCACCTTCTCATATACTATTCCAGGCCAATCTCTGTCTAGGAGTTTAGAAAAATAATTGAAGGTCTTGGCTGCTTCAATCGCATTATTTAGTTTTTCTGTTTTTGTCTACTGTTATTCCTTTTCGTTTCTTAGATTTATAGCATCGACCTGGGTACTCACACTAATCATGCCTGCTGTTTTTTTTTGTGATTTGGAACCCTCCCATTCATTCATATTTTAACTTGAAGAAGGCGCCTTTGATGCCAGACTTCGTATTTGGTATTATTTGTTACTAACATTCGTGTTGTTTCATTTTTGTGGTTTTCATCGTCATTCTTCCTTCTTTTTGGCCTTAGTTCTTTCGCATCACATAAAGCTGCTGTGGTAGATGGATCCCCATTAAACGTTCTCGTACTACTCATGGACCTCATTATTGGTAGTGGCGAACTCTCTATCAGGTTTCGATTGGTGAAAGGATTTGTGACACGTGAATGTCCTCAACTTATCACTCCTTCTGGGCACGATTTTTTATTCACTATGAAATTACTTTATAAATCGGTACTATATTGTACACAAACTGGTAGCGTTTCTTTTAAGTTCGTTATTAAACCTCCTAGTTTTCTTCCTAAATCATTCTGTGTATCCATATAACTGTCTGAAAGTTATTAAAGTCCCGCAAAAGCTAACACTGCTGTGTGACACTCAAACGATATTCTCTCAAAGGAATTACAGGACAAGTGGAAATGGCAATTGCTGGTATTTTTTGTTTCTATTTTTGAATGGTATATGAAAGCGCTGTGGAGCTTTTATGATCAAAACTAATCCCCGCTTGTATATACGATTCAGTGTTTTTTGTACTTACGGTCATCATTCAGATTGTGCTTGCCAGGTTATGTATTCTTGTTATAATCAAGTTATGCACGTATAAATGGAAATTTATAGACTAATTCCTGACATTTCTGTTATTATTATTGACAAAGATGCTAGTAAAAATGCTTTTGGAGTAATCTTTATTGAATGGTTTTGGCCTAGAACCAGTTATAAGAATTACGATTCAGAAAATTATTTACGTTTATTACAAAAAAACTCGATTTAAGATAGATGAAAAATAAATATCAGGATTTCCTGAAATATTATTTATAGTTAGAATTGAATTCTGTATTGAAAATATTCGTTGACTTCCAACATCTCAGTGACACCCTAAAAAGTGGTAACTACAATACCGAGTCGGGAGAGAGAAATAATAATCAACACACAGGAAATGGAATAGTAACATTTATTTATAGAGGGATGGGTCTTGTTGATTACTGGGCCTTTCACACAACAACTGCTGCAACATAAGTTATTAGTGACACATCTTGTATATATTTTAGCTAGCTGAGCTAGAAAAACTACAGAACTACATTAAGTAACATATGGTGTAATGGTGAGCAATGTAAAATCAGAATACATTATATTTGCTTGAGGAAATTCAAAATGTTCTACTGAGTTAAAGTTTCAAAATGTGTTGAGTAAGACCAAAACTGAAGTTGGTGCTTCGGTTGGAATTCTCGGATCAATGCTAAAAATTAAGGTTTCAGTAATTGTAGCAACAGGCAAACAAAATTTAATGCAATTGCAAAGAGTCTCTTGGTAGCATAAAAAATGGGAATAAAATCCGCCTCATACGGATACCAGAACATTTTGGTCGTTAAAGAAACGTATCATCCGATCTGTTGGCAGAAAGGCAGTTGTTACTACCTTTAAGGAGCCAGCGTCGACAGCTGGAAATAAATATAACATGTCTTAGCATATAATCCCTACCTAGGTCTACAGGATAGTCGGCTAAAGCTAATAAGAACTAACCGGGTATGCCATGCTTGAGCATTAATATCAAACTTAACAGAAGAGATAAAGCATAAACTGCTAGGGCTCAAAAGGAGAAACCTTAGAGCTTTGCCCAAAACATGGGCAAGCTGGAAATGCCAGAAAACGCCAAATAATAAACTACGAGTATGTTTGCATGAGGATAAGTGAAGCACATATTATGGGACAGGTCACATAGAGTTTTGTGGTTATAGAAAATGTCTCCCTCAGCAAGTTAATCAGGGAGTCGGAGTTGTTGGAAGAATAAGCAATGAGGTGTCTAGATTTTTCTGAATATGAAGCTCGATCATCTCCAAGCTCAAAAATCATCATGTGATCAGAGAGGCCGTACTTGGTTAGTCTGTATATACCCTCCATATCTTAGCTATCTATATAATTCTTTCTAAAGACATAACGTGGTGAGGGAGGTTTATATTTACCATAAACCTTTAACTCTCATCTTTAGACCGTAAAATTGTCTCGGTCTCACCATACCTAATTTTTTTCTATATTGAGCTTTTATTTAGATTTAGATATTTATACTTACTAATAACGACAATAATAAAATGCACTGTCTTGAATTCAAGTAGTTTGAAAAGTTAGATACAATACAATTTTTTATAATGTTTTCTCCATGAAACCCATGACTTCCTTGTGATGTTTCTGAAAAAGATTTACTGAAATAAATATGCCACACTATCGCTCAGACGCATTGGAATTAATTTTTCTCATCACCTCATAAACATTGTGCACGGTGGGAAATTTTGTCGAGACAGCTGACAAGTTAGTAAAATTTTTTTTGTAGCTATATAGCCAAAACCGCTAGGATATGTGAGATAAATAGATATGATTCATGAGCAAGTAGATAACCGATACCCAGGAAAAATGTGACATTATCTCAGGCATGTTGGCAGCCCCACCTGATACCAGAGAAAATGCAGTCAAAAAACAAAATTTTGTAATCGAATTATATATTGCACTATTCATTTTTATTCGAATACAATGGAGAGAGATATGGTATATATTTAGACAGGAAACAATACAAATAGAAATAGTGATTGTATTGTTTTACATTACTCAGTGAAGTACGAAAATTCTTTTGATTCTGCGTAAAAGTGCGGAATTGCAAATAACTTAAAGTACAATGGATGTGGGGAATGTTCATTATCAGAATAGATTGAGATTGTTTTTGAACAGCCAAGGCTAAACTTGTTTAAGGATACGGAATATGAACGCATCCTTTCTTCAAGAACGAAACATACGATTTATTATAATTTGCAGCGCACGCATAGACGAATGAAAAAAACTATGGGTGATGAATGAATATGAAAAGTCTGGAGGTATAAACAGCCTCACGATGAGCCGAGTCGATTTATGTATATGGGAAACTTCTGTAGTAACCATGAATGTGTTGGTTTTTCCTAGTTCCTACAAAACAGAATACCGATTGAAACATAATAACAAAGTCCCAATACTTTTACTTACTACGCATTCGTTTTGATTAGTTTTAAAAATGCAGGCATATACAAAATCTGGCTGGTTATACAAAATTATACCTCGCAAAATATCCTTTCGAAAATAAATCAAATGCTCGAGTTTCAGCAACAATAGCGATGTTTGAGCATCCTTTGATCTTTGGTTTCCCTTGAATCATATGCTTGGTAAAAGAATTTCAAAAACTATCAGGCTTTTCGTTCTTTGAGAGTAGCAAGCAGAAAGCTACTGTGAAAATTTAACCAAGATCACATCAATATACACAGTTAGAGGGATATACAAACAGACAGACCGACAACGGACATTACTACCATGGTGTTTTGTGCCGTATATATCCTGAGACGTGAAAACTGTATTATCTTAAATTCGAATATCTTCACGATTACAATACTTCCACGCCTATTGCCGTAAGAAGTAAGAAGATCCTCTTAAATCGCAGAATGCTCTTCATGTTATGAAGTAATAGTATGTATTTTAAACGTGTATAAGTAAGGATCCTATGATCTGGATCCCTACAGAAAAAAAGACTGGTGCGCTCCTGGTACTTCTGATAAATACATACTATCAACGTCACTTAATGATAATTACCCATGTTAGTTTGGTTAGTGACTTACATCATATGTACATACAGTCATAGAAATATTGAACGATGGACGATACTTATAGGTGTCCAATAGTGTATGAGGGTACCGTGTGAAATGGATCAAAAAGTTTGTGCTACGATTGGTGAGTAAACATTCAGGATTCTGTTTATTTATAGTGATGAATCCCCAGGATCAGTGGATCAGGGAGGTCATTGACACTGACATTATTCTCTTCTTGACGTCCAACATTAGAGCGATATGAAGGACCAAGGCTTTTAGGTCTTATAGTTTTATAGAATTAGTTTCTTTTGTATAAGCCATGAGAGCTATTTCTCATACTACAAGATTCCGTATTGATTTCAAATAGTCATGTAAAATCTTTCATGAAGTCTTCGAAATACAAAAAACCTGTCTATTATCTTAGGGTTAAAATAAATTTATTGAGTTTGAAGCTGTTTGGCATTATCGACTAAGTATTTTTTCAAAAATCATGAATATCATCAATAATTTTCCATAAAAAATGAGGTTATTTTGGAAAAAATGTATATCTAGAATTTGTAAGGCTTTTAGAAAAATATTAAAGTAATTCTTCGAACATCCCTATTTGATATTATGTATATTTGATACGTAACTTGTAGGCCTTACTTATTGAGGCTCGTCCATTGTTAAGATTGGAAATATGCGATCTTAATACAAAGTTGTAGAAATAAGAACATAGAGAGTCGTGATATGTGACTAACATCGTTGATATAGTCTCCCAGTCATAACAAAAAGTCAAGCGGTCATTCTATTAATTCTTCAAGTAGCCGAATCCAGAAGCTTTTTAGAATCGCATGGGGTTTTTTCATTTGGAGACAGTGGATGATTATTGCAAGAAGCGTTCAGTTATTTGCGTTTAACTAACAGATATATCAGACATATATGATGACTTCTATATTTTTTTAATTTGTGTATCGATGGCGGTTTTGTTAGAGAGAACATTTGAATATCGAACGTTCCTGAACTAACTGCACTTTAAAATAAAAAATAATTTTTTTTCTACGTTTCTCATGTTTGTGATGAATTTACGGTATGGTCATTAAAATGTTTTCCTCGCCTTTAAACTTTGAAATCGAGCAAACTGTATTTTGCACATGTATGTAGAGAACTTGTTCTTCTAGTAGATATTATTGAGTATTTATACTAATGTAGTACTGGTAATTTAGATCTTTTGTTGACTTCACACAACATTCTATATGAACATCACATATAAGTGAATGCTCTCCACTATGCATCAGATCTGTTATAGACATGTATTTTTGGTCATTAGCCTAGACTAGTCAGTCTGCGGCCTGAGTGTAGAGAACAAATGAGTGGTATACTATATACGTAACCTAGTCAAGTGTCTGATAGCAACATCAACACTCATCTCCGAGCGTCGGGCACTATGGCTGTTCTTTAGCAATTTACGAAGTCAAAGGTCTCAAATACTTGGACTGCCTTGAAGTGGCGACAGATGTCTCTCACTACATAGCAGATCTTAAGAATAGTGGAGAGCATACACTTAATAACGATTGACTGTTTGAGCACCACTGATGTGAAAAAATACAGGTTTTGCTGTATTCACATTTTTGACCCATTTTACTCAAAAAAATTAAAAATAGTTTTCTGGATCTGAAAGGATATTACTTTATTTCCTCATTAGGTGAACTGGCGTTTATTCAGTTGCCCCAGGAGCGTATACATGAGGCATTGGATGTTCTGAATGTGGGTTTTTACCCTTATGAAAGCGTTTGCCGTGCAGTAGGGATCGCGAGAGCGCCGGACGCTGTGGACGATTTGAACCGACTTTGCACAGATGCGGCTAGGGATGGGGTATCGCTGGTTGCAGTGGATAGGAATACTAACAGAGTAGCAGGGGTTGCTTTCAACAAATTGCAGGTAGTACGACTTTAAAGCTGTGATTATATCTGCAATAAGCACAAAAACTAATTACACGTATCCATCGTCAACAACATGAAGTTGAATAGAAAGGAAATGTTTAAATACGTCTAAATTATAAATCACAATAAGATTGACAGTCCAATGTTAGCTAAAAAGATAAAAAACAAGACATTAACAACATCACTGCAATTGCATACAAGAGCTTTATCTCTCTTGAGCGGGTTCTCTTTAACGGTTTTCTGAAATTTTAATATATTATATATTTGGTAGTCATTTAAATATAAAATACTGTCTACAGGTAAATAGCAATGACGATGATTCGGGTTATTTTGAGAAGTTTTCAAATAATTGTAAGCATCCTGCATCTCGGAGACTGATGGAGGTTATGATAGAAGCAGATGCTTTGTGTAACCTTTTCGAGAGGTGTAATACAGACTGCCTCCTGGAAATCATGTTTCTTAGTGTACACCCTGACTATAGAGAAATTGGCATTGGGCTGAAGTTATGTGAAGCATCTATGAAATTGGCAAAGACTTTGCAAGAGGGTATGTATATTTTCCAATATATTCCTGACCGTAATGCGACTGAGCAGCCATTAGGGCGATTGTAATAAAATTGTCAAACCACAATATTACTGTGGTAAAGACTAAGGACGCTGTACTCCTCACACACTGAGTGATCAAATTTTGAAGTAATATATTTTTTGGAATTGAATTAAGAAACAATCAGAATATTGAATTCAAACTTATAAACGAAACAATGCTAAGAAAATCTTAGTGTTCGAGATTATACAGACTTTTCAGTAAAAAAAAGATTCCTTCACGTGGATGAAGACTTCTAAAATCTGATTAAAATCTTCAATAAAATCATACTTCTTTCTTTAAGTGCCCCCTCCGAGTCGAAGGGTGGCTATTGGTTGGTTAGAAGTGTATCCAAACCACTCTCTTATGTTTCACGACCATGAGATTCTCGTTCTACCTATGGTGCTGATACTACTTAGGTGAAATAGAGAGACCTACTTACGCAATATTTTAAGTGTTTTAAGCCTTATTCAATTGAAATACAGTAATGTCTGGAAGTAGTTGCTAAAACGTATATTAGAGCCTACATTAGAAAAAAGTTAACTACCCCTGAAATGCCCCACAAAAAAATATTTTTTTTGAATTTCGTTTGAATTAATCTGAATTCAAAAACAAATTAGCTATGCTCAAAAGTCGAATATATCGTAAAAATCTAAGCCTGCAGTTATTTAAGTTAAATCACTTCAGTGCTATGTAGGAAAATATGTGAACAGTCATCTGTTTTACATGTGCGGTGGATCTTCGGGTGAAAGCTTCATAGCTGACATATGTATAATTTTTAACCAATGACAAAAAATAGATTTTCCACTCCCACCCCCAATTTTTGAACCCTTTAAAATCAGCTTACTTTCAAAACAGTATCTCCCGTTGAACCTAAAAAATATGGGTTAAGTTTCCTCGCAGTTCAGAATGTTCATTAATTATTACTAATCAAAATATCATATTTTCCAGGAATAAAAACGCTTTATACTAAGCAGAATTATTTTCAGCGATATGCATGTTTCTTGGAATTATAAACTTTACTGTATTGTCACATTGCAACTGAAGAATTTATCACAAAAATGCGATACCATTTAGCTTAATAATGTTGTAGTGACACCAAAGTTAGTCAAAAGTGGTCGTTTAGATTAGATATAAATTTTAAAATGCTTTTACTTGGTGAAACTGTTCACATTCAGACTGTATATTTTTTGTTTAATACATAAACTTCACAAACAAAACTTTCTTTTTTGTTTCAGTGACGTGTTTCGATTCATATTTAATGTTATGAAGGTGAATGTCTGGACCGTAATCGATGTTCAAGATGAGAGGAGGATTACCACGTGAAATGTTTACACATTATATACGAGTATGTACAGTTCCTTACGATGATTTAAATAAAATCAGAACGCGTCACTGATGGTAAAATAGTTTTATTTGTGAAACGTATGTGTTAAACACACATTCTTTATCTGCATGATAAATTTGGAATTCGACTGATGTAGGGAAACAGAGAGCCCAAACTTATTGCATACAATTCCTTACAGGTGCTGATGTTAAAGAATGTATTGCTGAAAGTAAGATTCCAGCTAAGCCAGTACCTGGAGCTGTATGTGCATTGTTTACATCTCCAGTTTCGCAGAAGATAGGATTGAAGCTAGGGATGACCGTTGCAGCTAGACTGGCATACGCTGAAGTTTTCTTCAACGGGAAATCGTTTTCAGATGTTTTGGAGCCGAATAATACAGACATTGCTGTAGTATATAAGATACTAAATACGAATATGGATAATAAGTTAACCTAGAGATCTGAATGTTAAGCAAAATGATTATTAAACTTAGAGGGCTTGCAGTAATCTATTTATACAATTGATATAGAGAGAGGAACCTGGTTTCTTCGGGAACTGTTTCACAGTTACAAAAAGAAATATTTTCCATTTTTTGTGATGATTGGTTCCGAACTTACGCCAGCCATCTCAACCAAGAAAAAGGCAAAGTTCAAAAAAAATCCGGTAGCTTTGAGTTGTTAATATGTTGTTAAGATTCGTACCAGTTGTACAAACCCAAGATTGCAGATTTGAAAGACTTGCTCATGGCGTGGTGGGGGTGAACCGCAAAATTTTCGGATATGTTTCAGCTTCTTGGATATATTACGTAAATAATAGGTCCTACCAAAAAAAGTTATCCTCAATTTTTACAAGCAGATTGAAACCTTTGAGTCTTTAGACTAATTTCAATTGCGTGCGACCAGTAGACCCGCAGTTTAGTCCTGAGTCATAGTTGGATAGGATGTGAATTTATTGGTTCTCGTAATTGAATTGGGCTCGGATATGGATAATGCGTTCTTCCAGAAAAGCGGCAGAGCGAATCAGATTGTCTGCAGATATCCTCTCACGTCATTCAACCCGAAAGAGTTATCACCACCTCTCGGATCTGAAATATTTCTGCACGATTGCAATACTACATTTGTTCTTTTCTGGCATGGAGAAATGAAGATATTAGACGTTCTTCTAACTTACCACCACTTTCGCGAACTGAAGAGGCTGTTGCTCAACATCCTTATCGCACATACCACTTACGTAAATTGTTAATCCGCGCATAAACCTTATTATTTATTTATGATTGCAGACATAGTTGGGAAGAGATAACAGGCTGCCGACTAGGGCAGGAATGAATAATTCTAGTGATACAAGGAAGTGATGAAAAAATAAAAGTTTTTTTCTTTGGATCGCGCAGGTGCTGTTTTAGTTTGCCGAAAACCGTAAAGATTGAAATTTCGACAATATTTTTCACCATTTATGAATTGGCTCTTTCTGAGTGCAATAGCTCTACATTTTATATAAAAACAATGATGAAATCATAGTTGGTGAAGATAAAAAAATACATATAACGACAGGACAAGGAAAAATATCCAAAACTTACTTTCTGTTTTTATTGAATTTGAACATTAAAGAATATATTTGTTCAGACTACTGGTAATATACCTATAAACAGATTTTCAAAGATTTTTTGCATGGAGAGTAGGAATATCATTTCATAATAGTTTACTGGACTTCAACAATCTACATAGAAACTTGTTTTCTTCGATTCGTTTTTGCTGTTGAAAATAAAGAAAAACAGATTGGTTTTTAAGTAAAATAAAATAATTCTGAGAACCTTAACTAGTAAGTGGTGGGAAGTGTAAATTTTGAGATTCTTTCTAATTTATAAACAAAGCTTTGAAAGTGTCCGAAAATGTTTAATACTTAATGGAATGTTCAGTTACGGGTTATTAATAATAATAAATCAATAAATTTTGGGACATTTTTCAAGTTTAGGAGGGGATGTTTATCTTCGTGGATCGCAAAAGCGATTCGGAATAAGTGAATACTAAAGTGGTTAATACAAATAATGTTTAAAAATTTTACGTGTTTTTAATAACTAAATCAATAATTCGGCCAGAAATCCGACTGTCCTCGTATCAGTAATTATTAAACCACATTTGAAAAAACACGTTTCACTAACTTTGTTGATTATTTGATTTTGTTACTTCAAGAATAGCTAACTGAGAAATTAGACTTAAACTGAACCAAAACTTTGTTTTTGGTTTCTTATGAACATTGAAAGTATTGCAATAATTACTATAAAGAGAGAGGGAGATGTACAATCTAAAGAGTTCCGTATTTCAATGCCAACTAAGTTCAGCTTATGCCATGCCTCGATGGAGAATTGTCGAATTACTACAATTTTGCAGAATGATATAGTAGTATATAAGATAAAATTATGTCTTGGTCATCATTTTGAACCGCACTTGCAAATGACCTTCCATTAAAGTATATGTTAGCGTATGATACTCTGGTCAACATAGTGTATCCCAACTTTTCTCCAATTGTATGTGAAGCACGGGTTGTCGCCCTGTAACATATAAGGCTGGGAATTGGTTCCAAGGGAAGCATGCCACCATCAATAGATACTTTAACATTTTCACCTAAAAAATAGTTTCATACAGATATTTTGTTGCATTGGAGTCTTTACAATGAAACAATGTACTTCGTTATAAGTCATTTGTTATAATCAATTATGTATAATACGAAAACAGTAGATGCGTTGAGCTAGAGGGGGTGAAACATCTTATGGGAAAACCAACACAATCAAAATTATATTCTCCAAGCAAGATGGAGGATACTGCGCTTTTGGTACCGTAACATGATAGTTTTGTCTTTATAAATTTAAACTGTGAGGCAAGGATATGTATAGAATAACGAGTCTTTCTGAATAGATACTACAGTCTGGAAGGCACTTATTACTAGAATTTTTGATAAGCGATTGTAAATCTAGCCAGATTGTATAGTTTTGAAATATATGGAATAATGAAGGTTTGGTTTATATGGACTCACTACTCAATGTCCTGGCTGTTAACGCAGTTAAATTAAATATACAGTAAAGCGCGTGTATAAAACTTAAGGCTCAGGTCAGAATATATCCAATATACACAATAGTAGTCATAAATTACTGATAATGTAATGGCGATACTTACTGCATATTTTTAAATCATGAACCTTACAATAATTTGGTACATCGTGTTTATTTTGATGAAAAAGGAATGTAACATTCAGTACCGTGGATTCAAAAATAAGGTATAAATAGTCGCATATAATAGTTTAGTTTAGTGGAGTCGTGAATCGTTCAAGATCACTTTGAAAATGTCTATCTGAATAATAGCAGCCACTCATCAATAGTCACCAACGTCCGCGACATCCGACTACAGACTCGCAAAGAATGGGTGGTAGAAAAATACCGATTTATCTATACTATATAGTGATCTTTCTCAGCGAATTATGTTGTGGGAACTATTCAGCCAATCAGCTTGACTTTTCATTTCTCGAACATGTATTTTTAGGTTTCAGATTGTGCAATAACGCTGGTTACGTAGGAAAAAAGATAATATGATCAAAATGAAACTAACCTTTGTACAAGCATCTTGCTAGCTCTAGTGTGAGTTTACCTAATTTGTGTCCTATTCCTGTGTTTCTATGATCCGGATGTATACACAAGATATTATTTTCTAAGATACAGTTGGTATTGAAACGGTCAAATAAACTAAACATATCTTTGGACATGATATCTACTACACACCTTGAGATCGTGTGCTTACATATTTCCTCTGTCTTTTTTATGTTGTCTTTGACCTGTAAAAAGTCTTGGTTAGATATAATGCAACTTCTGAAACATCCTTTGGTTCCTTGGTGCCTTGAAAAAAGATGAATCATTTGGTTCTGGTTGTCGTCCGTACTTGTTAGAGATAGAGACTACTCCCACATTTGCATTCAAAATACAAGAATGAGAATATTATTTACAATAGCTGTCGACTGCATTTCCAATGTCAGATAGCAGATGTGAACCAGTAAAAGTCTTTTCTAAGTTACAGTTAGGAAAGTATAACTTAAGTATCTTGATAACCGACACCAACTAGACTGTAGTTTTGGAAAAACTGAAGCTCAATAAAAATTTGGAAAAATAGTGAAAGTTCTTAAATTTTTTGAATCTTTCATAAATTCAATTACAAAATTTGCCGAATATTTATTCTGTGTGGTGTGGGTAGTACAGGGCCAACTTACCCAAAAACATTATGCTTTTGCCTAAAGGCACATGAGAAAATGTTATTTCAAACATAGTTACAAGGAACCTGCAGAACTTTATATTAACAACCGCTCCGAAATGCAATTATCAAAAAAGTATCCTGAGCCGAATCCTTCCTCAAATTGAATTTGATTTGAGATATACGTAGAATAAATAAGCAGCATGCTAGGCAGTTACAGAAAAGATGTGCACCAGTTGGTCAATTTTCGTTGTTAATTTGTTTATAATGCTTTAACAGCTCAAAGACTTTCAATATCATGAAGATTGTTTATTTTACAGTTTTGCTATGATCAATCAATCATTACTCAACATAAATGACCTGTTGCAGAAAATCTGGTAATCCTGGAATGGATATTATCTCCTCCAGACCAATCTGTAAGTTAGTAGTAGAAGTAGTAGTAGTACAGTTTCTATACAAAATGAATGTGCATGTCCACATAAATCTAAAATTTAAATGATATTTAGGTTTCAAGAATCGTACATATATGACGTTCAGCATTACACCTGCTACTATGTTGGTGTCCTTATCTATTGCAATCAAGCACATCCCACATCTTGCTGCCTCTATGCAAAGGTTGTTTAGCTCTTCAACTGCTTCTGGTACATCTGGAAGACCTACCGCTCGACAAGTTTTGTCTTCAGGGTAATAATAGGATTCTATCAAGGTCAGTACTTCTTTGATGTGTTGTTTTCGTAGCCGTAGAATCTCCACGTTTTCTGAAAATCAAAATATCTACCATATTCACCGTTCAGAAGTGTATATAATTCTGGACCTGCTTTAATGATACATTCTACTTTCCACGACAACTGAAGTAAAAATCCTAATTCGAGATGTTGTGTACCCTTAATGTTTCATGATATATACACCACTAAAAACCATGTCACTCATTTCCGCCAGTCATTCGGTTTATTATCAGTGTTCTTTAACGAAAGTCGAACTGTTGAATTTCCAGTCACACTCACACCTAGTTTGCGTAGTTTATAGACTAATAATTTTTGGTCGAATAAACGATTTTATTATAACGGAACTCCTGCTGCGCGTTACATACTAGTTATTAAAACACCTTTGTTAAAGCAGACATCGTTCCACCAATCACTTGTTGGAGAAGTACAATTTCTCGGATTACCGTCACGCTCGTTAGAAGGCTGCGTCCAAATTTCCAAGAGACTACACTTTAGTTCCAATTAACACTGCTAATCCTCACAGTCAACAATCGGCAGGGCAGTGGTCAGTTATAATCAAGGAAATGGAGTCTAGTTTGATATTTTCTGCTTCCAACGTCGACGTTAGTTTGCAGTTCCTAATTGTACTGCTAGTTTTGCATTGGCGGATACAGATTCAAGACTCGGAGCTGGAGAGGAGGCGGATTGGTACTGAATAGGAATCTCCTTTTACTTTTCAGGATAACAAAATCGCAAAAAATCTTAATGAAGACATTCTACGTTTTTGATGTTCCGTGACGTCCACATACGAAAAGCTATGTCACCCATTTCAGACGGTCTGTCTGTATGTCGTCTTGTCCCTACTGTAACTATGAACATACAATTCGGATTTTGATGAAATTTTGAAACTAGATTACTACTCTGGCAAGAATTAGCAAGCTTTGCAGATTTTTGTAAGTCTTTGTAGTAAAAAAAGTCAAAAGTGCTAAGATCTTGTCGAGTTTCTGTAGCCCCACGAACATTTTCAAAAAAATTATTAATTTGATTGGATCAAATTCGAAGTGGGAAGATATCAATTTTCGTTTGACGTTGGTCAAAGGCGCTTTATTTAGATTATAGATGCTCTTACTTGGTGAAAGGATCCGCTATGCAGATACAATAATTTTTTACTCAACACACAGGTTCACAAATAAAACTCTTTCTCTCATCTGACAGTCCGACGATGATTTAAATATAAATCCAAACGTGTCATTGAAAGAAATAATTTTATTAGTGAAACTTTGTTTTACCGTACTTGTTAGGTTCAGATATCTGACTTCCAAATAAAGATTAATTTCGAACAGTTGCTAGACCATTTTGCCACAGTAGAGTCATAATCTATGACTCTACTGTGATTTTGCGCTGCATCCAAATTATGAACATAGTGAACTTTCGATGGGTTTCGACTATTTCGAGCAAATTTATTTCTGTACTGGGATGATATCCTCTAAAAAAATTATGTCAAGGGGGGTTTATTCTATTTTTCAGGTGCAGTCGTGGCGCTGATTGAAAAAAATACACAATATATAATATTAGAAGTGTTGACTCACTAGAAGTAAGTTTAGGAAACTTTGTAAATTTTTATAAACAGTTTTTTAGTATATTAGATAAATCTTAAATTTATTTCCGAAAGATCAACATTTCGGTTTATTTATGAAAAATACTATTGGATGGGAAGTACAGCGTCACCTGTTTCTACGTCATTTTTTTACAAGTAATACGTATTTGAATACTGAATATATATAATATGCTTCGATTAATGCTTGTACTTTATAATAATAGAAATGAACATACCATATCTAGTCATAACTCTCCTATCCATAGCTAACAAACTAAGATGAATGATTGTATATAGGTACTGTTATCATTATTTACAAGAATCCAGACACTTCTAGTAAATAACGAAGGTTAAAACCTATTAAAACAGTAATTTATTGTCAGGACTGATAATTAATTACCGCGTATTGCTTGAAGCTCAACGTAATTACAGTGCAAAATATCGGTTCACTTATGTAAACTGCTGCTCTAATCCATGAAATGATCCGCAACAAGAATCAACTTTCAATAAAACCGTTGATTCCATATTGAGTTTATATAATTGTATAGTTCTTGAAGGGAGGATAGAACAAAATTTATTATTTTTTTGACGCGATGTTACTATTATGGTAAGATCTATCCATCTAGGAGATGGAGATGGCGGGAATTTTTTAATGATCAAAATAATTCTTTGGAACATCATCAGAATCTCATCTCGTATAGGCATTTTTGGTAAGTCATCGTCGTGCGGGTATATTTGGGATGTGTGTCAGCGGGTGGAAAATGAGTCTGATACCAACAACTGTTTCGGAAAATATTTCCACTTCGTAAACAAGCATTACAGCGTGGGAAGTACCGAGTCAATCTACTTTACTACATTTTCATCTAGTCGCGTCACTTGCTGGACTATTTATATCAAATAATGGTTATCGGTAAGATTTGTAGTAACTACAGACAGATCGAAACATCATGACCATACTATCCCTTATGTCCAAATCCAATATCGTTACACGATGACTTGGTAAAAATACCTCCGAAAGCTGTGAACAGTATGCTCTAAATATAACCCTACTTTTATCATTATACCCCTCTACATTAAGTTATTGTGACAGTAATTAAGAGATGTAATTCTGTATCCCACTTGATCTTATAGAGTTGACAAGTAGTGCGAGGAGTGTCACCAGAAAAATAGGGATAAAAGTATTACTTCTCACTAGAAGAATGGTGATTTATCAGGTTAGTAGTAAAAAAACTCAAAACATGAACAAATATATCGAAATCGGATCACATTTGAATAATATGATGAAATTAAATTTGTCGGCAATGACCTAATCTAAAAGGTTCCACAATAATTCAGGTTGGGTTTTTCTGGAACCATGTATAATAATAGATCACATGTATTTTGTAGAGCAGTTTATGATACTCAAAAATTGATAATGGAAGACTAATTTACAAGTATATTAAGTATGTAAGTAGGTAGGTAAGTAGGTATCTACTAATCTACTTACATAGTTCCTAAATTATATATTCAAATATGTATGCAATTTTTCAACAACGTTGGAAATAATAACAGTGCGATAAAGTAATGGTGTAAAATTCGAGGTTCCATTTCGAATTAACATGTGAAGAGGGAACTGAGCAAGAAACTTGAAAATTGTAAAAATCAGAAGCTCTCACCGTACACATATTTTTTTCAAGATGTTTAACACACAAAACTAAATCTTGACGTTTTCCTCAAAGCAAGTTTGATAAGTTTGAATTTTATTATTCCTCCATGCCCTCCCACAATTTCGACATATAGCAACTGGCACTTACTGGCATTTACTTCGTAGATCAATCGATCCACTGTTCAATGCCTACAGTGTCATAATGACTGTGTTTAACGGGACCTAGCGCAAAACCGTTAACGCTGACAGCGCCTACAAGCGCTAAGAGAGCCAATAGGTATTAAATATTCTTTCGGGTTTGCGAGGGTATTGAAACGTATAATTGAAAATACATAAGAGCATAAACAATGTACAACATTATTTAAATTGGATGTAACAGTGTATCAACAAAAAATTGAGGAAGCTTTGGTTTTCAAATAATAACATAGATGCTCAATCAAATTCATACCTATAATTTATACAACAAAAGTCCGACTAATAGCATATGGCATATCAAAATATACATTTGTTTGTTAATTTCAGTATAAATTTAGTTGTATGCACTATTGAATTTACGGAAACGTATATCTCTTGAACTAGTTCGAAGCCCATAATACAAATTAAAAAAGTAACAAAATATCAGCACTTAGCAATCATTACAAAGAAATATGAAGCAGGCATAGATCCATGGGAGATCTAGTCATGGAGAATCTTGGGCATTTGCACTCGATATATCGAATAATTTCGTCAGGGTGTGGCTTGAGGGAATTATTTTGCTGCCTATGGGCTGCAATTGGGTGTATATGCAGATGGTTGGACAATTGCTATCAGGACCGATCTTTATTTGCCGTTGTGGATGAATATTCTTTCAATGTATACATGTACATGTTAACCTATATCCCAGCATTCGTCAGGGAACTGTTAAAGACTACCATCCTAAAGGCACTTGAGTCGGCGAGAGCAACATGTTATCCAGATCAATAATCTCTTTCGTCAAACTTCTGGGCATGAATAGTACAGGCCTTGCTGGGTCAGCATTCTATAAGCTTGGTGAACTTTTCCGCTCAATAAAATTCTATTCGCCGGAATAGTTACTACTACTATACGAAGATCAGATCAGAAAATCTCTGTAGTACTGCTAGCATAGATAGGGATGTCCTCCGAAAAACTCCCTGAAGCATATGGTGTCAACAAGCATCAGGCATGAGACCTGGCATCACTGTACGTCACCGCACCTTTGATTCCTTTGGTTATTTGCTATGAGTCACTAACAAAGAAGTTAGAGTTCATCTCTCGATGCATATGAATTTCCACAAATCCACCGACGTCAGGAACTTTTAATTCTCACGCCAATAGACGGGGAGAAGTATTGTAATTGTCTGTCCGTCATCTGGCTGTCTGGTAATCCCTAGTTCCTCTAGAGCTCGGAAAGTTCCATTTCGATTAAGATGAAATTAATATTTTAATATTTTTGGTATAGATGTAACACGTTCTATGATCTATAAGCCTTTGACCGCAGTAATCTTCAATATTTGGTAGATATAGATGAGTAAACACATTTTGTCCTCACGACATAAAAGTGATTGATTTTCCTTCAATAGCTGTGTATATGTAGTAAGATGAAACTACCTAGGAGAGCACCATCGAGTATCTGTCACACCGCTTTAGTCAACAATTTGATGGAACGTCACATAGAACTTTCTAATATAGTTTGGCTTTTGGAATATTTAACAGCACACAAAGTTTAATGGTTATTTTCGAACAACACTCCACATTACTGTTTTTTATCTGCATGAAATTGTTTTTAGAATTAACTTGTCATAACAAATTCATATTGCACTTTAATTTGAACTGCATTAAGCGTACACAATTGTAACACTTATAACAGCGGTGATACAGGTAGAAACTTTTACCCAAGATATCGCAGGACTGTATAAAAGTACAATTTGAGTTAAACATTGAAGCAAGGCGACTGAGATTCACTTTTTATAGTGATTTAATCTGTTTGCACCTCCATCAGAAAAAGGTGTCCAAAAAGAGCTCAATTTTTGGTAAAAGCCGAAGCCAAAATTTAAAAAAACGCGTTAGATTTTTCACAGTACGTTTTTCATTAAGCGCTGGGCTTTGTCATAGAAAGTGGAAATGGAAAACTAGCAAAATAGATCATTTCTTAGATATGGCAACATCTACAAAGAGATGGTTTAGGTCTGGGGTCACCAAATGGCGGATTGCGGACCTGTAAGGTGGCTTAGGTGTAAAGGAAGTAGAACCTGACCCCAAATGGGACTAATTGGTGTGAGTTATCGTTATCGTGACTTCATCTGAGAGTATAAATGAACGAGTCCTTTTTCGTTCAGAGTTGGTGGATCAACCTAATAAAGTGAGACAAAATTAACATAGTACGAATATAAATCAGCTAAAAGAGATAAACGCTATAATTTACTTTGATGTATATTAGTACGACTAACTATAGTATAATTGTAATAGGTCAATTGGTGATCGGTTGTTGCGGATTGAAAATTCAATATAGGCTTTCGCATTATGTAGTTTACAATAGGATACAAATGAAAGAGTGGAGAATTCGGAGAATCGCAGTCAGACAGACAAATTTCATGCATAGGTGCATAGTCGTTATTTTACTACATACAAGATACATTCTTGTGAAATATCATCGAAAACTTTCCAACGCCGAATGCGTATGGCAAATGTGCGGTTTGGCGTTGGCTTGTAATCTGGCCCCATTAGAACTAATCTTGAAGCTTGCGCTCTGTAGCCTTCAATGAGGTTTTTTCGGTTAGCTATGCTGTTATAATATTGAAAACATTCTCAGCTAAGAAAATTCAAGGTTTATTTAAGGTAAAACTCCTGTTATAGAAGCGTTTTTAAGACACACCTTGTAGCAGCATAAACCCTGATGTAACTACTGCGATAGTACTTTTTGAATGGCGGGTAGAGAAATTAATTGGAATTTCAATTTCATAATATATCGTTGGAAGCGACGATGACATGTGTACGTTTTATTTTGGTGATGCGGTTTGCTCGATGGTCTAAATGGTTTGCGTCCCTGTGATATTTTACGTTTAACGAATGTTAGTGGCATTCAGCTGTGTTCGTTATCATTTGCATTCTACATATTTTTAAATGATTTGTATTTTCTACAGTCTAGAAACTCAAATATTAATGTAATACTCTATGGATGATTATATTGTGAACCTGTTTTGCAGGCATAGGCAGGCTTAGTATAATAAGCTTTTTGTCTACTTTTTGTCTATATATATATAGGAGAGCGGTAGCAGTTAGGTGAAATGTGGACCCTTAGAAAATAATTATTTTGTTTTCTGTCAAGCTTTCGGAAATGTTTATTTCCATTCTCAAGACAAAAACGTTTGAACCCTTTATAGAGACGAAGCAAACATAAAAAACAGGAGAAGACAACTCAACATTAACTGTAACACTTGCAATAACACATATTAAAAATATTGATCAATATGAGCAGAGAAACACAGAAACTTTAAAAACAGCCTGGTGGTAGAGAACTGCCGATATATATACGAGATGTGATAAAAAAATAAGGTGAATTTTAATTTTTCTCAAAGAATATTTATTTATTCATCAATTTATATTTTGTATCCTTCAAAGTAATGCCCCTCGGATATGATGCACTTGTGCCAACGCTTTTTCCACTTTTAAGAGCATTTCAAAAAATTATTTTTGTGATCTTGCTCAGATCCTCCTTCGATGCCGTCTTTATCTCCTCAATCGTTGCAAAACGCCGTCCTCTCATGGGCCTCTTCAGTTTCGGGAACGAGAAGTCACAGGGGGCCAGGTCTGGGGAATACGGTGCTTGCGGCATCATTAGTGTGTTGGATTTAGCCAAAAATTCCCGCACAGGCAACGATGTGTCAGCAGGGGCGTTATCATGGTCAAAAGGCAATTTTTTTTCTTCCACAAATTCGGACGTCTCATGTCCAAAACATACGTTAAAATAATTGCTTGGCGCGAACCAAACGACATGCCGATATCATCAGCAATTTCTCTAATGCTAATTCGAGGATTCCCCAATACAGTTTTCTTTACTTCTTCAGCGTTCTCATCAGTTGTTGACGTGCTGGGGCGTCCAGAGCGAGGTTCGTCATTGGTGTATTCTCGGCCTCATTGGAATAGTTTATACCACTTGTAAACATTTTTTTTGGTTAGTCATTATGAATATTCATGACAAGAGAAAACTTATTTTAATGGAGACAGTGAGTAATCAATCGGCGACGCTGTAACTAATAGCGTGGGAGGCTGGTTAACGATGAACTGCACTCCAGATACCCGCCGGGAGGCCAAACCACTGAGCGCTCGTTTTGCAATATACAGAATGAATACCCACGCGATGGAGGCCTCGCCAATGCAGTATTCCAATGATACAATTAGCTGTAAATCCGAACCAAACTGTAGATAAAAGCAAAGTCCAATTATTGAAGCAGCGAGACTCCAAGCATTTTTTGCTGATAGCTTATGATGGCTGCATATTTGACTGCAGGCTTTTTTATTGTAAATAAATGTGGTGCTACCTTAATGATTAATTACGATTAATGTGTTGTTCATGTATAAAGGTTTGGTGTCCCGAAATTCTATATTATGCTTTATTAATAAATGTTGTATTATGTGTTGTAATTTTATCACGCTAGCGATAAATATTGTTTATTGTAATGTAGGTGATGTGTCGTGTTGAGAAATAAACGGTTTATCATTCCAAAGCTAGAATATAATCCAGTCATGGCCAGAACGTGACTACTACCAAACGAAAGTTTGTATATGTGCAATATCATTAAAGGCTATGGCTATAAACTTCCATTATCATTTATAATGTTTTCCAAAACTCTGTTTACCGACCCAACTGAACGCTAGAAGAAAGCTTTTCTTGAGTCCTGTCTCGAATGTAATTAGCATAAATTAGCACAGACTTCCTCGGTGGCGGAATTGAAAATTTCCTCAATAAATCAACGATAATCTTCTGTTCACACTTCAAGGACCACCAACCGCCATTTTTACTGATAAAATTTCCGTTAACTCTTAACACAGTCTTCATTAAATTATTGCGTATGATTACTCTTCATGACCTCAACGATGAATGATATTGCACCCCTTGATATAATCAATATTGTTATAATTTACCTTATAACAAAAATTCCACCTGACTGTGCGATAGATATAGCTACACTAATTTATTTCCATGAAAGGGGTGCCGTTATATGGGGACCACCGCCGTTGAATCATCTGTCAAGCTGCCAACGTATTCTGGGCGATATTGTATAATGATAGATAATGATTTGTGTAAACAGTACACGAACATCATGAGCTTTGAATACATATCTTGAAGATTATGACAGATTGTACAATAATATTTGCGACGACAGTCTTCGTTTTTATGCATTACTCAAAGTGATAACTTTTCACATAAATCTTTTACAAAAGAAGAAATCATATGGCACTCCAGGAGCGCTGTGATAGAATAAAACGCTGAATGTGTAATCATCTGGAAATAAGCTGATCCCACTATGCTGAGAACTATACTACTACTAACTTTTGAAGAGGCTCGTTTGAACTGTTGCTAATTTGATCTGGTAAGAATGAGGCCGTTGGGCTTTTCTTGTTTTTGTTGTTCATTCTATTGATGTTGCCTGGTGTTATTATTCGAGACGGCTCAGTCAAAAATTCACCATGGTAGAATATATAGCAAAAGAAGAAATCAGCCACCTTTCTCAGAGATTCCAGACTGTGGAGATCATTTGTAACGCCCAGCGCGTCTACTATGATTTTTCCTAGATTGAGAAGCTTACAGGAATGAACCAAAGTTCATCCCTATGCATGCGAGCTAGTCTGAGCCTTGTAGAGTGGTAGTAGTAGTTGTTCTAGTGAATATTTTCTGGTGCGGAAACGAACTCCCTGTCATTCTCAGAAGCTTGATGGAAGATAACTCGAGTATTGTGTGTGTATCTTCTGTGAATCAACTGAACTCCATATGTGGTTCCGCATTCAACAATTCATATAATGTTTTCGTATCTCAGGATGGTGATCCCTGACTCTATAATATAGGATAGATAGATGTTGTAGATTGCATTTGATGTTACCGTTCCTTGATGCATGCATAGAAAGCACCATAAGTGAGGAACGGTTCCTGATCCAACTATTGGTATAGCTTCAGTGGCAGCCCTCACATAATAGCGTATTGATATGACCACTCGATTTATCGAGTCCGACGACTCTAGACCCTCTATGTCAGTCTATTCCTCTGCTTCACATGTGAATAATGTAGGGTCGAAAATTTGCCGTGCTCATCTATTCGCGGATATTATATTGGCGATCATTAATCATGTTCATCTGAAATTATATGCTAGTGGTAGTCTCCACATAACATTGGATGTTGTCCATGTTATTCAAGGATGAGTTGGACGCCACCGATATTTAATACAGTAGGAAACACGCCTTGCTGGAACGAGATTTAAAAAAATATCTAGTTATCAAATTACACGAAGAAAAAATATATAAAAAAGTTAGGTGTTCTGCTCATGTATTGGTTGTATTTCCAAAAGTTCTGCATATTAGACTGAATGGAAAGTTGAATATGATTGTAATGTTGAATGTGTAACTTTTAGAACGCGCAAGTGATGAAGGATATGGTTTTCGTTTTCTGATTTGATATATTCCTTAATTATGTAGGTTAAGCAACACTCCTTGACAGATGTGCTGTGATTCAACTTTATGGCGTGCATTCCATTTTAGGTAAAAATTGAGTTATACCTAATAACTATTTCCAATGCAATTATGTATACAGTAGAACCTTATATCTTATAAATCGGATTTAATGATTCATAATCATGAGTTTTGCGACTCAATAAATCCAAACTGTATAAAGTTATATCTGAATCAATTGGAATATTCTGGATTTGGCGCAAACGACGAACGAAGCTGATTCCAGATTGAAATCTGCAGAAGCATCACAAAACGCCGATCTCATCAAACACCAAAAAATTAATAGTATTCTGTTACGGAATTATATTAGAAATCAAAAGGTAAGCTCCAAAAAACTTAAAAATATTTTAAACCTGTGGATCCATACTTATTTCTTGTACCTAGCTTTTAAGTAGGAGAGTTTTCAAAGAATTCAAAAAATTTTGAGTTACTTTTGATATTTTCATAGATCACTATAGCTTATTCAAATTTCTTGTATCTCAGGTCAAAAGAAATACCGGCGATATATCACCAACCTCTGGCACTTATATTGGCCTGTCGTAGCAAGACAAGAAATTTCTGGCCCATTGGTCAATAAGATCGCACAAATTTGGCGATCAAGTGCGGTGTTTGCTTTGGCACGGTGTAAATAATGTTTGAATCGGGTGCAGTGTGCCTGGAGCTGTTGAACCTAGTGTCCAAGATGCCCAAAAGTAGTGGTATAGGAGGTAGTAGTTTTGTATCGATGTCACAAAAAAGTCGATTGTTGATGCAAGTAGCTCATCACCGATATCCCCGATCTCCCGTGGTAAGAATACAACTGTTAAGTCATGTGACCTGAAACCCTACTTATAATACTCTTACGATAGATATAATATTCTCTGATATGTGAATGGAATGTTTTTTATGTCTCATAGCTTCTGAGATACTGTGTGTTACAGCACCTAAAACTCACTCCCACAACTTTAATTACCAAAAAGATCTCTTTTGACCTATTATGTAATTCGCTGTTTTTCCCACAGTGCGTCATGTAGCGGCGTATTTATGGAGATTATAATCCCCCATTGTGATTAAAAAAACCTGCAAATGGAGTTAGCTATTCAAAGTTCATAAGTTCAAATCTATTAACGCAGTTTTTGTGAAACAGTTTGGGATAATGAACGTTATGGAATATATTAGATGCAGTTTGGTATTAGGAGTTTTTTGTGCTACACTGTTAATATTGCCGGTGGTAATCCGTGAGCTGTACGTGATTCCCATTCCAGTTATACGAAACTCTGGCTAGATGAGCTTCAATGATGAATATCCTTTTGTTCAACATACACATACATTGTTTACATATATACCTTGTTTTTTGCAGTTGTTTTTTCTCTCCAGTACTCCAGTTGACAACGTTTCTGATGACAGATACTCAGAAAAATGTATAATACCTCAATTTATGATAATGATTAAAAACATTGCAGTTTCGAGCTTTGTTCGAACACGCTCATATACTTTTATGTAGTTGCGACAATAATAGCACACACCATCTGATTTTAGTCAGATGTTGTCATATTTTGAGAGTAAATCATTTTGCTTGTAATATTTTGTTTTATTCTTTATCATGACTCCAATATAGAATCACTCATTGGTGTATGTTGATTTCACGTTGCGCTGATGTGTTTCCTGAAAAGTAAAAATTGCTACTTATTCAAAAGCCGTTCCTTAGAATGAATCTGACAATATGAATGTGTGGTAAGTATACTTCATGCGATCAGCTGATGGTCAGGTATAAGGTGCCTACGTTCATATTTTTGTGAATTTCAGAGGCTATTTCAAATTTCGTAAAGCCAACATCTGCAAGTTGTCAAAACAAACATAATGTTTGCAGTTTTACACATTCTGTTTGTACTAGAATGCGCACGCCTCTTTAGATAATTTTCTGCAAGCAATGTATTGAGTCTCATCATGAAAAACAATAATAACTACGCTAAAATCACAGTCACAGTCTTTTGAAGTATAATATACACAAACACAGCGATTATATTTGTTAAACAAAAACGTGTTTGCCGACGTTGAAGAAAAATAAACATCGATACTCGAGCTGAGCTGCGAGATCTTCAGCAGCAACCCCAACATGAAAAATTTCATTCACAAAGGGGAAAAAATGGTAAAGCTGTTCAGTACAACACATACAGAATGTTGATATGATGACTAGGATGACAAAATCACATTCAATTTTGAAGGACTTTCCAAGAAGCTTCCAGAAACGGTAAAAACAGATAAATAAATACTATGAGGAATTGCTAATGTTGTAGCTAGTAAACAGTGTGGTAACATGAAAAATTATGTCTGCCTTTTACATTTGTGTGTTCACTTTCTCAATGTCTTTCTTAATAAAGTAACTAAAGTAACAAAAGGCTACAAAAAGTAGCATATATGAATGCTCTAAAGCTTATTCCAATCGTACAGTGATGTATTTGGAGCTACGCCGAGTTTGAATCACTAGTGCTGAAAGAATATTTACTGAAATGCAATGTCATCGTACTACCAACGATACTGCATTTTTTTTATTAGGATGGACTCAGATTATAATGTGCATTAGTAGGTATTGCTATAAATTATTCAAATGTATTCCGTTGAATTACGAGTACAATCTCATTCGGCATTATTCACATCAATTATAATTATAAATTTAATCTATTTGGAATGCAGCAGAGCTTAGTCGGTTAGTTGAACGTTTTTGGCCTGAATGGCAAAAAGCTATTTTGCTGGTTGCTCCAGCAGTATCACTCGTAGTTTGAAGTTCAGTGTCTATTGAATCATGTTTAATTCATAGGTGTGTTTCTTGCGTGACTTTGACGATGAGCCTTTTTCAGAGGTCTCATAGCCTGTATGAGAGCAAGTAAACTTTAGTGCTTTAGTAGTACAAAAATATGATTCTTCATACTTTCCCCTTGCCTCTAATTGAAACCACTTAGCGCCCAAAGGAAAATACAAAAGATCACAGACAATCAAGTTTTAGAAGTTACATTAATCAAAGGTATGGCCATTCCATTTCGCTTTGTTTTTACAAGTATTATATTTTATCGGCGAACCGTAGAAAGGGATTTTCTTCTTTTACTCAAAGATTTCCTATGTATATTTGGTATAGTTAGTAACAAGGACAAAACAAAAATGATAGAAGCACTTGTTTATACCTAGCAATATGCCAATATTCCGATTCGTAATAGTACAGTTCTGTCATAATTACCTAAACAATCTTAAGAAATTCAAACCAATTGATCTCTACAGTTAGACATCCAGGCTATAATGACGAGTCTAGGTTAAAGACGAAATAAAAATTCCTATAGCAGGTCTGATTCATAATGGAGAGCATACACTTGTGCAATCAGTTTGAGACTAGAAATTGATATATAATTTTACTTGGATTTTACTAGGATTTTATTCCTAAATATTGATAAATGGATCGTGATTCCATAATGCTAACTCTATACATCAGACATTACTATTTGAATGATTTTGTGGCTATAATACTATGACTACGCCGCAAAAGCTGTACACTTTATTGTTTCAATAAAATAAAAGACGATCAAAATTAATTTTTTTGACGTTACTGATGACCCTATATATATTATCTACGTTTTTCAGAATAGTCAAAAATAAATTATGGGAGTTAGATCGTAGAGAGCAATCTCAAGTTTTTCGGAATTGATCAAAGACATTTTTTAACCTGGCAAATATCCGCACTAGTTGTCCAGAATATGATCGAGATTTTTATGGTTATATTATTACGCAGGAAGTACAGCGTCAACCTACTAGACAGTACCTCAACACAATATTAAAAATGTTTTGTTTACACATGCCGTTTACAATCAAACTGTGACACATTACTTTTTACAGAGTTTCTGTAGGAAACAAAATTCTGTTTAAGAATAGCATTTCAGTGCCTGCCAATCAGACTTCGAGGTACAATAGCTGTGTCTTGTGTGCAAATTTCATTGTACGCAAATAGCTGTAACAATCAAAATCTAGTGAATGGCACACGGGGGATTTGTCACGTTCCCACAGAACGCCGCGTCGTTCTCTAACGTTCTATGAATATTTACCCTGGCAAACTACATGTGTTACGGCATTCCAATACATTAATTAACCCTCCTGTGCAAGACGCGAACAACATCTGAATATTACTACAAGATGTGATCTGCCTTCCGTGCTACTGTTTGCATCCCGTGCACATGTTTGTATAATCGTATAAAGTGGTAGGATTGCTTGAGACTATTTAATTAATTGCTGACAGCACTCAATATCACTAGAAGGGCGACCCATGGCTTTTCAGCAGTAACGAAAACATGTATTTGTTATAGTTAAAACAGTAGTAATTAGGAAAATAATTGTGAAACTGTGTGATAATTGCTTATCTTTTATCTACATGATGGAAGAGTTTCACCAAGTAAGAGCATCTACAATCTACAAGAAAGGAATAAGCAATCTAAACACAATGTTCCACAAATAAAACTCACATCAGGTTGCAGTTTTAACATAAACTCGTAAGGGCCATTTGTTGCCTTATTGGCCCAAAGAGACAATGACATTGTGTTCGTAGGAAATTTTGGGATTCACTCCAGCCCGGTAGATTAACATATGGGGGATACTGTGTCCCCTGCTGAGAACGAAGTCAAATATTATTTTTATTTTGAAGGAAGTATTTCGAGGGTCACGAAAAAATATGACCTTCCGATTTCCACTAGCCGGCGTAACAAAAATAGTCAATAAATTTTAGCACGTAGAGCTATAGTCACTCACTCTTTCTCTACGAGTACTTTTCACTTTTTTGCACTCTCTCCATACCATATACCAATTCCTAATTCAATATAATATAATTTCCTTCTAAAGCTTATCCTGTCATAGTCTCGCTGATTCATTACACTTTTCGCTGGCCGCTAATTGAAACCGTAGACGTAAGAATAAAACTTTACTGACGTTTCGGCTGCCTCGGTAGCTTTCATCAGCTTCATTCATTCTGTTTTGTACTTTGATACAGGCTGCCAGGGCAGCCAGAGTGCAACATCATGAACTCATAGATATTTTGAAACGAAAAAACCTAAATAGTCGTGACATCAGACTAATCGCTAATCTATATTGGTATCAAACGGCGAAAATCGGAATCGAATATCAATTATCCGATGAGATTGAAATTATGAGGGGCATTCTTCAGGGCTGCATATTCTCCCCGCTGTTGTTTAATGTATACAATGAAACAATTTTCCAGGAGGCTCTGACAGAGGGTGAGGAAGGGATATCCAAAAAGGACAAATATTGAGTAACCTTCGTTACGCTGACGATACACTTCTATTAACAGATAACATAGATGACCTAAAAACGCTACTACAAAGAGAAAATGATGCTTGCAAACGTTATGGACATGAATGTAGAGAAGACAAAATACAGGATCATTACAAAGCAATGCAACATCGATGTAAATCTTACATGCGACAACACGCCAATCGAAAGAGTTCAACGTTATAAATACTCGGGAACATGGTTGAATGCGTCTACTAACCGAACACAAGAAATAAAAGCAAGGATAGAAATTGCCAGAGCTGCCTTCATAAGTCCTAAGAAATTTCTTTGTAGTAGGAACGTAAATTTGCAGTTAAGAATTCGAATCCTCCGGTGCTACGTATTTTCAAAAATATTATATGGAGCAGAGGCTTGGACACTTAAGAAAGCAGAAATCAACAAGCTCGAAGCGTTTGAAAGATGGTGTTATCCTCATAATAATAATAAGAATGCTTAAAAGGAAGAAGCTTGAATATTTCGCACATATAGTTAGAGGTCCAAAGTATAAACTATTACAAAATATTATGGAAGCAGAATGTAGCCAAGGGCGGAGAAGAACATCCTGCCTTAAAAACTTGAGAGAATGGTACGGAATGTCCTCCAACCAACTGTTTAGAGGAGCTGTTAATAAAGTCAGTATAGCCATGATGATTGCCAACCTCCGTTAGAAGATGGTTCTAGAAGAAGAAGAAGCGAAGGCAGCCGAAACGTCAGTAAAAATGTTTTCGGACGTGTGCGGTTTCCATTAGCAGGCAGCAAAACATATAATGAATATAATTTCAGTCATTACGTCATCGCAGTTGATCACAGCACTCGTTGTGACGCCCTGGCCTGTTTGTTTGTTTTAATTTCTTACATATTTTACTTTTCCACTTACTTCGCTGCCAATGAAGGAGAAAAAAGGTAGCATGACCTTGACCACCCTATACAAACGTTGCGCTTCGTAGTTGAGACGTACCATTACATTTATCGAAACTATTCGCACTGTAGAATCATGACCAAACCCTCATTACCCTTTCCCACTCCAAACTTTCCGTCTTTCCAAACTAGTTTACTAACATACTAACATATGAACTATTAGGCGGTTAAGTTCAGCTCATGCTTGACGGACTTACTCGCTTTACAATTAGTATACTTAGTTCTTACAAGTGTCATGTCAGCGGCAAAGCACTTATTTGATTAATCTTGTGACTTGCGTTGAGATCGTTGCAATGCGGTTTTGTAAGGTCGTCACCCATTGGATATGAAGCACGTCAAGGTGTATTGTAATAGTTGTCATTTTGATTTGACACAATGATAACAAGAAAATGAGCCAATAGTAGTTAACATTTTCTTTATTTTACCTACTCTGCCATGTCTAGTAACTTTCTGCTTTCAAGAAATTTAAATTGGCATGACGTCACCTGGTAGCGAGAATAAGAACTGATCGCTTGTTCGAACCAATAGCAGATTAAAAAAAAAGAAAAGCTAATATAAACTTATTACATTTGCCGTATCTATTTTCAACTCATTGTATTCTTAATTGAAAATATGTGTCACACCATTGCAATCCGCCTGATCAAATTGGGGGCTTGACAAAACAATTCATAGATGACAGGTCAATTCGTTCTGTATTGCACGCAGCCCTTCAGTATGTCCGTCGGTCTGCTTGTTGGTCTGTTCGGTAGATTGTCTGTTGCCGTTCCTGTCACCACGTTATCTCAGTAACCACATCACGAATGTTGCCAAAATTTGGGAGGAGTATTATATGGGTACGTAGTAGCCTAAAGGCTACACTTCCACTTAACCTCAACTCTTTTTGAAAATGGGTTAAAAGGTAGTGGAGTGATAATCCAAAAACAAAATATTTCTTCAGACTTAGTTTATTATGTTCTTTTGGTTTTTAAGCATTTTCGGGTGGACGTGAAAAATATTTTAAGGGCGGATTCAACATTTGTAAAATAGTCTAAGCCTAAAATTTCATGTTTTTGATTAATTTAGACTTTTAGAGCATAGTAAAAAAATATTTTTGGGGTTAAATCTTAAAGTTCCTAATTAACTTTTGTTAACGTTATATGCAAACTAGTGCACGCAGGGCTTTCTATAATCAAACTATTCATAAGTTTCAGCACTATTCTAATAATAAGACTGTACTTGGATTATATTTGTTATATTTAGTTCTTGCTCATTTACCGGACAATTAAACACATATTGAATGGATTGAACTGGAATCTTGTATTGGTACCTACACATAATTAATATGACGAAGGTTAAGCAGTGTGAGAGACATTACTTAATACTACCAAGTATTAATATGAAGAGATTCCGCTTGACCACAAGTGCGTAGAAATGTGCTAAAACACAAGCGTGTTCAGTTGAATGCAACATTTTTCACTATATGTATTGCCCTAATGCCTACATTAATTTATTGTGTAATCATGTTATGATGATGTTTGTTTATTGTATTATTTCTGATTATATAATTTTGAACAAAAGCAACGAGGACCAAAACTTTTGATATATATGTTAATTTTTATAAATATGTAATGCAAATCCAGAAACATATATCCTCATTTTACTTCCATATATCAACTCACGACATACCATTTCAGCAGAAGTTACAGCGCACGTTAATGAGGCCTGCGTCATATTCTCTTCCTTTTGTGCAATTTCCTACGGCCGCTACTCGGTAGAATTTTGTTGAATTCAAATTAGTGCTCCACCGCACATTGTGCAGCTGTTTAATTGAGTTCTGGGTGAAACGACACTTAAAACAGCGAACACACTTGGTTTCCATTGCCGCGAAAGGTGCAATTAGAGAACCGAATCGGAAACTCACATTTGAACCCTACCTGTTTGAGTTAGATATTCAGTGGCCTCGCAAGAATCTGATAAATAGTCGCGGATAAATGTCATCCATATTTAGAAAGAGGTATTTGCTGAACATGGTCCGGCTCTCCGAATCTCTTCTGGATTGGTTTCACTCACACATACATGTTAAATAAAGAAAGAGCCTCATCACTGTACTCCCTAAGGAAAATTCAGCGAAAGAACGACGTAAGCCATAATCTTGTGGTGTTACTTTGTCAACCAGCTGGATCTTATGTGGATATAAGTGAAGATCTTTGTGCAAAATTTTCCACGGAGTGGAAGGAAAAATCCCAGGCTGCCACGACTGATGACTAATCGACGATTTTGGATTCTATTGACGAATGGCTTATTTAGATGGACGATGTTAGACATAAAATTAAAGGTTATATGTTTCGTGAATTACGAATGATTATGAAAGTAAATTTCAATATTTCCTTAGCGTTGTTCAAGCGTGAGTTTATTCTTGATTACATTACTGAATACAAATGTCATTAATAGCGCGTGTTGCTTAAAAAAGTACTTTTGAAAAGTCTTTTCGAACGTCAAAAACAGATGCCTTGGCGTTTTTCTTTCAACGTAAATCAAGCATCGACCATAATATATTGAAATGACCTCTCTAGTGAATATGACAAACATAACTTGTTATTAAATGTATAATGTATACCTTCAAACTTCAGAGGTTCGAAGTTATCCATGACACTGGAATATGTGTGTGTAATTTTATGTATAACTTTCAGCCTCTATAGCTCCGCTCATACTGAGTTTGGAGGCATACATGTGATAACAAGTTTTGTTTGCCACGTTGTCTAGAAAATGTATTTCAAAGGCTGGTGATAAAAGATTGCAGCTTCCATATTAATACTGTTTTCACTGTTGTGTTTTGATATCTTTACAATAATTTTAGAGAAAAGTCACCTTCAACCTGAGTAACATGTTCCTTCAAGTGTCGCGACAAGTTGTCCTGCCATTTAACATCTCTGCGAAGTCAAATGAACTTAACAGCTTGAACACTGTCTAATAACAGAAATATATAGTCTCTACAATAAAAATTAACAAAAGTGATCTGATTTATATACTTTTTGTAACCTGTCAGAAACAATATACCAAGAATCACCAACAAAACTTATTCGAACAACGTATATACATTTTGATACTAGTTTGATTCGTTAAAATTATATAAGACTTTCAATATAAGACTTTTAAGTTATCCCTACTGCTTTATGATGGCACAATATATAAAATTTCCTGCATTATAAAATATGTAGATCAGATTTATTGGGGAACGCACGAGAATGGAATGTAGAGACACGTGTGAGAAGGGCGTGTGACCTCGACGCGCAACAAGAAATTTTGAACTTTTAAACCAATTATTCGAGCATCAAAACCTAACAAATGAATCAAGAAATTTATATTATTATCGTATGAAGTATTTCAAAATATCAAATACGAGATATGTAAGATTACTACACGTTTGAACTGGAAATTTACCAATAAATTGGTGAGAGCTCAACCCAGTTCTGAAATGTTTAACATGACAACCTGCATCATTCACATATGGCCGTTGGGGTTAATTATAAAATTATGCTATACGTGAGAAAAATTGAAAAATCCATTGTGTAAGACGTATATTCTGCTTACATTTAATCACGACTATTGAAATTGTGAATAAATGTATTGATGAAGGGAAAGAGGCAGTAGTAATCGATGCAAAAGAACCTATTGCCCTTTATTCGAGCTAGTTTCCAAGACCTGCCCTTTGCGCAAAGGTGTGTATAGCCCTGAGTCCTATATCTACGTCTTACATCTTCAGCTTCCAGAATTGTTGTCACTAATTTAGTGTGCCTGTAACTCAGAGTGAAACAGAATGTGAGTCGATGATTCTTCCTTTTCGCAACAGCAGCTTGAGCACGTTAAATGACGTACCACCCTCATGATATGCAGATAACGACTAAGAGTTATGCGGTCAGTTATAATTCCCACCAACACTTTAAAGCATTGCCTATTAAGGAAGAATCAGCTCCTCGATACATTTCTAATCCTAAATGCAGATAACCCTAAACCCGGTTCTGGGCCGAAGTAACAATCTGTCGACTTTACTCTCGCAAGAGCATCAGCCATCTCATTGCCTCATATCCCAGTGTGTACGGGCGCCTACATCAATGTGACCTAATGATTCGCCACAATATTAGGGAAACCCTCTCTATCCTGTAGGATCAAGGTCCTAGTTTTGGAGCATACTAAACATTCTTGAAAGAGATGTGTCTCCAATATAGAAATGTTTATCTTTCGCGATAATACATGTAGAGTAAATATTCAATATTGTCTATCATACGACTGGTGAAATGGGTGGTACAACAAAAATTTTTAAAATATAATTTTGAAGATGAAAAAGATAACATGCGTGGTCATAACTGCAAGCTAGACAGGCATGATATTACCACGTAAAAACTTCCTGGTCAAACCAGTAATTGATTCCTGGACTGTACTACCACTTAGTGATGGATGCAACTTCCAAAATGATTTATTTAGGTTTTTCCAAAAAATGAAGGTTCTTATTGACCGGACTGGATGAACTGCACTTTCACCAATTTTTCACTTTTATAATTTGCAGGATTAAATTTGGAGCTAAGAATTATTGACTGATTTGCGTATATTCAATGCATTAAATTTTTGATTGAATCTTAAAAGTCACCGAGGTTCCTAATGTAAAACATAAGTTATAGTTGGTATGTCTTATAAATATTGATGAAAAGTTTTTAAGCTGCGTATCTGCAATAATAGTTTTAACTAGGATTTTAGGTTTGATCAAAGATCAAAGACAGAAAATGAGGTTGTTTAGAAGATTTACCAATAATGAATTAAAAGTATCCCAATTCAAAACTTGCAAAAAAACCTGACCTTGAGGATATTCTAGATAGCAAAAGCATTCATTACAAACATTAAATTGCTTAAAGAAGTACATAAAATAATAGCATTACTATTTAAACTATCAATGTCCTGATTCAAGCCAATCGAAATGTGGAACACAATGCAGAAATATAAACGAAACTAGGGATTTTGGCATTGACATTAACATAGCGTATGTCTTTGGTTGGCTTAATATCAAGCTTCGTCCTTAGGCAGCTTTACTGTTTCCAAGCTACCAAGCATTAGAAAGTTTTATTTATCTAACAAAGACATGAAACACTTTCCAAGGATTCATGTTTATTTCACAAAGACAATTTATCGGATACGGCACTGCTGGCGGCGAATAAATGTCTGTCTGTTGGTCTATATACACAGAACTGACATTGGGATAAGCCCAGGATTGAGAGCGACTTGTTTATCCTTTACGGTATACTGTGTCAGGCTCTTATAAAGACTATTCCCCTAGAATAACATTTTCATCCAAAAAATATTTGTATGCCTAAATGTGTGTTTGTTCAGTAATACTGCATTGGATCCGTATATGTCGTAGCTGGAGCTAAAACACAGAACTAAAATAGGAACCCAAAAACCATGCGGTAATCAAACATTAATAGGAACAAAAAATATTTCAGTGTAGTTTATTAGAATTATAATAGAAGGTAGGCAGCTTCTGTCGTATTAGAAATGGTGAAATCGAAATAAAATTTAAAGAAAACTGTAAATTAAATATTGTAATCAGAGAGAAGGTGTCAAATAATGAGCAAAATAGATCTCAACGAAATATCAAAATAGCTGATTACAGAAGTGTGGATTCAATTACTGGAGCGACTTTTAAGTAAAGGAGCCAGGCCTGTTTGAAAAATATTCGGGCATGAAGATAATTCTGAAATCCTCCCTGAAAATCAACACCAAACCCACAGGCCTTCTCAACTGAGATCCAGGTCTGGGAATACCCCCACCCTCTTCTTGATTCTGCTAGGGCCATGTTGTTCGACAAAATGATTTTACTCTCCTAAAACATAACCATTTGTGAAAATTATCATCGATGATTTGTAAAGACATGGGAGATATCTCAGTAACTACAGAAATAATACAATTCAATGAAAATAATTCCGGCCTTCACAATAATTTCTGCTGAAGAGGATAAAGTCGATTGTGTTATATTGATTATTTCATATTTGAGTGAAGTTTTCCTCTATTCATTTTCTTTCGATTTTCGTCAAAATAGAGCTAGAGATTCTTAGGTACACCTGTACTGCGAAAGTCTACTGAAGCTGTCCAAACTTAATTATTGTTTCTATCAACCTCAATGATCATCTAGTTGCACTAGAATTTCTATTTTTTCTTTCTATAGTTGCTATTCGATTTGTAGACACTCAAAGCATATGTAAAAACAAGATTTCCAGAAATTGTTGCTATTTAAATTTTTAAATTTTTTGTTATGCTATGCTGCATTTTCAAAACAATCATTAAAAGTGTTTAAATTACAAAATGAACTTGATGCGTCCATTATCGAAACTCTAGTATATTAAAATTTATTTTATTAAATGTTTTTATACTTTGATTGTCTCTTTGATTTATGGAGCTGTTAATTGAAACCACATGAAACTACAAAAATAATTTTACTAATGTTCCGTCCGTCTCATCAGCTTTTAAGTACAAACTGACAATTGAACTATCAAATTGTGATTTCTAACAACAAAATGTACTTTGATGAAGGCAGCCGAAATGTTAGTAAACTTCTTTTAGTAGTCACTTGCGATCAACGAACACAAGTAAATATGGGTTAATTAGGTTCAAGTTCCAGATCAAGTTTTATCAATAACTATTACAGTAGAATACATTTTATGCATCGGTTTGTCAATTTTCCAGTTTATCGCCGTATTAATACATTATTGGGTAATCTCAGCGACTAGAATTTGTTAAATAATGTGCTGCAATCAAAATAATACAACAGAAGTAATGTTAAATGATGGAGAGTTTCACAGTTTCAAAAAGTGCCAAACTTTGTCTTGCAAACTTTTCCCGTAATCTTATGATGTGCCGCTGAAAGAATAATCCAAAATTTGTGGAAAGTCAATAATATATTGCATGACTAGAATATTAATCTACTAGAATACGAAAAATAGAATAAGACGAAAGATTTTCTATTAAATTCTAATAATCAAAGTCCTTAACAACCCCATTACCTCCAGTCGGCTGAGAATATGAGGAAATAAATCCTACTTATAGGCACACATACCGCTGCTAATCGAAAAACCCATTTACCAATTAATGCCCGATAAAGTCCAATTAAACGTCTACTGGCCAAGCAGCACTTGTAAAAATCCTTGGCGATCTAGTAGTCCGCAGTAGGAACAAAAAACCGTCAGTCCGAACAACGAATTTCCATTGGTTAGGGTGTCCGGAGCATGCTGTTCTCATGCTGCGGTTGCATAGCATACTACGTATTTTCTGTCTCTCTCTTAGCATTCATTGTTGTACAAGTTCTTTTGTTGGGATGAAAACTCGCATGGGATATGCTGTGCAGTTTCAAGTAATATATTTTCAGAAACTGGGAGCTGCGGAGTCCCTGGGACTCTTAATTTAATCACAAAGTACATTGATAGTGGTCTCATACAAAACGTGAGCAATATTTAGAGGTTGCTCCATAGTCTTCAAAGGTACTGATGAAAACGGATCAGAATGGGAAATCACCAGTTTGAAATGTTTTCAACACAGACAGTCGTATGATGTGATTCAATTGTATTCTGAGATACCATAAAAATTAAAAGTATAATTTCGATATTTTTCACCAAAGCTAATGAAAATTCAAAATGCAACATGATTATTCTTTAAATATTATAGTGAACGTATGTAAGCAGCTGTAGAAAACAAAAGGCAGTGTTGATTGTAGATGCCTTAGGCAGGCGACTGTATTTGCACTAGTGTTAAGGAAAACCCCTAAAAAACCTTGATTACCACCGCCAAAAAGTCCTTAAGATCTTGATCTTGATCTTGTTTTAAGATATTCTATTCCTAAAGCTATTCCATTTTTCTCGATACATTCCATGACAACATATTTCAAGTAAGTAAGTTAACAGATAATACAAATAGATGGAAACTTAGAGTAGCCTATCGATAAAAACTGATTTCAAAAGAGACCAGTCTGTTCATTCACTACAATGCAATCGGGGATTGCAGATAATTTTGAATCTCTAATGTTGCCAGGAAGTTTAAATCATGTATTTTATTACAATGGGGTGAATAGTATGCTAGATTTGAGATCATTTGTTTTATCCATGACAGAATCTAGTTAGCTAGTTTTATTTGTGAAGCTTCGTGACAAATACACAATTATTTTAACAGAGACTGTAATTTATTTTTGACTTGTTGTACCAATTTGATTACTCACCACCAATGATTATTGATTAACCATAATGGTATCTCCCCTTTTAAACTACATTTTGAAACACGTATATAATAGTATCACTGAATGGCCCAGTAAATTGGAAATCACTTTAGTAAAAGATATATCAAAGATATATTACAAGTATACACTATCAGTTTTTTATTGGCTGTAATTCTGAGTTACTTTACATTACAAATTATGTAAATTTTTTTTCTATATCGATATAGTACTACAATAATAATCAGCCTTCGAGGTCTGGGTTATTAAAATCAAATATAAAAAATGAATACATAAATATACGTTGGGGTTGAGGCGCCCTAGTAATAATGAATAATTTAGATGAGCTAACTTAACCTCTACATGACTCCTTTCAGCAAGCTTGAAGCATTTTCGAATATATTTCTCCTGAAGCTAATTATCCGGTGAGATGTTAAGGTAACTGCACTTTGATTATTGAGTTAGCGCTGTTTGGTCTTCTGGAAGCCCCGGCGAAGGTCACACTGCTATCCTCTCAGAAAGGCAAAGAGATAATCCTATCATATTTATAAGGAGGGGTGTTACTTCTTCTACAGTTCGTTTCGACTAAACATTTATGGTGGTGTATATACCAAGATACGAGTTAGGGTCAAGGAGACAGCACCTCATCGAGCAAGGTAAAGTACGTAGTTTTTACTCCTCTTTGGACGAAAAACTACCGTTTTCCAATCATACGATTATGCACCCAGGAAACAGTCAAATCTGATAAGCGAGTAGCAACCGCAGCACTCAATGCCTGTAACATAACGTCGGGACTGAATTCGCAATGTAGGAATGTTCTTGATGATATACTGGGATACATGGTTATTTCATGGCGAACGCATTGGCGAGACGGCAGGAAATCCTTTTGACCCTGAAGCGGTACTGAGAATAGCTGTAAACAGGATAATGATGAGAAACAGTGAAATAGGCTCAAAAGCAACAATGTTCCAAGGTGTAGAAATATTTTTGGACATCTCCGTCCGATAAGTGGCCTGTCACCGACGCCCTTGTCACTGAACACTGTTTCTGTCACCTTAATTCACATTCATGCAATCTACATACTAACAAACATCATTTGCTACATCCTAGAAAGGTCGACCTTTGCATTAAACGTAGAAAAGGGGAGTGTTGAGATATTTTTAACAAAGCATCAAGATTTCCATAGAAAGCCCATACCACTCGCATTTGGAGAAATATCCAATAAATACAGTTGAGCAGAATTGTCGCAAACGATGAACATTTTTCGAGAGAAAATAAAAGACAGAGAGGACCGGAAAAGCAGTTAACCAGGAAATTACGTCAGCTACGAAAACGGAGCGGCGGCTTGAAGGGTGCTTATATCGCTTAACAGTGGCGGAGTTTCATATCATTGCAAGAGGATCTCAAGTGCTACGATATACTCCAGTTGGAGGTAGGTTTGGGGGTTTGGATGGTCTGTTGCATAAAGTTAGTAAAATGTAGTTAGATTCTGCTAAATACAATATTCAAAATGAAATCGGAATTATTAAACAAATAGCTTATAATAATGATTATAATCTAAAAGTAGTAGATAGTTTAATAAATAAAAAAGAATACCAAAAGCCTATTAGGAGTATATATCTGTCTAACGCACAACAGGAAGCGAAACGATACACCACAATTACTTATTTTGGAAACATTAGCAATAAGATATCGAAAACAATGAAAACGGTGTATGATAATCAAATCAGAATAGCTAGTTGGTCAGCACCTAACTTACGATCATATTCAATAAATGCAAAGGACAAAGAAGGAATGTATGAGTCAGATGTTTACAGTATTTCACGTACCTTCTGCTGTTTATGTAGGTCAAACAGCGAGAGCATTTACAACAAGGTCCAGAGGACATATAAGTGCCTTCAAAAATCACCATCCAGAAAGATCAAATTTTGCCAAACACTTACTAGATACTAATCATAAAGATTATTTAAGCTTCATGGAAACATTAGAGATTCAAAAATATCCGCCAAACCCTGACTTCAGTCAGTCAAAAGACTGATCTTTTAAACTCAATGTTTATTGATATACTACTATAAGTTTTCATCTATTTGTATTCTAGGTTAACTTACTTCTGAAATATCTTAAGCTATAGAATGTACTAAGATTAATAAAATAGCTTAAAGGAATAAAATATCTTGAAGAGTGACATATCTTAAGAAACAAAATAGTTATACACATCAAATATCTTGAAGACATTTTGACGGCGATGGTTAAGGTTTTGTAGGGATTTATCTTAACACTGGTGAAAATGCAGTGGACAAAAAAATATTTCCCCTAAGACAGACACAACAAAGGAAAAAAAATTAACAGATGAATAGCTAGACATGATAGATAGTATGCTAGATTTGAGAGCTCTAGTTTTGTATCCATGATGGGAAAGGTTAGTTAGTTGGCAAGTAATCTGGGTAGCTTTGTTAGCAGTCAAATCTGACAGTCCGACAATAATTTAAATATAAATCGAAACGCGTCACTGAAAGAATGAGTTTTATTTGTGTAACTGTGCGTTAATTACACAAAAAATATTCAAATTTTTAATTTTCCATTCCAACAGCCAATCGTAAAGCACTGTTTTCTCCTTATAAAGACTCATCAGTATGATATAAGTCTCGAAACAGGTTAAATAGCAGTGAGTTTCACGCCTATGCGATGGTTAAGTAATATCAAGAGGTGAGTGTTGTCGCTTATTTTCCAAGGACAACGTGATCAGACTGTTCTGTAAATACAAAATACAGAATTTATTTGATACCGTAGGACAAGCCAGTATTTGAAATTTTCTATGTCATGATTGATAATTATTTAATTAACACAAAGTATCTTTGTCATACGTATTGTGGATGCTGGAAGTTGAAAGAGAATTAAGAAAGACATCTCTTGGTAGATCCATCCAAAATCTTGATATCGACGGAACCGGTACTAATACGAATATAAAGAACGACTGTGGTGGAATGGATAGTGGCAGTTCGATGAGTCTATCTGGTATGTTTAAAGGGCAGCAGAGTAAAAAAAGGTCTGGAGGCAACATATAACCAGTTATGAAATGATAAATTTAGTAAAAGGTTTGTGATTTCTGCGGGAAGAGCTCCACTGAGCCCTGAAACGAAACATGAGTTGAATAAGATGTCTCCTCATGACGTGTTTCACGCAATGTTTTTTCTAATTTGGATCAGGTTTAATTTTTGTAACAAAAAATAAGTTTTTTATATTGAAATACAATTTAGTAAATTGTAATGATCTGGAAGCTTATCACTGTCCCTGTTGCCTAGAAAAATGCACAAATTGTGTTCCAAATATCATGACTACTTGCAAATTGCGAGGTAAGTCAACCTACTATCGAAATTACAAAAGTATCTAGCATGAACATATATGACTGTTGGTGGACCAGATATTTGAGGTTGCGAGCAGTGCAACTTGAAATATTGTGTTATGTGTAATAGGATTTAATTTTGAAAAGGACTTTTTTGAATCTTGATTTACCCTGTCTACAGTGGAACCTCTAACTGCGCCTGTGTTTCTAGCAGAGAGCCGAGAAAGGTGGATAAAGTAATGAAAGAATTTTCAGAAATAATGTGGTTACATTATGCCTTACCTTACTGCAGAGGCAAACGATGGGATTATATAATTGTGCGGTAGACTCTTACCTGAAAATAAGAGAGATGTTATCAATAATTATTTTATAATATAAATACACATACAGCTTGCAAAATTCAATTATTGGAAGGCTTCCATTAAAATATGACTATTTCATCTGTAAGTTAGGTGCTTAAAGTAAACCTTAGCTTTATAGCGTGCTTGCTTCAGCTTCTATCAGACGTAGTACGGAAAGTGAATTTTTTTGGTAAGCAACGCTATATATACTGTGTCAACTAAAATGATGAAGGACAATAACTTGTACAACGTAATTAAGAAAATTACACCATTAAAATGGAAACATCAAATAATAATTATCCCTACATATCTAACAGCTATTCAGTATGGGCTGTCTTTTCTGACAGCTGGTTACTATTATACAAATCCAATAAATTTCACAGTGTCGTTAATACCTATACCTAATTAAATATGTTCCTTTATATTCCTCTTGCATTCAAATATTTCCATTTGTGTCGCTTCATATTTTATGTAATTTCGCTAGAATAAAATATCATAATAGTTCTGGATGGAGTTACTTTTAATAACTACTTATGAAAAGTTGATTTACATAGGGCTACGTCAAAAAATGAAGCATGAAAGAGATAATTACCATGTATATTATAATTTGATTGGAATTCACCATTTTTGGTATATTCCATATCAAGATATAGAATAAATATAAAACTTTCCAATTCAAGCATATATAATCATGATACAATCTGTAGGTTATACTGGAAGTGATAATCTTTCAGACCGCTATAGTTCACTGGATAATCGCTAAAAGCTAGGAGTTATTGTTTCTTGCAAAGTATATATAGTTGTTAAATTCGTTGTGTGATGCATATAATGAAATGAGATTCTATCTTTGTGATCTTGCAGGTGTCACTAGCATCTACTCCATAAAAACATAATCGTTGGACAAATTGAGTAATTCCCTAAATGAAATGAAAATGAAATTTTACGTCACTAGCAGTGTAATGCTTATTCCACTACACGTTACGGTATAACGATTATGGCTAAATACAATACGATGCTATTGATAAGAACAACATAAAAAACATAAGATTGTACCAAACTTTGTCTCTTATTCGTCAATAAAAATCAGAATCTACTGACAATGGTTTTCATAGAGGTAAGCACACACATAGAGTTTTTCCTCAAGGCAAAACTCTGCAGTCGAGGCTTCAAAGAATTCCTTAATATTATATGACAGTTCCTGACTCGTATATGGATTCTGAGTTCAAAGACTCATTAATTTTTTCTTTTCTTTCATGTAGGCACTTTTCGGGTTACCCATTTTGTTAATGACATTTATTTTGTAGCATTTGGCTCCATATCTTTCAGTTTTACTATAAATCTTGTCATTAGATAATAAAGAACCTTCGAAGTCACGACTTGGTGTATAATTTGAAGAAGTCTGTTTGTATGGGCATCCTTCCAATTAGGGAAATCCTCAAGGCCGAAACTACACACTTTCTTGAGGGAAAAGTGTTTGGGTTTGTTTACATTTACGATGCTCTTACTCACGTCGAGTTTGGACTGTTCAAACATGTTTGCGCCGTTCTTTACGATGATTTTGTGGATTGTATAATCCACCGGCAGCCCCAAGGGTTCAAGGACTGCATAAGTTAAGGAATATCTCAAGGCTTAAACTGCGCAGTTCAAACTTTGAGGAAAACCGTCTATTGTGTGTCTACCCTAGCATTCTATAATCACTACATGACATTTCTAGATAGGCGCCTTCAGATGCTGTACCCCAACTAACAAACACTACTAGGCTTAGCGTATGGCATAAAAATTGGAAAATAGGTTACCTTGGTATTCAGTTGATGTTAAGCTATATTCTTTCGGATGAAAACTACTAAGTTTCAGACAAACTTGTTAATCGAACCGGCTGGCCTGTGTACCTTACGCTTGAAATATTTTGGAGCTTTCTGGAAGTTTCCCTTGCTAGGCAAACTTGGGTGTTTTGCGAAACGTTAGCTAATTGAATTTTAGGCTATTTAGGACAGTGCCGAATGTTGCTATGTTAAAAGCGTGTTGATACAGTGTAATTGGTTGAATATCATGATCTATTTGAGTGGCTGTGGAGGAGATTATCGGTAACCAAATGACCCAATACATTTGACCAAAGTATTCCGAGATATATTCAATTTATTATTTTTTGAATAAAGACCATATCAACAACTTTGAAAACAGATTAACGTAATGATGAACCATTAAACAAAATATAAATTATAAATATTTTTGATTAGGAGCTTAAAAGCTCTCCAAAATCCAGTAAAAAGACACCTTTATAAAAAATTGTTATGCTATTAAATCGGCACGATACAATCTAAGTATCCAAGCAATAGCAGCTATATGATGAGATAGAAACGTACATGATCTGTTAAAATAACACTGAATAAACCCAGCTCAGTGGAAAAATTATCCTTCTAAATATTAATTATCTAAACCGCCCTAACTGCAGAATTATCCAACATTCCTTATTAGAGGAAGCTACAAGTAATTAATCTGAAAGAGATTTTTCAAATGCAAGTATCAATTTATGATACAGGCATTCATTCAGTATCCTGTGAGCTTGGAGTTCAATCGTCGGTAAAAGGCATGTGTGATATACGAGACACTTATGTGTTGCCAGACAAAACAGTCCATGAGCATCATATCTGAGCAGCTAGCCAATAAATTGACCCTCATCTGCCTATCTATCTATCGAGAAACTATTGTTCAACCATCGCCACACAATAATACTGTAGCGAAACGGATCATGCTGGTTTTTCCTCATGATCAAAAACACGTGTCCAAACAGTATGGACTACAATAAAGGCTAGAATACAGTTGACGCAGTTGCATTGTGCATACATCCAAAACAAAGGACCAATGGAAACTTTTATGAAAAATGTTTTGCAATTAAATGGGTCCATTACTCAGCTAATTTTAAGTGATATTTTATAGGAGCATGAGAGAACAACATATTATACATTAACATAATTAACCCATTGGTGTGGTGGCAGTATCTTGATTATGTTCTTGTTATCTGGCCATGCACTACGAATGAATTCAATTTCACTCCAATAAGTATTTACATTTTACATCTAACCATGCAATTATTATAAAAATAGGTGTCATAGAGAGTCTTTTGGTTAGGTTGAAACAGGTTTCATCGAAACATTATATTTTTGATAAGAAGAAATGTGTTTCAGGGATGGTTTATTTGCAGTAATGGTTATCCATAAAAAAAATATAAAAAACAAAATTTCTAAGACTTTTTAAGACCCAATTAACTCCCTTACCGGTACGCTTTTTATACCATGTGAAGGGGATTATCATAAAAAATGTTGGCCAAAGATCCAAAATCAGTTCTTAAGACAACGGAGGTACCTCCGTTGCCATAACAAGACAAAAAAAGAAACAGAAATCAATACACAAAATAGACTGTATGTACAAGCTTTATATTAATAAGTTTCCTAGATCTATCATATTTTGGATGAAATAATACAAGAATTACACTGTAAATAGTATGTTACGTTTTATCTCATGAGGTAGGCTCTTAGCACGGATGTAGTGTGAGTAGAAATATCCATAAATTAATTATGAACATTGGGTTCAGTCTAAATGCGCAAACTGACCATTTCATTAGCGCTAGTCGTTGCCGTAGCATACTAAGTACCTTTTCCATTTTATACTAGGGACTAGACGGAACAGCGGTTAATTCTGTTTACCACAGCGTTATGGCTTCCGAACGATGCTCGGTGTCATAAAAATGTTTCCTAGGGATAACCTCTGGAAGCTGTTTACGTTTCTGTAAATGTTATAGCTGCAAACTATATAAAAACTTATCTATATACTATATCATGCTTTATAAATTATATACAAACTTTCCAAGAAGCGTCACCTTTTTTAAACCTGTAGTAGAAATATGTGACTGAACATAGCTTACTAACTTTTCAATTAAACAGATAAGCTCTGAAAGTTTGTCGCAGTCTGCTTTTAAGTTAAGAGGTAAATGGAGCAGAAATCAGTAAAAGCTCTTAGCTACGATGAAAGGTTTTCACCTTTTTCAGGAGCTATGTAATAGCAAATTCCAGTTAAGCTCTTACTTTCTGTGCCTGGGTTGTATAATGATATACTTCTTCCAACTTCATTTTCAAAACAGTTATATATGTGTAATCAATCATCTGTCAAGGTTCTTACTTATAACTGAGTAATTTTTTTTTCCCGTGTTATTGAGAGTCACCATTTTATATATATATATATATATATATATATATATATATATATATATATATATATATATATATATATATATATATCTTAGTATTTCTGTACATGATATTTGGAGAAAAAAGCGTTAAAACTTTATTCTGCTTATACGAAGTAAGATGTTCACTATGGAAACTTGTCGCGACCTTTGATATAATTATTTCATCAGAGAGAGAGTTCGATTATGACGTCATTATTATCGAATATGTTCTGTGTATAACTTTATTCCCCACATTCTATGACAGTGCGGCACAAAATGAAACGAATAAGTTATTTTACCTGCTGTTTTCTCAGTTTATAGCACATAATTTGGAGACAATGAAATTGCTCTTTGAATAATACATGAGGAGGTGAAAAATAAATGTAATTGAGCGAAGCCATGACATCATATAGAAGATGTGAATGATCACAAAAGGGTCGTCCTGAGACGGTGGCGATGATAATAATTCAGTTGAATATATAAAAGCCATAAAGGGAAGTAATTTCTGGCAGCCAGGGAAACAATCTCATTAAAGCCTTAGCGCGTTGCTCACCGTAAATTTTAGGTATCAGAAGATGCTATTACCCTCTTCCTACTACCAACGCTTCAGCGGCGTTCCGTGGTCGGTCTGTCTTCCTGTCGTTCTGACGTTCTATCGTTCTGTCGTTATTTCTTTCTGTTATTCTTTTGCTCAAGCGCTCCGTCATTCTGTGGTCCCGTCATACTGTCGTTCTGACGTCCTGTCGATCTTTTGTTCTGCCGTTCTGTCGTTGTGTCATTCTGTCATTCTGTCGTTCTGTCGTTCTGTCGTTCTGTCGTTCTGTCGTTCTGTCGTTCTGTCGTTCTGTCGTTCTGTCGTTCTGTCGTTCTGTCGTTCTGTCGTTCTGTCGTTTTGTCGTTCTGTCGTTCTGTCGTTCTGTCGTTCTGTCGTTCTGTCGTTCTGTCGTTCTGTCGTTCTGTCGTTCTGTCGTTCTGTCGTTCTGTCATTCTGTCGTTTAGGAAAGTCCTCAATACTGTGTTGCCGTTGAAAAATTTACAGGGTACTGTGCTCGAAATGTTTTTTTCGTATTTTTTGAATAAATCAACTGCATATGCCATATTGCTACCAAATTTGGTACTTGGTTTTGGTATACACGATTATAATTTTAGGAATGCTCAATTATTTTATTTTTTTCTATTTTCTTATAGGACGCGTCTGATGAGCGGTACCTGTAGATAATGTGGGTTCATCACTTGTTTTGGCGGAAAGTTTTTGTAACTTCGACTAGAAAGTCTGTACCGATCATTATGACGGGAAACTACTATACTTTTTCGGACATTTGATTTTCGTATTCACTGCTAATGAATTATTTTTATTTCGACATTCCTTGCAGTTGTGCTATGTTTGCAAATGAACAAAAAGATATAGTTGCTTTTCCTGCTGAACTGCCTTGAAATTATCAGTTAAGCAATGGCGAAATGCGGGGCATTATTTTTTATACGAAAACAGAAGCATTACAAGCCTTATAATGTTTGCACTCATATATTCGTCTAGCAGAAACCGCGACACTTCATATAAAAAACAGGGATGTCTACCGATACAGCTAATATGTTATCGGGAAGACACAAAAGATCTGCTATAAACCGTGTTTTGTTTTTAGCCTAAACTCATCAGTACAGCCTGACATAGCAAGCTAACAGTGGAAAACAATTGGGTGGTATATAGGCAACCCAGTAGTAACATCATGTACTCGTCTCCAAGCGTCGGCGAATGGCGGCGCTGTCCATTTGCATCTTACGAAGTCAAACTCAGTCAGACTTTGGCTTCGTAAGATGCCAATGGGTAGCACCACTGTGCGCGACGCTTGAAGATGACTGTTGAAAAAAATTGGTTAGGATTGATGGAAAAACCAAAATAAGTTTTCATGATCTGTTGCGGCAAGTGGTGTCAGTCATTAGTTAGTAGATCCAAGAAAAGCGAAATTCTATAATTAGATTTGCTTTCAAGTGATCCTCTACAATGACTAAGCTTCTGCCAACTTATTCCGGGCAAGTATACGGGCAGACATTTAATTTAGAATATTTTATTAATTTATGAAGCAACATTTACGAGACGAAGGGTTTTCATTCGGAGAACAGTAATTACTGGGAAGTATAAAATCCGCATGTTATTAATGAAACACATTTCAATGATGAGTTAAAATTAAATATTTGGTGTGTCATTGTAGGCAAGAGGCTACTAGTAACATAATATATATTTCCTCCAAATTTGAATTTTATGTGTATGATTTAGAAAGCACTTTTGCTGGTATTTTGGGCGATTCCCCATTAGACCTGCAATATGGAGCTCCAAAATGAAATTTCTGCACGAGATGAACTTTGCTTGGAAAATATCATACTACTCATCAAATTAAGGCTTACTACAATATTTTTAAAAATCTAAGCTAATGCTTCCTAACATGAACTATAAAAGGCATTATACCTAGAGGTGGCAATATAGAACATTTATCTAGAATTTGCGGTTTTCCTTACGTTACTTTATTATTCCAATTGAAAAGCTAAAAAACACCTACAGGCTTATCTGCTATATTCCATTTCAAGAAAATCTTCTAGGATCGTTACCGTTTTAAGGTGTTACTGGAAAGAATGGTTTGAGTTTAGACCGTGCAGACAGTCATAAAGAATCCTACTACGGTAGCTCTTACCTGCCGTAATAGGCGATAGTGACAACTTAAAATTAAATGCTCAATGGCGCTTCCAAGATCAAAAAGTTCCAGAGGTAAAATACCTGGCCATTCAGATCTCCGGGAGCCAAGTGGTCCTGGAAGCCATTTGAGCGAAGCTTGTTCATTTAAATGTGTTACTACTTCACAACTGGCTACAATCATCAGCCGCCCTCTGCAGTAACTTCGCTCTGACGACAGGTCCCGGAATCTCGCTTCAAACATAAACTTTGTCCATCAGCATCTGCAGGCAGAAAGCCCGTAGAGTCTAGCATTATCAGAGACTCAAGTGTCTGTATCTAAATTCATTAGCTGTATCCACCAAGGAACAAAAATTACAGGGAGCTTATTGAGAATCTTTCAGTCACTCTGAATGCCTTACAAACAGATCATCGCGGCTTAGAAGTAACTTTTTTGGGCGATTTCAACGTCCACAATACGTGAAGCATTCCAACGAAACCAACCCTATGTAGAATGTCGTCGCTAGACCAACCACATACTGCAGCACGCAGATTTTGGTACAACAAATCAGCAAAGTGGGGCGATCTCAGCCATTATTACCAATCCTTTACATTGAATGATAATTCTTTCAAGTCCGTAGCCCCGTTGACAAAAAATAACAGAGGTGCTAACATGAGGTATGTCGACGTGAGGAATGTAGGCTTCCATACCTCATGTTAGTACCTCTGTTATTTTTTTAACACTAGCTCACAGTCTCAAAGTAAATCAAAATTTGAATATATCTCTCAACAATCTTTCCTAATAAATAGTTTTTGGAACGTGCTATATTTAAATATTCCACTGTCTTAATAGATTTAACGTATGAGCAACAGAACTAATACGTTTTTCTGTACTGGTATACGATATATACTTGTATTTGTTTATGTAGTAGTAGGTGTACTTTTGTTTTTTACTGCCTGCACCAAACTATGTAATAAATAAATAAATATGGTAGTACAAGTACCATAAAATCTCAGCAAGTGAATGATGTATATTTATCATAAGGAGCAGCAGTCGCATAACTAGTTATTCGCAACCAGGGAGGAAAAAGTTATGATAAGAAAAACTGGAGAAACGGTAGTGGCTCTGTCGCACTTAGTTCAATTTAAATTCGCTTCAGCACAGCACAAGCCATTAATAGAACAAGTTCTTATTAACGTTTTTATGGTAAAATCTCGAGATACGGCAACATTTTTCAACGGGTGGCTCCTGTAAATAAAGTAAATTGGACACAGATCCTTTAGGTGAATGTAATTTAAAATGGTTATTTGCTTTAACTGAAGGTATTAAGTTCGCCTCAGTTCGTCGCAGAAGCTCTTTTCCAGATATGTAATGAAAATTGTGCTTGCATCCAATAAATAACCTGATAGATATGATGTATATCTGTCACTCTAGTCTATTACTTAGCTTTTCAATGTCAACTTTAGCTTTCTAATAGACTGGTTGATTAAAATGAACTGCACAGTTCTTCCTAGGATATAGTTTTTTAATTAATACCAGGGAAAATAAACTGAGCCAATCGCGTATTTTTTCCAAATAACATCATACTGTTAATCGTCTATGTGACATACAGTAGATTGAAAACCACATCAGTAGTCTTGATGGTTGGTAAAAGGCTCACCTCTGGCAAAATTGCTTTATTTATAGGTAAACACCAGTACGCCAGCAACAAGTATCAACATTAATGCAAAGTGGTTGATCGGGTTTGAGAGGTAAACAAATGGTTTGAACCTCCCAGAAAGTTTAATGACGTCCCACAGTAATCCAGATCTCCACAAATATGGAGCACAAAACTACTTAAAATTTACAAGCCCCTCAAATTATTTTACAAGTCCATCATAAAATTGGAAACTTGATCAAAATTTACAGGAACTAGACCTAGAAGTTTTCAGAATTTCGGAATCCTCGCAAAACGACGGACCAAGACGATGTCTACCCAAAAGACATGAGGGAAGTGGTTTTGAGGGTGTGCGAAGTTAGTAGTGCCTATAGTTAAGAGGGCACTTATCTAGTTAACATTCCGCCAGTTTTATGGTTCCATAATATTTAAGTTCACTCTCATATCTGGTAAATTATGGTCATTGCAAGCATATTTATCTTCGATTGCTGTGAATCCAAACGCAATTCGAGTTTAAACTTGTCATGAACATACATCTACCAAGATGTATCAAATTAGGAGCTATAGCTCTTAAATTACAGGACTCAAAAAATAGCAAGAGCGACAAATGTATTCACGAAAATGCGAGAATCTTGATACTTGTGATATAGATACCAGAAAACTTTTAAAAAGCCTACTCGAATTTGAAAATTTTTGAATAGCTAATGGACCTAAGAAGGAAGTATGAATGTTAATTGATGACCAACATGATTAAATGAAGCAAATACCATTTTGGTAGTAAACGTAGCGATCGACGAATGTATTCCCAGTACCAGTTCCTTAGAATCATACTTTAAAGTGACATAAATCTCTGAATTTTGCTGATTAAGGCTACAAAAGCTTTCTCCACCTAATACAAAATTCGTTATATTCTGTAGATGTTTCAGGATAATGTTGATAAAAAATGGGATCGACTTAGCTATTCCCATGCATTTATATTTATTTTTGTAGCGGGTAGCGATACCTTAGTTTTATGGTTGAACTACAATTTTCCATTTTATTGAAGTTACATAGAATTTTATGGTTACCTTGTACCACCATCTCAATTTACGTGGAAGAATATCAGTAGTCACTCCACCAGAAAAATACCACACTGTTATATCAAAATAAAGCTGCATTATTGGCTCACAGCATAATCCGTCTCAAATTCATTCAAAGCCGATGAAGCGACACCGAGATTACGCGGTGACATAAACGACAACTGACAAACTGAAGCTGACAGGGGATTTCAGAAAAGGTGTGTGAAGGTAGGATAAGGTGACCTGCTAATTGTAAAACATAAAAATCTGCGCGTCCTGAAATGAATAATGTTTGTCAAAATGAGGTTGGACTACAAGTTTTTAAGCTATGCTCAATAATTATTTTCGAGAACCATGGAAGACGAAATTTGTTGTGATTCTGATTATTATTAGTTTTTCTTCCAATTATTTTGCCGCTAATTCCAGTTTGATAAGAATATCAGCAGAATCTTCTATCTACCCACATCACACCCCTCCACAAAATTGATTAAAAACGGTATGACGCTTGCTGAGATTAAGCTGTTGCAAAAAGCTACATACAGACAAATAGATCGAAAGTCCAAGATACGTATTATATCAAATTTAAAAAAATCGCGAATACATTCATCCCGCTGATGCGCGGACATTAAAGCATTAAACGCCAGTATGCAGGTATAGTTAAAGAAATACCTCATAAAACTCTTTGCGTTGTTTTGTAGTAGTTTCTGTACTGTCTCAAGACCCCACCTGTCAAAATAAGATATTAAGCGAGATTGCTCTCCTGTTTCCTCTCCGTGAAATTTACAAAGTTGGTCTGCTTTCGAGGGATAATTGTGCAGAGCTGTAAACTGGAAACAAACTTTTCTAACAACTTGTTTACAAGGAGTTTCGGAAATGCAACGTCCAGTAAATAATATTTTTAACACGAGAAATTTCCAAACTATAGGTAGCTGTGAGTGACTTGTTTTTCTTTTAATTGTTTGTTTTCGCTTCAGCAGAAAATGCTGTATGAAGGCAGAGGAAGTAGATTCACATATGTGCTATTTTAAGACAAAGTTGAAAAGATAACGCATCCCATGATTCGTACTTTGATTTACCGTACATTTTTTATGGCCAGCAAAAAACCATCGTACACAGTGTATCTATTTGTAGCTAGATAGACTGAATTATAATATGAAAGCTAAATATTCCATTACTATACTTTGAATCCTTTCAGTGCACTATTTTACTCGACAAAACATATTTAACTACTTCAAATCTCATCCCGCCCATAAAGAGCAACTGCCTTGCTTAAGAAATTACCCGTCGCCTTCAGAACTCCTGCTCCCACTCCTATAACCTATAAACAGCGTCATAAAGAAAGCAATTAGTTCCAATTATGTCGGTTAATCTGCAGCAAGAACGCCACCATTACTAGTAGGATCTCGAAGACTAAATTAATTAAGATCCACCTTTAGCAGGGAGTTTTGCCCATCAGCAGGCGACGTTTCCTCTATGGTGAGAGCTTGAGGTGTAGCCATGTTCCCGCCAAAGGATAAACCTAATTACTATGAAATATAAGCAATGCCTTCATGAAGTGCGGGAGAATATTCTCTTAAAATATGGTTCATTACAAGCTGCTTCTTGATGGTTGCATAAATTGTTGATTTCCCTTTCGATCACCCCACTCTCCAGACTGGGAATTGGGGAAAGGACTTCGTCAGTCATTCGACTAGAGGGGACAGGATGGGAGAAATGATTGGTGGAATATGCGCTGAAAGTATAAATGGAAGATGCACTGCTTCAATGATTGTTGATAAAAATATAATTATTCTAATAACAATGTTTGTTGAAACGAGCAAATTAGACTCAGTGCATCTCATATCTTAATGTGAATACTTGCCTTGACTGTAGCAAAATATATCTGCACTGATTCAAAGTCGATTTTATGCACCTTAATAAAGACCGTCGGAGCAGCCGAAATGTTAGTAACGTTATTTCTTCAACTACATGTGGTTTCAATTAGCAGCCAGCTCAAGTACAATGACTATGAAATGGATCTACAATGAGGTTTATGTGCTTTTCTGGCCCACTGAAGTTTTTACTCCCCCTTAAACCAATAAATAACGAAATAAAGACTATGTAAGCAACATAAAATGTTCAAAAAATGCAATACCTACGACTCATGACTAAAAGATTCTGAATCCCTCCAACAAACTTACATCCACTTGTCTGCATGATGCTTAGATGAAACCTGCGATTTACAAGTTGACCGAATAGTAAATGAGTTAGTAATCTTAAAAACTATATTGATTGACTGCTATACTTACAAAAATAAAATCGAACGACCTCCATTTTATAATGGAATACTCGCTATTTTTTGAATTGTTACATATATTTACAGTAATCAACAAATAATTTGTCTTTTACGGTTAATATTGATAGTAATTGCATTCAATGCACTCCGGAAATGATTTGCATCAATAAGTTTGCAGCAATTTGTGTGAATAAATAATTTATAATCACAATTTTCATTTTTATCATTAATTAAATATTCATTAATATACATAATCGTAATGTTCCACTCGCACAGTAATAGCTCTAACAATTTGTTGGTATTGCATTTGTATGTTTCAAACATTTGTCCTAGATAAAATTTCAAAATATTTTACACGAGTATTCAATCTGGGTGCATAACCAGAAATTAAAATAGGATATACCTGTATACGGGGGCAGGCCAAGAGAGTATGTCACTAGGAGAAAAACGGTAACCATATGGTTACCGAGGTCCTTATTAAAGCCGGACATTAACCACGCTTTATGTGAACTATTCATGAAGTTACTCAAATCAATGGGACACCTTCATAAACAGCATTAGGAGGTCATCTTGCGTTGCGCAAACGTTTTATTAAAAAGATGCAACGTGGGCCTCGACGCCGACATCTCTTTGACGATATTACGAAACGTAAGTGCACTTAAGTAATAACCTACTTTGCGTTTGGCTTTTCCTAGACGGATTGACTTCAGTTATACCTATTGTGGAGAAAATGGGTGGAATACTCAACACACGGATTTCTTGAGATTGAAATATCTCATAGCTAAATATAATGCACTCTGAAGCACGAGAATATAAATCAATTTGTTAGCGGAAGCTTGTTTACTGATAAATGTGATTTCCTTACTTTGAAAAATGATACTTCCTTCGTAATATCTCAAAAATAAAATAGAAGCTAGTAATACACAAATGGCTAACCTACAAATATGCTTTATCACTAGTTTCATCACGAAATCGTTCTGCGTTGTCTTGAATTCCTTTCCATAATATTTTCTATTTTCATCATAAATTTGAAACTCTAATACATATTAAATAATACATTCTGCACCACTGTGAACTTTTATAGCTAAATAGGTTAGTCTTAATTATTTCAACTAAGATAAGTTTCATAAAATTCGCTTCGTTTTTTTAAGCCGTCATAAACTTTATTCTTCATGTGTCGTAATTATTTGTAAAAGATACATACTACTTCGTATATATCGAAGGGATAACACATCGATAATTATCACAAAAATAATGTTTGAGCTCGAGTAAAATATCATATAAAAAATATAATATCCCTTAAAACCACTGCAGCAACTACTCATGTAATTGCAGATCAGTTTATTTATAAAAATAATTAAATTTTTTTAGTTTTACTATTGAAGGGGTGGCTAGCATGACTTTAACATATTTCATATGCTTGGTAAAACTTTTAATAAGTTAAATAAATGAAAAATTGTGTATTAGAATACAATGTTTCATAAATAAAACTCTCTTTCAGTGACGTGTTTATATTTATATTTATCTGACAGTCCCACAATCAATGGTTTAAATAAATCGAAATGCGTCAATGGAAGGGATTTCTCATCTCCTTAAGATATTTTGTTACCTGTTATTCCTTTTTAGTAATATTTTTATCACTATTTTCATTAATTATTGATGAAACACTTTCAGTTGGTTGGAAACGATGACAGCAGAAAGATGCTGCAACATCCATTCTCCATCGCGACACATTCTCGTATACCTTACAACCATCTCCCTGAATACTTTCTGTCCAGGACTTGAAATTCCGTGCTATTTTTTAGAGGCTTATCGAGACGAGTTTTTGGTTTATCTGGACAGAAATAAACTAAAATCCAACCTCTATTTGATAAAACCCTTTATGTGCAGTCGTAAGCCATAAAAACAATTCCCACAACTTTCTTGCAGTGAATCTTACATGAGCGTGGCACTGAAAGATTTACAATACTAAAATTGTCAGTAACAAGGATGAGGAGGGATGCGAAGCTGCAGTTTTCGCTATCAGCGGTGGCTTGGAATAGATAATCAACGAACAAACAAGAATTGCAGATCGCCATGAATACTTTGCTAGCGTGCTGGAGCCGTACCTTACAACAAATCCCGCTGTGCCATCTACACGGTGAATATCATGAAAGTTGGGTGATCTCACGAATTATTACCAGTCCTTTCCATAGAATGATGCCTGTTTCACGTCCAGAGATCCGTCACATTGGTAAACGCCCCTCTAGGAACAAACCTTGGTTTAACTGGAGCTGGAGAAGCGTAGCTACGGCAAAAAACTACGATACAAATCCTACTATTGAAAATCACCGCAGTTTCATCGATGCCAGAAGCCACTGTAAGCGGGTCATCGATAACAGCAAAGAGGAGCACAATCAGAAAGCTAAGAACACACTCTTTTCATTTCCCAACTCGTCCAGATCATTTTGGTCTGTAGCCAAGTTTGTTAGCCAGAATTTTTGCTACTTGTCCATACCGCCACTGACGAGAGTGGACACAAAAATGCCAAAAATAAAATTTCAACAGTGAGATATTAATTGCATTCTATAAAAACTGAACTCCAGGAAAGCTAGTGGTCCAGACCAAATACCAGCAATTCTCCAGAAACGTTGCGCCGCAGACCCTACACCTGTCCTTTCAACTATTTAAACTCTGCTACCAGCGAGGAGTGTTTCCTACTAAGTGGAAGATCGATCGAATACAACCTATACCTAAAAAAGGCAGGAAAAATAGACCCAGCAATTATAGAACTGTGACTCTTCTCTCATGTTCAAGATAATATCAACAACGATTACCAATATGGTTTTCGTAAGCATAGATCCACAAGAGATCCTCAGGCTTACGTCACACACATGTGGAGCAGAGCAATAGAGCTTCATGGACAGATTTTGATATATCGAAGACTTTCGATAGGCTGTGGCATGAGAGAATTTTGATCAAGCTTTCTGCCTATGGGCTGCCACCGGATCTGTGTCACTGGTTGGATAGTTTTCATAGGAATCGCTCCTTATTTGTGGTGATGAATGGATATTCTTTCATCAATGCGGGCGATCCTCAAGGACCTGTTCTTTCTCCAAAGCTCTTCTTACAGTGCATAAACGTTTATTTGGAAATAACAATTATGTAATCCTATCTACAGCTTCGCTGATGACAGCACTTTTATTTCCTACATGGAACCGGGCAAATCAAAGTACTACTACTATACAAGGCCCAGATCAGATCATCACTGGAGTATTGCTCGCATGTGTGGGGATGTGCCCCAAAGCAATCCCTGAAACTTCGGGACACAATTCAGAACCGAGCATACGTCTAGTGAGTGCGCTTGACCTCACAAACGACCTCCACAGTCTGCAAGATGGGTGGCTGATCTGCTCTATCCTTTAAATTTTGTCGTTACCGATTGTTCGAACGAGCTGTCTACTTTAATAACTCCAAGAATCGTCAGTACAGCAAAGACTAGAGGAGGTTATTCGGCGCATTCTCACCAGGTCAACCTTACAAGGCCTCGAACAAACCAATAGTTCTTTTAGAGATCCTCCGAGGTGGGATGAACTGACGGGGACTTTGTTCCCCGACAGTTACAATCTCCATCGTTTTAAGGTTAACGTTAACAGACATTCATTCTTCCGCAGTGCTTATGAAGCTCTATAGGCTATATGACTTTGCATGAGGATATCTATAAAAAAATTTAATGCGAGGTCCAAGGACAGAAGCTTGTTAAAACGAGATACAAACCGCAGCTTATAAAAAAACTTTGTTAAACGTCAAATTGTGAATCATATCTATTGTGCCAAAAATTATTAATGTGGAGCAAAAATATTGCTGATGTTTGGTCTGATACCTGGAGAGCACTTGCATTGACCGTACGGAAGAATAAGGAGAACCACAACGATGGTTATTTACAGTCGGAAACGAAATCCGTTCTCTACCTGCAATGGAAGCCCACAAGACAACAGAAGTTTGCTAAGGAGAGCTGGATATAAACATTTCGAAAAATCAATATTTAATCGATAACTATGTGACGTAAGGTAGAAGGCCCGTGGGATATATAGTGTATACTGTATGTCATTTGCTAGGTGGTGATGTCCAATATATTTCAGAAACTCCTGGCTGATGTACTTTTCCATCACTTTGGTTGTTTGGGTTTGTTTTGATTCTTGTTCAACTCTGAGGATAAAATATGGAAACCCATGAAACATTTTTACACTTATTTTTCCCCTATGCACCTCCTCTGGTGTCTCTGTTGATATATACATAAAGTGAAAGAGAATGGTTATTTATGGTAAAATATAAATCCTTCCCCAGGGTAAATGGTATACCTATTTTTATTTCAATGCGAAAATGGTGGAGCAAAAGGTATTGCGGACTTGGTCAGTAGTAGGATATTCGATCAGCCAGGACCGAAAGGCTATGCATACGTAATACAGACGCTTAGAATGGAATCTTGCGAAAACCGACCGGGTACTGTGGCTTTTACCGGGAAAGAAAATACTGCGCCTATCTAATGGAAAGCTACCGTAATGAGATGTGCAATATATCCCAAGCCAAGCTTCTTTATCACAGAAACAAGATCACAGTGAACATGACTGTATTATTGCTTCTAAACTATAGTACAAAATATAATGTGGATTTTATTAATATTGTTTAATATTTTATGTGTGAACTGCAAAACTATACTAATTCAGTAGTGTATTCAAAATTTTCTATAAGGCGGGTTTTGAAAAAGTAGGACGAGTATCATATAAAAAAAGGACATAAATGTAAGTACATTTAAAATACATTCAATAATATAAGTGACAACAAAAAACTTCAAAGCTGTGACTACACTCATCACATAAAAACAAGAAACGAAAAATAGAACATATTAAATGCCCTTAGGTTTATTTATTGATGGCATCAAAATATTATATTATATAAGTCGCTCAATTTGGATAGGTCATAAATCAATAACCTCGTCTTCCGGAATAAGATTATCTGGATGTTTGTACATCAATATGGCGGTCAATCTATCGATTTCAGTAGAATTCTGCCAAAAATATTTTACACATTTTTGAGGAGAATATTATCTTTAAGAAGAACGTATGGTGGATTGCAAGATTGTAATTATAATAAAAGTGAACGATACAAATAGAATTTGAACTATTTCAAAGCCAAATTGCATTTTGCGGATTTCTGTGTTATATTTAATAAACCGGACTCAAGTTGCAACTTCTTCCATAACACGGGGTTCATCCAATCCATAACACTTAACACTTAACACTTTTACCCGTTGACCGCTGTTGCCAAAATCCCTCATTTCACCAATAATTACATATTTTATTTGGATATCGTCTGGGTTTGGGGTAGTTTTGGCACCTTAAATTCCCCTCAGTGTACAACCGTGCTGATTTAAATGGATATGTTAATTTTTTATCAGTGCGTGAGACCTTTATTCGAAAAATTTCAAACTCAACAAGATCCTTTCGACCATTTTTTCATGAAAGTTTTACTACAGTTGAAAATATACTATGTCAACATTTATGGAACAGGGACAGGTCAACCACTTTTCTTCGAGGTTTCAGGTAATGGATGCCTTTTCTAGTGTCATACGCAACGACTAAACGTTGTCTTCTTTTTTGGAATGAGCTCAGAAGATTTAGGTAATGCAGCGCAAGAGTAGCCTTCAACACACCTGGAACGCTGCTCTAGCAATGACGGCTACTTGGTTGTGCCATTGCATGTTATTGAGTTATTGTTGTTCCATCATGAGAAACCACTGGTAGACAGAGATTTCTTGGTCAGGGTTATTGATTCACATTAGAATTTTCTTTTTCTATAGGAAAACTTGATATTTCAACAGTCCACGGTCAACAAACACGAAACATTGCAACATGGCATAACAATAATAGGCCATATGGAAATGCGTGCATGCTTCCTAGCGCTTTATCTCGCTGTTTTCGACACGTACTTTTCCACGTGAAATGCCACTTCACACTTTAAAGTGGCTATTAATCATCACGTCGTTGGCAGCCCGCGTTGGAGAACTGCTTGATTTTTTTCCCTAATAGCTTAATTTAGAGGTTTTAGTAAATAGAACTTTTGGGTTTCTGTTCAGTTTATTTCCTCATAATAATTTGACTCTGAGAACAGAAAACGTATTTGAGGACCATACCTTAGAATAATGGTACTAAACAACTTTGTTTAACTGTGATTGCATCAGCATGATGCCAAGTAATTCTTTGAGGGCTGAAGCAGGTTTCCTATCCACTGATCTGACCAAGTGCAATAAAAAGGATTGAGAAAAAATCTTGCTTGAGTCGTTTTGTTTCATTTTCTACTGGAAGCCGCATGTCATCATCTCGTCCGCACTAGAGGTGGCCAAGAATTACTTTTCTAAAGTTATCACCTTGTTGCTGCAATATTTCTACATATTTCAATTAAGGTTTTAATTTTGTTATGAAGAACAGCGATTTTCCACCATTGTCGATGCAGCTGGCACATTTTCTGACAATATACGGAATACACAAAAATTCAATACGTCAGAAAAATTTGTCATGGCAAATGTTTTTTGACAAATTTGGAATTGTTCCAGCTATCACAACGACCACAGCTGGTGTAACATTATATACAAAAAAAAATCATTTTTGATAAAGTATGCGCCTGATCGATCATATATTTCATATATTAGGTGAAACCATTTCAAGTTTTTTGCCACAGTGAAATCAGCGTTTATACCTCTTATCAGGCGAAAAAGTAGTATCCTTTGCACTAAGTGTGAGAATTGTAAAATTGGGCATATCGGCTAAAACCTTTGAGTGCCTGCTGGGTTTCCCACCACAGTGACGCTTGCTGTTTCTCCTTTTATTGTAGCCTTATACGTCACTAAATTATTTTTCTTTTTTTATCTACATTTGGACAATTTGCAGCGACTTTCAGAACAAATACCGATTTTCCAACATCTTAGGTAAGGATTTCAATTTTAATTTTTATTAAATAGTAAGAGAGAGAGTAATACATTCGCTTGTTAAACTTTATTTGCTTGGTGTTGTTATCTCAAACTAGTTCACGATTATACTCATATTGAGGATTATTCTAAAATTATTGCCGCAATTTTTTTAAATGCTTCCTATATAACTGTTGACGACAGTATTATTTTTTATTACCGTGTAGAACTTTTTATACAGGTATCAATGTTCAATGAAAGGTGATTTACTATTGTGTGTTAGTTATTATTAACTAATCATTCAAAAAATGTATTACTACAGAAAATATATCAATAATATTTTTTAATAACTCAAATAACTTATTTAAAATACTTGCTTTCACTGGAAAATAGGAGTATTTGAGTAAGGAAGCATGCAGTGATATTGAGTTCATAACAGATTATTGAGGCTGGGATACCAAACTTCCTTTCTCTAACGGATATGACATCATATATCCTAGATACAAAATTTTTGAAAACAAAAAGCAAGAATGAACATTATAACACTGAAATGACTACGTCACCAAACAATACTGAAATGGTGATCAGAAAAACCGTAATTAACAAAGTGAAATGCATTCGATAAAGTTGTCTGCACGATTTTTTATCCATTTTCTTGCACACTCGGCAATCTTCTAAAAACTGTCGGTAAGACTGTCGTCGTTAATCACTTAGTCAAAGACAAACGGACATATACCAAACTAACGCTCGGCTACCTTAAGGTGGGTGTGCGAGCTCAAAGTGAGATATATTACAAAAGTTCATTACTATAATGACTCGAGACGTCTTGAAATGATGAATGAACCAACGAATAAGCAGTTATAGCTGGGGATTGTTATAATTAAGGGCGGTGGTGCTGCTATATTTTACATCCAGACAACGGCTGGATTAAAGCTTGTAAGAGAATGAAGCATCTCCAATTTTGGAAAAAATATCAGAATAAATAGTTTTTATCTCAGTTTGACCCAAACGAAAAAAGTGTATCAGGAATCTTCTACTCCTGCGCGGAAGAAAAAAGAAGTAGCTAACGGAGTATATTATTAAGTAGCCTGGTGAGATAATACAGAATTTTCCAATAACCTTAACTGTGTATTTTGTTCAAAAGAAAGAAGGCCATAGAAGCACCATATTCTAAAAAACAATTCAAAATAATGTAGATTGTAGATGCTCTTACTTGGTAAAACTCTTTCATCATGCAGATAAAAAGTTGTGTAATTAACACACAATTTCACAAATAAAACTCTTTTTCTTTCAGTGACGCATTTCTATTTATATTTAAATCATCGTCGAACTATTGTATGTAATGGTAAACTGTGTATCTAAAATTTGTAGGAATCTGTATGCTATACTGTAATGGATTATCAAGTAACAATTGCCATATTTATGGAAAAACGCATATTTGATCGAACCAGCAACCCTACAAAGAAACAAAAAAACTCTCCTTTCTAAATAGAAGTGCCTGTAAAAAAACTGCTGACGAGTGCTGTTTTGGAACGAGGACATTTTTGTAGGCAAATTAAAAGCTGCCAGTGAATGTCAGCATGTGGAAAGATTGCCCAATGAAGGATAGCGTAGCATGGTTTGTTTGTGTGTGAAACAGTCTTACAATTTGTGAGCCAAATAGTTGCTTTGTCGGTATAGTTTGATGAGATTTCGTGAAGATATTTCAACTCGCATTTATCTTCCTTGACGCGTAGATTAAATAATTTTTTCGTTTTTATTATTTATATTGCGATCTGAAGATCAAAGCTTCTGAATAGTCATAGTATGCACTACGAGTATGTATCGAATTGCGTACTTAAGAGCTGATTCGTTCAATATTTAATATGTATGAAGAAACCAATAATGGTTTAGAGGTCTTTTTCTATACCAAAAAATAAATGTTAGTAATTAAGGACGACCTGTACATCTGTAATCGCGTAAACTGAGTAAAATTTTATTTGATTTTGGTCAAATTTGGGGGCCGATATGCCGTAAGATTATAATAATGCTACAATATTTTTAAGAAACATGCATTTTAGCAACAGAGTGATTAGCAATGAACTGAGCTCCTTTGAAGTATGATATATGTTTTTCAAGTATCAAATCATTGCCAAGTGTTATAATTTTTTGAACAATTAGGTGAATTAAAATTGTATAAAGTTGTTTCTAAACGTTTCATAAGTATTTGTAATTCAGAGTGTATTAACACTTCTTGCATGGTACATAAAGGTTTTGAAATAATTAGGTCTTTAATAATTCTTGAGTTGTAGGCCACTATAATTTTGGGGTTATGCTAGGTAGAGCTGTTCAATTTTGATGCTTCAATAATGCTAATACATCCTAATAGCTTATGCATGGGAACCAAAGTAAATATTATATGACTCTGGTGGTTTCAAGGTGACTTTAGGTAGGTTTGAAGTGGGTAATTAATTGAAATTTGCGCTTTATGATTGTCCTGATTATGACCATATCCACTACAAGATTAAATTCTCCTGTAGAGATTTCATAGAATGTCAATATAACCAACTGACTTATGACCACTAGAATAGCTTAGAGAAAGCTTTATAGAAGTTTATAAAAATGCTAGATTAGAGCTATTTCGTCATGGTAAAACAATCTTGGAACATGGTTGCCTTCAAGAACCTTTTAATTAAGCTTAGAAATTTTCAAGAAGTTGAACAAGAATAGTCAATAGCGTCAATATCAAGCTGTACAATTTTATCAAGAAGCTACGCACACCTCAAAGCTTTTCAGAAACTTATCACCATTTAGCTTTTGATGCTGCAAAACGATTTGGGTTGCACTGATCCGTTTTGTTATGTGCATAAAACCTAGTTAATGAGAATTCTAAATAATGCTATGAATATTTCGTCAAAGTTAATTTGCCTTAAAAAAAACACTTCATTTTCAAAATATTTTAACACAGTTAATGTGACAGCAAACTAGTTATAAAAGCAATTCATACATATATTTTTTAATTATTAATGGATTTTATGATTACTTTGAAAACTGAGAGTAATAAATCAATATTTAAAACACAATGAATTTATATACCCAATACGCGTATATTTCAACGTCTACTATGTGTAACTCTTTCAGAGTAAGTTTCATTCCGACCTTCTCACTTTGGTGGTAAAAAAATGCAGTTGATCTGTTTACATGACAGTGGTGGAAATATTCCTCTACACTGTAATTTTGTGTAAGAAGTATCTATTCCGCGAGTGAAATGCAATTAAGGTTCGTAAAGTGTGCATAAGCAAACTAGTCCTAAACTGTACTGCATCTACGCTTAAGTGTTATAAAATATTTTCGTAGGAGTGAAGGTTTTTATGCTTACATTATTTTATGAAGCCTTACACCTTACATGTTATGCAGAGCCCGGTAGGATTTAACAAGGCAACTGCATATGATTTCATCAGATACTTCAAAGACAATTAAGTATTGTAGGTATAGTGGAATACACTTGAAGAAAAGATGTAATAGTTACCTTAGGAGTGTGTCCTTTTGGCTCTTATAAGATCATTGCTTTAATGAAGTTACTAAACAAAATTCAAAAGCAGTTTATTATATAAAGACCTGTAATAACCTTCTATAGGTATTGATAAAACTGAATATGTTATTTGAGAGAAAGCATAAATGCCTGTCGATCTGTGCCCTTTTTGTACAATCAGTGAATCTTCACATCCAGCGACGTACAAAGCTGACTACGATCCCTTGGCCTACAAAGCAATGTCTCAAATCCTATTCCCATAAAACCCACAGAAATCAAACATTTATAGACTCGAGCGCGATGCTGGTGCGGAACAGCACGCTGAGTTATTGACTTTAAACTAAACGCGAATGCAGCAGTGCTGTTAAGGTCTTTCCGAACAGGGGACTGCTGACCATTAGAACATCAAATAAATCCCAATTCGACCAGTGCATCTGAGGGAGTATCTCAGCTTGAAAGGAATTTTGAAACGGCATTCTGAACGAGAACTGTGGTGGAATTTCAGGTCTCCAGCGCACTACATTAGGGGGCAAATTAGAGTAGATATATCCTGTATATTTTCAGTATCTCACAAGCTAGTGCAAATCCACCCAAGTTCATGCTAAGAGGTGGTGCAGGCCAAAATGTTTAGTCATGAATTTACACAAAATAACTGTTGCTCAGTTTGGTATGATAGCCAGGAAAGGCCAGCATTTTTGATCATAATTTGAAAATGGAATAAGTCATATCACTCTACTAGCTAGAATAGCCCCTAAAAGTAGGTGAGGTTGGGTTACCCAGGACCAATTGCCTATTAATCAGCAGCACTGGAGGAAGTTGCAAGAAGTGTACACAAATCCGGAGACTCACCCAGTTTTGGAAACGCCCACTGAAAAAATGTACTATGTAGCATTTTGATAAAAAATATTAAATCACGATACCAGATGGAAAAGCAGTGAGTTGAGATATCCAATAGAGTATACAAGCCGAATGGGAAACTGACAGCATGTTGGAGCTGGGATTCACGAGATGCAGGGACTTGAGAAATCGATAAGATTACAAAAGTATAGTAGCGATATTACGAAAATGAATCGCGTCATAAAATCAGTCGACAACATTTAATATGTAACAAAAATTTTTTGTGATAAAATATATCTAAAAGAGGGTATTTGATGATAATTGTGGTAAAGCTGTAATGCAATGAAAAGAGGACTTGTTTAGGATGTTATTTTGAGGCATCTAAAACAAAAAATTGCCACCGATTACACTTTATGTTATACTACAAGCGTTCGATAGATATTTTAAGATATTTAATCTAGTGTGTATCAACAAATTGCGCTACTTAGCTATCTATGATATTGATGAGCAGTAACTAGGTCCAACAATTTAATATCCATCTACCGACCCATAGTCAATATTATTTATCGCCAATAAAAAGCGCTCATCCCTGCATAGGTGATACCTTAAAACAGGAAGGACAGTAATCATAATAATAGCTCTACGTGTTACATGATGTACAACCGCCTAACCCTGGGAGCAATATTGGGAGAGATCGATACTCTCAAATTAAAATCGTGTCGATGATAAACTGCAATTTTAATTGAGAACGGTTTTACGTTTTAGCTGTAAAACGTTCTGGTATAGAAGTGTGGATATTTGAAAGGCAAACGCATAGGTACATTTGAACTTTTTACATTTGCATATGTATGTGACTAACTATTGACTTTTGGCTATCGTATACCGGGTAACAAGAGAAGTGGGTCACACCACATAATATCTTGTTTGTTTGATGTTGGATTTTGGTGATATCTGTCTGCGTTTATAGGTTTTGATACTTATTTTATATAATCAACTAATGTTTGAATATATAAATCATTACCGTTTTCTAATTTGTTGTTTATCCATAAAAATACTTGGTTTTCCCGTTGGTAGACACTGTATATCGTAATATTTTGAAGCGGAATGAGGTTGTAACCAGCAACATCAAGGATCTTATCCGGGATAAAATAATTATGATAGTGGCAAGTGGACATAGTTAAAACTATGTTTGGCTAAGCGCATCTCATATTAATATTTTAATGTAAACTAAGTAGATCAATGCACACAGATAAATCGTCAGTCTGTTTCTACAACACATGAAATGCGTTTAGTCAAACACTTTTTGACTAAGGCTATTTTGCTCCTCCTGTGTATGCCGGATTTGAATAATATACCTGTGCGGTTTTGATCTATAATGAGACTGATTGGAATGGCTTGAGAAGAATAGAATTGCTAAACAGGTAATTTGACATGCGTTTACGGTCACGGGGGTTGATAAATTACACCCAAGAAGTTTTGAGTTAAATAGATATTATTGAATGTCTCAAATGTTCTAATGTATCAAGAATTACTCCTGCTTTATAATAACCAGCGGTGGCAGAAAAAGTGATCCAATTTGCCGTTCCCAGCAAATTCCCTGGAGCAGGTCAAATGTGTTGAAATCTCATATTCTAATTTCTTTGCTTTATGGATGAAGATAACAGAAATAAATTGGTTTAGTATAGGATCTGTGGATATTTATGACTATTTAACGAATTAATTAATTATTTTGGCCTTTTTTGGTACATATAATAAATTAATCATAAATGTTAATTAAATGCTGTCATTCCGGTGTTCAGGAACGGTTGTTATATTAATGTGTAGATTTATACATAACTAGAACGGTGTAGTAGGAACACGTTGGTCTTCCGGCCTAATCAGTTTGATACCAACTAAGATGGCACCCTGTATTCTGGTCGGATGGCTTAGCAAAGATGGAAAGAGATTTAAGGATCTTCCAAATATCCACGTGGCATTTTTATTCATGCGGCACTTCTCCTAAAAGGTAGAGGATGACTATGACAAAATATGTATCTCTATGATCAACCCTCGTCACATGCCATGGATCGAATGTTGTAAGCATTCATTCTGAGGTTACATAATATATGAGATTTGTAGCTGCATCAGAATGTATGAACTAGCTATGTGTTCAGATAAGCATTTGTGCAATGAAAATAGTAAAAAGATGTACACTCAGTACGACTTACTCTTAAACCTTCTTGATTTTTGCACAGATTCAGACGCTGGTTGGCCATTAAAATGTAATTATGATATGATATGTGTCATGCTACGTAAAAAAATCGAGGAATTTCCGTATAGAAACCATTTGAGCCCACACTAAAATTCGATCAGAAACTTTTGGAACGTGTACATGACAGTGCCACAGATCGGCAGTTCGAAATACCGACAGACTGAAAGACACACAGACCGATAAACCAAAAGACTGACCGACCGACATACCGACAGACCGACAAACCGATAGACCGACAGACCGACAGACCGACAGACCGACAGACCGACAGACCGACAGACCGACAGACCGACAGACCGACAGACCGACAGACCGACAGACCGACAGACCGACAGACCGACAGACCGACAGACCGACAGACCGACAGACCGACAGACCGACAGACCGACAGACCGACAGACCGACAGACCGACAGACCGACAGACCGACAGACCGACAGACCGACAGACCGACAGACCGACAGACCGACAGACCGACAGACCGACAGACCGACAGACCGACAGACCGACAGACCGACAGACCGACAGACCGACAGACCGACAGATCGACAGACCGACAGACCGACAGATCGACAGACCGACAGACCGACAGACCGACAGACCGACAGACCGACAGACCGACAGACCGACAGACCGACAGACCGACAGACCGACAGACCGACAGACCGACAGACCGACAGACCGACAGACCGACAGACCGACAGACCGACGGACCGATAGACCGATGGACCGACAGACCAACAGACCGACAGACCAAAAGACCGACAGATGGACATTGATTTGTCATTGTAATTACGAAAGCGGATTAAAATATTTTTTGCATGGCAGCGCCTTTCCCAAAAAAATATAATCCTCCAACAAACACTAAGATGTTTGTAATTTTAAAACTACTTGTAAAACTCATTCATTTGTTATAAGAAATTATCATAAAAAAATGTCAGACAACTGAAGCTGTATACAACAAAATGACCAATTACCTCATTCAATTACGCATACATTCCTATCGCAGATGTAGACGCAGACATTGACCTCGGTACTAGTAAACAAAGTAATTCTATGGGACATCAAACAGTGTTTATTTTCATGCAGCTTACATTATACAAAGCAAAATCTTAGGGTGTTGATCCTATTTTCCCTACTCTGAGCGGGCTTATCAACTCTTCTCGGTTTACAGGCTGCTGGAAATCGGTTTTCGTGCTGTTTGCTTAAGGCAGATAACATCGTTTTCGCTGCAGCTCAGATCCAATTTACTTTTTTAATTCTAGGGCATACAAAAAGGAGCGGCACTACTTGGAAAATAAGTGATGTTCATGATAAATGAAGCTTGAAGCGAGGACTTTCAATAGTTGTTTCCAAAAGAGGTACTATTTTATAAAGAGTGTAATCGAATTGTGCACTACAAATGCAGTGGATGACTTACCACCCACATAATATGCATGTGGCCCATCATGTGTCTCACCAACAAAGCCCACAAGCCCCACGATAAATTTCCGTTATCAACCCTACTCCTCCTCCACCAAAAGTTGCCGGTTCTCCATAGATACTTCTGAGCCGAAATATTTTCTTATCGATCTCCCTCTCTCTCTCAAAAGATCATCCATTTTCACGTATCACCCACATTGATGAGATGATGTTTCACTCCAATATCATCTCATATTTGTCGAAGCAGATAGTAATTCACCTCCCAGGCCTCTTCTTTTTTCATCGTAAGATACTCGAAATAGAAATCCATGGATCTCTTGAGGGGAATTAACAATCTTGTACTAGGTCTACAAACCTCAACACCAGAGCCTTCTTTGGTTTATCAGCCGTCTGTAAAACACTCTTGCCCTCTTCCTTCGGTGACTTTATGGGCCATTAACTCTCACTCTCCTGTAGTTTGATACTCCATCGTGAAATAGCGGTCAAAGCAGTTATTTAAGAGTCATTACGTTACCCCTCTCAGGATAGAACTGTGACTTTGTATCTCAGACAAAGTGGCAGTATGTCAATTACCAAAATTCATGAAGGTCCATCCGCCCTGACTTAATAACCAGAATCAGAAGCAAGCTATCGTCCAGGCTCTAACAAATCGATCAAACTGCATAAGTTCAGTAGAAGTTACAGCAGGAACAAGCCCAAGTAACAACATCGCTAGGTTATGCAGAACAAATAGGACAACAGCTACAATATGTTAAATGGTACGTAGAGGAACAATCTGAAAAAACTGACACGTTTTAGGAGGGTGCTTCAACAACTAGAGCACTCGTCCCAGCTGACAGACAAAATGGGGTGCTTGCGAAGCCTTGCACTAGTAAAATCTCATGATACCTGAACTATCTCCAGTTTGAGTGCATTAGAAGAATAGATAACTAAATGGATGACGAGAATATCTATGAACTGGTTGAAATGCGAAAACAATATGTGACAGATATTCTGGAAGAACTCCCTCGCGACTATTGTAGGATGGTATCTGCAAAATCTGTAGGTCGATATGTTGAGCAGATTTTATATATTTTTATGCGAATATAACTGAAACTTCATCTTTTTCATATTCATTTCCTGCCCCCTGTGACATCCCCAATAGTAGCTCTTCATATATTCCAATTTCAAATGTCGCAACGTATCTGCAAAAACGAAGTTTCTGCAGATATTTGGAAGTTATAAGAGGTACATCGTAGTACATTTTTACTTCCCAATCATAAGTGATTCAGTAATAAAGGTACAATAATCTAGACCAGACACTTCAAAAGCTAATAAAAAGAACAAGTATGACTCCTTTCAAACTTTCGGGACAATTTGCAGGAAAAACTTCTATAACAGTGTCAAACTTGTTCAAGTTCGTACGGAAGCGACGAGATTTAAATCAAGATTTTATTGCAGACAGCGTCACGGAGTTTTTTGTAGGAAATCTCTTTTTCCAGTTCGAGAAAAATTCCCCTTTACTAATTGATCGATAAATGATGGATTGCTGTTTTTCTAATGGTTGTGATTAATCGGCTACTCGACACTTTTGAGTGAAAATACCATTTTCTTCCAGCAGTCCATTTTTCTTTTCTGTATGCTGTGCAAATGAGTCAAGTGTACAAAGTAATGGATACCTTTAACGAGCATTGTAGATGGAACGTTTGTGATGAGTGACGTGTTTTAAATACAAAAAAGTAAGGACTAACCTTTGTACATCACAAAACTATTAGGTAATTCGGCATATATCAATTAATATTTTTAGATGAGGTAAAATTTGAAACTATTGGGCTTGGTAAAATATGGCATTCATCTCAGTTCATCTCAAGTGGATGGCTTTAACAGTCTACATCATAAAATGAGAAGTTGCGTTCCTTTTGAAAAATAGTTTTATCATGCAAGAAAGTAAACTATACTTTTTTTTAATATTTGGGAGAAAGTAACATCGAACTTCTTGAAATGCATCTCCTATAAATTACACATTTTCCGAATGAACAAAAAAATTGTCGAGTAAGAAGCACGCTACTCTCTGGCACATACACCCAGTGGCAGTGAATCTATGGGCTGCAGTTCTTTATTTGTTTTAATAATTGTCTAAAAATGATGGTATTGAAGTAATAGGCACTACGCTAAACATTTCAAAATTATCTCAATTGGTCTTTCCATGACTACTATTTTATATATAAAGGCGAGGATTCCGATTAAACAAATTACTTCTAACTGATACGGTAGTGATGTTTCATCATAAAACAGGAAAATCTCGGAAATCGATATTACTTATATAAATTGAAGAAGAGCTGGGTCATAGTTTTTACCATAGAATGTGACGAAATAACGGTATATCGTAAATAGAGTTTACAAATAATCAGTTCGCCCTTGTTGGCACATGTCGTAAGGGACATCTGTCGCCACTTCAAGGCAGTCCGAGTGTTAGGACCTTTGACTTCGTGGGTTGCCGATGGGAACGTCATAGTGTTGGAGATCAGTGTTGATGTTAAAAATCATCAGCTTCTATTTGTTGTCGCCTGGGCTGTTAACTAGGGGACTATATTTCCAACGGCAATCATGATGAAACGTTTGAGAAAAAAATTTCATATTTCTCAACATTTTCTTTGAATGATATGAAAACATCCATTGAAATAATTCTCATTTAGTTTCTATTTAGGATGTGAATGTGGTAACGCCCTTAGAGGTCGTGCAAATCGCCATTACGAACAATATAAACATACTCATATTGTTCATCACAGATACACCACAGTATACTTATAGTATCAGCCGAAGCGGATAAACCATACAGAAGCTATATATAACAGTGCAACTTCAAACACAATAAAGTATTCCAGAGATGTCAGCCGCTGCAAGAGCGGCGTTTATTTAAAAACCTCAAAAGCAAATAAAACATAACGCAAAACACCATACATCATCCATGAGCAACGTGTGTCGTCCTTTATCCGGCAAAGCTGGTTGAAGGAAACATATGACTTGTTTTGTTTTTATCTGGACCCCGACGGATCGTGAAAGCTGTTGCTGTGTTCCGCAGCTTGGTGCAGACTCATTTTGTGACGGAACTGATAAAAGAGAATGATTTTATTTGATAATCTTAAGCCAATACATCTTGATGATATATTTTTTATGACCTACATTGATCAACAAGGAGAATTTCAAACCTGCTAACGTACGGTTTGAAACTCATTATTAAAGAAAGAGACAAAGCTTTGGCTAGTTATAAGTCTAATAGAACCCTTGAGAACTTCAAGCACTATTAAGAACTGAAAAACTATGTGGAAGCAGTTATACAATATGAAGATCAATTTATCCCCCAAACCTGTGCTTCCCGACAGCTTTGCTGATTCTGATGCTATTAATAATTATTTCATTTCTGCAAGGATTCGTCCGTTTCAGATTAAATAAGGGCAATAAATTTAACCAGAATCTATTATTTTCTTTCAAAATTGTATAGCTTTAGCGGCCTTCATGAATCAGAGGCTAGAGGTGTGCATGGGTTTACCTTGAACATTATTAAACCTTGTTCTCCGACATCATCCTATATGTTACCTGTATTATCAATGTATGCTTGGAAAAGGGATATTATTCAGTACTGTGTAGCAAGGCAGTAATAAAACCTATTCCGAAGACTTATAATCTACAGGAAATGTCTGATCTAAGACTGATTAGCCTTCTTTCGATTTTGTCTTAGTCTCAGAAAAAGCCGTGAAGGTACAATTAACTGATTATGTCGAGAATTGTGATAATGTAGATTGTAGATGCTCTTACTTGGTGAAACTCTTCCGTCACTGAAAGAGTTTTATTTGTGGAACTGTGTGATAATTACACAACTTTTTATCTACATGAGAATTGTGATATTATCCCTCAAAACCAGTTTGGGCTTCGTAGTGGTCATTCTACAACAACAGCTGTTTCAAATATGTCAGATGATATTATAAGGTCCCTTGACAAAAGAAAATACTTTGTCAGCTTTGGTTACAATTGATTACACAAAGGCCTTCGTCAAGATGGATCACAGGTTACTCTTTGCTAAATTGAAATTCCTTGCCTTCATGCTCAGTGTGTATCTGTCAACAACAGCACATCTTGCTTAAAATCTGTATTATCTGGTGGACCACAAGGTTCCGCTTTAGGTCCACTGCTATTTCAAATTTACTTGGTGGATTTGCCCATGCAAGTTAGATCTTCTAGTGTAGTCTAGTCTTTTGCCGATGGTACCCAAATTTCAGACCACTTCATCCTGATAATTTGCAATTTGCAATTAAAAATTTGCAATTTGATCTCAATAAGGTAATCATATTTTCGAACAATCATAATTTACGGATTGATCTCAACAAATCGAGTATTATTATGTTTTGTCCTGAATACAAAATAGATTATATCTGCCACCAGTTCATGACAAAAGTAGGAGCAAACGTGTTACAGTTATCTAATGGAATATAAATTTTGAGAGTCAAGTTTGATGCCCAACTCAGGTTCAAAAGACCTATCTTAGACTTTATGCCAATAAGCATTTTCTAAATTTTAAAATCAGACGTTGTGTGAGATTATTGTCAGTTTCAAGCTATTGTTATATTTTTTGCTTGTCTTGATCAAGCTACGAAAAGACGTCTCTAAGTGGTCTATAACAGTTGTGTCCGTTTCATTTATGGTTTGAAAAAGTTCGACCATATATCTTCTTAAATGGTTAAACCTCGGCGCATTCAATAATTTTCCACGTGGAGATGATGATTGTAGATGGTCTTCCTTGGTAAAACTGTGTAATTTACACACAAGCTTTGAAAAATAAAAATAATTTTTCTGACCTTTAATCTTTGAAAAATCAATAGACTGTCAAAAATGCCTATTTACAAAGGCTAACCAGACTATTCATTTAGCAATCTGAATAAAGCTCCAAACTAAACCAAATATAATTAAAATTCTGAATTCAGGGTTTCGCAATGCGATATTTCATGTCAAGAATAAAGCTGCCATAACGATTCGCTTTTAAGTATTAAAGCTCTGGAGTGAATTATTGATTTGAAAACGATTCATAGATACTTAAACAATTCGATCCACATCCCTCGAAATTTTATCATGTTTCAACGAATCGGTAGTTATGAAAATTTAAGCTTCACAGATTGACGTTTGCAGACTCTAATTTGAGTTTCTTTTTCTGTAAAATTAAATTGAATCACGGAAGGCAATAAGGTGAGATTAAAAAACCTAATTCTCGAAGTTTTTTATATTGTATTTATTCAATAGCTGCTAATGCGGTAATGTTCCCTTTAAGCGTCTTAAAAGTTCATATATCAAATTATTATTCAGCAAATTGTTATATGCTTAATATTGTAAATCACAAAAACATACATTTGGAAAGAAGTATCATTTAAAAATAATTTTAATGCATTTTTCTTGGAAAAAATCGATTCCAGTCTTATCCATACCATACGAATAGAAATATTAAAAAGTAATGTGATTTATTTAATGCTTTTCATAGTCCCAGCAAGAAATGAGGATATCCCCTTTTTAATATTATTTTAAAGGATCACAAGGTAAACGATGTCGTAGTACAGGTAGTTATAATTGAAAATAATTACAGAATCAGCCTTCCTTTTTACTCCATCGATTGGGTTAATGGGCAAACTGCACCTGTAAATGGTATACCTGTTCTTTAAAAAACTCGGAGCATGAGTACAATTTCCTCTTATTATATACCCTCCAGCAAAAAAAGCTTAATAGGGGCTGCAAGCACGTAATTTCCACAATGTGTGTGTCATACGGTGAAGACTGCATAAGTGCCGGGGTAATAAGCAGTTTTGCACAAGAATAAAGGGTAAAATCTGCACCGTGGTATATTATGCACCGACCAGCTTATCGAAGATTTTAATCAATATTCAATTTTCACGCATACGCTTGTGAAATATTCTCTAATTAATATAATCAGTCCTTGGTGGTCAAGTGATTATAAAAATGGGATTGCTATCGATCAGTCTCATGACCTAGTGGTCAAAATATTTTACAGGGTTAACTATGACAGATTTTTATCGGACTCAACTGACATCCGTAACCGAGACTTAACTACTGATTAGAGAAATTGAGTGAACAATTTGACGCCGGTGGATATCAAACCCACAACCTCATGCATTCCAGACAGACACTTCATTTGCCGTTCTGCTTGGCGGTCTCGCCACAGATGGACTGTAAAGTAACAGCCTAGAATTCAGGGTATTGTGAGATGGTAGCCACTGGTGACAAATTTTTATTCCTAATTTTTATAATAATTAGGGCAACTATAATCTTGAAAGAGCCGTTCTAGCAAGTGGTTTCATCCTATTCGCTCAGACTGATCATCAATATGAAATAGTACTGCGATTATTCAGAGCGGAATGAAATCAGAACCCTGTTGTTGAATTCTATCGTGTGACGTTTGTTAGAAACAATATCATCTAAAAGAAACATGAACTTTTACATAACTTAATTCAAGATTCACGTTTAACTCCTCATGCGTAGGCGGGAAAAGTATTGTGATCATTAAAATGTTTCGATTTGTTCTTTGAGCATTTGATAATGCGCTATGACAATCTATGTTACGCACTTACATCGGTCTTTCTGTACGTCTGTCAATTGGTCTGTCACAGATGTCTGTTGGTGTAATTTCCACCGCGTAGTCTCATGGCTGCAAAAATTTTGATGAAATAAAAAACAGCACAAGCTCTCCAAACATACAGATTATTTTGAAGCGTAAGAAAATTTATTTTGTTGTAGTTGTGATCGTTTATATACATATAGCTCGCGATGCTATTGTTCTTTATAGGGAGGTAGAAGGGGAGTGATGGAGTGTGAGTGTCATACAAAAGGATATATCAGTTTTATTCATCGTACAGCAAGACAAAGAAAAACACACATCGCGCGTCCGGTGTAGTTGAAGATACGATTTTTTTCATATTGTTAGTAGGGGGCAGTGTGGAGAGGTGGCCTGAAAAAGCGCATTTTTGTTATATTTGTTCTACACCACGCGCATTCAATATTATGATTCTGTATGTGCGTCATGTTTAAGTAAGGTATAAAATAAACAACTATTCGTATAACTGTTGATTGAAACTTGTAGACAAGGTGGATTTATCAAAAGTTTGTTTTCGGACTTCCATTGTCTATAAAATTTTGAGTATCACGACGTTTCGATTGATGTGCTATCTTCAATCGTCTTCAGGTGAACTGGCGAACACGTTCCTTTCATGCAGAAGAATTAAACACGAAGAATCTCAGCACTTACTCATTCTGCCTTACGTCAAAGGAATATCAGATGGAATCAAAAGAATAGGTCAGCGATACAAGATCCAAACGAGATTCTCTAGGACTGCCACCCTCAGAAGTATCCTAACAAAAACTAAGCCCAGGAATGAATCTCAAGAGACAAAGGACTGCATCTACCAGATACCATGTCAATGTGGTAAAATCTATGTTGGAGAAACAAAAAGGCCACTGGAAGTAAGAATCAAAGAACATCGTCTCAACACCCAGCGAACAGAGACAGGAAAATCTGGAATTGCTAACCACGCATGGACGGAGCACCATAAAATATTGCCAAGGAACCACATTGGTATCGAAGGAAATTCAAGGAGGCGGCATTCATCACCAACAACAGCAAAGTGTACAGCAAACCCAGCGTAGACATTAAACCAATCTGGCAGCCACTCATAAAGAAGATCAATAGACTACGACTGGACCAGACAACAAACAATGACCGACAAACAGCCACGTCAGCAGACCGGAATACCGCGCATCGGGAACCAATCAGAACAGACCGCGCACAACGACACGTCACCGGACGGGGTATAAATAAGCGTGAAAGGAACGTGTTCGCCAGTTCACCTGAAGACGATTGAAGATAGCACATCAATCGGAACGTCGTGATACCCAAAATTTTACAGACAATGGAAGTCCGAAATCAAGCATTTGAACTATTCGTATGACTTTATTTGGCAACATCAAAAAGTAATAGCTCATGTATCATTGAGATCGTGTTGTGTGAGCGCCTAGCTCTATGGAAAAGTGGAAAAATCGTCAAAAAATATGTTTCAATGACCTGCCTCTCATTTGAATCTTTGTTGCTGGTCCATTAATAAGTAACGGTTACAATCGTGCCTAATATATTAGCATCTGATATTATTTTAGTCCATTTTCGATGCGTTTTCTGTGATTTTCAAAAAAGACTCAAACGATTACTAAAATCTCATCACATCCGCATTTTCTTTCCATTCCGTAGCGCAATTGGATTTTTGAATCCTAGAATATTATTCCACTGCCTCCTGTAACTATGCGCTTATCGACCTGTTTAACCACAGATTTAATGATGGAATCGGCCCTTAGGGATTTCATCGCATCGCAGCATGTACGTACGTGTACTTTTAATTCGCTTACTCATACGCCGATGCCGCCGATTTTGACCCGAAGTTCTAAACGTGTACTCTTAATATCTGAACTTCCTCACGGAGACTCGAATTAGTCTTAACGACAATGAAACTTTTACAATTCCAATTTATTGTCAGTCGTGGCAATTCAGGTCGTGCGACACAAGACTCAGAATGTCTATAAGCAGGCACGAATACATCGAACGATTTTATTTGTGTATCACGAAGTTCGCAAACGTCATCCATCATGAAGTCTGCGTCGCATTTTCTGCTTTGTCTCTATCGATCGAGAAAATATTCAAGGGCTGTCTTTATTCCCTTTCGAATTGATGGAAAGCTTTACGCTTCAAGTCTAGTTACAGTGTCACAATACAGACTTCAAACATGAAATCCGATTTGATCTATGCATCTTTGTTACCCTGTAATCTCAGTAAGCTTTAATAATTATTGAACTTGAGGATTAATATCGTGTGGGTTCATAGCAAACAGCAGCAATTGGTTGACGAAATACCTCTCACGCAATTGTATCAGCTTAGAAATAAGAATTTGATTCTTGTTTTATAGCTGTCGATAGTTGGTGTTGGAATAAAAAAGTTTAGAAATACTGAATCTGTCAAAATTTCCATGTTTGTAGAAATTTAAAATATTTCCATCTATTATTTTTATGATTTCTATCAACTCGATCAGTAGCTCTGAAAACTGATTAGGGTTTTAAATAAAATGATGCAACTGTACGCGAAATACAGAGTCAACTTACTTGACTCTACTTTTTGGGAATTAATATGCAGTAATCTGTAGTAAGAGCCGTAAAACGGATCAAATTAGCCACCTTTTTAAAACTTAACTACTACCAAAAAATACCGTACATCGAGAAATCAATTCAAATGTGTATAAATTTGTTTGGAACATCCGAAATCCATAATAAATATAGTTAGTATTATAAAACTATAATTCAACAGCTATTGGAAAATTCTATCATTACTTAGTTTTGAAGGCAAACATATGTATGTATAACCAACTACAAGTCCAGAGAGTTACCAGGGTCAAAAATATATGGACCAAGAAACGTATTCTATTAATGCCAAGAAATGTTTGAAATCTAAATGAGGAAAGCAAATAACAGATTATAGATGACACACATTGGCACGTTCCATAGTAAAGTGTCGCTTAATCAATCCTTAGGGTTTCCCAATCTGTGACAATTCAATTACAACTAGATGTATCGAATAACCTAATGACAAGCGGATTACAGTGTGCATAAATCAATAGTCTCTTGATGCGTAAAATTGGAGGATTCGCAACGGAATTTTGGCGATCTTTCAAGACGTCACGACAAATTAGGCCTCCAAATATTCATTTTAAATCTGGGGATTTACGAGACCTGCAGGTGATTTATTAACTTGGGATATATTATTTTGCTAATCGGTTGTAGTAGATGGATAGGAGCTATTTCATCAGAAGCTGTTTATAGGCTCAAATATCTTGTCATTTAGTGCAAGGAATTAGTTTCACTCATGTAACAGGAAGTATATGTAATGTAAAACTGTGTTTCGAATCAATTAAACATGACAACTATTTGAATCGATCCCTATAGTATAAAAAATTAATTTGAAGGTCATAAGAAAACCGCAGATAACACAATTCACTTCCAAGGAAGTTGAGGTTAAACGTAAAGATGCTTAGCTGCTTCCAATTTGAGCTAGGTGATAATTCTTATGAATATTTCTTATTCTATTTACACTCGATACTCAAAACGTAAAATATGAAGCACTCAGATTTATTGGATTTCATAGATATATTTTCATATGGAATTTGACGCCTATTCGGCCATTTTCCAAGATATTAGTACATCTTTTGCTAGAGCTACCTTTTTATCTTCTATTAACTTTCTTTGAAGTAAATATTACCGGGTCAGTAGTATCATAACAGTCAAAGCGGCTTGTTAATGTTATTCAACAGTTCTCATGAGCAAAGTTGTCTTTGAAAAATAAAACCTCACAGCTCTTATCATCATTAAAACTTGTAATTGTAGGCTGCAGTCCAGTAAATGTCCTTTGTCCTGCACGGGTCGGCAATCCTTCTAATTTCAGTAAGCAGAGGGTTGGTAATCTGGGTAAGTAGATTGTTGTTTTTTGCAAAAGGGTGTGTGATATTTCTAACCCCATGCGATGCAGAATAGAATTATTATATTCGTACTGTATCAGGATTTAAACTGTTCTACTCCGAGTTTGAGACTGCTCTTCGCTGTGCTGTGATACATCGTGGCTTATTCAAAGGTAAAACACATTTCTGGGAACATGTGCAAAATCATGGGCCGGCAAAATAAGCTAAATTGCTTATTGTGTCTTGTTTTGTTTATTATTTTATCAAAACAATGTTACACTTTGACATTCTATTACAATAAAAAATAATATAATAAAGATGAAAGAGGAACCAATGGTGAAAGCATGTAGATAGCAATTGTCAAATTGAATCCCATAAAATCTGAATTTATCTTGATGTTTAGTTATGCAGTTTTTAATTTTACTTTGGTTTTCGAATAACGCCCAGATTGATGTTGGTTGCTGCTCTAGATACAGTGTTTAATTCTTTGAAACTTTCTTGTTTGAGATACATTTTAGTAAATATGTTGTATTTTAAACATTTGCGTTTCAATATAAAGTAAATCTGACAGAAATAATTTTCCTTTGTGATATATTATTTTTAGCAACGTGTCCTGAGTTCTCTGTAGAGATCCTAATGTGGCCTACCTGCCAGGATTCGAATTTCTGGCACTATGATATCTGCAAAAGCATTAACAATTTGACAGATTTATTTCAATTATCTTTCTGATAAGTCATATGGTGGTACCTTTTTATAGAACAAAAATATAACAGCGATAGGATCAAGTTTACAAATCACATGTTAACCATTTCTGTGTTCAAAAATATAGATTTAGATTGATTTTTGGAACTGTTGATATTCTGGAATTAGAATATGAAATATTAAATGTAGTGATCAATTTTAAATATTCTTTATTTCCAGATTTTGTGTTTTCAAAAATAGATAATTCACTATTCAGCAGTTCTATCACTATTTATAATTTCGGAAAAAAAGGCAATTACGCCCTTTAGTGACGCGCGATTTGTAAAAGAATCAAATCGTGATTTGGTATGAGTTTTAGTGATTTAATACAGCAAGAAAAGATAATATCTTGTTTTAGAAATTTTGTATGACTAGAAACTATACTATCACCGTTTATTAGCGTGGGAAGTGAAATGACAAATCTGTATGCGTTGAAACATCAGCTACTTAGGCCGGCTTTTTCAAGATTATATATATGTTAAAAAGATAAAACAAAGTAGACCTCGTTCTTGACCAATTTCTAATACTCACATTGTAGAAGCATGTACTATTTTTTGTATTCAAAAACTAAATTTTTTGCTTACATAGAACATCATTCAATTATAATACGCAAATCCAGGACGTGCCCTTGCTTCAAGTCACAACTCGATCAACATGCCAACGCCAGCAAAACGTCAAACACTTTGTATTTATCAATTTTTTGTACTGATAAAGTCAATTTTGTGCTGATATAGAATGATATTATTTCCATAACAATGATGTAACATCCATTAATTAATAAATGTTGGATGGCCGGTCTATTAATACTGGTAGTATACACATTCACGTATACTCGAATTGAAATCACATATAATTACTAAAAGCCCAAATGTTAAACGTAAGCTTTACAGCCAGAAAAATTAAAATAAAAAAGAAATAATCCATTATGAGGACAGAAGCTACGTTCCAAGTCAAAAGGAATAAAGGTATCACAAAGCTTCGTATTCAATTAAATGGACTCCGCACAGTAAAATAAATACCAAACTTTCCTAGAAAATGAGAAATATTCCCAGTCCTGAAACGAATACAAATATTTTCTTCAATAATTGGTAATCAAATTAGTTACCTATATTTAATTTTATCGAAATCGAAGTCATATTTTGTGGTGAAAGTGTAATATTGAATTGATTTTTCCATTAATTGTGAATGTGCAGACATCAATATACTATAGCACATTCACCATTGATTGCGCCAGGGCTGATCAATCCTGTGTAACGCAACAAAGATTATTCCATATTAGCATAGAATTTGCTTTTCAAGTAAGATAACACATAAAAGAATCGTATTTTTTTTTGCGTGTCCCGACGAATTGGGGAATAATTTTCTGTGCAAGAAAATTATTCCCACGCCTATAAACAATGCAACCGTTTTTGTCAATTAATTATCTTCAATTTAATGGACATCAAATTTTGGATTTCTTAGAAATAAACTTCGTAATCGGAACAGAAGGTAGATAAGATTATTTTGATTGGACGGTATTGGTCAATATTGCCATTATTATTAAAGGTACATGACACATAAACCAATCATTAAAGTCACTCTTTTATGCAAAAAATGATGTTCCAGAGCAGCACATAATTCACTTAGCTCATTAGAAACACGTAGCTTCAGAATTTAGGTTGGTGTACTGTGTTGGCTAGTTGTTGAGTGACTTGATGTCAAAGTACATCTGGATTTTATGTTTATGTTTGGATATTGTATATAAACAAGAAACTTAGTTTGGGCACATGAAAAGCACATTAATCAGCAAGAAAAAATTTGGAATAGGTTAAAAGCCTCGTCTACATTGTTAGAACGATACCTTGTACTGAACAATTTTTCAGCCTTATCAACTGTTCAGAAGATCAACAAATGGCAACACGACAATAATACCCTCACGTGAATTGATGGATATTGGAATTATCGACAAAAAAATTCTCTTAGCATTTATTGTTAATAGAGTAGATTATAAGAGAGGAATTGGGTTGTATGAATACCTTTTATAGGCAAGGGTGTTATAGGATCAGTCATCAACTACTGACGTGATTGACGCTGATAACAGTGCATTGTAAAAGCGTTTACGAAGAACAAGGGATGTCGCTGTAAATTGATTTATACTCGCTGAAAAGTTTCCTGTAATTGTTGCCGCTACAAGGCACTGTCATGTGACCAATTTTTTTTTTGGGCAACTAATTAGATGAATATGAAGAGCGCTAACTACCAAATATAAATATCATAGCTCTAGACTTCAGGGCAAATTACCTTGGGATGTCAAATGTTGAAAAAGGTTCATCAGCATAAAACTTGCTCCTTTATAATCGGCAAGGTACTTGAACTCAGTCTAAATACCCTATTCTTGGAAACTCGCAGGCATTAATTTCTGTGCATTCACGTGAAACAGCATGAATAGGCACTCCTATAGAGAAAATGGAAAAATCTCAGTGTTAAAAGCACGCGGTCAAGACGTAAAGGGTGCTACACAGAAAGAGAAATGGAAATAAATAATAATAATTAGACCACGCTCATACTGAGTACATCACTGCAAAAGGAATTGTGGAGTACACGGCTATCTATAGTAGTAAGAAAATAATATCCAATTGATAAGTTGTGTTATTAACGTATTTTTATATCAAAGTACGGAAGTTCTCTGAGTTGTCCTTTCTATGGCATGGAAAGTAAAGCTCTAAAGATTTCAAAACTCGCTTTGGAAATAGCAAAAAATCTATTTGATGAGGTGGATAGTAACATGAACATTTTTAAAAGTGCTCAACTCTACTTTTGCACGCTCTACAAGTTACTAACCATCTTGTGGTGTAGATAAGAACATTTTAGATGTATCAACATCATTCTCTTGGTAATGCCAATCATTTTCAGGGACAGTTTATTTGGTATAATGTAATAACTAAAATATAATTCCTTTTATTTCACCCGGTGGTGGGTGGCTAATTATAACCAAATATGATTGACCATATATAAAGTCTCATAATTAAATGGCATGACATCAATTCATGAAGTACCTCCATGATAACAGGGCTTTTCTTTAATCTATGAATATTTTATACAGGATATGCTTGAAAACAAAGTAATGCATTTACATTGTTGGTGATTCCAAAATAAGGGACCTAATCCATTGGCTTCCCAGGTGAACCACAAATTTTTTCATTTTCTCATGATTTGCTGATGGACCTCAAATGAGGGAGTTCCTCTGCCGTTCAGTTGAATTAAGCGGTATAAGTGCCTTCATTCATATGCGTTGTGTTTCAAGAGTGACGATGCGTTAGGTTTGAATTTATCAACACTGATGTAAAAACCTCTATTCGAGCATATCGCAATAGTTCATACTAAGTTTGTCAAACACAATATTATCCTAGAGACAGTCGAAATCATGTTTCTTTTTATTTGTATACTAACACTGCCACCACCAACATTCTAACGGTATATACTATAAAAATTGGCAAACCTCAATCTACTCCTGCCGCTCTTTATACAGTCATGTTATTGTTGATTTTGACCTTGAATTTATTTATTCAAATAATTCGAATTTAATGTTTATTTTCATTTATTTGGTCATTTTATACTTTAAAAATGTGTCATTCATGTGTGTTGTTTTAGTCAAGCCCCATTTACTTATTTGGTGTGTCAAGAATGTCGCTGAGTGCGCCTTTCAAGTGAATATTCTGTAGAAACCGATCTTTTGAAATATCCCTATCAATAAGTTGTACAAAGGCATTTTCTAGTCCACCATCATTGCACACACCTCGATTTTGCAACGGTCTGATAGATATTGTCTCTAGTGCTGTTACAATTTTTTGCAAAACAATTTCGAACATAATGGAAAAAAGCTTCCAGTAAAAAGTAGGATCGAAAACGATGCTCTGAAATGCGAGTGAACGCGTGAATACCTTTTACCTACGCTGCCAGTTTAATCATAATATAATTTAATTAAAACGTTACCAGCTTCATTACTTCTGATGGATTTTTACTGGCTCTATGGAGTTCAATTGACCAAATATCACTTTTAATTGTAATTTAACGGAGGGGTGTTGCAACAAGATTCAGTTTTATTTAATGGCATGGAGAAATGTTTTACGCTTGAAGCAAACTGAAAAATGTGGCAATATGTTTCATTTTTATCCATCAAGTGCATCGCTGCCTGCTGAGCATACCATTTATGCATGAAAATTAAGGCTTCTCAAGTATTATGTTGTAGATATTGAGCGTGACTACATTTAGATGCTACAGTTTGAAAAACCTGTTTTCGATTATTTGGAGAACAATTGTCTAACAATTCTCTAACAAATGCTTTTTCTGCGGTCTACGTGACACAGTTTTTGATATAAAGGAATAAACCACAGTACAAAAAAGGAAAGTCAATGAATTTTGCTGCTTTTACAACATCATACTATCATCCCACGTAACTGTTGTATGAAAATAAAATGAAATGAAATTCTCAGTCAAAAGCATAAGCTATGTTATGGTAAAATGTGTCAATTCGCACTCAATTAATTTTATTGCAGGTTACCATCTCTACCTGCGAGTTGACCCATGTAATTTGATTAAAACCAGAAAAAAATCAGAGCCATTAATTTTGATGAACGCTCCTTTATTGAGAGATAATTGGCGGAATACCAGTGTTAGTAATTTTCGATATACCATACAAATCGTTGTTGCTGACATGATGGATTTACTACATATACAGTGATCAGTTAGAAAAAATACCGTCATTGTTCATGGATTAAATAAACTGAATGGAATTTGTTTGTTTTCGAATGAGAAGAATGTATTGTTTCATCTAGTTAATGTCATATTACATAACTCTACGACATACATATTTTACAATACCTTCCAATCTTGAATTGGATTGTGTAAAGTATAGCAGGTACTAAAATGAGTATGATCACCTTTCAAGGTTGCCAAGACTACTGTTTGTGAATAATGAATATTGTTCGTCTAAACTAAGTTCGAATAAAGAACTATTAGGTATTACAAAAACTACAATTTATCGAGTTATGTTTCAATAACTTATTTATGTTCTTGAGGCTATTGTTCTATCAATTTTTTTTTTGTTTTGTGTATTTCAGGGAAGACATTGCAACGAGATCAACGGTGGCAGCTAGAATAAGATCGCTCTGTATGTACTGCATGTGAGCTGTTTCAAGAAAGAGCCCCTTGAAGGTCGAGATTCTGCGAAATTGGCATGTCTTTGGATATGGAACTCTCGAGATGGGCATTCAGTCTTTAGACGTCAAACGGCCAATACATAAATTAGTGTTTTTAGAACGTCCACCAACTAAACACATCTACAATCTACATTAAAACTGGAATGATTTATAAGAAACATTTCTTCAACATGCTCCACTGGATTTAAACGGAAAATATACTTTGTTACTAAAAATATTATGATACCATCTAGTAAAGTTGCATTGATATACACGTCATTGTGTTGTCTTAAATGCCACGATATGCAATTTGAAGGTTCAAACATGTAAAAGTGCCTCCAGTAAATTTAATGCAAATGCCCTGAAACGCTTTAATTCCAAAAATTAAATGCACAAAGTTGAATAGGCAACAAATTACAAAATATAGCTACCGGAAATAAACAGCTTCTGGTTCGGATGCCATAAATTGGGCTCATCTTAGATGACAGCAAATTACTTACCAGGAGATTCTTGTATACTTATATGGTCATTAACTCCAATTTTGTAAACTGTATGAGTAAATGGAAACAATAAAAATTAACAAAAAGAATTTTCGGCCATCTATGCCCACTTATATTATCCTGATGCACTAATACATATATGTACACATAAGCTCAGGCACTTTGCATTTGTTGGTAAGTAATGGAAATAGAACGCTCTATGGGCTCCGCTTACTGTAGAGGTAGTACAATGTTAAGCAATCTAAGCTACCTCATGACATACTTTTTTCATTTCTTACGATCCACGATGGAGAGAAATTTCAGTGAAAGGAGTTCTCACAGAGTTACTCGCGTGTGCTCTTTAGCGCCTTACATACAAAGCTTTTTATACGTAACTCACTGCTGCATTTCTTTTGTTATACAGCTTGATTTTGGAAGTAATTATTCTGCAGCAAAGCTACTTGTGACGCTTTGATGTAAGTTGTTTAACTGCCATCGAATTGTTTCTTAGAAATTAGCACATGCAGAAAGAAAATGTAGGTGAACAAAAATTGTGTGCAATAATAGAAATTTAAAAGAAAATTAGGGCTATTAGATCAATGATCGAAAATTAAATCTGTATGTTTTTAAAAACAGCCATTTGTGAAAAAGTAAATAAAATCTGGCCTTTATCGTGGCAAAAAGTGTTTTTGTTTAGTATGATTTTTTTGAAGACATCTTTAACTTAAAAGGTGTTAATGAACTGTTACTTCTATTATTTCATCACCCATTTTATAAACTTGACCTGTTTTAACTATAGGTACTATGCATTCTCAAGTTGGAAATATTTTTTGTATATAAAAACTAGTGTAAACATTTTATCTCTAAAGTTTTTGGGATTCTGATTTCAGATGCATGTTCTCTCAATCTGATTGGTTAAGCACTGAGCTTTAAAATAAGCTGGAACCTACGACAAAAGCAATAGCTCACATGGAAATTAAAATAAACATATTGATAGGGTATTTTGTATATAAGGTTTTTCATAGTAACATTTGGTTTTCAGTGTATTATTCACACAGTAATGTGTATCTAGCATTATTTTACATCATTAATAAGTTATATTATTTTACGTTAAACTTGGGTTTTGTCTAGAAAATCTCTAGAAATCCTTAATAACGCAATCAATATATCCTTAAGATACTGGATGCTGTAAGATATTTCTTGAGCCATTCATTCTTTTCAATATTTAAGTGACTTAAGATATTTCACGAGTCGAAAAAGATACTACCCCTAACATAGAAAAAGGAGAAAAGATTTAGTAGAACAATAGCTAGATATAATAAATTAAGTTAGATAGTTGACAAGTAACCTGGAAAGTCTTTGTAAATAGATAAATCAGACAATTCGACCATGATTTGAATATAAATCTAAACGTTATTTGTTAAACTACATGGAGGTTTTGATATTATTGCGCTACCTCTTGCAATCAGTGATCGGATTAATATTATTATACAGTAAAAATCTATACCAATGTGCTATTATATAACACAGAATTTTGATTTTAATGCATAAAACCCTAAATTACTTATATACTTCTTCATTGCCCCCGAATAGACATGGAAAATTTCTTGTTAGTTACACCGGATTTGACTATAAAGATAGTTAAATTATTGCGATTCTTTTTTTCCAATGAATCCATAGAAAAATATCTCCTACGAGATTGGCAATCATTCCTACCATGATTACATGATTACAATCTTTAATCTTTGATACCGACGCGAAACGCCAAACTCTTAATTATATCCACCCAAGTTTCCTGGGTAAAGAATCGGTAAAATGTAATTGGAGATTAATTTGCCGCAATAATAAGAAGGTAGATAGATGTTTCGTTTCCTTGAAACTCGATATAACGAATATAATTATGTTTTCTGTAGAAGCCAATATATAGTTAACAATGTGGAATAAATATATCAAATACATTTAAATAAATTTTACTTGAACATGCATAGAAACGTTTTTCTTCATCTTGTTTCTAAGAGGAAATCTAGTGTAATTGTAGTTTCCTTGAAATCTCTAGATCTGTTAAGAATTATTCATTTATTTATCTATGATATAGAGGGCATTCTGCATAGAGTTAAAACGACAACTAAAGATAAAAATCATTGAGGCACTCATAATATTCCAATAGCCGAAAATAAATAAAGTATTTGACTTTGATAGTCACAGCTTCGTAAATTACTACTGAGCTTCTGGTTTCAATGTACAATACTTCCTATAAAATGCCATCGATATAATTCACGTGAGAGTTAGGAGTAGTATACTCAGACTTGGATAATCTAACTGAAGAACGCATTGCAAATATGTCTTGCACTTTGTTGCTACTGACACTGTTTATCTGTATCATATGACCACATTGCTCACCTTGATCCTCACTTAGGTACACATACATCTAAGCTTTCCTAAAATATGCTCTAGTTGAGAAACTGAAAATCAAACTACTCTAGCTCAAGTAAGCAAAGGTCTCACAATTACACCTTCTATCAAATATCCTCCAGCTTGCTTCACTTTTCTAATGAACCGTTCGTCGCAAAGTAATATCCAACTCGTCGACTGCTAAAAAATAAAAAACCTTTGCAATCTTTTCTTTCAACAGTCCTTCGTAATTAAAGTGTATTTATGAGGAGTTTGAATAAATTCCAAGATAAGCAATTTTTTATTCTTTTCACATCAAGCTTGCTTTTTATACAGTATTAATCAGGGCTGCATGAGATTTGCAACAAAATCGTGATTTCTAAATAATAATAGTAGAGTTTCAGTAATCGAGAAACTAGAAGGGGTCTGGATATTTCAGTAGCAGTGAATGCTATTAATCAATATTATAAATTATTTTTGCAGGAAAATATATCTGGTTTCACTTGAAATATCCGTAACAAACACTAACTTAGTATGAACTCATTTTTATAGGTATAAAGCTTGTCGGACCCCAGAAGCGCTGTTCAACTTGACCTCAAAATGCTGCAAGTTGTAGCTATCTAGGAATAAACCCAATTTACAATCCATATGTTGATCCTTTTTAGTGGTCCTTGTACTGCGTGATTATAGCTAATAACTCGATAATCGGTGATATCAGGCGTGCCAATTGAAAGTATTGCTCTTTTCTGGATTGGTTTTGGTTTACAATGATGTCTTAATTTCAGTGCGTTAGTGTTTAGCAATAACTTTATGTTATTATGTGCTAAGCATATTTTGACTGACGATTTTGTGGAAGCTTTCCTGACAACATATTACAGGCAACGAAATTTTAGTAGGTTAGATGTAAAAATCGAGAGGTTTATTTTCAATTCAATTATCTAGTAAAAATTTGCTGTCGTGAATGCATACAACAGGTGACAGGCCAGTAGAACTATCAGATATCAAATTGGTGCACATTTTTACTTTATGGAAAAAGTTGTGGAGTTTTCCAAACAGTTGCCTTTATTGGAGCAATGTCAATGAATTTGGAGTAGGACAGAAGTAGGAAAATTTATACCGGATTACACTCCAATCCGGAAGTGAAGCTTAGCTAATAGTTAGGAAAACTAGAAAGAAAGATTTATCAACAGTGGTGACTCAACCCAAAATCTATGACGAGACTATCAAGAAGAACAGCAAAAAGGTACCTTCCCCCCGCACAATTCTTCTTCCCAACTTTCAGACCTGTACAGACCAGTCTTGGTTAGATATCTGGTGGCCAGTGATTGACACATATCTTCAATCGAACTTTTCCGTGATGTCACTATCCTTGGGGCAAATACTGAACAATGCAGCCATCAAAAAATATCATTACAATATTTTTTATCGGATTTCACTGTCATCCGTCAGCGGGACAACTAGTATTTCAAAACATATAAAGAAAAACTTGTCATCAGTAGGGATAGAATCCAGAACATCCTCCATTTGCTAAAGACACTTTGTCATACAACTATCGCGAGTCCACTTTTTTCAATCTACGCGGTAGAAACAAATTTTGTAGCATTCAAAATTGATCCACCTTACTTCGCCTTATCGTTCATCAAAACCCAATTTGTATGACTATTGAAAGAATTTATTATTATTTATTAAGTTATTTAGTACCATTTTTAGTTGATGGGGTTAATGGATCAAATACTTTTGAAATATGTAAAAATCAGCGTCATAAAAAGTGTTCAATTCGCCGTTTTTTACTCATTACTTTGCCTCCGACGAACTGATTTCAAGAAAGAAATCATCTGATGATACTAGGTACGTGCCCACAATATGTCTCACCCCAAATTTTATCAAAATCGATGTGGTTGTCACTGAGATTGCGCAGCTACCAACACGCTAAGAGATAGATCGACAGACAGATCTAAAGAAACAGGTGACACGCATTTTTTGCACTTACCCTCGTTCATGCGTGTGAAGAAAATACGTACTTTTTGCAGCTATGTTGAATGAGGATATACTAAAGAGTTGAGTTTAACGCACAGAAGATTCAGACAACAACCCTGGCATACTAGTCTGCTAGCAGTGGAGATGTTGGGACACCCAATACTTGAACCATCCTCCAAGCTTCTGGGATTTAACATCAACAATAAGATGTCATGGCACAATCATGTTGCTGGCTTCGCTAGGTCGGCGTCCCAGAAGCTGGGGGTTCTCGTCCGCTTCGAAACAGCTACTACTACTATACAAGGCCCAGATTTGACCTTTGCTGGAGTACTGATTGCATGTATGGGAATTCCCCCCAAAGCACTCCCTGGAGCTTTTGGAGGCAATCCAGAAGCGAGCAATACGTCTAGTGGATGCGCCTTACCTCACAAATGACTTTGATAGTCTAGAACTTCGGAGAAGGGTGGTTAAGCTGTCCTTATTCTGTTGATATTATCATAACAAATTTTCGACCGAGCTGTCTCGCATAATAACTCCAAGTACAGCAAATAATAGAGGAGTTAATCGAACGCCTAGAACAAACCTGTTCCAATAGTCGTTTTTTGGAAATCCTCGGCGTAGTGGAATGAGCTACGTGGTATTTTGTTCACAATCTACAGCATTTTAAGGTCAACGTGAACAGACATTTATCCTCGCACAGTGCTTATGAAGCGCGATAGCCTATCGGCCTTTGCGTAAGGTTATCTATAAAAAACCTGTAATATCGACGCAATATGGTGAGTTAGCTACCAGATTCGGATAAAGGACTGGAAAAGGCATTCCAAATATCTCCTGCACTTGGTATCTGCTGACAATATTCACCCATGTCATATTAGCATAACGCTCATCACAACGCTGTCTTAGGTACACAACTAAGCTATCATAAAATCTACTATACACGACTACTGAATGAATCACTAAGGAATGGCCATTTTGTATCCATTTTCAAAATGTTAATCGATATTAATGAATAGTCGAAAGGTACTGTCACAATACTTTCATATTGTTTTTCACCAAAAATATATATCGCCATTCTTTGCTTCACCGTCTGTCAAAAAGTTCTATGAAATTATGTGATTTGAACATCAAAAACCCTTGAGCTAAAAATATTGTGGTTCCTTCAGCCAATCCTATCTGGCCAGTTAGATCGTATCGTTCTTTGCAGACAACCTTTTTTATATATTCATGTTCTTTACCTACGTACTGAGTGTGCCTTTTAATAACCGGTGGGTTTAACGCAGGCAGCCACATAATCCGGTAAGGAAACCATATCCAAGTCAATATCGTAAGTCGTATACATAAAACCATTAAAGATAACCTCAGAACGTCGCTTGGATGCACTGTAGTTTAATCGATTCATTTCAGAGGAATGGTCTAAGTATGATCCCATAAATCTTGAAACATGATCATAATGTTCAATATATTATTATCTTTCGCTCATAAACGAGAGCAGATCGAAGAAGAATTTGATACGATTAAACTTTTTTTTCGGACGTCTCATCCATAATTACTAGATTCCATCAGTCTGTCTATCAGTTTCCATCAACGCCTAATTCCAGTGACCGCTACACCGATTTTAAATAAATTTAGGGAGCAAAATGAATTGAGCACATAATAGGCTGTCCTGTAACAATAAATAGGACAAACATTTATCAGAACTTTCCGAAACCTTCTTATCATTGCGTGCTATTTACAGATGATTTTGGATCGTAGAGAAAAAAAATATTTTACAAATTTCTGATCATTTTGGGACATTTAAGAAAAACAATTGACGCGCTTCAAAAAAGCCTGGATTCGTCAGAATTAATGATGCAAGTGTGTTTCAGGGTTCGTGTACACTTGAAATGTTTTTAGCTAATACTGATTGGAGCATATAGAGCATATTTTCCTTCCGAGCAGTGTTCTGTAAGTTCTAACAGTAGCATTTCCTGTGCATACATGTTTTTGTTCTTTTTTATAACTGGAAATGTCTTTTGGGGCAATGGATGCTGAAGTTGTAGTGTATTAATTGATGAAAGGGACCAAAAGAGGACAATTACAAAAAAAAAATCATTTCACACTGAGGTAAAATGTCAAAAAGTAACGCTTATTACAAATGACTCGCGAACATAGCAAGTTGCGCTCAAGTAACCATTACATGTTCATGCCGGAATATATGAAACCACCAATACCTCCAAAAATGATTATAATGGAGATGATCGATCCCGAGAAGTGACACTGTTTAGTCTACGAGACTAATCAAATCATACTTTATTATATAAATCGATTATTTGCTCATGCCCATTTATTTTGGATAAAGATCCAGCTCCTTTCATTCTGTTCTCTGAATGCTCTTCTTCGACATGGTGCATTCAATATACTGTACTCCTATTTACTTGTAGCCTTGTTCCCTTTTTAATGGTGAAGATCTCATATGAGGTTTCTCTGAATGAGATTGAAGAGCCTACGGACACTATCAAAAACTACGTCTAGAAATGCGAATATACTTTTGTTAAATTAGAGGCTTGTTCTTGATACAAATACTTCTGCTTGCTTTTCTTTATTTGCTTTCCCGCTCTCTCGCCCACATGGTTTTATGTTTGCTGTCCGACTCCCTTACACGATACGCCTAGCACAGCTCACATTATTACGATTCAGCAATTTCACCCATTGTTACTTAGAAACAAAATAAATAAACTGGAATCTAATCTCATTAAAACATCATTGACTGCACTTAATGTTAACTAATTTTCTAAGGATCATACAAAATGGAGTACTCAGACGACCGGAAAATAAACAAATACTGGATTTCATGTTTTACAGAATAGTACAGAGAATGTTTCTTCTTTTTGTGACGCTTTTCGGTGATAGAAATATATACCTCTTGTATTTATGATACATTTGAGAACCTGCTAAGATAAAACTTGGGTTTTTGAGAGAATCGTATAATTTATAAAGAACTATTTATATAAATTTATATACCTCAATGAAAATTGATCGCCTCCTTTTCCGTCATGCGTCATTGAAATATGATTTTTGTGTAATATTACTTACATGCGAATGAAACCTCAAGTTTTCGTCAAATATCACTCCTAAAATTTTTAATGTGTCTGCAAATCGCAAAGTGCTATTCATAATTTTTAAATTTAATTTAATTTTTAAATTAGTATATAACTTTTTCGAGCAAAATAGCATTGCGTTACATTTAGTTGGATTTAAAGATAGATTATGATTCTTGGTGAATTTAAGAACATTTTCAATATCTTCATTCAACATATTGCCTGTATCTGAAAAATTTTCAGGATTAAAATGATGAATTAGCTGTGTGTCATCTGCATTGGTTGATATTTGAAACTGAGACAATTTATTATGAATATCGGCAGCATAAATTGTGAATAGAAGAGGCCCGAAAATCGATCCTTGCGGGCTCCCGACGATATACACCTATTTTCTGATACATTATCTCCAATTTTCACTTTTTGTATACGATTCGATAAGTATGATCTGAAAAAATTCATGGATGTCTCATACAGGCCATAATATTGAAGCTTGGCGCAAAGTAAGTCATGGTCAATGGTGTCGAAGGCCTTAGAAAAGTCTAGGGCAACATATATCCAAGAAAGATGTTCTCTTAGGTCCACGTCCTAAGTAGCTAAAAAAGGAAACATATTAAGAAACTTATAGAGTAATTCGAGACGTAAAATGGAAAAGTACTTGCAGGCGTAAGAAGGGAATATATTATTTAGTACATCACCATTATTCCATAACCAAGTATTTTCCATCAACATGAGCTGACAACCTCATTAATAATATCCTATTATGATAAAATGGCGTAAACTAACATCTATCATACACGGAATTAAAAAATCTCCAACTATTCATCCGTAAGTGCCTTGACTGCGGTAATCGAGTTCAGTCTATAGACTAGTCAGCAGCTATTCGGTCCATGGACTATACAATTTTTTGTACAGAAAGTTTTACAATCCAAATTTTTACGGCTTTCGGTACTTCCACTATCCAAGCGCATCTTTTGCTGGTGATTCTAAGTGAAATCAGTAATATTTATTCTCATATTCTTAATAATTGAGAAAATATCTACGGTATAAATAATATCAATGAAGCTATAAATAATAAAGTAAGTAATTGAATCATTGACTACTAAAGTAAACATGAATAAGCAGTCTCCTTCTTTTCCGTACATTCCTATAATAATGTTGGTCGCACAAAAAAATTGAATAAATAAAATCAGACTATTATCTTAATCCTTTTTCAATGAGCTGAATATCATATTTTCAAAAAAATATAACCCTCCACTTTGAAGTTGACATATGGCATCAAATCCATTATTTAGATGCTTGAACTACAAATATATTAATTACATTGCTACATAAACTAATAAATATTTTGAATTTTCATATGTACTACGAAGATTGTACGTTTACGATAGATTTGTAATGTTTCTAACCAATTTAAGCCGTTTAAATATAGTTTCTTTTAGTATAGATTGCTGCAGTGTAGTAATACTGATAAATTTAATGAGGAAGATACTATTCTATTTACCTACTTAAAAAATGACATTCAGTACTCTGACTCTGTACTTTACGTGTAACAGTTTTTTTAGGGCTTGATGAGATTTTATAGCCCCTTATCCACTTTAGATATATTAGAAACTATCTACAATTATAAAAAATCTACTATCGAATGTGTCAAAACAACACCAACCTACTTGATTCCGGTTTTTGGAAGAAAAATAGATTCAATGCTAAATTTCTTGGTAAATAAATAGCTTCTTTAGCATCCATACAAATTACTCGCTGAATTTCGTTGGATTGACAAAAAATATTGAAATCTAGCTACCATACACCATTTCGTGAAAATGCAGGCAACGCCACACCTGACCTTTTGTATTAGAGAACCGAAGCTCTATTGGTGTTTCTGTTGTGTTTGTGTTTGCTGATAACTTCCCTTGAGAATTGTCTTGAACAGCAGCATACCGACAAATACATGCAATACAATTTTCCTCTATACAGAAAATGATATTAGAGCAGCTTTATCTCACGACACATTCAAATGTTTCGCGAACAAACGCGTAACGACGTGTTGGCGCACAAGGTACTTGAGATTCTATTACGAGAGCGGCTCCTTCACCGTATTTTTAAATCTCCGCGTTTGTGGTAAGCACCCCGGTGCAGTGCTGAAAAGGAAATATCCCCGCAAAACTTATTTTTCCTAAAAAGTCTCCATAGGAATAAACGTAATCTTGCTGGGGCTGCAAACCACGGGTTTTGGATAAGAAACTAAATCTAAGTTTCAAATGGAGCGTGAAGTAAACCATATTACTCATCCACTATCGACAAACCGCACTGGACGCAAAATTATTCATCGATTTATATTTAACGTTGAAGCTATATTCGTACAATGATATCAGCGAAAGAATCGATATTTGGCAGAACGTTGTGATGAATCTTTTGATACAGTATGAAAATTTATTTGATCTTGAGTTCTCTCGACCATGATTTACAGATAGGTTATTTAGGTTTTTAATTATTGTATACTTAACAAGATATGAAACAAAATAAGCATATGACATTCATAGTATACTACCAAGAAATATATTATTTGCATCATACGTACGCAAATATGGTGAGAACGGCCTGTCTTATACGCGGTGTGTACCAGTTTAATGTGAAACTTTGATAACTGTCCTGTTATGATAGCTTCAGCTATAATTCTCATCAAAGAAAATTATAGTTATTGCTATCATATTTAACTTTGTTTTTGAGCAGCAACTCTATCTCAGATCCAGATAGCTTTGTTTGATATAGGACTTAACTATTACATAATTGAATTATACAGGTTCATTTTTTGGAATACTAAAGCATGTAGCACCGTTTTCATAGCATAATAACTCACAGATGCTCTGACAGCGGAGCTTTTTTTACAAGAGCTTACTTATAATCTATTAAGATAAAGTTTACAGAAACAGAGAACTGGATGTTAATTGAAACCACAAACTTTGATCTTTACTGACATTTCGGCTACCACGACAGCGCTTATCAAAGCAAAAAGCACATTTTAATAATTTGATTTTGAAATCCAAATCTAGGGACGTTATGCACCGCCACACAATAAACACAAAGCTCTAACTGTCCTATGAGTTCAAACATATTATAGAGCTGTGCAATTCGAGGGAAGCGACGCAACACGCCCTATGTGGAATCCAAGTACAAACCGTAAGGAAACTTGGAGGAAGATTTATGGTCCCTCTTCAGGTTTAAAGAACATTAACTAGATTTTTTCAGGAAGTATACTCAACCAAGCTGGTTCATAGTTTATTGAGGAATTAGAAATACAATCATCGTTCAAATTTATAAATGCAGCTACTTTAACCTTTCTTTTGAAATTATTATCCTCTTTGTGTATTATAGAAACGTACTCCCATTTTACTCGATAACTCGTTAGCAATTGAAGCTAACAAAATTGACAACAAAGATTAAATAAATTTGATGATGTTGTTGTTAGTAAATTCTATCTTGTGGAACTACAAAATTAAGTATGATACAACACTTTCACCAGGTAAAAGTACCCCAAAGGTGGAATATCAAAATTCGAACAAATCTATACAATAGCAAAGTAATATTCTCGACATCAGTAGTCGCTGCCTGCTTTTGTGAACAAAAATAAACATCTGGATACGGTAGATATCTCGTATATCTGTCGGATGTTCAATTTATATCAATTTATCTGGATAAATACTCACAATCCCCTACGCACTTTTGCTTTTAAAAAACCATTCCACCCCTCTGGCAATCTAAAACGATTGTCAATTTCACCCCACAACGTATACAAAATAACATCAGTGTACCCTTCAAAGTTCCATCGCCGTTTTTCATATTTCTGCCTTGAGCGATTTGCTTCAGAATTTAATATTTCCCGGTAAGAGTCTTGGAAAGGCTTTTATGTTATATACGCCATAGGCAACTAATGCACAGTGAACCATGGTCTGTTTGATTGGTAACAGTGCAGAGTATGCGGTTACTTTCTTACGAGACAAAAGAAGTCGGTTAGCTCGTAGTGCTGGTTCTGCTATTAATAAACTAAACTAAATTTTCGGGATAGTGAGACTGGAATTTGATATTTTCAGGATCACTATTGCAAACTGTGATACAAATAAAATAAAAACAAAATTTCTAAAGCAACCCAAGGTAGTCTAGATATTATTCTATCACATTGTCTGTTTTTATCTCTCTATGCATTGGGGAAATATAGCTTTTTGCCCATGGTTGAGGTAACTCCCTAGAACCCCTTAATTTTTAAGCGCAGTTTGAAATCCTTTTCGAAGAGCTCAATATTTCGATGTGTCTGTAATTTAAACATAATCACAGCATGGTTGTTTCTTGCATCAAGTGTGATCTTTTTTTTTAAATACATAACAAGTAACACGCAGTTCTCGATGAGTCAAGAATTATTGATACTGTATTGGTCGTACATTTTGAGATTTATTTGTCGAATCAGACGCACTTATTTGTATAAGTCATTATTCGAGGTAAAATAACCTTTCAATATGTAACACAAATATTATATTGATACATCCTAGTTTTTTTTAGACAAATAAATCTGAGCTCCGTCAGGCGATACGCTTTGTTGGATATATATATGCTTTATATCCATCAGCCTTCTCCGCTTGGGGTGCGATAACCTCTAAATCCTACTATGGCAGCCAAATAATCGCAGAATTGGTGAATTTATGCGAAGAGAACGAATTCCTCACTGAAGGCGTTCCTTAGACTCAGGCTCTTTACAATGAGACACCCAATCAGCAGTATGCAATCTACTCCACTTAAGCGTTATGTTGCTTCGTCAGTCTGTAATTTTGCACAGCAAACGCTAGGTGACCAATCGTCAGGATAATGTTGGCATAATAATGGACATTCACTACGTTGGATTCCAAACAATTACCAGCGTAAATTAATTATGAGTGGGTGATATGTGAAGCATGTACGTGAAATATATATGAGCTGCAAATGGATGTATAATAAAGTCGCTGTCCGCTGATCATTTCCAGGGTTCAGCAGAGAGACACCAAGAAAAGTGTATGGAAAATATGTCTACCCAGCTTATCTCGTGTTGAATAAATGCAAAATCAATCATGCATGTATAAAATTATATTTTGTCGTTTAATATTGCCATATAACGAACTAACATTGTTATGAATAGCGAGTATTCTATTTTAGTAATTCCACAAGGATTGAAATGGATAAATGAATATAAGATTTTTGGTACTACTGAAACCATTTTTCATAGCAAATTAGCATTTTAATGCATATTATTTTTGTAAAGAAAATTTTGATCTCACCAATTCATAGAACACTTTTTTTAATGTCTACACCCCAAATTGTGTAATAAAGAAATGAATAAATAATAGATCTATTATTAACTTACAAATACATATTACTTGAATTTTAATAGTATTGTGGTCATAATATTGAAATTCAACCAAACTTCAGGTGCATTACTATTTGTTTATTTAAATTTTTAAGCAGTTATTAACCACTAGAAGTTATGATCTGATGGGTATAGTGTAACAGGAGAGGTATTATAAAAGATTCCCTATAATTTAACTTAACATATATTTGATTATAGATCTGTTAAACAGTAATTTTATTGTGGTGGAGTTACGTTACAATTCACCACCTTGGATGAAAAAATGTATCGAAGGCAGGTGGCTGACATAACAAAAGTTACTGGTCAGCTAGTTAACTAGATTCTATCATGTTAGCTATTTGGCATACTGGCTTTGTAAACAGTCAAATCTGACAGTCCCACGATAATTTGAATATAAATCGAAACGCGTCCTTGGAAGAAAAAACATTTTACGTGAAGCTCTGTGCTAAGTACACGATTATTTTATCTGCATGACGGAAGAGTTTCACTAACTAAGAGTATCCACAATCTACATGAAACAAAACAGTATTATCTCTTTCATGCAAGATGTTTTCCGAGGACACCATGACAAAACAACAGCACTAGCGTGAGTAGTTGAGGATTTTATGAAATCCATTGACAGTGTTGATGTCACTTTGTGAGTATAGCAAATACTGTATGTCTCTGAGGAGTATCTACCACAAGGGATGATTATGGGATCTTTATTGTTCTTTTGGTTTATTTATCATTTTTGAGAACTCATCATCCATTGCAAAATGGATTATTATGCAGATAGCACGCAGATATATTTCAGCTTATATGTTTATAATATTGCCAATAGTATTGATCACATAAACGTGGAGTTGAAGATAATTTGAGATACATCTCTGGCGCACAGAATCTGCATATGGCCACCCCAAGTGGCTATATCCCCAAAGACCTGTGTCGGACATTAAAATAAGGTTAGTACTTTGGCATTGCCTCATTAAAAATGGATCGAATAAAATCACAAAGGGGAACATATAGAGTTTTACATATATCATAATTAGTGCATAAATGCCTTATCATAAAAGAACCTAAAAACCTTTTAGATAAATTACAGTTGTTCAAAATATCAGTTAAAACACGAAACAAATATATCTTTGTAATTCCTGTCCAACAGTCAAACCATTATTCTTTAGTAAAGTTTATAATGAAGAAAAATGAAGCATAGATTTTTGGGGAGTGAGTGATGAATACTTTTTTAGCATAGATAACAAATATGCCTTCTTCTGCTATACCTGCTAAAACTCTTCCCGTAGCTCCTGGTTTATGTAACCCAAAGTCATATGGACCTTTTGAGCCAGATGCGCAGTCCCAGCCTCTGATATTCCTCACTGGTCGTTCGAATGTCTGCTTTTCAGTATGCCACTTTAGTGATACACTTTACTGAAGATCTCTCAACCCTTTTATCAGTCTGTCTGTCACTGTTTCCATACAACTCAGTGCTTGAAAATAGTATCCTACCTATCCTCTCCGATGATGGAAAAGTAAGAAGGCTTCGCAAATTCAATCAACGATCGAACTTATCAGACACCTGTACATCCAAGGTAGGAAGCAAAGCTGCGACCTAGCTCGGAACGTATAATATCGGTAAAAGGAGGTGATCGCGCATAAAGATTCTATACAGCTTTTTGCGCCTTTTATATTGTGTTGCGCCTCCTATAGGCAACATAAACGCAGACATGGGGAGCTTCGCTGCTTCAGTGCCGGTTGCTCAATACTCATTCAATTCTTGTAACTTGTGCAGCTTATTCCGTTTGATCCATATTACTTAGAGTGGTCATCAATTGATACCATTTATTATTACTTCTGCTTCCTTTTTCAGAGAGCAAAATGACAGAAAATCAAACTATTTTATATGTTAATACGAACTATTGTCTGATATTTGTAGTCAATACAGATGTTTCAGTGAAACTGCATCATACTTCCATTTTACAATTTACGTTTCACAACGCTCCGATGGATGTGTCTCCAATAGTAGTTTATTATTAATAGATTGTGAAAATGCCTTCCTATGACTTTTCTCACTACAGAATCTGAAACTGCTTTCTTTAAAACACCAGACTTATCTTTTATTACCGGAAATGTATTAATGCGTAGCAAAATTTGTTCCACTGTATTAATCTCTTCTTCGTGAACTATCATTTTCATGTATTCCCATGAAAATCAATTTATTGTTAAATTCAATGATCCTGCTGTACATAAATAGGGGTATTGTTGTCTATCCATCTGTTCGGATACGTATTATCCAAGAAATCGGAAGTAGTACCTACAAAATCCGAAGAGGCTCTATCATGTTAGTAATGCAACTCTTCAAGATTAACATTCCCTTTTGGAGAACATCTTATGAATGTGCATTTAGATTCGAACATCCTCTATAAATAAGCTAAATGTTGAATTCGGAACTTATCTTTTTTGTGGGATGGTGCGGATTTCTTATGACACAGTGTCTTAAGTTTATGTAGTAAAATGGTTTTGGTACACCAATGTTATGCAGGGGTCGACAAAAATGGAATATGGAAATTCCTGTGAGAAATTGGGTGAGGTATTTCCTGAACCAATATTCTGAAGATATAAAAAGGTCTATTCTGAGAATGTATATTTTTAGGAGTTCTTTGAAAGGACTTTGTGGGTGCATGAGAATTATTGAAGTGTTTATAAACATCAAAGCTGCTTTGAATCTGGGTGAAGTATCGAGAAACAGAATGGCTTCATTCAACTCTGTTAGCATAGCGTTACCGGCATAGTGAATAAGTCTTAGGAACAACCATTGCTAATAACACCGATGAAATAATTATCTTTTAGCAAATTTTGATTGCCAAGTACCGCAGAATTATTTCATCATCGGTTGTTCTTCAGAGTTCATAGAGAGATCAGGCTATTTACCATATACTGTGTTGAAACGAGCGACGAGGATATAATGATCTCGGCCATTTTTAGACATAGAAACGGGAACAAACAAAACATTTTATATTATAAAAATCAAATCGAAACTAAGTATCTTCACCCCCCTCTCATATCAGCTTTCTATACTATCATCCAATCATCCTAGGTGAAAATTGTGAAATTCCAGTATTATTTTATATATCCCGGTCGAATTGATAACCTCCTTTTTTAAGTCGGCTAATAAAATCAACAAACCGTCTAAACAAAAGTTATGACTTTTGTAGCCGTTTTGATTTATCCCCATGAGACCCAAGTTTCTCTTATTTATCACGAGTGTAGCTTCGCGTTCAAATTGTGACGAATGATGTTCATTCGGTTTATTGCACTAGGGAAAAATGAAAGGGTTTATCAAACGCCCGCATTTGTGGAACCGATAGAAAGCGTATCCCTACAGTTTTTGCCCTTTTCCTTTTATATCTAGCTTTCATTCATCTTAATAAATTTTAGTCGAAATTGCAGACGATCAGCTAAGGCCGAAGCGAGAATTTAGGAGCTTTCATGAACCCAGAGTTCGAAAACGATAGTCAATATTTGCTAGCACTACAAAAAAAAAGCCACAGCAGAGCGTTTGTATTCGGTGATACATAGATGGTCATTATTATTAGAGAAATATTTTTAATTCCTTATATACAAACTTTTATCAGAACTATAATTATACAAAAATGTATATGAAAATATTTTAACATTTGACTTATGTCCGTATTTGAGGAAACACAATTCTGCTAAAAATCATTTGCGAACTTGTTTGAAAAATATTAACTTCTCTTTAAGACTATCAAAGGTAATTAAGTTAAGTCGAAGGTCATTGTTAGCTAGAAGCCGTTCGGTAGGTGAAGTGTTTCTCTACGACTCATATTTACTTATTTCTTGAGTTTTATGTATCTTTCCTGAACCTTTCGATCTGTATTCGGCGAATTGTATTATATTTATACAACAATATTTATAACTGAGATATTGGTTTGAAGATTTGTATGCTGGTGTATATTTGTACTCTGTTGATCAGGTCTAGAGTATCTAAGAATTCTAATTATGATGCAGTATTCACAGATTGGAGGTTTCATCTACGCTCACTGTCACCGTCCGTATCTGTGTGGTGTGGTGCAAGGAGGAAAATAAGTAGCCCAGAAAGGAATATAAGGATTATATACGAAGGCAATGATTCAATCTCACGCGATCTGATACATTAACTGGAGTCAAATATGTCGACAACTGGCCCTGCTGAATAGCGCTGAAGTGTTAAACCTTGGCTTCAAAAATAATAAAAGGGAGATCCGTCAACGCTTTCAAGAGAATGAGCAGAAGAAGATTCCAAGGTATAGCGATTGGAATGGATACGTAGCAAAAATACATGTGCGTATCTCTAACCAGAATAATCGGATTTCATAAACATCATCAACAGTAGCTATCAGAATTTATGATCTTGAAAAGTTCTGCATTATAGCGTCTCCATTTTCATTTTTGCCTTCATATTTTCTACAGTTAAACCAGGTAAATTTAAAGCACTGAACATTGCAAGTACCGCCTTTTTCCGAAAATTTGATTTGCTGTAATCGCTGTATTTGCTATTACACAAATACTTATGCATTTTAAGAAAAACACCAGAATGTGTTTATCTTGCCACTTAAGAAAATTACTTAATAAATATGATATTACCCTGCACTTGGCACCAAAATCAATCGATACAATAACGTACAAACACTTGCACTATGCTATAGCTACAACATGGTTTACATTTTTCATTGAGACTTCTCTCTGGATGAATAAACTGTTCGGGAAAAGACACTCACCTTCCTTGATCGGGAGTCAATATCTTTCATCGTGTATGGTCAGTGTACAGTTTGGATTCAACAAAAGTGAAAGATAATATACACTTATGACTGTGTATGATTTCTCAAAGATGAGCATCCAAAGTGATATGGTTAAATCAGCCTTAAGATAGATATATCCTCAATACTCCAATGAGGAGCAATGTTTTTCCAGTATCCAAATTGATGGACTTCAGCAACCGACGATATTTGGATGAACACATATGCATAGAAGTAGGTATATTGTTAAAATATTCAGAAGTGCGGTTTGAAAGAGTATATTTAGATACAATACTGAAACGAAATGCCGTCATTCTTTCAACATAGTCTTTAGACAAGTAATACATTGAAAAATCAAATGACTGATAATAATGTTGTTTAGTTTTAGTTGAGTGATTAGTTAATGGGCATATATTCCTTGAAGGCCACTATTAATAAAAGAATACAAACCTCTTAAGCTTGTATTATGGTATCACTGATGCTTGCAGAATACTAAGTTATTACAAATATAGCAACACGTACTACCATTCTCAATAGAATAAGATCTAGAACTATCTTCGAATGGTTTGGTTGGACACGTCAAACTACATACTTTAAGCCAGATATATAGAAATCCATACGCTGCTTGTACCAATACAACATGTAGCTGAAATAATTTTGCAGTTTTTTCCATTCTTTGGCGTTTTTGTAGTGTCACTTATAAATGAAGATGGACTGCTACATTCGTTAGCTACGCGCAATCTGAAAACTATCACGTATCTAGCCTCGCGCCTGTAGCGCCAATCCGTTTCTATTTCTTTTATTTCTGATAAGGCGCTTGTCCGTATGCTGTCTCTATTACCACTGAAAATAGCGGCACTGTAACGAATTTGATGCAGTTATATTTTGGAACTGCTGAGTTGACGTGAGAATGCTACCTCCAAATCTTCATTCATACTCCCAGGAAGAAGATTAATATATTCGCGATATTGTGTAGGAGGCGTCCACATTCAGTCCACCTAAGCCTCTTTGTATTTTTATTATACCCCGATACAACAAGAGGCGATTTGCTAACAAATTGAATGTGTAGAACGTTAGAAAACAAGATGATCAAGTAGATAAATCTGGAGGTGTAACTGAAAATGTTGTGGCATTTTGAAATCATTAGTTTCTGCATGTTGTTCTAAGATTTGTTGATAGCGTAAGCGTTGCCATTGCAAATAAATGTTATTTTAATCTCTCGTAAATAATAGCCTTAGTAATCTTGAAAAAAATCAATGGTCAAGTTTGGGGTGTGCTGAGAGAAAAACAAAAAGCGATCCCATAGTTTCGTCATGCAACATGATATGCCATGTGAACCATTTGATAAACCTTTCAAAGTTATCGAGTTGGCCTCCCGGGACATATATAGGTTATGATCTATGTTAAGATAATTGAAATGATTTGCCGAATTGGTATACGAAGCAGATTAAAATAGTTTTTGCATGATTGCAACATAAAAGACATGTTGTTATTTCTTTCGTATAGTATGAATGATTCTTGGGTCAAGAAATGCCATCAACGATGTTGAAAAGCTGTTCAAGCTGGCAAATAATTTATCAACAGAGTCGTTGTTATAAAAAAACCACATCTATACGAATCGGTTTGTATGAATGACATCTACGGATTATACTTTTCCTTTGATTGCTTGCTCTACTAACGATGATGGAAAAAATTGACAGTAAAAAAACATGCAGATATAATGATTGTGTAATTAATACACAGTTTGACAAATAAAACTATTTTTATATCAGTGATTTACACTAGTGTTAAGAGAAACCTCTACAAAACTTAACCATTGTTATCAGAAGGTCCTTAAGATCTTTTAAACTCAATCCTCATCGATACTCTACTATAAGTTTCCATCTATTTGTATTCTAGTTTAAGTTACTCTTAAAATATCTGAAGCTATAGAATTTATTATGAAGAATGAAATAGCTTAAGGAATAAAATATCTTGAAACTTGACATATCTTAAGAAATAAAATAGTTTATCACATGAAATATCTTGAGGATATTTTGAAAGCGATTTTTAAGGTTCTGTAGGGGTTTCCCTTAACACTGGTGTGAATGCAATCGCCAAAAAAATATACCCCTAAGACAGACGCAAGAAAGGAAAAAATAATTTATTAGAAAAATAGCTAGATATGATAAATAGTATGCTAGATTTAAGAGCTCTAGTTTTGTATCCATTATAGGATCTTGTTAGTTATGCGGCAAATAACCTGGATAGCCCTGATAGCAGTCAAATCTGACAGTCCGACGATGATTTATATATACTATCGAAACGCATCACCGAAAGAATAAGAGTCGTATTTGTGAATGTGTGTGTTAATCACACAATCCTTTATCTGTATGATGGAAGAGTTTCATCGAGTAAGAGCATCTAATATCTACATGAAGAAACAAACAAGTATTTGAAGAATGAAACAAATTTAATCGATGTCGTCTTGGTTGAATCCAAAAGTACTTTTTTCCATAGAATGGTAAACTATTATGATAGAATTTATTGTATCAAAGCGTGTGAGACAACTTTAATTAAAGCTTGATAAGTATAAAATGGCCGCAGTTACTTATGATTCCAGTTTCATCAACCGTTTGTCGAAACCTTATATAGTTATATATTAAGTTATTAAGTAGCATAAGGTATCTAGCTTCTAGATAATTTTGTGAAATAGGGATTGTGAAATCGCTTGAAACGATCACCAACATAAAGCTATAGATCTAGCTAAGATTCTTATCCACAATATATAGAACGGAAAACAGGGAAATCTATTATTAGTTGAATAGCATGTGATAAGAAAATTTACTTTGCTGTACTATTCACAAAAAAATTAAATATAAGAAATTTTGTGATCTGAGTATTTACGCTAAAGTACGGTAAGTGATTAATAAATAAATCCTAGACACTGAATGATAGCTGCTCATATAAAAAGATATAAATGAATGAAAGAAATAATTTCTGAAGAGTGTTAAAAGGAAAAATAGCGCTAAGCTTGTTTTCAAAGTCGCTTGATTATCATAAATAATTATAGATTGAGTTATGCTTGAATCCACATTTCACTGGGTAGTATAACAGGTATTTTTAGCACTGTGGAATTAATCTCGAAAGATAAGAAATAACAGAACTATTCACAAATAAATAAGCACTCAAAGATCTAGGTTTTCATCCATCTGATAACTTTTCTGACGTTTTGGAATCCCAAACAAAATATCAATACTTTGTTAACTACAAAATGATACTATTCATATGCCTAATGTAACTGGACTGTTTGGTTGGTGTTCCGGATCACGGTAACTAATGGACATGGCCGAACTAACACCGGAAATAAATGGACTACTCCATCAATTTCAGCCTGCTGGTCTAAGGAGAGCAACATAGAGACAAAGGTTCAGCCAGGAATCTGACGCAAATTAACTGTTCAGCTTCTGTTAAACTGCTATATATAAATTATATGGTCACGGTCGAGGAAGATGACGTCTTATTGGAGAGAGGTGCCAATACTACCCTGCTAGCCCGCAGTTCTCACTCCCACGGTTAGTACACCTTGTAAATTCAGTATCGTCGTTCTCAATTATAGAGCAGTGAAGATTTCTTTATCAGACTACCATAAGAACCTTAAAAAGTTTTGTGTCAGAATAGTCTATAAAAACAAACTAAATAAAAACACATATCGTTACAGTACTTCCCGGCTGTATATAAAATGCAAATTTATAAGAGTTATAGAGCTTTGTAAGTTCTTTTGTTCGCAGAGTTGGATAATAGCCCAAAATTACTCTAACGTATTCAGTTAATAACATCCGTCATATTATATGGAATTAAATTGCCAGCTAGAATGAAACGAGATATTATGTACCGCACGTATTTTAATTTCAGATTGGGCATTCCACTTTTATTACTTTTTCAGACACGTTATGTGCGTCCGAACTTTTACTGGTTAATTAATTCACAGTTTCGGAAAAACTTATATCTTGTACGAGGGTCACGCCGAAAGTTTTTAGATACAGAAAAACTACAAGGTTTTTTAAAAAACTTTATGCTGTTTTTTCAACATATTCTCCTCCTACCTCAATACATTTACGCATTCGGTAAAACCACTTGTCAAATTCTTGTGACCAACGTTCTTTTGAAAGGTTTCTAATTTACTCCTCAAATGCAGCGACTACCTCTTCATCGGTGGAAAACTGGTGACCTCGTAAATAAGAAGAAGTCGCACGGAGCTAGGTCCGAAAAATAAAGAGGCAACAGTTTGACTCCCTGTTCAGCAAAAGAATCGAGTGTTCTAGCGGCGCAGTGGGCAGGTACGTTGTCATGGTGCCATTGAATACCCCGCAGACCAGTCTTTCGACGGCTCTTGCATAGTTCTTGGAAGACTACCTTTGGTTATATACGATTTATAAGTAACTGTTTTCTGATTTTCCTAGGCTACCGTTGTGACGTATCCACTTTTATTAAAAAAAAAGACGCGACCATTTTCTTTCCAGCACTCTTGCAACGAGGAATTTTCGTTGGAGGCTGCTCACTTTCAAAACACCAAACTAATGACTGCTGTTTAGTTTCGGAATCATAATGATATACCATGTTTCGTCGCCGGTTACGATATTAAAAGTGTTTTTACTGTGCCCATTATCAAATTTTTCAAGCATAAACTTAGACCAATCAACTTTTGTTGCTTTTTGCTCGCTGGTCAACAAATGTGGCACCCATCTGGAACACCGCTTCCCTAGGCGAAGGTGATCATGAATGATTGATCGAACCGCTGCCGATCCTATCCCTAGAGAAGCCTCAATCTCGGTGTAGGTTATATGCCGATCTTTTTTTACTATAATTTGCACAGTTGTTACAGTTTCCGGAGTAATAGCAGTGGGCGGTCGACCTGTGCGAGGATCATCATCGAGTGAGACCTGGCCGCTATTAAACTCATCAAACCTATTAAAAACTGTAGTCCTAGAAGGGGCAGAGTCCCCAAAGCAACTCACTAAACTTTCGTGACGTTCCGCTTGTTTTAGTCCCTTTTTATAGTCATACAAAATCATAGCTCGGAAATCGCGACTACCCGGTCCCATTTTCACCTTAAAATTCGGCCCATACTTAGATGCATCCGAGACCGTGGCAAGGCAACTACTGAACGATTCAAACGCTGCACTTACAACTTTAGACAAAATAGGTGCGTGCTCAAACTTGTTTAAACTTGTATAGATTAGGAATATCAAAAGACTTTCAGCGTGACCCTCGTATTACCACATCCTACTACAGCTCCACAAAAAAATCTCACTTTGAGCCCTTATCTAAGTAACTATCTATAATAACTGCTACTCGACAAGATGAATACAAATTCGCATTTAAAAACTTCCTACGGGATTCCGGCCACAAATCTACTGATTATCGGACAGACGCTTCCTACCAATAGAGCTACGCACGTACGTCTATCAATCAATCCGAACGCTGATGTTAAGTACACTCGCCCGCGAACCACTTTTTTTCCAATTTCAATGTGTGCGCTTATTTATTTTATGTTTGCCGAAGGATAATTTTTGTATAGCAGTAAAGAACCTTCACTGCACAAGAAGAACCGAGGTATGTATTGTGGCTCCAATAAATTATACTAGTTACGTTGATGAATGAAGAGTTTAGGGAAGCTTGGAAAGTTTGTGACGTTGTCGTCAATTTATAATTTCTCAAAAAATATGCAGAATCATTTCTATAAATCAACGTTCCCAAACGACAAAATGGAGAGTGATAGTCCGACTCGACACGTATTCCCACATGTGTTCGTACATCAAATGGATGTACCATGTACAGCCTGTAGCAACAGACAGACAAAATCCCCAAAAGCAAAGGTGCACGAGGAGATGACGTTTCATTATACGAAGTATTGGCAGAGTATTATTCCTGCCTGATCTTGTATTTATTTTTCACAATTACTCTTCCAGTTCTTGTTGTTACTTCACCCGGATAAGCGAGATAGTTATTAATATCACAAAAGAACTAGATTATGCAGTAACAAGAACCCTTACAATTCGCTAGAAGGGCTAACAGAAGTCCAGAAAAGATGTAATAAATGGTACTGAACTGAACTTTTTGCTATCCGTGTTTACGCATATAGGAGGTTTAACGACAGTAATACTGATTTCTGTTGATGCTGTCGAGACTACAGCAGAAAGCTTTTAGCTGCTGATCAAACAATATTTTACCTGACGCCCACCGTTTTATGAGATTTAATACAACAAAACTTTTTCACAAGCAAATAAGTAATCAGAAGAGTATGTAAATGTTATGATAAATATTCATGCGCTTCAACTATAGACAGAACTGCGTCTAATCGCTGAGAAAATTGCCCTCAGGCACTGCAACAGCAACTGGAACTTAAGATTTAAAGTGGAGCAAGTAAACTAAACAACTTCTAAAATATTCAAGTTATGAATATTTTATCTCTGTATAATGAATAAAGTTGCTCATATAGTGTATGAGGCTAAATGGCTGTTCACATTGATTTAAATTTCATTCATACAATTTGTATCATTGCAATTAAATTGAAAAAATAACATTCTGAACATGATTAATGTTGTAAATGACAATGTAAGATAGTTGCATTGTAATATACACTAAAAAGAAATTAAAATCTGATATTGCTCATACATAAAATTTGTTGTGCATGTAATGAGAAGAACTGGTGCAGAATTACATGAGAGGCCATACGAGCTTGATATTTTAAGGGCCATGGCAAATAAATTAATGGAAATAACAGCATGTCCATGGTAGAAAAGCTGCAACAGGTCAGATAGTCCGGATTATCGTAAAACTACTGGTGGACCTGCCATGAATAAGTATTGGTAGGCGTTCTGGTTTAAAGTTAAAGTAAGGAAATTTTTATCAAGAGATTTTTTTTCTGGTTTTTAGCGTTGACGCTGTACTTTCCACGTAGTAGTATTAGTTGAGCAATTAATATTTGAATTTCTCAATTATCTGTTACGACAGTACACAAGATACAGAGTCTACCTATTTGTTTTTTAAGAGGCTATATAGCACCTTCCCAATTATTAATTAAGCTTATGCAGCCGATATGCATTCATATGTAGTAGTAGTAGTTGCTAGGTTAAAGGAGGGACAAAATTAAAGGATTTTTATTTCATCGAAATACTCGTGATGCATCGTAAATTTACTTTGTTCATAGTAATCAAATTATTACTAACGTATGGAAGAATGAGCTGGGCTTATTTCAAAAACAACGGAGTTTAGACTTTTATAGATGGCAGAACGTCTTTTATCAACGTCAAAAGAATTGCGTTACCTCCATAATACTCTACCATATCTACTAACCATCTAATTATTTTGGAAAAGTATGAGGGGCTCGTGAACATCTGGAAAACAAATTTGAAAATTATATTTCTTTTGTTCCTTGACGTTATCTCGATCGTCATTGCACCGATTTTCTAAAACTATAAATTGTTTTCGTCCACAGCACTAAATTAATGTGAAAGCTTGATGAAGATCTCAATGTTAACCGACAGATGAGCCGTCGGAAAGACGAGCTATATTGTGATATAAATCATGGGGCATCAAAAAATATATCTCGAATCGCAAATTAATCTCACAGTAACAGTAATGAGATAATATAACTAAGTTGATGGCAAAACAGGCAAATAAACAGTCAGTCAGGCCTGTACCGCTCCATGTTCATGTTTCAGTAACTTTCATCTGAAATCCTCGAGCACTATATCGAATAAAACATTGGGTGGAAAACCGTAGTTCCTCCGTAGAGAAGATAATTTGCTTAGAGCGCAGTTATCTCCTCCATTGCCGCCAGCTGGTAAGCAGCCATAAGTAATAGAATTGCATCTTATTTCACCAATCTGGGCATGATGGAATTACCGAAAAATCGTAGCAGATTCACTGAACATCCACGATTCCATTAAAAACGTCCCCCGTGCTTCACTCTTTACACAGTTTGCTTTCAATTATCCAGATAAATTAGGTGGAAAGGGAAATATAGAGCGGCCAAGGACTATCGGACGGACAAACAGACAGAACAGACAGATTCGTGACGTTGATGAAAATTCTAGAAAAAGTAATATTTGATTTCGAGAATTCTCACCACTGCAGCAGTTTTCTCATCTATAGGGTGAGAAGTTATATGCATTCCATATTTTACTGCAACATAAGGTTGCTAAAAATGTAAGTTTGTTGCATATTATTAATTATAAATGGCGCATATCACATAGTAACAACAAATTATTATTTATATTATGACTGTAGTATTTTTCGGTTTGCTCTTAATAAGTTTGACAGGTGGTGTTTGATTGAGAAATTAACTTTAAATGCAGCTGAATATAAGACTGTAAAATTAACATAGAACGCTTCAAACTACTGCTGATTTATGGGTCTTATTTGAATAACAACTTAGTTATTGTGAGGAATAATGACGTTCTTGAAAATATTCCAGTTTTAAAATGTGTATTCTTTCCATATGTCCATTCTAAACTTGAACATTGTTCTAATGTACGCAATCCGCTTGTCAATGTCACATTGATAGAGCATAAAGCAGTTAGAGAGAGTTCCTGAAAGTACCTTACATCATGTTTATCCTGAGTAAGGTATTGATCAAAAATGACTATTGATACAAAAAATATCTCATTCATATTCTCTCACTGAAAGCTGTATAATCACCTTGAACTCTTTTCTCTTAGGATCCATTATCTGGAATGTGAGATCTCCTATCGCTCACAAACGTACCTTGTCACCGACCCTAACACCGTAGGTAGTGCTGCTTTTAAGAATATTTCCGGTATGCAGAAGATTTGAATTAACCGGAATACCGTAAATATGGAGAAATCTCCTCGCAAATGGTTTGAGCAAGCGCAAAAATTCAAAATAAATACGGAATAGATATTTATTTCATTTTATATCAAATGTATGAATGTCGCTTACTAATGAAGAATAGATAAAAATCTGTAACAAAATTTAAACGTATTGGCAGCAATGAACATTGAGAAGAATTATGAACTTTTGGGGAACAGCCGTAAGTCGTAAATAAAATGAATAAAAAGTATCCTACCTTGAGGCCTTGGGTAACGAAAATAATTCAAAATAATTCTATAAAGCCCTCAAATCATTCAAAATCCAGACATCTAATATAACGGAAATATTTGATAAACTGGCTGATGTGAATCTTATCAATAACTATTTCACATCTACACTTAAATCATGTGATTTACCATGTGCAGGACAAATTAAACGCTATGCAAATACAAGACTTGGCAGTCAATTGAAATTTGACTTCAAAACTTTTGATGTACAAGCAGCTTTGGAAGCTATTAATGAAATAAAATCCAATGACTGAGGCGTGGATAATTTATCAATTCGTAGGATAAAACTGTGTCATCCAGCAATTTCCGACTATTTAGCCCATCTTATGAATTGTTGTGTTTGCCTCAACCGTGGAAAGCCTCTCTGATCATCCCGCTTCCCAAAACTAACAAGCCAAAGTAATTTAGTGCCATGAGCCTCTTACCAGTTCTTTCCAAAATATTAGAAAAAGTGCTGTATAAGCAAACTTCAGATTTCACTCACACTAACAATATCTTGCCTGAGCAACAATGTGGTTTTATAAAAGACGTAGTGCTATCTCAGTACTATCAACCCCATTAGATGATATATTTAGAAATCTAAACAAACATCTGAGAGCAGACCTTATTTTTCTAGATTTTAGTAAGGCATTTCACACTTTAAGCCATAATCTACTTCTTACCAAATTATCTTGGTTTTGGCAAGCTACCATTGCACCTTCTATAGTCGTACCTCAAAGATAGGCAGCAACAAGTATTTTTATGTAGTCAATTATCTACTTTACAGTATGTTCCTTCACGGGTACCTCAAGGCTCGGTTCTTGTACCGCTTCTATTTTTAATATATTATACATCTGATTTGGTTTGTAAAATTAAAACCATAGTGCTACTTGTTATGCTGATGACACCCAGCTTTTATTATAATTTCCCCCAGAAGATTTGACAATAGCTGAAACCAAAATAAATATAGATCTCAACAATATTATTCATTATGCAGCTAGTAACAATATGAATCTCAATGCGGATGAATCACAAGCTCTCCTATTTTCCAAAATTCATGTTGTTGCTTAATATGTAATCTTAGGAAATATTATCATATAACAACTATCTATAATTTGGGTTGGCTTAAAATCAATGATCTATTTATTAAATTTTTTCTGAATTTTATAAGGATGATCATAACAACTTCACACAGTTTCACAAATAAAACTCTTTATTTGTGAAACTGTGTGATAATTACACAGCTTTTTATCTACGCTACCTGTTGAGCAATATTTGTAACGTCATCCACTAGGAAAAAATGATCTGCAGCTGGATCGACTGATCATGGTTGTTAGCTAACTGTATATCGTGAAATAATTTAAACAAAATTTGATATGTCTGGTAAGTAATTACATCAATTATCACACCTTTTCACACCGTATCGTTAATTTGACTCTCGCTGTGCCCTTTACGGCACCTAATTAGTAGTGGTTACACTAAATAACCACCAGGAATATTTTCAGATGTCGAAGCTATAGATGCAAATGAGCTGTATGATATTCTAGCCGAAATTTCATCAGACGGGGAATCCATAGTGGATGACTATTTGTCAGGAGAAAAAGAGTTCTTAAAGATTTGAAGAAACATTCGAGAAATAGAAACTCTAGGATATTTTTTGATAATCACATTACAAGTGTTCCAGTGTTTTGGGTTTTGAAGCTGGATAATAAATATGCTTGCGGAACTTTGAAAAATGCGAAAAGTACTTACCAGATGACTTCACTGAAGACAAGAAATTAGCAAGAGGTGAATATGATTGTAAGATATTAGATGACAGTTTAATACGTCTAAAAGGGGAAGACAAGAAACCTGTATACTTCTTGTCAAGTTATCATGAATTGTCTTCTTTTGATTTGAAGCAGCTTAAGATAAATATCGCATCAGGACAGGATGCTTTTCAAAAAAGAAGGGTCGGAAATCTGTAGAGGTCGTTAATCACCCCAAAATATCGGTGCCTATAGATAAAAGAACTGACTATCAGCCCAGTTGATAATGCATCTAGACGTTGTGCAGTATGCAGCAAAAAAAGAGGTGCACAGAAGTATGAGGAGCTACACCACATGTGGTGTGGAGCTGTGTCTCAATGAGAAGAAAAATCCTTTTTCTGTGTACCACAACAGTAGTCCTTGCTGGTTACCCGAGATGACCACTATTTTATTTGAAATAATCCTACAGTTAAACAATTGTAAAACAGATTTTCAGTTTACTTGTTACATTCTGTGCTACCTTTGGTATTTTTTCAATAAAATTCCACAGAAAACTTAATTCCGGACTCAGAGTTAAGTAGAAAAATACATAAATTATTGCGGCTAATAGGTCCTCTATTTCCACCCATATTTAATATAATAACGACGTATGCATGTGGACTAATGGTTTATATAATTTGTTTCACATTTTCCACAGCACAGTCGTGTTATTAAGTTATCGAGTTTTAATGACTGCAATGAGTGGTAGAAAATGAGCTACTCCAAATGAACGGTCCTTTTTTGGTTAACCCAGAAATACAATTGCATTAAATACAGGGTAGTTGCAGTAAAAAACATATACGTGCAGCTTTATATTTTTTTGGGAAATCAATTTCTTTCAACTTTCGATCTCTCTGAACTCTACTTCTTTTTGCTATCAGTGGATGCTAAAATATATCAGTTGTCACGCAACGTACGTTTGGGAATTTTCTCTACTTGATAGTGCAATGTGTATTTTCCTATAAGAGAGAACGCCATAATGTCAAATACAACAAGAATTTGAATTGAAACACTATCAAGAAAGAAAGAAAATAATTTAACGGCTCTGGAAATTGAACATAAAGTTTTTTGATTTTGATCTTTATCATTGAAGCAGCCACTTCAGTGACAAAAATAGTGTTATTGTGCAAACCGATAAAGAGGCAAGTCGTCGGAAAAAACTACCCTCAAAATAATTTTGAGCGCATATAAGTGAACCGTATTTTTGAGGAACATAGATGCAGTTTGGTGCATGTAAAAAAAATTGTTTAAAAGCAATTACTTATATTTAAGTAACTTTTATTTTACTACATAAATAACATTTATATCAAAGTTCAGCCAAAAAACGTCCAAAGATTTCAAGGCCAAATGACTCATACCTTGAAACATCATTCAGGTAAAACCAAATGAATGTTTACTCATGGTGCCACCATCAACTAACACGTCTTGCTTTCTTTGAGGCAGTATTCAGAAGAAGCTGTCAAAGCGAAAGATAATCAAGAGAAAAATGTGCTTCAGACATCTTAAACCGTCTATTTCTGACCTCAAATCACTGTATTTCTGCATGAAGACCGACACGTCATACGCAAAGTAAATCACTTTTAAAACAACTTCCAACAGTATTTATTTACAATGCTGAATGCCGCCAGAAAACTGGTTAACTCAAACCCCCCAAAATCAGCTAAATATGTTTTTCAAGGACAGTCTTCAATGTGGATGATTAGGTATTGACCATATTGGGAAATTAGTGTACTTTACAATGTCATTGAAAAATTATTCAAGATAAACCAATTTCCAGTGGGACCTCTAAGGAAACAATTTTGTTTTCTATATCTCTGAAGGATTGAGAACATATTACAGGGTACATTGCATTTCTGAAAACTTCAAATTTACCCCATTTTAGCATATTTCTGTTCTTGTCCGTTTTGATTTCAGATTCGATTTCTTTAATTAGTACTGTCATTAACTGCACTCATATCTTTGCAGCTACACCATTGAAAAAAATCGATGATTCACAAGGTGTCAACCTACCTTGTTAATTGTAGCTAATTTTAGCCGTCAAATGTTCTGGGTTATGAGGTGGATAATCTATAATTGGGGTCTCCAATAATAGCGAAAGCACAGCCTGTATGCCACGCCCCTGGTGACAGACTTGATTATAAAGTGTTCAGTTGAGAGTCACAGAATATTCATCTCCTCGTCATTAAGCACGACCGAGGATGCTGTTAGGAGAACGCGGCGTAATTGGTAAATACGAAAAACTGCAGCCAGCTGCAATTTTCTTGCTCTTTGGTTCACACGAGAAGTAGGTGACGTGGGTTTGAATCTCGGTTAATAGCTACGTAAGAAGTCGAGATGCAGTTCGCTAGAAAGTTTTATGAAAAAGTTTGCATGTTTCGACATACGTCGAAAAATAAATTGCTTCGAATAATCTCGGCACCGGAAGGTGGTATGCCGGAGCTTGAAAACGTGAAACCAGAATAAGAGGTAAAAAATAATGAAAATATTTAACTGTTAGCTTAACCGCACGGTGATGCTTTTGAGAACTTTTTGCAGTCTCACTTAATAACTGATCCTGTAATTGAGTAAAGGGCTTTTACATTTATACGTTCCTACTACTTCCTTCAGTGTAAGAATTCTATTAGCATATAAATTATATCCTTAGTGCCAAAAAAAACAATAGCGAGGAAAACGTAATGGTTTGTATTACGTTTAGTTTGCATTCCACTTCATCACATTATAAAACTTACCAAGCTAGAGATGAGTATAGTCTTTGGCTAAGCACGGCTTTTATTTCAAGCTTCTCACCTGTAAAGAATGAAGGGAAGTTAAAAAAATAATTTATTAGCTCATTTTGCTAAGGAAGAAGAAACACCACTTTCATATGAATCAATTAACAAACGTAGGATGAAAATTGCAGACGATAGTAACATTAGTGCATTTTCGTTATCATCAGATAAGGTAGTTCGGAGAGCGATTCCATTTCTTTATCAGCGGATATTAGTTTTGATCCGCGCACTCTGATTACTTTTACCATTTTCATTATGACTATATATATGTTATGGATAATAAATACACCTTGTATTGCCTTAAAACGATTTAACTACTGCCTGTGCCGGAGATAAATAGGCGTTGTCCTGTAAATTTCATATGCAGGCAATCCCATATTTAACGGAAATGCATCATGAATTACCTACACCAACCTAAAAAGATTGACCAAATATGTATTTCATGATCAAAAGATCCGCGAAGCTGCTAATAATGCACCAATGTAGAGCAGCTGTCATGTGGCTGTTATAAAGAAGTTTGAGAGTTTAATAATACAAGTTTTGAACTGATTAATGTTTACAGAATCTGGAAGCGTCTCTTGGTAGATTGTTCTGAATTCTTGAATCTTTATAAACAAAGGAGATGAGGGAAGAGTAATTTGTGAAATCACCTCCCCAGACGTAAAAGGAGTATTTTGGGCCTGAACTTTTGTGCGCTATGTCGATGTAAGGATGTTGGATGATGAGAACTAGATTACCAGCTGTTGAGAGAGAAAGAGAGAGAGAGAGAATCAAAAAATCATGTACCTGAATAGTTATGTTTTATGCGGCGTGGTATCGAAATGGTTAATCGCAAATCACGGTCATAGTCATTTACAAAGCAGTGTCGGAAAAGCAAATCAAAATACATAAAATATACTCGTTACTTGGATGAGCAACAAAAAAATGAAGGCGACAGAAACAGGATTTGATTAACCCAAATAATATAAGATAGATCATACACATCAACTAATAGAATATGTTAGCTTTGCTTCCGAAAAAAAATAGCTTTAAACAGACTAGCAACTAAAATAATCAGAAAACCAGGAAAAATGGATGAACGCTTCGATCTCAAAGTTTTGTTTCTGCTTCATTGGAAACACCGTTATAGTGAACTAATCAAGCGTTATTAAAGAAAGAGGCAATTTCAGGTATATGTTTATGACAGCTGTAGCGGTAACAGAAAGCGGGTTTTGTAAGGTAGGAAATGCAAAAGGAACTTCTGAAGAATGCTTTCCAGCAATCAGTTTTCGGTGCATAAAAGCAACTTGCAGAAAGAAATACGGCTTCAGGCTTGTAGACTACACTGTATAAACCTGTCGAAAATTCAGAATTCAGAAATTCGAGTATCATAGTCTTTTGTATTTCAACAAATAAATACTTGCGTTTTCCCTACGATCGGCGGTTCAACTTTCCTTACGTTTTGTTTTTTGACATATTAAAGCTCTTTAGTTCTCATTATTATGTCCATACCCAGTTTTACTTAAGTTACAGCGAATACATGACGCATTAAACTAAAACAAAATTTTTATTACTTCATTTATACTTTAGACTGCACATGTTGACCATTATCTCGAATTGTCTAGGCAGTCATGGGCATGGCCATTATTCTAGCTTTACTCCTAATGTAAATATTTACGTCGCTTGCTGTCCTTGAGCAAAAAGGAGTGCTCTTATTATCCTAACCAGATATGCAAAATTTAATTTAAGTCGGTCATCTTTCCATTGCCGTATAGATACTGATATCTGGGATATCTTGGCCAATCTTACTTGGTATGGATTATAGGAATTGTCTGAATATCAACAGCAATTGATTACAATTAGCATTTGCTAGGATTCAATAAGCACTCCCTAGCTTAATAATAGGCGAATTATTCAAATTGTCCTCCTGATATATAATGCTTCGTTAATTGGTATCGACGTATCCAATTAAGAAATAGCTTCTCACACACCACTACATCTCAAAGAGTTGAATTATAATTATAATGAAAGTGGAATCAAGCTTCCTATATAATATCTCTATTCGGATCCTTTTATCAAAGAGGAATTCTAATGACAAACTGCTTGGTTATGTACGGTAATAATTGGTCACGTTGGAAATATGAATTACACCAGCATACAAAAGATTTCACAACCACAAAGAATTGACTATATATCTCTCTGTATATTTTGAAGCTTTGAACACGACTCTGGCGTCTGTTAAGCCTCGTGGCTCAGCAGTCGGTAATTTTTTTTAAAAACAATATAACATGATGAAATGATTACTCGAAAAAACTTTGTTTAATATTCCGTCATTCTCCAGTTATTGTTCGTGATGTTATTATTTATCATTTCATACAAACAAAATCAGAAGATTGCTCTACTATCAAAATCGTGCAAGTAGGTTTGAAAACTTTCCTAACATGTTATAACCGTAAAGTAATGAAAATAATCATTACCAGAGAGAACAAAATTATTTGGTATTGCCCACTCTGAAACCATATCGTTTTCTGCGTAGCATTATGCTTCGGTATGATGGTAGTTTTATGAGGTTTAGTTGCAAACATATCCGTGTATTTGCACTTTTTTCGAATCTGTGATTGAAAAGATTATTTATATTGATATTTGGTATTAGTGATTTTCTTCATGGCTATATACTCGAGGCACCTCAGTATATATTTTGCTCCCTGACAAATGGACACAGAATGGCATGCAGTAACGTAAGAGAGGAATGTAAGGCAGCTTAGTAGGATTAGAATAGTAGTTGCTCAAACTTCAAGGACGTTAAGTCGTAGCAAGCCCTTATTTACAACACTAGTCTTTTTAGAAGGTTTACAACAGTTTAATTGAATTGAAGTGGAATTGAATTAAAAATGGAACCCCTAGCAAATGCTTCTTTACGAAGACCAGGATAAACATTCATTCAACATTCAAAAGCATCTCAGAATTATGTATATATAAACAAAAGAAACAGAAACTATGAACCAGGTATTCCTTCCTTGTGGAACTGCAGATATATTTATAAATATAGCTTCACTACACTTTACTGACAAAACTTTTGGTTATTCTGTATCCCTAGAATTATTGCTTCCATTGTAAATAGTTTCGACTGAACTGAAGGGTCGAAAAGTCTATCCACAAGTACGTAATGGAACTATTAGACATGCACTAGTTACATATTATAAATAATAACAATCTGCTAGTATACACAAAGTGTAATTGAACAGACCTATTAATTCATTTCCAGTCATTTCTCCTAATTACGATTCCAACAAATTTACAACCAAACAGAAATTCCACTGCTCTTCAAAAGCGTTCTAGAGCGATGTGCGTATATATACGTGTATTCGGCCAACTCATAAACGAGCAAAGACAAACGGCTGAGCAATAATACATGCCTGAGAAGACAAAGCTTGGTTTTGGCGCGTCGTGCTATAGCATCAGTTAAACTTGTGTTATTACTGCTCGACAGGGAAGGGGGTGGAATGGGATGAAGGGAGGACATCAGTTTGCGGATGCGACCTTGTGTGTGACGTTTTGATTTATCAACCGTTCGTGTCGATCACTGTTATCGTAATTAGCGCACCGTAGGCAGCCGCCTGATGAGCTATTACAGCCAGAGACGCGACGACGCGACCGGCGGTTCATAGAAGTATTATATCTGAAAAGGAACGTCTGCTTTACGTGTCTGCAGGGTGGATTCACTATGAAGCAGTGGATAAGCTGCATCATGATTCTTGGTTAGTCACTTTGAGACATTTTCTATTTTTGAAAAACATAACTACATTATTCTTATGACATTTTGCTTATTTTCCCAAAACTTTTGATATATGAACATTTGACGATTACAATTATATTCCATATATACCGATATCTTCCTTTTTATGAAATTCAAGACTAAAATAGGAATTGGAGTGAAAAGCACAAAAGATTCCAATAAGCTAAATCTTATATTATTCGAATCCATGCACTCTTTTCTACTTCGTTATGTATTTTCTCGATTGCATGCGAATTTCCCCAAGGATTGCATTATAGCGCCCCTTTTCTCTCATACCAGCCGAATACTTCAAGGCGGTCTTTCTAAATATGCTGATTCCTTGACCGATTTTATTATATATCATAGTATTCAATGCAAATGACACTCTGTGGTCAATGCCATTATTAAAATTTCTCAAAATTAAATTAAAGGTTGATACATCTGATCCCACGGTTCCTAAACAGAACAGGTGGATGTTGTTCTATGCCATTGAGTTAGGCTAGGGATGTCTAGTTATTTCAATAATTACTTTTAATCATTGTATTTCACAAATTAATTTTCAATTTACGGTGAAACCTACTTTCTTATCAGCGCCACTCAAATACTCATACATCTCTCTGCTGAAAAAATATCTTGGTGCCGGATGAAAAATTGGTATTCATTTTGAATGGGAATAGTCCAATATATCTTGTAAACCTTATCCTGTGGTGTCAGTCCAATTCATATGACCTTGACTTCTTAAGATACCAATGGGTAGCACCATCATGTGCGACGCTAGAAAATGAGTGTTGAGGATACAAATATTCACAAGAAAGTATCATGCAGAACATCTACTGAGAAAATTGCTGTAATAAAAACATATACATGTGAATTGCCTTTTAAGAAGTGTATCTGGTTTGACACAATACCGTACCGTTTTGTCTAACAGTAACACTGCAGTTTTCATAGAAGTCGATATGTCTTCCAATTCTTCGTAGGAAGATTTATCTGCTATTTTCAAGCCTCTAGGAAGTTAGGTCTTGAGAAACCTTGATTCATAGCAATCACTTGTATATAATGTTTACAAAACCTAAATAATGTAATTGAAAAACCGGACGTGATGACTAGACCACCAACAGACGACAGAGACGATAACAGTGACATGGCCTCTTGCTATCGCATCCACAGTGGAAGTGCCATTCTGATGCGGCGGCCCTTAGAATCATTAGATGTGTTACCAATACCAAACAATGAATTGATACAATTCAATTTTTTTGACCGCCCAAAATGTGTAACTGTATAACTTATAAATCTCAATGAATTATCTAAATAGGACAGTCAATGGTTGCTGGTTTTTATCTAACTACTCCGCCACCATATCCCCGCAAGACGAAGAGATTTTAATTAAAATGCCAAGAAACAAACAGATCGATAGAGATGCCGAAGAAGCTTATATATTTTAATGTAAGCGTGAAAAATTGTGTAATCTGGATATTATATTTTCTCGATGTTTCATGACGTGTACATCGGGAAAAACCATATTTCTTATTATTACCGGTCTGCCTGTCTGTCATAAATCATACATTTTTTATGCGTTGGTAAAAGACGATCTATAATCTGGAAACTTTTGAACCCGGTAACCATCCCTACTTGTAAATACAGATGACTGTTCATACATTAGCATTCATAATGAAGAAGTTTATTTTCAATAACTGAGGTATTTTTTATATAAATCTAATTTCTATGGGACCAATGAAATGCTTTTCGAAGGCTCCAAACAAATTGAAACAGCTTATTTTTCACAAGCTCCGAGTACATATTTGGAGTTGTAAATAATTTACAAATAACGATGCCTATCAGCGTCATACTACATTCAACGTCTAGGACAAACTGTACCGTCCACCGGCACCAACGACCGTATCAGCAGCATCGCCTTGGCTAGTGACAATCGCTAATTATGCAATGTCTCGTGCATTAACGAGCATTGTAAACAGTCAAATGTGACAGTTCGATGATGATTCAAAGATTCAATCGAAAGGCGTCACGAAAAACGCGTTTCATATTTCAAGACATGGTCAAATTCCAAAATTAGACCTTAATTTCTCTCCAATTAGTTACTTTCAATTTCCTTCGAATGCAGAAACCTATCGCGCTACAGAAGCGCTGTGACTGGATAAATGTCTATTCACATTGACTGTTGACTCTGTAAGTTACCATATGGGGCTCGATATAATGAGCGCAACGACCGAGGAAATCCACGAGATGAGAGCAAGTTAAATGTTTTGCTCTACATGGGTGGATCTGTGTTTGCGGTAGATATACTGCTTGTTCTTTTTGTCCAGGTACTTCAGATGCTACACGTCAATGATAGTCTTGATGAATTTGGACGTGATGCAAAGCAGAATTTTTTTCTCAGGAATGGATTGCACGCGACCGATCTTCCAACCTGTAGAGAATTGCCGAGATGTCACCAAATGCGGAATTTCAGACTGTATTACCAATCCTAAGAGAGATTGAACTCATGATTAGTAGATATAAGATTATTCCATGATAATTTTGCAATTTCTTTCCAATTTATGTAATTACGAGTCACTTTCACTGTAGCAGAATCCATTGTAAAAGTACTTCATAGTGATGAAAAACTTCTAACATCATGTGATCACAAGAAGATTTGATAGCATTCCTATAATGAATCTTCAGCGGCATAATTATTTATTATAAATAGTTTATTTTGAAAAGCTCACGGTTTTCAAAATATCAGAGAAAAGCCTGAAAATACAAGGAAACGAATTTTTCAAAAAAAAATCCGTGCATACAAAACGCTAATCTGGTAAACGGTACGTAATTTAATAACGCACTGCACAGATTTTTAGGTAAATCATCTCACATTCAAATTGAAAGTTAACCGTTCAGGAGATAACTGTGGAAATCTAGTTCCCATCACCTTTGGCCGCTTTTATTGATAGAGTGGCAGCTATCGAATCAGAATTTTCGTATGTACTACAATTTTGCTACAAAGATTCAGCTTCCAACGAATGTCTTTTTCTAACCAGATTATTACTCGTAGTGCATTACAACTTTCCCAAAACAACAGCACGTAACTTCTGCAAGCTTTTAGCACCGATGGTGATGGATGTACATACGACCGAACAATTTGCAGTTAACGTTGTGTACGAATTGGGATCACCCGCAAACACGCCTTTCAGAGGCTCTTGGAAAAGATAAGCCCGTGCGAGAACGAACGTGAGGAGAATAAACAGAAGTTACTCCGGAATGTTGTACAGCTATAGACTCGCCCCCAAGATTTACCAGTGAACGGAAATCACCGATACGCTTGGTGGAGGTTTTAGATGTTTTGAAAAGGGGGTATACGTCAAGCTATTATGTGAGTAAACAGAGATCACCGACTAGATTTCTTTTCAGACTGAAATGGTAATATGTGTATGAGAGATCCATAGTACACACACTGAAGGGAAATCTTGGGCATACTTGCAAACAAGGAGACGGTAGTGGAGAAAAAAGGAACGGTAACACGAGCGAATCCATAGGAGTGTGTACACAAAGATACACTTATCGATAGGGGTGTATTGCCAGTAGAAAAGGGTAGATTTATTACTTCGGAAATTTTTAAAATTTTAGAGTTTCACAAAACCTTAATAATTTCCAATATTTCCGTCACTTACATCAAGCAAGACAACAGTTATAAAAGTATATCGTGAAAATTATTTGTTATTATATTCAGTACATTTCTATTTATTTCACTCTTTCACTAATTCTTGTCAAATATATTCTGAAAATACATATTGTACCGTGATATGGTCAATAATGTTACGGTGATTCTCTACAAACTAACTTTTTCGTAACATTTTGTGAATAATCCTTTAATAACTAGTTTCATATTAGACTGCTGCTACAACGTCTTGTTCCAACCCAATAATATTCAAATTGATCCTTCCCCATCACAGTGTCGTCTTCTTTCAACGTGTGAGCTTAGATCAGCTCCACATATCTTTCAGTCAGCAAAACTTCTGAGGAGGTGGTATGCTGTCAGAGGCACTCTAAGGTTCGTTTCTGTGTAGAAGGGATAAGTATTGTACAGAGTAAACAAAAAGTAATTTGTAATATTATGAAATTATATTAATTCTGTTCATGGAATAACTGACTAAGCATGAAGGTTGTTTTTCTTTATTATCATAATTTTTTAACCTAAAATGTACCTGTACCACTTCAAACTTATATATCCTTGATAAGAGCAAATTAGAAAACTTCTGTCACGATTCAATTTTTCCATAACTAGAACATCCTATGATTGATTGGTGATATACGGAACTTGCAGTATCTGAGCCATATGATGCGAAGGTAGAAATACACTGTGGTACAGATGCAATTACTTTGATTTTGTTTAGCGCCGCAGCATCGAAGATAAAATAAGCAGAGATGAAAGCCAGCCTTCGGAAAAGAGATGATGCTTAATAAAGAAGATGATTGGCTGAGGATGCTACACAGGCATACTGCATACTGGTGTACTGTGTCATCATTGGTTGTGAGCATTATTGCTTTGTATGTATGCCTCATTCATCTACCATTCCTTCCATAGGAATGAGGAGAATCTGTTAAAAATTTGCCATTTTATCTCTAGGTGCAGTTTTATAATGTCGTTTTTAAGTATGGAATTCTGTTATCAAAACGATATGATCAAAATACCTATAGAACAAGGGTTTCATGGGTTTGAGAATTAATCACATTGGAATGGAACAAAATAAATAAATTAACAAAAGCACAGAACTACAACTGCCTACCATATTCTAGTCTCACTTCTTGGATACTCTAGCAGAGCGTGGTTTCATTTAAGGTTCTCACAATTGAAATCACTAAAAAGGTCATTTATAATGCTTTTTCATAAGTGACAGTTGACATATTTCCTGATTTGACTGTAGTATCAATTTATCGGGACACACTGGGCATTTCAATTATTCGTATAAACTTAATCTTACTTTAGATTCGTACCTTACCTGCGCTGGCTGTCAATTAAAACCACAAATGACAACTGAATGAACTATACTAACGATTCGGCTGCCTTGACAGCCTTTTCCAAGGTACAAAATTACAAAACCAAATTTTGTAGCTTGAAAAGTTACACATTTTTCTAAAATGATTTCCTACTTTATAATATATCAACTCATGTAGGCGAAAATTGTTTTAGAACTGAATATACCGTACAAAGTATAAAGACCAGCAGGATATGTGATAGTTTCTAAAGTGAGCTTCCAGGGTGAGCCGACAAGCGAATGTGTATCAACGAATTTGAGAAGTGCGACGCCCAACAGAGGCTTCTTTACGGTTCAAAGCCTCCCTCGATGTCTTTGAAACTTTAAACGATGTGGTAGCCGATACAAAACTGGTAGAAAAATTGTGTGTTAAGATATAGGTATAATATACCGTTGACTTACTTGAGTTGGGTTGTTTGTATACTATACTGGAGTATTCAAAAATGGATATTTTTGTAACTTTAAGATTCATATAATCTGAAATAATAGTATCTAAATCAATTAATGAATCTTTCATGTTCAAAAAGTGGAGCCCCAACAACTACCACTTTGATATTGCTGAAGTTGCCCTTCATAGTGCCCTGAGGATGTCTCGTGTTACCGTGAACAAAAGCTTTGTTTTTATTGCAAATCAGACATAGATGCGATCGGGAAATAAATTTTCTCTATTTATAATTGTTATTGAAGCTTTCAAACAACTCTATGCTGTGAAGAAGGATAAAGTTTGTCCATGAGTGTTTGGAATTAATGAGTGTCCACAGAATCTGAAAGGACCTTCTTGGCGTTCTAAGAACAGATGAGCGGTCATACCAGCCAGCTGCGATGTAACGACTGTTGTGAAATGTCAAGCAATGGTATGGAAAGTCCATTTAGTGGGCACAGGGCAGAAGAATATATATATATATATATATATATATATATATATATATATATATATATATATATATATATATATATATATATATATATATCACGAGTTTGTACAAATGAATGTTATGCGGAGCCTACTATAGTAAAGCGAGACGTAATCAAAAGTAATGTCTCCTCGCAACACACCAAGGATTTTTGTTCGCGATACATTATTTTGCCCTTTACTTAAGTAACATAATTGATTTATGATGAAAACAAATCCGGAGTATCTTTGCCAGATTTGACATTATTATATGGGAAGAAGACCCGTTTCTTGTAAAATTAAACTATGTCGACAAAACTATAAAATTTCAGCGATTCCGTTATCACACAGGTTACATTGCTACTCAGCAGAAACTATACTGTTTTTATGTCCTCGAACTTCTGGTTGGAGTACAATTTATAGCTCTCAGTATACCATGGCATGTAGGTATATTACAAAATAATATGAAAAGTTTTCTAACAGGAACTGTTTGAAACTTCATACGATTTTACAAAACCTTGTATTCAATATTAAATTTTTCGAGGGATGAGTAGAGGAATAATAATAGCTGATAAAGTTCAAGCATTTTAACGTGAAGTTCGGATAACAATCTTATGAAATTGGTCTAAGCCACTATTGCTCCTTAGCTCAGCAAGAACCACTTACTTTGCGTAAAAGTAGACAGTGTGTGTGTGTGTGTGTGTGTTATATTCTGATATCGAATTTTAAAACAGAGCTTCTTGACAACTTAGTTTAACGTCATTCATTTCTTGTATGAATCGAGTAAGCCACAATAATATTTCATTCAACCTAGTAATTCTACCTTCCACGGTTATATATTCATACATTCTATTTTCCAATTACAGCTACTCAACAAAATTCACTAACGTTTCGGCTTCGTCGGCATCCTTTATCAAAATATAAACAAATTGAAGTTATAGTGACATGGATTGTCCATATCTATAGAATAACAGTTTTGCTCCGAAGCTAGAAGATATTGTAAACTACCATCCAGTGCTTGAATCATAATGAGGTACAAGTTAGAACAGTGTAGCCCAGGAGTAACGATACAAAATACTTTTCACTTGGGGCCCATGAACAAAGCGTACGAAAACCTGCATGTTTCTTATAGCTTTTTCGTTTTATGTAGTTAACTTAGAACTATATCGTCACAATACTACATCTTGATCTCCTCTTTTTATTAACAGACAGCATTGTACTTCGGGTATGATTATACATTATCAACCCATAGTAGTTGATAACAGATTGATAAAGTCTACCGAAATAGTTGAAACGTTAATATAGTTCTTGTATCCTTTATAAATGTTGTTTCATTACCGGCTAAGATTACCGAAGACAAATCACATGCAGCGTCAAGTGACATCGGTATCCGTATTATTGTATGTGTACCCACTCCGGTTATTTTTTTAATAGATAACTCTCCTCAAAATCAAAAAGGCTATCGCGCTCCAAAAGTGCTGCGATAAGATAAATGTCTATTAACAATGATCTTCAAACGCTGTAGATTGTACCCATTGGGACACAAACTCCACGACAGCTTATTCCACAACGCTGAAGTTCTTCAAGATATCGACTTTCGGATGAGGCTTCTTCGAAAGGTTGGAATTTCGACCTGGTGAGGATGCACCGTTGGGCTACTCTAGTGTTTGCTGTACCGGGTGTTATTATACGAGACAGCTCGGACATCTGCCATGATAATTTTTATGGAATAGCGGCAGATCAGCCACCCTTCATCGATGTTCTAGACTGTGAAGGTCCTTGTTAAGGTCTTGCTCATTTACTAGACGTATTGCTCGTATTTTATTCTGATTAGAAGCTTTATAAAAATTTACAAAGAAGTGCTGTGAGCTGCGCAACGCAATGACTCAGAACGATTGCTGGGCTTATGCCTGGAAGAGTAGATTTTTTAGTGTTAAATTTTTCAAGAAGGTATCTTATACCACGGTGTTAGAACTTAATTAGCCGGTATTTTTGAGTCCACGCTGATAATAGTTAATGGAACTTCATTGCTGAATACGCAGCAAAAGCCATAAACTGATATTCCATATATAATCCATGCAAAATTGGATTAAAGCTGCCTTGTTGCAAGTAGCCAACATTTCAAATGTTAATTAATCATTTCCAATTCTTATTTTATGGGACTGATGAATGACAATTCTGAATCAGTGAGCTGCGTGTTGACACTATTTATTTTTATTAATGTTAACTTTTTTAATCTTTGGAAGAGTGTTATAAGATTATGCCATATTTATTGATACGCATATTCCGACAACAATAATTTTAACTATAAATAAAATTCTATTTTTGTTTGAACTAATCATCTACAAAAACCATAGACAGCTAACTTCACTGTAGATATATGCAGCATGTTCTGCTATGGTTTTACTTTGTCAAAATCTCATTCAAACTTGCATTTAAAGGGCCTTATTTTCAACAAACTGAACAAAAGTTAAAATTATGCACAAAATTAATCAAAACGGCTCAATCATCTGTAATATTTTAAATACCAAAACAGATATTCAAATTTGTTAAAAATTGAATTGTTCAATTTTTTTTATCAATTCATTGACTTTCAATCCTTATACAATTCAAAATGAGTCTCATTAATTCTCCTCTCAAATAGAGGTTTGACCACTTCTGTTAAATGCAGCTTCTAAAACTTATCTTATGGTTGTTACCTGATTCATTATATTTTCCCTTGACTGCCAAAAATATAATGAGCCTGTTAACTTCACTATTTCCATTTTTTCATTCACAGACTTTGTGCACTCTACATCCATGCTAAATAATAGTAACGATCAGCAATATGCAATAAGTTTCTACTTAATGAACAAATAATTATTACATTTTGAATTCCTTTAGCTGTGTGATAAATGGGTTTGGGTATCATCCTTTGTGATAATTCTATTTTATTGCTACATTTTCAGTATGATCAAAACACTGAAATTATGCTTGACAAATTACACAAAACATTACATCAAACTTTTTGCCATCTTCAATGTACTGTTGTGCCGAAGCTCATTCATGCACTTGCACATCATGAAGGTGATCTCTAACGGTGGAAGCAGGTACAGGAGGTAACACTGACCTTGAGACTCGGCTTTTTTATTTGGAGTTGGAGGCAATGGAGCTATCCTCTCTCGTTAGTAGTAATATGGACGAATAACAAAAGTTCTGGTTAACAGCTTTAGCTACATCCCTAAATGGACTGGATGAGTTAAGACGTGAGGGGAGTTTGTTCTAAATCTCCTGGTTTTTCTTTGCTGTTGTCAATGACCCTTTTACAGTAGCTTCCGGTGGGTGCATTGTACACTGACTTGAACCTGATGAAGTTTGTGCCGCTCAAATTAGTGATGTCATCGATTTTTCTGTGTCACTATCATTTCATTTATTGCGAGCATACCCAAGATATTCGCCTGCTGCTTCACTACCCTGATTCACGCTTCGAGTGACTCTTCTTTCATTATCGCTAGCTGCGTTGAGAGTTTACTATTTGTAAAACTCCAGAGAAAACGAAGTTGGGTTACTTTCTGCCAGACTCAATACAGCTTGATTGATTTCGGTTTAGGGCATGCTTTTATTTTTTATAGGTGAGGACCATCCTACAGAAAAGCAATGGTTTTATGTAGATCGTAGATGCTCTTCTTGGTGAAACTCTTCCATCATGCAAATAAAGGGATTACTTGCCAACTAGCTAACTATACATCATGGATACAAAAATAGAGCTCTTAAATCTAGCCTACTTCTTATCCTGACGACCTATTCTTCCATTAAATTATTTATTTTTTGTTTCTTTCACTGAAACATGAGAAATCAAAAATATCTGCGGACTCCTGATTTCATTGTAGTAATGTACAGTCTGATCATTTAAACTCAATTTTTATCGATACACAACTATAAGTTTCCATCTATTTGTATTCTATGTTGACTAACTCTTGAAATACCTTGAGTCATAGAATGTATCAAGAAGAATGAAATAGTTTATGGAATATAATATCAAAAAACATGAAATATCTCAAGAAATAAAATAATTCATCACATGAAATATCTTAAGGGCAAGGTTAAGGTTTTAAAGGGGTTTCCCTTGACACTGAGACAGGCAAAAGAAATAAAAAATCAATAATTTTATAGAAGAATAGCTTCGCTGAATAAATAATGTGCTAGATTTGAGAGCTTCAGTTTTGTATCCATGATAGGATCTAGTTAGCTACTTGGCAAGTAATCTACGTAGCCTTTGTAAAAAGTCAAATCTGACAGTCCGAGGATGATTTAAATATAAATCGAAACGCGTCACTGAGAGAAACATAATTTTATTTGTGAAAATGTCTGTTAAATACACCATCCTTTTGTCTGTAATGGTTTTGTGTATTTGCAATAGAAATGCCAGAATTCCGTTATTCCGACTAGTGATTTTTAATTACAAAGAACTAAACTAAATCTTCCAGATATCCCCATCAAAAAATACAGTCCCTTCCGCGGTACACATATCTAATGAATATAGACATTATAATATAAATTTCCACAGAGAAACTAGGGCTCGTATTCCTAAATTAAATTTAGATTCAATTTGTATATACATACCCTCGCAAACTTCCTCCTCCTCCTAGTCTGGAAGCACCGAATGTTTCGTTTTCATCCAATTAATGAGTTCCTGTATATTTCTAATGGTTCTGTATCTTACACACTCTGAAAATTTAATGTCTCGCTACTGAACGAATGAACGTGAAAGTTAACAAAACTTCATCAAAAGTTAATCCAGTTATTGTTCTTAAGAGGTGATAACATAATTTTATGAAGCATCACTTCATCACTTTACAGCAGAAACTTTAATATTACCTACAGCGTTCGCGGTTTACGAGCATTTTATTAAATGTTCTAATGTTTCAGCATGAAATAAGGAATCCAGCGAGGGTCATATACAAAAGCTACGAGTAGCTACTATTTTTAGTTGAGGTTGGTTCTAATTTACTAAAATGCACTGAGCTTAGCATCTATTTTATTCTTTCACAAACTGCGGATGGTTTGCATTTTTAAGTCCAATAGGCGGGAGTAGGGACATTACTGCAATCGCAGGAATTTTTAAGTTTGAAATATTGTGTTTGATGGCAAAGGTCACAACAAAAGATATCATTAATTTTGTCGTCTGCAAGTTTGTTCCGTAGTCCTTGTGTCCTTGTTCCATCTATAACTGGAAAGTACCATTCTTTTGATACAATTTTGTATTTAGCTCACCACTATGGCAAGTAGATAAACACTTCTATTTGGGAACGACGAAATGGTGGCGGAGCTGTCGTCAGAACAAGCCCTTTCATCATGTTCCCAAACTTTTTGGAAACGTTAAAAATAGGGAGTGGGGCTGGTGGGAGATTTTTTACCCAGTAATTTTAGGTACTTGTTAGACATAGATGCTCAAATTACAGGAATAAATAAGTTTTTTCTCATTCGTTGTGCTGTGGAGGTACAGATCCAGCCTACTTGACGCTATGCTTTTAGAACTAAAATATTGGTTCGTATTGTGTGTATAAACGGCCGCTTGCAGAGAACATAATATCTACCATCTGCATTCGGTGCTCTCTGCGAGTATGTGTGGTATCTATTGGGCTATTCGGATCACGCGGTAGAGGACCATTATCAGGAATTATGAAGGGACCGTAGTTATGTCGAACGTCCGACCTAAACTGGCCTCCCAGTGCTGGCGACAGGACGCATTACAAATTCCAAGTAGCAGACCTTTGGGGGATGTCTCGGTACTTAGGCATATTTGGACTGCGTTCAGCAGAATCATCAGGTTGAAGAACCTTTTTTCTAGAGTTGAATATGTAACGGTTCAACCGTTTACAAATTTCAGTCTTTATAGCTATTCTTAGTAGTAATTTTCTAATCATTCATATTTTCCCGATTTTGATCTGGTTTAGTCATAGCGAAATCCAACGTCCCATCTCTATTACTCTTATTAACAGGAAGTCAATCTGTTATTTTGCCCTCCTTCCCTAACCTGTTTTGTGATTCCGATTTTTAATCCAATGTGTGGCTTTGCGCTTGCGCTCTTATTTCGTGCATTGTGTGATTTGGATACGCAGCACCTGAGAATCATCCCACTCGAATTCTGACCGCCGAGACGTTCAGCTAAGTTAATTAATCAGTGACGCAATGTCGTCTCTTCTCTTCATTGTAATAACTTTATGCAAAATGCAAATATAAAGCATTTTTTCTTGTGTGCGGAATACGCTGATTCCTTCAAAGAACATCCCTTTTTCGGGAGGACCTTCCATTTTTGAGGACCCTTTCCTTTTGGGAGGACCCCTTTTTCTTCTGAAGGACCCTTCTGGAGGATCTTTATAGGAGTCCTTGTCCTTCAGCTTTTTTCTTTAACCGGACCTTAATGAGGATTTCATCGGCGCTAACCTGCTTTGCACCTGCAGGGGGAGACCATTGACGCCATGGGAACCTGGGGAACTCGATATGTTCCCAGCCTCAAGATAAGTTCTATTTTGTGATGCCGTTATGTGGTCAGAGACATCTTGTTCTATTTTTTTAATAAATTCTTTACATTTATGTTCTGTATATTTTCTTCCCCAGTCATTCCACCTCATCATGCCTAGTGACTCACACCCTGAAGTCTCATTTCTTTCTCCGAGCTGCTGGTAGCTAGTTGACACTCTTCACCCAGTTTTCTTAGGAAAATTGGGGGAAGTAGGGTTATAAATAACTTGTCACTTAGTACGCAAGGTGAAATGAGTGTTAAAGGTAACATTTTCCATACAACATAAAACAATTCATATAAGCAGTTTCAACGTAATAGGTAATTCTACTAGGAAAAAGACCTGAAGACCACAGACGTCAAGCTAGCAGCAATATGAGTTTATTGCCTGTGTGAAAAGTGCAGTTTAGATGCAGAAAGAACACGTAATACATTATAAACAATTGCGTGATATCGAGGAATGGACACCATAATATGAATGAAGTCTTCATTTCATGAGCCCAGCTCGAATGCCTGATATTATGTTTTGAGATTAATTTTGCTCTACTTGTTGGCCTAAAAACATTAGATGACGGAAGAGTTTCACCAAGTAAGAGCATCTATAATCTATTAGATATGGGATCAAATGGCACTTAATATCAAAAATATTTGAATCTCATAATAACTTGTTATTCCAACGTTATTCTAAGATAATTACAAACTAGAAAAACATATAATGGAGATTCATCGCGGTTATATGGTCAAAGTCATGTTTTGTGGAGAAAAGGTATTCATAAAGTTTTGACTACATGCTTATGATCCTCCGTCACAATAGAAATAGTAGGGAATGTTATATTTCCAGCTCTAAGTTTATGCTAGTCTTTATTGGGTAGTTGAAATTGTAATCGTGGCAATGGTGAAAGGTTGAATATATTGTAATGCACTTACATTACTGATGAATAATTTGAGATCAGTGATATATATGCGTCCCGAGAACCTCAACTTATTTTACTGGCTCTCACAAGACTTCAGCATAATATCCTAAGCAGGATTACGCTAACTATTCACAATAACGTCAATTCTAAATTCATTTTATGATGGCTGCCGAATTTAATATTTTATTTACCAACGTCAAACGCAATACGAAAAAGCCAAAAATAAGCAAATCGTTATCCCAGCAAAAGTTAAAACATATATCTTAGGATCGATTTCATTTCGCGTATCTGTATGCACTTTCTACATCCGCTATCTGAAAACGGAAGTGAAAAAATGAAAATCTAAATTATTCAAATGACACGTATTACATTTTCGAAAGAATTTTCCGCGAATACGTTTTCATTCCGCAAGTATATTTCCGCTAACTTTTATTTTGCTTTGCTTTCTGAGGGAAATGTACATTCGGAACCAATGGCGGATTTAGGAGGCATACGTCAAGATTTCATTTCTCAGGGTGCTATGTTAATAAACAAAAATCATAGAGGTAGACGAAACATCAGTAAACATTTGAGATTGAATTATTATTAAGTTTCACGACACAATGTGAAGCGTTTCACTTTACTGAAAAGCAACTGGTTGTTTACAATGACAATCCAGTTCACTTGTTAGTAGCTGAGCGCTAGTATTAATAGATACTAAAAGGAAATTCTGACTTTACCTTATATAACTAATATTGTGTTATACTTTTTGCTGTGTTGGGCAAGACAATTTTGGTGAATTCATAGGCATTGGCATTGAGGAAAATTTTATAAAAAATCCATCCATCAAATTCACCCTCAAAAACACTCCAAGATATAAATTAAGGAATGTGTCGAGATATTTTTAATGGATTTCCTCAACCCTAAGGCGGATGTTGTGGCATGTAGCGAACATCTGTATTACCCTAAAATAAAACGCTTGATCTGAAAATAATATTATATTCTTACAGGGACTTGGTTAGTTTACTAGTAATGGATAGTCATTGTGAAGAGTCTATTTGAAAGTTTTCAAAATACAAATGTTTTGTGCATGAAACGTAACTTTTTTAATTATAATTCATACCGAAATTTTCAAATTGTAGATTTGACGCTATGACTGTGTTGATTTCGAAGTCATTAATAACATATTCTTAGGTGTCTTTATCGATTATATTTAAAATAATAAATAAAAAGTGTAGTGCAGTTGTGTAAGTGCTTAGTTTTTTTTTATCTTCTGATTATGGTGTAAACGATTAACTAGTCTTTTAATCAGGTAGAATTTACTGCACGAAGCATGAGTGCAATACTGAACAAGGAAACCACTTTTATTTATGAAACCACTGGTGAAATGCGCTATGGAAACATCAAATTGTATTGACATCTTTCTGACATTTTTGTTATCTGAGTGTATACTCAAAATTAACTGATGCACTTAGTCTAATGATTTAGAAGTCAAATACTGCTGTTGAATAATGCTGCATCATATCAATTGGCATGAAAGGGTTCATTTACATCCTGTAGTGGTAACACGTGATAAGGGACATTGTTTGTTGTTAGTTACGTAACGTATTCATAAGACATGCCAAATACGATATGATTGTACCCGTTTAAAAAATACAAGCTCAGCCCCTGACTGAGAAGCCGTATGTGTGCAACATTTACATACTGGCTCCTGGAAAGTCATGCGAAATTTCTGATTTCAGTCCCCGCTACCATACGACTGCAGGATGACGCCCCACGAGAGAAAAGAACATGCTCACCAAACTCAATTTGCTTACATGCTTACATATATACAGGTAAACAGGCAATAGAAGAAGATTGGACGCCCATCTTCTTATATAATTATTACTTTCTTTTTCAATAGTAAAGTGTCACCGCCTCACTTCACTCATATCAGTCAGATAACCTCAAAATCTATTGAATATTAGATACATATATCCATTAGAGCATATAGTAATTAAATGTAAACCACTTTGGATTGGCGATCTTCAATAATAATTTACATAACCTACTTCAAATAAACCAAAAGTTCAGAAATCTGATCTAAATCTTAAATATTTGGTGATATTTTTAAAGACATATCACTTTTGTAATTATTATTATACTTATTTGGGTAGAATGCAGTATCGTAGAAATCGTATTTTTTGCGATTATAATACCTCATCGCTTATAAGTAAGTAAGAATCGATCTAAGAAATGATATAAAATGAAATTAAACAAAAACTTTAGCTGAAAAACCGTAATAGACCCGAAGCACAAATGGAACGTTCTAGTATTGATTATAAACGATATTAACTGCTGTACATAATTATCGTTACAAGCAAATTTTTCAGCCAAGTTTTATACTTTGTGATCCTTTAAATATTGAACTGATTTTTAAAGGCAGGTCAGACTTCGAAAGGTATTTTTATCATCTTTTGATTCAGTGAAGACAATTTCTTGAATTTTGAGCGGGGGGCTTTAATAATGGCTCTCCATCTTGTAGGAAGACTATGGTGATACTTTTTTAATGACGTTTCATAGATATCGTCCATACCTAGGAACGCTTTTGGGATTTTGTTAATATCTGCTATGGCTTCAGAAAAAAATTGTTTCGAAAAACTTTAATTTCCTATTCTACGCCAATTTTCTCTGTTTTATAAGGTGAATTAGCTAATTTAGTCTTTGCTAACTTCTATTGCTATCGAGAGAGTTATTTGATAGATATTGTTTTACTCTTTACAGAGAATTTTGGGGTCGAATTTGATTTTGTTGGTAACAATGCTCGTCCTCATCGAGCAAAAAACGTCAAACCAAAACTTGATTGCCGTACTTGTGGATCCTATGCCCGAGATTGTTAGAGACGTCATCTGAATATAGGTGGCTCAATAAGATTTTGATCGATAATCCAATCAGTATTTTTCTTTGACCAACTCTAGAGTATTTGTTTCACATGAATCATTATGGTTAACAAAGTCATTGTTGGTCTAAGTTCCTAAATAAACCATTGTACATGTCTTCAGGGCGAGTTATTTATTTTGAAAGAAGAGCGATAGAAGCTGGCAAACACTAAATTAATAAATGCACATTAGAAAGCAGAGAAAATAGGTGTTGAATGGCAAATTGAAATTTTCGAATGTTTTTTTCCCGGAAATCATAGTAGCCGAAAATCCTAAAAACGTCCCGAGATAGGGCCAATGTCTATGGAAAAATATGTCCAAAAAATATCACCGTGGTCTTCCTATAAAATGGGTAGCCGGCAAATTTTTTTCAAAATGCATGACTTTGTGTTTTAGCTTGCAATTAAAGATCTCCGCTCAAATTTTAAGAAGTTATTGTCATTGTTTCAAGATATCATGAAAAGACCTTTCGAAATCTGTCCTGCTTTTTCAAATCCGTCCAGCATTGAAGAATCAAAGTTGGCTAACGGCAATCATGTGCTGCAGTTTATTTGTTGAAAGACAAACGCATTCTCGAACTATACAAAAACAAATGAAACTTGCATGGCTAAGTCGAATCATCCGTCAGGATGACTACAGCGCTATTCGTTGTTGCATCTAAAGGTGAAATATTTGAGAAAGGTACATAACCAAAATTTGGAATTTATATAATGAATAATTATGTAGATGTAGATGCTCTTATTTGGTGGAACTTTTCCATCAAGCAGATAAACAGATTGTGTACTTCACAGAATTAAATTGCTTGAAATTCCGCCACAAGCGTGCCGATTTTACACAGTATAGAAGCCTCACCTACTACAATCCCACACCATATTGCTTCCCATATTTCATTAAAAGCGGTGCAGGGGTTGTTGAGATTATGCGGTGGCCAAAAAAGATACGGACCGACGAAAATGAGCCATATGGATATTCGTGATGGAATTTGAAATTTTTTGAAGTAAAATACATCAGGAGTTGGCTATATTCAAAATGAAAGCACCATACATAAACAGCTAGATCTCAAGCCAAAATTGAAGACTTCGCAGCTCCCCCTTTGCCCAGTTGGAGTGTTAAATCTATAATGAATTACGGTTTCAATTAATCCACAATGGTCCAAACGTAAGCGGCTCTAAATCATAAGAAACTGCGGAGTCAGGTGATCACAAAGGACTGGACGGATTTGCAATTTACACAGATACCTAACGCTGAACTAGTTTTGATGGTATTACTACGATTTCTCTTTGTAGTTGAATTTCGGCACCCGGAGGGAAACTATGCATCTGGCTTCTGAATTATCAAAGGAAATCCGGAAATTGGGCGCCTGATTATTGTAAAATTTCAAAACGACCGACGCCAGTTTGCTGTGCAGTATGCTGTGTATGATATATGTCTGAAGGCGACAACCTGCAATGTCAGGGACATAAGTCATTATCCTAGACAGTAAATGGGATGACACAGATGCTTATTAAAAAGTGATAAAATGCAGGTTGTTCCTGTACTTGTCACGCAAAACGTTAAATTGAAATGCCTTAAATTTGGTCGAAATATTCTAAATGCATAGATAATGTGATTTTCATAAATCGGACATATAACAAAATTCCTCACATATCGTAGGAAAACAAGAGCACGAGAAATTTCACAAAAATACATAAGAATGACATGTGTAAAGCATGGGATCGTGACTACTGCAGAACAAAACTGTACTTTCATCTCTAGCTTCTGAACTTCTTCCCTAAGTTGTTGTAAAACTTTCATACGTTGTGGATTTCTAAAAAGGAATTCAGAGCATCATGTTTTGTTTTCTGGCAACAACTTTGTAGTGTCTTAAATCTGCGCTTATTGTGGAAATGTGAAAAACTTGAAAGGTTTTTTACAATATCAATCTAAATGACTCAATTATACTAAAATAATAACCATCTCATCATCTCGAGCTCTTTGGTGAAAAAGCAAAACGCAAAAACAGGAAATTCTTTATTAAACTGCCTTGCTCGACTTCATTTTCCAAATGAACTATTTTAATTAATTCGATTCCTTTAAAGAGGTCGGAAGCATAAATTACGCCAGTTCCACTTAATAACGAACCTCGCCAAGTAATGGAGTAACAATAATTTTGAATTCCATACTTCCCATCCCAGTTTGACTGCAAATAAAAAAATCAAGTGAAATTTGGTACAATTGAGAATGGCGTCAATAATTTGAGTGTTTCGGAATAGTTGAAATATAAAAAATATTTCAACACTTCTCAGGAAAAGCTTTTATCATCCTTTTTAGGCGAAGCAGCTTGTTGGACATATATGTCTCGTGTTCATTAGTTTCTCCGCTGAGTGTGAGACTATCAATATCAAAGATCAAACCAATCATGAAATATTTAAAATGTACTCAAAACAATATCTTCCGGCTCTCTAATTGTACTTGTTTTATTGTATTATAACTTATGTTTTCCATTGTATGTTTTATTCAACATTTACAATCCTTATAGTTTCTTTTAACTAATTATTTGTAACAAATCAGTGGTACCCGGTTGAGTTGAACAGCTACTGCTGGACATCGCCGAGGATTATTTAAATAAAGATTTATTATTATTATTATTTTCATGGAGTGCGCATAGATAAATGGTTTAAATTCAGTTTGCTATAATTACAACCGGTAGAGAATTTCTCAAAATGTAGTTGCCAATGAGAAAATCCGCAAAATCCTAACCAGAAATCGCTGTGGTGATATTTAGAATGCAGGAGTCCCGAGTTCTACCCCCACCGGTAGCAAAATATTTTTCCCGTTTTCTGGTTATCCAGTATTTGATGGATATCATTAGAGTGCCGTATAGAATATTTTATGGAAAACTCTTATTTCCATACTGGTGGGAATAGAGTAATTCCGTGAGTTCCGGTAATAGGGAGGTTGAAATACGTGGTGGCTCCAGGAGTAAAAACGCTTGAACTTAGTTGAAATGGCGCGTTGTCGTCTTAATAGCCATGCTGAAAGGACGTGCGAAATAAGACGCCAGATGTTTTGCGTGTCACATACATTTTCCAATTAATGTAAGGGCTTTTCTTACAAGACATGCTTCACGGGATTACAGAGATATACGATACTGCTCAACTAATTCTCCCGAGCTAATCCTCTGCGATGTGTCTCGGGATTAACACGGCGAATAATATAAGAAGAACTTTAAGGAGTTCTGTAAGTCAAATGAGAAAATGGATTATATATTCCTTTACAAGACGGGCAACATATCTCTTGTCGTGAAGTTTTGACTGTGGATTTGAAGTAATATAACTATGAAAGATATAACAGCCACTAAAAGGAAGAAATACCAAGGATATGCTCTCTTATCATTTATTCAAATGAAGAAAAGGTTATAAGTTTGCTGATATACTGTTCCCCTCAGAAGATCTGAGGGATACTTTTTCCTTTTCATCACATTAGGTTACATCCTTGAAATTGTACTCATAAACAATAATGCTGAGATAATTATATAATCTATATTTAGTTTGGAAGAAATTATGTAATGATGACCTTCTGGGGTATACTCAAAAAATTACTAGAACAAATGGGAGTTTCTTTGGAAACTCAAAGGACCATCAACTCGCAAGTATGATAAAATTTGAATCGCAAATTGCCCAACTTCAAACAGCGCTAAATAGAACTCAAAATCAAAGTTACTTAGGATAATTCTGAAAATAGAGAATGGAATGGAAAGCAAATAAGTGAGAAAAATTAAATATTCTTCAAATTTGTTTATTCCAACGCGAAAACACTACCTGTTCAATTTACTTGATTCAGACCAAAATAACTCCTTGTGTGGCTACATTCACGACTTTAAAAAAATGGCCGAAATCGAGGTTTTCTTGGAATAGCTTTCATAGATTTGTATCTTGCACAAAAACTCTTAATATGCGATATAATAATTTATCTGGATATATTTTTACCAGAGCTAACATTTGCGTGAGACTAATTTCCATCAAAGCCTGTCATAACTACTGTATACGAAAAAATATTGTTGCATATTTTCAACTATGAGGTGGCCAAGGCCAATTGCGTACTTTCGTGCAAAAAAACAAATATGTGTTTTTTTGGTGTAAAAACATGTACAAATGGTGTAGCTGATTGCTTAAAACAATAGTGAATTTTGTGGATTTTAGCGGTAACCTTCAATATTGGAACAGTAACAGCTAAATAGGATATATTCATACAGCTAAATCACTGTCGTTAGAAGCTGATAATAAAAACATGTTTTATGATATTTTTATGTAAAAATAAGCTTTTTACTATATTTTATAAATGTGGTGCGTACGGGGCTTGAACTTGCGTCGCCACCAGTCCGGGCCAATCCGTAAATGTCTCAATGAATCACTCACACTTCAACCGCGCATTTTACCAAGAGATCGCTACTCAGACGGTTACCAAAGCTCACTGATCAACTCATTTTCCCTAGTTGTGATTCGACTATCCCTCGTAGATTTTGGCTATAATCGGGTTTGCGGATATCTCGTCGGATGCATCTTGAACTTTCCGGCATTAATTGTTACACCGATGGACTGGCCGATAGCAGAGTACGAAACTATCCACAGTAATTAGTTCGTGAATTAGGATAGCGGGGGATTATACTTTTGGAGCTTTCACAATACTTGGTTAAGTCTCACTAGCTGTAATTAAACTTTCAACTCTGAGAGCCATATAAAAACCTCTCAATTTCTGCTCTCTCTCAACAAAATTCTAGGTACCTTTAGCGAGAAGTTTATGGAATTACTGGATTTGCTTGATATTGAAATAAAAGTATCATCTTTCGAAATTACTGTCCGACAGGATTACATAGACATGACTATACAAAACGGTAAGAGATACGAAGTCAGTTAATTTGGGGCATTTGCGTACTTACGTGAATAAGAAAGGAGCATATATGGAATGCTTTAAGAGTCAGTATATTAGTGGGGCTAGACGAAAAAAAACGGAGAAATAATAGTATTACAGATTCTAGTGCCGTATAGACAACTTATCAGAAATTAGCTCAGTAGAAGAGATATTAATATCGCGGTTCAAGATTTGAGTCGATTATTGCATTTATGTATCCAAGAGAAAAGGCGTTTTAATATCCCACTTTTATACCTATTTATTTCAATTACTGTGTATTAATTGTTATGCTCATGATAATATACCGATAAAGTGTTAGTATTACTTTGTTCTCAATTAGCGGGATAAATGCCATCAATCGTTGAAATCAGTAGTAACAACTTTTTTAACCATGCAAAATTTCAGGATGGAGCTTACAGGAAAATAAATGGTTTTGATGGAGGACGAAATGCAAAATTTATTTGAAGATGAAGAAACCAACAACTCGTATTACGCATAGTGGTGTGGGGAGTAAAACAAACAAAAATATCTTTCAGATGAGTCGTCAATGTTGTGCAAATTCACTTTTCAAATGCAAAAATTCAAAATAAATAACACGAAAACACAGAAGAGTTTAACAAAATTCTCAGCGAAGAGTTTCACTTTTATTAAAATCACTGTTGATACACCTCTAGATCATCACAAAAAGATACGGGGTAGATTGTGCTATTAAACAGTAGTATAAAATGATAACTAAATAAGCTTTTAGAAGGAGAAGTGATTTAAAAAATCTATTGTATTATTAAGAAGATATGACGTGCTTCTTAGTATATGTATTAGTTACCAATAATACATGTATACCAACTGAGGTCAAGCACCCTACCACACTTTAGGATATTTTTTTGATAGATACTGACTTTACTGTATTTCTATCGCTGTTGAACAAAATCTCAAAAATAAAAAAATATTTTAACTTCTAGTTGCTTTTAAAGCTAGGTTTTTAGCTTTCTGATATCATTTTTAATCCTATCAACAGATTGTTATTGTTTATAGCACTCTTCAGTGAAGTTTTTCCATTTTTATCCATGAAATCCAATAAATTCCGTTATCAAGCAAAATGATATGTCCATTGCTGGTAAGCGCAGCGCAATGGATTGGCAACATCCTAATGCTACCGATAGTATTAGCAGCTTCACATATATCTTTATTTCTACTTTATTATAAGTAGCAATAGCTTGAGCCAATGGAGTGAAATACAGTCCACACTTTAAACTAACCAAACACATTACGAACATTGCATAAGAAGTTGAATAACTTCAGTGCGGATATCCTCCTTGCCACTATATTCAAACCTCCTTTCTATAGAATTTATACATCTCTTCATATTTGTTTCTTGCTTCATTTTCGAAAAGCGTCTTGGCGGCATCTGTGCTCTATAAATACCTGAACACCCGAGAATTTTCGATTCCTATAAGGTACAAAATTTTCTCGACATATTATGGATGGTACAGGTTTAACCTGTAAAATTTCATCCTTTCTCCTGATGCAAATTAGGACAAAGTTATTAAATTACGAGACGTCATGAAGTCGATGGAAATTACGTTAAAGCATTCCATTACATTGATAACCATATACATACATATACTCCAAGCTAATATAAAATCATGTTAAGGTCTCTTTGGTAGAAAAGACTTGACCTGGAGAACGTTCAATGCATATCTGCGTTGCTATCTTACGAAGGATTCTTTTTGAAGGACCACTACTAAACACGAGGACGCACATACGCTCCGGGATATCTCAAAACAAATCTCCCACTGCCTCTTTGATGTAACGCTGCTATGACGATACGAGTATTCCATGTGCCGACCTCGTTTTTTAATTTAATAGGTTTAACTATATCTTCCATATTCCATTAACTTCAAATAGACGCAGACGGTTTATCTCGAGCAACACAACGTTCATTAAAAGAAATCCCCTATCATCCAACGAGTAAATGGATTTTCTTTGAAAGAAAAGTCGAACAAACAACGAATTCATTTCGCTCCCACTGTTTCCCGGCAGCCGCGCTAAGTCAGCTTTTGAGTACCATAGACGTTCTTGACATATTTATAACGAAGTGTTCCGCTTTTCTTTGTATTTGTGGGGTTTTGCTCCAGTTAACCTTCAGCAGGGTTTGGAACGACGTATGAAAAAAGCTGTAGTTCTAAGCATCTATTTTATTGAATCGTTTCGGGATGAGCAAATGTAGTGCTCACCACCAATAAAGGTCAATGGAAAAACTCAAATCGAAGAAGAACTGAAAAACGAATTCAACAACCGTCTTATAAAAATTCTGAAAACAAAACTTAACTCTAGAAATCTTACCAAAGCTATCAACAGATTTGCAATTACCGGTCCTCACGTACTCCTTTGCAGAGCAATAGCTCGGGTACTGACTTGGTATAGCCCGTCATACACCGCAAACTTCCGAGAAGACTGAAGATAATAATAATAATAGCTGAAATCAATTACAGGTTCACTGAATCACCCACTCTCACAATGCCGCTCTGGGCTTGCTTTATGAGTGAAAAAAGATATCAGGAAACACATTTTGTGAATGTCTCTTAGTTCTATCACCAAAACAGTACTGGCATTTATGTTATGTTTAACTGTACTGATATTTTGGATACAGATATGAAGTGCCATTCATAGATTAACTGTTTTTGGTGTACCGTGGCAAACGTCATTCAGTAGTCATGTGTTTTAGTTAATCTCCAGGAGAAATATGAATCAAAGTAATAAAATTTCATATAAAAAATGACCAGGGAGACCTCGTAAACATATATTGACATGGTTTCGTGCATTATTAAAGAGTATAATAGAATGAAACCTAATGAAGCTTCCACTGTCAACTATGGTATTTTTTAATTTCATGGTATGGTTATTTTAAAATTTAATATTGCTAAAGAATCAAAAGCATACGCGCTACTGTTCATACAACACGTGGCCTGATAGAGACATACAGTAACATACACGCGTCATGTGAACAAATAATTTAGTCAGTGCTTGGTGGCCTACAGTGGAGATGAAATACTTTCTATATCTTGGTTAATAATTGGTTTATTTACTACTTTCAGATATATATTACCAACTTCAGCCATAATGCTTACATACGCCTAGAAAGCAGTTTCCGATGTGAATTGGGGATGGAAGGGCGAATGTAGTAAAGCTATTACTAAATAATTTACATAATCATTAGGATATAGGCTTCCATAACTATTTATAAAGGTCTCAGGGATGCATATCAATGAGACCTAGTTTGATTATGAAACGAATAGAGGTGTACGTTCTGATCTCTGTTGAATATTCATAAGCTTCATGTACTATCTAAGATGAAATGGGTGGTGATATGTGTGTATTCATTGTAATATATTTCATTTTGAAAGAATGCTATGTTAGTTACCTGGTAGCTGTGAGCGTTATAATCTGCAATAGTGGAAGGGAGAGTTACACGCTTTGAGCTAGATTCATATAAGACATAGGGTGATGAGTTTTGTGTTTGTAAGCTCAGAAATAGATATTTGAAGGAATGGGATTTCTTAATTGAGTTAAAAGCATTGTATTGGTAAGATTTATGGATCAACTGAACAATATGTAACGGTTAGATTGTGCTAGATGATATGTCAAGACTGGCAAACCCCATTGAAGGAAACATACACGAGAGGAATTTTGATGGACGTGACTGCGCCTCCAACTGAAGAATACAGTGACATCTCGCACATATCCCTCTTTTGTGGGTTACGGCTTAGACGTTCTCCAGTAACCACTAGTTAAAATAGTTTCTACGCCACCTGTTATCTGTCCTGTCTGAGGAACTAATGACTGTGTGAGCTTACTCTGTTGATGTGTGGTTAGCAGATCCTCCAGATTATCCTCTATAAATTAATTGGTGGAGCTCAAAACATTCTAAATCTTACCTTCCACGTTTGATGCATTTATATATAATTTTGAGGAAACAAAAAGGTTCTATGGGGCTAGTGCTTGTCATTTATTGAGAATACTTTTCTTAGCACAATGATAACAAACTTCCAAAACATCAAAGCTGACGACATGGACAAGGAAAAAAGCAATAGTGAATCAAGTGGCGCTGCAAACTTTCTACCAATCTTATACTGAAGTATTGCTTCCACCCTATATCTGAAGATTACAGAATGAAGTGATCTTGTAGATTCCAATGGAACCAAGTTCATCAACGAATTATATCTTTTTTAGTCACCCTGACAGAATCTGCTTGGCTGCAACGTAGTATTTAAGTACGGAGTCATGTAAATTATTTTAATTGCTCTCTTGGAGAGATTCGTTAACTATTTATGCACGGAATGCACTCGAAGCACGCAGTCGGAGATGGAGGCTGAATCTTAATTGATTATTAAATTAAATCTGGCATTGTTTTCGCAAGGGCGCCTCAACTTCCTTCCGAATACTGTAGACGTTAAGATGAATGCATTTAAACGGATGATATATCCTCAAATTGGCCTATAAATCAAGCAATTAAAGCTAGTGCCAGCATAGTTTCAAATTTCAATTAAAGGCGAACTCTAGCCTCTGGCGCGATATCCAAGAATATGCAAATTCCCATAGACCGTGATATGCAATGCGGGGTTGACTAAGGAGAAACAATGCCTATGGAGCTGCCAAAGCCGTCTATGTGAGACGTCAAAGTTTTCACGCAGCGTGCTGACCATTTGATCGATTTTGTAAACGCATCAGAGAACTACAGCATTTTATTTGTGTAACGTTCACACAATTTAAACGTGATGGATGAGTTATCAAGTTACATCATAACGTTCCTGCAAAATAAACCTATGCCGTGGTTTAGTTGGATTAATCTAGAAGCTCACACGAGTGTTTATCAAATACCTTAGAAGGCAGGAAATATTAACCTTTTCTGACGGGGTTGTTCACTAAGTACATCAGCTATAACGTGTAATAGTAATTATTTTCATCTCAAAATGACTACCTTAATATTATTTCAGCGCTTACGCCTTTTTGGGAAAATAAACGTCAAAGTGGGGTAATCCGCCATTCTCCATGCTAAATTTGTATATACCATAGTACCACTAAGTCACTTCCATAGTAAACATTTCCAGAAACTATGTGCAGAGTTCGTATCAGATAAAAACTTGTGTTTCCGCGCTTCGGAGGATCACAGATATCTCTGTTTGATAACATTGTTTTTATATATTGTCTATCTGTGTACGAGTAGATGAGGTCCGGCTGAGCAAAAATTTAAAATGTGGTACTGTCAAATGTTCATTAATACAGTGAAGGTTATAAAAATGTACTTTACTAAGCTTTGCTCCGTAATATAAATAATTAAAGGCCTGCGTTTATGGCTTGTAGCGAAGATAAGATTAAATATGATCAACATAAAAATATTTCAAAGTGGACATTTAATCTGAATGGAAATTTTAGTGCCAGACATTTGATACGACACACTACTGGGAACAGAAGTTTTCCAGGAGACTGGGTGTAATCAAGACGTTGGAGAATGTAATAATTGAAATCTACAAGTCAATAAAGTCAAACTTGTGGAATATTCTGGCAGCGGCGAGTGCAGCTACGCTACAGGTAGTGAGCTTTTGAATGAATAGGAGAGATAGCAAAACAATATGAGCGTGGATATTATCAAATCACAAAAATCAGGTTATCCAAAAATAAATAGGAAATCTTTGCTATAAAAATTGTGCGAACGCAAGCCATTCGTTTAAAGAGTCAGAAGGAAATGATTGATTAATTTCACTTCAAACGTTATGTTTCTGACCACCATCGTCGATCTCATTGTCGATCTCCTTCTGGGAGATTCACATTGTCTACAAACATCACACGTTTCGGAATTGTGGTAGCAACATGGAAAAATGGAGTTGTATAACCGGATTGTCAATATTGTTCTCATAAAGGGCAAGTGAACAACAGCTGAATCCGGTGGCATCTTACATACCTTTTTTTTTAAAGGTGATGTACAGTGGGTATTGTGTAGATCTTCAATCACTTAGAAATTGGTAAAGAACTCCTTTCAGGCTATAAAATAGTCAACTCATCCTGATCATGCATCGACTTCCGTCAGAGATTGAATATGTTACCAACATCTATATCTGTGATTGTACTCACCAACAGTTGGGCGGTCGCGTAAACAAGCCCATAGGGCAGGTTCAAAATAATTAATCAAATAGTAAACAATTATCCCTTTTTTAGACAACGCGACAGCATCGACTAAACCAACTTTGTCCAAGTGTTGTTACAAGTGGCGCTGCCCATTAGCATCTTTACAAAGTCAAATGGCCCTAACAAGTTGAAGTGCCTAATAGCAGCGACAGATAAGCCCTACGACATAAATAAAAAACGTTTTTCAGATTTCCGTGACGTTCCTTGATCTTCATCAACAAAAGTTTCATAAAGCATCCTTGGAAATATAAACGATTAATGGAATGAAAATGAGCATCATAATATTGTGTCCATTTAATCAAGTAATGCAGGTTTATCTTATAAAAAAAAATTAGAAAATTTTTTATTTGTAGGTTGTAGCTTGTCTGATTGATTGCAATTTTCTATCATTTTGACTAAAATTGTGGAAAAGTGCCAAGAACTCCATAGATAAAAGGCAAAACATTTATGATGCTACGATACTAAGTAGCAACTCCAGACCATTCAATTGCTCATAATGGATGCCCAGCCTACATGTAATCTGAATCTAATGGTAGAGTTATTATCTTCAGCTCGTATTCTATCGTTTTCATGCAGCATTTGTTTGAAATATTTAGATTTGGTTGATAGATGAACCATGTCCTAGAATAAAATAATTAAAAATTCAGGAGTTTTCCAACCTTATGTTCCTTTTAACTGATCTAATGTCTTTGAAATAGATCATATGCATCATGTAATTGACCTCCTTGTTGTATATTATTAGAATATTTATTTATTCATTAGAAAAATATAGTGGTTCTCGAGACTTCATTGGTATTGACGTCAATCCTGAAACGTCCAACACATGTCCACATGAGCAAAAAAATCCAAGCACAAAATAACAAGAACGTTAAATTCAGAAGCGTCTGTCAACTTCGTATTATATTTATGCTAATGTTACATGCAACCTGGAAGGCCACCATTGAATAATTTCACAGTCTCATAACTCTGGAGGCTTTTTAAAATTCACGAAAAACCCCTCGAAGAGCAATTCTTAACCCATTTTTCTTTCCGCAAGGAACATGTACCCGATAAACTAGAAAATCCAACCCGTCACACTAATCTTCTATCATCCACAAAAAATCCTAACCCCAAAATCACTCATCCATTAACTGCAGACGTGATAAGCAATTTTAATTTCACTCAAAGAAAACGGAAGCGAGGGAGAAGGAAAATGACACTAATTTATACAACTTAGCATTCGTTTACCGAGAGCTCAAGGAGGTAAGTTTAGATTCGGAGAGCGAAGGAATCCCTTGAACGCATATTTACGTTGTTCACGATGCCGTAATAGTCCTGTTGATGTGGGATTTTAGGAATTTTCCTGGCGAAATAAAGTACGTCTGCCTGTGTTTTCGGGGTGAGGAATGAATAATTTATTGGAAGTCCTATAAAGGGTCCTTTTTTCAAAATGTAGGTCTATTGTCAGACAAAATTCATATTTCAAAATATGCACAAATCGGTAACTCTTACGCATCATTAGGAGAGATATGCTTTATATTCAGGAAAAATTTCATATAGTGATAGATAGTTACGTATTTCCTAGTTACTCCTTGAATGAGGAATTATGCAGCTTGATATTATACAATCCGTCTAGTGGATGCGTCTTGCCTCACAAACGATCTCCACATTCTAAAACATCGAAGCAGGGGGCTGATCTGTCCTTATTCTATTGACATTATCATGGCAGATGTTTGACCGAATTGTCTCGCATAATAACACCAAGAGTCTCCAGTACAGCAAAGACAAGAGGAGCTCAATGAGCACATCCTCACCAGGCTGGACTTCCAACGCCTCGAATAAGCTTCCTATGAATCTTTCTTTTGGAAAACCTCGGCGTTGTGGAATGAGCTTACAGGGACCTTGTTCCCGATGGTTACAATCTGGATAAACATTTATTCTTACACAGCGCTTATGAGGCGCGATATACTATCTTTAAGGGAGGTTACCTATGAAAAAGTCTTGATTTATTGGTTGCATCGAACTTATAGTGAAGTTATAGTTAATAATCGTTCTTGTGCTCATGTGATAGTAATGATCCATTTAAAATCCCTACCTCCGACGAGAACTCATTTAATTCTCCTATACTTCCTGTAAAGAATGTAAGCTAATAGAAATCCTTGTTTATTCCGTCGATAGGTTGTGTTTAAAGTGTTGTGACGTCGAATGGTACGGTAATACCTGCTCCATCAATAAACAGCTTCCTCACTGGTGCATAGGAATCTCACTGCATGCCTATTTAACTTGGTAGCTTGAACTTTGTTGCTGGGCTGCATAATACATTAAAGATTTATAACATCACAGAATTGGGGAAAAATTTTATGTTTCAATGTTGAAGTCTAGTGTTTACTACTTCTTGTTCATAGAACAAAAGGGGGACTATTCAGTATACAATTTTTGAAGGCAACAGTATTCAATCAAGAACGAAAGATCCTGTATACCTTAAGATCCGAAATAATTTCAGTTGTTTAAGTTAGCCTGCATGTATGAAATCAAACGTGCTATCATCCAATGTCCCAATTCTAGATATTATTCATTACACATTAGGTGATATTGAATCCCTTGGGGGCGTCAAAGCTTTGCCATGATACGTATGGTATTTGTTGTGCATAGTGCTGTTCCAGCGACATAACTTGTCAAAAATTCGATGAATATTGCTATTGACAAATCTTTAATTCCTGTGAAACCTGATGTAAAGTTAATGGAATGTAGGAAGGTCGCACCCCAACCCCGCTCCACAGCCTCCTTGATACTAAAATATATAAAAGTTTCATCAAATCAATATTTGTGCACGATCGAACAGATTGCCGATCCAAGGTTTGAAATTACTGTTGATTAGCTTTGCAAGAAAGCAAAAGCATTTGGATTTTATTGTCTTCCTTTTTCTACTATTCAAGAATGAAGTTCCCAATTTTTTCGTTTGCGCTTTACTTTACGCATGGTCGTTTAGAAGTCTCGTAGATTTTTTTCCCGATTTTGAAACAGGTTGTGAAGTATGTTGGATGAGGTATCATTCCAAGGTCAATTTTAAAAAGAACACCAGAATCAAGTTAAAATTTACCCTTAGTTTTGAGTCACTTCTTATGTTCGAGAGTTTACCATCTACAAAACAAGATATTCATATCTATTATATATCAGTATATTTCAAATATCTACTATGAGCTTAATAATAAGTCACAATCTTCTTTCTTCTCTCTTCTTCTCTTTGATTAAGAACTGAAAAAATGCTTGACGATATATTGAAGCTGGGGTAAATCATGTATTAGGGTTTATTCGAGTATATTCAAAAGATCTACTTTGAGTTAAATAATACGTCACAATCCAATGTCTATTCTGTTTCCCATGAGCGATTTTTTTATTGAGAATTAAGAAAATACTGCTGACGATACATTAAAGCTGGGGTTAATTATGTATTGGGTATTATCCCAGTATATTTAAAAGATCTACTATGAGTTAAGTAATACTTCACTATCCAATGCCTATTCTGTTTCCCATGAGCGATTTTTAGATAGAGAACTAAAAATATACTGATGACGATATATTAAAGCTGGAGTAAATAATGGAATCAAACCCACAAGACAACAGGGAGTATTGTAATGGCACGGAATCGAATTTAAACATACTATGGTCTTTCGGATGATTCATATTTAGGGCATATATGTACATATATTACATGTCTAGATAATATATCGAAGGCTTTTATTTGGGTATAGCATGAGAAACTTCTTATCAAGTTTTCTGTCTCTAGGCTGTCCAGATCTATGTCAGTGTGTAGAGAGCTTTCTCAGGTCCGATCTCTATATGTGGTGGTCGATGGATGTGTTTAGTTACCATCAACGCTGGCGTTTCACAGGAATTTGTACTTGAATTTCTCCAGCGCTCCTTTGATGTACATCACGGACCTATTAGAAATTACATCCACTTCAATATACAGCTGTGCAGGTGACAGCTGTGCAGGTGACAGCACCCTTGTTTTTTCTGCATAAACCAGGCAAATCACACGAGATATTACATCAACGGGAGTAACATATTCAGATTAATGAGGACCTCGAAAGGATAGTCGAATGGATATTTACAAATAGAAACCAGTTTAATGCATAGTACACTCAGGTAACAAAAAAAGATCAACAATTATATTTTTTGGTAGGATCATGTTACTAGCATACCTAGGTCGACGTTCCTGAAGTTCTCTTCCGTTTTAGAAAATCGTATTCACCGAAACACTAATGTTACTGTATAAGTCTCAGATTAACTTTTTGGAGAAGTGGGGCTCATTTGTTTCTATTTTATAGATATTATCATGGGATATGTTCGACCGAGTCGCCTTGCATAATGACACCACCAAGAGTTGCCATTACAGTAAACTCTGGAGGAGCCCTACAGGCGCATCCTCAACCAGGACGAATTTTTAAGGCCACGAACAAGCCTCTTACAAAAGTCATTCTTCTGGAGAATCCCGGAATTGTGGAGCGACCTGCCGGGGAGTTTTTTCCACGAAGGTTACAATCTACAGCGCTTTAAGCTCAATGTGAATAGATATTTATCCGCGCGTAGCGCTTCTGGAGCATAATATGTTTTATATCTTTGCGAGAGGTTATCTTTAAAAAAAGTGAGTCCCCGTACTTGTTATAGATGGATGGTTATTGACAAATTTAATTTCAGAGCATAAAAATTATTCTATTTTGGATAATTTAACTATATATGGGTAAATTTAAACCATAATTTTTTTTACAATCGGTACAGATTTTTAAAGCGTAGTTAACTGTTTTTGGAAAAAAGGTAATTTGTTTCAATTTTATTTTATAGTAACTGTTATAATATAGATTACTGCATTTTAGCCGAATAACAATAATAGATAAAAACAAAAGTACTACTTAGCCTCACAAATAAATGGTGTTAAGTACCTTGACTTCTCATTTTATTCGCAGTGGTAGAAGTTTGTTGGATTTTTTCATCGTATTTCTAATATTCTATTAACTGGTGATCCAAGTTACATCTTTGAGTATGCTCAACCATGTAGATAAAAAGTTAAAATCAACACACAGTTTCACAAATAAAAAAAAAATTTGTGAAACTGTGCGTAAATTAAACAACTCTTTATCTACATGATGGAAAAGTTTCACCAAGTAAGAGCATCTACAATCTATATGCATAACCAGCCAGTCTCTTATAGGTAAAATTAATCATTTAGACCTTGTCACCTAGACTAAAACATAACCTTCATCAGACGTGTGCGCTGCTGGCTAAAATCTTCTCAATCATTCATCCTGCTTCATCCAGATGAAAAGGAATCTGTATGCTTAGGGTTATAAGTTATGTAAACGTTCGGAATATTGTATATTATCTCGTTGATTGCATTAATATTTATGGAATTATAGTAAAATCTTATGCCAATAATTAGTAGATTAGCTAATTAGTAATACGCAGATCGCTACGTATCACATATCAAAAGAAGGATCTACCTATTGTTATGCTCTTTGAGTAAACATTAGCCTGGAGTATTTTTGGCCAATATATAAAAACTAATAATACTGTTACTAAGCATATCAATGAGTACAACCGTTCTCTTCCATAAAGATATGATTACATAACAGTAGCATTCTAGAATATCAGAAAAGTATTGCTAATTAGTAATACAATATATAATATAATTGTTACTTCAAATTTTGTAAGAATTTTGGATGGAGTATGAGTACCACATTATCTTAAACTTGCAAACAGAACTTACTTTTTTGGTTTAAAAAAGGACATCAAGAAGCTATTAACTTTTTATTTGCAAACATTTATATATTATTAGGATAATCAGCTATACATACATTTATAAAATATAGGTTTAAATTTACGCAATCATATTTTCGTGGATAATTTTCTATTGATGGGAAATATTATATGTATTTTATTGTGAGAGAATGATATTTTGTATTTATGGAACTTTCCAAATGTCGTTTCCAATGCTAAACTGGTCGAAAACGACCTCTCAACTGTAGCAGTGGTCATTGGTACAGTGGATAAAATGGTCGGTACATGATTTATTATTGGGAAACATTTTTTGTTACATATTTCAAGGACCCTGAGTGTTTCAAGGTTGGTTTCCTTTGAAACTTGATTGCTCCACATATAGTATTCACCTTGGAGAGCTGACACTGAATATTCTTCATCAAGAATGATCGATAAGGCTTGTAGCTCAGTAGCTTTGTCAGGTGATGCAAACCCTAGTAGAAGGGCTTTTAATGCTGACAATACTGTCGTTGGAGTCCAGAGGCGGTGTTGCAAATTAACTATCAGCTGGTAAAAAATTTGCGACTCTGAAGCGGCATTATATGTTTATGAATTGGCCCAATAAATCCGTGTTAAACATATTACTATTTATGTCAAAAAAGAGGAATTAAAAATTTTATTGTGTATTTTGTGTCTTTTGCAAATCGGACGAGTGGCCCTGTTGGTTCTCTCTGGTCTGTTGTGGTTCAAACATGAATCATCAACAACCGCAGAACAGAATTGTGTGAAATACATCCGAACGTGCTTATTTGTTCGATAATAATCATTGTTTGTCATTAGTGCGACGCGCCTTTAATTATAGCTTCGATGCAAATTATATATTTCGCTGCACTAGTAAATGTAGTTATTGCACACTAACTATTTTATTTCGTAATCTACAAATGAATAACAAAATTGGTAATTAAAGTAGCAATCGCTTTGGATATTAGCATTTGTCCTTCTACTGTATTCCTGAAGATTGGATTTTTATATGTGTCAAAGCGTTTGTAGCCCTTATCATGCAATTTATACCAGGGTTTGATAATGTACTGCGATATACTGTAGGATCGTAGTAGGTAATTGCGTGACCTTTTTAGAATTTGGTGCATTGTCGTCAGAACACATATAAGGACAAGTGAAAAATATATGAAATTGTTCCTTATTTTTTTATGTTTTCTAACTTTGCATTTTTTGCGCATGGATTTTACGGAATAACGAATTCTGAAAAAAACTTGTACGTTACTCACGCTCTTGGTGATTTTTGTATCGTAGTTGCAAAAGCTTCAGGGGATGTTTCTCATGTGGGTCCATTTTGAGGCCACCTATCGTAATTACATGTCGGTTTGCTTATTGCTGATTAATTTTATGGTCCACATGCGAGGTAGGTCTTGTTATCACCAAATTGTTCGAATTGAGATTCTACATTATATGATATATCCGTCACAAACCTGCTAGTTACGTATTTTCATTGGAATTTAGATTTACATCCACTGTATTGGCAAGAAGATTGACTTGGTAACCGCCATACTCTTTCTTGCTTGGAAACTTTAGGCAACTGTGATCGAGCGAGATATGGTTTAAATTTTGTATAAAATGTCACATTTTCAATGTAACATTGTTTCAGCAGGTCTGTGACTAAGAGTTCTATTTATTTAATGTAAAACTGGTGTCTAGATGATTGCTCAGCACGTGCAATGCGAAAATTACGCTATGATAACTAATGGCAAGCAAGTATAAATATAATTGGTAAAAGGCTTAAAAACATATTCTTGACTGTTCTACAAATGAGCAGGAACATGTGACATAAGAGTATAATGTAGTTACAATGATGTAGATTGTAGATGCTCTTACTTATACGAAGCATGTATGTCTATAGCAGGCTTTATGTATAGTGGAGAGCATACACTTAATTTAAAGCATGTATGGTTTCCACTATACAAGATACCTACTATTGACATGCGTCTTTAGCCTAGATTCGTCAGTATAGCCAGGTCGCCTGACTGTATATATATATATATATATATATATATATACTAATTAAGGTAAGGGTTACAGTTATCTTCAAGTTTCCTGTGTTTCCGATCACTTTCAAAGATGATGAACATCAATTTTGGAGAGCTTAATAGTTTTTAACAGTGACCACATATTTTTTTTGTAGGTTGTACATGCTCTTACTTGGTGAAACTCTTCCATCATGTAGATGAAAAGTTGTGTGATTTACACACAGTATCACAATTTTTTTCTATTTAGTAATGTGTAATTTCATGACACTATAAGAACAAAAGAGAAATGGTATTTTTACAGTTTTATTCACACTGAACTCCCATATCCAGCATACTTTAAAATATTGGCACCAGCCATCACTCAAAGCATTTTAGCTGCTACTCCATGTGCCTTAAATTGATGAACGTGCTATATATCTCGAACAACTGTTATTCTTTTCTTCCAGGAGTTGTTTTCGTGTGAACGATTATTAACGATGACCCGTCGTTTTTTTTCAACGATATTTTGCCGAGTAAGACGTCCGGAAAAAGCAGGGGTGCTGAGCTGCCATTCAGTCTCCAAGAGCCGTTAGTCCTGTCAAGCGGAATATCTGTTGAGCCTGAAAATATCGATACCTAGGTAAACTACTAATAGTGATATTAATTGTAAACGTTTGTTTACCATTAATAATAATCAGTGTCATTACATTCATTTGTAATGAACAGGTACTGTTGTTGTTGATAACTATTATGTAAGTGTTAACAATATAAATACTGATTTCTGTGAGGTTCATATTTAGTAGATTGCTAGTTTACTTTCCAATAATTTGAAACTACTTCATGCGTGTGTTAACAAGTAATACTTCTTTGGCAACTATTATTAGTTAATACAAAGTCATTTCACACATTTGATTCAGTTCAGCAGATGAAACAAACAGCAAACAATTATACTGATCTACCCGATAGAAATTCCAGATGCGTTTAGATGCTATGCCATACTGTATGTACTTGAGGACCCAATACTTCAGTATATTAGCGCGTCTGAAAAAAATGTATCAGTGCTTTTCTTGGTTTGGCTCCTATTAAGACATCTCTTGCTTTGTGAGATCCAGCAAAATAATTTGTCACATCACAGGCAAAGCCGCAGGGGTTCAAATACGGTAAGTATTTAGAGAGTGAAAACATCATATACCATATAGACAGTAGATGCTCTCACTCGGTGAAAATATTATATCTTCCATCCTTACAATAATATTGTGTGATTTTTTTACAAGCTCTCACAAATAAAAAAAGTTATTTATGACTGTCAGACTGTCAAAATTTTGAAAACATTATTTTTACTTTGGTTTATAAATTAATCACCTTATTTCAATGCCATGGTATTTGCATAAGTGTGGGAAACGTACTTTACTGAAAAAACCTACAGAAATATAGCCTTCATCAAAGTAACATCTCAAATCTTGGACTATATTTTGATGCACAAATAGGTTTGAGATTTTGTATAGATAAAAGTGTTTCGTATACCCTGTAATGTAATATTTCAGATACACACTTTCCACTTGCATTATTGTCGAATTCATACTGGGAAAATGGCATGTCTCTACTCCAAAAGTATCTGGATACATTTTCTAAGATGAGAGACCAATGAAACACAGAGCAATGCCAAACGCAAAGACAACAAAATTTATTGAGAACTTACGACTCACCCCTAGGTTTTGATAACATGAATCTTCTATTTAAGCATGATAGAGTAAACTGTATCACAGTATACTAAAATTTATATAATATGATGTAACGTCTGGAACATACCCTGTGGTTGTAATAAAACCACATGCCATTGTCAAATAGCTTTACTACCATTTCAAGTGCCTCGCCAGCTTTTATCAAAGTAAAAAATATGAATTATTGAATTTTGGATGACTTTGGTATGATCTATAATCGAAGGCTAGGATACAGATGATGCCTTTGCGTTGTTGAAAAATCTATAACATATAATATAACGCACCACCATATCAGAAACACAATGCTATCTGAGATAAAACAAAACATACACAAACACCAATGCATCCAATACAAATACCTCATTTGGATTATATCAGGTCAATGAATGTACCACAGGGAACACTGATAAACAACATACGACCCATCTCTATTTATGGAGAACTTTGATTAGATCCTTCGCTGAAGGTATACTCAACAAACTGGGCCAAAATCTACTGCGGAATCAAAAATAAAATCATTATTCAACTTTATTAAGGCCAGTAATTTGACGTTTTTGTTATCATCTATATGTAGTATGGAACATTTCCCATATTTTACTTTATGCTCTGTTTCTCAATCGTGTTCACGAGTACTGATTTTGAAGTTTCTGCTTTAAATATATTTTTTCTTTGTTCTTTTATTTGACACTTGGCGATCATTCTGGCTATCGTGATCTTATTCACGGCTGCTCTAAAAAGCCCGGTGGTTGTCAGAGAGAACCATGTTCACAGATTCAGCCAAGAGATCCTTCTGCGGCCTGGACCACGTTTACTTGGGATTTTCCCTTGCAGTATTTGCTGCAGTAGACTTCTTCGTTACGCATTATATGACCCAGGTATTCTAACTTGCGTGTTTTTATGGTGGTTATTACCTCCGTGGTTTTCTTCATTCTTCGGAGGACTTCTTTGTTGGTCACGTGGTCCACCCAAGAGATCCTCAAGATTCTGCGATATAGCCACATCTCAAATGCTGTCAGCTTCTTCATGGTGGCTTCAGTCAAAGTCCATGATTCTGTTCCATAGAGTAAGACAGAGAAGACATAGCAGCGGAGGAGTCGCAGCTTGGTCGTCATTGACAAGGAATGTCATTTAAAAACTGATGACATTTTAACAAATACAGCCCTTGCCATTTCTATGCGGTATCTTATTACAAGATACATATGAATATTGAAAATAGCCATTTCGTCATCACTCAACTTTATTTACGCACACTTTGATCTTCTCATGACGTGTAAACATCTGTTAACGATTCTTTCAGTACCTTCATAAGTTTTTTAGTATGGATGAAGCGTTAGACATTGGCTTAAAATCAACGCTAACCTTGAGTATGTTTAATCCTTGGCTAATCTCACTCGGCTATAAGCTGTTTCCAAAATTTAATGGAACCTAGAGCGTGATCAGGAAATACGTGTATGACAAAGGGAAGAAAGTATAATGAAATTCAGAAAATGGAGTGCTCAAGTAATTGGAAATTCAATGAAAAAACAGGAGCCCAGCAAAATTCTTTGTAGTTAGTGATGTACCAAGCATGTTAAGTCTCAAGACAGAAAATGGAGTTGAATATATGAACATTGTACTTTTATCCATTCATGTAAGACTGCTCGAAAGTTGTGCACCAATTTTTAGATGCTACTACAACTTGCGAACACGTTTTTCATACAATGCTGCTATCCTGTACAACTTTCTGCTTTAAAAAATCATTTTAATCAAGAAATTAAACATTTTTAATTAATCTTGTAACCATCAATGCTTCCTTCAATAGTATAATACTGGTAATGAAATTACTTCAATTTATTTAATATACGATATATGTGAAGTTCCAGTAGTAAATGTAAGGGTAGCAGTACCTGTACATGCGATTTAATAGAGAAGATTTTCCTTGAAGTAGCTCTTGAACTGTTCATTGTGATTGTGAATATATGGTAATTACGTCTACTTCAGAGTTATATTCCACTCAAATCATTCTTCACCTGTTCCATTTGAATCCTCTCTCTGAAAGAATTCTGGATATTCATTGAATAATTCAGGGATTGAATTACAAATATAATTTAATAAGCTACAACATGCAAGGGAATCATCTATTGATACTTCTACTATAACAGTAGGTACCACGAGAGGAAGGCTTACTCCGTCAAGTTAATGCTGAGGGTATGACAAGGTAATTTTCAACAAATATATAGGTATGACTGAACAGAATACAGCAAAAAATTATATACCTACCTGTCTCATCCATTTTATGTCTCTTCCCCCTCTCATATTCTCTTGCTCTCTTGAAGCGATAAATACACACTTTATTCACAGACAATTGAACATGTTTTTAGGAAATAAAAGGGAAAGTCAATTCGGGAAAAGGTGTCACTTAATTTTATTTTTAAGACAGACAAAGGAGTATATTTTTGGAACTTGATTTTCTAGATTTCGCTAGCAGACCGTGGACGTTAAATTTATAGAGCTATAAAAGTGAGAAAGGTAAAGTGAGGCAACGGATTTATGCAAAGATAAAAAAGTCTGTTAAATATAGTCAGACACCCCTGCGTGTTTTATCGATAAACTACAGATAGTTAATATGAAAGCAGCAGTAGTGAAAAGATACTTTGTTTATATATGTCCTTTAAGGTATATACATACTGCACCTGAACCTTAGAGCCCAAAAATGATACTTTTTTCGGATCTCGATACGACCATTTTTCACTATTCCAAAGGTTATCAAAAAAAATCGTATATACTTCCCAAACCTTATATTCTTTCAATACTATAGTTGATAAGACAATAACTACTGCGTGAGGAGAAATGAAATTAGATTATTATCCGTTTTTGATTATCTCAATTTTTTTTGCTAAGCCAGAACAAATTATTTTGGAATCTCTAAACATATTTCTGTATAAGAAACAAAAATCAAAATCACACGCAAAGGAAATATGGAGATATTTAATTTATTTTTCATATGGGTGTACCAGGCGGACAGACATACAGACAGATAGACAGACCGATCGATATCAGTGACTCAGATTTTCATAATGCAGACATTGAAATAATTGTCCAGATTTCATCACATATTCTGTGATTATAATACTCTCCAGGAACAAAAATTAACTGTAACGCTTTTATGAAAAATCAAGGAAATAATGTCATCTGAGACAGCAGAAAATAATCAAGAACGACCAATAATATAATGACTCTTTGATGTAAAGTATATATTCTACTAGAATATTTTGGAGCTCATTTATAGTCTTGAAACAATATCACTTAATTCAGTAATTACAAATACTTGCGATCCCGTTCCTGAAGTTTTTCTGAATACTGTAACAGAGACAAGATTTCTGCTATTACAAATCTGTAGTACTGGATGGTTTTTAAAAATTATTATGAAACTGGATGTTATTGTTTCTTATAGGACATACATTGATCAATATTAGAAAAATATCCTATGACACATATTTCCAACTTACTCTTTATAATCCATCGTGTACAGGCACAGTTGTTCAACAGAAAGAGCGTTTATATAAGCTGCGGATTCAAATTTCATTCCTACCATTGAGATTTGGGAAATCGTATGAGCCAATATTGATCAGATTCAGAGATTCAGAGTAGTTTTGGAGATATACGAAAATCGGCTAGGTGGAGGAATATAAAATCAAATTGCATACTAGTTTACCGATTTTTTGTAGCAAATCATGATTAGATTTTTCCATCAAGTTAATTGTCTTTCATGGCCATATTAGAATTAGGTGTAGCAATGACTAACGCTACTAGATTGATGCATCTGTGTTCTGTTGTTGATTATTGGCTACCAAATGGGTTTGAAGCCCATGATAGCAGCAACAATGGATCTAGCAGACCTATTTTATGAGCGTTTCTCCTGGAAACATTCCGAACTTGTGCTTGCTTTCTGAGTGCACTTACATAAGCAGTTTAAGCGACTGCGTGATTTGTTCCGTTTCCGAGGTCCCAAAATTGTATCATCATGTTACATGGATATGTTGTAATGATCGATTTATCCTCAGCTTGGATCTGACGTACAATTGACTAATAAATATTACCCGAATGAGTTCTTCTTATGTACAATTTTGGGAATTGCCCTTAAATGCACATTTCCTATCGCTCAGAGGGTATTCAATTTTCATTTTCAGTGCTATTGTACACACAAGCTTGCGAAAATTTCCGACTGTGTGAAGTATCTCTTCCTGGCACCATGCCAATATACTTTCTTTAATGGCTTTGGGAGGAGTTGCTTTTTTAAGGATATCCTTGTGTCACTGGAAATGGCGTGAGTTGTCTCACAAGTATCGTCTTCTTGAGAGATAAATTCGATTTTTTAAACTTACTCAGTAATTTCAATTTTCATAAGCGAATAGTATTGAAGGATATTTCAAATGGTAAGAATAAATTCTGTGAGCTGGCGCGCTACTTAATCTATGCGTCTTATTTAATTATTGGAGGCGATATTCAACAACGAAAATGAAAGTAAGAACAAAATACTGAGGCAAGGCAGATCGATTATTTATTTATTCTATTATTGATTATATATACAATGACAAGTCTTCCAGGAATAATGCCCAACGATCTGATTCAATTTCAAAACTCAGGTAAATCCTTATAGCTCTTGTCAGACAAACAGATTTTACAACAGGTAGCTACACAGTATCTTCAGATTATAGTTGAGTAGTATGTGTAAAATATTTACGTCTGCAGCCTGAATCATGTATTTCAATTTTGAATCAATGAATGACGCTTAGTTAAAGCTAAATATGAGAAAATTTGTGCTTTGGACTACTATTGTCTATAGAATTTATCCGTGTCAGGACATTTCGATTGATTCTCCATCTTCAGGTGAACTGAAGGGCGATTGAACATAGTAAATCAATCGAAACGCAAAGTCAAGGCCAAGTTCTCAGGCAAATTAGCTCTTAAGACTCTACAAGATAATTTCTAATTGCATATAGCTTCAAAAGAAAACGGATGTGTTAGAAAAAATGCAGCTAGTTCCTAAACAAATCCAATGCATGTGAAACATTGCGAGTTCATTCCTAGATTCCAATTCAGTGTTTCTGTAACAAACCAAGTGCTCTTTTTGAGTTGTAACAGTTTTGGCCACCTTAATATTGAACTAGCAGAGCAAAATATCAAATGATTGACTGTTCAGTAGGAAAAGTCAGGTAGAACAAACAAAGGCATACGACTTACCCTTTCATACAATAGCAGCACTGATCAGCCATGTACTCGTATATACATACTTCGTTGCTAATAAAATGGATAATTTTCAGGTGAAGGTACCTCAAGCAAAATAGCTCACTTGAAAGCACCCATTACCGGAATTGTATTATTTAAGTTTTATCTGTTTTGCCAAAAAATAGTTATTATTTATTTTTTCAAAGATAATCTCCTCAAAGGCAGACAGCTTATCGCGCTTCATAAGCACTGCGCGAGGATGGATGTCTGGTCACATTGAACTTAAAACGATGTAGATTGTAACCATCGGGGAACAAAGTTCCCAGTAAGCTCATTGACAACGCTGAGGTTCTCCAAATGAACGAATTTTGGAACAGTTCGAGTGGTTCTAAGTTCGACCTGCTGAGGATGTGTCCGATTAGCTCCTCCAGTATTTGCTCTACTGGCGACAGATCAGCCACCCTTCTTCGATGTTCCAGACTATGGAGGTCATTTGTGAGGTACAGCGCATCCACTAGACGTATTGCTCGCTTCTGGATTTTGTCTAGAAGCTTCGCGAAGTGCTTTGAGGCGCAACCCACACATGCGAACAGTACTCCAGAGATGGTCTGATGTGGGCCTTGTACAGTATCACTAGCTATTCCAGAGAATATAATTTCCTAGAGCGGTTTCCTGAGATGCCGACCTAGCGAGGCCAGCAATGATCGTGCCATGCCATGTTATTGTTGATGTTAATTCCTAGAAGCTTGATGGAAGATGATTTAAGTATTGGTTGTCATCTCCACTGATGGCAGACCGGGATGCGACTTCTTTGTCAGGGTTGTTGTATGAGTCTTCTGCGCGTTAAGCTGAACTCCATTTGTACATACTCATTCCACAATTCTCTCAACGTCATCATTGATCTGAACAGCATGCGAAATGCGGTATCTCGGGATGGGAGTGGTTTGTCCGGTTCCATGCAGGAAACAAGGGTTGCTGTCATCAGCGAAGCTGTGGATAGGATTAGATGTTATTTCCAACAAATCGTTGATGTACAGCAAGAAGATAGTTGGAGAAAGCACATATACATGAGGAAGACCTGCATTTATGATAAGTACATCGGAAACATATCCATCTACCACCACTTATAAGGAGCGTTTCTCGAGCGTTGTATCTCGGTGTTGAAATCTAATTTCTGCCATTTTTGAGTCCACCCTGATGGTGCACTCCTCCTTGCTGTTATCGATGATCTGCTTAAGTAGTTTCTAGCATCGATGAAACTACGGTGACTTTTAGTAGCAGAATTTGTCCTCCATTCCATGTATCGTTGATTTTCTGCCATAACTGCTTCTGCGGTTATACCAAGGTTTGTTCTTCGAGGGGCGTTTATCAACGTGGGGTATGTAGACTTCAATACCTGATGTTGACACTTCTGTTATTTTTTGGCTACAAGCGACGGATCTCTTGACGTGAAACAGACATCATTCCATGGAAAGAACTGGTAATAGTTCCTGAGATCATCCCACATTGCTGATTTGTAGTGCCAGACTATGCGTGCTTTAGTATTTTGTTGAGCTAGTGATGTCATTCACAGTATGTTGAAATTGTATGCTGATCGGATGTTACTAGTGGAGCGGTTATATTCACTGTGGAGATGACGGGATTTGTTGTGAGATACAGATCCAGCAGAGGAACAAAGTCTTCATGTGGATCGGCAACCCTTATTGGTTCAGTAGTGTAGTTTTCTTTTGATGTGTTACTGAATAGTTACTTAAATCCTATTATCGTTGCATCTGAGTCAACTTTTCCTGACTACGTTAATTTGCTCATAATTACGTAATAAATAAAAACGTTCTTAATCGTTCCTTTGCATGCATATTACCATGAGTATCAGTGGGCAAAAATTCCGAAGCTGCCTCACTGTTAACAGTTGAAAAATTACTTAAGCTAATAGAGCAACAGGACTCGAGAATACACTGTGACCACGGATTGTGATAACATAGTAAAAAGCTTCGTAAATATCATAGTATTAAAAAAAATCCATCAGTAAGTATTGGTCAGTTCAATACTATTCTCCTTATTTTGTAAGCTTTACTGATGCACACCAACGTTGTTAGTGCAAAGCATACTAATAACTCTCGTGTATATCGTTGATCAAATTGAATGAATATGTGACACCTTGAGTAAATATGACAGTTTTAATAATAATTTGATCTTAGTAGGTACATTCCTAGAAAAATACTAGCTGGTGAAGTCTACTCGTATACAGGAGCGTTTTGAAATATTTTATCGTAATACATTAAAGGTAAAAGATTTAAGAAATATTCATACATGAAATACCAAGCAGAACATCTTGTTTAGTTTTTACCAAGATCATCCTAGCTTGTCCTCAGGCGTCGAAGTGCAAGGGTATTTCTCAAATATCATATAGTGATTGAATGGAAATAGTTGAATACAAGCTTAACATGGATATAAAAGTTCAAATGTTTCATTTTCAAACGTGATATTATAACTAAGATTAAGTTGTTTTAGATATTAGATTCGGTATAGTATCTTCCAAAAATAGCATTACCAAAATATCAACAATACCTTTATTGATTTTCTTTCTATCTCTTGCACATTAAAAAGAGCTTACAGGGCAGCAGAAAAGTGAATATTGCTCTATAAAGCCATGTGTTAACAATTATGGCCTAGCTGAAGTGATGAATGATGAATCGGAGAAATAACCGATGAAAAATGAATTTCATGTTACACTATTCAATCTTTTTGTTTAATATGCCAGGAAACTGTGCAACACGATAAAAACTAAATAAGTTTAAAATATCCACTAATAAAATGTCAATGTCTTCACGAACTGGTTTTTGATATCATTCTTAGTCTTCTCAAGAACCTGCTCTTCTGTTCCACTGGAACACCTTGAATGTACATACAGGCATGTTATTGATGGTGACTGTTTCTCATAGCGACAATTAATAAAGAAACTAATTTTATAGGTGTCTCATTGATTATATGGTTTTGTTAAGTTTTTATTCCTGACGGTTAGTAGCAGATAATGAGATATTTTTAGGGCTGTCACAGTTGTATTTATTAAGAACTATCGGTCAACAAAACAAATTTTTCATTAAAAGAAAGGGAACGTGCAATTTTTGAGTCAGAAAAACCGAGATTCTTTTTGTCTTTCTCAATCCACAATTAAGTCCTCAATCTCATTTTTTGGACAGAAGGAATTGAGATTGAAATAATTGTGGAAACGGACACGGTGATGGAAATAAACACCAACCAAGAGCAGCCAGGATCCAATAGCCATGGAGAAACAAATGGAAGGACACACCCTCAAATTTATATTTACGGTATCAGCAAGAAGATCATCAGCTAAGCCATAGACCCAATATTGACAAAACATGGGACTAGGTATGGTCTACTGAAACAGAGTTGGTGAAAGGTCAGCACTTGGTACTGTCGTGTTCATCGGTCAGCCGTTTGGCATATTTCCATATCATGTCACTTTTTTCCAATTTTTCTTATTATAATTATTGATGTTACCTATCCAGAGAGATAATGTACACGATGAAATACGCTGAAACGCCAGATTCATAGACGATGTTGTTTAGATCAAATCCAGGACTTTCTATGCATATAAAGTAATTGTTAATTTCACACACAGTTTCACGAATAAAGCTCTTCTTCTTACAGTGCCGCGTTTCGATTGATATCTTTAAATCATCGAACGACGATGACGACACAGTTTCACCAAGTAATAGTGTTTAGAATCTCCAGGATTATCTAAAATTGTTTCAATAAGGATATAAAAATAAATTATAAGAATTATTTGATTTGCGTATATTCCGCAAATTTATCTACTTAATATTATTTATTTATGCCTGTCATAAATACAGTTTTGTCCACAGTTGTTGTTCAAAGATAAACAGTGAACCCCTCAGGAAACTATATACTAAATCGACATGATAAAAGGATTTATCACGATATATTATTCATACAATATGTCACACTATTCTGATAATATAATATAGGTTACTGTAGCTTTAACGTTAGCCTCATTTACATGCTCCCTAATATAGCAGATCTCAGCACGGAATCTCAACCTATACGTACTCATATACAATGCCACTACGATAAAGTCCAACTAAACAAGGTGAAATAGTATGTGAGCTTCAAAATTATCATAGACAGTTTTTATATTTCGAAAGTACTACAAGATTTCGTGCCTGCCACTGAACACATTTGATTGCAAAGGTCACATTAATCGATTCTTCATAAAGATCTTGTTTCTTATCTCTCATATACCACAAAAGATTATAACCTGTTTACTTCGTATACTTACTAGCTTTCATTCTGAAAATATTATTATAAAATTTGGAGTAAGAAGATCAATTAGGTTATATATAATTATGTATATATTGCTTGCACCATTCAATTTTTGAAATCAATTGAACCATCTCTGAAATTAAATGTAAATTTCTTATGAGTCTACTAATACATACAATGTAACTGTTCGCATTTATAGGTGTAATATCAAATAATATTTATTGTAGGCTACTAATTTCATTCGTAATCAAATGCCTGGAGAGCAAGTCAGTATTGTATTATGAAAAAGTATTTTCATAGAACAAGAAAATCAAGCTTCAAGATTCACGTGAAGTTTGTTTTATGTATTCTCATTTCATTTTAAACCGAGCATGACAATGGAGGCCAAACTTTTAACTTACTGGCCAGTGGACGTCGTAAATGCCTCACGTTTATAATCAGAAACAAACGGTCACCAGTTCCTGTAACCACATGCATTGTTTGCCGATTATTTCGCTGGAAAAACCTGCATCTCTAGTATTAAGTATGAGTGAGAAATACAGGATGACTCACCTGATCAAGTCGTCGGTAAAGTGTTTCCTCCACATGAACTCTAAAAATATTTAGTACTCAGGAGCAAAATGAGATTTCATTCATGTTTATTCCACTTGGAAAATATTTATGTTTCTATTTAGTTTTATTGCATTAATGAATATTATGAACTCTATAAAGTAATATTCAAAAGTAATTATAATTGTAAAAATGTTAATATTAAAATAATTAGTATTCCTGTTTCGGTAGATTTTTTCAGTACAGCTATACTTCCGTAAAAGACTGACACACTATGTACCTGATGGTAGCTGTTTCTATCTGACATATATTTGATAAACATTCATTGAGTAACTGCACGGTAGAAACGTTCATTATAACATCCACGGGTCAATAAACAACTATCAAAGCAGCCTCGGCAATTTTTATCCAATTGACTAGTATTTTATCTATAGCTTCTTATATATAGATAGATAATCTAAATCGATGCTATTTTTGACTGTTACTTTGCCAGTTGAACAATATGTTTAAGTTTAGATGGTCTGAAACAAAATCTAGTCTTGATTCATCTGAGAAGTATATACCCACTTCATCATCTATGGAAAAAGATCCATTCCAGCCATAGGTTCTCAATGTGGGCGATAAGTTTAGATGGTCTGAAACAAAATCTAGTCTTGATTCATCTAAGAAGTATATACCCACTTCATCATCTATGGAAAAAGATCCATGCCAGCCATAGGTTCTCAATGTGGGCGATAACGTCCTATTGTCGCCGTTCGAGACTTTCAGGGGGCGGTAGAAGACCCCGAGAAAATTAGGGGGCGGCAATATCCTCTCTTACAACTATTGTAGCATTGTACGTTCAAATATAATGAGGGCAACAGCTTTTTCAGACTCAAAATGGGGAGAGGTTGGAGATTTTTTTTATCAATGTTGGTGGAAAAAACAGGTTTAGAGCCTATGCATCTATGTGGCAAAAACTCTGATTTAGTCATCGCACTACCGGAGTGATCAACTGAAAATTGTGTATTAGCAATTTGCTTTCGCATTTTGTGCATAGTTGCGTCTACACTACAACTACAACTACAAGTCTGAACTAATGTACTCAGAGTAAATGCTGGCCTTGTGGAAGGAAATTACGAAAATATAAACAAACTTGCTCTTCGACATCCCTATCAAATATGAGACAATATGGTAGTTTACTTCTACCAACTCTGAACCATAGATCGTATTAAAACGAATAGTATGGCGGGTTAAGGTTCAGCTTACAACATGTTCGCTTCTAAATAATGAAGACATGACAAGTACACATACAAAGAGGTAGCCATCCCAACGATTCACAGTTGATTTTAGACGACCTCCCTATATATTGTCGCTTAACTAGAATTCGCAATTCAAATGTGTGCAAGCCTTTTAAAGTATTTTTCCTGGTGGGATAAAATATGTACTGGCTAGACGTGCTTCCGGTTGCAATAAATATGCGTGGGACTGAGTACGTTGAATCCACGTCAAACGAATTATTTATAACAGAATGCTCAGGTTCTGGAGAAAAGTCTGCTGTCGTTCTATCTCAAGCAACATGCTTGAAATCAATGTACACTAATATATTTTCTATCTCTCTTATTTTATATGAACGAAACGGTGGAAAAATGACAGAAAGTCGTTCTAAGTATAAATGGTGTTCCTTGAAAAATACCGCAGAACTGCTAACAACTCGCTAGAGGTTGTATTTTAACCTATCGGACCCTATATACCCAATAAAAACAGCACATTAGTTTAGAGAGAGAATCTATACTAATAATACAAATTCTTGTGCAGCCCTTGTACACAATTTGAACCAATGATTTAAATTCACTCCAAAACTGGAAATTGGCGAAGCATAGAGTTCACATAATTCAAACAAACAGGTTGATATGCTGCACTTTCCACGCAATCGAATCACATAAATGATAAAGATTTGGACTGGATTTTGGAGATGCTGATTTTTTGAAATACAATAAGGACTGCGATTACTGACAAACTCATCCCATATTGAACAATCATCAATGCGGGAAATAAATGTGACAATTATTTATTAGTTAATCATTAAGATGGAAGAGGATATTCAAATTCGTATGTAGAGACTGAATAAAAATAAGTTTTTTTCTGCATACTCGTAGTATGGCACTAATCTGCGTGTTTCGAATCCCGTAGTGAGTCAGGTTTCTTCCACATCCTTGTGTTTGGTGTACTGACCACTCTTGGCTTTGATGTACCAGACTGTGTAGTTCTTTTGTAAGGTCAGGCGCGTCTATCAAATGCATGTCTCGCTTCAGGTTTGTGTCTAGAAGCTTCAGGGGGTGCTTCGGAACGAACCACCACAATGAGCTGTACTCCAATGCTGGTCTGATTTGAGCCTTGTATGGTAGCGAAAGCGGTTTTAACCTGGAAACATGATCATACCAGGACATGTTACTGTTGAAATAAATTCCCAGAAGCTTGACGGAAGATGACTCAAATATTGAAAGTCCTTTCATCTCCACGGCATGTGGTTTTTTTGTCAAGGTTGTTATTGAAATTACCGGAAATTATGTGAATTTTGGAAAACTAAATAATTCTGGGAATTCTGAAATTATAAACTATTCAATGGTCCTCAATATCTGCAATACCTATTTTTACATTCAATTTCGGAGGATAAACTGCTGATAAAACCAAATATTTATTTATCTTTTGCGTGAAAAGGTCAGGTTGAATCTACTTGACGAATAAAAAACTATATTTTTACACTTAAATGACTAAAAATAATGCGACAGACGTCTATCAGGAATGCCGGTATGCGAATTTTCATGACAAACCGATAGTTGCAGCATCCGGATTATAGTTACTACAGAGAAACCGATCAATTGAATCATATATCAGTAAGTCCATCTTGGTTTTGAGAGCATGGTATTTTGAATAAGAGCTATTACTTGAGATTTTGTTTTTGTGAATAAGACCTTTACCTTCCACTTCCACAAAAAAATCGAGAACATCTCTATACGTTTGTATGTAGTTGTATCTAAAAGTCTGTACATTACAGTATATATCTTCATCAGTCTGGTAACTATAGTTCTTAGCAAATAGACCTAGTTTTCCATTTTCTGGAATTCCATGAATTGTGTTTCCATATTTTCATGTAATCTGAAAATTAAATATTCCACAGACTCACCAACAAAGCATTAAATTTCTATGTAACATTTGAAACTGTCTTTCATAGGTTTGAAGCCACGATTTAATTTGCCTGTGAAGATCTCTTACTCGGCCAAAGGCATTCCACTGCGTCTCTTCGACGAGGTTAAAGCATCTTTTGGAACACAAAGCCAGATTTACATTAATGATAAATTTAGATTTCGCGTTGCGGCTCTGCGCTTGGAGTGGCATTCTTTGCATAAATATTTAACGAACCTCTCCAAGGCAGTAATTTTAGTAATTCACATGACTGTCGTAGTTAAGTAATACGTTTTGGTTGAGTAGACTTTTCCGGCATCGCTGAAAGGGTGTCGTTTGCCTGCAGAGTAAAATGAACACTTGATACATATAAAAAACACTGTTATGTTATACGAGTATTGCTAATACTGAGGTGTTTTTTTACAAATGGTCTCAAAAGTAATGAACTACTTTAACTTATTTAACTCGATTATTTTATCTACAAGTTGGATATATTACAAACGACTTAAACAAAATTGAACAATAGTTGTGGTAAAGCAACAGCAGGCGATATTGGTGGAATGGAACTAAAGATACGGGAATCTGTAGCCTTACCAATAATAAAGAGTGTGAATGATTTGGAACTAATCCTGCAAAATAAATCTGTTCCGTGTCTAGAAGATGCACTCTAAAGCTACATGGAAGATTCAACACTAGATTTTATGCATGGTACAAGGTGATTATATCAGAAGATCACAGCAAGCATTATAAACAAGAAATACTTTCGCCTGGAAAGAATTAATTGGAGTATTATGATTTGTACACATCTGCAGCATTATGCTCTATGCTCTGAGAATATCTAAGTAGAACTTTTTCTGCTGTTTGTTCTTTATGACTCATGTTTGTATAGATTCTTTTACCAATTTTTTACTATACCTGAAGCACCACAAGGTAAGTTAAAACATTTTGCTAGCAAGCTTCCGTGATGACGCCATCATGGTGAACTCATATAGCCTCGTCTTTTGGAAAAGTATTAATGACCACAAACTAGAATGAATGGTAATCTACCCTACCCTGTACAGAGCGTCAACTATTCTCAACGATATCTCCTTTACGCGATGCAGTAGGTAAAATCATATAGAGAGTCTGCGAAATGTCTACTATAAGATTCAGACAAAGAGAATTGAATATTCCCGTGGAAAGTAGTTATACGATACGAGCATAATAAGACCACATTGCTCGTAATATGTATATGCTTACCTTAGATGTACTAAGTGAAGTCAGCGCAATAAAACATTATATGGTACTGCAAAAATAAGAGATAAATATAGGCCTAAGTGAATGATCTGTTGAGGCGTTTCAAACATTTTTGAATTTATTTAATCGCACTTGTACTGGTGATTAATTGAAACCACGTATGATTGGAAAGAACTTCATTAAAGTTTCGGTTTTCTGGCACCTATACCAAAGGAGAAAAGTTTTCATAGAATCATATTTCCTATGTACGTGATATTCTTCCACATTCTTGCTTTTTGATTCCGTGTGAGCATCTGTGCGCATTTGTAATAGAAATGAGAATCCTCATCCTTTGAGATATTTCCTTGCTTAACATATCTGAAACGTAACTTGACATATAAGTATATACTCAGCAGTGAATTTCAAATAATAGTTGCGTATTAAAGAAAACTGAGTTTGAAAAATTAGTTTCCTCATTTTATACAATGTACCTGGATTGCTTTGAATTCCAAACGAACCCATGAAGCTTAAATTATATGTATGCACCTATGCGTAGATCATTGCTGTTACATACACCATAAGATTGGTTCTAGTGTTTTGAAAACATTGATATTTCCGGATTTGTATTCATGAAAGTATTTCAGTATCACCTGATCTACCAAGCAGACCGACAGACATACAGGGAGACTACCACATACATACCGACAGTTCGACAGACCAAGAGACCATCATACCAAAGCTAGATGTAATAAGTAAATAATGTTGTGTTAATACTAGTGAGACATGTGTACATTGAAGTATCATACAAACATGTAAATGGTTCGGCAATGGGAACTGTATACTGAAACTAAACTGAGAGAGAGATATGTTTTAATAAATCTTAATTGTGAATTTTCATGTAACATTTAAAGAATAGCATCATAAAGTTATGTTTTGAAGACTGCAGTTTGCATTAAGATAAAAATGTAATCTGACGTTATATTATCCAATCATTCTGCTTTATTCAATATCTGGTTTACCGATATCGCAGACAGCTGTAGCATATGAATCTCCCACTGTTTGAGTTGTTACCGTTAGAGGCAATATTCCAGCTCTATCTCGGTTTATGTGACGCAGTGTACTCGCAGTCGGCTTCGCTTGGCTTAGAAATTGATCCAGCGGCAACGTTTTTGCTTTATGCTCCGGCGATAACATCGTGATTTTCGCTCGGTGTGTTCCACCCCAGTTTTCCAGTTGATCACGCGTTATCGGGCCACTGCTGCAACGGAAAACACGACGCTTTCGTGACACATTGCCTTTTAACAAAGTTTGCTTTACTAAACGATTGCGTACAACGACAAGGTTTTTTCGCGTATGATTACCCTCATGTGAACATTAAGGACTCGCCACATACAATGATGACGTATCATGGAAAGCCGATTTTATAGATACCACAGCACATAGAGTAGGCCAGCAGCGTAACTCAATCAATCTTAGCTTTAGCATTATAAAATAGCTAACTACCGATATTTGAAGGATAACCCGTAGCAGCTCCAATGAACATAACGTAGGCTGAACAACCCTGAAATTGTAGATTGTAGATGCTCTTACTACGTGAAACTCTTCCATCATGCAGATGAAAAGATTGTGTAATTAACACAAAGTTTCACAAATAAAGCTTTTTCTTTCAGTGACGCGTTTCGATTTATATTTAAATCATCATCGGACTGTCAGATTTAACTGCTAACAAGGTTACCCAGATTACTTGCCGACTAACTAACTAGTCCTATCATGGATACAAAACAAGAGCTCTCAAATCTAGCATCCTACTTATACTGTCTTGCTATTTTTCTATCAAATTATTTTTTAATTTATTGCGTCTGTCTTAGGGGAAATATTTTTTTGGCGAATGCTAGGAAAATAGCTAGGCAGGATAAATAGTATGCTACATTTGAGAGCTCTAGTTTTGTATCCATGATTGGACTAGTTAATTAGTTGATAAGTAATTTGGGTAGCCTTGTTTGCATTCAAATCTGATGATCTGACGATGATTTGAATATAAATCGAAAAGCGTTACTGAAAGAAAAAGAGTTTGATTTGTGAAACTTTGTTTTAATTACACAATCATTTTATCTGAACCCTGGAAATGTTTGCTTGAATATATCGGTTGAACTGAGGTGAATCGAATGAAGACTTTCCGTTTCCTTGGCATGTATGTGTCCCGAACACGGCTTCACACAGAAAAAAAATAAAACTATGTATCTCAGCATTTATTCATATCAATTCGTGAGGGAACCTCATACAGTTCTGATGTCATTGTAGCATTATTTTCGAAAGAACAGCGGTATACTTACAGTATGGAAAGTCAATCTGCCAGATTCAAAAATATTGTATGCTCAGCGTTACTCCACTGGACCATTTGGAGAGAATTGATAAACCTTCAAAATGATCTTTAATATAACGCGATTGGCCAATTGTCCAACAAGGAAATTTTGAGAACCGGTTGAAAATGACTCTTTCTTACAAAATTAATATTTTCTTAATATTAAGCAGGGATCCTTTACATCTATTCACCCCTATTTTCGAATGTCCTTTGGGTAGGCGGTAGTATTTGCTCGGTACTCATTACACTATTGTAGAGCGAACAAAGTAGAGCATGTTATTGTAAAATGCATCGTGTTAATCGTAATGACTAGTTTTTAATTTATCGCATGATTTTGAGATCTAGATTCAAAATATAATCAGTCCAGTTCAGGTTTACGTGGAGATACGTGAAATAGGTATGCTAAAAATTGATATGTGCATCATTAAATAGGGAAACCTGTTTACTCTATCCAATAAATGTTATACTGACCAATTGTAAACAATGGCAATATCTAACGTAGCTTCTGAAACTTATCCTGTGGTTGACTTCATGATCTAATATGCTTTCCACTGGCTGCAAATTGAAACCACATACGTATGAACGATACCTTACTGATTTTTCAGCTGCTTCAGCATCCTTGATCAAAGTACAAAACAGATTGAAAGAATCCAAAATATAATGACATTAATACAAATGTCACCACATTGATATTACTCGTACTCATCCATAAGTATTTGGTAAATACAGTTTTAGTAAAAACTACAACTTTGTACTCTGGAATTAAATTCATAGCATATCCTTCTCACTAGGGTTGTTCTGTGGAGCTTTTATATGCTTCTAGTACTATTGTTATCTCTTATAATAAAATAATGTACCTACGTCAGGCATTAAAACATGAAATTAGTTCAATGCTTGTGCGATACCCTACAATCAATATGACACCCTAGATAGTAGCCACTTTCTAAACATATTCTCCACATGATCTCTCTAAGTCTAAACCATGAGACATGGAATGGAATGCATGTTATACTGGCTGCTGATGTAAAATATTGGACTGCATTAACGTTTTACTTTGTATCGAAACATGGCTTATTTGATGAACTGTGATGTGATTATTAAATTTTGACTTGATTTTAACATGAAAATGTAATAATGCATTATGTTAGATAATCACTACGTTTACTCGACTATCACGATTGCAGTGGGGAGGACGTTTTCCTTCTTAGCATCTCAAGTCAGCAAAGCTGTGCCTGAATTCACAAGATGTTCCTGGAACGGGAACCGCATGCGTGAATAAATTACTTTGTTAAAGTTAATTAATTGCCTTTAACAATATAGAAAATTTAAATAATTATATTAACTCTAATATTGACGGGTTCTCATAAAAGCAGTGTTGTATTTATGGTAATATAAGCTGATACTCTTTGAATTTTTGCAAAAATATAAATATATTCAGATAAGAAAAATATGTGTTTAACACAAAGTTTCACAAATAAAACTCATTTCCAGTGACGCGTTTGGATTTATATTTGAATCATTGTCAGGGGATGATTTAGATCACTATAAGAAACATTATTTTAAACAAACAAATAATTTATCATAATCCGGAAGGAATGAGCATCTACAATCTATATAGATAATATGTATTTCAAGTATAATGATACTGCTCACTAGATTCTTTCTATATAACAAATGCATTCAATAAATTAAAGATAAGTTGCTAAGCTGCAATCATTTGAATACTTATAAACTCTCCTATATTCTGCTAAAATTGTATTTGATTATAGTCAGGTAAAGTACTCTTAAATGAAATACAAATAATTCATATTAGAGAGGCCTGTTGATAAAGATTATAACTGCTTGATATTACCTGTGAAGGTACAAAAAGCTATTCCAACAAATTGCAACTATTACTGATGGGACCGAAAGTTGCCGTTATTTAGCCTCCAAAAATGTTAATATAAGTACTTGTAGGTAGTAAATTTTATTTTCTCTTCAAATGTCTTGAATTGTATTATAAGTTTTGCCCAGTATATGACTTGGACAGGAATCACTCTATTTGCCTTTCGGAGACATTATTTCATGCTGTTTTGCTGTAGTTTGTATTCAGGTTTTGTCGATGGTTTTCTCGGTATTCTCTATAGGATGATCATAAACAACGTTGTGTGCTCTATAGAGTCGTGAATGCTCGCAAGCACGAAAACATCTATTATTCTCTCAAAGTTAATGTGATTTAATGGAAACAAATGAAATTTTGCCTGTAATGGGTAATATCCATTTGTTACACATGGATTGAGATTCAAATCTGTAATGGAGTTAACAAATATTTAGCAGTTTGCCTGGAATTTATTCACCAATCAATTACATAATGCCAATAGATTGATACCATAATTATAAATATATTGTGAACCGATGCATAATTCCCATAGTCAAAACGTGGTTGATTGAAGTGATATGATGTATGTGTTTAAATCATATACAAGTTATCTCCATATCACAGTTAATATGATACTAATGAGATAGACACGCTTATCGTGTTCATCTGCTGTTATGAACACAAGCTGTATAAGTTACTACACTATATTCTACTACTACTGTAAAATATTCACAGAGACAGAGGCTACAAAAAATAGGAAGAACTTTTAATCATTTCACTCCTAGTGCTTATTTCAAAAGACATCACAAAAATCATAAAAAGCATATAGCGACTTTTATTTAGTTTCTAGTAATCAAACGAGGTACAAGTAGCGCCTGATGATGAACTGAATCAAATCACGCTTGATTGATCCCATGAAGAAATAACTACAGTCTGATATGAGTTCTTCTCGAATCTTGTTCCTTCATCAATGCCATATGATTTTAATGAGCGGCCAGTACAAATATAAGATTGGGAAACAACCACAAGATAACTTTCAGAAGTTGTATCAATTGTGATCAAAATGAACAGCTGTTGCAGAAAATTCTTTTATCTATCTAAAACAAGAAAACCTGTTTCACCATATAAACCTCGAACATCATATGAAGCCCAGATAAGACTTGGTCTGGAAGTTAGGATCACTAAACAAAGGTATCTTATTCTAATTCTAGGGAAATTAATCAGATAAAAACCATTATTCTGTAACTTCCTTCAACACCTTCATAATAGCGACATTGCACTGGCAGTTAGGCTTTGTGTTCGCGAATGCTTAGGTTTTAAAGAACTGTTTAAAGGTCTTGCAAGTAAATTTATGTTGACGATTGGAGGAGGCATTTAAATAAAGTGCGCCGGATTTAAGAGAAAATTACAAGGGAAAACTTTAGCAGGGGTGAGGAATCCGTAACAGAGAAAGTTCGGCTTTTGTTTGTCACACCTTGAAGTTAAATTACAACTGTATGTTCATAACGGGCGAAAACAGCGTTAATTAGAAATAAGTACTTCGAATTATTAAACGCATCAAATCAAAGACAAATTACAGGATAAAAATATCACGATTTAAGATAGTATTTTTTGGACAGGTCGACATTCTGAAAACATTGTGAAAATCAAATGGAAAAAAATGATATCCCGTAGAAAAAACTTTATATGATATGTGAGTAGTAGACAGGCGAATAATCTGAACCATATTTTCTAAAAATTATTTCATTAGTATTGCATCAAGCACCTTCACAACATCGGAATTTATCTATTAGTAAATGATATGTGCAATAAAATACAGCTTTCCGGTTACTAATAGAACGTTTCCCTTAAGAATGCATGCTTTAAGATAAAAATTGACCAATCTATCGCAAAAAATTAAAGAAGTCTGTACTTTTTGAGATAAAATAATTTTTTCTTACAATTCATCGCTCTATCGATGCATGCACTTTAGCCTATTTTGCACATTCTAAACATTTCTATATGCAACTGCCATGGCCAGTTCATCAATCCAGTCACCGGAACCAACTGAGAACTAGTTCTCAAATGACTTTTAGCCATAAACATTTTCATTTCAGAATGTTTGTGTGCAATATAGCATAGATTTCGGGTTGCTATGGTCCGGGCTGTAAGTTTGAGTTGAGAAGATCTCACTTCTCGCTTGAATTTTAAAAGATGTCTTCCATACGAGTTCATGTCGGTATCGGCATAGATGACGGTGATGTTACAGAATCAATATCGTATTCGAGGGTGTCGATGCGTACGTAACACGCTTAGCGACCTAAATACATATTAAAAATGCACCACCGAAGAATCGCGGTCTTGAGAAGGCAATTTTTCATTTCCTTCCAAAACCCATCCATCACTTCTTGATATCTAAAGAGACATTTCTAATACGTCTTAGGATTCCATAGAATGTATTGGTGACATATTTTGCATCGTATTTATATTTCCTCAAGAAACATCACTTCAACGAACTAGCAACGGTAGACCGAATACAGAGATATAAATATACTCTTTGGATATACAAATAAATAGAATCTTCCATTGCATGATACATATATACATTATATAATATTATTTTTGCACCCATTACGCTTAATATGTTTGATGAGATGTTGAATGAATGAAAAAGTGGTACATCTAATGCTTTAGCTTCCTACCATAAGGACAAGTACTCGTTTTTTTATAAAAAACTGTGGGTTCAACACGAAGTTTCACAAATGAAACTCTATTTGTTCAGTAATGCGTTCCGATTCAGGGTAAATATTTTTTGGTAACTGCATTTGCAGTAAAAACACAAATAAGGCCAAACTACCTTCGCCAAAAGTATTTAATTTTAAACACAGAATTTTCTTTCTAAGTGATGGAACAGTTTTACAAAGTAAGATTATCTTATATATATATCTATCTTGAACATAATTCTGTTTGAAAATAAATGAAAATATAAAACTCTTTCATTCTGTTTTGCACTTTGATAGGGGCTGCCAAGGCGGCAGATACTTATGTGGGATCAATCAGCGGCAGCGGAAAATATGAATCAGAGAGACAAACATAGGAAAGGTATCAGAAGTTCCATACTTATGTTTTCACCAAGGTACTATTCTATGTATTACTGTTACGATAAAAAAATCTATATATTTCATATTTTGTTGTCACATTATAGAAGAATATTATCAAAAATATTATTCAGTTGTTTGTTGACGGTTTTTTCAACCAGTGGTTGGTTATATAGCTGTTGGTGGTGTATCAATGAAACAAATAAAATAAATATAATATTAGTACGGCAAATCAGATACGTTTATTTTTTTCCTGATATGAATATTATTCATTATTACTGAAATGTGACATTCTTAATTGGTTCCTACCATGAATATTTATAGGTCTTACAGTGGATGAACTGCATCCAACCAAATAACAAAAATCTGATCTACAAGGGTACGCCGCTAGAATAAAATACAAACATAAACAACAGGAGGAACTACCCAGACTTACCGTGAACTTGTGTTTATTGACTTATGTTTTTCATCTCGCTCACCTGTAATCAAAGAGAATAATTTCAATATGCCAGCAAGTTGGAACGAGTATGACAAAAATAAAAAATGAAACAAGTACGTATACAGATAAGTTAATGTCAGATGATACACTAATCTACATTTGATAGACTTTTCCAAAAGGATGTAATACGAGAGAATTATGGGTACGTAATAGATGTTCTAGCACTATACCACAACACATATCACACCTTCTGTTTAAATAAAAATATAATATGAACAACCTAACACAATAACAAAAATGTTTCTCATCATAAGTATAAACAGTTCACGAACATCTTCTTGTCCACTAAGACAATTCTTAGTATTGTCATTTGGTTTTTGTTGATGTTCTATCAAACCTTGGTCAAATGATAATGATAAGGGTAGTCATCAGATATAACTTTCAGTAATTTCCGTTTTGAAACCAACTTAGTATTTAGGTCTTCCTTGGAACCATCAGGCTATGAAAATCTCACTTTGGTAGTTGTACTGTGATGATTTTGGATCATCATAGTAACTGACTATCAACACATAGAACTGGACGATTATCAGGTTGTATCACCACTTCAATAAATAGTACAAAGCGTTACAAGATGTAATCGACAACTGCCGTACGGGTCCATGACTGATCGATCATAATCGTATCATAATATGAAGTCGAACGATCTGAATTAATAATAATTCGCTATTAACCTGCTGAAGGACATTCAAAATCGCAGAAGTTTAGAGTTGCCATCTGATATGCCAAACATAGCAAAATGTGGGATATGCCTTTAGTCAGTAACATTTCTCGAATTTCAGAAGTGGGAGCAGAATACAAAACAGGCATTGCAACCATAATCTTCAGACCAAAATTAAAAAGACTGAGGGCTTAGTGTAACTTGAGAACCTTCTCTTTTATTTTTCAGGCGGAGCTTAATGTATAACAATCCTTTCCGACTGTCAAGCTGTGATTAAAGCATTTGAATGCATTCACAGCATAGTAAACGGGAACATCATCCACCATAATGCATATCAGGGTGAATGACTGCGTTCTTCGACCTGAGCGTAAATCAAGAAACATGAATTTCACCCAGCATCTCCAACTTACTGAATCCATGACATATGCAGCACAGTATCATACATGCCTTTCTGTGCCTCCATTTGCAATCTGACTAAAGACTCAGCATTCTCGTTGCCCATATCGTCAAACATTGTTATGTGAGAAACCTTTGAATGAGATGAAGAAAAATATATCACCGGACTGCCACATTGATAATCTGAAAGTTATGTCAGGTAAATAAACGTTTTATTTGTTTTGATGTGAGCAAAAATATAACTACTGTATATGATATTAAATTTAAGTACTATTCGTCCATTTAATGTTTATGCTTTATGTCAAATCTATCTGTCTCTTATACAGGCATTTGGATAAAATGAAATTTCCATATTAATGAACCTGCTCAGAGTTGCTCACATAAGTCGTATATAAATATTTTGTGTCACTTAAGAAAAAAGCTTATACTATTAGTTCTATCAGTTTGGTAATGCTTACTTTAGAAACAGTAATTAATATAGCAAAAATAGATTGCATGTATCTTGATTAATACATTGTATATAAATAGTCACTTCTATTTTCCATGCACTCAAGCATGGATATCAATGATTAAATATTGATGTGATTCTTTTTGTACATTGTCACTAATCAAAGTGTTTGTTTTCACTTTTGGTAAAACAGATATAATTTTTTTTCTTGTTGAGTCAATAATAATTTATTATTTGATCATGATGATTACAACATTGTATGAGATATTCTTAACATATACCTTCAAACTACAGTACAGTATTTTAATTGTGACATATAAATTTTTCAAAATTCAGCTTCATTTAGTTTTGAAACCTGATGCATTGGCGGAAGAGCTAAGATCAAGGGTTATCCAATTCTAAAGAGCCAACTTTAACGAAGAAGGTGCCAGACTAGAAGCTAGGGCATTACAAGAAAAACATATCCAAAGTTCAATGAAGGTGAAGTTGGAATTTAGGTGTGACGTGAGTTTGCCGGAGACAAATAGACTAGGAAATCTATCTGACGAATAGATGTTACTTGATTATAGTGTATCTTTGTAAAGAGCACCAGCATTACTGATATAATCTTTTCAGCGATTATAATACTACTAGATATAGTAATAAAATAAATTCAACTTTTCGTATATATGATATTTATTTACCAATTACAATCATAATACTTCCAGGGGTTCTAGCTTCAACACATGATACTACAGTTGAGCTAAATTTTCAAAATTCATAAATGAGAATTTATGTAAATGATGTCGTTTATTTCACAGCCGATCTGATTCAGTTGTTAGCACTTCCCCGAGGCAGAAAACAAACCATTCTGGTTTGACTAGGCAGTGGTGGCGTGAGAATAATTTTGGGAGCTGCAGAATATTTTCTAGCTCTTTTTGTAGCTGACTTCATTTGAAAATTAATAAGATGCATTCACAAAATATAGAAATATCAAGATGTCGATGGAATACCAGTCACTAGAGCTTGTGAGCAACAAACATCCCTATGACTCATGCAATTAATTAATGAATTAATGATGATATTATGTAAAACATAGTGAATAGATATTACGATGTAATTTAATTTCTTGATATTATTCAAATGTCGTCGTACTGACGATTGTGAAAAAAGATAAAACGGCATCAGTTTTGATGAACAAATACAATCGCATCTTTTTCTAACAGAAATTATAATCAGACTTAAAAATTCTTCCGGAAAAACTCTTCAAAGAGTTTGGCCTCAATATCGAGCTAAATACATTACATATATTTCAACTTTAACCGTTGCCAACCAACAAGAGGTGTAATTATCTATTCTTGGGTAGACGTTGTTCTAATATTATTTCATAATAACATTTAATAATGTTATACCGGTGCTAATACAGCATAACTTCCGAAAAAAACTCAATTCGGACTTTAAACATGGGAAGAGTTCTATTTAATTGGGAGTTTCACGTTACAAGTACAATATTACAGTGCAAAGGGTAATTAGAAATTATCTTTAAGCACAGCTTCAACCGTTGAAAATTCTAAAGCTCGGTTCTTTGCCCAGGATATTCTGTGGCACTTTGACGAGTTGCTACTGCTGTTGTACATACCATTTTGCTATCGGATGGTGTGCGGTGAGCCGATACTCGGTGCGGGATGCCCGATGACATGTTATAACAGTCGCTCTTACCATATTCCGATGGTACGCTCCAGTTTTGGAACTAACGAAGTATTTCACATTGCACTGGTGCTATTGGTGCCTGGACACATCGAAGGAACAATTAAATTAAACTGTCGATTTCGGCGGTCAGGGTTGGTATAATGTCACAGTAGCTGCGATCTCAGATGTAAATGTGATATTCATTTAAAGTCTGTGTGAGCCTATAAATGTGTTGCTGACCTATTGAGGTTATAAAGTCCATTACACTGGTATCAGGCAATCTTTGTTTTTGTATTCCTGGCAAAAATCATACATTACTACTACTTTTTCAGTAAGATGCTTAAAGGTGCGAACCCACGCAAGCCTTTCTTGAGAGTCAAGTCAAGAGTGTTGCGTGGTATCACAGCTCTATTTTAAGTTATATAGTTATGGCACATTTCGAATAAATTATATAAATACATAGTTAAACGAATGCTGTGTGGTATGTGGATTTTTTTGCTATATAGCAAGGAACTAAAATAATATATTCATTAACCAATATAAGAAGTAAGCATTCAAACCAATAATCAAATTTACAATAGAAATAGAAAACTATTCTTCCTTTTCTGGAGAGAATTAATGGTTTCTATTCAACATCAGTTCATCTGAAACCGACACATACCAATGGATACTCACATTTCATATCCAATCCTACAATAACTATAAAGAAAGGCATCATAAATAATCTTTTAGAAATAATTATTATTGTAGCTTATCACATCATGAAATATATACCGCCAGAAAGTAGTTGGGTATGGCAAGCAAAATATAATCGAAGCTTTGGCGGTATCTAATGCTACGCTAACGTGGCGTGCCTATATTAATGCTAGCTCGAATTCGAGGAGCGCTTTACCGACTGACTGCCGCCAACTAACCAGTGCAACCGGATTGAGGTGATTCTTCCATTAAGCCATTTTTTAAGTTTTTTATCAAATTTGTTATGACAACAAGCTGATAGTAGAACAAGTCTGTAAATCCCCAAATCTATGGACAGAGATTTGCACCAAAAACTAATATAAGGGTAAACTTTTTTCGTTAGTGGGAAGTCGATTTAGAGCACCGCTTTTTTTCTATCCAAAAACAAAGTAGACTACTTTTGGATGTAATTATGAATTGTGGTAAAGCTGTCCCAGGCTCTAGATCTAATGGTGAGCGGCGATACGAACTAATGACAAAGGATGATGGAATAGCAGGTAGAGCACTAAAGAGAAGTGCTCTACCGCAATTTCTCATTTGCAAAATTGACCCTTGAAGCGGAAAATCAGACATTGTTCAATATTCTTTACGAAAAGGAACAGCAATTGTCAAGGCAAGATCAAAGTTATGTTGGTCTGAACGCTAATAGCATAAGAGTGAGTGAGACAGCAACAAAGATCGAATGAGAAAGGAAATGTAGGGCTGCCGTTTCGTGCGGCGTTCTGCATGTATAAAAATAAGGACTGTTTTCTAACGTGGACAGTGGAAGAACTGCTTAATCAATTTAAGGTTTGTTTTCCATTCAGATTCAATATACCGTACTTCGGCTCCAATTCTATCCTAATCCTGCCATCATTGGCAGTATCTAGGTTCACTTAAATGATTTATATTATGTCTATTTATATACACGCATATATGATATTATGTATGCTGTTTAAGGAACCATGAATCAAACTGGAAGCACAGATATGAAAAAAATGATGCTATTAACAGTGCTCCTAAATACATATGAGTGAAAAAAGATGAGGGAATCAATACTAAAAACCATATGGTAGCATTCTTGATATTCCACTTTTTTGAGTAATTTGGATACATACACTTAGAAAGTAGTACTTTTCTTCTGCATTTTATGTGTCTTTAGTAGGTACTTGGTGAAACTTTTGCCTCTAAAGGCACGAGAAAAGGTCTAACTCGATTGTTTAAGATATACCGCCATACAGAAACAGAAAATATTGTATGTGAGGTAAATATTAAAAAATGAATAACAGCCATTTTGTTCAAGTTTAATACTTGATACAAGAACAATTTTCTAGAAGTATGCGATGATAAATAATTATAAATTGTTAGATTGCATAGTATTAACTACAATCATGAAGTAGGAAGGAAAAGCTGAAAGCAAATTGTAGAGATATTTTTCTACACAGTTTTCTACGATAACTGTTTCATATATAACTTGCTTGTATTTTGTCGTTAATGTAACCCATGTCCTTGTAGCATTATATCATGAAATTTTTAAATCCCCTCATTGCGTCTAGGAAATCTTTCGTTTGTACAGGAGCAGAACTTTAGAGTTTAACCCTACATATCTTAACAGCTTCAGACACTTTAACTCACTATTTCCCACTTACATCCCTCTCTTAATATGAATTATTTATGAAAGACGGGAGCCTTCCCTCGCTTATAGCTCAAATTCACTTTCAGCAGCGCACTTTGTTAGTGCGTAAACATGAAGAACATATATACTTGCTTGAAAATGGTATTTTCCCTAGCTTCCTGAGTTCCTGTTTACAGAGGAAATGCATTTATCACAAAGTACAGACAGTGCCGTGAGATGATCATGCCATATATTATATTGTAAGAAGCGAAAATGTTAGAGAAAAGTTAATCTTTAGGATGTTCCGATTTCAGTGGCAAGTAAAGCACAAAACAGTTTAACTATCAAAAGTTCACGAAACTAGTCACACAAGGCTTGTGAACTATTAATTTGAAATTAAGGTTGCGATATTTCGTAGATTTGTGTATAATAGTTCTGTTATCTTTGGATTTCGTTGTTTTCTGGATCAATTAGAGAAAACACACCAGGGCAATGTTGTGCCTCTTTTCGTAAGTTTCTTGAATTTACAACAATTTGTGGAAGAATTATAAAATTGCTTTATGGTGTTAGAAAAGAAATTGGAAAATTTAATTTTTTACTATTTTAGTTCATACGAGGGTCACGCTGAAACTTTTTAGGTACAGAAAAACTAAAAGGTTTTTTTTAAAAAACTTTATTCTGCTTTTTCAACATATTCTCCCTACTACCTCAATACATTTATGAATTCGGTAAAAACACTTGTCAAATTCTTGTGACCAACGTTCTTTTGGAAAGTTGCTAATTTGCTCCTCAAATGAACCGATTACCTCTACATCGGTGGAAAAATTACGACCTCGTAACTTTTCAATGATCTTAGGGAATAAGAAGAAGTCGCATGGAGCTAGGTCTGGAAAATAAGGTGGGTGAGGCTACAGTTTGACACCCTGTTCAGCAAAAAAATCGAGTGTTCTAGTGGCGCTGTGGGCGGATGCGTTGTCATGCCCCGCAGACCAGTCCTTGGACGGCTCTTGCATAGTTCTTGGAAGACTACAGGAAAAAAGATGCGACCATTTTCTTTCCAACACTCTTGGAGCGACGAATTTTCCTTTGAGGCTGCTCACTTTCAAAGCACCAAACTAACGACTGCTGTCTAGTTTCGGGATCATAATGTTATAACTATGTAGATTGTGATGCTCTTACTTGGTAAAACTCTTCCATCATGTAGATAAAAAGTTGTGTAATTATCACACAGTTTTACAAATTGAACTCTTTCTTTCAGTGACGCACACACGTTTGCTTTGAGATTAGAACGCGGTATACACCATGATATAAACACTACACAGTATTAATAATCTCAATATAATATATATAGTGCTCATGGTTGCTGCGCCAGGGGATTTAGTATCACATATCACTCATGAAGGTGTCCGTACTTCATATAGAGAACGTTCCCAAGTCACCTTGTATTTCCAAATAAACATTGCTTTCACGATCAAACTGTAAGCGCAGTGCGAGGTAACTCAAGAGCTCACCCAATATTACCTCAATGGCAGTAGCTCTAATTAAAACCTGTATGGATGGTTACCATGGTAACCGAATATTCCTTGTACACTGCACAGGATCCGGAAATTAAACAATTATCTAAGCAGCGTTGTGCTTGTTCATCCGATAATTTGCCGGAGAGTACACGGTGTTTGGGCGAATTGTTTATCGCCCTTAGGTACACGGAAGATGTCTCGTATCTTCCTTGTTTTTGAGAAACAAAGCCATTATTTATGGATGCCTAGGACGAATGATAAGACCTTTATTTGCTTATAGCCACATGGAACTTCCTCACTCAATTTGGAGACAAAACGTAAATAGAACAATTTGATGACATTCTCAGCTGATATGTTATAACTTACGCCCCTTATTTTTGAACTAATTGGCAACCAGGAATAACATGCTGTACATTTTCCATCAATAAAACGTTAGGCTATTCGGCTGAGTGGACGTCATGCACCAGTATAAATCCATTTTTTATCATTTTGAAATTGGAACTGACACATTGCAAAACTAGAGACAGTTCCTTAAGGCATGTGTGAAACGTAAAATATTATTTAACTAGGAAATATACTAATTAGAGTCAGAAAAATTAAGAAAAAAATGTATTATTGACGGGACTGGAACTCATATCTCCCCCATTCCATGGATGGACCATCTGAGGAGTTTTGTCAGTTGCTGTTCACGCCATTTAGCTCTCTGAATTTGTTATGAAAAATGTATTTCACACCAAGTTATGAAAAGCTTGTTTCCACGTTGATAGTTCTTAGCAACTATCACAAAAAATGTCAACTTGATCATGGCGACTGCACTAACAAACCATCTCGTTGTACTAGAGTAGTTGAGAATACTTACAGAATAGTTATCGCGGCTACTTTCACTGTGCATGCAAGACTGACAGCATGACAGTTCACTTTTATATCTACTTCTTGGCGCGTATTTCTTGCTTCAACAAGTCGGCATACGAAATGGTTGAACGGTTTGATGTTTCAGAGTTTCAATGTATATGTCACGGCATGGTGAAAATTTCACGTTTGTAAATAAAGATATGCAGATTTTGAGAACAGAGTAAATAGTAACTTTGCCAAGCAATCTTGTTGTGTTCATGCGTAAAAAGTCAAAATAACGTCCTGGGTCTACTGCAGGATCCTTTATTAGTCTTTTCGAAACATGCAGTGCATTTCTGCTCTGAACCCACTATCTCATCCAGATATTCTCTTTTTTTGATCTTTTCTATGTTTGATCTTAATGATTTCATTAACGACGGCAACTACCGCTGCTCAGTCTATGTGTCTAGTTATTCATACTATCACTATAATCTTTCAAAATATAGACATCACACTTTTATGATACGTCGAGCGAGATGATTATCATGCAAGTGCTTTCACCTTGAAAACTAATGGATGAATTGCTATGTCAATAATACCTTAATCGGTTTGTAATATATTTTCTTTTAACCTTTTGCGAGCAGATATGTGAAATAAATAGAAATGTACTTACATCGTTGTGATATACTCGATACTCAAGACTAGATTTTTTCAATTTGTTACGTTACAGTAACAGTGAAAAGTTTTCAGATCGCTATAGCCAAATCGTTTATAATAATTTATAAAACTCTAAGCTATCTTTTGTGAAAAAATTACTATAATATAATATGAAATACGTTATTAAATATATGCAGGATTTGGTGGTGCTCGTCCCACAAAAATCCTGTACGTTGGAATGATTGTGACATTTCATAACTAGTTACATAAATAGGTGTTGAACTCATTATTGGAAAAACGCATCTATGTATTTACATGCTGTTAACAAAACTTCATAAAAGTCTTCAAGGCTAATGATTTAAGTTCATTTTGTTGGTTACCTATTCAGAATTTCGATTGTTTTGTTCTTAAACATAAGCAACAATAAGGGATAACGGATACTGAAGTTAACGCATGTGTTTTTTTAAACGCAAATCGCACGTTCACCATGAAGTGTGCGCAGAATAATCTTGGATTCTGTAGACATAGTACAACATACGTATCGCCATCCAAAGCTACATATATACTCCCACCAACCCTTGTAACATCTAATCTGCTTTGTTTCACTGCTTTTCAACCCGGCTTCCTATGGTGGCGTATTGCCAGTTGTGCCACTGTCATATTGCACGAGCTATTATCGGTGCTAGGAAACTTTACCGCCTACGTAGTACGAGTCTGCCGCAAAATTGAAAAAGTTTTTCGATAACTGGGCCAGTAATTAGATATTATACTGTAAAGAGACTATAGAGATTGGCGACTGCTGAATTTACCACCTAAAGCCGCGTACCCACCGACCGCAAAAAATGGTCGGCAAACGTGCACAAATGCAATGGGCGTGTGTTATGGGCATAAATTACAAGGGTTTGTAAGCATTTGTGAATGTTTGGCAGAGTTTCCAGCGAGGTCGATAAGATCAAAGGCTTTGTAATTTTTTGTAGGCCTTTTATTGTTTTGATATAGACGGAGTCATTGGCAGAGTGGTAAATATGCAGGACTAATAATAATAATAATATTTATTATCCTTTTGACAATTAAACTTTGAATAGGAATCGTCAAATTTATACAAAGTTAACTTATATTTACGAAGTAGAAGTATGCATACAAAACAGCTTACACATTAATAAAATCACATATGTTATACAAACATTTGTCTAATAAAAATTCTTCCAAATGATATTTGGGGTGATTTAGATATGTTATTTTCTGTAACTTTTTGGGCAGGCTATTATATATTTTGGGTCGAAGTATGTTTGGTGATTTACTACCAATTACATATTTCGTAAAATCGGTATAAATATTTTTGCTCTGCCTGGTGGTAATGCTTTATTTAGAGTAAATTTACTTTTATTTTTGATTACATACAAAGCCAACTCGAAAATCACTAGAGAAGGTATTGTTAGAACTTGTCACTTTTGCATGACTTATATCATCAGAAGATGAATTTATTGGATTCTGTTTCATTTTTTCGTTTATCGAAAAATGTATACAATTTTGAACTTTGTCTTTATTTATTATTTAAATAGTCCATGACGCTTTACACATCGCAGACACATGAAAAAATCATACTCAGCATCCTCAACTAATGTTGAGCTAGATTTAAATTTCTCTCGTCGCCATTTTATCCAGCGGGCTAAGCGTACTTGTAGCCATTACTAAGTATTTGTAAGCGTTGGATAACATTTTTTGCAAATGCTCACATGGTAAGTAACGAAGCCGGGTTCATGGTCATTCTTGTATTATTAATATTCTCCTCTAACAAATTAACAAAAAAGCTATTATCTATTCAGTATATAGTAATTATTTCATGATCAAAGCCATACAAGTATGGCCTGAAACATATATCATAGTAAATTATCAATGCGTAATCCATATAATTTATAATATTTCGCATCAACAGAGAATCACGGATATTGATGGATGGATATAGAAGAATTGGTTCAATTGCTCAAGTGTTAATTATACATTGCAATGGATATAGATATATGAGTAAGGAAAATACGAGTGCCATCAGTCCTAATTATTGTTATCACGGTTCTTTCGTATATTCATTTCACTTCCCACTCCAATAAGCTATATAAGTCTGATTCCTATTTAGAGAAACCGATCTTCATGATTCCTGAAATAAATTATTTTCCACATATACATTCAATATCCCTTGTGCTGTAACCAATATATTAAAAGTTATAGTATATCATATTTCGTTGTTGAAAACTGAATATGTATGCATTTAATATAGTATAATCAGGAATTTTCGAATACTGATCACTAATGTCTGCGTAAAAAATATTAATCTCATTGAGTACTCCGGATGTTCAATCTACATAACTAGCATGACATATAAAGTCATGAGAGATTTTTATTTGTAATTTAACCGTGATGACAGAAGAGTTTCAATAGAGTGCATGTGCAATCTAAGTGTTCAATTTAGGTTTCAACAAAAGTTCCGCATTGCTAGTTTGTACTAAATTGAATAAAAGTTAAATTATAGGTTCAAATTAATCAGCGTACTATGTATACTATCTAAGTAATTCACTCCTGCTTTACAGTTTCTAAAATCGCAGCATCTGGCTTTAAACTACCCAATTAAGGACCCTCATTTCCAAGGAAACAATAAGATCTCATTAAAAAGTAAGCTCAACGCATTTTCCCGAGAAACTTTTTAAGCTCGCCAAGCCAAAGTTTACTATCTGCTTTTTTCTGAGAGCTTTCAGCAATATCAATGAAAACTTTGTGAACAAATTCAATAGAAAAGGGTAAAACTTTCGTTGTTTTCTTGGGACAGTACGAGGATTGTGCGAGGTATTGTTTCACAGTGCTGAGATAGCGAATCATGTTATCTCTCATGTGTGAAATCTTTTAGTCTCCATATTGGCATATTACAGGTAGTGTCTGAGTTTGGAATTTTAAAAGAAAAACTAATGCAGCTGACGATTTAGTATTACACAGCTGGTTCATAGCGTTAGGATTTTAAAGTGACAAGAAGAAAATGATAAGAATGCCCGATATATATTTATCCTCCGTCAGTCATCTCCGGTCGAAGTATGAGGCTCCCAATATGCGACATATTCTCCAAGCTCTTCAGTTGTTAGGTGAGTGTATCAACACATTAGATTTCGTGCATTTTGACAAAGTGGGTAGCGTTTTATTATAGATAAATCAAAAGATTTTTACAACCAAAACGTTTTAGACCTCGTCTTGGAATGCAGGTCCTTACAAACCTGTTATTTTGGAGGAGCTTACTTCAGGTACTCGGTCTTGTTATACGATACAGCTCGGTCGATTACAGATCCCATATAATGGACAAGGATGATTCGTGTCTTATCTTACAGACTGTGGATGCCGTCTGTATTACAAGGCGCATCCACTAGACGTATTGGTCTTTCAAGCGTATCCCCATACATGTGAGCAGTATTCCAATGATGATATCATCTGCAACCCCTATCCTCAAACCACACGGTTGGCAGATCAGTTTGTAATTTTCTTGCCATATCTCCAAACGAATTAATAAAAAAAGGAAAAGATTAGAAAATAATGTAGCTTGTAGATGCTCTTGCTATTCCAGCATACAGATAAAATAGTTGTGTACTTGACATACAGTTTCACAAATAAAACTCTTTTTCTTTGACGCGTTTCGATATATATTTGAATCTGACAGTCCGATGATAATTTAAATATAAATCAAAACGCATTACTGATAGAAAAATTGTCTTATTTGTGAAACTGTGTGTTATGAACAAAGCTATTTTATCTGCATAACGTAAAATTAAGTAAACCTTGCACGATTACTTTTATGTTCGTAACTAAAACGCTTCACGGAACACTTCAAAGTATATTAGTGTAATAAATAGCAGTTTATCTGATCCCAGATATTAAAAACACAACAGAAAGCTCTAGTAAGAGTGTCAAGGTGTCAAATCGTTGATCATTTACACGAAACTCTTCACAAATTCAAACATTCCTGTTGACTTGTAGAGAAACCAGATTTTCAATCGCTTCGAGCAAATCAATGGAATAGTCTACACCCCATTCTCACCATCATCATCTATGCATAGATATACATTAAGCTACTTACACAAGTAATGATACTGTAATATATAAGTAATTTATGTTCGCTCCTCCCAATACAATGCCTAGACTTCTTAGAAGTAAATTTATATTTAAGCGCTGTATTGATTGAATGGGGGGGAGTTTCCGGGAACAAATCAATGACTTTTCTACGTTAATTATTTACTCTGATCCAGAAATGCGCCTCACACAACATATTTATTTCAGAACCACACAATATTTTGTGTGCTATACTACACCATATTGTCCTCGATACCCTTTTACACTTCTGTTTGCATCTCTGTGGAGAATGAATAAAGCAATCATTATTTTTCTGCTATGCGATATGTGGAAATCCTTCCTACTCCATGAAGGTATTTTACAAATGTGTGCACATGAATACAAATAGGGGCACAAACAGCTCTATAACTCTAATAAGTCGTTTAATAAATCACCTTTTACTTTACTTTTGAACACTTGAAAACTTTGACTTCTAATCTTTGGCGGAATTTTATTACAATAGTTAACAGCAGTAGATATACGAAAAATATTTCTGATATGTTTTGTGTCGCGAGATATCTATGGTGGTAACTCCATAACGTAGAGTATTTGAATTTAGAGTAGGTATTTCTAATCGTAAGTCTATAATATAAATGAGATGGAAGTTTATTTTTGAGTATTTGACGCATTGAGCAGATAAATCCATGCTTTTTAAAAACGAAGAATCTCATATTGCTGATATAAGGGAGTAACATGACGATATGTGGAGGTGATGGCAGAAAACCTAATGCAAGAGTTTTTACCTTTTGAGTATTGTATGCTTCGTATTTGCTCAAGCAAGGGCCATATATATCACATCACCATATTGCACTCAAGACATAATCAAAGGTTCAGTTCAACTTGATTTTGGTAGCAGTTGGAAGTACATAATTGAATTTATATAAGCATTTAAGTTTACTATAGCATGTTTGCATTATACTAGTCACATGATGGTGAAATGTTAGTCTACTATCAAAGATAATCCCTAGGTTTCTAATATTTAATACGGATTTAATTTTGCAGTCATTCAGAAATAGACCAATTTCTTCGAAATTCGATGAAGATGATTTTGATAAAAAATGCATCACTTTAGATTTATCAGGATTCAACTTCAAACAGTGTTCACTCATCTTGAACCACTTTTTATATAAGGGCTTTTGCAGTATTAGTGGGGGTATATGTATAATAAATTCGACCATCATCGGCATAATAATGGCATTCACAATACTTGATGACAGAAGGTAGATCTTGGCAAATAAAACTGTTCCTAGGATAGAACCTTGCGGCCCTCCAGAACGCCACGCTAACCTACTGGAAATTTTATGTACAGCTTCTGAATACTTGCCGACACAATTTAAATATGGGATGAATATCTTAATCTGTATGTAGATTGTACATTGATTGTAGTAAGTCTCATATTTGATCCATTTTTATGTTCCGTCGCTCAGTTCTGCTTAGTATTGTATCTAATTTACGAAATAGTTACCTATTTCAGACTTTTCTTTTTTCACGTCAATATCGTTATTAATTTTTACTTTTCCAATCACCAGTATTTTTAGATAAAATAAAATAGAAAGCACTAGTATCAGCTTAGTAGCTAGAATATGTATTTTATCCATCTGTCAGATAATTTTCGAGATCTCGCTATAACTTGTGCTTATGACAAAAGGTATATGTCCAATGTTTGCACTTTTAGGGCAATAATTATAATTTATGATAACTCGGAATATGTTTCGAACTCATTACAAGGGATTAGAAACTGTTAAATATTGATATATTGCTTTTCACATTCGATTCTTGTGCAAAGTATTTTTGAATTCGTTTCATTTTAGTCAAGACATACTGAAATTCACAAAAATGTCAAATTGTAAGCTCAGAAGAATACATCTCCTAAAAAAGAGAAATGTGGGTTTCAGGCCGCTTGGAATTCACATCTATGATTCCACTGCGAGGGTCACCTCTAATTTCACCGAGAGGGTCACCTGCATAATTTTACTGCTTTGGATCTCCTTCATCACACCAGAACCCTTAGCTGCCGAAAATTCCTTCATCCTTAGTTAGAATGACTGGGAATATCTCAAAGCTCAGAATTAGTTGACCGTTTGAAATACCTCCACCCTCATGGTTTCACTCCAGGAATAAGTCTATCAACTATGAGCTGAGATTGAGATAAGTTCATTAAGTTGTGTAATGTGAATTTCAGTGCTTCTGTACGCTGAAAATCACCAACCTTTATTTTCATAATAAATGTTTGATTGATAGCCTTTGCATTATTCCTACTTCTCCTTCATTCATGGCCAGAAGCTAAATACCACCCCGCTTTTTCTCATGGAATGATGCGGACCAGCAAGGTGGAGCTAAGTATACAATTTCTCTCGGAATTCGGAGGGTAGGTAAATTTAGAATTCGGTATACTATGTTTTCTTGATGTTTGAAGACATATAAATCGCGAAAAACCATATCGCTCATTTCCGTCAGTATGTCTGTCATTCTATGTCTCTGATTGTCTGTCCCTGACTGTACCACAGCATCGTCTGTGGGTCATCCACGGGTCTCTGCGACCCAAAAAATTCAAAAAATGGAAAACAGAATCCAAGAGAGTCCAACATTGGATTATTGCTACACCAAAATCAAACAGTATAGAGCTTTTTAAAGCTGACCATTCCATGGGAAATACAGAGTCAAATTATGTGACGCATTTTTTTTCATCACGAGCTTTGGATTGTAACATACATTTATCCAAATCTTATAGTGCAATGTGGATTTGTGTGGAAATGGATGGAGAAATATTCTTTAAATATCATGAATCAGGAACGATTTATGTAAGCAAGTCTTCACCTGACAACGGGAATTCAAATTGGAAATGGTTAAAATCGTGGCCCACTAGGTAATTTGGATGTTGATACGTTTATTTCAATTGGTTCACAACTCTTTTGTATAGTGTTTGAAGTTGGGTTTGTATTTTTTAAATTGCTTCATTATTATTATATGCTTAACTTTTTACCAATGCTTTTTCATCTGTCAGCTCAAAATTTGAAAAAATTGTAATAATCATTCAATTTTTTATCCTGGATTTATTCAGTTATGATTTAAAAGATGATTAACGTGCATATATAGAAATTCACAAAGTTTATAAGCCGCTATATAAATCTTGTGGAACTACTGGTTATAGTAGGCTGATATAATTCATTCATCAGAATATAGAGATTCTGGTAAAAAACATAGCGTTTCAATTATGATAATTATTCACAAAAAGATGCGCAACTAACTAGCGGTTGAAGTGTATCAGAAACTTACACAAATCGTACCCTCATCTGAACTTACAGGCAAATGGTGTTTTATGAATACAATAACTCCAACGCTATTTTTCGAAAGGATCTATTGAAAAGCACCGGTACAAAACATATTGGCGCATTTATTCACGGAAATTTCTTCATATGGAAAACTCGGCTGGCATATTGAACAGCTTCGATATCGTTTGGGGCCTGGATACTTTATTATATTTCTCCCTTGCGAAACTCCTTATTTCTGCGACATTAGAGTTGTGAATGGTGGGGTATGAGCTACAGCCGAATAATGCGAAACCGTTACAAAACGTCACTCAATTGAATTGCCTTTGTCGGTGAGCTGATCTTGTAAATTCAAGCTGATGACGGAATTTCTTATGGCGACAAAAAAAAAAGATTTTTCATAATTAGAAAAGAAGCAAATAAAAATCTGTCATTGAACGCGATCGGACACACATCTCTTGCATTCTCGACCGTTTTCTGAACCATTTTTCCACGGCGATCTCTGGAAATTCCCAAATACGTTATGCGCAATTTTTCTTTCCATCACCTCAGAAACAGCTGGAATTTGGTTGAATATCCAGTTTACAGTGCCAGATATTATATTCAGTCTTATTCACCACGATGCTGCTATTGATGAACCAACTGCCCAAACTGCCCCAATGAAAAATTTATGAATGCATATCTAACGTTGGAAAGACCCCAATCCAAAATAATCAGTTGATCCATGACACCCTAATCTAATATTATTTTTCATGATTTTATTTCAGTTCTTAAGTGGACTGCAATTTGCTTTAGCTGAATACGTCAGTCGAGCTTCTGCTAATCGTCATAAGAATGGAGCTTAAATTATCCGTAGAATACTTGACAAAGAGTTACTATAGATTCGACATACGATGTTCATATTCTATACATACCTTGTTTCTGCTCATAACGTCATGTGCGTTATTATATTTAACCATGGCAGTACAGGAAATGGTAACCAATAAAAAATAAATGTATTGGTAAAGTCTTAGTTTCAGACCTCATATTTCCATAAAATGCTCCAAATGCTTCATAACTACCCATTATCTTCCCTAATTGCCAGAAATACACAAAAATTATTACAATTATTACGGGGAATTATTCCCTTTTAGTAGCAGATTATATTAAATGAAGCATTATATGGTTAGCTTATCGCTACATTTTACAAAAAATTGAAAACTATGGGTGGTCTCATAAACATGTATTTTTTTCAGTTCAGGGATAAGTTCCCTGAAGAAACTATTGTAATTTCTGCCTTTATGATATACCTGCAAAATACATGATGCAAAAAATAACAGCAATTATTCAAGGCGAGTTTACCCTTATCGATTTTTGTGAGCCAATTTGTTGAAGAAAGGTTTTCTTATTTCAGCGGCGTCCGGTTTGTATCTCTTCATATAATTAAGAAAGATTTTTCATATCATTCATCAAATTCACGTAATATTGTCACCTTTCTTGCACCACCTCTTACTCAAAGTCAACCATTTTTTTTAAAATTTCTATGCAAATGAGCCACTGAATGGTCTTGACCCTATCGGGTTATATAGTGATTTTATGCGGAAAGAATCAGCTTCGGTTTCTTGAGGATGTTCGTACAATCGTATATGAAGAGAAGCACAAACTTCATCCTGATAAAATATGATCACTGACTGAATAAAGGTGATTTGATCACAAGTACCACGCCACTTATAATTTCTTCAGCATTTCTTTAATTTCCCAAAACCTTTGCAAGTTGTGCAGCTCTTGTACTGTGATTTAATCTCTTAAGTCAAGTCACAGCCATATCCTTTTTGAAGAACTCTTTTTATCAGAATGATGGAAGGGTTTCACCAAGCAAGAGACTCTACAATCTATATGACTCCTTATTATGACATATATGGCTCCACACTCAGTCCCAAGGCAGTGATAATGATTGCTGTAGATGTGTTGCGTTTTGTTGAGCATGAAAAAGATTCCACACTGATGCGTCTTTTGATATTGTGAAGGCATGACAGTATTCTTTTTGCACAGAGTGGTAGAAGACCCAAGGACGTCACTGCTATTGCATGTCTAGATCTCTGGATGCTTCTCGATGACTGCCTGTCACGCAACAAAACAAAACTGGCTAGCGGCAAATGCCCTCACCCTCTTCGCTTTGATACAGAACATCAGTTACCATGTTCCATTGAATTTTGAGAATTCCCGCGAAAATTAATGACATTTATCTAGTGTCGCTGTGTCCCGACCCCAGGCCAGCCCCGTCCGAATGATTGTTATTCAAAACGTGGCGGACGCTAGCGCCATCTCTAGGCGTGGTCTTAGCGACCGCTTGATAAATGATGCTATGGGGAATGGGGATACGTGGCATTTGACGGTGGTGTAGCAGATTCACACGGAGTTTTCAACGCTGGAAATATGAATCCTTCTGAGACCGATGATGACCGCCATCCTAGGTGAAAGCTTCGAAATTTTTCAGATTTATTTTTTTATTCCAAGTAATGCCATCAGTCTGTAAGTTGCGAAGCGTTGAAATTGGTAATTTTGACATTTGAGTACTAAGTTATCACACAGGAGTAACTTTTGAAGCTGAGAGATGATTACGCTCATTGTATATGCCTTTCGAGGCTTTCAGAAATGTGATTTCAATGAAACTCTATCAAACTTTTCCTTTTATAAAAGCGACAAATATTGTGTGGTGAGTAGCTGCACCGGAATTAAATATTTCACCTGGTAAAGTTGTGGATAAACGTAGCCTCTGGGTGTAATTAATACGAACATAAATGAAGGGAATTATCAATCTTACATGCTGTCACATCCAAACCATACCCCAAGAATGGTCATACTGATATAGAATTCTACAGCGTTGTCAGTTGAAGCAGATTTGTGTTCAATATCTGCCAGATCAATAACTGCAAATTGTATAAATCTACTTTTTAAGTCGTGGATCATTTTGCGAAACTTATCGTGCGCTAAGAACAATGGAACGTTATCAAACCACGCATATTCTTAAACCACTGCCATATATATACACTGATATGGAGGATGATTCATCTGAACAACCTTCGATGCATATTCTTATGGATCCCCAGAAACGTCTTTCAGTAAATATTAGACTGGTTAATGTTGCTGTGGACTATAGCATATCATAGTAATGTCTTCTGAAGGCATAGATCCTCAGGAGATATTCCAGAGTACGTCAGCTACATGTGGAGCACTGCAACAGAACTTCATGGACAATTTCGGGCCGTCGCAAACGATATATCGAAAGCTTTGTGTAGAACCTATCTTATCCAAAGCTTTGGCATATGCCAATGGTTGAGTGATCTTCTTGGGGACCAATCGTTATTTGTGGTGGTGGGTGGATATGCTTTTTCCTTTTCTTCTTTTTCTCACGCTTTTCTTGCTGTTGTCAGTGAACTGCTGGTAATAATATCTGCATCAATCTACTGCTTCCGAGATGAGCTTATATCTTGCACGGAGCCAGACACACCACTACCCTCTTAAGACTCCATCGAAAGCATTAATGTAAACTTATCCTCTGTGTCTCTCATTCATTATATGTTTTGCCTACCGCTAATTGAAACCACATACTAACGAATGACTCTTAACTGACGTTTCGGCTGCCTCAGCCTTTATCAAAGTACAGTTTTTTATTCTGTGTACAACAACAAATAGATTTTGTTCAACTCGCTTCAACTCAGGCAACAGCCCTGACATCATTGAAGTTGAAAGGATGCCGAAATACCCATACTAGATCATGATCCTTGAATGGTCGAAAGTTAGTCTTCCAGATTGCGCTTTTTCCTCCTGTGTGGGGAAAGAAGGATCTCCGGTCTGTGTCAGCGGGTGTCGAATAAACCCAAGCAGCATAATGACGTCATCTTACGTTGCGCATAGGTCGCTTTGAACATACCCGACGTCGTTTCGACGACATGATGACCCGTATTTGCGCCTAAATGGGGAATACAGATTCGGGTCGTTTCGACGTCGGGATCTGACTATATAGGGAACGTAACTTACCAATTGCCTACGTCGTTTTCACGTTGTATTTCCTATACCTAAAATTTGGAGCAAGATACGATCGTTACATCTAGTTTCGTTTTCCAGAGTTATACCGTTATTATACATAATAAGTCAATAGTCAATAGTATATACGCCATGTCAATACGTTACGTCCTCAATTTTCACTGAATCTCACGTCGCTTTAGAGCCAGATTTAGTTAGAAGTCAGATAAATGTTTCTTGGCAAAGGAATAATCTTAATAATCACCTATTTCTCTCTGCATTTCTGTCTGCCTGTCTGTGATCCGTCTGGCAATATTTGGTCCTTCTATAATTTAAAAGTATGTATAGGAGTTTTAGGGCGCAGTTCTTGGCTTAGCGATTTCTAATACAGATAACTGAATTTTACCGAATAGGTTGACTCTTGTGTCACTTTAGTTTTTAGTTTAGTTTTTCCAAAATCTCTTAGGTAAATTCCAACAGTTTCAAAATCTTATCGAAACCCTTATTCATATATTGCTATCATTGCGTGGTAAATGGAGGGTCAAACAGCTTTACACTATTTTTTCTTTAATTTCAATAAATTCCCAAAATACCGGAAAGTGTACCTACAGTATCTTACATCTCGAATACACTTGGGACCTATAAATCGAATACCTACCTTTTCATGATTTTGAGGTTCATATACAAAAAATGCAATTAGCGGTACCCTGCTTGCCCAAAAACTCCGATATATTTCGCATAATATCACTGTCAGTTAATATCACAGGTTATTTCACTGACCATAGTATTTCCGATTCAAACTCATTTCCGTAAACACTCAAGTTTAGGCTTCCCTGAGTGCAATACACGTCAATGACTGAATGTGAATATCCATTTCAGTATACAAATGCGAGACTCGGGCTATGTCAACAACACAGATATCAGAACTTAACGTACAGTACATGGCTTGCTACAGAAACGTGTTGATATCCGTGTAAAAGCAGCATATGCCATCCCTTTACGTGTCCCACCCCTCCCCCTAATTCCAGCAATAAATCGAGGGATTACCACCGAACAGCACCATCACGTCTAGTGCTGGACACTCCAGGGAAGTAGTCCAGTTAGAATTAAACTAGGAACATGACTGATGTTATAATAGTCATAGCATCACAGCTATCTTGTACGCGAGTTACATTGTTTCTCTATAAATAAATACTTATTAATTTAACAGGATTCCAGTTTGTACAAAACAACATCGCCGCTAATTTGGGGCGTAGTTCACTTTTTCTCCAAGGTGGGCTAATAGCATCCGATTCTGTTTTAGTAACTATTACTACATATCAGTGTATTTTAACTGTATAACGATAATAAATAACAAGCAAAGTGCTATTTAGTCCTAAGAAATGGTGTCAAGTAGGTTTACTCTGAATTTTTTTGTTGAGAATTTCAAAAAGCTTCAACGCTGAATAGAATTTCATGGCTCACTCCAAGCATTTCAATACTTCTGCGGGATTTAGGAAATATATGATGATGGAAATTTTGGAAACTACAAATTTTTGGAATATGTGAAATTTTAAATTATTTAGTTTTCCAGCATTTTCAATATTATTCATTATGCAAAATATTTATAGTTCTAAAATACGTCCCAAACCGTTATTTCAAAACTGTTATTATTGCGTCGGATATAATAACTGCGTCAACCTGCTTGATGTTACAATCGACTATTCAGAGGGTGATGATGTACACGTAACATGATGTCCCTCTGCCGTTCTATGAGTACGCCAGTGACTGGATTTTTTCTATTTGTATTACGAGCTGCAACACTGGACACAGTAGTGCTTCTATTCGGTGCAGGCAAGTTATTTACGCTGGATCTGTCGAAACAAGACAGATGACGTCAGCGTTGTCAATTTAGCCTCACTACAGAAAGGGGAAATCAAAGATTCTCAGCTACAATGAACTTATAAGCACACATAGACGATCCCCATAACTTTTAGTTTTGAATTTGGATTTTGTATTGGTGAACCAGGCATATAGTAATTAGTTTCGGTTCACAATGCACACGAACAAGATATATAGTTACATCGTGGTATCAATACTCGCCTTGTGCTTCGATCAACCGTGTCCCACTAATACTAATGAAAACCGTGTAAGTAATGAGTGTCTGAATTAGAATTGAATTGGAGGTATATATAGCCCTTAGATGACAACACAGGGTTTTTTGTGACCCCCATCAAGTGAACCTTGGGTCATAGTTCCCACGAAGATCATGCCAAGAGCATCCCCCTCTCTCCACTATTCTGGCATGGTCATCAGTATTAGAACAACAAGTGATGATGATGATGATGATGAGTGCAGTCGATTTACTTTTGGAGAGTTAGAAGCAATAGGGTCGCCCGTGAGTCGTGTTGTCATTTACGTCTTATAGAGAATAATGTATAGTTCCAAGAAATATCTCAGTGACATGGAGCTTGAAGGTCAAAAACAAATCGAGGCATTTATTTTATGGGAGTGGTGCACTGAAAGATAATCACATGGATATCCGAGAGTTATGGACAAAGTAATATGTCCATAATTCTCGGATAGAGCGCTACCAGAGGCAAAAATAGATTCGACTTTTTTATAAAAATATCCGATTAGGTGATAAAATAACCAGGAATCAAAGAAAATAGTTGGATAAATTCAGTGCCATCAGAAAGCTTTAGGACAGTTATATGACAAATTTTCAAGACAATTATTTACCTTCTGAATATTTAAGTGTGGATGAGTAACTCTTAGGCTTCGCATTGATGGTGTGCGATGCCAAAATGTTTTACTGCTATCAGCACTACCGCATTGCCATAGAAAATCGCCGAAGCACACTTCCTATACCCTTCTCGGTCTATGTTAAAGTTGTCTGAACCAATAATTAGAACCAACAGGAATATCACACTTGATAAATGGTTTAATTCAATTGGGCCAACAAACACATTGAAGAAGCTGGTATAACCGTAGTAGGTACAAACTAGAGATGCCTCCTGAATTGCCAAAACCAAACATTTCAATCACTAATAAATTTGCTTCGCTCAAGGTGCCGAGATTTGTGTTCCATACGCCTAGAGAAATAAAGTTGTGATGTGCTTATCAACCATGCATACCATCGGCGAAGTAGATCACGGTTCGGTGAGAAACTCAGAAGCGAATTTATTTTATAATGCAACCAATGGTGGAGTGATGTTTTTGATCAACTTTGTCATTCAACATCTGTAGCAGTGAATCCATTTGTCATATACCAAGGCATTCAGCTCGATTTACTCTTTCCAGGAAATTTCTGTTGCAGTTAGCCTAGGATCTTATTAAAGGCCACCTTAAAGCCTTAGTTCTGTGACCTATTTATTTAATGTTTACAGTTAATTCGATTTTATGCAATGTGGGGTATTACAGAAAGTGAAATATTCCGCCTATTTCTGATGCCAAAAGAAATAATCCAAAAAGAATAATAGAAAGGCAACAGATAACTGCATCAAATGTGGATTAAATTTGCATTTGGATTTTATGTACTAATCTAACTATAAAAAATTAGTTTCTCAATATATTTATAATTTATAACTTGAAACCAATCCTGGGATTGCATTTAACCCCATGTTGTATTTTATATTGAAATATATTGGGAAGTTGCCATTTAAATTGTAAATCATTTATCTCTGGTTTGAGCATCCCGAGGGATACCTCGTAAAACTAAGACCAGTCCGAGTGAAAAATAGCAAGATTACAGTGTGGAAGTACTTGTCAATCTACTTGACTCGATGTTTGAGAATTCGCTACGGGGGGACTGCGACAGATCCGGTGCTGGGCCACGCAAAGATTGGGGAAGTAGCAAAAAGCAACCTCCATATATTCTCACTCAGGGTGGCAAAGACCAGTAACACTATAAGATTCGTCAGAAGATTCTCGCTCCCTTTTCCCACCAGGGAACAGTGGGCGGGAGGAAAGAAAATATTTCCGCCTCACTGTATGGTATGCTGTACAGATGGGTCTCGTTGAAAAGAGACGGGATCCAGTAGTGCGGGAGGCAAACCCACACGTTATTATTTCAGGAAGAGATATATGCCATCTTATTGGTGATATGTTTAGCAGAAGTACAACAGTGCACGGAGCATGCGAGTGTATCTCATACATATGCTGTTATAGTCAGGCGAGGATCATATCATCCCTGGTTCAGGAATCCAGTGCCGCCCTTTAACGCTTAGCCCAATTCAAGAAAGTGACCCTTATGTGGGTCTCTGGTCACAGTGGGGTACCAGGTGATGAAAAAGTAGATTACTTGGCGAGAATGGGAGTAAGGGGCACCTCCACTGGCGTAGAACCCATGCTCGGTATCAATAGAGGCCAGGTCAGTAATGCCCAGATGATTTAGAATATAACAAACTGGCGATAGCATGGGTGGAGAGAGATGACTGCAGGCAGGCCAAGGGGTTCGTAGCAGGCCCTAACAAACGTAGGGAGTTGTGGCTGCTATACAGAAAGAGGGATTCACTCCACCTGGTGGTAGGCATCCTCACAGGCCACTGCAGATTGAACAGTCACTCATAGGAGTGTCAGAAGTGCTGGGAGGAGGACAAGACCTTGTCCCATTTCCTGGGAGGGTGTGTAGTATACCGCGGCCTTAGAACTGAGGCGATCGGCACAACCAAGTTTGACAGGGAAGGGATCTACTCAGCAGAATGGCTGAATCAAAAGGTCAGGTAGGTTCGACACTAAGGAATTACCATGTTAGCTTTAGTTCTAGTAATAATTTTAGTGATGGTTCTCGGGATCGGCAAAGCAGGCCAAAGATGGCCTACTTGCCAGGCTTTGCATCTCACTACTACTACTACTGACTCCATTTTTGATGACAACTACGCCATAACCAGATTGACTTTAATAAAACTTAATTCATTTTCAGTTTTTGCCCTTGCAATAGGCCAGTAATAAGATCATACCAATACTTTTTTATTTATAATGAACTCAAAGGCTATCAGATAAGCTACTGTCAGGCAGAATGGTTGACGGAATTGAGTGACGTGTTTTATGTGATGTATAGTTCATGAAACATTCTAAGGACATAATAGCTGAAAATCACAACTTTGCAATCACCTAGTTATAAAGCTATATAAAGCAATATGAGAAAACGTTTACTCAAACTAAATCATGTGTGGGATCTTCCAGTTATATCTCTTGGATACTTATTCATTCTGGAAAAATGCTTTTAGCATATATACACACTTTAATAGAGATAAAACCCTAGATTAATTATTTTACCCTCACTCCCTGATATGAAGTGAATATCTCTTTCATCAGCATATCAGAATCATGCGAGGAGCATTTTTCAAGCCATACATCCATTTCATTCGCGCTTACCGCCCCTTCAGCAATTTGCATAATTTTAGATCCAGAAATCACAGCTTCCATTTTTCCAGGTCACTTTTTTCAAGGTTCGCATTTATGTAGACCGAAAACAAAATGCTAATTAAATATTTGACTCATCTCGGTACTCACATTTCATGGAGTGTATACAATACGTTGGGAAGACCTGTCTTTACTTGTATATTTGAATTACTATACATATTGCTTATCGTGAGTTTACAAAACAAAGGTCATTCTATGCTAGGCAAAAATATATGTAAGACAATGAAATGATCTGTAACATCGTGAGACACCGCTTGTTTTCTTCAGCTTACTGTCAACTAGTCTGGATCTCAGAATAAAGACTTGATGGTAGGAATTGGTTCCCGAATCACTACGTAATAAGTTTTATTATATTTATTCAAGATTGAATGCTTCGGGTGAGCCTTTTGGTGATTATAATCATTGTGATATGGTTGAAATTCGTTCTGTGACTTCTCTTATTTCTTGTCAATCATAATGTCCAACACATCAACTACTGTAAATGTCATTAGTTCCAAAATTTAATATGTCCATTAATTATTCTTTGACAAATGTTGCCGAGTGGTTTTAATTAGCGTCTAGGATAGGATCACAGCCCTGAAACAAAGATAAAGTTTGACTCGTTATTTCAACGACGACAAAAATGTGTGGTCCATCTGGTACATCGTATATTGCATATTTCTATCTCATATTTTGTTGCATTTTATTGTGTAACGCCGGATTATGTAATGTATGATCTGATATAAAAATGCATGATTTTTCGTCTTTGGCCTAGACTCGTCAATATAGACTGGCGATCGCTAGCAGGAACCAATTCACTACTTATTCCACTTATGATGTGGTGATAACATTTATATGGTGTACCGCAAATGCTGCTGCTCATTGGCATCTATACGATGTCGAAGGTCCTTACGGTTTAGAGTCTGTTTAATAGTTCCCTGCTGTTAGACCGCCGGGATATACTGTCGAGCCTAGGCTAAAGAAGAAGAATACATGTCTATTGCAGGTAACATATATACTGGAAAGCATACACCTATTACCAATAGTCAGTTTTGACGTGAATGATTCCGAGATAACAGTACATCGTGAGAAGTGCAATCACCGCTATTAGATAGAATCCAAGCCATGATCACTAAACATGCCAATGGGCACTGCACTTTGCGCTGCACTTGGAGATACATATTGGATTATGATCTCCATTTCAAATAATTGTCAACAACACAGAAGCATCACTCTACTTTTGAATATACCATAGTAGATACTGATGACAGTTAATCAGTTAATATGAATATTCCGGTAAATTCAGGATGTAATTTATTTCTTTAAAGAGATAGCTATGGGTGTATTACGGATATTATAGGCCACTGATATTTATATATTCATATCAATAAAGATTGCCCACATAAATAATTCAAGTAAACATTTCAGAATCTGCAGAGGCATTACTGACACTGGAGTGCTAAAAACTAATGACGGGATCAGAATTAGATCTGCCTCTACCAGCTGTATTCTGGATAAAAGATTTTTCAAACTAAAAAGACGATATTACACTGGCGAAAAGGCTCGGTGAGATCAGATTCTTTGATTTTGCATTTTGCCCATCGGTACAATCAGAGATCTGTTGAATGGGTACAACCATGTAGAATTATATTTTTGGATGACTACTTCCTGGATAATTGCTTGGCTATCCTAGTGAGTGAGTAGTAAAATGTTATCTGTCCAAGTCCAGACAATAACTTAGCTTTGTTACCATCACTGCAAATGATGACACTGTCAGCTGAGAATGCACCAGTGTAAGGGTCTCTGGGCCTGTCAGTTTGCTGGTCTGTTTGACTACCATGAACTTTTTGAAATGTGTGGAGGGTGATGTAGTAGGTAATGCTAATCGTACATTTGCGACGGAGTTATAATCAAACAAACATGAAGAACTTCTCTAGACAGAGAATTCATGTTTCACCGATTTTTTATCATTTTAGATTAAAGGTTTAACAATTTTAAAAATTCATATAGTATCATTTTTGAATGGTTTTGTGTAGCAGGTCACTTTATATATCTTCAAAAACAGTGCTGTGTGCATTTTATACCCCTGCCTGTCTTTCTTTCATGTATTTTGGGGATAGTTATTAGTTATTGCTGTGAGCTGAAAACAATGTATTATTTTGACCTCACCTTACATTCAAAATGGGCTGACGCTTTATAATTCATTTTATATTGAATTGTAAAACGCAACAAGCGATAAATCAATAACAAAAACATGTCCAAAATTATATTTGCTTTTTCACGTAAAGAGAGAAAATTACGCTACGAGGGGACCTTATAAAAGTTCACTGCATTACGAGGGACGCTATAAATAAACATGAATGCGTCGGCAGTGCTTGTCTGATCCGCTGGACTTTCTGGAGTGGATGACGGATTACTTCCTTTAGAGCTTCTATTTTATTGATAGTGATGTAGCGTTCAATTATTTTCAATATCCACAATTCTCTGATTCATATCATCTGCCCGTTTCTGTATTATCTATCATGCTGCACCAAATGGACAATACGACCACATTTGCGCCTGCCATTCAACCTCGGACATCAAATTTTTGGTGAAATTGTGTAATCCCTTAAATGCAACACCCGCGTGTGACAAATCACAACATCTGCCCGCCGACCCAGCAGCAGCTCAAAAAACCCGGAATATTCCGGCGGACGTGATCGATGGAAAAGATAGTATGGTAATCTGTTATCGTCCACTACTCGAAACGTGCAATATTAACAGATAAAAAAAATGTACCGTGTGTAATGTATTTTTTGCTTCAGTTTGGTAACGTGTGCTGTGCGCTATTCGCACGTGGGAAAATCTGCCCTTTGAAGCTGCGTTTCTTACAGAGTGAAATGAAGAATAGTTTTTGTGGGTTATTATATGATTCACATATTGGAATAAATTGTATAAAAGGCAAGAAATGATTACAGTATAGCATTCAGTCGAAGTTAGGGACGTGTAGACTGTACATTCACATTTTGAATACGCCATCGCAGTATGCAGGTCAATTTATCAATATTAATAAAAAACTATATGAGCTACATATGGTTCTGATCGTAGTAAAAAAAATATTTGAGTGAAGCGACTCAGTACTCTTTCTGCATCCATGAGCATGGTAATGTCGTATTTTGTTGGTCAAAGTGTCCGTTGTCCGTGATGATGTACTTCGAATTTCATCGTATATAATTTATATATTTGCATGAAAGAGCAAACAACAAATGTAAAATATAGTAAAGCGGTTACTTAAACTCGATGGTGACAAAAACGAAAGCTGGTTAACAAGCTAATGCATCGAATAAGTATAAAATAGAGGTTTTGAAACATCTATGTGGCAAAAAAATCATTTGATTACGTATGAAGCCACTCAAGTACAATCTGTGAAAATAAAATGAGGCTTGATCGATTTTTCAAATGTCTGAGCCCCCTAAAGTATCCTTAACTATGGAACGAATGTTTTTGGAAAGTTAAAAGAGACATTTGGAGACATTCTGATAATTTTCTTATTACAACACCACCTTACAACGACTTCACATCATATCTCTTCCCTAATTTCATTAAAATCGGTGGGCCGTCACTGAGATTACGAGGTATGAAGGAAGCTATGAATGAACAAATACCTAGCAACCAATGGCATGTGATGAGATTTGCAAAATCACAATATACCCCTGACTTATGCATGGAAAGTGAAAATATAGATTATATCATTATTTACCATACTTAGTAAATAATTACAGTATTTATATTGTCATGTTCCTCAGATTGTGTAAGCTTCATCATACGTAGGGCTCTAAAATGGTACTTATGAGAAGTGAGAATAAAATGGATCCAACTTATTAAATAGAATGGGTGTCTTGATCTCATGGAAGATCCCCTAATCACTTTTAAAATTACTATAAGAAGTGGATTCGAGTAGATTGACTCCATACGTTATTCATATTAATTTATTAGTTAATTTGCTAGGTAATTAGAAAACCTAATTTTTGTTTGTACTAAAAAAACATCAAGACACCTTCTAATACATATATTTAACACATACATCTTAGTCTGCGCTCATTGTTTGATTTACATAAATGTTACATTGATGATCAATCCAAAGCACAGTTTTTAGAACAATGTTGAAATATTTTCAAAATTATCAGCTATAATGGCCGTACACTTTTGCATAAACAGTTTTTGTTAGTCGTCTCTTTCACTACCACTAGCAAAATGTTAGCAATTTTAATGGCATTGTAGTCAATATTTCAATAGATCTATGATTTACATTTGTTTTACTACTAGTAACTTGTAACTTCAAATTAAATCTAGTAGAGCAAGGATAACTGGTATGTTCCCCTATTGAAGGATTTTGAACAAACATCTTATTGTAATGATGATAATTTTGGACTTTACAGATTCCACAAGGACTCTATAAACACAAATCATCAAATGATGTTCTGTCACGATTTCTCTAATAATATAAAATTTCCGGATTAATTTTATAATACTATTAGTTAACTTAAAAACATATTGTTTCCATTTACAGTTTCTATCGATTATTACTAATAAATATCTGGTGAATCGTAACTCTTTTACTTCATTTTAAAATGTATGTATGTACCTTCATTATATTAAAACTGGAATAGGCTATTGCTAGAGAGAAAGCTATGTAGTTGGTTTTGTCATTACATTAAAACTAAGTTTAAATGAATCAAGCAATGTTCTTATTTTGTTTCCACATGAGGTGTCATCATATATCTCATCCCTTCTTTCTCCTAGAAAAATTACAACCATATGATTAGCATATACAACTACCATACCATTCGCAGCTGGAAGATCAGTTCAAGAATTTTTTATTTTATGTAAAATGAGAAAAGTAATTGTGTTATTACCCTATCCTGTGGATTGCCAGTTAGAACTTCATACTTACCGTTTATTGATTTTGGTCATCTGTTGAATATTTCTGAAGAGATTTATGAGGCATCGTGTCAAAAACCTTTACAAGATCAAAAACAGTTGTTACAATTTTTTTAAGATTCCGGTTCGTATGACTTTAAGAACTGCGTCAGCAGTGTAAATGCCGTTTAAAATCCCAATTGATTTCTTAACAAAATGTTATTAGCTGATAAATGATTAGTGAGTCTTCCTTAAAGGCATATCTCATATACGAGTATTTTAGTATTCCATAAATAGATTAGAAACTCGCAGAATGTACAAAAATATACAAACATACCTTTCAGTAGTCTCCAAAAACATAAAAAATGAGGTTTTACGTTAATTCTGATAATAGTTCTATTTTTTGCAAATTACTTCGCCGCCAACAAGCCGATTAAAACGAATAAAGCAGCATTAGATACTACGTGCTCACATCATATGACAAACTTGTCAAACGACAGATACAGGGACCGATCGGAATGATGTCAAAACAAGGTTCAATATTTATAAATTCTAATCAGTTGCTCACAGAGGGGCAGATACATTGATATAAATTGTTATGGGCATTGACCTTCGGAAATGTGAAACGGTTGTTATGCATCCACGTACCATTACATCAATTTCTTGTATGAAGTAGCCTTCGGAGGCATCGTATCCTCAGCTTAGTAATACAGTTGGTCTACGCTAAAGGCAGTGAGTCGTTATAAATAGTCCATGTAAAGAGCTTTGGGAAACTCGCAGTGTAGTTTTTCAGTTACCTTTCAGAATTTGACTGGTTTTGTATATCATCTGCAGAGAGAGAAGTATACATAAAAATGTATGCTTTACCTCACCCTGACCCTCAGCGGACTGGAAGGTCTCTCACACAGCCTGAAGGATTTTCAGTAACCGAAGGACCTTAAACAAGAACAAGAGGCCCTTAAAGCTGGCAGCTGGCAAGAACCAGGAGCCAATCACTTGTTACAAGCTCTTTACCAGATCCTTGTACGTATGTGTTCTCAAAAAATCTGGATTCCGAATAAATGGACAGCGATGGTCAAAGAATGACTGGTTTTGCGGAGAATATGCTGATCGACCGCTGTGTTACACACGATTCCATGCAACAGATATCTTTCCATTCGAGACAACGTATCATGAACTCATTGTTTCTGTTTTTGAATTATTTGTGATAGACAATCAAATATTGAGGTGCATTAAACAACTGATAGCAATCTGGAATAGTCATTTCACCGTTACATTTGGTGGAACCTAGTCGGGACACAGCTGGTGTCTTTCAAACTGTATGGCCCTGGATAACGCGATTTACATCGTTCGCTAAGGGGAATGCATCATGCTAATGGTATGGAGATCGGAATAGACAAAAGTGCAATGGTTCATATCAAGAAAGAACAGATTAGTGATAGTGAAGAGAAAGAATAGCTCGTTTTCGAGGGCATTTTTTATCACCTCCATGCCGGGGAGACTTGGGCGGTGGTGGTGCAGTGACATATCCTAGAGTACGGAAAGAGTCTCTCTATCGTAAGTACATGCTTCGATTTTGGCAGATCTAGTCATCAGAAAGATCTGGTAAGCACAACGTTGCTGCAACGAATATGCTGGCGGACCCATTTTTATTACACACTTTTGATGCGGATCATTAGACTTTGCTGTGACAACTTCATGCTAAAACCTGGAAAAGGTTAAAGTTCAAAAGAAGTTTGCTAAATTTGCATCTGTACAGCGTGGTGCTAAGCATATCTGGCGACGTTGTGAGAAGTATCGATCCTCTTATCCGCTTTGTGCGTGTTCACAGGTTTGTGGGTGAGGAAGCCTTGCATTTCAGAGCAGCAAACAGAACAGCCCACGCAGTCAGCCCTATACTTGACTTCAAGTGGGAGAATCAGCAGACACATACAGAGGTGGCTCCCGTCTAATATCCAAATCAAAACTGCTGAAGCCAATTTCGATCTAAGGTTACCATGCATCGAATCTTCTATAGAACAGCATTACTTGTTGAGCAGTTGATCTTCTCTTTCCTAAGGTCTGGTGGGTCGAAGTCAGAGACTGTGGATCTCACGAAGGATTGCCATGATGATGTATTTAACACCTTGTTATGTCGTGGTAGTTCTTATTAGCTATTTGAGATAATTCTCTGTAAGTTTCAACGAATCATGATAGATAACTAAGGAATACGTATCGTGGCTTACAATATAAGGCTAACATTTTCAGAATCCATTTTTCAAATTTAAATCAAGCGAATATGGTTCCAATTTAGGAATGGTCATTTTATAGACATTCCTTGAAGCCTCGTTGAACTTTAAGAAAACCTTTTTGTTTCGCAAATGGAGTTTCTTCAATAAGTGTCGCTTAAGGTTCAACGAACGTCTATAGATACGATCTAAAATATTAAATGATAATAATTCATTGTTGAGACTGCAATTATGCAATATCTATACAATAACTATTTATATAAACTAGTCGAAGCTACAATATAACATACTACTGTTTCGCAAGGGGTCTATGCCTAATAGTTGAAATTGCAAGAATATGAATTTTGGAAGTAATGGCCATTGAGATGCGTTATTTTAACTTAACTAATTCTCTAATTTCGCTCAACCAAAAGCACAAAATTTTCTGCATATGCTGACTAGACTATGAGCTGAAAGGTATAAATTTGAATTGCCTCTTGACCTTCCCTTTCGTTTCAGGTATAGCTACACGATGTTTCAAACAGTACTCGTGATACTAGTGATAGGATATGCTTCGTGTGGGAATATCCTGATTCTACAAGACGTACCTTCCCCTAGTCATTCAATTTGGACGACGGAGCTAGCTATAGGCCTTGCGAAGAAGGGGCATAATGTTACCAGGTTAGGATCAGATTGCTATAAGAAGCAGGAGCGGATAAACAATTATCATGTCATCTACTTAGAAGGTATTGGCAATTTCAATATCCCAGTTATACAAGATGGTCATAAAGTAAGGCATATATTTCAACTTATTATTTATCATTAACAAATTAATTTGACAATGGGATCTGTTCAAATAATGGATTTACTCATGTATGTAATAGTGGCGAATGCAAAATATCCAGTATTCTACAGCTAGGCTAAGATCAGGCAATCGTGGAGGCTATGAAGTTACAAAATGCTTGCTTATAACATGACAACAGTTATCATTACTTCAATTGTTCGGTAAAAATGCGAAGCTGCTCCATCCTGCATAAAAATCATTATTTCATTTCCTTCTTGTTGTGAATGGAACCAAATGGTAGATACAGTAGAATTCAATTGTTGAAAAAATAAGAATCTATTTAGTTTCGAATACTAGTTTAATATATATATATATATATATATATATATATATATATATATATATATATATATATATATATATATATATATATATATATATATATATATATATATATGTATATATATATACATCAGTACTAAAAACTAATTTCGTTGTCTTCAGTTCATATGCATATGAGTTTTGGGAGCTGCCATCTCTAGGCAGGCATTTAAACCTGTGTAATTAATATAGGAAAAAATTAGAAATATCTCAAAGTATAAATATATTACTACTTAAAATAGGATAAAACGTATGCGCAATGAATAAATACCAGTGTTGGACAAAAAATCTCATATCATAGAAAACTACTTTGTCATATGTAATGCCTCAGCTCATAGGTTCCCAATGTGGGCGATAACGCCTCCATGAGGGCTTTGAGACCATCAAGGGGGTAGTGGAATATGCTGAGAATATTGGGGGAATATTGAAACCCTATTAGAAGGCGGAGAAGCCTGAAGTTCCAGGTTCTTTTTCGCTTCAGATTATTTGGAAGATGTTGAATGTGGAAAATGCATTCAGTCAAAAGGTTTCTTTTGCGGCTTTAGGTTTTTGGAGGAGGCGGCTTATGTCTAGGAGGGGGGAGCAAATCGCGCAATTCCTTAGCTAAAAACGCTGATGGTGCAACATTTTATAGAGGTTTGGGGGCTATAGAAAGGAAATCTCGTAGTGGGCGGTGATTGAAAGAGACTATTCGATACTAGCATTGAATAAGATTTAAAATAGCTTACTTTAACCACCTTTATGTCTCACACAGATCTATGCAAACCTATACCACAGAAATCTGGTAGTACATTGCGCTCTAAATATAAGCATGATATCAGCCATACAATTTACTATTCAAATATGCTTAGACCATACAACATTAGATATCCCTCTTGCAAGAGTGTTCGATTTAGAAAAATATTTTGACGAAAACTTGTAAAATTGATCTATATAATTTTGTACACAGGTTTGTTTGTAAGTCTGCTGTAAATTTATTTTTGAAAATTGCTACATTGGCGGCGAAGGAAAAAAATTGCCTCAAGAATCTATTTTGTACCTGTACCTCCCTGTACCTCCCACGCAATTGTATCAGTTTGGAAATACGGATTTCGATCGGATTTTGGAACAGCTGATCCTTTGGAATTAAATTCAAATAATACTGACGGTATTGAAGAACTTACCTCTCATTAAAGATTACAAAAATTCGCATAATTTTATAATAACCAAAAATTTACATAATTTCAGTATGTCCAAGCTTTACTTCAATTTATTATCGATGACAATTTAACAAAAACTGATATCACGGTATGTAAATATAAAGACCAACCTACCTAACCACATTCGTAATTATTTATTATCACTATACGGTTAAAATTCAGATATCTGAAGCAGTCGTTGCTGAATCAGAAGGGAGACAAGTTAGGCACTTTCAGAAAACAATTAACTACTCATTAAAATGTCCTACAAAAAGGACCTAACGTGTGAGCAATCACTATCTAACGTTGCTTACCGCCGCCAAAAAAATTAACACTAATGCAGTTTCGTCCATACTAATTGCATTTTTCGCTTTTTCAAAACGCCTGCTTGCAGGATAATTGCACTATCATGAATGTCTTTACATATAATTAAAAATTACAGTCCTAATAACCACAAAATAATTAGAATGATATAGTGATTCTTAAATGGTACCAGTACAATAATAATGCAGATTGACATTATCCAAGGACACAGGATAATCATCTGAATGAACATATGAGTAGTGGCCAAGAATGATCTTGAAGGAATGATGTCCAATTCATTTATTGGTGATTAATTATAGAATTTTTTCTTGATAGTCAGAAAATAAGTTATGGCTGAGCAAAATTTTGAAAGGAATTCCGATGCAAATTAAAATCATAATCACCAGAAAAGTAGTAGCAGAAAAATGTAGTATTTGAATTTAAATTCATTGGTCGACTTTTACAATTCTTCAACTAAGCTTTTTCAAGAAAATATGATACAATATCAAAATATGTTATAATGAGGTGATTATTTTATCAGATTTCTGACATGACCCTAATGTTAGTATTGTTTCAAAGATAGGTAACCTGGGACTTGATCTATAGTAAAACTTTGCAAACCAGGCAAGTGAATTACTCAGACGTTACTTTATTTTAATAGCAAAATAGTAGGCTTGTTGAAGATTGTATAAGCATTTAGCTAATTCGTTATTCAAGTCTACAAGTCTTTTTTAGTTATCATTTTGGTGTATTTGATCTACGTATCAGTTTTGAAGCAAGTATCTTTTGAACATAAACTATATAAATGAACGTAAATTTTTGTTTTTCGACTATTTTAGCTCATATACTATACAACCTCATATAACCTACAATCAGCAGTTTTTTTCTGTTCCCAGGTATATTGGAAAGCGTACATTACCTCTTGAATGACACTTTAGAGGCTACAACATATAAAAGGATGACCGTCTGCTACGAATTCGAGATTCTATCTTGTAAGAAGGTTTATCAGACCAAAGGCCTGCAGCAACTACTAGATTACCCTGAGAACTTCAAATTTGACGCAATTGTGACAGATATGACCATTAGTTGTCTTCTGCCGCTTATAAAGAGATTCAACTTTCCACCTACTGTAGGCGTCACTGCCTTTCTGTTTCCATATTACCTGGCAATGGATTTTGGAAACACCATTGAACCCTCACACATTCCAGGATTTCTTCTTTCGTTGAGCGACAACATGAATTTTTTCGATAGGCTTGCCAACTACTTCTGGATAAGCTGGGATATATTCTTGAGGAAGTACTATCTCAAGACTGAAATACAAAAGTTAGCTGTGGAGAGATTTGGAGAGAGCGTAGGCGATTTGGAAAATATGAGAAGACACATATCTCTCTTACTGGTCAACGTGGAGAATACCCTTCATTATCCTCGACAATTAGCACCTAATGTCATACCAGTTGGTGGGTTACACATCCAAAGGGCGGGTCAGCTACCACAGGTACATGGAGGCAACATCAATATGAACTAAATACAAGTTTTGTTCATTTAGTAGCATGAACATTTTCCCCGCTAGTTTCGCATTCTTCTAGTGGAAAAATGGGTACCCAAAAACTATTGTAATAATATGATGTTATTGTAATTCATAAGCAAGTGTGAACTTTTTACTTTGCAACTTTCACACTATTCAGTCTCCTTTCATCTAAACAGTTTTGTAGAAAGAAAACAGTCTTTGTGCAAATAATCGATGGGAAAATCATAAAAGTTTGTACAGCAAAATGCCACTACCTCAAAATATCAGAAAGTTGTTGCACCTCCTCGTACTTGTCGAAATTCCGCACACTTCCTGATAGCTCATGCGTTTGAAAAGTGAAAGAACAGTGATCAAATTTGGTAATGATTGTGTTTTTAATAATATTTATTAGTTCGAACTGGATGTACGTATGTATCAATGTAGCAGAACTTATGGTATTAATTCAATTGTGACAGGATTTACTGACTAGGCAGACACGTGTATTAAGAACCACTCATGACAATATACCGTTAATTGAAAAATATTTAGAAGCAATATGATTTTTTTTCCAAACAAAAATTTTTAGTTAAAGATATTTGTAAATGATTTCGACTGCTGCGGGATTTTCGAAACAGACCTGAGTGTTGCCGCTTAGACGCTCAAGCCAACTGAGCTAAGCAACTTTCATATATAAAAGTTTGCTATGGTCCCTGCCAAATTATCAAAGTGAAACTATACTCCTTAAAGAACTGAATTTGTAGCACTGATAAACATTTACAACAAAACTATAAGCAGGTAATTAGGTAGTTATTAGTGAACATGGTCTATAATTTTATGAATTGTTGGTTTTCTTATCTTTTGTTTTTTAGGACTTGCAAAAAATACTGGATAATGCAAAGAATGGCGCTATCCTATTCTCATTTGGAACATACGTTACAATAGGAAGTCTCAAACCTGAAATTAGGACTGCCATGTTTGAGGCCATAGCTAAATTGAATCAAACGGTGATATTTAAATCTGAAATAAACATAACTAATGTTCCATCTAACATTATAATAAGGCAGTGGGTACCCCAACCAGAAATATTAGGTATTGTACAGTGTTCTTCTACTAGTTACTTAAAGTTGTGGAGTGAACGAGTGGAATTATAACTGTGGTAATTCAGAATATTAAGTGCCAGCAAGAACTGAGTTTTCTGGGTTCACTTTTCGTCATCATCATCATGATCGCATTGTTTGCCTTATTTTCTAATACTGGAGGTGACGTTCATTATAATTTCGGCTACCACAGCGACCTTTATCAAACTTTAAGATTTCCTCATTCCACTTTGATGAAGGTTTCCCGAGGCAGTCGAAACGTTAGTAAATTATATTAAGTCAATCGAATGGTGTTTTAACTAGTGGACAGTTGCGTAGAAAATATAAGCGGGATTATACATGGATTACTCGGTATTATGGTTCTAGATAGCATATTGAAGGTAATCAGGGATGAAATCCTTCATCCATCAAATATCTCCGTACATCAAGGTAGCCACTTTTACTTATAGCTAAATGGTTATTTGTATGTGTGAGGTATTCATTAAAGCTTGTAACGCATGGGTTCTACGCAAAAACATCTCATTCGTGTTGATAGGTTCATAGCAACGTTCATATACCTACCACCGTTCATAATATAAAAGTAATATTTCGACTATTATTTGATAGGTGTCATAATATGTTTGCATTGTTTTTGTGTTTACATCCGTATTTCTACACATTTGTTTGATTTTTATGTCGTACTCTTCATGGATCTCATTTTCTGTTTGCCCTATTGTTTCACTAGAATCTTCTACTTTTCAATTTTTTGTGCTATTATATGAACATTTCTTCATATTCAGCTTTCTAGCGATCGATAAAAATACATATTATGAAAATATGTTCTAGCTCACCCAAATACAAGACTGTTTATAAGTCACGGTGGAGGTCTCGGTACTATGGAAGCAGCATATTTCGGTGTACCAGTATTGGGTGTACCCTTTATTATTGACCAGTTTACAAATATAGTAATGATGGAGAATAGAGGAATTGCAAGGCAGGTTGATTATACCACAATCACACCGAGTACCCTGTATAACAGTATAACGGAGATGTTGAACAATCCAGTGTAAGCTTCTTTAACTCATTCATATCCCATTCGGAAGATAGAATTGACATTTGTAGTTGTTTCACGGCGATATATGAAAGTTTTGATCATGTTCACTGGAAATTTGATTGTGGTTACACCAATAAAAATCATATTATTTAATTCTAGCGCTCTGTTTGATCTCGCAAATGTCTATTCTATTCGAAGTGTAATATTGACAGTAAACGGCTGTTGACAGGTTTGAGCTTTTTCACAGGCAGTCAGATAATAACGATAAAAATAGGCAACAATGAGAAACTCAGTTTTTCCATTTTCAAATTTTCAGTCAAAGGAACAGATGGAAGGAGCCCCTAAATTTTATTTTGTGGTAGTTTTTTTCATTTGTCATACATTCACTCAACTACACCCACAACCAAACTTGTTCAAACTTCATGTACAGATCGGCAGCATTAGGAGATTTATTCAAAGTACTAAAATAAAATATTTATATGTATAAGTATTTATTTCAAAAACATCTGTTAAAGTGCATAACAGACATTACTGTAGATTTTTAATTATGGGCCAGGAAAGGTACGTAAAACGATTAAAAACAGTAAGAAAAAGTCTACAGAGCCTAAACAATTTTGCACAGTTTTCAATTTTATCTTCATAAGGTGGTTCATTTTGCCCCAGTCCTAGTTTATCAGTATTCCCGCACTTTGCTGTAAAGTAATGAGCACCAGATTAGGTTACGTAGATGAATTAAACAACTTACCATCGTGTTTTTAATTTTAAGAAATGCAACAAAATAAGGTCAAAATCCATGACTTCTTCTTATCGTTGATGCTACTTTTATTGGCAAACTTGTCTGGGCTTTTATCAGACTGGTATCTGAATGACAACAAGGAAAATATTTACTATTAGTACAGTACACATATATATATATATATATATAATATATATATTGACTTTTTCAGGTATGCAGAAAATATGAACAAAATCTCAAATAGAATGAGGGATCAGTCACAAACGCCCCTAGAACGTGCCGTTTATTGGATAGAATATTCCATGAGACACAATGGAACACATTTTCTGAATTTAAAGTCAAGAGATTTACCATTAGCCATAACAAGTGGATTGGATATTCAGTTATTTATGCTACTGATATTCTGTGTGATTCTTCTAGTTACATTTTTAGCCTATAGATATTTTGTCAAATACATTGCAAGTTTGTCAAAGATCAAAAAACAATGAGCTAGATCATAATAGGTACTGTGATTAAGGAAGGACACCTTACATTTCCTATTAGGGTATCTTCCTTATTTGTAAGAGAAGCGTTATATTGTAATTCTGTGATAAATCCTTATTTGTTCTATTTCTAAAGAGGCCCATTTTATCACTACGCCTTCTGTACTTAATTTATTGGATAAATTTGATCAGTTGCAATTGAAAGGTTCAAAGTGGATTATAATTTTCTCCATTAAAAATCTCTCAAGTGTTTTTATTCCTGTCGCTTTAATAAAAAAGCAAGATCGTTCATTTAAGGAAAGGACTACAGGATATTAGACTCGAATATTCTCACGGTATAGACAGTGGAGTATAGGTTCACCTTATCTAAAAGTTTTATAACGACCCTTGAATATACACCACACTTATTAAACTATACTTTATTTGTTACATTTTTTATTTTTCACCTTCTGGCTCAATCGACATACCTTCTCCACTAAGTGTAACGTATTGGTCTCATCACAACAAATCCAATGCCACCAAACTCGATGAGTATTCTAGAAGTCACTAAAAGGTTTTCCTATGTAGCTTCTAACTGTATCATCAACCGACTTCAATCAGGCACGTTCATTATTTGATTTATGGGACGCTTTAGTCCAGAATCGTTTACACTCTTTTCTTAACTGTAAGCGGTTTATTGGAAAGGGCATTACGAAGATCCAGTTTTCATACGACGCTTTGGAATGTTAAGGTGAGTTAATCTCACAGAGCAATCTATTTTACCTGTTGAATTATTTTATTTATGAACGATAACTCCAAAATGTCTAGATATTAATTAGCTTTGAGACCTCATGATGACGAATGATATGTCGTGAGTTGACCCTTAGTACCTTAGTGAGTGCACACACTGGTTTACCATGGTAAATACTCTGGAATAGCGCGTCCAACTTTATCCCCCATGGCAGAATGTTTTGCGAGTTAAACTCTGGGAAAATGCTAACTTCAAAATTAATATTTCGTTCAGGTTTTCATAAGCTGACTCTTAAACCAATGACATGAAATATGTTTATAAGTAGTTTTTCACTGCTCATTCTTGGGTTTTGACCATTTTCAACCACTGTTCTATTCGATTTTATGGCCGTGATGGTTAACAATGTTTATATTCGACACGGTAGTGAAGTATTTGGTTGCTTAGATATTTATTTGTATATTTTTTCAGATCTGACATCTCGCATCTCTGATCTCTACGTAAGTTTTTCATATTCTATTTAGCTTTTCTTTAATTCTACGTAAGCTCATTAAAAGTTTATTGACAGTCCGTCTTTCCTGGTCATTTTTTTAATTTAAACACCTGACACAAGACAGTTCTATCAAGGATTTCAAAAGAGGATTAGTTTTTTGTTTATATTATTTTGCTCTTCAGATTTTTTCCACGGGTGATTGAGAATGATCAGTGCCGGTATGTCAAAGAGTGTAAGTAAGCAGCTCACCGTGTAATTTCACAAATTCACTTCGGCAACACTGGCGTGAGCGTGATTCATGATACAATAATCAATGAACAGTTAGGAACGACAATAACTCTATGTATTGTACCCCGTTAAATGTCTATTAATTTTACACCTACGTATTTAAAAAAAACGGCCCCCAAATTGCTTCATTTCAAGTACATAGACGCCAGATTGAATTTCTAAGAAAATACACGCAATATTTATATACTATATTCGGAGCCAAGTGTATCGTGAAATCCACAGCTATTTATCTTATTTTTGAAGGTAAATTCGTGGACTATCGTTTATGTTCGACAAGTACGGAGAATTACTGAGGTTCTACGGTTTATATAGGATAGAAAAGCTTATCATGACTGAACTGCTCTAAACTAAAAAGCTTTATTTCTGTGCCATAGAAGTAACCTGCTGTCATTGTTTCAGCAAAATCTGAAAAGTACTTTTTGATTTATAGAGTGGCTAGGGATTACCGGACAAAGTACAGACAGACAGACCGACGCCATGAAGCATCAAGAAAACACAATATCGTGAATTCGAATATTTTTCTGACAATCCAATAATATAAAGCTGTTATTATGACCCTTGAGCCTATAGACACAAATATTTGATTTCTTATCCTATAATTTTCGTTATTGACCCACGTTCCAGATAAGATAATAAGGCTTTCGATCGTCCACAAATGCACGAAAAGTTCAGACGCATAATGTCTGAGATTCGTCTAATCTAGAGGACACATGCAAGGCGATTTTTATTCATATCATAATTGTTCTTCTATGCATGCCCACTAATGCATCAGAGCATGAAATACTGCATGTGAACAGAATAGTCTATGCATTTATATGACCTTCTAATTCAATATTCTCGCGATGTTGCAAGCGATGTTGTTGATACTAGTGACAGGATATGTCTCCTGTGATAATATCCTTATTGTACAAGATGTACCTTCTCCCAGCCATTCAATTTGGACGACCGAGCTGGCTAAAGGGCTGGTCAAGAGAGGACACAATGTTACTTGGCTGGGGCCAGGCAACTATAAAAAGCATAAGCTGATGATGAACTACCACGTTATCACTATGGAAGGTAAACTATTCAAGAATTTTTATCACTAAAACCTTTATTTTAAAAGTAATTAGAACCCATGGTTATACCAAGTGGTCGTTGCTAAGAAAAAGCCGTAGCAAATTGTTAGTATGAAATTGTAGCCACTAGCTGGGAGACAATAAAAGGCTTTGACGGAAATTTATTCTTTTTCCTTCAAAAACTCTGTATTGAGAGCTTTTACCGTTTCTATAAATAAATAATAGCAAAAATTCAGCAGTTCAAACATGATATTTCGCGCCAAAGCTGCGATATAATAAAATATTACCATTACATTTAGTTCCATGAGATTTTCTATATGGACCAGTGTCGTAACTGGGATCGGGCACCCAGGGTAAACTCCAGAAATCCTAGAAGATCTTTCGAGTATTTCTTCATATCAAGAGCCAGATCACTATAGTTATCTATAAAGACATTGAGCAGGACCGTGGTATGTGATGTTAAACGTTCATAGTCAACTTCAAAATTTTATGTGTTAAGTACTTTTCACTTGAAGGATATGCGTTTCCATTCTAACCTTGAACTTCAAATCAATTTCAATATTAATAGCGATATAGAATCTTAGTAGGTACTCTGCTATGTAGTCTTTCTGATACACATGGTATTTAAGCTATAATTGGCATGCGGGGAATTTGGTAGTACCGGTCAGTCCAATTTACACATCACTGAATGTATGAGTTAATTCTCAGCTGTTTTCATTATTGCAATTCGGATCCCAGCGTCGTTCCTGCAGCAAGATCATTTAATTATACCATTTAGAGGCCAAGGACACGCACATTTACTTATAGCTATAATATCACAACAGAGTCAAGAAGAGTCATCGCGATGTAGTATAGAAAATAATGTAGTACTCGTAAACTTATACTTTAACGTTTTATCATGAATTAATAACATTTAAATGTGTCAGCTAAGTTGAACCCATTCTGAGCATAATGGACCAATGCTTGTCGATAAACAGGTTTTCCTTAATAAAAAAATGGATCTAATTGGAAGGTACTGTCATAGTTAAATTCACTTCATATTCTTATTCTGTTTTAGGAATAGGTGGAGAATCAACTGAAGGAGAGGATGAACTCATTGAGGCGTCAACGTACAAATCATTGCGAATTTATTACGAGTACGACATATCAGCCTGTGAGGAAACCTATCAGTCCAGAGGGTTACAACGAGTACTAGACTATCCTGACAACTTCAAATTTGATGTAATTGTGATGGATGTAACCCTTAGTGGATGTCTTCTCCCGCTGATAGAAAGATTCAACTATCCACCTTCAGTAGGCGTAACTCCTTCCTATTTCCATACTATCTAGCGCTATACTTCGGAAATACCATTGATCACTCATATATTTCAGGCTTCCTTGTTTCATTCAGCGACAATATGAATTTCTATGAAAGGCTCATCAACTATTTCTGGATGAATTTGGATTTGTTTTTGAGGCAATACTACGTCAAGCCTGAAATACAGAAGTTAGCTGTGAGCAAATTTGGAGAAAGTGTTGGTGATTTAGAAGAAATAAGAAGACATATCTCCCTGCTGCTGATCAATGTGGATATGACTCTCCATTATCCTCAACAACTAGCTCCCAATGTTATTCCAGTCGGTGGGTTGCACGTCCAAAGGGCAAGTAATCTGCCTCAGGTATGTAAGCGAACAAGTGAGATAAATACAGCAGCACATCTGTTATAGTTCCAAATTGTGCAGAACTTAATTGAAGTGATCAACAGCTTAAAGATCCATTCAAAATATTTAGTAAACTGATACCACTACACGTGAAATGCTAAGTGGCTGAAATAAACCTAAAATTAACTATCTACGATATTTATTTAGGTGTTATGTATCAATCTGTAGTAGGTAGTTCTAAAAATGGAGCATAAAAAATTAGATCAACTTGGATAAAATTTGACTAATGCCTAATTATCCATAAAATTTGAAATTTAAATGGTTAAAATTGGTTCAAAATGCATGTCTTTTCTGATATTTAACGATGAATCCAGGGCCACTGAGCCGGATTTAGAACAACTACAAAGCCTTTTCGTACGATCATAGTAATAACCTCGTGTTAAAATTCCACCCGAATTCTAATGGTAACTTTCGAAGATGTTAAAGAGCCAAGCATTACTGGACAGACGACAGATGGACAGACAGATGACAGAGTGGCATACCGCGTATACAAAAACTTCCAGGATGCCACTACATACCTTACCTGTTGACGTGGGAACAAAAGATGGGATGGTTCTGTAATTCATGCAGTGAGATATAGTTGGTAACTTTTTGAACTTAATATGACATATAAGAGCAAATGACACATCATTTAATTAGTAATATTACTAACCATCAATCTTCCGCTATAAAAGCTCACTATATTGTATCAATTTATTGAAACTATATGCTGTATGAACCTTACCATAACAAACTTTCATAAAGTGAATTACGCATTATGCTAAGCTATGAAATTGTATAGCAAACATTCAAAATCATATACAAAATATTAATTGAGTTAATTAGATACACTTACTGACTTATTCGTCTGATATTATGATGAACACCGACAGTTTTTTAATGAATTGATAAACCCTTGCTTAAAAAAGGAAATTCGTTCATTTGAAAATGTAAAGCTTGATAGTAATTGGATAGACTTTCAAAATATTGGAGTAATTTCATAAATACAATAACATAATCTATGATTATATGTATATGTAGAAAGAGTAGTTGTTCGAAAACCAACCAAAATTATTACCATAGGTTCCCATTTATTACCTAGAATTAGTCTTGATTGTAAATTTTAGGATTTGCAGTCACTAATGGATAATGCGAAGAAAGGGGTTATCCTATTTTCATTAGGCACCAATGTGAGATCGAATCATCTGAAACCTGGAATCAGAGCTGCCATCTCAGAGGCTCTGAGTAAGCTAGATCAAACTGTTATTTGGAAATTTGAAACAAACTTGACTGATGTCCCGTCCAATATCATAATAAGGGAGTGGGTACCCCAAACCGAAATATTAGGTGAGACAGGTGTTTTAAACTATATTCCTAGTATTACTCTGCCTCACGATTTTACCACAGCAATACCCAAATTGCTAATAGAGGCGTTTGAGGTATAACTAAATGTCTAGCTATTGTATAAATTTTATTCGGGGTTTGCAATTACTCTTTTTTATTTTACAATAGTTCTTTATGTAACAGATGGAATGACTCGTCAACGAGCGTGAGTTCTGTGAGTTCCACAATACAATGCGCTTTATAGAAAATTTTTGTTATACATATAAATATATATGTTCAGATCGATTAAGCTCCAGACATCGTTCAAAGGCTAGGTAATGCTGATCTTATATAAATAACTACATTCACATATATGCAATTATTCCGCTTATTATTGTAAAAATTATTCAAGCATGTCATAGATGTCTTTAGAAATTTTTTGAAACCTAAATCTTCTGCATCACTTCTATAAATGCACATTACCTTTCAACCATTTGATCCCTATGCAATATCGTCACATAGTTTCTCGTTATGTATATTCCATTAAAAAGCTTCGTTGACAAAAATCACACAAGATAAAACTACCCTCATAATACAAAGATGTATAATATATTTTAAATACAATAAATGTCTGGCTTTTACTTTCCAGTTATGCAAAAACTATGGAAGAAACTTCAAGAAGAATGAGAGACCAAACGCAGACACCTTTAGAACGTGCTGTTTATTGGATCGAATATTCAATCAGACATAATGGAACACAGTTTCTGAACTCAAAGTCAAGAGATTTACCGTTGTTCATAACCTTTGTGGTTTTTATCATAGATAGCATCAGGTGTAAAACCTCCAGGGAGCTCAATACTTTAAGATATAGTTTTATAGTAGTATCTATACAAGAAGCTTGAATATGTTTTCAAACATTCACTTACAAATTCATTACTTCATATTAGTTTGACAGGGAAAAATCTTTGGACAAGAAGAGGAGAAAATATCCCTTTTCACATAAACTCTTTATGAACAAAAAATGCGAACAAAGAACACTTAGCTAGGTGTATGATTATGAGGTAGACGTAAGGTTGTTCAAACATCAGCCGACACTTATATGATATTAATAATATATAATAATAATTACATAGATTCACAAGCAAAACTGTTCGATACATCGATCACACTATTGTGTTTCTGTGTGTTTGAGCTGCTTAATCCAAATCCCAGAAATTCTCAAATCTCAAGTATTTTGCATCAAGTTTGTTTTCTATCGCCCTCTATGCAGTCGCAAGGAGAGATATCAGATTATGGCAGTTTATAGAGGAATAGCATCTGGGGCACTTCTCATTCCGCAAACTTCATTTTCCGAAACCCATCCTTGAACCGCACTCTCAAAAACTGTAATATTCTTTAAGAAACACAACAGCAACTGCCAAAGCGAGATGGCTTTGGTGATGTGAACGCTAAGGGTATAGGAGTGAGTGGGACAGCAAGAAAGAAAGAAATAGAGAGTGAACGCATCGTTGCAGCTCCGTGAGGCGTTGTGCCTCTTTAAAAATAAAGTAGGTCTACAACGCAGCCAGTGATAAAGGTACCTTAATCGGCGGCTGATAATGTCCAGATATTTTACATTCAACAATCAGTGTTTCGAGAACGGAGTTCTTAAAAAGGGGGATTGTAGTGAGCGAGCTCTGGCATTCCAAACGGATGAGAAAAATTAGTTGAATTTATCTTTATATGGTAGTTCCAATGATCGACCGCAAAAGAAGCAGAATTATAGGAACCAGTGGAACCCTTTTTCATCAGCTTGTTCAGAGGTCCGCTGTAATTAATTTTCTGACGTCTTGTAAATTTATTAAACTCTGTTTACTGTGGGAATAATAATGGAAAGGGGTGTTAATGTATATTGTAAGATGTTTGTTCATTATATTTTCTACTAGCCGTTAATTGAAACCACATACGATTTACTGAAATCTCTTTACTAACGTTTTGGCTGCTTTTTTCAAACTAAATAGTATGGAAATAATTTGATATTATAATCGTACATTTTTGACTGCTTCCAGAGGAACAGCTTTATTTTCAAGCAAGACTTTAGAATGAACTATTAACTGTTATAAAAGATTCAATAATTACAAGTAGATTGAATAATTAGTTACATGCAAGTGTGGAAGTAGTTTAAGACTAGCGCTTAATTGTACATCGTATGTATGTTATGTATCTATGATAGATAGGTACATAATCTACTTTGCTTATATAAAATATTCTCGACAGCTTTGTGAAGGTAACAACAGCTGCTTTTCAACTAAAGAAGCTGGCACCTGTGAAATGGACAAGAAAATCCAATTAATTTCTGAATTTAACACATTATGGATGTACTTCCCACGAAATGATATTAGTTTATGAATCAATACTTGATCCGATTTTAAAATTATTCCTCCACTGATAACGTCTTACTGCCGCCGCGCCGCCTGCGTGTGGTATAGAAGTCTGTGTCATTATTTATATTTCATTTTGTGTAAAAGCGTATAATTTGACAAGACAATTCTATCAAGGGTTTTAGAAAAGGATTAGTTTTTTTGTTATATTTTGCTCTTCAGATTTTTTCCACGGGCAAGTCAGAATCACAGCCTACGTAAGATATGTCAGAATATTTAGTTCCGGTGTGTCCAAGAGTGTAAATAAGCAGCGCACCCTGTAATTTTACAAATTCACTTTGGCGACACTGGCGTTGGCGTGATTCATGATATCATGATCAATGAGTAGCTAGGAACAACAATAACTCTATGGATCGTACGCCGTTAAAGACATTTTAATTTTACACCTACGTATTATAAAATATACGGTCCGCAAAGTGCATCATTTCAAGTACATAAGTAAACTGATTGATCTAAGAAAATACACGGAATACGCATATATTATACTTATAAGTAGTTTTGGATTTATAGAGCGGCCAGTGATTAGTAGGTACTAAAGAGACACATAGTTTTTCATGATATATATGCCATGAAGCATCAAGAAAACACATCCCGAATTCGAATATTTTTTTGGTAATCCTATAATATAAAATTGTTATTATAACCCATGAATCTATAGACACAAATATTTAATTTCTTATCTTATAGTTTTCGATATTAACCGACATTGCGCGATAAGATAATTAGGCTTTCGAACGTCCACAAATGCACTAAAAGTTCATAAGCATAATATCTGCGATTCGTCTAATTCAGAGGACACATGCAAGGCGATTTTTATTCACATTATAAGTGTTTTTCTTTACATGACAGCTGATGCATCAGAGCATGAAATAGTGTAATTGGCCAATTACGTAGAACATACTCGTATCAGTGTATTATTGCATGCGTACAAAATAGTCTATGCGTTTGTACGGCCTTCAAATTCAATATTCTCGCGATGCTGCAAGCGGTGTTGTTAATACTAGTGACAGGATATGTTTCGTGTAATAATATCCTTATTGTACAAGATATACCTTCTCCCAGCCATTCGATTTGGATGACCGAGCTGGCTAAGGGGCTGGTCAAGAAAGGACACAATGTTACTTGGCTAGGGCCAGGCAACTTTAAAAAGCATAAGCCGATGAACAACTACCACATTATCACTATGGAAGGTAAACTATTCAAGGATTTTTATCACTAAGCTCTCTATTTTGAAAGTTATTAGGACCCATATATAATTAAATACATGTTGTTTAAAACTTCTAGACAAGGTAGATTTTTCTAAAAGTTTGATTTCGGACTTCCATTGTCTATAAAATTGTGAGTATCACAACGTTTCGATTGATATGCTATCTTCAATCGTCTTTAGGTGAACTAGTATACCTGGTTATACCAAGTAGCCGTTGTTTAGAAAAATCTGTAGAACATTGTTAGTATGAAATTGTAGTCAGAACTGACAGAAAAAAAATTTGACGGAAATTTATTATTTCTCCTTCAAAAACTGTGTTTTGCGAACGTTTATTATTTTTATGGATAAAACAGCAGAAATTAGGCAGTTCAAACATGAAATTTCGCGCCAAAGCTCTGATGTAATAAAATCTTAGCATTACATAACAAATCATTCCCTGTCGTATTTAGAGAGATAAGATATTTCTATATGGACCAGTGTCGTAGCTGGGATATGGCGCCCAGGGTTAACTCTGTAATTTGCACGCTAAGGCAGTGGCGCACTGGTATTGGGACAACTAGGTCGCTTTTATATATATATATATATATATATATATATATATATATATATATATATATATATATATATATATATATTATGTTCACGTTTGCTGCCATAGCTCGATTTGCTTACCAAAATGAGTATCAGGACAGAGAGTTAATAGTTTGCACATTTGGTACGTCACTGTCCACAGTGTTTATTGTCTAATCCAGGAACCCAAGAAGACCTTTTATGAGTATTTCTTCATATCAAAAAGATCAAGGGCCATATCACCGTAGTCATCTATAAAGACATTGAACAACCTAAATTTACAGACACCTTTAGTGTATGAGATGATGGACAATTACTTGAAGAATTACTAGACACTCCTTTTATATTGTACCGTTCTAAAACACTAATTTATATCTATTAATAACACAACAGCTCCTACGCTAATTTATATTCACGTCGTCTGGTTCTTGACTGTCCGAAGTCTAACTGACTGTTGTGCCTGTATATATATACACATGGCTGGTATCAAGAGTTCTATAACCAAAAAGATACCATTCTGGTAGGTTCGATGTGTCACTTTCGACAAAACAAGTACAAGTAAATGAAACAAAGTCAATTCAGCTAGCATTTACTATCGATCGAGTAACATGCTTACCAGTAGTATTGAACATCAACACAATATCGCAGTGTGACCAAAGACCATGTCAATTATCATGAAATACATTTCAGTCGGAAACTAGACTGGAGGCAAAACGTTTACACCTGGAGCATATAAAATAAATGGTGGAGTACAACTGTTAACTATGTTGACATTCTACATAGATTCACTTAAAAATTCTCAGTAGGTATCATTACAGATGTTCCTTGGCCAGTCACAAACAAAATATTGCAATGTCAGCTAAGTATACCTACCACTATGCCACCCAAACTTTTTTGTGGTGATGCCAGTAACAAGAATCAAGAAGAAGATTGTCCAGGACTTGTGCAATCAATTATGGATCAGACATATTGATTCACATCTATTTATACACGTATAAGGTCAATGTAAAGCTCATCACTACTGAGAACTATCTGATCATTCATTGCCCATGGCGCTCATATCGTCGCTATATCAAAAATATGTTACTGCATATCTGTTGAACTTTCAAGAGGCGGTTTCATCCAGAATAGCGCTCAATTAAAACAAAAGTTTAAAAAAAGTCTAGACATGACATAATGGCTTATTCCACCGTTTCCAGAAAATGAATCGTGCTGTTTCCAGTATTCATTATGAAATCAACTCATTTTTTAATGGGACTACACATCTTTGACACCAGAAATGAAAAGAAACATACCTAATTGTTTTCCACAGATACGAATAATGTCACAAATTTGAACTTTGAGGTTCTAAAGTTCAAATATGTGACATGTAAAATAAGTTGAAAAATTTCGAATCGCAGTCTAAAATATATATTTAGAAAATAGAGGTCATAGCCAGAGGATATTCTTCAGCTTCGAGGATTGCTTCTTTAGTTTGACCATAAAATAACCTGAAACGGTTCATACTCAATTTCATTTTTTGTGCTTTTCACTTGAAGAATATACGGTTCTATTCACATCAAGCTAAACTTCAAATCAATTTTGATATTAATAGCGATATAGAATCTCAGTAGGCACTTTGTTATGTGGCTTTTTTGAGACACATGGTATTTAAGCTATAATTGGCATGCGGGGAATTTGGTAGTACCAGTCAGTACAATTTACACATGACCGAAAATATGAATTAATTCAAGATCATTTAATCATACCATTTAGAGGCCAAGGACATGCTCATTGTATCATAGCTATAACATCACAACAGAATAATTTAAGAAGCGTCATCACGATGTAGTATAGGAAATAGTGTAGTACTCGTAAACTAATATTTTCGCCTTTTATCATGAATTAATAACATTATCTGATGTGTCAGCTAAGTTAAACCGATTCTGAGCATGACGGACCGATGCTTATCGATAAAAACTTTTTTCTTCAATAAAAAATACATGAAATGCGAAGGTACGGTCACAGTTAAGTTCATTTCATCTTCTTATTCTGTTTTAGGTGTAGGCGGAGAATCAACTGAAGGAGTAATAGATGAAATCATGCAGGCATCAACGTACAAATCTATGCGACTTTTTTACGAGTACGACATATCAGCTTGTGAGGAAACCTATCAAGCTAAAGGGTTGCAACGAGTACTAGACTATCCTGACAACTTCAAATTTGATGTAATCGTGATAGATATAACCCTTAGTGGATGTCTTCTCCCGCTGATAAAAAGATTCAACTATCCACCTTCAGTAGGCGTAACTCCCTTCCTATTTCCATACTATCTAGCGCTGGACTTCGGAAATACCATTGATCACTCATATATTCCAGGATTCCTTGTTTCGTTCAGCGACAATATGAATTTCTATGAAAGGCTAATCAACTATTTCTGGATGAATTTGGATTTGTTTTTGAGACAATACTACGTCAAGCCTGAAATACAGCAGTTAGCTGTGAGCAAATTTGGAGAAAGTGTTGGTGATTTAGAAGAAATAAGAAGACATATCTCCCTGCTGCTGATCAATGTGGATATGACTCTCCATTATCCTCAACAACTAGCTCCCAATATTATTCCAGTCGGTGGCTTGCACGTCCAAAGGGCAAGTAATCTGCCTCAGGTATGTAAGCGAAGAAGTGAGATGAATACAGCAGCAAATCTGTTATAGTTCCAAATTGTGCAGAACTTGATTGAAGTGATCAACAGCTTGAAGATCCATTTAAAATATTTAGTAAACTGATACCACTACACGTGAAATGTTGAATGGCTGAAATGAATCTAAAATTAACTATCTACGATATTTATTTAGGTGTTTTGCATCAATCTGTAGTTGTAAATTTAAAAAAGAAGTAGAACAAATTAGATCAACTTGGATAAAATTTTTGATATTTAACGATAAGTCCAGAGCCACTGGGCCGTCTTTGAAAAAACTATATGTTGTATAAACCTTATTATTGCAAACCTTCATGAACTGAATTCTGCTGTATACCGACATTCCTGGTATACTGAGCTAAGAAATTTTATAGCAAACACTCAAATTCATATACAAAATTGAGTTAATTAGTTACACCTATTCGGCTGATATTATTACAGAAATACCGACATTTTTGCAAAAAGATTGCTTATAATTGGATAGACTTTCAGAATATTGAGGTTATTTCATAAATACAATGACATAATCTATGATGCATAATTTTGGAAAGAGTAGTTGTTTCAGGACTAATAAAAATTATTATCATAGGTTTCCATTTTTTTACCTGCGAATGAGTCTTAGTGGTTAATTTTAGGATTTGCAGTCACTAATGGATAATGCCAAGAAAGGGGTTATCCTATTTTCATTAGGCACCAATGTGAGGTCGGATAAACTCAAACCTGAAATCAGAGCTGCCATCTTAGAGGCTCTGAGTAAGCTAGACCAAACTGTTATATGGAAATTTGAAACAAACTTGACTAACGTCCCGTCCAACGTCATTATAAGGCAGTGGGTACCCCAAACTGAAATATTAGGTGAGTAAGGTGTTTTGTACTACATTATTACTTTGCCTCACGATTTCAGCACAGCAATACCCAATACAATATATAATTTTTATTCGGGGTTTGCAATAACTCTTTTTCATTTTGCAATAGTTATTTATGTAACAGATGGAATGATTCGTCAAAGAGTGGAAGTTCTGTGAGAAGTAGGCTAGCTAGTCCTACAATACAACAGGAGTTGAACATAACATGTTTTATGAAATATTTTTGATAAATATATAAATACGAGGTCACGCTGAAAGTCTTCAGATATTCCTAATCTATACAAGTTTAAACAAGTTAGAGCACGCAGCTATTTTGTCTAAAGTTGTAAGTGCTTACACGCAAAGGCAGCGCTTGAATCGTTAAGTAGTTGATTTTCCACGGTCTTGAATGCATTCAAGTGTTGGCCGAATTTTAACGTGAAAATGGAACCGGGTAGTCGCGATTTTCGAGCCATGATTTTCTATAACTATAAAGAGGGACTAAACCGGAAGCTGTAGAAGCTGTGCAAAATATGGTAAAAAAATATTGACATATAACCTATACCAAGATTGAGGCTTCTCTGGGGATTGGATCGGCAGCGGTCCGAACAACCATTCATGATCACCTTTGCCTAAAGAAGCGGTGTTCCTGATGGGTGCCACATTTGTTGACCAGTGAGCAAAGAGCAACAAGAGTTGATTGGGCTAAGTTTATGGTTGAAAGATTTGATGATGGGCACAGTAAAAACACTTTTAATATCGTAACCGGAGACGAAACATGGTTATATCATCATGATCCCGAAACTAAACGGCAGTCATTAGTTTGGTGCTTTGAAAGTCAGCAGCCTCCAACGAAAATTCATCATTCCAAGAGTGTTGGAAAGAGAATGGTCGCATATTTTTTTCTAAAATACATTACAACGGTAGTCTTCCAAGAATCATGCAAGATCCGTCCAAAGACTGGTCTGCGGGGTATTCAACGGCACCATGACAACGCACCCGCCCACAGCGCCGCTAGAATACCCGAATTTTTTGCTGAACAGGATGTCAAACTGTTGCCTCACCCACCTTATTATCCGCACCTAGCTCCATGCGACTTTTTCTTATTCCCTGAGATCAAAGAAAAGTTACAAGGTCGTCATTTTACCACCGATGAAGAGGCAATCGCTGCATTTGAGGAGGAAATTAGCAACCTTCCAAAAGAACGTTGATCATAAGAATTTGACAAGTGGTTTTACCGAATGCCTAAATGTATTGAGGTAGGGGGAGAATCTGTTGAAAAAACAGAATAAAGTTTTTTAAAAAGACCTTTTAGTTTTTCTGTATCTAAAAACTTTCAGCGTGACCCTCGTATATACGTTCAGATCGATTAAGCTCTGGATAACATTCAAAGGTTACGCAATGCCAATCTCATATAAATAACTACATTCACATATATGCAATTATTCCGCTCATAAATGTAAACAATATATAAGCATGTCATAGGTGTCATAGTCTTCAGATATTTTCTAAATTCTAAATCTTCTGCATCACTTCTATATATGCACCTATATTTCCTTTCAACCGTTTGATCCCTATGCAATATGTATGGCTACCGCTTGTTCTGTGAATACTGGTATATTTGATGTTTAGTCAGTATATTTCAGCACACCCGAACACAAAGCTCTTCATAAGCCACGGTGGAGGTCTCAGCACCATCGAGGCGGCATACTATGGTGTTCCTGTATTGGGTATACCGTTTTTTGTTGACCAGTATACTAACCTAATAATGATGGAAAACAAAGGAATTGCCAAACAAGTCCACTATCCAACGATAACAGCAGATATCTTATACAACACCATCAAGGAGTTGTTGGATAATCCAAAGTAAGTTTTGTTGATTGTAAAAAAATAGATTCAGGAATGTTGATGCTGTACTTCCTACGCAATGGTATCAGTTTAGAAATGAGGGCTTTGTTTAGAGTTTCCTCTCTTTTGTTAATAGGAATTATATCTAAAAATTTCTAAAAACCCTACAATATAAAAAAAAATTACATTCGCTAGAGATGTTCGATGTCTATCAATAATCTGGTCCATGGCTTTCCAAAGTTTAAAAGCTCTACTCATTTTGTGATTTGAATTCAAATATATGAACAATAGAAATGTATCAGAAGCATGGAGTACTACGGGGTTCAACATTTCATAGATGAGATAGCATCTACGAAAATCTGATTCTTGAATCTTCCAAAAAATTTTTGAAAATTATCAAAGGTCTCGGACACGTCCGAAGACAAAGTTTAAGAATTTTTTATTCTTATAATTTTCTGAAAACTGGGCCGCCAGTAAACCGATTTTTCAACTCTGCAAAGCTTTTTTGTTCTTGTCATAGTATTAACCTAGTGTCAAAGTTTAATCAAAGAGCACTTTCTCAGTTAGAGAGGGACCAATGGTTACCGGGCAGGATACGATAGACTAATAGACAGACAGACAGTCATGGTGACATGTTTTCTTGTTATGTATATTCCATGAAAAATCAGAAAATATAATATCTCATTGAAATTGTGCTTAATTTTACAATACTTCCTCGTACATTGGCGTGGAAAGTAATACCAAAAAGCAACGTTGACAAAAACCACACAAGATAATACTGCCCTCATAATACATAGATTGTAGAATAATATATTTTAAATAAAATAAATGTCCCACTTTTACTTTTCAGGTATGCAAAAGCTATGGAAGAAACTTCAAGAAGAATGAGGGACCAAACACAGACACCTTTAGAGCGTGCTGTTTATTGGATCGAATATTCCATCAGACATAATGGAACACAGTTTCTGAACTTAAAGTCAAGAGATTTACCGTTGTTCATAACAAGTGGCTTAGATATCCATTTATTTTTGCTACTAATATGCTGTTCTATTATCATTACTATAATTTCAGTATGTAGATACTGTATTACTTACGCTGCAAGTACGCCAAAGATCAAAACACAATGAGATACACCTTTGCGCTTTTTCTCATGGATAACATCAGGTATGACACATTCAAAGAGGTCCTTACTTGTCGCATTGCGAAATATTAAGGGATAATTTTATAGTAGTAGTACTTCTACAGAATCAAGGTTATGTTTTCAACCAAAAAAATTTGGCAGAAGGAGAGGAGGATATATCCCTTTTCATATAAACTTGTTTATGAACAAAACTGCGTACAAAAACAGTTAGCTAGGTGTATGAATATGCGGTAGACGTAATGTTGTTCAAACATCAGCCGACACCAATATGATATCAATAATATATAATAATAATTACTTATGATTTTATTATCTATCATTTCCTCATTCTGACGTGTGCGGAAAATTACACAGGTTAGTTTTATGGCACCAACAAAAAGCATTTATATTTTTTTAATATCAGTGCAATTTTGTCAAAAAATGGAAAGATAGAGTTGGATTTGTTCAAACTTTGCGTTCTAAGCGAACCCGATTCTCCTGAATATTTCCCAAAACGTTTTTGGGATTATCGAATTATGGTAGGGGGGAGTATAATTTTAAGTCTTTTCTTGTTGAGAAAACTCTTTAGAAAGCTGTCTTCCGCACTTGCTTAATTAAATTAAATTGCGTTCAAAAAAGTAAAATCATATTATGATTTTTTATGTTGATATGCTATGTGCTTCTGCTCATCGACCAAGTTTGTTATCATTTTGCAGATATTCCCTTCAGTATTTTATTACCCTAAACTTGCGTGAATCGTAATTCGTATAAAAATCGACTGTTTTGATTCACAATAACTGTAACTGGAGTTCTTTGTTTCCTTTTAACTGATTAATCCCTCACATGTTTGATTCAAATAATTTCTCTCCCTGAGTTCATAAAATCCATGGCATGGTGAAGAAAGCCTCAATTTAGGCAAGTATGCATTAAAAAAGCCTTGATGATAACATTATGATAACAATTCCAAAATACCTGCAATCACAACAGTTCCTTTTCCCTATGAGTAAAGAGTAAAAATATCACCCATTTTTATGTATTGTCCTAGTGGTTTGGACCGTGAAGAAAGTATTTTCAGCCATCTCGATTTTTCTTCGACAGTCCCAAGTGACATCAAATTATTCCGGACGATTAGTTCCGCAGATTGGCACACGCTTGTCCGCAAGATTGGCAGCTGGAGTGACCCTTTTCAGATCCTGCGTTTTAAGGGATTAATGATGGGACGAATACGACTCTGAAACTTATTGAATCCTCCCAAGTGGATTAAAGGTGACAGCACTCCCTAGCCACATCTTTCCATTGCTTGTAAGATAAGCATGGTATGTTTGGGCCAAACATAACAGCCCAGAGGTTTGGCGTAGAATTACGCACAAACTGAACTTTCATGGATGATCTGCTGTAAATCCCGATAATTACCGATAAAATTGTGTTTGCTTGTGGACTGTTCTGTAATCCTTAGCCTATCCAAACATAGAAAAGTATTACATAGATTTCAATTTAATTTTGAGGTTAGGTGCCTACTACAGCAAGGATGTAAAAGCTTCTTACGATACAGTGATGGCACGAGAAAGTTGGTAATCATGTGTCAATACCGCTCGCCGTTGACTGTAACATTCGATTCATCATCAATTTTGAAAACATATGGACCAATGATCCCACCGGCCCATAAGGCGCACCAAACGATGATTTTTTCTGGATGTAATGGTTTTTCGACAATGACTTCTGGATTATCATCGCTCCAAATGCGACACCTTTGTTTGTTGACGTAGCCATTTAACCAAAAGTGTGCACACTTTTCGTACATATACTTTACACCCAAGAAGTGATACCACGTAGTTTTTCGAAGAATTGTCGATTAAGATCGGAACAATTAGGACGATTTAAAAATGTATATATAGAGATCCTTCAGGAATAATGGCATCTTTGGTCGGTCTTTGAGAGCAAGTATCATTTGAAACTGTATGAAAGTAGCCTGAGTTGAGCTTTCAAATGATGGACAATGATGCTTATAAAAGCATGAAATTCAGTGCACGTTATACTTCACATCCATTAACCAACAAACACCTGTATGAAAACGACTCAAACCAAAAAGATTGCAGATAACTTCCAAAGATCTAATATATCTTCCTGCAGTAAATCAATGACGTGTCCCAGAAATTAAGCTTACACGAGCAGAGCACATGTCTTGCTGAATAGATGCCGAACCGAAATCGTAGAAGATCCGCAATTATGGGGAGGAATTCCGTTTTCCGACCGCAAAGTGACAAAGCTGGGATTGTTAAATAGGTAGCGTTCTATTGGAATCTGGCAGTAGTCCTCGATTCTCGCAGAATACAAAAGTTATTCTCCCCAAGCGTCCGCACAGTTACCAATGCAGTTTCGCTTGAGGAATTTGCGATATTTTACCATTGTGGATTTAATTAGTAACTCCTGCATTTTTACACCGGGAAAAGCTAGTCAGGTACAAAAGTGATTCTTCTACAGCGCATTTCAAATTACAGCTAAGCCCATGTTGAAGTTATTTGCAAATACTTACGAACTATCTCTTTGAACAGCGTGTTTGTAAAGAAGTATGGCAATATAGCTGTAACTGGAAACCCGCTTTGATGGAATCTCTCAAACTGTTAAATTTGAATTAATCTAATGGTTATCCATCTCGCAGTTGAGAATTTATTCGAACAAAAGTTACGATGGTATTGTGAAACATTCCTATTCAGCAACTAACGATCAGAGATATACCCATTCCAACTAACACTATTTATTACTAGATCTAATGTTTCGTAGTTTGAGATCACCGGAATTGAAGGTACAGCATAACTAAACCTATTCCTCTCATAAGTATATTCACAAAAAGATGTAATATGGCTGTAGTGGAAAATGTCCTGTGACGGAACCACGTGCTAAGTTGAATTTTTCACGCGATTTTGATCTGTTAAATTTGTATCTAACCGTACGCCTTCGCCCATTGGTCTCATAATTAAAAAATATGCTATATGCAAGTAGTGGACGCGTATATTCGTATATTCGTGACAACACGAGTTATAGAAAATATGGAAATCCAATCTCTAATCGCGAGCGCCTGTCTCTTTAACACATTTCTTCTGTAGGACACACAAACAAATCTTCAGCAGGATTAATTATTATTTAAATTGCGAATTTAAAATATTATCTTTTCTTGATTATTCATGAAATATAGATATACGTCATGAAAAACTATGACATTTCTGTCGGCCACCCTGTCAGTTGCCTGTCTGCCTGTCTGCCTGTCTGCCTGTCTGCCTGTCTGCCTGTCTGCCTGTCTGCCTGTCTGCCTGTCTGCCTGTCTGCCTGTCTGCCTGTCTGCCTGTCTGCCTGTCTGCCTGTCTGCCTGTCTGCCTGTCTGCCTGTCTGCCTGTCTGCCTGTCTGCCTGTCTGCCTGTCTGCCTGTCTGCCTGTCTGCCTGTCTGCCTGTCTGCCTGTCTGCCTGTCTGCCTGTCTGCCTGTCTGCCTGTCTGCCTGTCTGCCTGTCTGCCTGTCTGCCTGTCTGCCTGTCTGCCTGTCTGCCTGTCTGCCTGTCTGCCTGTCTGCCTGTCTGCCTGTCTGCCTGTCTGCCTGTCTGCCTGTCTGCCTGTCTGCCTGTCTGCCTGTCTGCCTGTCTGCCTGTCTGCCTGTCTGCCTGTCTGCCTGAGTGTTTCTGTCTATCTGTCCGTCTTTCTGTCATCATATTTGGATTTTGATGGAACTAATATTGACACTAGTTATACATATGGTAGATCTGGCTCTTTGAAAATCGTTGCAGTGGTTTCTAAGCAGTCTTGGAAAAAAAAAATGCTCATGTTTCGTTTTAGCAAGTTGGAGGGGTTAAAATCTTTGATGACGTGGAGGGGATCTCAATTTAGTTGTTGCCATCTACTAGCTTTTGACAACGGTAATCCTCTGTACGTGTTAAATGATTGTTCAGTTATTCACTCATTTGCTTTCAAAATAAATTGCATAATCTACGTGACGTTAGACATTTACATTCAATACCTGTGAAATTTTTTTATAAACTAAAGGCATTAAAATTTATTGTACAAATTACACGCTAATTAGGAAGTAATTAATTTTCTTTCTGAAATATACTAATTTATTTCGCATCTGCTTTAGTAACTGTTACTACTAGTTCTACCTCAGATAATAAATAAAAATAATTAATGATTTCGAAAGTACTATCTGGCCTGTTGAAAAATGGCGTAAAGGAGGTTGACTTTGTATATTACACGTGTAGCGGTATCAGTTTATCGATAACATTTTAGATATGTGCGTCCTCTTGATGTAAGTTTTTTTGGAAATATAGGGAGTTATACAAAAGTCTAAATTATAAAAGATCTAAGGTTTTCAAGCATTCCTTGATTTCTAAAGAACTACATTTCAATAATCCTATCCAGTTATTTGTCTGAGCTAATACCATTTAGTGTCAAGTACAGCGTCACCCTACCTGACACCATTTTCACAACGCAGTAACGTGACATACTCGACTAACTACCTAGAGCATCTATTTTTAAATAATTTTTCTTTAAATTTTGCTCAACGGTCACCTTTATGTGTAACATTTTACATCATATATTATTATATTCGCTTAGCATAGCCCACGTTTCTACTTGATTTCATGAACCACATAGACAGGGTGCATCGCAAATGATGACTAAGTTACGGGAACGAAACCTGCATAAGCGAAGCAGCACGTGTTCTTGTACATCGTCGTCTACCGGAATTGCACCAGCACTAAGTAATTACGAAAGGAATTCCGTTTTCGAATTGTAACGTAACATAGCGAAGACTGCTGAACAGATAACGTTCTATTCAAATCTGACGCGAATCCTCGATTCTCATCGATATATAGAAGTTATTCACGCCGGATAACATTGGCTGTTGCCGATGGAACTTTGCTCCATGAGTTACTCAGCCTTTGGATTGAATTAGTTGCTGCGTCTGTAGTCCAAATTGGTATTAGAGGGTAGATTAATGTACGTGAAATTTTGTTCAAATGAGTTACAAGTAACTCTTTATCTGATCTCAAAATCTGAAAATATTTCACCACTCTATCTACCAATTAGTTGTTGATATCCATAGAAATGAAAATAAAAGCTCAACTGATTGATACATCTCAAAATTCGGACAACAACGCCTCAATGAAATTTCGCCACCAGTTAAGTAGTGTTGAAAAATATTATTTTTTTCATACTCGTATCCTTGCACTATAAACTCAGTAACCAAGGGTGCCGTGGCTCAAATTATATCTGTTAAAGTACTATGACGAAATTCGCAGTAGTCACAACTATGTTGAAACGGACAGCTGCATATTTTTCAACAAAATAGGTTATTTCACTTATCGGCATTTCAAACATCTCAATGCAAATATTTATGTTTCGCATCAGATGAACAAAATCTAGACAATTTAAAACCAACCTGTGTAACACCGTAGACGCGATATCCTAATGTAAAGTAGTAGCTATACAATAATTACCATCAATCAGCCCTTGTAAGATAGTATGTTTGATAATTTTTCATCCCTGTCTTGAAATCTGATGCCACTCTGGACCTGTACAGTCCAATAAGGAACCTAATATTTTGTTCGGGCCAAACGAAACGGCGTAAAATGATGTGACATTACTGTAAGTATGTTCGTATACTTTTCAAAAGGAATCCAGGAAAATAGTGCACAGTGGAGGTATGTACCTGCTTCAATTCCTAGAGAATCACTGCTCTGATCACAGAATGCTAGAAGCGAGGTTCGAATTTTCTACTGAATTTTTCTCACTAAAGTTTCTCCTTAGTCACTAATTGCATGAAATACTATTGTCTAATAAGAACTTCCACTCCACCCACCTTGCCCTTACTCGATGCATTTTGAAGGAGAATAATTTGGCTAAGTAGTGACACCTTCCTGAAGCGACCTCGATACTAGATTTAGACCAAAGATCGGTAAAGTTCAGTGTGCACCTCTTAATTCATACATCAACAGTTCCTGTTTCATCCTTTGCGATTTCGCCGGTTTTTGATCCTACTAGGGTGACTAGTTAGGTTTGGGTCTCTAATAAACGCAGCAAGTTGCTAACTGCACAAATTTGACAATGTCGTATTTATGCTATCAATGATAAGTAATAGTTGCAATCAATCGGTCCGTGTGAAAGCCATTCGCTTCATTTATTAGATGCCAAAGCCTAATACGAATATTTCTTATCCCGATGCGGTTTAGTGTACCTCAAAAACAGGCATGTACTACCGCTCCACTAATTTCGTAATAAGGTAATTTGGTGTTCGGTCGCAATAATAGTATTTAACTGTACTTTCAGGTATATGTCAAAGAAAGCTTCAGGCATTATTTACGTGGATATCATTGTCCACGTATATTTAAAAACAGTTATTGTACCTTATGATGCCATTGAGATATCCGCCGCAACGTCATCATACTAATACTGTTGTGAACTCCAAATGATACTTATTTCGAAATCTAGTATCTAGTGATATTCAGAAAGGAAAATGAATATAGTAATTTACTAAAAGTTGCCTTTTCCGAACCTACAAACATTAATCAGTTAAAAAAAATCCATCCAATCCATCCATATAGCAGCCACGGTTCATTACACTTACACATAGTAAAGACTTATCATGAACCAAAATCGTGTCCTCGCTGCTTTTATGAAACATTTTCTCTATCACTGCCATCTTCACGATAACAGAAATGCTATCATTTGTACTGAAATCCAATCCAAGAAGACGTATAACGATAAAAGCGTTCTTATAAGAACAATAACGAAACAAATGATATTGATATCCAGAGGGTTCTTTTGTGTTTCAGGGTGAAAAGTATACTGCCACTGCAAGGGAGCCTTTAAAGTGTCTCATTTAGAACTTATCATGTTTCCGGCGAATTTCAGTTATTCTGTATACCAGATTACATTTTGATTTATGATGGAAAAGGAAGGTAGGGAATTTTAAGAGCAATGTGCATTACCTCGGAACATACTTTATGTATATTTAAATAGTGCCGGTAAGAGAAGCTTCCCTAGTAGTGCCAGTTATATTTTCCGTCGGGATTGAATCGAATATTATGCCTCTTCCTAGAGCTTGCTTATATCATGCCATTTGGAAGACTTACTGTATGCCGAACAAGTCCATCAGAAAGGCTGTATTCTTGAACTCTTCGATATTGACATGTAGTTAATTGCAAAGCTACAGTCTGTCTCAAATAAGACGTGATAGAATCGTAAGTTTGATTTCGGACTTCCATTGTCTATAAAAATTCTTTAGTATCACAACGTTTCGATTGATATACTATCTTCAATCGTATTCAGGTGAACTATGAAAATTCAAATATTAAACCGAAATTATGGCTTCGCTATGTAGATGACACATTCATAATCTGGAACCATGAAGAGAGCCAACTGAAAACATTCTTCAGTCATCTGAACAGGATGAGACCTTCCATAAAATTTACGAAAGAAGAAGAGAGCAACAACAGTCTTCCATTTTTAGATGTTTACCAGATACCATGTCAATGTGGTAAAATCTATGTTGGAGAAATAAAAAGGCCACTGGAAGCAAGAATCAAAGAAGATCGCCTCAACACCCAGCGAGCAGAGACAGGAAAATCTGAAATAGCTGACCACGGATGGACGGAGCACCATAAAATAGCTTGGGATCACGCAAAGGTTATCGCCAAAGAACCGCACTGGTATCGGAGAAAATTCAAGGAGGCGGCATTCATCACCAACAACAGCAACGGGTACTGCAAGCCCAGCGTAGACATTAAACCAATATGGCAGCCACTCATAAAGAAGATCAATAGACTACGACTGGACCAGACAACAAACAATGACCGACGAATAGCCACGTCAGCAGACCGGAACACCACTCATCTGGAACCAATCAGAACAGACCACACACAACGACACGTCTCCGGACGGGGTATAAATAGGCATGAAAGAAACATGTTCGCCAGTTGACCTGAAGACGATTGAAGATAGTATAACAATCGAAACGTTGTGATACTCAAAAATTTTTATAGACAATGTAAGTCCGAAGTCAAACTTTTGAAAAATCCTCGTTGTCTACAAGTTTCAAGCAACAATAATAGAATCGTTGGACTTTGTAGACCATTTCCGCACCATCCCGTTAAATCAAAAAAAGCTCAAAACCTTTTTGCTGTGGTGAAAAACAGAATTTGAGAAAGTAGCCATATTCTTTAAAAAGTGTACAGTGGGAATGCATATGTGTTCCAATTGAAAATTTAAATTTGAGACCACTTCTGGTCAAACTCGGAATCCGCCATCCTGAATTCTAATCCATTGATTAAATCTGGATCAAATGTCGTAACATCATGTGTGTCAATGGATCTGACATGAAGGACAAATATAGCGAACACAATTATATATGTATATAGAATTATAGGCCTAAATGAACGCTACCATTAGATATTGAGTGAATGTATCATGTAGCCATTTCATTAATATGTAACGCTGTAGAGCTGAAAGCGTATCCCTACGTTCGTTCAGTGTCATATGCCTTCATTATCCTTGGTTAGATAAAGGCTATTCTTGTGTGAACGACTCGACGTGTAGGCTTGAATGCAAGGAATAACGTTTCAGAAATATATAATTAGATTACCAATATATCGATTCGAAGCTACACTATCACTGCTACAATAAATTGTAAAATTGGAGCGCGAAACGTGAGTAGGTTTGTATCAAGTTTTACTTAGAATATCAAAGTGAGAGTTTTACTTCCTATGCGGATGAGTGAAAAAATTGTAGTTTGAGATATATTTTTTCTGATGTTTCGTTACGAATGTAACCCTACTTTCCCAAATTTTCCTAAGAAAACTGGGTGAAGAGTGCTAACTAGCAACCGGTAACTGAGAGGGAGATAATATTCTAATGAGGGAGTAAGTCGCTAGGCATGAGGTGGAGAGAATGTAAAAGAGAAACACATACAAGTTTAATTATGAACAATTTTATAAAAAAAAAATTATGAAAACAACAAAATGTCTCTGTATTAGCCATAGATGGACATTACAAGTGCGAAACCAGGGATGGGATTGAAAATCGTAATTACAACACAACTTAGGGAAAGACGACAAAATAACAGATTGATTTACTGCTAATAAGAATACTAATTTCGCGATAAAGAAAACTAGGTGAAGATCGGAAAAACATGAATGACTAAAACTAAGTATAAGCAACATGTAATTTATATATCTCAATATAGTTTCAGCATATTCTAACCACGTCACTCAATCCACACAAAACTACGAACGCTTGTTCGGAAATCTAGAATACAGATGTCCCTGGGTTGCAACGCTAGTATGGATCCTATTTCGTAAACTGCATTTTAAAATAATTATGAAAGTATTATAAATAAGCTTCTGAAACGTATCCAGTTATGCTCTGCCTGGTTAATAATACATGTTATACTGACCACCACTGAAAATCACATACGATTGGCATACTAACTTTATTAATATCTCAGTTTCCTTTTTAGCCCTATAGCCTTTTGAAATATAATCTCCCCAAATGAACGGTTCTGTTTTTCTCAAATAATACCACAGTATGAAGAATGATGAAAGGCTAGATGATGAATTTGCATTGTTAGTATACCCGAAATGAGGATCTACTTCTATCACCACAAGTGAACTACTACTGTGACACAAAAAACAAAACTAAGAGTAAGCGTAATCTCTAGGAAATAATAAAAGATCCACCCATTTGGGGTTCAAAAACGAACAATGATAAATTTTTGAGGTAAGTTTACGGCCCAACCATATGTGTAGAATATTCGATAGATTTTTCCATGGAGTATATTAAACCAAACTGGTCTGTAGGCTACTGAAAAAATGGAAATAAGGTGATGACTTAACTTTATATAAATAAATACAGATTTTAGTTATTTGTCTTTGTAAGTCAGTGGTGTCAGTTTATTGAAGATTTTCATCAGATTTTGTGCTGATCCACCTGAAGTATGCTTCAGAAATATTGGAGGTAACGGAAGTTTTTGAATACAAGAAAGTTTTGAGACTCCGTCAAATCATTAATGATTGAAAATATTTGAGTAGATACTTTCAATATTTTTCTATTCAATTCTTGAGTATCAACATTTGCAAGATGTATTTAGAGGTGAAGCGGTTCAAATAATGGAACCGATTTGGGTGTTTTATGAGTCATGCAATCGAAATAAGATACCTTGTCTAGTTGGAGCAACTAAATCTATCCCTGTTTGTTACTTACATAGGTTAATACATTCATGCAGCCATAAAGGAGAGACAAATCAAATATCTAGAATAAGTACAGATAATACAATTTTTGGACCAGATGAAGGTCAAATGCCCGGTCAAATGTAAGCTACAAAAGACGTTACTAAAAAAAACGCAGAGTAGCTTGCAGCTACTCGTAATACACCACTGATTACGATTTATTACGAATTATTTATATATATATCAGAATAAATGTAAATGTAAGATGTCCACTTGATCAGATTCGGGAATTAGGTGTTCAAATCAAATGTATTGATTGTATATAATTATATTTTGTTTTTTAATTAAGGCGATATATTAGCCTTCATGCCAATTTTTACCACTTCTAAAGTATTTCAAATTTTCTTGATGACAAACTAGAGCACCCTTTATATTCCACATGCTTTCTGCCAAAAATATTTATTTGACTATGTTAGTCATAACATGTAAAGTTCGGAACCAATTACGCAACTATCTCCGAAAAGTTCGAATACAACCAAAAGCTCAACAGTTCGATTTTTGAGTGCAAGCTTGTTAAAACTTTTCTACCAACAATAGCTCAGAAGCTTTACAGCCACTAGCGTACACTGGTAAGAAAAAGGCTCAAACCTCCACTTTCCGTAAAATCGTGTCACCAAATCCAATTCTTTCTCGGTGAAAAAGAAAACTTTAGTAATATACGAATTACCGAGTGTTTGGAACGCAAAATGCACTCAGGGGGGTCCAATTAAATTTTTGGTTATAACATCGGATGTTCTTTAAATTTGAATCAACAAATTGAGGGTAATAAGCGAGCACCAGTCTTCTCTGACTTTAAATTGATATCTTCAGTAAAACTATGAATTTGAACAATAGTGTATTTTTAACAAATATTTTATCATTGTGACATTGTTTATATTGAAGCCTTCAGTTTGATGATTTCAAGTTCAGAATTTATTTAAACATTGTGTTGTATAACAAGGAAATGCTTGTGGTTACTCGGAGAAAATCTCTCGAAGTAAACTGGAAACCAACATATACAGAAAAGCAATGCATACAAGACGATGCCTACAATACAGTAACAGTTCAAATCACCTACTATTCATGAAGGAAGAAGGAAAATATACATTGGGAAACATTAAGACATTAGAGGGAAGAATAAAGGAACAACAAAGCAATAAGTAAATCTGGAAAGCTGATTATTCACAGATGGGGAAACACATTAAACCCAAGTTATATAGATTATGGTAGACCGAAATGATATTTGTGTAGCATCATCTTATACCTATTCCCGTCCCTTACTTACCACTTAACCATATATAATTGGTAAAATGACATTACTAATGTTTGTTCTAGCTCAGCTGCATTTATCAAAGAAGCAAAAATGAACAATTAAGTTTTAAAATTATAATAATGTTGACGTGACTGTCTGCAGGAAATAATTTTTTTCAAATCAGAATTTAGAATGAAATATTATGGAATTTTGTGAAGAGCACAAAGCGTTTTCACATAAAAAATTCTACTGTTTTCTGCAAGGAAAGCAATCGAATAGCAGTGTTTTCCCAAGGCAACGATACACATATTTTCACTTGGGATTCATAAACAAACTATAAGGAACCCTTGAGAAAAGCTTCATCTTCACCCAATATGTTTTCCACACACATGTTTTGTGTGAAATGTTCTTATTGTCTTGAAAAGAGTTCTTTAGCTGTTTAAGATAATCTTCGAAAGACTCGATACTGATTCTATTGTTGAAGATCTGACAAATCTGCGACAACCCATTTCATTCATTTTACAAATCGTAGTAAGATTTATACATTAAAACTTATTTTGGCGAGTGGTGAAACTGTGTAGTATTTGTGGCTGCTGTGCCCAAAGGGTCAAGTATCACCTATCCTGCACCAACAGTCTTAATATCATTCAAAAGCCCACAAAAACCCCAATACTCCGCTCATGTTACTCACCGCAATAATTACTTAGTGCAGCTGTCTTTTTATATGGTTCTCTACAATAATATTTAATTAAACCGCTCAAATTGGCAATTAAATCAGAACTGCGCATCCGGGATTGTATTTAAGACGCAGACAGGAACGTCGGCGTCGCATCGCCTGCTGTAGTTGTAATTAGCTTCTCAGCCTTCTATGCATACGTTAGTACTGGTGCACGTGGGTATTGTGGACGTACTGTAGTCAGGGTTGGATGCTGCTTCAAAATGGGAGACAATTGTGTATGGCCGTACGAAGAAACTGACAGTTATTGTAAGACCACTATCCCTATCACTGTAACATCGGTCATTATGACGGTTGTGATCCATTTTTAGGCCAACAGGCGCGTGTCGCCTAGCCGCTACTAAGGTTGACGTAATTATACTCTAGCTGAATGTTCTGATGATTATACGCAGATACCGAAAAGCAACCCAGACAAGCCGTTTCTACGAGCGTAGAAATATGAGGTCTATACACTTGGAAAGACGGGGTCACAAAGGTCTTGTGCTGCCCTAGGTGTAGCCGCGCGTAGTCTCTGTAAGATAACTTTACATTGTGGATGGAACTGCTGACTGACCACAATAACCTCAGACGCTAACTACATGTAATGGAGATGATAAACGTTTCAACGTCCACACGCTGCGGCAAAAATTAGCAAGACATACAGGCTATACTGAGAGCTACAATTTTTGACACGGAATGTAAGATGGGTGGGAACAGTTCGGACCCAGGGATATACTTACTGTTTCAAAGGTGCTGATCTTAGGTAATAGCATAGGTGGGCAAAACAATTGCCACATGCTCTGATAACTTCCTGTACTAGATTGCCTTACGGTCATTCATTCATGCAGACAGACGAGTTCGAGATGAGATACCATGAGAAGAAATAATAGTATATTAAAGGCTAGATGGTGGTATTTGTGTCCATGTCCTCTATATGTAGAAGTAAGGCCATCACAGTCGTCAAGGAAAGTTTGGCGTTTAACACAGTTCAAATGAAACTTCATTCCAAAATTTAAAAATTCTGTGAAACCGTCTAAAGCAAGCTGAACATTGTAAAGATGAAAACCCAAGATTAGGGATTATTCAGAAAAAGGAGTCTCTCAAAATAGATTGACTCAATGCCTGCCACGCTGTAAGTACACCGTTTTCCGTTTGAAACATCGCTAGGACGGTAGTCGAGCAGATACGGCATCAGGACGGACTGCTGAAGTCAAGGATTCAAAGCCTGCCAGCACCAAAACACCAAAAGTTCTTTTGTATTTTTATAATTCCAAAATTATGGTATTAACTTTTTTCTTTAGTTACACAGTCACTATGAATAACTAAGTTAACCGTGATGCAAATAAAATTTCCCTCAATATTCAGATATGCCACTAATTCCATTTCTTGCTAATCCAGCGCCGTCGCTGAATTAACGAAATACCTAAAATATAACTTATTTGCCTAGGCTTGACTTTCTTTAACACCATTTCAACTAACCATAATTAAGTGTATGTTCTCCACTATGCTACAGACTAGCTATAAACATGCATGCTTCGCTTTTAGCCTAGACTTGTCAGTATAGCCTGACGGTGTAACTGTAGAGAGCAATCAAGTGGTATATATGTAGCCCAGCCAAGGCTGTGATAGCAACATAAACTCACCATAATGTTCATTAACTTCGAAGTGATGGGTGACGCTACCAAAAATACTTTTAATTGGCAATCGGAATGAAAGTATGTATTACCGGTATACATTGAATGCACACGGCTGGGTTGTATAAAACCTACATATATTTAATTTAAAATTTAGAATCCCCTCAACGCATTCCATCGTAAGAAATAATAGCTTTTATTGAAACGGGACAAGTATGTGGAGCATCCATAAATATGGGAGTCATAAAGCTGTCAATAAAGTTCCATTTGAATATCAAAACAATATTTCAGTTTTTAATATAGCCCCATACAGATTCTATTTGAGCTGCATCCGGTATCGGTACGGAGATTTATTGTATTCTGGATGATTAAAATTTTTGCGGATTCAGCGTTTAAAATACGTGGGGACTACACTTTGCATGATTACAGAGTTTTTATTATTACTTGATTAGAATTACCATACAAAGCTACTTTGATTTCAAAGATAATGCAAGATAATTGCAAAAATTTTATTTTGAACCTTAAACTTTTATTTACTCCTACCTGATATAACAGAACCATATCTTCAACTACTTCTCGCCGGTCTACCAGACGCACTGTTAAAGTATTCCCGTTGAAACTAATTATTTTAAATTTTTGTAAGATATTGGTATATTATGTGGCCTAAAGTATGAAAATTGAAATATTGTGTATGCTGTAGTTAGGTTATATAGTTACGTCTTGCGTGTAACAGGTACCAAGTTTGGCTGTTTCCTTGCGATTTTATCGCGTGCGTCTATGACCTAAACCTAAATCTAAACCTAAAGTATATTTGTTTAGTTAACGCATCAGAATTTGCTGTTAAGTCGTATATGGAGTTCACAGTATTGAAAGCTAGTAATAATATGGCGACATTCACAGCAAGGTAAAGATGTTCCGATAGTTAATATTTTAAATGTACATAATTGCATAAAATATGATTACCCATGATGAATGATAAAATATCTTTCGACTGATTCAGTAGTGATTATCAAGCTATCATCCACGGAGCATAGAGAAGACTCCAACTTAATCTTGGTAGAAACAAGAAATTATTGACTGGTTAACCACCAAAAGTATTGAAATTGAAGATAGTCAGATAAAAAATAAACTATTAGCTATAGCAAATTTGTACAAGCGTCGTTTCATGAAATATGCCATGGAAGATATACCAATAAAACATAGTGTAACTGTACTGCGTACACCGCCCTATCGTTGCGAACTAAATCCTATAGAACTTAAATGCTCGCAAGTGAAAGGATTTGTAGAAAGACACAACGCGACATTCAAAATGCAAGCTTCTGTTTGATCAATCTATCAAGTAAGTGACACCAGAGAACTGGCGAAAAAAACCCCATCATGTTATTAAAGAAGAGGAAAGAATGTCCGTCAACTCGTGAAGAGGAGAAAACATTTCCTCAGATGTCGAAGAATATCATGATATTTTCATAATTTAGTTCATGTTCAATGTATTTCTTGGATAATGTTCAATAATAAATAAGTATACCTAATAATATTCTGTAGATAAAAAGTTGTGTAATTATCACACAGTTTTACAAATAAAACTTTCTTTTAGTGACGCGTCCCGACGATGATTTTAATAAAAATCGAAACGCGTCGCTAAAAGAAAGAGTTTTATTTGTGAAACTGTGTGATAATTACACACCCATTGTCATTTTTACTAATGTTTCAAGATGACCAACGTTACTGAATATTGGAATCTAAAAGAACTTGAATTTTCAACCAAGTAGATGGTGCTACTTGATTGCAAAGTAAATTCAGGACTATCCAATATTCACGTATTTAGCTGATCAATGACAGATCTGTATGAAAAATTATGAGTCAACAGATGAAGTGTCAACTACAGACAGAACCCAGATGAACCGGTCACATTTATATTAGTAGCAACTATATTTAAGAAAATATTTTTGGATAGCATACAACGAACATCGGCAGCAGAATCTAGTGAAAAATTTATATGTTGAATCAAGTGGTGACAGATGTGTATATTGCTAGTACTGCTGGAGAATTCACATTGTTGATCATGATAGACCACAGATAAGCATATTATTCATCGCTCTAACATTATGAATCTAGGTAATGATATTTTTGCTCCAGAGCAGATACATTATCAAGTTTAACAAATTTCACCTAATTTCATACTCCGCAAACGGATGATTAATGTCTTTTTCTCTTACATTTATTGCATGTGACATTGTTCCCAGTATAGTTTTTGAGTGTCAGTGTTTCTTGGCAGTATGCCATGATTTCCCAGATGGACTGTCGTAATCTAAGAAGGATAAATAGAAATTGGTCAACCCAGAAGTTTCTGTAGCTTTGATAGACGTTCTAATATCATGATGGATGAATGGTCCAGTTACACATCGGATATTTGAATGCTTTTATTTAGAGAAAAGGACTTCACTTATCAGTTCCAATTAGGAAAACCAGTCTCAGAATTTAATTAGCTTCCCAACATAGTGATGCTTTCCAAATCTTAATGTACTTATAAACTACTATCTCATTTAAGGTGGAGAGAAACTTCCTTATCTAAACACAATAATGGTCATTTATCTAGTTATATGAGAATTACAGTTGGAGAACAGGAAGCTCTGTGTTTTTGTAGACATTGCCTACGTTCTACGAGGATATACTCAGATTAAAGTGAAATAGATCAGGAAGATTAGTATATTCCGGACAAAAAAGCGGGTCGAGCGGACTTGACACCAACAGTTCTAAAGTATTTTAACTTGAAACAATAAGTTTGACTTTAGAAACTAATTTTTTAACTACATCGGAGTGAACTGGAATCTTGAAATTGAGATTGGACGTTTCAAATTGAATAGGTTTCTCCATCTGTTAATGAAAGTAAACAGCTGCTTTATAAATACAAAATCGAATGTCATTGAAACCATAGAAAGAAGACATTAACATGATCAAGAACCTGTTAAAACGTCTAAAAACTATCTTGCCTCCCAGCCATAGGCGATAATGGAAATATTATGATTGAAAGCATTTTTTATATTACAATTTTTCTGACTTGTTACGATATCCATTGGTCTGTTTGTGATCTGTGGGGGTTCTCTCCAACATGTAGTTGCATTAATTGATAAAAACTACGAGGAATTTGATATGCACTAGACTCTGTTAGATGATGGATAAATTTTAATTTAATTCAGAAATCGCAAAGAACAAAAAGGTGACCAGTAATTACTTCAAACAACATTGTTTCTATTTTACCAATTTTCGATCATTCTCGAGCGCATCCAACATAATTCTCTTTAGTTTTGAGAAACTTCCATCCTCTAAAAACAACCTGTTTCGATTACGGAGGAAACAATTGTAGATTTAGCTTTCCAAAATTTCAAATCAAGTGTTAGTTGCATGTGGTTGACAAATCTGATCATACGGTAAACATAGGTCTTCAAAATTAGAAGTAACGGAGAGAAGAAGATATTGAATTGAAGATAGAGTAACCTTTATGCCCCGATTCTCCACAGAAAAAATCTAATAATATGTGAACAGAATTTAACGTTGCATAATTTCAAGGGGGTCAACATCTTTTAAACCTAATCAAGGGCATAACTTTACCGATTTGGATAAACTTGGACTGAGCTAAGAGTCCATCTCCTATTTTTCATTGTAATCAATCCTCAGTTTATTCCAGACTGCTATATTTGATTAATCAAATATGTCTGTACTGTATTTCTTGATGTCGAACTGTTACCAATAGTTCAATGAGATGATCGATGACCTTTTTTAATGTTTTCCATTTTTTAGATTAACCAATGTGTTCAGTAATACTTTACCGTCTTTAATTGAATTAAAATCACAGAAAATAATCAATTGGAGAAATATTTCACGACATTGTATCGTTGCAAAGAACCTGTCGGCTTCAAAAAGTAGTAGAAATGAGTTAACATCTCGATTGAATTAACTGGTTTAAAACCATTACCTTATACCATAAACCATTAGCGTATTATTTAAAATAATCTTTCTGTAATGAAATCGGACAAGGAATTCATATATCACCAGTAACAGAATTTCAACATCATTATTGTTGTTAATCATATGTGGTTCTAAGTAACGGGCTATACAAATAAAGCAAATGAAGATCATCATCAGAGGGTAAGTTTTCGAAAATACATTATTATTTCCCTACATCGTCCAATCGTCTTGGGGAAAATGTAGCTTGCTGTATTATACCTGGTATCAGCAATTCTCTCGTGAAATGTAGTTTGTTAAGCCAGTGCACAAGAAGGCTAATTGCAAAAAGGACGGTAATTTCTTGCTGGAGTGATACTGCAGAATGTCTGCCGGATGCAGATGCAAAAAGACCCGCATTTGCTACGAGTAAGATCTTGGGAAAAAAAATCTCGTACCTAACTGATGCTTGAAATAAGCTTGAAGAGAATATGACTATTGTTTGTATACATAACAGTGAAATTTAGTTAGAGCTTTACGGTATATGAATTCTGTCAAAGATAATAATTATTACTCACGACATAAAAGTTTGTTTGTAAGAACTCTTACGCAACTTCTATAATGGACAAATAACCAAAAGTATATGCGCCATCTGTCATGCCATAAGCCGCCAGCTCACAGAATCTCACAAGATTATTGTTTCCTTATTCCGGAAATCACGCATGACTTCAGATAGTTTAAACACTTTTATGTACTGTTTGAATAAATTATTGCAATTTCAATCGTTTATCAAAAACTAATCGTGAATGTTCTTACTGCAGCCTCCTTGAGACCCGTCAGATTGATGTAGGTTACGGATAAACAAATTAAATTATGATAGTATTATTCTAAATGAAACAATGAGTTCTCTAGATAGGTTTTACCGAATAATTTCATTTCCTCATCACAAGCCTAGAACGTGCTATCGATTCTCAATGAAGACATCCTTCACGAATAGTTATAGATGAACGGATGAAATTGTAACAATTTGTTACACACTGATATTTTTAAGCACCACAACTGTCAATAGGCACAAATGATGCTCCCAATGAAAATTATCATGTTTTTGGACCATAATCAAAGCGGGTTGCATCTTGTGGTACTCTATACATTGATTTTTGGTTCGATAGACGGTGCATATACTTTCGAGTAACTGTCCACAATTGACTAAACATATAGAACCGATTTTTAGATGACCAGATCGGAACTACCACGTGGATCAATTTGTTCTTTTAAAGCCTATGATGTCATTCACAATTGGCTTTGGACGGACGAATGAAATTGCAATAACTCTTTATTGCAAGTTTGAGTATATTTTTCTGTTTTGGCGGTTTGAAATTTGAACATTAAGAATGGTTCATTTCCTCTTATTGTAGGACTACGCGCCTAAAAACAATTACCATCGGGATGCTCCATATAAAGTTTTAGTTCTGTATAAGCTATATGGAGGCAATCAAATGATACTAGTCATACAATTTTTAAGTGCCGCAGTAACGAGTACATGACGTTTTAATATATCTTTTTTTTCTTGTAAAAATGCCACGACATATGATTTATTTTTGATATACGTAAAATGTAGGTTGTAGATGCTCTTACTCGGTGAAACTCTTCTATCATGCAGATAAAAAGATTGTGTAGTTAACACACAGTTTCTCAAATAAAACTCTTCTTCTTTCAGTGACGCATTTCGATTTATATTTAAATCATCCTCGGTCTGTCAGTTTTGACTGCTAACAAGGCGACCCAGACTACTTGCAAACTGAATAACTAGATACTATCAGAGATCATTCTATATCTTAAGTTATTGAATGTATTAAGAAGAATGACATAGATTAACGAATAAAATATCTTATAACCTGAAATAAATAATTTATCATATGAAATATCTTAAAGACATTTTGACGGCGATGGTTAAGGTTTTGTTGAGGTTTCCCATAAAACTAGTGTAAATGCAGTCGCCAAATAACATATTTCCCCTAAATAGACACAAGAAAGGAAAAAATTATTCAATAGAAAAATACTATGCTAGATTTAAGAGCTCTAGTTTTGTATTCACGATCGGATCTAGTTAGTTAGTTGGCAAGTAATCTGGTTAGCCTTGTTAGCAGTCAAATCTGACAGTCCAAGAATTAAATATTAATCGAGACGCGTCACTGGAAGGAAAAAAGTTTTATTTTTGAAACTGAGTGTTACTTATACAATCTTTTTATCATATGCATATACGTAAAAGTTACAGAGGTTCAATCCTTAGTTCAAGAGCAGCGGTCTGCAAAATTTGAGCTGAGTCCACTCTTCTTAGACTCAGATATACTACTTCGAAAGGCTTTCAATGGATTAAATATATGAAATATGGAATACTATTAATCAGCTTAACTTAAATCTGTGGCAATATCCATAGGAAATGTCTGCAGTGTCTTGTGTACTTCCACTAATCTTCAGAATATCCAAGATATACTTTCAATAATACGTTTTACCCAAGTTTGCTGACTATCGTGTACCTCACTCACCTGTTATAAGCCACAGTTCTTTCAAGCAATCCTCCCTGCTCTTATGGAAGTCTGCAACTAGAACTTCTTCATCTCCACCCTCGATCGCCTTGAAAATCAACGCACCCAACAACGCATATCCCGTCATCAGCACAAATAAGCTAGTTCTGCCACAAAGAATAGCTGTTATGCATTTTCGTGTTGAATTGTTGCTGGTCGAGTCAGTTGACTCTTCCATCTGTAAAGAAATATTAAATTAGCTAAAAAAGCCAAATCTGATTGCAAGACGATGATTTAGATATAAACCGAAACGGGACACTGTCAGAAAGAGAGTTTTATTTGTGAAACTGTGTGTTAGATACTCAATTATTTTATCTACCAGATGTTCAGTTGGCCGTATGATATTCTAACCCACCCCTCTCCCATAGTATCAATCAATCATAAATTCTTTCCTACTAAGGGAATTTTCAGTGGTTTTTATCATGACAGATTCAGAATAGGCAAAAAAAATCTCTACACGTTACGCCCAAACAATCCTATATGAAAATGTATTACCAGCCTAATATTGAGATGTGTTACTTCTAAACAGCCTTTTTTCAGGCAGAGTGATAAACCGGCCTTAATGTGTATGATTGAAGAGTAGAGAAATATGCACGACATACATTTTTCAGCACTTCGGTATAAACTATTTTATATATTATTTATAAAAATGTCCACTTATACTAGGTATGAGTATCCTCGTTTTCGTTAGGAGTTATCCAACATAGTGCACCATCAAATGGCGATACGTCTATCGATTTATAGTTTTATAGAATTGATTCATTCAACGATATGCAAGAAAAGAACCTTGCGAGTCCTGCGGTAATGCTTTTGTACAGATTATGTGTAATAATCCTATAAGAACGGTTATCGCGCACGTCTAAAGCTTCTCTATAGAAACCTTATAGTGTATCTCAACTAACCCGCTTTGCGATTGTTACCAAAATATCATATAAATCAGGTTGAATAGATACTTGCTAAATATAAACTGATACTGTTACTGATGTAATTTTACCACCTGGTTATTCGGTTATGAAATTAGAAAAATGCACTGAGTCAAAAACCAATATTTTGTATACCTATATATCGCTTTGTCCAACCAATAAGCAGACAAATATCTATCATAGCCTTTCTCAGGCGAAATAATTTGTTTGTCAAACTCCGACACCTCAGTATACGATTACCTCTATGTTGTTCACAGTGTTTCACCAAGTAGCGATTGATGCATACCAACATGATGGATAGCGTCACGTTATAAGACAGCCTCCATACCTGTAGATCACTACTTTTGTCAAAAAATGTCAGTACAAACATACCTATATCAGAATACTTCTCTATTATTTACGTCATGATGTTCGGCCTCCATTATATACCCCAATTAATTCGTTTGGCGATGAGCCTCTTAAACAGTTTTGACTGCAATTGCTTTTGATTGTCTATCCATCTGATACATTTGTGTAGACAGGTATTGTCGTTTTCAGAAGGATACCCACATCCTATAAGGAACTTGTGGTGGTGGTGTGATATCCTCAAGACATCTTTTTTAATAATTTGTTTAAGATCTCCTAGACAACGTTCCATCGATGACTACTTTCCTTGTTCTTGCCAACCAGCTAACATTTTGGTTTTGTTTTATAAATGAACTTCGTACATCTAGTGCATTATCCTAATGCATTTGTATTATTTTTTGGTGCTTTTACGTATATGATATTTTTATATTATCAGCGCATGGACTACAAGACGTGAATACAAAACAATTGTAATTGCACAAAAAATTCTACAGGGTAGTTTTTAGAACGATGCAGAAAACTAGAAGGCTATTTGAGGCCTTTCATAACCTAGTTCACCTGATGACTGTTAGCCTAGGTCTAATTTGTGGAATTGATGCTTTGCGTGTTCTATGAAAAACGATTTCTCGAACATTTCATTTCTTATAAATTTCGCCAAATGAACTATACTTACGTGTCATATTGAATAAACTTTTAACATAACTTGTATAAAGAAGAAAAGTATAACTTGCAGTAAGGCAACTCAAAACAACTATTCACAAGAGAATCTAATATAACCTAATAACATCGCTATTACCGCTACAAAACAAGTAAATATTGTTGATCTTTGAATTACAGTAAAAACAGTATAGGAACTACTGAAAGACCTTAAATATGCTATTGAAAAAATAATAATTTTTCCAAATATCACTTCAACAGGATTAGCAGTTCTAAATTCCGATTACAATATTTAGTAAACTGAAATGCAGAGTCAACCTACTTGACGCTATTATTCTATTTTTAAATTTCACTTTTGTAATTATCTATTATCATAGCTCAGGTAAACGTGGCAACTGTGCCAGTCGCGTCTATATCATATTTATGTTGCATACATACAAGGAGGGTATTCTTGGACCATGCATCATTTACTAATGAATGACAAAGAAGAAAGCATCCGTAAAACTTGCAAGTGCGAAAGAGACGACCTGTGGAACCCCATACTTGGCAACATAGCGGCATGTTTCTTCAGTTAATAGTCCAGTCAATTTAGGTTCGCCAAAAAGCTAATGTCTACATGGAAAAATAGTTGCTTTCATGCCATACATGGTATAACACGTACTTACTAAAGAGTTAAATTTGATATTTCTTCTTCCTTCTTTTAGTATATGCAAATCTCATATTTCTTTTCGTCGTTATTCTGCCTAGTTGTCACTCCATCCTTTTCGAGGGCGCCCTGGCCTCCTGCGATCTAACGGTGACTTGTCGCGTGCGATTCTGACTACTCTTCTGTCATCCATTCTATTGATGTGTTCTTCTTATATTCTCACTTCTGTCTCTGTCCAAGTTGATATTTCAAGAGTGGATATTTCCTCAGAAAAGAACTGGAGGACCTCTCGTCGAACAATGATTTGCACGTGATACCCAATTCCCCTGAGATGTATTGTATCCTGCCCAAAGTTCGTTACAAGATAGTTGTGAGGGTTATTATTGGAGTTTTTCGAATTGTACACCTTGTTAGGTACAATGAAATTGTGCAGCTTAGTGTACAATTTTGCAATTGTCTTCTTACAACTGCCACTAATCCCAAGTGTCAGCTACTGACAGCACTTAGGCAACACTTAACACAGAACAAGCTGTGATCGTGAGTCTTGTTGGCGCTGATAGCAAACATGTCGACACTTGACACTACTGACACAGATCCGCAGAACAGGGATTTAACAGAATAATGTTGTTTGATAGAAGCAACCGAACCAAATTAAGCACCTTTCTTTAAAGGGGTGCACTTGCGCAGTGCACAATGGTGCAATCTGTAACATCGCCGTAGATGTTACCTTTTTTTGTAAATAAGTTTGTTTATAATAGCAATTTCTGACAGACGGCAATAATATTTCCACAGAAATTGGCGGTGTATATATGATCAAGATATGTAGCTTATTATTTCAAATGACCTATGACAATGTCCAATTTTGTCAGAAATTTCTTAAAAATGACAAAATTTGAGTGTCGTTAATGAAAGGTTATTGGATTAGCAACCAGACATCATTATTTTCCTGGAATACTGAATATTTGCTTGCGCGTCTCTTAAAAGTGAATCACACAAATCACAAGAGTACATCTGACGTTTTAGCAGCATACCATATCAAATTTCAAGATCACCCAAACGGTATATACCTATAATGCTTATACTTTGGCGTTCGTTACCAACATAGATAGTGTTAAGCGCATTTTATATCGATATGTAACTTTTGCTACCACTAGATCGATATCTCAAAAAATACGAGGTGTTATCGGGGTCAGAACCTTATAGGTGATAAAACATGTTCAACCAACACCTAACTTTTTTGATGTATCCTTCAGACCACCCCCAATACAAATTTTACCCCACCAACCATTTTTTTTTTAAGTGATCAGGTATCACTAAGTTGTACAGAAACGAAGTTTAAGTGTTTTTTCCGTTTACAATACTTTCGTGCCAATTGCTGAGATGTAACAATAGAAAACATCGGTTACGCAACCACCAAATAAAGATACCTGCAAATATAAAGTTTTGAATGCATGTATAATCAGGATAATTTGAAAGATTTCAAGATAGCTTAAAGACGAAACATGCATGTCGATAGCAGGTCTGATGCATTGTGGAGAGCATACACTCAATATCAGTTGTCAGGTTCTGATATGAATGAGCCGAGATAACGGTACATCGTAAAAGTGTTTACGAAGAACAAGAGATGTCGCTGTCAATCAGTTCACCCTTGTTGACAGTTGTCGTAAGGGACATCTGTTGCCGCTTCAAGGCAGTCCAGATGTTAGAACCGTTGGATCCGTAAGATGTCAGTGGGCGTCCCCATAGAGGGTGACACCTAGGTGAGTTGATGTTGCTATCACACCTTTGAATGGGTTACGTATATACCACCCGATTGCTCTCTACACCCAGACCGCCAGGCTATACTGACGAGTCTAGGCTAAAGACGAAACATGCCTGTCTATAGCAGGTCTGATGCATTGTGGAGAGTATACACTTAATATCAGTGTTGTTTTTGTTGCAGGAAAATTTTCTAGATTTACAGTTTATTACAAATCAAGTACATATTTGTTATACTACAATAACGAAGCCTATGTAGTCCTAAGATGTTGCAAATTAAAAATAAACTTTTGAATAAGGTCTGTCAGATCGGTTCCAAACGACCAAACTAACTCTCCTTTCAGTTCACAGATCAGATGTTTTTTTCCTTCAAACAAGCCGTATACTGATCATGAAACAACAGAAAAAGAAAGTTCGCCTTCGCGCATCTTATACCTAACTTTTCTTTATTATGAAATAGTGCGTAAATGGATATCTCTCAAGCAAAACCTCCTCTCCCAAAGAAAACCTGTAATGGAAAACTTTGGTAAGGAAAACGGGTGATGGTTAATTTGAGGCTTTAAAACTTCACGAAGATTTTACAAGTCGTTGAAAATCGGTTTCAATAAATTTTGAAATAACTATAACTATGATTTTATTCCTACCTAGGTCTCATTAGTATTATTTGTCTGAGAGCGGCTGATATTGTTTGGTATTGGTATTGGATGCCGAATCAATAGTGAGCAAACTCATGTACACGCAACTTAGGTAGTTTGCAGTAACAGTAGATTTGCTCAGGCGAAGCCAAAATCGCCAGTCTCAAGGGGGAAGGAACAACGTAGTTCACGATAGATTTTGGGTGAAGGAATAAAATTGCAACTCTTTGTTATATACTGTGTTGCTTCTCAGCATTCCGATCGTTTGGAGTCATAGGTTACGTCCGTAACAAGGATTTTCGCTTTACTGTTCCATCGTAAAATGTGATGCTTCTTGTGAGACTCTGACCTCTCATTTGATGGGTGGCACATATATTTTAGAGTATCTGTCCACTCCCAAAGCTGCGTATGGATATTTTAGTTTGCCACTTTGAAAATGTGATTTCATTCATCAATTCAAAAAAGGGGCCATTCATGGCTGGTTTTGGATCATGATACCCATTGATATGTTGACTTGCCGTAACTTCTGTCACAGTGGCCGCCGAACGGTTAATACAAACGTCTGGAGGAATAAATAACAAAAATCATCATTTTATGTCTTCATTGTTATTGCTTATCCTATATATTAGTCTTTAAGCGAATGTAAAATCGAGGGAAGGGACCACTCCTGATGTAATATAGTATGTAGAAACGGACCACGATAATAATATTATTTCAAAAAACAGAACCGAAATTAAACTAATTGGTGGAAATGATATGAGTGTAGAAGAAATTGGGACACCGTGTTGCTGTCAGCGCAAATAGCATTTTCAAACCAACTCTTCTTTGCCCCAGATACGATTTATGTCTTCGGCCCTCTCCTCCCGCTATCTATAGTTGCGAAGTAAGGTGTGTTTTTGGTTCATAATTCTTGTGGTCACACCGTTTACCTCTAAATCACAACCTAGGTGATCATCCGCACATGTGTATTTAAAAATTATAGTGAGAGAGTCCGATCGGCAATCGGAAGATGCGTGGTTCCCGAACTAGGCCACTTTTTGCGGATATCAAAATGTGAATTATGTATAAGTAAGGGATCATTCGGAAGGACTTTCTAAGACGAGAATAATCCAGTGTAACCAAATAATGAGCAATGGAAATAGAATTACATAGTTTATAAGTTTGAAATGAGGATCGCAATGCATCTTCGGGTCAGAAATCCAACGCTCCATGACGTAAGTGAAGATAGAACACAATATTACAATAAAGCAAACCCATTGAAACAAAAGTATGATTCGCTGCGATCTATCTCGCCTTTCTATCACTGGGCTACACCGTACCTAAGCCCTGATGGAAACAGTGATACTTTTGCCACGTGAGTAAACTCGACCACTGTTTATCTAGCATCCAGCTACAAACGGATATCTATATTCCCTTATGGAACTTCATCAATATTTGGGATAATCAATTTAGTCCGTGTAAGCCACAGAGCAAACGATGTAATATACTGAAACCCACCGCAAGCCATGCTTTTAATTCCGCAATACGGTACTCGCACATTTGTGGTAAAAGTCATAATCAGACAATTCTAAAGGGTGAAATGTACGTTACATAACTCTGTTTCATTTCCCAGTAAATTGGTTTATGGATACGGTCGAATGTATTTATTCGGTACGTACTCAGCAAACATACACTACAAGTCACTGAAGGAGGATTAGAGGATCATAAACAATATGTTGTATAAGTAGATAGTTAGATTTTCAGTCGTAGTTGAAACATCAGGTTTGGGGGTCTCAGATGTTGAAATATAATTCTTACGTGTTTCGCAGGTCTTTGAGCATCTTAATACGTAGGTGAAATTTTTTAGTGGTGCACAATATTATTTTTGAATCCTTAGGATTCTCCGTGGTTATTAGACCAGTTTGTCAGGGAAAGATGTTAGAGTATTTTGATGTTGTTGATGTTGTCGATATGACGTATCTCGGGATGATAGTTTTTTACCTGGTTCTATGCGGGATATTACTGTGATGTTATCTGCGAAGCTTAAGATTGGATTAGAAGTTATTTACATCAGTTCGTTAGTGTGCAGCAAAAAGAGCATCGGGAGAAACAGATCCCTGGGGATACCGGGGTTGATGTTAAATGCATTCAAAGCATATCCATCCACCACCACGAATATCTTTCTGTCTATGAGAAAAATATTTAACCATTAACATTGACTCAGTGGTGCTCATATGTAGTTAGCTTGGCAAAAAGTCAATCATACCACAGCCAATCAGAAGCTTTCTATATGTGTGGTGCGACAATTCGAAACTTCTACATGTTCTAATGCTCTGACCTATAATTATATGAGTGAGGTAGCTAGAAGATGTGATATGCAGCTGTGCTTGAAGAAGCCTTAGTAGCGATTATTGATAAAGTTCCATTTGCTACTTCAGAAGTTGAACGTTAATGGCAGTGTTCGAAACCTTTGATATGATACAGATCAGTCAGATGAAGACAATTTTTTGCCATTTTCAGGGAATTGCACATAACCGATCTTCCATCCAGAAGAAAACACTCCTGGACAATATAGAAGGGATGCATTTGGTCTGAACTCATAGTATTTTCAAGTTTAATTTTCCAAATTTTTCCATTTTACCTCACAAAGCTCCAACCTTACTTCTTATTTATTTGCTTTCTTGTTTGTCAGTGTGAAAAATGTAGGATTCCCTCATGTTAAATTTTGGCTGGAGTCTGATGAGGACGTGGTTTCAAGGAAAGGACTAGTGATAACCAGTGAGATTGCCCAACTTTTCTGATTTATATTACTAGATTGGTGACGGAATATTGCTAGCGTTGAAATAGTATCATGATCGTAGCGCTGCAGATAGGTACACTGATTGATGTAAGAATTTGTTGTGACATACAGGCTACCAAATTCTTCGTGCCAGTTGGGAGTTCTTGATGGTTCATTGGCTATTTTCTCCAAGCCATAGCTCATAGCGAAGGTTACAACTGTTTGTTTTATTGGAATATTTGAGTCAGTATGTATTGTGAATGCTGAGGTAATCTAAAAATATCATTTCTTGGAAGAATTATTGAAAAATACGCCAAGTCTTTTCCTGAACTGTTTAATACTGTATAGGTCATATCGAGAGCATCTGAAGCATTAACTGTCTATTGCAGAAGAACCGAATCAGCTGATCTTTGATCGGTCCAGAATTTGTACAATGATGCCTACGGGTACTGAATTCAGTGACAATGCTTGTCATAGATTTAACTATATCCAAAACAAACGACCATTATATAAAATAGACCATGTGGCCTCCTTCTTCAAGTGTCATCTCCGAGTCGAAGGTTGGAGATCGTCATGGCTATTTTACTTTGCAGGCAGCCTCTTTAAAAGCTTGGTTAGAGGTACATACAAACCAGTTTTTCAGGTTTCGCAAGCACGAGATTCTTTTTCTGCCTATACTTCATTTTCCCTGGATTTTGCATTGGACAATCAACTGCCATGTGGCAAATGTTATTAATGTTAAACATTTCTCATCTAGACTCAGAAGATGAAGGATATATATATATATATATATATATATATATATATATATATATATATATATATATATATATATATATATATATATATATATATATAAGAGGTGCAAATATAGAAGAACGTGCTGGTATTATTTAGTCAGTCATCTCTATATAGGTAACTAGTACAGCTTCGAAGGAAATTGTTTACTGAATAAATAATATTTTCATCAGCTAATGGCACACCTTATATGAGACAATTTTTGACGAAGCGAACGTATGGAGCGTAATATACAACGGAGGGGTGCAAAATTTTGTTCTGAATAAAGTGAAATTTATTAGAGCTTCTCATTCTTTTGTCATTTTACTTACGCTGTAGACCTTCCGGAAATCGTTTTTGATGTTGCTGTAGGATAATGATATACATCATGTTATAATATCAGCATTTCAGAGAAGAAAAATATCAATTACCGAAGCCATAGTAACTTAAATTTGCTTATAGGCAAAGCAGTGGCGTCACAATTCCGTAGTTACGAATATCAAAATTAAGTTGTGGATCAACTCAGCATTTACGACACATTCATGTTCCTTTATGATGTATATCGGTGCGTTATTCTGGCTAAAGTGTCATTGCGAGACATGCTGCAATTACTTAGACATTCATGAGACCTTACGTATATCATTTCATCTTACTTAAAAGGCCAAATAAAAAATTCGATTAGTTTTTCATTTTGTCGGTGATGCTTTGTATTGAATCGTGTGATAGGGAATTCATTGGGAATTTGATGTGTCGAAATACATCGTTTTCATCCCTCAAAACGGCTACTCATATGCAAACCAATAGGGTTTCAATAAAATAAATAAAACGCAAAATGATTTTGAGCAAGTATGGGTATGCTCTTTGAAATGCAATTATTTGGCGGAAATAAAAAAGGTTGAACCACATAAAACTTAGTTGTTGAAGATGTAAAACATGTGGACACGTGTATATTTCGTCGTTAGCCTAGATTCATCAGTGTAGATCGTCAGCCTGACAGTAGAAAGCAATTGAGTTGTAGATACAAGCTTTTGTCCCTATCCAAAAAATAAGTTTTGAAAACTACCGAAACTGATTAGAAACACCGGAGATAAAGTTACCCAATTCATGAAAAGTATTGAAATTGAAATTGAACCTCTTTATACGCTCTAAATTGATCCAAAATTGACCAAATATTGTGAAACACGTTTCGGTAATTTAAAAAAATGTTAGCCCCCTCTCCGTACAGAAATTATTTTGACCATGCCGTTTGAATATCAAAAACTTGAGAAAAGTGAAAAGAACTTTTATTTTAGAAATAACAAATTCAACGACGTTCCCACATTATATCCCTCTTCAGATTTATTCAAAACCGTTCAGCGGTTGCTGACATTACGCAATGATAAAAACGACATTGAACCCAACAGAATACAAGACTATCCTTACTTTTGGAAAGTTTTTCAGTGATATGCCCATCAGCCTTGAAAGTAAAAACAACAATTATTCAAGTATATTAACATCCATTTCATGGTTTGTTTGTATAAAAATGCCAATAAGGAATGGGTATGTCCTTCATCAATATACATTCATGTAAATTGGCATAAGGGCTTTGAATCGTGCAATTATTATCAAAGCATATCAGATAAATAAATGTTAACACAATATTGAAGTTAATATACTGTTCAATAAGCTATTTTTCACACGCCAATAAAACCTGTTTGATGCTTACTAGGAATATCATACGATGTCAATAAAATGGCCGAATTCACTGTATCATGAATTATCAAGGACTTGAACTACAGGCAAAGTTTGAAGATGTATTGAAGTTCTTGTTTTTATTTTTAAATAACCATAATACACCGATTTAGAAAATATAGTATGCTTCACCTTATAACGCCCTACACCCTATGACTCCTAATATTCCATCAAAATCGATGCAGGGGTTATAGAGCCAATACGGCAAGAAACCCAAAAGATAGCTCGATGGACAGACCGACAAAAATGAGTGAACTAGTTCAGTGATATGAAGATCATGCAGTTCAATATAAAACCTTTTGGAGAAGTGTTAGTCCATTATGCATGAAATGTGATTTCAAAATTAAACAGTGCTCTTTGCCTACAGCATGAAGATTTAAGAAGGTAAATACATTATAAATGTAATTGGAGTTTCACCGGCTTAAGAAATGTTGAGCCACTAAAAAAGTTATTAAGCTACGTTCCGAAATGTCCAAAAGTCTATGAAATACCTAAAATTGAGATTTGGACTCAAGCTTTTCTGAAGTCCAAATAATATTTTCTGTAAACCGACCGAAAATGATCGAAAAATCTATTAACATAAAAAGGATCAGTTTGGAGCTACTATATTTTAAGTACTACATACTCAAATCATTTTTTGCTAAATCCTTTAAAATTGATGCAGCGAACGCTGAGATAACGTGGCTACAAAAAAGCTACGGAGCAACAGACAAACTAATACAGATAACGACAGGCAGATTGACGTAAATGAATGACAATGAAGATCTAATTTATGACCGTATTCTAATAGGCAATATATTGTTTAATTGTATTTCGGTTAGTTCAGAGAGATACTAAAAAGGGTTTTACAGGTACTGTAGCACGAAGTTGCGGTTTATTGAATTTAAACCATATTCAGATTATTTTGTAATCTGCAGAAACCAGATTAAATTAATTTGAAACTCGGCAGTTGGAAGCAGACTCATTCAACTTGAAGATATTTTAAATACAATTAACCGGAACATTGTGTTAAAACATTTTTTAGTTTTTATCAACTGACCTAACGAATGACGTGTATCTTGGTACAGGAATTATGAAACGTTGTAATTATCTCAAATTTCTCATGATCACGATACTGTACTAGCTTATGCGTGGGAAGTGAAAAGTATAAAAAATTTAAAATTTTTCGAATCGCTACCCGAGGTATCTATATTTTTTTCCGTAACACGTACTGTATTTTCTTCGTTGATAGGGTTTCAGCGTTAGGTAGACAAAAACTTATTTATTGTCCTTTACAAAGATAGGTAAGATAAGAAGAACTTTCGAATCAGTATTGGTATCTCATTTATCCACAATAATTTATTTTTATACTTGGCGACAAAATTGAAACACAATTCAAGCTATTCATAAAATTTTAACCGATAAAAAATTAATATGCTTTAACTTTTTAGTAATATATTACTTATATGGAATTTCACCACTGAGTTTTCTAAAGTTTACCTTGCTTAGAAGAAGAAAGTTCTATAGTCACAACCAGCACATATTGCCGCACTGTACACAAATCCCAGATTCCACGTCAAGCGTGAAGATTCCGGGCACGTGAAGCAGAAAAGAGTTTTCCGGCGAAAGGTTCGCTTTTCCGACGTTTCCCGACGTCCTTTGAACCGCGTCGTATGCGTCGCGACGCGTCCAGCCGAAACGCCGTGTCGCAACTGGAACGCTCCACGCGCCGGATGAGGGATTTATAGGAAAAAGTAGCGGGTGAGGATGCGCGTTAATGATGATAATTTTAATGAAGGTTCCTTTTAAGAGCATCTTTTCTGAAAAAACGATATTATATAGCCTTTTCTTCCAAATTATATCAAAATACAGAGCCCAGTTGACTCTGTACTTCCTAAATTTTGTTGGAATTGCCATGCCTCGGATATAATGAAACCAGAATCCTACAAGGATCCTGGCATACCCTCAAAAGAATTTTCTTAATACATTCAAACCTGAGCCTGTAGTTGAGATTGATACCTTATTTCATAATATTAATGGCATTGGTGTCTCGGTTGCTGGGTAGCTTCTTGAATTTACTGTGGAATAACTGTAGTTTGTTTTAATCTTTTATCTTTTATTTTACGAACAAAGACTTAAAAACCTTCAAACATGGAATGCAAGTGAACTAATAATAAGATTATTGAAGTAATATTCTTTAAACTAGTTTGTTTGTGGTAGGGAGGTATATTGTTTCCAAAAATTGACTTAGGAATTGAAGAATGTACCATTTAAAGTCTTTAAATTGATTAGGATCTTGTAAAGTATGTAAATATGAAGCTTGACAACTTAAAAAATTCTTGACCAACAAAAGAAGTATTCTTTGACTATACATGACAATGAATGATAATCAAGACACATAAAAAGGTTAGGTTTAGAGAAATTTTAAAAACTTTGTCTTTTTTGTCTATTAATACTCCACCACCAATACACCGATAAAGAAAAGAAAGAAGAATCATACTATTTTCCATATTTTAATTTGCTATAGGAAGTACTAAGACTGTGCTTTGCCAATACGAACAGAAGCAGATCGACATAGTCTGACATAGAACGACACAAATTGACAGAGCGAATGATCTTCAGACTCGCTGACAGTCAGACTCACAGACCGAGAGACCAATAGACTGATAGACCGACAGACCTATATAACACCCTTATATTCATTGTTCCGTTGCACAAAAAGCAATGTAGCAAATTTAATAGAAAAATCAAATAAAAAACAAGGGATGTTGCTGTAGCACATCTCGCCTGTAGTATAGTAGATGTCAGCACCACTCAGCACTATTCTTTTTGTATGTTGCTATCGCATCCTTACCTGAGATAGGTATAAATTAAGAACGAATCATCTATATTATGTGATAAGCCGAAGCTGTCAACTTACAGACATTAAATTAGCTAACACTATAGGTGAGGAATTTACGACACTAAATAGCAAGTTCACACAAGAAGTCCAATAAAATTCTGAAAGTAGTTATATTCTCTTTGAGATGTTTGTTGGTAAAAGATGTAAGTTTAAATATCCTAAATATTTATTCGTGGTTAAGACGCTGAACAGAATAGTAGCTCATCGCCGTCAAGGAACGTTTTCCACAACCTGGTGGTCAAGAATAAGGAGAGGATACAAAAAAGGTCTAGCAAACTCCATTAATTTTCGTATGTACACTCTATACCTGTTCAATATGTAGGAAACCGGCATAATATCTCCTAAAATCTTTGTCGAATCAACATGAGATTTGGAATTTGGGGTTTACTGTAAATAACGGTTGTTGGTGGTAAAGTTTCAAATATTTATCTAAAATACTTTTCAAGATGCAGCACAAAATTGAATTTTTTCATATAGCATTGTTTATTAAAATTGTAATTCGGAAGATTACCTTTTCTTTGCATTTGTTAATAAAATCAAAATCTTCATCACAATCGAAGCTTTTCCTAATAAATAAGCTGAAAATTAAGTGTCTACTAGTAGTACTTCAGAACTTGAATACAAAACGTCAATAGGCTATGGTCGACAATATCTTATTGACAATTGTAATAACTTTTTACATTTTGTATGATACTAGCTTATTTGCTGTTTATAAGGAAATGTTTTGATGGTGATTATGATTATGATGATCTCAATTACAATATCAAATGATGTCAATTTTTATTAGTAGTGCTTTTAAAAAATAAAGATGGCGCTGAATCTCAAAGTGTGGTAGATGATAAACATTTGTAATGTTATAATCAGAAATCGCCATTTGCAGTTAAGAACATATTTCCAATTTCATGTTGTTCCAACAAGTACTTTAGGAAATATTGAACTGGTTCTTTACATATAATGAACACGTTGTATAAAGTCATATACTCCGAGATATCATAGCCACTAAAAGTATTTTTAATTTGTGGCGGTAACGTGAATGTGATCTATCCATGGCAGAACAGAATTATCATTGACTCCCAAATCGATGTGACTAGATACAAAAGGGATAGGTTGTCCTCCCACTGTACAAGTAATGTTGAACTAATACTTTCCCAAATGCAGAACGTTGTCGAGTAGACCAACTTTTGACTTTAGAAAATATTTGGTTCCGACAGGTCTCGAACCCGTGTCTCCAGCATTCCCTGCTGACGCCGAAGCCGCTGAACTAACGCACTACGGGAATTAGACGATATAAGATATCTTGTAAGCTACGTTCACTGAAGAATATATTTGAGTGCAGCATAAATTAGCTTGGAGTACGTATATTGAGGATATGTCTGAACAAAGTTGATGAACTTAATATCTTTTCATATAAATGTCGCCTGTAGTACATTAAAGACACAATTTTGGAGTGAGAGAACTCCTGATTTTTTTTCTTGTGAAAACATGTGAGTGGTCCAGCAGATCCAGGAAGATAATTCATACTGACATGTCATAGTTATAATATTTTGATAATAATGAATCTAATTTTACACAAGATTCTGAATGAAACTATATTTCTTAAAAATAACAAAAAATATATAATAGTATAAAAATGATAAAACCACCACAAGATAAGTTTCAGTGACATCATCTAGTAGCACAATTCAGCATCCCGCTTGCAACGTGAACTTCAGCTATAATGAAAATAGCGTAAGCTCAGACAGTTATCACTTGTTAATCAAATACTCCTTTCTTTGCTGCTCCAACATACTTTCCAAATAAATGCATTTCTCTTGCAAGGCTTTATGTTCAGTTTGTAGCTCGTTTAGTATCTCGTCTTTCCTCGCCACTGAAACTTTTACCCTGAAAATGATAACGAACGGTAACACCGATTTCAAAGAAAGAAATTCCTATCCATTAGTTTTATTAAAGGTATGTTCTTGCCTAGAATAAAGCTGCTGAAGCTCTTTGTCCCTGGAACTTTTTAGTTGGGCAATTTCTTTTTCTAATGCCTCCATTTCTTCCTTCATTTCCAACCTTACCACTTCCTTTAGGTCATTTCTTTCAGCCGCAAGTTTCTCAGAAGTCTGCGAAACAAAACCAATATTTTTTATGAGACATATTAACGAAATGGCGCGACAAAGTTTAGTGATACTGTTTGAGGGTATACGGGAATATATACGTTATACATGCATACAGACGCAGAAAATGCAATTCTTTAAAACTTCTGAGGAATCTTATGTGAAAGTTTCATGAAAGTCGTAGTTGAGTATGTTTATAGTCACATTCAAATATGCTGGTAGAAATGAGGAATAGTTTTAATAGCCTACCAACGTTTCCTACAATTGCTTTCTAGGCATCAATGTGGGAAGCGTTGAGATGGAAAAAATCTAATTTAAGATGATAATCTTGTGATTCCTATGTACATCATGATAAAAGAGCATTAAAATCGCTTCGGTTGAAAGCAATATTTCTACGAGCCAGATTGATTTAAAATTCCCATTCTTTTGTACAATACTCGATCGCTTCTAGTTTTCGGAACGAAGTACATCTTTCACAGTTCTCAGACCATTTTTTTCACCTCCTCACCTCCAAGGAGGAGCTATTAATAATAAGGAATAAGATAAACGCTATTATACTACAATGCTATACTCGTAAGATAATGTCTGTAGTTATAATGTTTGTTTTGTTCTGCATAAAGTGCTAACGGTGCAATTTTTGTATAAATTCTAAGGAAGGCCTATTTTTACTGAACAATTTCCTGTGGTGAAACTTTACTGCTCGAGTAACATTTTTGTAAGCATAAAAATAATAACACCGGTTGCCTTCGATAGTGGGATTCAGAATTGTCACCAATGATTTAACATAATGTAATGTCTCTTACACGTACATTTTTAAAGTCTTGAAGCTGTGATTCTAATTGTTTAATATTTGCTTTCAAACCCAATATTGTTTCCTCACAATCCAACAGCTTAGTTTTAGCTTCGCAATACTTTCTTTTTATCTCAGAATCTTCAGCTTCTAGGTCCTTGATTTCCTTTTCATATTTTTCTTTCAATCTCCTGAAACAAAACAAGAATGTATGGAGATCTCGGAATCTTGAGTGCTCTAAATAAAACTTTGTGATTCATCATGCGTCTACTACAAATTCGTTAGAACACTTCAGTAAGATCTTAGGCTGGAATAAGGTTGAACATATAATATACATATTCGGAAACAGGGTCAACACATCCTGATAGGAGTTAGTGATATGAAGACTTTTCTGTTTTGCCGAAAATTAATTAGGTAATGTTCTGATTAATGCTTGTACTAAATCCGCTAAAAACCCTACGCTATTGATGGTCTTTATACCTGTGAGAAAAAAAAATTGCCTCAAGTATATTAATCCAGTAATTCCTACGCAATGTTGTCAGCTTAGAAGTTAACATTTATATCGAATCTAAATATCTTGTGGACTCAATTTTGAAAATACTCTCTACTCTTTTACTGGATAGACCGACACAGATCGCCACAGAAGGACACTGACGGAGAAAGGTCGAGATGGCATCATTTTTTACACCTTTCATTAATTACAATGTGCAAATGACCAACTTCGACACAACCCGAAGCGATAGGTTCATTCGTTCCACTGTTTAAGTGTTTATTTGGTAGAATCAAACCAGAGCCTAACCGAACAGAACCTAAAACATTCGCTGTCATTCTGTCTTCCTTCAAGTGAGCGGAACGGATGAATTGTGGACCATTTGTGGCATTCCCAACTGACCGACATAGACCGATATACCGACGAAAATTAGTGACAAGATTTTTTGTTTATATTTTATGGAACATCGGGGAAACAGAAAATCTTGATTCGATATGCAGCAACCGGTGAAATAGGTATGTGGAAATAAAAAATGGACACTTTTGATTTTTTCTGAACTATGATCGCTACCACGACAAATGTAAAAAAAGTCGACGAATTTTTTTGCATTTCACTCCACCAATGCAGAGATTTTAATAGATGAATCAGCGCTACCCACTACGTAACCACATCAGATCTTCTTTAAGTTTGAACGAAAACGCTATCAGGCACAACAAAGACTATCAGAAAGAAAAAAATGAAATTGACTGACACGTATTTCCGTTATGTAGACAGAATAAAACATCCAAAAAAGCATTATTCTAAATTAGATGATTTTCGTTGAGAGTGAAGATCTGATTTAACTTCACACATTTCGTATCCATCTTGATCCACGCAGAAGATAGTTCCACTATGTAAGCTACTTTACAAATCAGGACTGAGGGTGTCGTAAAAAACACACTTACTTGATCCTATTCTCCGTGGATTGTTCCAGTTGCGATTTATTTTCAGCTGCCTCATTCTCCAGTCGCTCAATAACAGCCTCGATCTCTCTATCTCTCTCTTTTCTGCATTGTTCCCTTATAGCACTTTCTTTTTCCGCTAACACCTGGGCTTGCTGTTTCTTGAAACTATTCTGCCAGGCTTGGTATTCTAACTGAGAAGACTCCTTCAGAAGTTTTATTTCATTGGCATGTCTTCGAATTATGACCTGTAAACATTTTGTGGGATGACTAATGCTACAGTGTTTATAACTCACTATGTAGGCACATGGTCAAAGAACTTCCAGTAAGTTTGATAAAATTCGTATACTCCCACTTTTCCATTGAAGATTTATTTGGATGAAATCTACCTGTAATTTGTCGTCGAACTCCTCTTGTGCTTGTTTGATTGCTCTGTCCTTTTCTGCTATAGCTGCGGCTTCTCTTTCTTCACATTCCTTCACTCTATTAGCATGATCAGCAAGTAGCCTTCTTCTTTGCTCTTGGTAGCCTTTTTCCTCCGATTCCACCAACTTCTCGTACCTATAATTGCGCAGTTCATATAGAAAATGACGAATGGATTGGACACATGAGTATGCTATGAGTGCCATTTGAATTCAAAAAGCATTTATTAGGTAAACTGTATGTGAATGAATGAATGCTTCTGCATGATGTTAAAGCGTACATGATAACGTTTGAATATGCTTTTTATTAGCTCCTCCTGTATGTATGTATGTATGTATGTATGTATGTATGTATGTATGTAACGAAATTTTATAATACTATTTTCACAAACTTTAAAACGTCATATTAATTTCAAATTTTGCACGCCTATCAAGGCCCGTAGAGAATATAAAAGTTAAAAAGTTTGTCCCATTATTGCTTTTCATTTTCAAATTACTTATGATTAAAATTATATTTAAAGTTTAAATTGCCGAATTTTTGTTTAAATTATACATATTAGGTAACGGCCATACCACGTTGAAAACGCCGGCCCTTGTACGATTGCTGAAGCTAAGCAGCGTAGGGCGCAGTTAGTACTTTAATAGTTAAATATTTGTTCGTGTAGATTGTAGATGCTCTTACTTGGTGAAACTCTTCCGTAATGTAGATAAAATAATTGTATATTTAACACAATTTCACAAATAAAACTCTTTATTTTAGTGACGCGTTTCGATACCAATTAAGTCCGACGATGATTTTAATATAAATCGAAACGCGAGTTTTATTTGTGAAACTGTGTGATAACTATACAACTATTTATCTACATAAATATTTATTCTTAACACAGTTTATCAGTTTGACCTAGATTTATAAATACATAATCTTTGATATATAACCACTCAGAGAGAATACCCGTTAATTAAGATCCATCGAAGAGCAAGTCCAATTAAATCAGCCACGTAATTGCAGCTCCAAATTTCAAAGTACAAGGATAAATTCCTCAATGAATAATTGAAATAAACTAAAAAAAGGCTTTTATAGTTATTCGTACTCAAAAGTAAAAAATGTTTTTTAAGTTAGGAATAAAATGAGTAAGCAGGAATCTACTGTCATTGTGATAAAAGCGTGTAAGTAAGTAAGTTCCCTTGACCTTTTGTGCAAATTTTGATAAACAAACTTCGCTTGAAGGCTCCCAGGACCACCTGACTCCAGAAGATCCGAATGCCCAGATACTTTACCACCGGAATTTTTTTGTCTTGAAAACGCCAATGAGCATTAATTTATTTTACATGTGTCATTTTAGGGGATTGAAGGACATGTGGCAAGAAGGATAATAAAGGAATAATTGAACAGTAAGCTAAATATGTTTCGAACACGTTCTATTTGTAGCCAGTGCAAACACCGTATTAATGATTTTTTATCTATGTAATATGCAAGAAGCAAGTCCAAGAATTGAGAAGAACATCTCGTCTATTCATCTATTGAAAGTTTTTGACATACCACATTCTTGAATACATATTACATTTGTTCCCTCAAATCTATAAAATATATAGATATAAACTTATAATAATGTGGTTAACGAAACATGACCCAATGCAAAAAATGCTGCATACCTTTGTCTCATCAGTTCTCTTTCATGCGCCAAGGCCTTTTCTCTTTCTTCTGTAAGTTGTTCTCTCAGAGATTCGCATTGCTGTTGCATCTTTCTAGCAGATTTCAATTCCAAATCTTCGATTTCTCGTTTATGGATTGCTCGAAGATCTGCCATTTCTTGCTGATGACGCCTTTCCATGTTCGCCATTTCTGGTTCTATGCTCTTCACTGTCAACTCCTGCAGAATTTATTGATTGATTTGTGACCAGAACTGCGGTACAAGCACCAAAATTCAAAAACTGCAAGATTTTTCCTCCTCATGTATTTCAATAATAATTTTCCCTGCATGACTTATCATGTCTATGCTTAAATGCAGCGAATGGTCATTCTTTGCAATGATCAAAATATAGTTTTTTACGAAAAGCAGCTTTGCAAAATGCCTACACAGAATTGTCGTGGAAACTCCCAGGCGTAAGTCAAAGTATTCGCTGGAATATTTGTGACCAATTTTAAAATGTATAACTTTACTAACACTCAGGTACCATAATAAGAAGTTTTGTGTTTTTGAACCGATTACCGTCGTCGTGATGAAGGAATGTGCATCAGAGCTCACTTACAAACTTGCTCGTAATTTCTACGAGTCATAAATCACTGGTAGTTTTCACGAGAATTTGCCGGTATTATAAAACCGATCCGAACAAAAGTATATCCATACCTGTACTAAGCAGAGTAATGGAGAATTTCACATACTGGGGAATTTTAAAATATCACTACCTAATGCACGATAGAAAATATGGATTCAGAGAATAGCTACGGATACCACAACTGACGTCAAATATTCACGGATAAAGCGTATCCTGTTATATAGAGACTCAAGTCTCATATTGACAAGGTTTTCGACCGGCTGTACCATTCAGCTTTCGGGAACAAATTTTTGTCCTGGTAACATATCGGAGATGCTTTGCAGATGGACAGCATACTCTTTTCATGTCGTAGAATATTATTTGTATGGAACGAATATTTATCCATGTTTATTTATTTCTTTATATTCTTGAAAACACCAAGAGATTCGAACATAGTTTCTCGAACTTTCCATGCAGATTTTGTAGCAGTAGACTGATATCTACAGGTGCAACCAGAAGCAACTGATATTGCGAAGTGAAAGTTTTGCCAAGCATAAGCCATGGCAAATATACTAGCAAAATACCTTGGAGTATATGATTGATGGGAGTAGTGGATAACGTATCAAAAAATAGATATGCAAGCAGAATAAAAAAATTATTGTATGCGGATGCGGGAGTTCTAGTGCGTATGCTTAGTATTCGTAGCCCTCACAGATTGGGCGGAGGAGGCTAATATATCCACCAATATTCATTAAAGTAGCTGCTACAAAACCTTAACCAACAGCATAACGCAACAAATTATATTTTAAAAGAGCCGCTAAGTAAGACTACTTACGATTAACTGAACTAACGTTTCGGCTGCTTCGGCAGCCTTCATCAAAGTATAAAATGTAAGATGAAAATTTAGAATTACAATACACTTAATTTTTCAAATGCTTCTAGGTTAACAGTTCTATTCTCAAAACAGACCTTAGTATGGCTATTAAAGGCTAAATATTAAGCAAAGGACATAATTCACCGCCACACCCCAAACAGAACGCTGCCTGAAATAAAACGAAACATGCAGCCGAGTGAACCCAAGGCAGCAATATAACATCCCTCCACTTGTATTCTAAGAACAAACCATAAGTAAACTTGTAGAGAAATTATTGCTCATCTGTAGGTTTGGAGAGCATTTATTAGATCTTTTCTTGAAGCATTATAAACCAAAAGTTTGATTTCGGACTTCCAATGTCTATAAAATTTTTGAGTGACACTCGACTAGATGATTATTAAGTATATTAAGGAGTATATATATAACTGAGGTTAAAACGTCAAAATCAGCATTCTGCTGACACGATTGTCATCCCTTGTTTTTGATTAATCAATGACGGAATTGCGTATCATGTATTCTAGCCATCCATAATAGTTCATAATATGGTCTTCCACCAGAAGCAGTGAATAATAAACGTCAATCTCATTATAATGTCAAAATTTAGTTTTTTATTTAATACTTTGATCACTGAGGCAGCCAAAGCGTTAGTATATATACTTCAGTCAGTCGTAGAAAATATAATGAATTGAGGAGACAACCATAGAATAAGTTTCAGAAGTTGTATAATGAAAACTTCATCAAACAAAAAGGCGGCCAAATCAGCATCAGGTCCTGATGAATAATAAAACACTTATCAATTGTTATTATTGCATGAAGCTCAGGTTCCACAAATTAATGAAACCTATCCAACCTAACGACTCTAACCATACTCAAGCAGTTCAAAGGAGAGCAGGAGCAGCAAGAGGTCGCTGACGTGGCATTTCTCTTCCGAGATATCTCAACTGGACTTGTCCCTCTGAGGTTTCCTGCTTGCGTCCCTGTTTTATGATTGTATCAGGTAGAGTTGTCATACCACTGCTTCTTATAAAACATAGTTGTTCTTAACACTTTCAGCCATTACGAACAATCCTTCTGGAAGTGTCAAGTGCTTGGGATAATTCTCCAAGAAAGATTTTGCCCAGGATAACAACAGACCAACAGACTGATGGAAATGACAGATATTTCATGTAAAACGTAACAGCATTCACATAATTTTGAATAATTATCTAAATGCCTCTATAGTATCATGCAATGAACATTTTATTACCTTTATCTTCTGTGTTTTATTATCAATCCATTTCTCTCTTCTCAATTTTTCGGCAGCCACGCACATCTCTTTCATTTTCTTCATTTCAACCTGGTGTTTGTGTTCAAGTGCTCTGGTATTGGTATTATATCTATCTTCCAATACCTTCATTTCTTGAATTAAACCTTCACATTGCTGATTCAGTGATCTTTTATCGGCAATGAGCTGATCAATGAATTTTTGGTGACGCTTGATAGCACATTCGTATTCATCTTTTTGTTGTTTTAGTTTCTGTTTCACTAGTTCTTCCGTTTCCTTATGTTGTTTCATTATCTGTTCTCTCAGATTTGATAGTTCCTGCTGGAGCAGAGATATAGAGCTGGATTTATCTTTTAGCCTCAGACTCAGGTCGATGACTTGACTGGAGAGTTCTTCAGGGGAAAGAATTCTTAAGTCATCCATTCTGAAAAATAATTCATCTATCTTAAAATTCAAAGTTACGGGTAATGTAGAATAGCCGTAAAGGTATGATTGAACTAGTGTTTAACTTGGTAATACTTAAATAAGCTAACAAAAACGCAAATATTAAATGAAGTCACAAATTGAATACATTCAAAGTTTCCACTTTTAAAGACGATACTTAGATATTTTAAATTTTATCTTTAATTTATTTGTATTTATATGGCAATTCTAGCCGCGATATGAAGAAAAGGTCGAATAAAGCATTATAAATTTGGACAGACCTTCTTATGTGTATGATTATTGACTTGGGTTCACATCTAGCACCATGATCGTTATATTTGTTGCAAATAAGAGACTTTTAATTTACATATTTTAGGCCTTTCTAAACGATAATATATGTTGCTTTAAGAAAGTGACATAGATATTATAATTCTACACTTTCAATCTCTTCATGTCCAAAATTTGTAGGTTAAGGTGGCGCAACATATCTGGATATTAGAAAATTAAAAAAAAAAATTATTTGCTCTTTGTTTTACGAACCTTGGAATTGTGTCTAGCTTTATAGATGATTCCAGTACTTTCGTTACGAGCTCTGCACTTTGCTTAGCTGAGTTCAAACTGTTTGTACAGCTTTTGTCAACTTCATCCAAGAATGATAGTAGTTCGCTGAAATGAAATTCAATAAAAGCACTTGAAAACATTTAACATCGATAGTACCTGTAGTTAGAATCGTTTCTATCTCTGCTCATATGATTGAAATGCTTCTGTATAGCATTATTGTTATTTTCCGAGAAGGAAACATATCTATCTTTGCTCACTTTTGGCGTATTCTGATCTTCCAGATAATAATTTTGTTGTTCCATTGTTCCGACTTTCTGTTCAACCTTTTGGTGAGAATCATGTTTTGGTGGAATCACCTCTAGTGGTTGTCTATTTAAACTAATATTCACCATTTTCTTCACTGACTCCATTTGATGTTCTGAGAAAAATATTTTGTGTACATGAATTAGCTGGCAGCGTGGGTCAAATGAAAATCTATTATTTTAAATATATAGATGTAATGTATACTTATAATGCTTCTCTCGTAATAACTGCATCGACATATCTTAACGGATGAGTGTAGATTGAAAATATAAATAACGGAATAAGCGTAACCATTGCTGCAAGCATATAAGAGTGTGAACAGATGGCAGAACGTCATAATCATTAGTGACTGATAGATTGAAGACACAATTTGAACTGAAAGACATATAGAAAAGTTTGGTGCGGACGGGGATCGAACCCGTGTCTCCAGCTTTCCGTGCTGATGGGCCGTCGAACAGAAATTTACATTCGAGCGACTTAGGGATTTGGAGGAATCAATGACGGGAACGAGAACGTACTTTACAAAGCACCTTAGATCGTGGATTTTCTATGAATTACGGACTCTTCAAACTCATTTTTTTCGTGGATACACAGTTATGATTTTTTTTAAGGACTCTCCTCTGACGTCATTCATACCCTTTTCCTGTGTTTACACAGTTACAGCAAAAATTATAACTAAGCTTATGGCAGAAAGATACTAGCTCATATAATAAAATATTACTTACCACCATAGCTTAAGACTCTAAATAGATGCATAGTAAATGTCTGGATAACTACTTACGTGACTTCCTATCCTCACTCTCCAATGCTTCTAGGATAGAAACAATGTCATCAAGACTTTCACTTTGACTAATCTTATCATCGGTGCTACTGCTTTTTGCTATCTCATTCACGTTTGTGCTGTCTATCTCCTCCAAATTCGTTAGCAAGTCAAAGTAGTTCGCTTTTTTCTTACACCTTGTACCTTCTTCAGCACTCTTAGACCGCTCACTCATCCATGATTCGATCTCCTTTTCGTCAGGCAATTGAAAATCCCTATCACCTTTAATAGGCTTCGCCTCAAACTTTGGCTTCGACTTAATTGTTTTTGTGAATAATGGTTTCTGCGGTTTCTTGTCATGCAGTTTCTTATTTTTATCTAGGAAGTTGGCACCCTTTTGTTCCTTGTTGTACTGATCATCGATTTTTTTACTGTCCTGCTTCTTGAAGGTAGTTTCGATTCCTGTAGGTAGAGGTATAGTCTCAGTATATTACCTGTTTACTTGGATACTATTCCAAGATATATTGGCGATACTCATTAAAGCGACAGTGACAGAGTCTCTTTTATCAAATGAGTTTTGACAAAAAAGGAGGATGGAAAAGAATTGTGTTGAAGTGTCACAGGGCGTAATGTTTGAGGTATGTTGTTTGGTGGATTCAGTCAAAGCTAAGAAGTTGTATGACCGATTACCGTTATGTTAACATGGAAAAACCTGAAGAGTTCATAAGATAAATTATAATAATTAAATTTGCCCTATGTTTCCTATTTTCACGATTAACCACCCTCAAGTTCCTTGATGCCACACTGACTATATACATCAGTTCGTTTAAAACTGAATTGTTTGATATGAAACCAGCTTGAGGAAACAAAGTCCGCTGATTAGGCTTTTGAACTCGAAGAGGGATGTCGTCGTGGAATGAGATACCTGTTATAACTGTAATTGTGTCGGTCGAGATCCCTTTGTTCACTACAATGAACGTGATAGATTATAGCTACCCCTAACCTGGTATATCTTTTTCGAAGGAAAAAATGTTCAGTTTGAAAATGAAATATTGGCTCACTAATTTTGATTACAGGATTAAAAAGCGTAATACCGACAGCAATAACAGTACATGTATTATAATAAATTAATACAGCGTAAACAAGAAATATAAAAAATAAATTACGGTTTAGTTTCCGTTTATCTGCTTAATCATTTTACCAATGCTTGAATATGTTTCTATATATTTCCCTGACATGATTTTCATGTAAACTTTACTCAAAGTATATCAAAATGGTAAGTAGTACTATGCTAAATCTGGTTATATTTACCTGTATTAGATTCTGTACCAAAGAGCTTCTCCAGATCAATTTTTGAAATGTCAGGTATATCCTCTTCCTTGCCCCATGGTGAGATACACTTATCCACAATTTTAGTGTTATCTGTGAAATTGCTACTACCTCTATCCAATCCATGCTCTTTCTTCAGTCTTTCCAAGTAAAGGTCTGTTTCGCTCTCCTTTTTTATCACATTTTCTTCCTCCAGCCAGTTTTGTACTGATAGAAAGCTGGTCTTGCTGTTTCCTTGCATCAATTCTATTGATTCACTTTCACTGTGATAAAAACTTTGAGTTTTTGTTACTTCGTTCTCACTTCTAGTGGATGATCTATCGATGTACTTATCATCGATTTCATCAGAGTTTGAGTTATAGGAGCTTCTACCAGAGTCATATTTGACAGTTAAATATGCCGTGACAGCATCCACATGGTTAGTTTCAGTTTGGTTCCTTTTGATGATGGATTTTGATGAGTCTGGTCGCTTAGGCAGGGGCGGCTTAGATGTTAGGCCTGGGAGGAGATCTTTAGCTGTATCAGAGTCTTTGTTATCGTTCGAATCTGAAATATTTTGCATTAGGTTAGGAGATTCTTCAAATAAAACTATTGGTGCTAATGCTACTGCTTTTGAATTAAACTAACAAATATAGACGCGATCCAAATGGAAACCTGTTTGGGCTGGATCATTTCAAACTAATCTGAATGGATGTATGTTTTCCTATTAAATGTCCAATAATAAGTTTTCGAGAGCCCCACTTTTTCCACTAGAGAAATTTAATTCAGTGCATGGTAGTTTAGGGTAATCATCTAATTAACTTTTTTTTGATGACCGTATTTGATGCTCTTTGACATCACACCTCTCATGAATACTGATATTGATCTGCCGTGAAACAGATATACCGTCCAAAGTCTCACTAGTGGATCATTTATCTTGATGCTCAGTATTTTACAAGTGGCGTTGTATGTACAGAGTGTATCATTATAAATAGACCACCTTGTAACTTTTTTAAATGACTAAAAAAATGTTCCGTATAAAATTTGCAATGCAAAATATTTTTGTTTGAAATATGTTCTGGTTTTGCTGTAGTGGGCTGTTAGAAATATTTCTATGGATTGCAGTGTCAATGAATACTCGTAGCTTCTATTCAGTTTAATGATAATGATTAGGTTTGAAATTCAGTTCTTGAGGAAAAAAATATTTTGGTATTAATCAATTTATATGGTGATGGAACAGCTACAACGTTGTACATTTTTACACCACGGGAGCCCATAAATCCGCAAGCTATATAAGAAGTTTGTAGATGTTCCTGGTAAAACTCTTCCATCATTCATGGAAGTCTTCAATATTTTAAATCTTCGCCAGACGGGTGAACGGAATGCTTGCGATGGCAGTGTCATCCAAGTTATTTGTAAATTAGCTAGTAGCACTTGGGCTAACTCCTTGAAAACAATTTCTGATATATTCCTATAGGCCGCGTTTTTTGTGACACACCTGAACGTTAGTGTGTCCGACAATAAGCCACCCCAAAAGGTTGTCGAATAAAATTAACATCTTATTTTAAATAAGTCTATTAAGAGTTTCTACAGAAGTCAGCTGTTAGGTAATAAATTTGATTATACCATGATTCGCCATGTTTGGGGTGCTATGGCTCATCAAACGTATTCCTTAATAGCTGAGTTTGTCATATATTTGATACCTGTATTTGTGAAACCTGGTGGAACAATTGCAGACCTGCGCTAACAAATAACAAAATACCTACTGCACTTTAATGTGGTTTTCTGTACTTGTTCTACTCAACCAATTTTATCAACCAATTATGGATGCTTTTGGTTATACTAATGTATATACATATATTGAAACGCTTCAGCAAGTTTCTAATTACATAATTGTTGATAGTATTCTAACGTCTTTGAGCTACAGATGCACTCTCATGCTCATTTGAACTGGTTGTAGGAATTATATGACTATTATATACTTTAATTAATTAACTAATATTTATATTGCAATAGAGTTAAAATCAACAACTTCTTACCACTTTGTTCTATAGTAATTATAGGTACTGCATCCTTTTTAGGCGACTGTCTTTCAGATGACAAGGAAGCACGTTCTTCGGAAATGTTTTCCTTGCTCAGCTTGCTCTGAATACTCCTACCAGTATAGTCGTTATCGCTAGTGTCTGCCGATTTGAATCCACTCCAAGGACTCATTGGCTCTTGAAGCATGTTTTTTAGTATGAATGCAGAAGGTAGTATTTCATCTAGAATAAACATTTCATGTAGTTGAACAGTTTGTAGTTAAAAACTTGAGTCGACAATAGTTTTAGTTGAGCAAGACATCATTCTTTCTTAAATAATGCTATAGGCAAGCTTATTCTAGAAAACAAATTACTGAGATAAAAAGATCGTGTACTTAACACAGTTTCACAAATAAAACGTTTTTCTTTCAGTGACGCGTTTCCATATATATGACTGAAAGAAAAAGAGTTTTGTTTATGGAACTGTGTCTTAAGTACATGATCTTTCTTTCTGCATAGAAGAGTTTCTCCAAGTAAGGACATCTACAATCTATATTACAGAAATAACTTTTTGAAAATTTTATATATGCAGCTTTTTAAATCAGTCGTATGTTTTATCAGACGAGTTTCAATCGACTGGAGACTAAAATCACATGTATCTAGTCAACTTATGGACACCTTTGCTGTCCCTTTCTGAGTACAGGAGTACTCGAATGTCAAATTTGAAAGCTAAATTATCCTTAATTACTCATTTTCAATCTTGTACTCCGGAAAAAGCTGTCATGAAAGCTGAAACAGGAAAATAGTTTTTTATGTGAATATTTGAGTTTTATTAAAGCCATATGGGCCGTAGAGCTTCCGCACATAGTTTCAAAGCATTGCTGATGGAATGTATTGGTAAAATTATCGCATGAATGACTTATTTACTAAATTTGAGTTAATTTTATATAGACTGGCAGTAAATATACCAGAAATATACAAAATTATTGTAGAGTGCAGCCATTTTTTTTTCTAGATTACATCGACACGTTATTCTTCTGAATTTTTATTCAAATTGTACGTTAAATGGACTATATAGACATATAGGCAGTGCCGTGGAGGCTTTATGTTGATCAACCTTAGGAAATATTCCTATTCACCGAATATTTCGCTTTACCTTCTATGCTATCCAAGCTGCTTTTGAAATAGTCCTTAGAAAAATATTTAGACCTATTTGGTACATAGTCCGCCGAGTATGGTCTCAATTCTCTTCGGAATTCTGAATCTCTGGAGCTTTCCTAAAAATGAGAGAAATTAGAATTATACTGGAATTCGGTAGACTTATTTTTGAAGACATTAAAGCTCAGAAAATATTACACAATACTACAGAATATAATATTTACTCTATCTAGATACTGATCTTAGAAGTATGCGCCGCAAAATAGTCAAGTTTGGGGGGTCTCCTAGATCACAACTCAGATCTCAGTTGTATTACCGATCTCATTCAATTAAATATGCAACTTATCTACAAATATTAAAAATACCTTGTTGTGACTAAATTAGTCATTAGGGTATCATTTATCTTAGTAGCGCACTATAAAGGCTTCTTTTTTGATGGTAGATGGCATAAAAAATTACTTGTAACTTTTTCTCTTTTTTGATGAGTGGTCGCTATAATACAGCTTCTCAATTAAAGCTACCAAGCAAAATGATGGCGACAGCTTCCCGGCTAAGTTGTTTATGTGACGGAAACTCACCTTATCGTCTAGCAGTATCGGGAGAGCAGAAACGGGTCTCGAGAGACTTCTCGATGTCAGAAACAAACATTTCGAGCTAGCGGTGATGGGCTTACTCACATTCCTGGTTTCCAAATTGATCTGCAAACATTCACCATAAAGGGCGATGTTAAAGGTACAATAAAAATTTCTTTTCATTTATAATCCAGTAGATTTGGATAACGACCATTCAGGTACCGGTTCATCCGTGAAGCTATAATAGGTGATTAATTCAGAGGTTCATGACAGTTTTATGAAATCAAACATATATATCCGGAAGAATAATCAAATTCATTTATTTCTTGAATGTTATTTTGTTCAAATGTTGGTCGCAACTACGCTTCAAGTGGTCTATTCCAAAAGCCCCATTTTCAATCACTTTTTCGAGCATCACAACTGAAATCTGGCCTCAATCATTTTCGGCTTATACACATAGACTTTACGTAGTCCCAGATAAAGTCGCCCGATGTCATAAAATCTTGGTGGCAAACTCATGGGTCCAAAACGTGTAATCATCTTTCAATAAAAATAGGTTCTCAAGCAGTCCATTGTTGCACGCGCTGTATGGATGTAATGAAATATCACCGACTTCACGGGTTCGAACTCCAGATATCAAAAACTCAGTCATTGTGCGATAATGATTGCCATTAACGATAACGTTCAGACCATCGTCATTTTTGAAGGAATGAAGGGCTATTAAACATGCCAGACCGTGCATCTCTAGATGTAATGTGTCTGCCCAAATATCGCAATTTTGCTTATTGACATACCCATTAAAACAGGAATCACTGATCAAAATTCTATGATAAAAGAGTGGATATTTATAGAGTTAGTACAAGATCCCATTCGCTGATAAAAAGCGCAAGCCAATGTCTTTATTTTGTGCATGAGTTGGATTTTAGATGCCTTCAAACCAAGATTTTAACGTGAAATGTAACAAGTTGTAGAATGGAAAGTATCAGCGATACGGAACACATCACTTTAAAAAACTGGTTCTATCATATATACTGTTAGTTCTACCTTGCAGCTGAAATGTTAGGAAAGCTAATCTGTCAGTCGCATGTGGGTTTTTTATTTGCGGCTAGTAAAAAATATAAGACGATCTGGTAAGACAACTACTTGATAAGTTTCAGAAAGTAAATGAATATAAATATATTAATTCCTGTACTTCTTACTATAACTGAGACAATATCGAGCTCGTGACTTTCCAGAGATGTGATAGAATGAACCAGGTCTGCCGGGATACTTTACTTCGCGAAGGGTACTAGAAATCATTCATATAATCATTACTTTTCACTGCATGCAGAGAAGGTTGCTATCCAGTTTCCATTTATAAGCTTATTTGTTTCTTGATTTGAAACTTATACCGTGCTGATAAATCTCAACAAAACGAAAGGGCACCATCGATGATTGGATTTGATAAATTGATGATGTCAAGTATTTTACAAGGGTTTCACCACGTATTGATTTCCAGTTCCAGTATGCTATTTGGATGCGTTTGTTATCAATAATAAAAGCTACTAGTCAGAGACGATTAATTTGTTTTACTCCTATATGTGAATATGATGTCCAATACAAGCCCAAAGAAATATGTGAAGGTTGAATAAAAAAAGAGAACAACTCCGCTTTGATTGGGTTTTTCAAAGATTATCTATAAATTACACCTGCACAGCGTTGCGGTAACGTTGCTATCCACAAGTGGATCAAACATATCACATACATCTTGTTATATATATATATATATATATATGTATTATGTATATTTATTAAAACATCTATTGATGATCAATTTATCCATTGAATCATCAGATATTGCATAGTTCCATAGGTACTTCACACTAAACAAAATAACGTCCTACAGAAAATCATACTGCCATGTTAAAGTTATTATATACTATGTTAATATGCACTTCTTTATCGAGATTGTAATGACAAACAACAAATTATTTACCTATTATTAGCAACAACTGATCTATATAAAAAGCTTCTGTGTTATTAGTGGTAAAACGGTTTTGGTACCTACCTTGTCTCCGCTCAGTCTCAGTTCACCGTTACCATCATTTGTCGAGCCTTGGTTGCCATTTCTTGACATATTATTAATATATCGTTAAGTGAAAATAACAAAGAACAGTATAATATGATGGATATAAATTTGAATGTCACAAAACAATGCCTGGAATCTGAACAACGTCAGACGTTTCCGTTTGTTGTGAATGATCGCGGGAACTTAATTACGCGTGGTCATGGAAACGAATAAAGGGTGCGCTAATGAAACAACACTGCCTGTGGGTGACAGAAAGAATGCCTACTAGGTGCTAAGCTTTTACATATTGACTGTGATATATTTAAAATATGGAATACACTGACGTAGTTTGGGCATGTTCATAGTACCACAGGCACCTTGGAAATCAAAATACTGAATTGATTTCTATACTGGACACCGGTAGGAAGCAGTTAGATTACAGAATGAAGGGTCGATATAACCATACTGATATTCCACCTGGGACAAAGCTTGGTTTTCAAAAGCGGCATTATTAAAAATAAAAAAACAGTCTATGTAATACCGGATCATATTTGAGGACTTGATCATTCTAACCCGTTTACACTTTTTTAAACCCGATACGTGTTTCGCTAGTTATGTTAGCATCTTCAAGGGAAGACTAAAGCTAAAACTTCAGAAAACTAAAAGTTAAATGTCATTTTCAATACTTTTCTGTGATACTACATCCTTAGCTGCAAAAACTACACCCCGCTGCTTTGGCTAGCAGTAAAACTGTGTATAGCCTCCTCAATACTTTTATTACTTAAAAACTTACCTGCAGAAATACTACTGAATATTGTCAAAGTCTGATCGAGTAAGAAAAGAATATTTTATATTTTTATTGGTAATACTGAAGTTGTTTTTTGATTTCCACCTCATCGACGAGGTTTATGGAAAACCAGAATTTGATTTTAATGAAATAAAAATTGAGATTGTTGTTTTTTAAGCAACAATTCCTTTCATTAAACAGGAAAGTGATCGATGTCCCGAGATACCTTAACATAACGTTCTTTTTTGTCTTTTACTGATTACAACCTATGAACCAACTATGAAAATGTTGACCTTGGGAGCAATTTAGTATGAAATGTGAGGTAACATAGCATTGCTCCTAGAAATTACGCATAAAAAAGTCGTGTTACGTTAGGTCTGAAACTGGTGATCATATTTATTCACCTACTTATGCGTGTAGTATAAAGTCCAAGGACACAAAATTTTGATAAAGCCATTCAAAATTACACTTTTCTGACTGAACTTCATAATCGTATACTTAATGGTGACATAATTGCAACGTTACTATAGTACTTTATTCTGCCAAGCACGGGTCCTTATAGTTTGAATCAAAACTAAGCATATTCTCATATTGTCTTTATTAGGGGCAAGACGATTCCATCTTCATTCAGATACTTCGAGACGGAATGATCACTTGCTTAATGGGTATAAACTTTCCCATACTTTCATACGGTCATCGAACATTTTCTCACTCATTTCCAGTTTATCGCCAATATCCAGGAATTTTTGATCTTTGAGGTCAAATGTTTCCCATTTCACATTGTCCAGTTCGGGATCTGTCGTTGGTGTTGGCTTACTGGAACAAAATATTCCGTTTTCAGTTTGACCCTTACGTGGCATGAAGATCATACATATATGATACAGATTGTAGCAAATATTTATCAATGGTTATACAAATTAGAAAATAAAATGTCGCTAGTTGCGGTTGAACTCACTACCTCCTGCATTTTAGTTAGCTGCTTTACCAAAGCAACTTTGCTTTGTAACTGGGTATTCTAGGCTACAATTTAATCAAACGTATGTTTCAAGGTCTCTGATATCTCTATATGTATATACACTCGAATTTGTATGACATGCATACCTTGATTTGGCAAAATTGTCAACCAAAGTGGTCAGCTTGTTCACCATTTTATCTTCTGCAGGGTGAGTTTTAGCGGTGAACTGTGGAAAAGCATAGCCAATATGGAATAGGTACATCAAATCATCATGGTGTGCAGGTCCTAGAGAATAAACGTTTTGCGTTAGTAGGTGATGTTTATATGCTGGTATATTAACACCAGCCCGAAGACAGTACAACAGCACGTTGTTTTATTTAATAGTAATAAAGAGTCAAAATAGTATGGCGGATCCAATATGGCATCCAAATTTGCAGAAAATATTTTATTTTCATAACGATCGTGATATGTGAAGTTCTTATAACTATACGTAACTAAAAGTCATGATATCAATTTATAATTTGATATTATATGCAATTTGAGGATTATTTTGGAAGAAATCCCCACAAGCAAATGTAGAAAGTGTATTAAATAGTAATCATTTTGTTACGCACATATTCGAAAAATCAATAGGCATCTTTTATTACAAAATCAAAATATAACGCACACAATTATTTTTCTAGGAAAGTTTGAGTCCACACATCTTCACGTAAAAAAGTAAAAGTAATATTCGCCAAAATATTGATATGTTATGGGGAAAAGTCTAGCCATTGTTGTTTTCCATCTAAACTTGCTACTTACCGTGGGGAACAGTATTATTAGTATCTGGTAAATAGAAATGACTGTATCGTCCTGTGAAGTTGAATCGGTAGTAATATACTGGTTCTTTGTTATGCTGGACCATAAGCTTTGCAGCTCTGTTAATGGGAAAGCTTTCTAAAGCATCCGTGTATATCTGAAAAAGCGTTTAATAGGCATTAGAATACAATAATTTATAGCAACAGAAAGAATAGAAGATGCTTTTTAAAGCAGTTCGTACTTTACAAGGTTAAATTATAAAAATTACCCTTTCGGATAGCTAAGTTATTATATAAGCATGAGCAAATATTGAATAAAGTGTATATGAACTATGATAAACTCAGCCCTCTCGTTTGCAATTTTTTCATGTAACTTCCTGTCGCTGAACGGTAAGGTAGGTACTGAGGTTGTTTCCATAGGGACTGGTAAGTAGTAGTAGTAGTAATGTTGAGGCAAAGCCTGAGTAAGCCACTTAACCCTTTTTGCCGACCCGGAGGACCATCACTAAAACTAGCGCAGACATGGTAGTTCCTTAGTGTCGAACCTTCCAGACCTTTTAATAGAAGTCATGATGTCCGACCATTGCGCTGAGTAGCTATCTTTCCTGTCAAACTCTGCTGTGCCGAGCACCTCAGCCGTTGTATACGGCACACTCACCCAGGAAGTGAAACAAGGTCTCGTCCCAGCACTTCTGACAGATTGGACCTTTCACCACTCCTATGAGTGACAGGTGCCTGTTCAATCTTCAGTGACCTGTGAGGTTCTATACCTACAAGTGGAGTGAATCTCTTCTCCCGTTCAATAACCATAGCTCCCTACGTTTGTTAGGACCTGCTATGAACCTCTTGGACTGTCTGCAGTCATCTCTCTCCAACCATGCTTTCTTCAGTCCGTTATATGCCCAATCATCTAGGGCGTTACTGACCTGGCCTCTGCTAATACCCAGCGGGAATCAGGGCCAATCCATGTGCGTCTTGCTCCCATCCTCACCAAGCAGTCTGCTCTCTCGTTACCTGGCACTCCACTGTGACCAGAGATCCACATGAGGGTCACGTTCTTGGATAGGGCTATGCGTTGGAAGGGGCACTACGTTCCTGTGCCAGTGAGGATCTGCTCCTTGGAGATGCTACCGCTCTCGAAGCTGCCTGACTATCGGAGTATATATAGATGTCATGCTCCGTGCACTGTTGCTGAGTATTTCACCATTTGGATGGCAAATATCTCCGCTTGAAAAACTGACGTGTGGGTTCCCAGCGCTAAGCTTCGCTCCACGCTTCTACCTTCCAGCCACATTCCCGCACCACTGAATCCTATCTCTTTCGAGCGAGATTCGTCGGTATAGCATACCATACTGTGGGGCGGAAATCTTATCATCCCTCCCGTTCACTCTTCTTTAGTAGGGAAGAGCGAGTGAGGATCTCCTATCGAGTCTTATCTTATCGTTGACCCTTGCCACACTGAGTGAGGAAATGGGGAGTTTGCTTTTCGCTTCCTCCTCAATCCTGGCGTGGCCCACCAACGGAGCTGACTGAATAGTGATAGCATTTGCCAATTTTGTTCGAGAAATGTGACTATTATGCGAGTCTTGCAATAACACTCGAGTTAAACTAAATGTAGTTTCATAACATGTTTCAAATAAGATCCTTTCTGAGTTACTAGCTGCGTTTTCATAACTTGTTCTGAATTTTAATTCCTATAGCTATTTGTGTGATTAAATATGTAAGGATAGCAATCAATCTTCTCTTGAAAAATGCTATCATCTAACTGGCCCGCATCACTAAGCGGTTATCAGCGTTTCCTGCATTGTTTAATTATTTGTTATTAATGTGCTTTATACCTTAAATCTAAAGGTTTACTGATTGTGTGATTTGATACATGATGTACTAAAAGTTATACCCTATTTATTGTATATTTATGAGTAGCGCACCCAATTCATGTGGAAGATATATGTTGATAACTCTGATAAAATAGCGTTCCACAGCTAGTTGAATAAAATATAGATTATCATAAAATTATTTTCTATTACTTTTCAGTTATATTTCCATTGTAACAATTAATAACTATCGTACAATTTTAAATATAATCGTTGCGGCAAGCTGAACTTGAAAAAAGTGTATCAACAACGGTTTTCCTAATTACAATGATAAAAGGTCTTTACCTTCGCAAGATTTTCTACTTGACTCTTATCCACCGGCTTATCGTTCAAATAAAACTTCTTTATCGCTTTGCTGACTTTAATTGAGCGATCCGTGCCTCTTTCGTAGATGAAAGCGATCGGTGCAACTTTCTCCCAGTGTTCGTTCATCACCTTAGTTAAAGTTTCGTTCTTAACGACAACTATTTAGGAAAGAAAAAAAGGTGCTGATATTAAGAAGGATCACATTAGTATTACAGGATTAACTGTAAAGTTAACTTAGAATCACGTCACTGGTAGCTATGGTGATATGAAGTTATGTATTTCTTGTTGTAGCATCTGACTTAATGAATTTATGGAAAATTTTGGATTTGATTCCGTTGTCTAGGACGGATCTGTAATCGATATATCTATCCCAGATCGTCACAGGTATTTTACAAGCTCTTATTTAACATGCAATGTATGTTTATATGTACCTATCTAACTATGTTTGTTCGAAGGAATATTGCAATTCGATTTTGATGCAGATATCTTGAACCGATTGAGCTGAAATTTTGTATACACGTTTAGTTTTTGAAGAAAATACATAGTTAGCTGTGTGACGTCATTCTAAATCCTCAGAATACGAATGGGGCAGAAAAAATATGATCATAAACTCCGTTGCTCCAATCCGTCTGAAATTTTGGTGTACTGGGGTTTTTGCAATATAAAAGCTTGTCGCAAGATTTACCCATGTAGATGAATAAGTAATAACTTGATCTGATAGATTTTAATTTCTAAAATTTGTGAAATAAGTAAATACGGATACTTAAATCTCGCGATAAGCTTTCATATCATATTTATACATTGTGAAAAGACGTTATAATTTAATAGTAGAAGTTTCAAAGGAAACGTTTATTTTATTCCTTTTATGGCATGTTTTTAGATAAGATTTTTTTACTTTTGATTTCCTGAAAAGAAAAGGACAAAGGCACAGCTACTTCTCGGCCATTTTTTTACAGTTCGTGTAATTATATAATATGTTTATTTGATACTGTTGTGTGGGTGGACTGTTGAATATTTGGATTATCATCATCGTGTCACAGGATAGTCACTCACTGTAACTTTTAAATGTCCTGTGCTATTTTTTCTGATTCAACAGTCAATAATTAACCATTTAAAGCTCTTGTTCTGATGGAATTAACTGCCGTTTTAGCTACCACGACAGATGTTTTCATGGTGAAAATAGAGTTTAGCAGCCGAAATGTTATTAAAGTGTTAAACTGATTTCAATCATTGGCCGGATAATGTCCCATGAAGAAGGATAGCTCCCCATAATTATTATCTGTTGTCCAGCGGCACTTGTTTGGTCGTAGGTACTCCAGATTTTTCCAGAGCTGCAACGACTTTCATGTGTCATATACAATTGGCCTGACTAGAGTTACTGACCTTGCGTGTATTAAAAGGTTGTTGCTTGTAAGAGACAAGGGAAAATAGTTGCGCTTCTTCAGGATCTCTTTGAAGTCCATTATTGAGTGTGCTTTGCTCTTTCAAATATCACAGATTTAATCCTACTGTTAATATGTAGATGGCCTAAGGCATGGATGTATCAACCAAGATTTTCATATCTTGGTCTTTCTGTCTGAGGGTTTGTCTGTTGCCTGCATATCCTCAGTAAACGCGGCATTCACTGACTAAATTTGGGGTGCGACATGTCCGACTATAGTGAGTAATTCAGATAGATTTTCTAAAATCTTTCATCCATAAATTTAAACAAAGTATGCGTCAAAAAACAGATTCAACGATTTTATCATTTATGATTTATAACATGAGAAAATTGTGGACATTGCAAGTACTGAACAATTGCGAGTTATCGATTATTTCAATTATAAATAGAAAAGATCTCGCTCGAACATGGACTCGTAAAGGATGCAGCACAGCGGATACGTTAACCTATGACGTCATGAAATTGTGATTGCATTATACCGGGTACGATATTTAAAGACGGAAAACGAACAGCAAGTGTGCAGCAAGTACGTAGTCAATCTACTTGAATCCATTTTGTAACAAGTTACACAAATCTATCATTGAATACAGATCTCTTTAGACAAGGCAAAGTTTTTGTTGATCCGAGCAAGCGGAAACACCCGACATATTGAGATGATAATCTAATTGATTATTATCCACTAGTTAGTTAGATTATAGAGCGTTGTCATTGTAGGAACCAATAGTAGCAAAAGCAAAAAGATGGAATGAAGTTCAGTATAACAAATTACCTCAAAAATTCTTGTAAAACGGAGATACCAATTCCATTAAAACATTGAACAGGTAATCGGTAATCTCAATAGCATTTCGTAAAAGTGGATATCTTGATACAGAAAACTTACTGAAGGCATTAGATGCAAACTCGTCGCTAGTTTGTCCAATTATTAGCGGTACTTTGGTTAAGATCTGCCCTTTCCTTATTAGATGAATGGGGTCATCGGTTAAAAATCTTTCTTGTCCAAAATCTGGTTCTACTACTGGTGACCAGATCAAAATGGGGTCCAACCCAAATTCCTGTAAAAGTACATAATTCAACTCATTTGTTATGAAAACATTCTTCCATTTTAAGAAGGTAAGAAAGCAAGAATAAATCAAGAATGGCTAGAGGAAAAGAAACAGCTGCCTTTTGCACGTTTGTTTTGGATGGCAACTAGAACTACACCAGAAATAGGACAATATCATGTTTGGTAAATTGTTCTAAATGTAGCTCCAAAACGAAAATATCTTTCAGAACTGATGTTGAAACATTCAACAATTACTACTAGATGCACATAATATGTCGTAATAATTTTATTATACTCACTCTAAAACCGAGAAGCGAATCTCCAAGTGCTTTTGCGGGCTTGGTTTTCAAACATTCTATTATTTTTTCAGAATTCTCGTCAGAAGATCCTAGAAGTTCAGCCTGTCTCTTAGCTAAATGAGCTTGTTCAGATGGTATAGGATAGATACCTAGAGGTGACCCGCTCATAGCAATGGCTTTATGGAATAATCCTGAAATAGTTATCTTTATACAGTTGTGAATTTATCTAATAAAATTCCAGGGACGTGCAGTTGATACACTTTCATTATTTCTCCGAGAGGTTGAGTGAGATGAACATATTCAAACGGTATAGAATTGTGCAATTTCTGCTCATGGCTCCACAATTTTTCTGTGAAATATATTGATCAATCTTAAGAGCATCATCTGAGTTTTATTTACAGTGCCTTGTCTATAAATTGCACAGTTTCATGTTAATGATGGAAGAGTTTCCCCATACGAATACATTATTAGTCTGTCATTGCTCGAGTTGAACGAGCTAATTCTTTCTAATGATGATGGTTAGGCTTTCCTCAATCCTCAGTCGTCCTGCCAATATTACATCAATTAAAAGGTACAATCAAATTACAAACATTCACCATAATGCTTTGGCATCTGTAAGTGCTTAGCTTTATCTTTATACATAAAAAACAGAGTACATCAAATGCTCCTACTTTCTAATTTTTAGATTGAATTGCTGATTATGTATAGTGAATAAGATTGATATTTATAACTTATATCTCTCGAAGAGATGCCACCTAATGGAATGTATGGACGATTACTAAGTCGTATAAGTATATTTTAGCCGTAACTACCAGTGCCCTACAGCATGCATTCAAAGTAACAGTTACAAAACCAATATACGAGCATGTTTCAACTTGATACTTATGCTTAGCTGCTGCAAGACCATATATAGTATATCATTTCTCTTGCAAAACTTTTCCATTATCTGGTGAGTTTTTAGGAAATGGCATCTGAGAAGCTCATCAAATAACAATCACATACCTTTTGACATGGGGGAGAGCATATGTAGTATAACACTCCAGCTTCCCGAACTGTATCCTAGTAAAGTTACAGAATTAGGATCTCCTCCAAATGACTCGATATTTTTTTGAACCCATTTTAACACCAGGACTTGATCTTTTAGTCCATTGTTACCAGGTGCTTCTTTGTCCCCAGTAGCCAAGAAACCTGCAAATATTGGATAGATTAAATAAGTCAAAAGAGCTCATATTGTTATATTCTTGTGTATGTAGACAATGCTTTCTGTTCTTGTTATGTTGCAACAACCGTATTAAATTTAATTTTCTATTTCATTCAAACATTTAATGTTCTTCCTATTAACCCTCCACCATTCAACTAAATATTAAAAAATGATGCGGCTCTGTTATTGAGCAGATATGGTATTGTTTAGAAAAGCAAGTAATCCTAGACAGCTCGGTCTAACATCTACCATGATAATATCTATAAAATAGGGTCAGATCAGCCACCCTTCTTCGATGTTCCAGACTATGGATGTCATTTGTGAGATCAGGCATACCCATTAGACGTTTTGCTCGCTTCTGAATTGTGTCTAGAAGTTTTAGGGAGTGCTTTGGGACGCATCCCCACACATGCGAGCAGTCCTCCAGCGAGGGACTGATCTGCGCCTCGCAAAGCAGCAGCAGTAGTTCCGGAGAATATAATTTCCTGGAGCGGAAAGGTAGTCTCAGCTTCTGGGACACCGACCCAGCAAGGACAGCAACATGATTGTGCCATGACCTGTTATTGTTGATGTTACTTCCCAGAAGCTTTATGGAAGATGGTTCAAGTATTGGATGTCCCTCCATATCCAAGGCTGGCAGATCAGCATGCGACTTCTTTGTCGGGGTTGTTGTTTGAGTCTTCTGCGCGTTAAACTAAGCTCCGTTCCTATATGTCCATTCAACAATTCTGTCAATGTCTTCATTTATCTGAACAGCATCTGCCCTCGCCGATATACGGTATCCTGGGATGGTACTGGTTTGCCCAGTTCCATGTAGGAAAGGAGGCTGCTGCCATCAGCGAAGCTGTAGATAGGATTAGATGTTATTTCTCATATCTTGATGTACAGCAAGACGTGCGTTGGAGAAGAGACATATCCTTGAGGAATACTCGCATTGATGGTAAGTACATCGCAAGCACATCCATCCACCACCACCAATAAGGAGCGGTGCTTGAGAAAACTATCCAACCAGTGGCACAAACCCGGTGGCAGTCCATAGGCAGCAAGCGTGACCAAAAGTCTTTCATGCCACATACTATCGAAAGCCTTCGATATATCAAGAGCGATGACTCGAGGTTCTCCATGAAGCTCTATTGCTCTGTTCCACATAACCAATGTGGGAGCTTCCTGAAACTTTGGGTGAAACCTTGAGCTGTCAAGATCTTGAAATCTGGTTATCCAAAACTGAATCCTGAACATCTGTTGACAAACTTACTCGTCGTAAGAAGCAAGATATACAGTTAAAATCATGTTGTCCTAGATATATCAGAAAAAAGACATTTTGTGGTAATTTTTCAGTTTCTTGGTCCCAAAAGGATATGTATTTTATTGTGCAAAATGAGACTTTACTTGTTATTCTTAGCGATATCTTCGTTACATAGCGGATCAACAACCACGGTTTTCTGAATAATCTACCGCTCTTATTTGTATTGTGGATGTTGCGAAATAGTGCATTATTTTTAAATTTAATTGTTAGTTTACCTAATGATCCTAGACGGTAGTTGAATGTGACTAGGACAATATCCTTGTCCATAAGATATTGAGGTCCAGCTACATAGCTTGTAGCTCCTGCACTGTAGAACCCTCCAGGAAGAATAAAGACAACTACAGGACGCTTTGGATTTTCTTTACCATCAGGAAGCTGAAATTTCATTTTGTATAATTATATCTGGAGCAACTGGAAGGTGAGGTAGCTTGACTCATTTGTAAGTATTTTATAACTTCTGGCAGGAAGATAGTGGCGTCAATATTTATTTGAATAAATATTTTTCTCATGTTTCTCAAGACAGTACCAATAGAAAGTACTGCTTTGCCAAACATTCTGCTGAAGCTAGTGAAATTGAACCTGTCAAAAATGTTCCAGCACCTACCTCTTGGTATCTTGACATATTAGGCCTATCAGTCCGGCAAGTACTGAGGTAGATTTGAAACGAATGAATAAATTGTGAGATATTACCACTAGCACAGAGAAAACTTACATTTACATTGAAAACCAAACATTATAAGTATATAGTTATTGAAACTTAGAGTTTCACTTATGATAAGCCTTGAACCCAGAACATCTCAGTGACGATCAACTAACATTATAAAGCAATAAATTGTTGTCTCGCATGTCAGTTATAAAATGTTAATTTTTTAGTAATCTCCTCAACATCGATACCGAAGAAGACCTTTAGGAAAATGATATTTCAGCAAATATTGCTATATTTCTGGTTTGCTGGGTATAATCACCTCGATCATTAGTTATTTTTTTCGCTGCATCTATTTATTTGTCACATTGTTTATTATAGGGCACATACCTTAGTTGAGTATACATTCAAAACTAAGCAGTCTTCAGATATGATTGGTTTAACAACTGGTTGTGGACATATTGGACCATCTTTGGTTGCATCGTAAGTGCCCTCATATTTTTCTATTGGCACAGGCGGCTGAAATCATACAAAATATCTAAACAATCAAAAATATTTCTTTTATGTTTTTTATTTCATGGAAAATGTATCTGCCAAATCAGGAACGCATTTTGTTGTAAGTAATTTATAGCCTCCACGCATGAAGAAAACAGAGCGCTGATTCTGATGTTTTCCCTTAGCTACATAACAACAATTCTGCATTTGGGTGTTCTATGATATGTGAAAACAAATTTATTCTAGGGACAGTTATTGAATCTTATAATTTCAATATTTGTTATTTCCTTCTTTGTAAACCGATAAAGGCTGTTAGGGCAGCTGAAATGTTAGTGAATATATTTTATATAGTATAAGTTTCTAATAATGGCCAGGACAGATAAAGTTGAATGAAAGAGAGAACTATAGGATTATAGGATTTAACGGTAGATACATTTCCTACGGATATATTTGGAATGTTTGCAGTTCAGTAATATCTGCTACAGGTGCCTCAAGAGAATTTTTAACTAATCATAGTCTGTCCAGAAATATTTGCCAACCCACTCGTGATATATTTATTTAGATATTACATTCGATATGAAATACCTTTCATCCATTAAAGGGAAAGGTAAAGGTTGTTCCTTTTCGGATCCTCTGTGTAGCGTATTTGACTACCACTGTTCAAAATTATTAATAAAGTACAGTAAGAAATAAATTATAACAATTGATATCACAATGACATTAATTTTAGTTAGATTGACTATAAGCCCGTGTCTCTTAGTTTCTTAAACTATAACTCATTTTCCATTTTTTAGGTCGATCTACTATAAAAATCTGTTTGTTTGTTGTTACAAACTATCATTTATGTATTGAAGAGTTTATCCTTGTACTATGAAATTTGGAGCCGCAATTACGTGGCTGCTGGAATTAGACAATGATGGAGAGATTTATCAACCTATTGTGTTGTCATCGGTTCTTGATACGTGTGCAGAATTAAAAATCAATCTGACGATTTGAAGTGGTGAAAATAACGTGAAAACGTGACACTTAGATTGTAATACTGAGCAACAATTACCTTGAATCGCAATTCATCAACTGGTGGCTTAGCATACTTTATCCCCAAAAACGAGTAAATATGTTTCCCTAGCCTACTGGTCAGAGTTGTTCCTTTTATAGTTCCTAGAGGTGTATTGACCACTGGATTCTCTGGATGCGAGCAGGCGCATTGAAGCACCAACAGTAGCAAAACTACCGTTTTCATAAACATTCTGAAATGTTACCGGGCAAGAGGTTATTACAGCTATATTTACATTATGTATTGTTGACACAAGACACCACCACAATGTAACTACATACAAGTATGATTCAATCAATTGAGAATTGCCTACACGGGAACAAAAATATCAATTGTTTTTATAAAAAACTCAAGTCAGAAGAATTCCTTGTATAAGGAACATTGATCGATCAACGATATCTCAAGGATGGCACTATTAAGGTAGGTTAAGACTGATTTGATCGGTCATTTGTACTATTCTACTCAATATTTGCACAAAAAAATCATTTGGCCCAGTTCTTGTTGAACTGCTGATTGTGGCAGTCCATTAAAAACATTTCATTTTGATATCATGAGTTATAGGTCTGGGTAGCCAAGTGATTTTATAGTGAATAGGCTTATTTATTAAGTAGGATAATTGTAAAAATATTTGTCTTGTAGGTTTTGTCATAACGAATAATGAACGGAAAAAGTCAACTGTAATTATGACAAAAAATCTTATTGCAAATTAGAAAATCATAGCTAAAACGAAAAGCTGTTGGCTTTTGATTTGCTTTGAGTTTGCCTTGAGTTAAACGTGAAAAATGCACTTATTACATCTATAAAAGGCAATACTTACTAAGGTTTTATTGACAAACAGATGAGCTTCGAAATATGGAATGTGTTAAAAGAGACATTCTCTTATTTTCTTCCAGTTTTCTTCATGTATATTGTTTGCTTATACTATTTTTGGTTTTTGGTTGAATACTTTGGCGTTGTTACAAGTTGATGTAACAAACGTTTAATCAATAAACAAACACGATATGTTTAGCAGGAACCTAGATAACTCGTGACCCTAAAGGGGCAAGCAAAGGTACATATAGAAATTGCTAGAGCCACTTTTGTTAAAATTACAAAAGCTTTCTGTAATAGAGATCTAAATTTAGTTCTTGAGTGAGAATGTCTCACTGCTACATTTTAAGCATTACTGTATGCATCAGAAGCCTGAACGCTTTGAAAATTATAAGAGGATGTAACCGCATCTTATGAGTGGATGAAGTTACAAACTTGAGAGTCCTTCGACGAACGTACAAGAAAGGTAGTGACGACCGTTAAAAAATAGAAATTAGTATACATTGGACATTTCAGGAGAGGATGCAAATACGAACTACTAAGAATGATAAAGAAGGGTATGATAAGAGGGAAACGTAGCGTAGGCAGAAAAGGGATATCGTGCTTGCAAAATCAGGAAAGGTTCGCATAGAGCTCCAGCGAACTGTTCCAAACGGCGACTAAGAAAATAAAAATAGCAGTCATGATTTCCAACCTCCGATAGAAGATAGAACGAAAAGAAGCATCTATATCAGCAGATATACTTAAATCAAACAATACAAATTTTTGGTTTTAGACTTTTCGTAAATATTTTATTAATATAATTCAATTAAATAGACCGTGAGAATTGCTTTAATTCTCCATGATGAAAAAGGTATGCTTCGCAATGTAAGCTTTAAAAAAAATTATCGGTAATAAATTACACAAAATATAATATTTAACGATCTTTAAAATAGCATTATCTAAGTAAAACCTTTAAACTTCTCATCGCCTGATGCAAAATAATCTGATCGACTGTGAAGTGCCCTGTACTTTCAATCTTTCGCTGTCAAGGGTAACTACAATAACTGAATTGTTTAACCTTTAGAAGGGAAAAAATTGTAAGCACCTTACCTTGTATTGGACATACAGTTTTCTTCTGCTGCAGAATGTGCACTGACTCTGAAATGATATGCAAAGCGTATATGTAGCAATTTGCACTGACTAATTTATTGATTCTGTTTATCTCTTTGTGACATTCCAAGAGAACAAGTACGTAAGGTTGGCACAGCCTTGTGGAAGTGATCGGCATCCCAAATATAAATATGCCTATGAGGTTTTATCTTATGTTTCCTACTTTATATCGTACGAGCATTGGTAAAAATTATACAACATATATTGCTGCAGAAAAGCCACATTTATTTTAGCATTGAAACGTGCGCGTGATTCCGAAATATTAGTTTTTCTTGCAATGGGGGCCAATTGCCAAAGAAACATTTTTCCGAAATATTTCTATAGCACTTAGTCATGAATACTGCATCATTAAACATAAATTTTGCCTAAGCAACAACTTAAAAAGATTGTGAACCAGCAGCAATATGACTTATGAACATATAATTCAATTGCTCCCCGATTCCTTAAAATACAAAAGAGTAGTATTTTTGGGCATCCTGTAGACGAAAGTCAAATGGTTTTCATCTCGCTCTGACCATGAAATATAGTTGGCTGTATGTGAAGATATCCGTTTTGATCGCACCTATCAGTGCCTGTCTCTCCCAACATTTGTAAGATACATTGGTCCAGATGCCTCACGTAAAGCGGTGATGCTTACCCTGATTCTCATCTGTGTATCGTGTATATCGGCTGTATATTATCCTTTATAATTTCGCCTGTGGCAATATACAAATAAATAAATACGAAATATAAAGCCAGCTATTTATATGGATTTCATCTATGTGAATCTACCTACTCTTCTTTCAGAACTCTGGATATGATAGATTTTCATAATTATTGTCAATGGTAGATATGTAATTCTAGATACCTCATCTGGATGCAATCAAGAAATAATGTAATAGTCGCTTGCTGACGAATACCTACATACATATCTATTGCCTCATCTACTCAATCCCGAATACCGATGATCCAGCACTGCATATTAAACTAGATGTGAAGTCGCAAAATAGCGTCAGGTGAATCAACTTCTACCTCAAATGCAATAAGTAAATATCTAGATTCTGACCATTACCAAACGTTGTACAATACACTCCAACTGAAGGACACAGTAGCTCGGTATGGTAGTTTTGAGGGAAGTATGAAGTTTTTTATAAATTAATTTACACCAAGGAATAAACTATCTTTGTATAATATGTGTAAGGCCTTTGAATGAAATGGAGATGTTATAGAGTACACTGCACACTGACTATAACAATTTATAAAAGGGAAGATGAGCAAGAAAAGATAAAACACAGGCAATCGATTGATTCCTGGACATATACTGCGTACATGGCGAAACCACTCAATCATTCAGATCAAGTTGTGCAATCAATATTATGCAATTAAAATATCAAGCAATAAATATGGTTGTGGTAAAGAGTAGTTGAGTTTGGAATACACAATTTATTAAGTTGTTTAAGCAGATAATAATAAGATAATACAAGTACTTTTAGTGAATATATTGACTCAAGGGGTACAGTTTCTCCCATTCTCTATATCGGCATTCATATAAATTTGTTTTCTCTATAAGACAGCTGCCTATGTCCAGGTAATTATTTTTCTTAATGTTGTAAGGCTTCCATTGTACACCTTCAAAATTGGGACTGTTGCTCGGTATAGGACTTCTGCAAAAAAATATGAAAATGCTAGGTTAACTGTTGTCATATCTACTCTTGCATTGAGGCATAAAAATCATCGCTATGTTTTCCACTTTTCTGGAAATCATTTCGGTACTCACAGAGTATCTGACACATCTCTTGTAGATTCTGATTCTAAAGAACCGCTTTTGCTTTCCCGATTTATATAATGAAACTTTAAATCACGGGTAATGTAGCCTACTTATGTAGTAGAAAAATATTTGATAGATATTATAGCTGAATTTGTATATTAACAAGCGATCATTTGGAGTGAAATATAGATTACAATAAAAAGGATGCCAGTGAAACTAGTAATAAAAGTAAACAAAGTGCAATATTCAATATAGAGTTTCGATTCTCGACACATGTAGATTCACTTTTACGATATTTGAAATGATTCACTAATATAGATTAAAAATATCTTTACCTCTTGACACTCAAAGGTATTCTATTAAGAATATAGTCATATATTTTTATAATGTACTTTTGACGAAGACGGCGACAATATATGATGTGTAGTACATACCCAGTTTTGGCAAAATTAGCATAAATGGCAGTTAATTTTGACACCATCTCAACTTCTGGTGGCGAATCTTTGCCAAATAGCGGAAATATTGGTTTGATATAAAACAGGTATATCAAGTCATCATGGTGAACAGCTCCTAAAATTGTTTATTAATTGTTTAGAAAACGGATTTATTCGAGAAAAAATTAATCCTCATTAATAATTATTATAATTTTTTTGTTGTACAAGGCATTAATTCGATACCTTTTTCTAAATATTGTTGAAATTCATTTAACCCAACTTAAATTAATGGTAGCGGGTCACGGTTGTGATAAATCTTCAACGGAAAATAATTCAATGTAATCACCGTTACAAAAAATTGATGCAGATTTGTGAAACTGTTGCACTTTTTACAAAGAAAATTCCAGAAAAAAGTTCACTTAGAGAACGTCTGACTGAATCCCTTTCATGGTAGGAGCTTCAAACTGTTGCTGACGCATAAGAAAAGCTAGAGATTTTGTTTCTCATACGCGGTGGCCGTGAAAGCATGTGTGCATAAAAAATGTCTGCTCAGACTTGTGTAGTCTATGGATATATTCATCAGAATAATTCTTGAAATTTGTTTTAGCTGACAGTGAGCTGAGAAGCTGTATATATAGAGAAATATATTGCTGTAACTACAACCAGAACATCCAAATACCAGCATGACGTATCCAAATCTTTTGCACTTTACAGCAAAACATGATACTGACCTATTGTCTCATTAGTATTGGGTTTGTTGAAATGACTGTACTGTCCCTTATAACTGAACCTGTAATAATAAACAGGCTTATCGCTCTTCTGAGAGATCAACTTTGCAGCCCTATTTACTCCGAAGCCTATGACCGAATCGGCATATATCTGAAACAAAATATGCATCCAACAATTTGGGGTTAATGTCGTCCAAGCATGAAGGATTTAAGAGATAATACTTATGCTTTAGTAATATGTAAGAAGACCTGAAAACATGAAATTTTAGTTAAAAATATGGTTGAATTAAGAATACAGTATACTGCTCAGTTTTATGAAAAATGGCAAAAGTAAAACTCACATTTGACAAATTCTCAAACTTGGACCATGAAATCGCTTCGTTATTAAAATAAAATTTCCTCAGACCTCTACTAATTTGTTTGATATGTTCCGTTTTCCTTCCCAGGGTAAACGCTATTGGAGCTATATTTTCGAAGTTGCTGTTCAATTCGTTGAGCAGTGTATCATTGTCCAATATATCTGAAAATAACATGCTTCATCACAAGTGTCACTTAAAGGTATGCAGTTGGAGTTCAATATAGAATCAGTTAAATAATCAGAGGTTTGAAGAAAGTTAATTAAACTAGATACATTGCATTGAGGTCCTAATATGTAGCCTAATTTACCATCTATCTAAATTATAATAACGTTTATGGACACTCGTATAAAATATGGTTGACAGATAACACACTTTCAAAAATTACACATAAATGTTTAGGCTCTCTTCGATAAGGTATCCGTTAGTAAGTTTAGTATATCCAAAATGGGTAACAACAACTTGGTATCTTCTGTTTGTGGTAACCGTATGTCATAGTCCAAACCTTGGCTCCGGTTCCAGGAGCTCTGATGGTTCTCCTTGCCAGATGCTTTTCCAGTCATCCATTGTTTTGTCGACGAATTGAGTTTTGTGATCACAGGCTGGCAGTCTTAAACCTGATGGTAGGGTTATAGTCGCAGCTGATTTTGCAAGCCTCTCTGCATTTTCATTACCAGATATTGATGGTATCCATACCATGACGACATCATTTTCGTCCGTCCAGCCACATTTTGTGTAGTTAACCTTTAAAGGAAAGGTGCGCACTGATTTCTGGTGTGGGGATGATCCAAGTGGAGTAATGGTGGTAAAGAGGGGAATGGCACTTGAACCTGGTGCATTCCTAGCTGGTTCACATTTTTATGGATATCCTCCCTGTAAAAGGGAATGCGATCCAATTGTCCTATGATTGGACCGACAATCTTTGCTTATGCTATCATAGTTGATGCACATGGAATAAGAGAGATACTAGTGGCGTATGCCAAGCCTATTTGATTTTATTATGAGAGATGGATAATTTTGATATTTTTTCACATTTTAGATATCGTAGTTGGGGAGTTGATTGACTTAACGTACATTTGACATAATTCCCTTTGACGTTTATTTGTCTTTAATATGACGCATGCACGTTTAAGATTGAATTATATCCTGTTCAGATGTTTTTGCTTTTCTTCCTTGCATTCTTGAGCTACAATTTTTGTTCCACCAGGGGACTAGATTTCTTTTGGGAATTTTTTTAGTCTTCACTGTCGTCACTTCTGTCATCGAAATATTGAAGTTATCAATCGTCATTCATATCTTTGTCGAGAATGGTCTTGTGGAGTATATTTTGTACATAATTTGGAAATTATTCCCATTTAGTCCCAATTTTTGATTAGGTTCTGATGTTTGAGTTACGTGACCTGTATTTGTTATTATTTCAGAAAAATAGTCATCATCATATCTGTCCTCTGCAATATTTCATTCCAGAGAGGTTATTATTAGGCCATTTTCCTGATGCAAAGTCATATCTAGTATTACTTCCATCGTTTAGTAGTGCTAAGTTTGCAGAACAAATAGTATCGTCTATCATATACCCCTGCAGTCATATATGACATAACCCCCAAGGGCTACACTCTTCAAAGTCTGCCCAAACAATTCTTGGGGTTGGAACTTGCATTACGAGGGAGTCCAGTTGATTTTTTGTACGCCGGAGTTCGCTCTTTTTGTTTGTAAGTAATAAGTGAGAATTACCATTTTGCTCATATTACTTTCAATAGTTTCATCGGTTATAGTGACATTTAACCTGTTCACTAATTAAAATGGAATAAATTTTCACATATATTAGAAACGCACATACAGTAGATATACTGTTCTCTAATGAGATTAAAAAAATATTTCATAATCGATGAAGCTGTTTCCCTAAAGTGAAGTAATACAAATATGTTCACAATACTTGGCAATTTTCATATTGCTGATGATTTGCTTACCGTATGCTCGATAGCCGAACTCGAATTCTGTTTGCCCAGTTATCAAGGGGACCTTCTGAAATTTTCCTTTTAGTATAGACTCCATAGGATGCTCCGTCAGATATCTTTGCTGTCCAAAATCTTCTTCAATAACAGGATACCAAATTAAAATTGGATCATTTCCGAATTCCTATAAATCGAAAATTAAATTGTATACCACGTATTCCACGTTTTGGGTCTTCCATTATACTTGAAAGCGTTGAAAATTCACTAAAAATGTATGTTTTAAAAAATACAAAACTGATTTCGTGTTGGATATACGATTCAAACCAATTCAACTTATATAGGGTGTTGTGTTTCCATCACTGACCAAATTGTGAGCTTTTATATATATTCTCTGTCACAAGAGCATAAAGTGTCATAAACATTAACTATCGAGGAATAAAGTTTCCGGCAGCTCATTTACAAATCTGATGCTCTCCAAAGTAATGGCTTTTCAACAGGCTCTTTCGAGATGTTGTAATTTCGATCTGGTGAGAATACGTCCATTGTGGCCTCCAGTGTTCGATACACAATGATGATTTTTGGTGTCCTTTTACAAAATAGCTCTATTCAAATTTTACAATGGTAATAGGAACAAATTAGTATTACTTTTCTTTGATGTTCCACACTGAAGGTTAATGAAAGCCGCCATACCTTTGAAAATGATACAGACAAGAGCTTTGCTGGATATGTTTTTTTTTATTAGGGATGGGTTGACGGCGACCGATCTTCCATCCAGTAAGAGACACGTCTCGCTGGTATAAAACACCAAAAGGACTGCAGAGGACAGTAACCTCGGCGACGAGACATTTCAAGACCAGTTCACTAGGTATATGTACTAGGTTTCTGTCTATACTAGTAGCTTCTCTAGAGTTGAATTTCTAAGGGTACATTTAAGGACACGGTGTTAGAGCTTAGCTTCTTAATTTTCGTGCTCACTCTGATAGTAGTCATGTCCTGAGAGTTCATTGTAGAATTGGCAGAAAATATATATACGAACGTGTTTTTTTGGGGTGGAGGAGATGTTTTCATCGTCAATTTAATCAGTGTTAGTATAGACGAATAACAAAAGTTCAGTTATGAGAGGAGTTATTTGTGTTGCTATATTTCCTGGTTGTGGTTCTGATTGCTGTTGCTGATGGTCCGTTTCATGAAATACCTCAAGTTAAAACATACTTAGAAAGCCTTATTGAAAAAGTGGTGATTTACAATAAAGTTATCATTACTAGGTTTTCGGTTCGGACTCGGTTATCTGTAAGTTTATATATTAAACGATAATACCGTTACGAAGTGTGGACTACCTGAAGAAAATATTTGTTATTATTACTATGTAGTCTAGCGAAAGAAATAAATATAAAGTACAGACATCCTTACGTCAAAGTGTGGTAATGAGTTTCCTAGCTTCTGATATGGCACGGATTTCAAACAAGTAATCATTTCCGTAATGGTTTCATTTGGACAACCTACTATCCCCGCTTGCTTCTTGGCAAGATAAAGTTGATTCCGTTCAGTTGGATATGGTCCAAGTGGACTGCCACTCATCGCCACTGCTTTGTGAAATAGCCCTGTAAAAATGCATATTAGTGCATTTGCAGACTATTGCAACAAAAAGATACTTTTGAATTGTTCATCATTGAAATATTTAAACGCAATATAACTTACCCTTCGACATTGGTGATATCATGTGTAAAATTACGGAAAAACCACCGGCGCTGTATCCTTGGATAGTAACTGAATCTGGATCTCCACCAAAACTGGCAATGTTGGTTTTGATCCATCTCAAAGCTTCAACCTGGTCTTTCATACCATTATTTCCAGGTGCTTCTTTTGTACCAGTGCTTAGAAAACCTCAAACAATAGAAAATGTCATCCCACTTACGGTAAACAGTTACTGAGGATTGAAATTATTGAGACATGACTTACTAACAACTCATCTGCTCCTGTAATCTCTGTCAAAGTACGTATAAGTATTAATGGAAGCAAAGTTGATTATATAGTAAGTAAGTTTCCGTAAAATCACTTTTTCTGTAGCTTAATTGCAAAGACTGCTAACGTGTCCAATATCCGAGAGCATTACTAAGATTTCAACTGCGTGGTAGCCTTTTTCAAAGAAGTTTAGTAATCAAGGTGGATTTTTAAAAAGTTTGATTTCGGACTTCCATTGTCTGTACAATTTTCTGAGTGATACTCAGAATATTTTATAGACCAGGGAAGTCTGAAATCAAACTTTTTAAAGCTTAGTAATCCTACGTGATTTCAATTAATGCCCAGGACAAGTGACATGATTAAAGAAAAAAAGGCGGGTTAGTTTGAGCAGGATGAACTGTGCACTAAAATATGCTAGAAATTCACATTTCACCAGCTTACATTGTTTTATGTTATGCCAAGAGCAGATACATACGAGTATATACTTAAATAATATCTATTCTTGCGCGAATTTGTCGCTGAAATGTTAGAGGCTAGGCTTTGGTCTCAATAGAAGTAGAGATCTTACTGCATCAATTTGACAGTTCAACATTCATTCATTTTATAGTGATCGCATAGTTATAGTACGAAATGTCAATGTACAAAAAAAGCAAGTTATCTAATACCTACCTAATGTCGCAAGTCTGTAATTTATTGTAACAAGCACGATGTCCTGGTCAAGATAATAGTCAGGTCCAGCCCAGGTACTGGTTGAACCTACACTATAGTAACCACCTGCGTGGATGAACACAATAACAGGTCTTTTTGGATTGTAATTTGTTCCCGGTAACTGGAACAGCACAATCGACATTAACATGATTTCCACAACTTCGGCGAGGTGCAATTATGGTATGTTGGCTAATATGACTCAACAATAAGTGATATGAATAAATTTAAACGCTTCCTGGGCCTCGGCAATAGAACCTTCTATCAAAATTAAATTATTTGTGCACCATTAAGAAGAAAAATAACAATGATAATATCGAAAGGCTGAAAGAAGAGTTCACATTACTTCTCCAAGCCATCAAGTGAAATCATCTAAGATTGTTGAACTTTACTGGCTGACTTTTACTTTCCACATCATAGGAGGGGTGTCTATTTGTTCATATGTCATTCCTATCTGTCTGTACCGTAATTCTTGGTACCTACATAACTCGGAAGGTACCGTTCAGATTTCGACAATTTACACTGTATTCTTATGACTAGGATAGAAAAGCTACATAACATTTAAGCTCGGTCAGACTGAGGCGGAGTTGTCAAGAAGAAATAAATTGAAACTAAAAAACTTTTTTAAAAACTAGCTTTTATTTGAATGCCCCCTAAAAGAATAAAAGAAAATTTTTTCTTAAAACTTTTACCATCAACTCATAACGTCATAACACAATTTATATGATGTAAAAGCTTGGCGCGAAATTTAAATAGTCGTATTTACTTAGCTTGAAAATTTTAAAAATTAAAATCGATCAGATCAAGTTATTTTATTTACTTGTTTATCTGCACAGGTAACACAAGCTTTTATATCATATAAATTGTGTAATGACGTTATAAGTTGATAGTAAAGTTTAAAAGAAAAGTTTGTTTATTTATTTTTAGCATATTTAAATAAATGCTTGTTCTTAAAAAAGTTTTTTATTTTTAATTTATTTTTTACTTTTTAGTTATTCTGGACAAGCCTGCAAAAACCCTAGTATGTCAATATTTCAGACGGATTCATGATCTATATATTTTTTGCTTCGTATTCTCATCAAGACCTTTCATTTGATAACCATATTGTAGGAGAGCACTAAAAATAACAAGTCCTCCATCTTGGGTGTTCTGCCATGTTGGATTTAGAATGACGTCACATCTAACCATGCATTGTCATCCAAACTTAACGTGTATACAAAATTTCAGCTCACTAGGTTGAAAATTTAGTTTCCACCGCACAAATAAAGTACCATACATACATACATATAATCATACCTACATACATACATTGCAAGTTAAATGAAAGCTTGCAAAAATTAACAAACTTAGTATCTGGTAATTGACGCGATATCTGATCCTTCTCTCTTTGCTCTGGAAGTTCATTGAGTATTCATAGGTATACGGTTTTAACAAATGGCCAGGAGATTATCAAAGATAATTTTCAGGAATTATCATACATGAACCGAAATAATGTTTACACATATAACCTGGGCCGTGAGCCATAGACAGATTGCAATTTTGTGACACACAGGCATCAGTCAAATTCTCTGAATCTAAGTCGAAGACCATGTATGCAACACATGAGAATTGAATTCGTATTCGGTCACTTTATATAAATTTATTCTATTAGGAAAATGAGACTCGTACAAACCTTTGTAGAGTAAACATTCAAAATCAAACAGTCTTCTGATTGCTTATACTCAGTCGGTTGGGGACATAAGGGACCATCTTCTGTCGCGTCATAGATTCCTTTCCATGGACTTACAGGCCTTGGAGGCTAAACATATAAGAGATACATTAGAATACAAAGAAAACTTATTTTTTGTTTACAAGAACATCCATTTGAGCAGAAGGTATGAGAAGTGATTATGCGGGCAATAATATTGATATCAAATAAGCTCAAAATTGTTTTCTTTCGGATAACAAACAAAAACTAAGCTTAAGATTCACATTAAAATGTATAAACCTAGAATAAGTTTATTTCAGACCAGGGATTGATCTCAGTTCTATTAACACTTCCTACTCAGCCGACGATTCAAGATTTTAATCAATCCACGTACTAAACAGAAAGTTGTACGATTATCCCTTGTATTGACAGTGCAATTGAAAAATAGTTCTTTGAAGAGCATACATAGATTGGCTTTTCTTTCGCAACAGTTGCTAGCTTCTGGTTTCATTTGCCCCCGTATACGAGTTTCGTAAGTGAGATGTTGAATGAACAAGACTATATTTATTACCTGGAATCTCAGTTCCCCAACAGGTGCTTTTGCATATTTAATGCCCCGAAACGAGTATATAGTTCTGCCTAGCCTCGAGGTTGTGATGGTACCATTCATTCTTCCAAGTGGTGTGGTGACAATAGCACAATTGCCATAATTCAAAATAAAGGCTATCAATATTAACTGCAGTACAGGTGATCCATGAGTAGTCATTTTCCAAATCTCTGTAAGACAAGAAGACGAAGGTATTCAATGTTTATTTCCAAAACATAATGTAAAATAGACATCAGAGCAACTTAGTTACGTAACATGAATATGAATTGAGTTTTCTGTTATATTCATCATGATTTTGACAAAACGAATAGCTATAAATCATCGAGTACATCAACTTCATGCATAAGTGGATATAATGGTAAAGTCGCATGACAATTAAAATTCTAATGGTCTATATTCATACATATATTGCTCAGGTACAAAAACGAATGCATAAACAGATGTTCTCAGGTGTGTATAGTGGAAATAGTAGTGAATTGCCTGTAAACATATACATACAAGTATGGCGTTAACATGTTTGGCACAGACGGAAGTTCTCCGACATTCTATGCATGAGCTTTTCCCCCTAGATAATTTCACAAAGCTGAATAGATGAAAAAATTTCCTTAGAATCTGGAGGAAAATTTTGTAAAAGGCTATTTGTTATGAATATTTTTGGAATAAGATTTAAATATACCTCAAAAATAGGTAGCGGTCTCAGGAAAGATTTAACAGTTGCCCTGTCTTGTCACCTATTGGTTAACTTTAAAAATCTGCACAAATTTGTCAACCATTGTAAGAGTCTTAATTTGTAATATTTCGCTTTATGAATTATTTGCATACTTATTTGATAGATTTGATTGATATTGTTTTCAGATTCCGAGTTTCTTCCTAAACCGTAAGAATCTCTGCAATTTCATTTCCACTTCATAATCCGCTAATTCGCACAACTAGTTTAATCAGTCGTTTTTAATGTTATTGAGTTTTACCGTGGACAAATCTGCAAGGTAACACAAAATAAAAGGTGCATGTCTTATGTATATATTTTTATGAAACACAACTAATTGTGGATATAAACTCAGGGGATATAAATCCTCCCAAAGCTCTTCGTACATCCGTTCCTTCAACACCACTTTTTCTTAGTTATCCAAATACTTTTGGGTATTCAGGTTAAACATATCTCACTTGACACTTCCTATTATTGGGTTGGATGTTGGTGTTGAATTCCTGAAAAACATTGTTTTAATTGGACATGCGTTAATTTTGGGAAACTAATGTAAATATTCAACATACAAAAAAAAATATATACATATATATATATTATATATATATAAAAGTTTTGCATCTATAGGTGGAGGACTTTACCATAGGTCTTTATTTGACTGAATTTGCACTAGTAAACGGGTTCATTGTTGTATTGAGCCATCAGCTTGACAGCTCTATTCATTGTAAAAGTTTCAATTGAATCAGTGTAGATCTGAAAATATAATGTTTGCAACATTATTATCGTAAGTAACTTTCCATCGTTTCGCTTAACAGCTTAACTATGTTACTTAGAAGCTTAAGGAATCAAGCTCTCTTTGGAACAAGCCCTGCTTTATTAATGCAAAAAGCGGTGAATGAATTCAAAATTTTCCAAATGTGACATGGAGGTGTGATAGTTGCATACAATGTAACTTGATCAAGAACATTTTGAAAATGACACAGAGAAGTATGACGTGCAACAAGGCGTACTGATTTAATCACTTCATCACCTGCATCAGCATAGAATTCCATTCTACCATCATAACTTGAAAAACCCCTAGAGAACAAATATTTATAGTTTGAGCATATTTACAAAAAATATCACATTAAATGGTTTTCGATCTATGGAAGATCGTGGTATTGTATGAGATAGTATTATAGTTCAGAAAGGAATTGTCCTGAATATAACCTTAGATATGTTATTCAGTACAATCCAAAGTGTGCAAAATGATTACACTGTTGAGTAGTTGCGAAATACATATGTTATTTATAGAATCAGTAGTTAGTTATCTAATTATATAAAAATAGTCAATTATAACCCCATGAAACCTCACAATTCTATTACTGAATCAGAAGCATACTGAAGGTCAGGCAAGTGAGGTGGCTGTCTCAGGCGCCTCAACAGGGAGTGCTAAAATGAGAATAAGGTTCCAAAATGGAAGGAGAAAAAATTCACGGTAGAAAAAATGTGAGTATATGGGAGACGTGTAAAGTGTTCTAGGAAATGATTGTTTATTCTTCCTTATTAAAGATTTTTTTATGAACTAGGTACAATTATTCGAGTCCCAAGAACTGTTCTGTACAGACGGATAATTTACAGGCAAACTACAGTTAGACTACAAGGCTGACGAATCTAGGCTAAAGACAAATCATGCGGATCTGATGCATCAGTGGAGAGCATGCACCTGACTTTTAAGAGTATCGGAAGAGGATTTTTCTTTGTCCATTCTGAAACTCTCAAGTTTCAGAATGGAAATCTTTTCGTTCTGTTTTTATTTGCTCTTTAGAGGTGGACCTAATTTTTGATCTTTAAGTTTGTCTCACGGGGAAGTTGAAATCAAATCATTCATAATCGAAAACCTAATGAAAAACTCACCTTATCCAGAGCTTCTCTGTTACTTTTACTCACTGGCTTATCATTGAAGTAAGATTTTCTTATAGCTCTACTTACTTTCAGAGATTGATTAGTTCCCCTTTCGTAGATGAATGCAATCGGTGCTATTCTAACTCAATGTTCGTTCATTTCCTTAGTCAGAGTTTCATTGTTGACGACAGCTGGTGGAATGAAATGAAGCATTAAATAAAATTAGTCTGAGGCACAAATAAGAAATCTGCGAATTCTGGAAGTAATTCGAAAAGTTTTGATTTAACAAGCGCAGTGTGCTTTGTATGGGTGAACTTTGGCTGTCGGTAGGTGTTCACGGTACTTGTTGCTTTAGATACAGTGGCGTGTGGAGGTCAGGTTTAGCATAAAATATTTGAAACCCTGTATTCTGTAGAAGCAAATATCAACTAAGCCTCAGCAAAAATTCCTCTCATCACTTTCATTAGGGATGGTTGAAAGATAAGGTAAAGGTTTCGCTTCTCAGTCCTGTATGCGTTACAGACAAGTCTCGTTCAAAGGCGAGGTGATCTAGTTATCAGGAATATGACTCGAAGGCATACTGGAAAGCTTCGCTGCAAGCAGGAATATCTTCTACATTAATTTTGGCAAATTCAGCAGTAGACAGAACGAAATATATAACATATAAGTATATGTTCATGATCAAAGTTTATAGCCACGCAACTTTGAATACATTAGAATCATGAGTGGCACGGCCAGCTTTGGTTCAGAAATGTAATACTGGTCTATAAAGTATGGCCTGCTCCAAAGAGGGTGGCCGTAGCAGGAGTACCGGAATCAGTGGAGTGCTTTTTAAAGAGACAGTAAACCACTTGGCTATATTAAGTGCCGAGATATAACTATTGATTACTAGGAATATCTAGGCAGGATTAGGCAGGCAAGGAGTTTGACAGTAACAGCTACAGATGCCATGGATATTAAATGCGAAAAGGACAGGCTCAAATTTCTGATAGAGATTTACGGGATACGGCAGCTTCTCAGCTTCTAGGCTTCTTGAGCTGTGTATATATAGTCAGCGATATGATGAGGTGTACCAAAATTTCTGGTAGGTTCGATACTAAAGCGTTCACTCAACAATGTAGGTTTCATTTTATTGTTGGTTCTCGGAGCCAAAGACAGCCTATTTACCACATTTCATCTCCCTTACTAGTACTACTTTTATGAAAAATTAAAAGTGCCCTTCTTACATCGACGAATCATACTTACAAACGGCGTTATACGAGAATTAATCTGATGGCCTGTCCTGTGATAAACGGAATACGCTGCATATCGCCTTGCTACGTCAAGTTGTTCCATTGGTAAGTGCCAATTTCCAAATATCTGCATTAACTAAGAATCTCTGACAATAATCTGTGATTCTGCGATTCTGCGGAATATTGATTAAGAAAATGGCAGATATATTTTTCAAGATTTTGAGAAGATTACAAACTGAGCTTTCAGTCTATTGTTTCTAAGTGCTTTTTCGTCGCCCGTAGCCAAGGATCAAGCAGAAGGAAAGTAAGTGGTTTCAGATAACTATAAACTGGATTCAAAGGAAAGTAGGAACGACCAAGTAATACCGGAAATCAAAATAAACTATCTCAAAGGGACCTTAACTCATTGGTAGACATGACTGTCTGTTTTTATACTTAACATCATTCTATTTGAAGAGCAAGTTCACCAACCTCAGGCTTTCTAACACCTGAACTGCTGATAATAGAAATCATTTCATCAGATCAGTTCATGTGTGATAAATTCATAATAAAGCTAATGATAGTTGCTGGCTCTTATCTCAAAAAAGTTATCCGTAAATTTGACATGAAATTTGGCAAGTTGGCCTAGGACTGACTAGATTACTCTAGCATCAGTCGTACGCTTGATATCAAAGGTTGACCTTTATCTTGCTTTGAAGGTATGTAGCTCAAAATTTAGATTTGTAATACATTAGCTTGAGAGAAATATAAATATAACATACAAATTATAAGTCGAGACATGAGAAAATTTAATGTGGTATTCAGTGTCAACAGCACAACAAGTAATCCTATTCAATAGTTGAAAGTTACAAAACTGACGTCTTGATCCATGATGCACTTAAATCCACTAAGGGTTATATGAACATCACTGGGCGTTTGAGATTACTTTTTCCATTTGGAAGCTAGAAATGCAGTAATCATGATTTGTCCTGATCAAATAATTTCAGTTATTTATATGATTTTCTGGATAGGATAAACAATAACCGTGTAAACCATCATACAATTATGAAGGAAAAGTCACTAGAAAAAAGATGCTAGGCAAAACATTAAAAACATATACTTTTCGAAAGCCATATAATTCGCATTTATTCCTTTCAATTATATATATTATACCGTATTCTGCTGGCTAGAATACCATTGTCCGCTATAATGAAGGCACTCAGAATATAGTGGGGTCCCCTCGAGGGACTATCTTCTCTCTTTACGAGAAAAGGCTAGTCAAAAGTTATAGATGCATTATATATGATATATATATATATTCTTTGGCCTACACAATTTGGTCTCCCTAATTTAATAAATACTAAAAATTAGGGAAAATTAGCATCGGCCTGAATTGATGCGGAAGTTAGGAAACGTACAGCATGAATTTAGATACGTTCTGATAATTTTTAACATTACCAATTATTCCGATATAGTATTTTTCGTATCTCGTACAGCTATGAGACTTTCGTTAATTGATTTACGCCTTCTTGTATTTGGCGTACAGCAATTTTTTCCGTGAGATAAGAACCTTGAGTCGCAAAAATTGTTGCTTTTATCTCATAGCAATAAATATTGCATTACTCTCAAAGACGCCATGAAATCACTGGATGTTTCACGGGGCTTGTCTGACCAAATTTTTGTATTCGCCACTAGCAGGTAGAGGAGTGAGAGTTAATGATTTGAGGTGTTGTCATACTTACCTAAAACCTCAATGAATTCGACAGGAGCTTCAGCGTTCTGAACGCGTAAACAGTTTTTCTGAGCCTTGATGTCAACAATGACCCCTTGATGATTCCTGATGGTATATTGAGCAGTGGGTCTTCAGCATATACCCAATCATAGTGAAGAAGTAAGAGAATGATTGGCAATTCTGGACAGAAACAGCATGAAACAAACATGTAATATGGCAGCTGTCGTATAGCATATTATTGTTACTTACTGCACAAATCCAATTCATTATTAAGAAAATAGAGTCAAATAGGTTGCCTCGATGCCTTTTATACATCATTGCAATTTCAATATATGAATAATCACACACTGAAATCCTGAGCACCACAATGATTTGAGAAACGTACAAATAAAATTTTCGGCGCAATATTCTCAAATTCTGCTGGTGGTATTCAATATATAAATCCTAAGATATACATGTATATGCATATAGAGATTATTCCTAATAAAAACGTAATATATTTATATGATAAATCCTTTATTTTTCATTGTTGTTTAGACATGGACCACAGATAAAGTTTCCGTGTTGCGCAATAGACATTAAACAAATATGGAATTAATATAAGTTTAGCGTCTGTTGATAGTATGTGTTTGAAACCATACAAAGCTTTCACTTCACTATAGAAATGATGCTTATACTTGGATAATATAATTCTAAAATGCCATATTGGTATCCAATAATTGGTATTACATAATAAGTAATACACCACTTCCTTAGAGGTTTATCGCTGTCAAGAATTGAATGCGTTATGCTTATTATAGGTAGGAATAGGCGAATGGAAAGAATATATAATAATTGAATCAAAGATGGTTTGACCTAAGTTTTTCAAAGCAATTTAGAAATTATTTGTTTATATGTTATCTTTTTCAAGAAATTAAATGGCTGAAGGTCGACCTAGATCGGGATCTCAGACTAACAGGTTGTGTTTATTTTGATCAAGCCAGAGCCTTCTAGAAAATATAGTGTATGCACCTTTCTTGCCTCCTTTGCATGTTTACTGCAACCCTAAGTGCAAAAGTATCTATTTAGTGAGAATGGAACAAGGAAAATACAGAAGGAATATACCTTACTCATCTTAATACTTGCACTGGCCGTAATAAAAACGATATGTGATTGAGTGTATGCTTTCCACTATGCATCAGACCTGCTGACCTGCTATAGACATGCATTTTTCGTCAGTATAGCCTGGCGGTCTAGCTTTAGAGAGCAATCTGATGGTATATACGTACCCAGTCAAGGGTATGACAGGAACCTCAACTCATCTCTATAGAAGGCGACACTTGGAGCTGAGAATATGCGATTGAATAAATAATACTCTTAACGTTTCTTCTGCTAAGTATAATCAGACAGGCAATCACACCACCTGTTTGTTTCCAGAGCTACTTACGACATATATGTTATAGACTTGCGACTAATTCCAATTTTTTTATTTCTGAAAGATTCCAAAAGATTGGAAAAACTGTAATTCAAAAAAATATTCTGGGAGAATAACTAGACCTTACCACCTTTGACTGAATCTGTAAAAGGGTACATTGTTGCATTGAACAATCAGTTTGACAGCTTTCAATTTGCGTTACAAAGCTTTCAATTTACTATACAAATGCTGCATGTACTTGGATAATATGAGACCGAAATGCCATATTGGTATCTAGGATCAATAATAAATTATCAGTTCATCAATCTTGACTGTGCTATTCAAAACATTTCAAATTTGCTTAATCCTAATGGCACATATTTTGCATTGTATGCAAGCGCATTATTTTTAGCTTAGTGGTATTAAATTTCAGGCATTTTTCATATTAACCTAATGAACAGCTGTAACTTTAAACATATAATAATAAACTAGGTAATGTAAACACGTACCTTATCGTATTCGACAGCTTTGTACGTATCCAAAAGATAGGCGCCGACTGAACCGATAGGTATTCCACTATACATTAAATACTCAGCGCAACTGTAGATTATTTTTTTCCTTTGAAATCGGGTATTTCCTATAATCATATCAGACATTTTTCGGTAGTTAGGTTTTAAGCATTACTTCGATGTTCCTTTTCGTTTAGTGCTCATACGTTCTTGAATATTTAGTCCAGGTATATATTTTCTAATGTTAAAAATTTTCTGACGACATATTACACTTCAATACTACTACCATAAGAAATATATGACAGTTCTGATCCAATCGAGTTACAGCTCCAATAATTCCGCGAGATGCAATGCTGAAGGTACGGTTTATATACGGTTCCTTAAGGTTGATATCTAGATAATTATTATTCATTCTGCAAGCACTTATCGCTCAAAATATATAACATCTGGAAGTGAGCTTTTGGTGGCATTGCCTTTATTGACTTATTCGGAGTTTTGCCTCAAAAAGCCCTAACCCGTTTCTTGGATTGTACTAACGAGTTTTTACCATACGAGCTACTATTACACATTGTATAATGTGCACATTATACACTGTCCATGCAAAAAGTCATATCTCTAAGTTGGTGATACCGGCATGTTTATGTTCATAAATATAGAGCTTCGAGGTGAATAGGTTAATAGTTTGTATTTTATACTTTTAAATGTTTATGTCTATCAGCTTGATTAACGTATTGTTACTACTACATCATTCTGATACCGTTTAACTGAGGTCAGCGTTGGATTTTCCAAGTGTACCCGCTGATCATTTCTAAAAAATAATGAGTTGGTGAATGAATAACAAATACCGCTATTAGTGCAGTCATAAGATGCATGCATAATCTTAGAATAATTCCTATAGCCGATAAAACTATGGGGAGAATAGTAGCTGGCCGTTCGGATCTCTGAGTGCTAGGGGATCCTGAGAGTACGTTGAGCGAAACTCATTTACCCGAATGTGGTGCAGCTTCTCAACTGGCTAACATCACACCTTCTCTGCAGATAGAAAGGCCGCACCCGATTCAGACTTTGGTGTATGCGTATATGCTAAATTTAATTCTCAGTTACAGGGGTATTTTTGTTTCTCCGACGTATACGTTGTCACACTCACAAGGCACCTGCTAGATGCAGTTCATGTTTTAATTTCATATCGATGCTCTATCCTTGTGGTCGTCTTAGATACTCCTTTGATGTTTAGAATAATCAGCAAATGCAAGGGCACCTCCTAAACCGCTCTTCTACTGGTGGTAGACTGTCGCAGTATCTGTTCCACTAGCTTCTTCTTATATAAATTTTTCTATAGGTCCCCTTTAATGCGAGGTCCCCTTTGATGCGTCAAAGCTTATCTACCAGGCCCGATTATTTATTGCAACTATTCCTTGTTCTATCTAAGAGTGCTCTTAGAAACTGGGTGATTTGAGGTATTGTCCAGGTACTGTCGCTTTTCTGTACACTGTGGTCTCTATTTGGTGTTGTTCCTGTTTACCAATATATCGAGGAAAGAAAGGCCACATTCTTTGTCTTTTGTGAATCTTTGTAGTTGAAAGTCTCCATGGTTCCGGATCACGATAGTGTCGTCTAAATAGCGAAGCCATAGTAAAGGTAATTTATTCGAAGAATTGATGGCGATGATTTGCTCAATTCATACAATGTATAGGTTCGCGACGACTGGGAATAGAGGTGATCTCATAGGCAGTCCTTATTCCTCGCGATGAAGGCCATGAGGATTTCATCCTCAGTTAGGAGTCCCGAGTCTAATAGTAATTTGCGATCAGGTTGTTGATAATAATAAACTACTTCTTAAAACTCTCAATCAGCGCAGCTAGATGATCTGTAATAGTGACAAAAACTTTCACATGGTGTTTTACAGCCTTGTAATTTTTAACATATTCATCTATATTTGCAAACGTTTGTAGTTTTTCTGTTTTAATTTTGTGCTCCACAATTCCTATTTCCTAAAAAGATCATGGACTATATCACTCGTATCGAACATAATATCTATTTTTCCCAGGAGCTGGAGATTCATTTCTCGAATATATCCCAGCTTCTGGTCGGTAGTCCTCCTCAAGAAATATTAAAAAATAGAATATTTTATGAATAAAAATATTAAGGACATTTTCACATTGATGGTTGGAGCTTTCTAGGAGGTTCTTTAGTCATTTAACATTAAAATATCTAGTTTTATATTCATGATGGAACATAGCCAGGTGTAGGGTAGACTGGGTAACCTTTTCGAATAGTAAAATTTGAGAGTCTGAGTCAATATTGAATCGAAACGGGTCACAACAATCGACTTTTATTTGTCAAACCTTGTACATGTTTTATCTAAATGACTGAAGAGTTCGATCAAGTGGCCGATAAAATTAAGACGAAGCACGTGGCGATCAGGTGTTGACACATTGCTGATCGTACAAAAAAATATTCAAATAAATTTGTGATGTAAATCCTTCAATATTTTGGAAAGATATAATTAGACTTTGAAAACAAAAATGTTTGTGTGTTCAATTTAACTAATTTAACAACGTATCATGCTTGACAATCATTTTTGGTATGCTTCAAAAGTTTTCCATTCCGATCGTAACTTTCATCAACTAACTCCGCTACAGCTCCAGCGGTAGGGACGAGAACTGCTTATCGCCTAGGGATTATTTTAATTTCTACCTATGTCTGCATTAGATTGGGGCACTATACCTTAATCTGAGGAATTTGTAGGATGTGCATAGAAAAACGTGGAATTGTCAACATTGAAAGGAGTAGATGTGTAATAAGTGAGTCAACGAACGTAAATTTACTGGGAGCTGCTAAAGTTTATAAAAAACGATATATACAGGGTGATACATAAACGAACAGACACCTTTTAAAAATATTTTCCAATACAAGGTGCTCCAAAATATGACACAATAAATTTATATTTTTAAAATGGAACGGCCCCGTATTTTGAGTCTATGTACAATTTGCAACATTGTGGCGTTAGGTTTTCTATATCTAAGTTTAATAGTTAGTGAGATAAATGGATCTATCTAAAAAATCATGCGTTTTTGGACCTGTAGTTAACCATAGCCGTGCTGGTTATTTTTGAGGATCAAAATAATGTTTTTGGTGACAAGTTGCCGCAAAGAATGCTCGAGAACTTCAAGGTTCAAATATTGTTTAGCACATACAGAGTGTTCGTAAAATAGTGACATATTTAGACAAGTTCAAATCCTATTACTTCAGATATTTCAAAAACCAACGACTTTTAAAATATGTCCTATACCTTGCTTAATATATTTCAGACCAGCGGTTTTGATTATAAATTTCATGAATCACAGAAAGATGATCTATTGCATAGTGCATATTCTGGCTATCTACAGCGTCATTACTCCTAAAAGTAGCCTCTTCGGAAAACATAATGTTGCATTAGAAATTTGGATTCATCTTTATTTTGAGTATTTAACTACTGGACAAATTCGACGCATCTATCGAAGTCATCCTTTTGTAATTTTGACTCAATTCCATATGGTAAGGATGGTACTTATATTTTGTACTAGTCCAATTAATTATTATGATGTTTCACATGATAGTGGTAACTGAAGACTACTTATTTGTGGGATTGCTTGAATGTGTAGCAAAATGTCAAGTTCGTTTTCTGGCGGCATTACTACTGAGCACTCTGCATTTTGTATAGTCAACACTTCCATTGACACACACAATTTTTTGCAAACTTATCTAAGCGCTGAAATCTAGCAACAGACATAATTTATATTGATAGTGTCATGCATTTTTATGATCAATGGGTCTTCATGTTTACTACGATTATTATCAAGAAATGCTACTAAAATACTAAATAAAGGAAGTAGAACCTATTTTTCATAAATTGAATAAAAATAATAGGTAAGTGGGATGCTCGAATTCTCTATCCAAATTAGGAAAACTGAAATAGATTGACATTAAGAGCACACGTTATGTTCCTTCTTTGAGATTAAATTTTTGGGACTAATTATATTTTTTAAATTATTCATTATTTTCCGTTTTCAATTCATTGATGATAAATTTCACAGTTATGTATTTAAAAAATGACGTTCTTTCATATGCTGGAATCCAAAATATGGATTGCTATTTAAAAAAATCGAGTCACATCAAAATATTTAACCTGCGTGAGCGTTTTTCTCTTGTCTGCTTTGTCGTCCACACTGTAGTCTTCAGCATAAAGTGTAGAACGTGATTCTAATAACACCATAATTGTTACTAATCTGAACTGTTAGAGCTAAGGCAAATTGTTCAGTATTATAATGAAACAAAAGGCATAATATATGTGTGTAGCGAATCTGCCGAACAGAATTGCAGATACGCTGGGGAAAATGCTGCCTCAGGGGCAATTCTCTTTTTCCGCTGGCTGGCCCGTACAGATCGCTCTTAGTTAGACATTTAGTGGCCGATCACTTTTACTTATTATCTTCAATCGAACTTTCTCGTGATATAACCAACAGTTCGGTATAACTGTGAACTTTCTAAATTTTTAGATATCTCCTGAACTGAATTCCAAAAGACTCACAGGAACTAATGGAAGAAGATCAAAAAAAATAATACACAGGCAATCGATTGACTTCTGCACATATACTGCGTACATGGTGAAACCCTTCAATCATTCAGATCAAGTTGTGCAATCATTATTATGCTATAAAAATATTAAGCAATAAATATGGTTGTGGTAAAGAGTAGTTGAGTATGAGTTACACAATTTATTAAGTTGCTTAAACAGATAATAATAAGATAGATAATAGAAACACTTTTAGTGAATATATTGACTCAACGGGTACAGTTTCTCCCATTCTCTATATCGGCTTTCATATAAATTTGTTTTCTCTATAAGACAGCTGCCTATGTCCAGGTAATTATTTTTCTTAATGTTGTAAGGCTTCCATTGTACACCTTCAAAATTGGGATTGTTACTCGGTATAGGACTTCTGCAAAAAAATATGAAAATGCTAGGTTAGCTGTCGTCATATATACTCTTGCATTCAGGCATAAAAATCATCGCTATGTTTTCCACTTTTCTGGAAATCATTTCGGTACGCACAGAGTATCTGACACATCTCTTGTCGATTCTGATTCTAAAGAACGGCTTTTGCTTTTCCGATTTATATAATGAAACTTGGCTTAAATCACGGGTAATGTAGCCTACTTATGTAGTAGAAAAATATTTGATAGATATTATAGCTGAATTTGTATATTAACTAGTGATCATTTGAAGTAAAATATAGATTACAATAAAAGGGATGCCAGTGAAACTAGCCATAAAAGTAAACAAAGTGCAATATTTAATATAGAGTTTCGATTATCGTCACATGAAGATTCACTTTTACGATAATTGAAATAATTCACTAATATAGATTAAACATATCTTTACTTCTTGACACTCAAAGGTATTCTATTAAGGGCATAGTCATATATTTTTATTATGTACTTTTGACGAAGACGGCGACAATATATGATGTGTAGAACATACCCAGTTTTGGCAAAATTAGCATAAATGGCAGTTAATTTTGATACCATCTCAACTTCTGGTGGCGAATCTTTGCCAAATAGCGGAAATATTGGTTTGATATAAAACAGGTATATCAAGTCATCATGGTGAACAGCTCCTAAAATTGTGTATCAATTGTTTTGAAAATAATAACTAAGCCATATACATTTCTAATAATAACAATTTCCATTAGCTGCGGCTATAATGGATTTATTCGAGAAAAAATTAATCCTCATTAATAATAATTATAATTTTTTTGTTGTACAAGGCATTAATTCGATACCTTTTTCTAAATATTGTTGAAGTTCATTGAACCCAACTTAAATTAATGATGTCGGGTCACCGTTGTGATAAATCTTCGGAAAACAATTCAATGTAATCACCATTACAAAAAATTAATGCAGCTTTGTGAAACTGTTGCATTTTTTACAAAGAAAATTCCAGAAAAAAGTTCACTTAGAGAACGTCTGACTGAATCTCTTTCATGGTAGGAGCTTCCAAATATTGCTGACGCCATAAGAAAAGCTAGAGATTTTGTTTCTTATACGCGGTGGCCGTTAAAGCATGTGTGCATAATAAATGTCTGCTCAGGCTTGTGTAGTCTATGGATATATTCATCAGAATAATTTTTGAAATTTGTTTTAGCTGACAGTGAGCTGAGAAGCTGTATATATAGAGAAATATATTGCTGTAACTACAACAAGGACATCCAAATACCAGCATGACGTATCCAAATCTTTTACACTTTACAGCAAAACATGATACTGACCTATTGTCTCATTAGTATTGGGTTTTTTGAAAAAACTGTACTGTCCCTTATAACTGAACCTGTAATAATAAACAGGCTTATGGCTCTTCTGAGAGATCAACTTTGCAGCCCTATTTACTCCGAAGCCTATGACCGAATCGGCATATATCTGAAACAAAATATGCATCCAACAATTTGGGGTTAATGTCATCCAAGCATGAAGGATTTAAGAGATAATACCTATGCTTTAGTAATATGTAAGAAGAACTGAAAATTTGAAATTTCAGTTAAAAATATGGTTGAATTAAGAATACAGAATACTGCTCAGTTTTATGAAAAATGGCAAAAGTAAAACTCACATTTGACAAATTCTCCAACTTAGACCACGAAATCGCTTCGTTATTAAAATAAAATTTCCTCAGACCTCTACTAATTCGTTTGGTATGTTTCGTATTCCTTCCCAGGGTGAACGCTATTGGAGCTATATTTTCGAAGTTGCTGTTTAATTCGTTGAGCAGTGTATCATTGTTCAATACATCTGAAAATAACATGCTTCATCACAAGTGTCACTTAAAGGTATGCAGTTGAAGTTCAATATAGAATCAGTTAAATAATCAGAGGTTTGAAGAAAGTTAATCAAACTAGATACATAGCATTAAGGTCCTAATATGTAGCCTAATTTACTATCTAATTCATAATAACGTTTATGGACACTCGTATAAGATATGGTTGACAGATACCACACTTTCAAAAATTACACATAAATGTTCAGGCTCTCTTCGATAAGGTATCCGTTAGTAAGTTTAGTATATCCAAGATGGGTAACAACAACTTGGTATCTTCTGTTAGTGGTAACCGTATGTCATAGTCCAAACCTTGGCTCCGGTTCCAGGAGCTCTGATGGTTTTCCTTGCCAGATGCTGTTCCAGTCATCCATTGTTTTGTCGACAAATTGAGTTTTGTGATCACACGTTGGCAGTCTTAAAGCTGATGGTAGGGCTATAGTTGCAGCTGATTTTGCAAGCCTTTCTGCATTATCATTACCAGATATTGATGATATCCATACCATCATTTACGACATCATTTTCGTCCGTCCAGCCACATTTTGTGTAGTTAACCTTTAAAGGAAAGGTGCGCACTGATTTCTGGTGTGGGGATGATCCAAGTGGAGTAGATGGAGGTAAAGAGGGGAATGGCACTTGAACCTGGTGCATTTCTAGCTGGTTCGCATATATATGGATATCCTCCCTGTAAAAGGGAAGGCGATCCAATTGTCCTATGATTGGACCGATAAGCATTGCTTATGCTATCATAGTTGATGCACATGGATTAAGAGGGGTAATAGTGGCGTATGCCAGGCTTAAGGTCCCCCATCACATATATAGGGGAACCACTCCAGCTTCTTGGTACATCCTACTGACCGGTATAGTGCTAAAAGCACCGGAAATGGTCAAACTACACTCTTCAAGGTCTGTCCAATTCTTGGGGTTGGCACTTGCATTACGAAGGAGTCCAGTTGATTTTTCGTACGCCTGGAGTTCGCTCTTTTTGTTTGTAAGTAATAAGTGAGAGTTACCATTTTGCTCATATTACTTTTAATAGTTTCATCGGTTATAGTGACATTTATCCTGTTCACTACTTAAAATGGAATATATTTTCACCTATATTAGAAACGCACAAACAGTAGATATACTGTTCTCTAATGAGATTAAAAAAATATTTCATAATCCATGAAGCTGTTTCCCTAAGGTGAAGTAATACAGATATGTTCACAGTACTTGATAATTTTCATATTGCTGATGATTTGCTCACCGTATGCTCGGAAGCCGAACTCAAATTCTGTTTGCCCAGTTATCAAGGGGACCTTCTGAAATTTTTGTCTTAGTATAGACTTCATAGGATGCTCCTTCAGATATCTTTGCTGTCCGAAATCTTCTTCAATAACAGGAGACCAAATAAAAATTGGATCATTTCCAAATTCCTATAAATCGAAAATTAAATTATATACCACATATTCCACATTTTGAGTCTTCCATTATACTTGAAAGCGTTGAAAATTCCTTAAAAATGTATGTTTTAAAAAATACAAACCTGATTTCGTGTTGGATATACGATTAAAACCAATTTAACTTATATAGGGTGTTGTGTTTCCATCACTGACCAAATTGTTACCTTTTTTATATATTCTGTCACAGGAGCATAAAGTGCCATAAACATTAACTATCGAGGAATAAAGTTTCCGGCAGGTCATTCACAAATCTGATGCTCCCCAAAGCAATGGCTCTTTCAACAGGCTCTTTCGAGATGCTGTAACTTCGATCTGGTGAGGATGCGTCCATTCTGGCCTCCAGTATTTGCTACACAATGATGATTTTTGGTTTCCTTTTGCAAGATAGCTCTATCCAAATTGTACAATGGTAATAGGAACAAATTAGATTCACTTTTCTTTGATGTTCCAGACTGAAGGTTAAGGAGAGGCTCCATACCTTTGGAAATGATACAGACAAGAGCCTCATAGTTGCTGGGTATGCTTTTTTATTTTGGATGGGATGATGGCGACCGATCTTCCATCCAGTAAGAGAAAGGTCTCGCTGGTATAAAACACCAAAAGGACTGCAGAGGACAGTAACCTCGGTGGCAAGACACTTGAAGACCAGTTTACTAGGTCTAGGTACCAGGTTTCGGTCTAGACTAGTAGCTTCTCTAGAAATGAATTTCCTAAGGATCCATTTATGGACAAGGAGTTAGAGCCTAACTTCTTAAGTTTTCAGCTCACGCTGATAGTAGTACATTGAGTCGTTTCGTGGGAGTCCATCGTAGAATTAGTAGAAAATGTCTATCCGAAGGTGCTTTTTTGGGGTGGAGGCGATGTTTCCATCGTCAATCGTCACTGTTAGCATAGACGGATAACAAAGGTTCTCACTGTCAGCATTGACCACAGAGCGGAATGATTTGAGCGAGTTAGATCATGAGAGGAGTTATGTGTGTTATTATATTTCCTGGTTGTGGTTCTTATTGCTGTTACTGATGACACGTTTACCGTAGCTTCAAGCATCGATAAAGCAGTGATTTTTGGTATTTGAATTTATCTTACACTGTTGGTTTTTCAGTGACATAACCTGCAGTTAAAATGTACTCAGAGGGTCTTATTGATGAAGGTGGTGATTTACAATAAAGTTATTATTACTAGGTTTATAGTTCCTTCGCCACCTATCTGTAAGTTCATATATTAAACGATAATACTGTTAGGATGTGTGAACTATCTGAAGAAGCTGAAATTTGTTATTATTACCATATAGTCTAGCGAAAGAGATAAATATAATGTAAAGACATCCTTACGGCAAAGTGTAGTAGCGAGTTTCCTAGTTTCTGATATGGCACGGATTTCAAACAAGTTATCATTTCCGAAATGGTTTCATTTGGACAACCTACTATCCCCGCTTGCTTCTTGGCAAGATAGAGTTGATTCCGTTCAGCGGGGTATGGTCCAAGTGGAGTGCCACTCATCGCCACTGCTTTGTGAAATAGGCCTGGAAAAATGCATGTTAGTGCATTTGCAGACTATTGAAACAAAAAGATACTTTTGATCTGTTCATCATTGAAATATTTAAACGCAATATAACTTACCTTTTGCCATTGGTGATATCATGTGTAAAATTACGGAAAAACCACCAGCGCTGTATCCTTGGATAGTAACTGAATCTGGATCTCCACCAAAACTGGCAATGTTGGTTTTGATCCATCTCAAAGCTTCAACCTGGTCTTTCAAACCATTATTTCCAGGTGCTTCTTTTGTACCAGTGCTTAGAAAACCTCAAACAATAGAAAATGTCATCCCACTTACGGTAAACAGTTACTGAGAATTGAAATGATTGAAACATGACTTACTAACAATTCATCTACTCCTGCAGTCTCTGTCAAAGTACGTATAAGTATTGATGGAAGCGAAGTTGATTAAATAGCAATTACGAATTCGTAGAAGACTGCTAACGTGCCCAATATCCGAGAGGATTACTAAGATTTCAACTGCCTGGTAGCCTTTCTCAAAGAAGTTTAGTAATCCTACGAGATTTTAATTGATTCCCAGGACAAGTGACATGATTAAAAGAGAAAAAGCGGGTTAGTTTGAGAAGGATGGACTGTGCACCAAAATATGCTAAAAATTCATATTTCACCAGCTTACATTGTTTTATATTGTGCCAAGAACAGATATTTATATACTTAAATAATATCTATTCACTCGCGAAATTGTCGCTGAAGTATTAGAGGTCAGGCTTTGGTCTCCAGTAGAAGCAGAGAACTTACTGCATCAATTTGATAGTTCGACATTCGCGGATTGACGTTTTCGTAACATTTTATGGTGATCGCGTAAAGTTTATAGCACGGAAAGTCAATATACGTATAGTCAGCAATAGCATACCCTTATATAAAAAAGAAGCCAGTTATCTAATACTTACCTAATGTCGCAAGTCTGTAATTTATTGTAACAAGCACGATGTCCTGGTCAAGATAATAGTCAGGTCCAGCCAAGATGCTGGCTGAACCTAAACTGTAGTAACCACCTGGGTGTATGAACACAATAACAGGTCTTTTTGGATTGGAATTTGGTTCCGGTAACTGGAACAGGACAATAGACATTAACATGATTTCCACAACTTTGGCGAGATACAATTATGATATGTTGGCTAATATGACTCAACAATAAGTGGTATGAATAAATTTAAAAGTTTCCTGGGCCTCGGCTATAGAATCTTCTATCAAAATTAAATTATTTGTGTACCATTAATTGTAAGAAGAAAAATAACAATGATAATATCGAAAGGCCAAAAGAAAAGTTCACATTACTTCTTCAAGGCATCAAGTGAAACCATCCAAGATTATTGAACTTTACGGGCTGAATTTTACTTTTCACATCATAGGAGGGGTGTCTATTTGTTCATATGTCATTCCTATCTGTCTGTCCTGTAATTCTTGGCACCTATATAACTCGGAAGGTACCGTTCAGATTTCGACAATATACACTGTGTTCTTATGACTAGAATAGAAAAGCTTCATAACATTTAAGCTCGGTGAGACGGCCGCGGAGTTGTCAAGAAGAAATAAATTAAAACTAAAAAAGCTTTATTAAAATGTAGCTCTTCTTTAAATGCCCTAAAAATAATAAAATAAACTTTTCCTTTAAAACTTTTACCATAAACTTATAAAGTCATTACACAATTTATATGATATAAAAGCTTGTCGCCATATTAGATTGAGAGTGACGCCACCTATTTTTTTTTATTTTTCTCAGCAAGCTTTGTCATTTGGTACCCATATCGTAAGAGTGCATTGAAAATAACTAGTACTCCATCTTGGGTGTTCCGTTAAGTTGGATTAAGAATGACGTCACATCTAACCATGCATTGTCATCCAAACTAAACGTGTATACAACATATCAGTTTACTTGGTTGAAAATTGAGTTGGAAGATTAAACCGCAAAAATAAAGTTCCATACATACATATATACCTACACACATACATACATTGCAAGTTAAATAAAAGCTTGCAAAAACTAAATAACTTAGTATCTGGTAATTGACGCGGTATCTGATCATTCTCTCTTCGCTCTTGAATTTCATTGTGTATTCATAGGTATACGGTTTTAACAAATGGCCAGGAGATTATCAAAGACAATTTTCAGGAATTACCACACATGAACCGAAAGAATGTTTATACATATAACCTGGGCCGTGAGCCATAGACACAGTGCAATTTTATGATACAAGGGCACACAGGCATCAGTTAAGTTCTCTGAATCTAAGTCAAAGACTATGTATGCAACACATGAGAATTGAATTCGTATTGGGTCACTTTATATAAATTTTTCCACTAGGAAAATGAGACTCGTACAAACCTTTGTAGAGTAAACATTCAAAATCAAACAGTCTTCTGATTGTTTATACTCAGTCGGTTGGGGACATAAGGGACCATCTTCTGTCGCGTCATAGATTCCTTTCCATGGACTTACAGGCCTTGGGGGCTAAACATATAAGAGATACATTAGAATACAAAGAAAACTTATTTTTTGTTCACAAGAACATCCATTCGAGCAGAAGGTATGAAAAAATTATTATGCGGGTAATAATATTGGTATCAAATAAGCTCAAAATTATTTTCTTTCAGAAAAACAAGCAAAGTTCACACTAGAATGTAAAAAACCAGAATAAGTTTATTTCACACCAGAGATTGAACCCAGTTCTATTATCGCTTCCTGCTTAGCTGACGATTCGAGATTTTAATCAATCAACGTACTAAACAGAATGTGGTACGATTATCCCTTGTATTGACAGTGCAATTCAAATAGTTCTTTGAAGAGCATACATAGATTGGCTTTTCTTTCACAACAGTTGCTAGCTTCTGGTTTCATTTGCCCCCGTATACGAGTTTCGTAAGTGAGATGTTGAATGAACAAGACTATATTTATTACCTGGAATCTCAGTTCCCCAACAGGTGCTTTTGCATATTTAATTCCCCGAAACGAGTATATAGTTCTGCCTAGCCTCGAGGTTGTGATGGTACCATTCATTCTTCCAAGGGGTGTGGTGATAATAGCACAATTGCCATAGTTCAAAATAAATGCTATCAATACTAACTGCATTACAGGTGATCCATGAGTAGTCATTTTCCAAATCTCTGGAAGACAAGAAGACAACGGTATTCAATGTTTATTTCCAGAACATAATATAAAATAGACATTAGAGCAACTTAGTTACAAAGTAACATAAATATGAATAAAGGTTTCTGTTATACTCATCTCGGTTTTGACAAAACGAATAGCTATAAATCATCGAGTACATCAAATTCATGCATAAGTGGATATAATCGTTAGATCGCATAACAATTAAAATTCTAATGGTCTATATTCATACATATATTGCTCAGGTACAAAAACGAATGCATAAGCAGATGCTCTGAGGTGTGTATAGTAGAAATAGTAGTGAATAACTGTAAACTTATAAATACGAGTATGGCGTGAACATGTTTGGCACAGAGGAAGTTCTCCGACATTCTATGCATGAGCTTTCCCTCCTAGATAATCACACAATGCTGAATAGATGAAAAAGTTTCATTAGAATCTGGAGGAGAATTTTGTAAAAGGCTATTTGTTATGAATATTTTTGGAATACGATTTAAAAATACCTCAAAAGTAGGTAGCGGTCTCAGGAAAGTTGTCACAGTTGCCCTGTCTTGTCACCTATAAGCTAACTTTAAAAATCTGCACAAATTTGTCAACCATTATAAGAGTCTTAATTTGTATTATTCCGCTTTATGAATTATTTGCATACTTATTTGATAGATTTGATTGATATGGTTTTCAGATTCCGAGTTTCTCCCTAAACCGTAAGAATCTCTGCAATTTTATTTCCACTTCATAATCCGCTAATTCGCACAACTAGTTTAATCAGTCGTTTTTAAGAAAAGTTTGATTTCGGACTTCCATTGTCTATAAAATTTTGAGTATCACAGTGATACTCAAAATTTTATAGACAATGGAAGTCCGAAATCAAACTTTTCATAAATCCACCTTGTCTACAAGTTTCAAACAACAGTCGTTTTTAATGTTATTGAGTTTTACCGTGGACAAATCTGCAAGGTAACACAAAATAAAAGGTGCAGGTCTTATGTATATATTTTTATGAAACACAACTAATTGTATATGCTCAGGGAATATAAATCCCCCCAAAGCTCTTTGTACATCCGTTCCTGCATCACCATTTTTTCTTAGTTATCCAAATACTTTTGGGTATTCAGGTTAAACCTATCTCACTTCACACTTCCTATTATTGGGTTGGATGTTGATGTTGAATTCCTGTAAAAACATCGTTTTAATTGGTTACGCGTTAATTTTGGGAAACTACTGTAAATATTCAACAAAAAAATATATATAAGTTTTGCGTCTATAGGTGGAGGACTTTACCTCCTAGCTTTTCGTACCCTGTTTTTTTTTGTGACCATTCTACCATCATAATTTGAAAAACTCCTTGAGAATAAATATTTATAGTTTGAGCATTGTCAACATGTTTACAAAAAATGTTCATGTCAAATGCTTTTCGATCTATGGAAGATGGTATTTATGTATGAGATAATATAGTTCAGAAAGGAATTTTCCTGAATATAATCTTAGATATGTTATTTAGTGTGCAATATAATTTCACTGTTGAGTAGTTCCGAAATATATATGTTATTTATAGAATCAGTAGTTAGTTATCTAATTATATAAAAATAGTGAATTATAACCCCATGAAATGTCACGATTCTATCACTGAATGTAGAAGCATACTGAAAGTCAGGCAAGTGAGGTGGCTGTCTCAGGCGCCCCATCAGGGGGTGCCGAAATGAGGAGAAGAAGGCGCCAAAATGGGAGGAGAAAAAATGCACGGTAGAAATGTAAGTATATGGGGCATGGTGTAAAGTGCTCTAGGAAATGACTGTTTCTTTTCATCTTAAATATTTTTTTTTATGAAGAAGGTACAATTCTTCGAGTACCATGAATCGTTATGTACAGACGGGTACTTTACAGGTAACTCTCTACAGTTAGACCACTAGGCTGACGAATCTAGGCTAAAGACAAATCATGCATGTTTACAGCAGGTCTGGTGCATAGTGGAGAGCATGCACTTAACTTTTTAGAATAGCGGAAGAGGATTTTATTTTTGCTTTTTAGGTTTGGACCTAATTTTTGCTCTTTAAGTTTGTCTTACGGGGAAGTTGAAATCAAATTGTTCAGGATACCGCACTAGCTGTGTGTAAAAACGTGTAGTCTATGGAGCTCGTCGTGCAATTCCTTACCTCCGATGGACTTTAGGGCGCCAAATTGATTTTTTGCCTTATCTTGGACATTCATTGATACCAGAGCAGTAGACGCATACCAATGGCCATTCTAACTGAGAATTTCATCCCATAATAGTTGCATTTTAGATTTAAGTCAGTGGAGTTCAACGGAAAACTGGGCGACCTACTACTTTGATCAGAAATTTTGCCGGCAACTTTTCGTTTATACTAGTAAGACAATTAAACGTTGTCCGATTCAACCCGAAGGCTACTAATTAGTAGAAAAATCACAAATGAAAAAATTCCAAGTGATTTGTTTTGGTACTATACATTCTAACGAAAACCTAATGAAAAACTCACCTTATCCGGAGCTTCTCTGTTACTCTTACTCACTGGCTTATCATTCAAGTAAGATTTTCTTATAGCTCTACCTACTTTCAGAGATTGATTATTTCCCCTTTCGGAGATTAATGCAATCGGTGCTATTCTATCCCAATGTTTGTTCATTTCCTTAGTCAGAGTTTCATTGTTGATGACAGCCGGTGGAATGAAATGAAGCATTAAATAAAATGAGTCTGAGGCACAAATAAGAAATCTGCGAATTCTGGAAGTAATTCGAAAAGTTTTGATTTAACAAGCGCAGTGTGCTTTATATGGGCGAACTTTGGCTGTCGGGAGGTGTTCATGGTACTTGTTGCTTTAGACACAGTGGCGTGCGGAGATCAGGTTTAACATAAAATATTTCAAACCATGCATTCTGTAGAAGCAAAAATCAACTAAGCCTCAGCAAAAATTCCTCTCATCACTTTCATTAGGGATGGTTGAAAGATAAGGTAAAGGTTTCGCCTCTAAGTCCTGTATGCGTTACAAACAAGTCTCGTTCAAAGGCGAGGTGATCTAGTTATCAGGAATATGACTCGAAGGCATACAGGAAAGCTTCGCTCTGTCAATCTGCAGGCAGGAATATCTTCTACATTAATTTTGGCACATTCAGCAGTAGATAGAGCGAAATATATAACATATAAGTATATGGTCATGATCAAAGTTGATAGTCACGCAACTTTGAATACAGTGGAATCATGAGTCGCAAAATTGTTGCATTTATCTTATAGCAATAAATATTGCATTACTTTCAAAGACGCTATCAAGTTACTGGATGTTTCACGGAGCTTGTCTGACTAAATGCTTCTATTCGCCATTAGCAGGTAAAGGTGTGGGAGTCAATGATTTGAGGTGCTGTCATACTTACCTCAAACTCAATGAATTCAGCGTAACTTATCTTTCCGAACGCGTAAACAGTTTTTCCGACCCTTGAGGTCCACAATGACCCCTTGATGTTTCCTGATGGTGTATTGAGCAGTGGGTCTTCAGCATATACCCAATTATAGTGAAAAAGTAAGAGAATGAGCGGCAATTTTGGAGAGAAACAGCATGAAACAAACATGTAATATGGCAGCTATCGTATAGCATATTATTGTTACTTACTGCACAAATTTATTATTAACAAGATAGAGTGAAATAGGTTTCCTCGATGCCTTCTACACATCATTGCAATTCCAATTCGAGAATAATCACACACTGAAATACTGTCCACCAAAATGATTTGAGATACGTACAAATATAAATTGCGGCGCAATATTTTTCTTCATCTCATCAATATATAAATCATAAGATATATATGTATATGCATATAGAGATTATTCCTATTAAAAACGTAATAAATTCATATGATGCATCCTTTATTTTTCATTGTTGTTTAATTATAGACCATAGATAAAGTTTCAGTATTGTGCAATAGACATTAACAAATATTGAGTTAATATAAGCTTAGCGTCTGTTGACAGTATGTGTTTGAAACCATACAAAGCTTTCGATGTACTATATAAATGCTGCATATACTTGGATAATATAAGACTAAAATGCCATATTGATATCCAATAATTGGTATTACATAATAAGTAATACCTATAAACCACTTCCTTAGTGGTTTATCGCTGTCAAGAATTGAATGCGTTATGCTTATTATAGGTAGGAATAGGCGAATGGAAAGGATATATAATAATCGAATCAAAGATGGTTTGACCTAAGTTTTTCAAACCAATTTAGAAATTATTTGTTAATATGTTATCTTTTTCAAGAAATTAAATGGCTGAAGGTCGACCTAGATCGGGATCTGAGACTAACAGATTTTGTTTATTTTGATCAATGCAGAGCCTCCTAGAAAATATAGTATATGCTCCTTTCTTGCCTCTTTTGCATGTCTACTGTAATCCTATGCTAAGTGCAAAAATATCTATTCAGTGAGAATGGAACAAGGAAAATACAGAAGGAATATACCTTACTCATCTTAATACTTGCACTGGCCGTAATAAAAACGATATGTGATTGAGTGTATGCTCTCCACTATGCATCAGACCTGCTGACCTGCTATAGACATGCATTTGTCGTCAGTATAGCCTGGCGGTCTAGCTTTAGAGAGCAATCTGATGGTATATACGTACCCAGTCAAGGGTATGATAGCAACCTCATCTCATCTCTATAGAAGGCGACACTTGGAGCTGAGAATATTATTAACGTTTCTTCTGCTAAGTATAATCAGACAGGCAATGTCTGTTTGTTTCCAGAGCTGCTTACGACATATATGCGATAGACTTGCAACTAAGTCCAATTTTTCTATTTCAGAGAGATTCCAAAAGATTGAAAAAAACTGTAATTCAAAAAAATATTCTGGGAGAATAACTAGACCTTACCACCTTTGACTTAATCTGTAAAAGGGTTCAATGTTGTATTGAGCCATCAGCTTGACAGCTTTCAATTCACTTTACAAAGCTTTCAATTTACTATACAAATGCTGCATGTGCTTGGATAATATGAGACCGAAATGCCATATTGGTATCCAGGATCAATAATAAATTATCGGTTCATCAATCTTGACTGTGCTATTCAAAACATTTCAAATTTGCTTAATCCTAATGACCCATATATTGCATTGTATGCAAGCACATTATTTTTAGCTTGGTGGTATTAAGTTTCAGGCATTTTTCATATTAACCTAATAAACAGCTGTAACTTTGAACATATAATAATCGACTAGGTAATGTAAACACCTACCTTATCGTATTCGACAGCTTTGTACGTATCTAAAAGATCAGCGCCGACTGAACTGATAGGTATTCCACGATACATTAAATACTCAGCGCAACTGCAGATTATTTTTTTAAGCCACAGTAAAGGTATTTTATTCGAAGAATTGATGGCAATTTGCTCAATTCATACAATGTATAGGTTCGCGAGGACTGAGAATAGAGGTGATCCCATAGGCAGTCCTTATTCCTGGCGGTGAAGTCCATGAGGATATCATCCTCGGTTAGAAGGACATCGGGAGTATTTTGGAATGAATCCCTAGTCTAATAGTAATTTGCGATCATATTGTTGATCATAATAAATTAATTCTTAAAATTCTCAATCAGCGCAGCTGGATGATCTGTAATAGTTACAAAAAACTTCCACATGTTTTACAGCCTTGTAATTTTTAACATATTCATCTATATTTGCAAACGTTTCTGGTTTTTCTTTTTTTAATTTTGTCCTCCACAGCTCCTAGTTCCTACAAAGATCATTAACTTTATTACTCGTATCGAACATATGTCTAATTTTCCCTGGAGCTGGAGATTCAAAGCATTTCATTTTTCGAATATATCTCGGTTATATCCCATACCTATCTTATAATTTTTAATATATGTTAGACCAGTGGATTTGATTATGAATTTCATGAATCCCAGAGAGATTATCTAATGCATAATGCATATTCTGGTTATCTACAGCGTCATTACCCCTAAAAGTAGCCTCTTCGGAAAACATAATGTTGCATTAAATTTGGATTCATCTTTATTTTGAGTATTCAACTACTGGAAAAATGCGACGCATCTATCTAAGGATGGTTTTTATATTTTGTACTGGTCCAATTAATTATTATGATGTCTCACATGATAGTGGTAACTGAAGACTACTTATTTGTTGGTTTGCTTGACTGTGGAGCAAAATGTCAAGTTCTTCTTCTGGCGCCATTATTGCTGAGCACTCTGCGTTTTGTATAGTCAACACTATATTGATAGTGTCATGCATCTTTATGATCAATGGTTTTTCATGTTTAACACGATTATTAGCAAGAAATGCTATTAAAATACTAAATAAAGGAAGTAGCATCTATTTTTCATAAATTGAATATAAATAATAGGTAGGATGGATGCTCGAATTCTCTGTCCAAATTAGGAAAATTGAAATAGATTGCCATTGAGCGCACACGTTATGTGCCTTCCTTGAGACTAAATTTCTGGGACTAACTATATTTTTTAAATTATTCATAATTTTTTGGTTTCAATTCATTGATGATAAATTTCACAGTTATATATTTAAAAAATGACGTTCTTTTATATGCTGGAATCAAAAATATGGATTGCTATTTTAAAAAAATTGAGTCATATCAAAATATTTAACCTGCGTGAGCGATTTTCTCTTGTCTGCTTTGTCGTCCACACTGTAATCTTCAGCATAAAGTATAAAACGTGATTTTAATAACACCATAATTGTTACTAATCTGAACGTTAGAGCTAAAGCAAATTGTTCAGTATTATAATGAAACAAAAGGTATAATATAATGTATATAGCGAGTCTGCCGACCAGAATTGCAGATACGCTGAGGAAAATGGTGCCTCAGGCGCAATTTTCTTTTTCCGCTGGCTGACCCGTACAGATCGCTCTCAGTTAGACATTTAGTGGCCAATTACTTTTACTTATTATCTTCAATCCAACTTTCTCGTGATATAACCAACAGTGCAGTATAGCTGTGAACTTTTCAGATTTTTTCATATTTCCTGAACTGAATTCCAAAAGATTAACAGCCATTCCCAGACTCCAATCGAAATCTTTATCCCCAGAGTGATACCAGTGGGTGCAAATACAGCGTTGACCTATATGAAACTTTTTTGAATAATGTGGATTAAATATACTATACGAGTAACATATTTATTTAGAATTAACATTAGAAAACTCATAAAAGCATTTTAGTGAATATATTGGCTTAACGGGTACAGTTTCTCCCATTCTTTATAACGGCTTTCGTATAAATTTCTTTTCTCTCTAAGGCTGCTGCCTATATCCAAGTAATTGTTTTTCTTGATGTTGTAAGGCTCCCAGTGTACACCTTTGAAGTTGGGAGTGTTGCTTGGTATGGGATTTCTGTAAAATAAAATATGGAAAATGTTAGTCAGTTCTCATCATAGGTAAGGCTGGTAAGGTATATTCTGAAGTACATCATAAAAAATAATACACTAAGTAGTAGCCCTGATTTATGTAATCTATGAAATAGTCGTTTCTCTGCAAGCAATCTTCTTACGAACTTCATCGATGTATTGGTGGAAATAAATATCCTGCTCACTGGTATGGCATTCGAGTATTTTCCATCCAAAAGTGGGGAGCTTTTACATGGGCTCTGGTGCAAAAATTCAACAACGAGCACAAAATATAGATTTTCTGATGAAAAGTCAAGATCAGTTATTGCAAATTTTAGAGACCTTATTGATACGACAAGAAAGAAGGTACTGAATAACTGGTACAGATAGTATCAATTCTGAGGCTTTCGTAGTCTATCAGTGTATAAGAATTTGCTGAACAATCACATAAATTGGTGCAGGCATTCTAGAGCGCTATTTTGTCAGAATAAATTTCAAGAATAGGCTTAGCTAGATTTTGTCAAAATCTGTTCGGTGTATCGCAGCGTATATCGCGTAAAATAACCAAAAATTTCTGAAGCAATGGTAACTAATTTTTTTATAACTGAAAAACTAAAACTAGTGAAAAAAAGATGACCCCAAAAATGCCCAGCAAAAAAAGATGTATAATACGAGGTCTCAAACATCGAAACCAGCCCAATGGTTCAATCATTTCGGTGAAAATCTATAACTTTTGATCAGGTCAACTTTTAGTTGGGGCAACCTACAAGAAGCTGCAAGATAAAATAGTTTAGTATTAGAATCCACGCGTGTTCCTCTTACCACTGCTTCTACAACTGTCCAGGTCTGGCAGTGGATACTGCAGTGACGTGCAATATCCGGTAATTCGTAAGGAAAGAGACAGACTACGGAAAAAAAACATTTCAAAATAATTTAACTGTATTTCAATTAGAAGGTTTTTGAGATTACACTTAAGTCAGCAGTCATTATGTACACAGCAAAATATCTACCAGGTAACAATTTATAAGTAAAATGAAGCTACAAATAAGTACAGCTGAATTCAGTACCCCGCCCCTTGAAGAAATTTTCAAGTTTGGTGGTGACATGCTAAACCCCAGCTCCTCGACTGCTTCCCTTCGATTCATTAAAAAAAATCGCACATCAAATATCCTATAAGATGCTTTTGATTTTATTTAAGTTTTATAAAATGATTTAATCATTTCATGATCATTTTTTCAAGGAAAGTGATTCCAAGACTAGTGACTGCAAAAACTGAATATTATTAATTGTTTGCCCCAATCAGCTTTACGAAAAATTGCTATCTATTTTGTCCGATATCTTTAACATCGATAAATATTTTTTTTATAAATTACCTCTCGCAAAACTCCTCTGCATCAGCTCATTCTAAAGCGCTGAAGTTCTCCATGAGAATGACTTGTTGGAAAAGGTTCGGTCGAGTCTTAGTGTTATAATTGGAGACAGATCAGTCGAACATTTACCATGGTAGAATATATAGAATAGGGACAGACCAACCACTTTTCCGATTCATAATCAGCGACTTCAAAAACTCGATGATACAAAATTGTGTTCAAATCCGTTGAGTTTTTTCGATAGTAATCCGCCATTTTCCCATTCAAAAAAAGAAATATAAAAGCGGCAGCATGGAGTACAACTACCGCTGGCGTAAATTTTAATGCGACGCTACCCTTTACGATGGAATACAGCAATCACAACCGTGGTTGGGCACGTAGCGTGCGGCCGAATGGTAGTGACTATGCCAAATATTATAATCTCACACTTAGGGTGAGAAAGGCTAAAGGAGCCATTCTATCAACCTTCTGACAAGGGCTCTTGAAAATTCCCCTGTCGAAAAGACTCTTATCAAGAAGTACTAGAAGTAATAAAAAGGCAAGATAGAGAGGAAAACATCTAGAACTGTACATAAGCCAAAGTAAAACAAAATTCATGGAATGGTCAGATAATGGATGACAGGTAGGGGAAAAGATAAAAATAGAATTAGAGGGAGGAAGCACAGCAAAAGGTAGAAAGATTTGTATACCTGGGACAAACAAACCAAATACCACAAAAGAGATCCTATTAAGATTAATGACAGGGAACCGCTGTGCTTATAATCTCAAAAGTTTTTAAAAAGTAAGGAAATTTCTTAACGTGCAAAAATCCGGATCTATAGAAAAGTGATATTTCCAGTAATAACATATGCGAGTGAAGTATGAATGCTTAACAAAAAGGAACAAAACATGTTTAAAGTCTGGGAAAGAAAGATATTAAGGAACATTTTTGGTGGGAAATTACTGAATAATACATGGACAAGTAAATCAATCAGTGAAATGAAATATCTATATGAACCTTCAAGTATAACATGAGTAGCGAAAGCTCAAAGACTAAGGTGATTAGGACACAGCAATAATGTCAGATACGCGAATACCAAAGAATATACGATAGTCACGAAGAAAAGGAGAGGAAGACCAAAAAGCAGATGGAAACTGTAAGTAGTAGAAGATCTGAAGACAGAAGGAATAGAGAAGTGGAACCAGCAAGCGACCAACAAGAAAAAATGGAGAAAAATAACCTACCAAGCCATGGGCCTACTGGGCCTCTAATGCTGGAATTGGAATGTGATACTCTGTTAGATGTTCGATTTCATTATTGAAATTTACTTCACCTAATATTTCAACTAATTCCCTGATTTAGATTGGAAACGTCTTTAACCCCATGTCACTCAAAAAAAGTTTTGTATTATAGTCTCATGTCGTTGTATTTCATCTGTAGAGAATATAAATGCCGAAAATTACGTACCCATATTTGGCAAAATTAGCATAAAGAGCAGTTAATTGTGATACCATCTCAGCCTCTGGTGGCGGCTCTTCGCCAACTAGCGGTTTAACGTAAAAAAGGTATATCAAGTCATCATGGTGAACAGCTCCTGAAATGGAATGGTTAGATTAAGAATCAATAACGAAGTTATGCAAAACTTTAATCACAATAATTTATATCAGGAAATAGTTTTAGAAATATACTTGTAACTGGATTATGGAATACAGTAAACCAAGATCCTTTTTTTCCTAACTGAAAGTAATTTCAAAGAAGTATAGCGTCGCTTTAAAAAAAATACACGTACGTCTTAAGTGATAGGAACAACTTGATTAATCTTATAATAGTACCGGTCGTACTTTGAAAATGCGTGTAGTGTATTTTAAGGAATCTATCGGTACGTCAATATTTTTTCCATTGTGAAAGTGTAGTAGCTCAAAATATATAAAGCCGATGCTTATTTATTTGGTTAAAAGCCAACCGTATTATAAACGATGGATTTTTTATGTTATGAGTGACTGCAATACTACGGATCACATAAAAGGTATTGACGAGGTATAACGCCTTGCATTTTGTGAATGAAGCATTTCCAGATCTATTTTTAGTAGAAACAAATGTAAAAATTCATGTTAGGGAATAGTAACCTGCTGAACGACAATTAGGTATACTGTAATTATAGAAACATTAGATTGATGCCACGACAACAAGTATATCAAAAAATCTACCCAGCTCCTATCTAAGTTATCAAATATATTGTTTATTCTACAGGAAAACATAATAGTCACCTATTGTCTCATTACTATTGGGTAGTTGAAAGTGACTGTACATTCCCTTGAAACTGAACTTGTAATAATAAACAGGCTTATCACTCTTCTGGGATATTAACTTTGCAGCTCTGTTCACTCCGAAGCCTATGACCGAGTCGGCATATATCTGAAATAAAATATGCGTCCAACAGTTTAGGGTCAATGTCTGCAGAGGATTACCTGTTTAATACATAATCACTTTGGCTTACTATAAAATAAGAATTGAAAACATGAAGTTCAAGTTGAAAATAGAATATCATCAAAATTACAATATACTGTGCAGTTTTATGAAAAACCAGAAAGGTAAGGCTTGTACTACATCAAAAAAATATGTTGTTAAAATGAATTGCAATTAGAGGCCAATTCCTCGAAAAGAAAAAATACCTCAAACTATCGAAAAAGGATCAAACTTACATTTGATAGATTTTCAAGCTTAGACCACGATATTGCTTCGTTGTTGAAATAAAATTTCTTTAGAGCTCTACTAATCAGTTTATTATGCTCCGTATTTCTTCCCAATGTGAACGCTATTGGGGCTACACTTTCGAAGTTGTTGTTTAACCTCTCCAACAGAGTAGAATTGTTCAATACATCTGAAAGTAAGGTACACCATCACAAATGCCACTAGTATGTTAGAGAACAGGTGTTTACTGATCTGATACAAATATAATTTATATCTTAGTTCAATTCAGTATTTGTACTGTAACTTCAAATATTAACTTTTGTAAGATTTAGAAACTATTGCATTCTGCTTTCGCCATTTCCGTTAGTAATAATACGTTACAGTTACTTGAGTTAATTTCTGTATCAGCATCTGTTTGTAAGTCTGTCAGGTCTGGCAACCCAAAAATCAAGGCAACGTCAAGGATAGGAGGTAAAAGAAAGAAATGAACCGACCGGAGAAGCATGACAAGCAGATAGGCACTATTGAAGAACTTCGACTGATTTAGTTGGGTTCTGAAAAGTTTAATACTGGCTTATGTTTTATTATAATATGAGCTTAATCGGTTATGGTGATATTCAACCTATTCGCTACTTGTTATGTATACATGTACTCGCTGGTGAATGGAAATCATACACAATATTCTAAAAGGACATACATTTTCAGAATTGAGTTGTTTCAGTTAAGAATAAAAAATTGTCTATGGTGTGATTTATGTATTCCCGAATAACTACTCACTGTATGCTTTGTATCCAAACTCAAATTCTGTTTGCCCAGTTATCAAAGGAACCTTCTGAAATCTTCCATTGAGTATGGACTTCATGGGATGTTCCGTTAAATATCTTTGCTGTCCGAAGTCCTCTTCAATAACAGGGTACCATATTAAAATTGGATCAGTGCCAAAGTCCTTCAAAATTAAAATTAAATTGTACATTATATTCATTTCATATCTATTGAGTGCTACATTATACTCAAAATGATTGAGGGTTCTTGCCAATCTTGTAAAGTGAGATAGGATAGGGGTTATTCGTTTTGTGGTTATCCCATGAGGTAACATTATGATCTAATTGACAAGAATATTTACAAATAAAATCGAGAATAATTTTGAGCAAGCTATGCATGAGTGATTGGATTTCATGTCAGGTGTATGTTTGAAAGGTATTCGAAGAAGTCAAACTGTAGTATCTTTTTTTTGTAGATAATCTCACAAATGCATAAGGCCAATCGCACACGAAAAGCACTTTAGAAGGATGATTGTCTAACCACATTAACCTTAAAGTAGGTTAAATTGTAAGTATATGAATAGCATCCAGACAGTTCCTTCAATGATGGTAAGTTTCTTCAAAAGATTTACCTTCGGAGGGGACCCAATCTAGGTGATGTGAGTTGGCGAAGATGAGCCCGTTAAAGTTTTATAGTTTTCGCGTGATATAATTTTTCGAATAAAGAGAGATGAGCCTACTTTAAGAATGTGCAGTTCCTTTATAATGTCGCCCATGTGCCCCAGTTCTTCGGAGTGTATCCCCAAGTATGCGTGTATTATCCCAAGGATGGTATATCATGGTTATGCCAGAACATACTATTCTTAATGTTAACCCTCAGAAGGTTGATGGAAAACAACCCTATATCCACGGTTGGTAGATAACCGTTCTATTTACCTTTCAGAATATCCGTCTGATACTTGCATACCTTGAACTGAACTCAATGTGTATATCCTCATTAAATAATTTCTAAATAGCTCATCTGTATAGAATGTTACTATCACAAATAAGGATCGGTCCCTGATAAAACTACAACCATCGGCATGGATTAACCAGATGCCCCTCATGCCACACCATACCTAAAAATTTCGATACATCGAATGTGACTAGTAGATACTTTTCATGAAGTAGAATTACTCTGATTCACATGTGGTTGTAGACTCCGATCTATGCTTGCGAAAACCATACTGTCGATCGATTTTGATATTGTTCTTTGACCAGGTACTTTAGAAGCTTCACGTTAACGACAGACTGCATAACCTTGGACACGATGGAGAGAAGAGTCAAAGATCTTTAGCTGCTGGGTATCTGTATTTTTCCCGTTATCGGGTTGCAATCGATTTTCCAACTTCTTGGAAGTTCTTTCTCTGATCCTAGGATCGGTTGCGAAAATCTGTCCTAAGTTATTCGCTTTTTCTCCAGGGGAAGGCGATGGATGCATCGTCTTTCTGCCGTGGTGATGTTCTATTCCTGAAGTTGTTCTTCATTCCAAATGTCGTTGACTTTTCAACATAACTTCTTAGAAAAATGGTATGATTTACATTAAGTTCATTATTAGCGGTAGTCATTTATCGGTCGGATTATATTAAACGAATCAATCGTCTGGATATATGTAGCAGCTTCTATTAATATTATTATTTTAATGTAATCTTTCGAAAGGGGCTATAATCGTTACAGGTATACTTACAAAAAATTCTGGTAGCGAGTTTCCAAGCTTCTGATATGGCACGGATTTCAAACATGTTATCATTTCCGAAATGGTATCATTGGGGCAACCTACTATCCCTGCTTGCTTTCTAGCAAGATAGAGTTGATTCCGTTCAGTTGGATATGGTCCAAGTGGACTGCCACTCATCGCTACAGCTTTATGAAATAACCCTGGAAACAAATCAATTTGGCTTTCTTCCACAGTTGAATATCCTGAACATTTTTTCGATTTGCCCTTCCCCCTGCGAGAAATGTAAAGAGAAAACGCACATAGAGACAAAGATTTCTATCCTGAAAGTCTTAAAACTTGCTCATCCCAATTGCATACGGAAAAACCTGAAGAGTGAAAAAACAACCAGTCTGCTACTAAACACTTTACCATGCATTATTTTTACATTTCCATCATGGCTTATTCACCTGCCTATTTTGGCGCCCTTGATAATATTTTGGCGCCCCCTGTTACGACGCCTAAGACTGAGGCCTCACTTGTCTCACCCTAGTTACGCTACTGGAATTGGTAACCACTGAAACCTCACAATGCAGTATAACTTACCTTTTGACATAGGTGATATCATGTGTAAAATTACAGAAAAACCACCAGCGCTGTATCCTTGGATAGTAACTGAATCTGGATCTCCACCAAAACTGGCGATGTTGTTTTTGATCCATCTCAAAGCTTCAACCTGGTCTTTCAAACCATTATTTCCTGGTGCTTCTTTTGTACCAGTGCTCAGAAAACCTCAAACAACATATCATTAGCTTTACAATTCCGATTTCGTTTGCTGATCACTGAAATCGCATGAGCTAATTATAAAATACTTTACTAACTGAATTGAATTACCCATCCAGCAGACTTTTCCAAAGTGGTTAGATAATCCTATGTGCTATTAATTAACAACCATAGTAAGTTAGATTAATCAAAGATAAAGCACACTTGAATTGAACTTTACTGCAATCAAGTTATTTTAATTGATAATTTGTTCTATCTGGACGCATTATGTATTGAATCGCACTCTTGGCAGCGATTCATCTTTAGCTGGCTTTTGCTGTTTGACACTCAGGTAACAGTGAACCAATTTTTAGAGTATTGGCATCCCTACCTTGACGCAGAAGGTCTTGAGCTATTCGTTTGGGCAAATATGCGGGTAAATATGTGCTTGCGCTTGTCCCAGATAAATTAAGATTATGACTACGGAATAGATGCATCTACTCACTGGTACACACACGACTCACTTCAAGTACCCTACGTACCGTACTAACCTGTCTTATACGGGCACCGAGCGGTAATGAAAGCCACATAATAATTAAAGTTAAGCTAATTTAAATTATCGCTAATAACACGTGGACAATACAGCTTAATAGAAGATGAATCAGATATAAACTACAGAATAGGTTTCAAAAGTTGTTTGCATAAGTGTAGTTTTATTACAACCACATTGAATTGTACAAAAATTGTAGCTCATATCCTTCGAATGTGTTACAGAAAATATAAGCTGGATCAGTTTGAAATTTTGTCTTTCAGGTATCTTTGTAAGTTCTCCCAATATTATAGTATAGCACCTCTGAGCTCTCTAAATAAATATTCCTATTCACAATAACAACCTACTACATACCCAATGTTGCAAGTCTGTAATGTATTGTAACAAGCACAACGTCCTGGTCAAGATAATTGCTAGGCCCAGCCCAGGCGCTAGTTGAACCTACACTGTAGTAACCACCAGCATGTATGTACACAATAACAGGTCTTTTTGGATTGCAATTAGATTCTGGTAACTAGAAACAAAGGAGAATAGACATACGACTTCGACTAATATTATTTTTTTCAAGATTGTATTATATATGATTTCGCTTACAGATAAAAGCTAATGTGACTCAAAAATTAGTTATAAGCCTTAAAACATCAACATCTTCAGGATCTCGCTTATATAAAAGATAAAATATATGTAATGTATGAAATTTCGATCCTGGAGCTAACGAAAATTATCTATAATCCATCATCTATCAAAATTATCATTTAAGTGTTCTCATCATCATCAAGGGTGGTGTACTTTTAAGACAAAAAATAAAAATGATATTACTACTTGACGAGACCGTTAATTGAAATCATATGAGATTATTGAATGATCTTTATTAATGTTTCGGCTGTCTCGGTAGCTTTTTAGTTCATGCGCCATCAGGAGGAGGAGGTACTGTAATCGCAAGGATAACGAATTCTGGATATTAAATTAAAAATATGTGAGCACAGTAATCCTCAGTACTTAGTATAGTAGCAAAGACGATTATTCACTATTTTGTTTGAAATAATTCGAACCATATATTTCTTTTCACGTCAGAGAAAAGTTGATTTCATTATCGCGGAGTAATTACTTTCAATCATGTTTTTAAATTACAACCACCAATACCAGCATTCCAACAGGATAATGATAACCAATAGTTACGTAAGCAGCCTACCAAAAATTTCATCAAGTTCAGTTTGACATAGTATTTCACATGCAGTGGTATCAGTTCATTACAGATCTTGAAAGCTTGGAACTGCTGATCAACTTGAAATAAATCTAATATTGACTATCATGGAAATTTTGCAAAACGGTGAAGTCTTACGTATTCTCTAAGGAATAAAAGACAATATATATTTTTAAATGGATATTGATTATGTGAGAAGAACCACATCATCCTATTTGTAATAATTTAATCGAAGTAAAAAGATATAATATATAAAAGTTTGAAAGTATATAACTGGAACATTGATTACGTGTCTGCATGATAACAGTGATTTGGTTCCAAATAATAATGAATAATTTAGACTCAGATACATAGTGCTGAATTTATATTGCCTATGCTAATTTCTAATTTGGAAACAAAAAACTATTTGTTCTAGAGACAGCTTGTTAATTTAAGTCATCAAAAGTTTGATTTCGGACTTCCATTGTCTATAAAATTTTGAGTATCACGACGTTTCGATTGATGTTGCTATCTTCAATCGTCTTCAGGTGAACTGTCAGTTCAATTTTATAGACAATGGAAGTCCGAAATCAAACTTTTGATAAATCCACCTTGTCTATAAGTTTCAAACAATTTAAATCATGTTACTGCTATTTCAACTAGGATACTTATTTGTCATTTTTTTTATCTAAAAAAGCCTCCGAGTCAGCCAAGGCGTTCGTAGGGTTCATTCAATAATACAATTATTCCGATTAACTAATGGCCATTCAAATTTTTTGAATCTAAATCGAAAGCTATGTGTGCAACACATTGGTAAAGAATCCGTATACTAATTCGATTGTGTGTCCGCTACATACTTCATACGAATTTGTGCAACCAGATAGTTGGAACCAGTACAGACCTTTGTAGTGTACACATTCAAAATCAGACAGTCCTCTGATTGCCTATACTCAGTCGGCTGTGGACACACGGGACCATCTTCTGTTGCATCATAGATCCCTTCCCATGGGCCTACAGGCTTTGGAGGCTGAAAATATAAGCGATAAACCAAAACGCACAGAAAATGTATCTGGTATTTATAAGGACCGTTATTTGAGCAGAAGATGTGAAAAACTTGTCCTATCTGAATCAATATTAATATACAAGAGGTTGCAATCCGCATTAGAATAAGAAAAATTTATTTAAAATTTTGCAAGACTGGGATCTGAACGTGGAACGATGACCATGTTTGCTCAGCTTACACTTTCTAGATTCCAGCCTAATCAACGCACAGAGCAGAAAAGAGTACAATCTTGACTTATAACTATACACCAGTTCAATTAGAGCAGACTGAAGATAGCACCACAGTCGGAGCACCGTTACGTTAAATAGATTAGGAAATGATTGATAGCCCAAGATAAATCTGATGAGAGCTTGATTTGATACTATTACCATTTGTTTTGTTGGAGAAACTGATCACTAGTTGCTCCAAATTCATCGAGTGGATGTATAGCTTAGGGGATGAGTGAATATGATTATATTTTTTACCTGAAATCTTAGTTCTCCAATGGGTGCTTCTGCATATTTGATTCCTCGGAAGGAGTATATAGTTCTGCCTAGCCTAGATGTTGTGATGGTACCGTCGATTCTTCCAAGTGGTGTAGTGACAATAGCACAATTCCCATAGTTCAAAATGAACGCTATCAATGCCAACTGTATTATAGGTGATCCAAGAGCAGTCATTCTTCAAATCTCTGGAAGGCAAAAACGAGAAGGAGCTCAATGCTTACCACCGAAAACTGGACACTGATTATCTGTTTAGAAGATATAATGTAAGCAACAATGTTTTTTGGAATAAAAATTGAAAGATTAAAATTCCCAAATATAAGTCAAGACGGCCTTCATCGGAGGACTGTCACATCTGACATGTTTTTTCACCTATACGCTAGGTTCCAAAATCCGCAATACTCATTCCGTTCAATTTGAAAAATATATTTGGACATTTTTTAAATTAACGTTTACATGATACATCTGCCTCATATGATTTTTGGATTTAATCCTCCTTTAGTAAGTTTAAGGTATTATTCTCTAAGTTTAGTCACACTTTATAATCTGCTCTCACAACAAGTTCAATCAGAGTTAAGGGATTAATTGTATTTTAACAGCTATAGGTTCGAAATGTGACACAATAAAATACAAGTGTAATTCAAATGCATATATTTATTATCACCAATCGCAACTATTTGTACATGCTCAAGGGATACAGGTCTTCCCAAAGCTTGACACGATCTTCGTACAATCGTTCCTTCATCTCTAATTTTTTTCCAATATCCAAATACTTTTGGGTGTCTAAATTGAACTTATCCCATTTTACATTTTCTAGTGTGGGATTGGATGTCGGTGTTGGATTCCTGAAAAAAACATGGTTTTACTTAGATATGTATTAATTCCTAGGAACTTAATCATATTCAATGTATTTCGGCTTTTTCAAGGATAACCGGACAATTTTTCTGTTTAGGTGTAAAATAGATATCCTGTTCATGGAAAAGTACGCACGGCGTAGAAAGGGCAGTTTCAGAAACATAAAACATTTTTTTTGAAGTGGACATTTTGAGAAATATAGTGTTTCTCGCTTTTCACATCTATTAGAGTTTATTAAATTGTGAAATGGTTTCCTTATGGAACCACTAGAGTAGCATGAGGATTATCAACTTTCACAGTATTTTGATATCAATTACACATCAAGCCTTTCCTCAAATACCTCTTTTGATATATTTATTCTGTTCTTTTTTCATCTTTGAGATTAAGTTATGTAATATCATCACAATGTGTCACAAACAAAACTAAAACTCGTTTTTTGGTAGCGCGTTTCTACATCTGTTCTATGGATGATAATAACAACACTCATTAACTTTAAGTCCTATTTGCAAATGCAAGGATAGAAGGGGCATTAAATTGCGTTTTAGCTTTCTTACCCTGTTTTCGCGAAGTTATAGTGTAATGTTGTTAGCTTCTCTATCATGTCTATTTCTGGTCTTGGCCAGGTTGTATTGAATTTCGGGAACACTCCTTGGAGGTAAAACAGATATATCAGGTCATCATGGTGCACCACTCCTACAAAAAAAAATTTGTAAGTCGAAATTAAATTTGTAATTACATAGGAGATATACGGAAGACGTTCGAAACTAGGTCCAGGTTCGCCTGCCATGTTATGAAGAGTCGAGAGGTGGTTGTATTTAATTGTATGAAATATAACAAATGAACAAATATTTTACAAGTGGGTTAACTCTAGAAGTGCGTTACAAACTACTCTTAATTTAATCACCAATACCCAAAACAAATGCTCAAACAAGGCCTTCGGTAAGGCAGAGTGAAAAGATAGAGACTCTAAGTCAGTGCTACCAACTTACTCACTTCTACTTTGTATTAGCTAAATACTTATTACATGACCTTCATTTTCATATGTATTTTTTTTTATCTCGATGGCCACATCGTGTACTATATACTCCATATATTGTGTGTCAGATTTCGAAATAGTGTGGCTGTCAAACATACTAAACAAGTCTAGGAAAAGTTAGTAGATATCAAATATTGCTATTTTCCAGAATTTGAATTTTGAAGCACAAATTCTGCAATGCTTTCGAGTCCAGACATGATTTTCAAAACTTTTCGCATGGCATTTTAAATCAATAGGAATACTAACTATGTTTATCTCATACTTCACTTGTTAATGAGAGGAGTATGAAAAAATCAAATATCAACCAAATTTAATAAAATACCCTGTATCTGAGTAACAAGTAAAAATTCACCCAATAAAAGCTAATTATTTATAACCATTGAGGTGATACTTTCATCGTATATTTAAATTTACATCTGAGTTACCTTGTATGTTATATTTTATAAGATATACCTCTCATCTAATGTCTGGATCTCAGACTAATAGTATGTTTAATCTGGTTCAATTTAGATCCTTCTAATAAAATAGTGCGAGTACCTCCATGTGGACACACTGATTTCTTCTACGTGCGAAAATAAGTACTTACTGAGAAAAGACCTGCTACGGCGACTAATTCGTGTATTTGTAGAACTTTTGTGATAACGTATAACTTCCAGAAAAATATATTATATTTTATATTGTAACTATTGACACACTTGCAGAGATTCTAGGACAGACTTGTTGCTAGGTTTAATTTTTATATATTTAAATATACCAGAAGATTGAGAGCGCCTTTTGCGAATTGATAAAATATTCCGGAAGAATAAGTACAACTTACCATAAGGAACAGTATTGTTAGTTCCAGGGAGATAGAAATGACTATATCTTCCTTTGAAACTGAATCTGTAATAGTAAACGGGCTTATGGCTGTACTGTGCCATTAACTTGGCAGCTCTGTTGATAGGAAAAGTTTCTATCGCATCAGTGTAGATCTGGAAATACAAAAATTGCATCTATTTAATAATTGCAGATTCCAATATCTTCGAACTATTCATTGCTTCCTGTTTCGTATGTACCTTATCAACGTTACACCAAACTTAATGATGTTGTTCAGAAATTTCAAGAAATAAATCCTGTTTTCTATACAGCAAATGGTTATGGAAGTAAAAATTCACTTAAACTGGCATGTAATGCAAGCAGTCGCATCTATAGTAATCATGATTAAAATTCCATATGATAAATAATATTATTAGAATATAAGCAAACATGAAAAAAGACGGAATATTTACAGGAGATATCATTTTAAATGTTTGTCGATTTGTGTTAGATGTCACTCTCAATTAAGCTTTTTAAATTCTACTGGAATTCTTGTTACTCAAAAAATGTGATAAATAGTTCTTCTTTCGATAAGATCAGAGGAGCTTAATGAACATTACGGGAGGTATCAGAATAAAAATTTATTGAAAGAGAACCAACTAAAATGAATCAATATTGCAAGGAATCGAATTTGACGAATATAATTTTACATTTATATAGCCGTTCCCATTAAGTATTAGTGAAGAGGCAGCGAAATGCCACATGCCAGCTAAGAAAACACATGTTTAATGTCAGATTAAGTAGAACACCCGTGTAGAGGTGATGGAATATGAGAAAGCCAAACATCTGCTGTGTGATTTCCGAATGCTAGAATCAATTCTGGGGTCGCTCTATGCTCTATGACCAGTATAAGGGACACTTCGATGTGGTAACATCACATTGCCAGTTTGGGGTACCAGGGCATCATGTCAATAGAAACCCTATTGATGATGTAAAAGGAGCCCATTGGGGCCTACATGCTGTGATCTTCTCTGGTTACCCTTGCTGAAATTCTGAATACAATCTATAGTTGAATACCAAGTATGCGACGTTATTTCACAAAATTTCATTGTCGAGTAGTTACAAAACAAACGAGAAGCATTATATTTAGGATCATTTAGTACAAGGAAAACATACAATAGGCATATGAAACCCATCACTGATACTCAACGCAACCATAAAACTTTTGCCCTCATTATTTCAGAATTTACCCAGGAAGGTTCTTTTATTCTAGCATGCATTCATTGACCCACGAAGAACGGACGCTCTGATTCTAGTGTTTGACTAATAATTCCATTTCCTACTAGTTGTGTTTCGAATCGAAAATAATTTGGAGATTAACGGGCTATATTTTAAAAACTAAGGGACAACCACTTCACTTAGAAGAATAAAATCAGACGCCCTCCGATTCTACTGAGGATATCGAGAAAAGAAGTGAAAAACTCACAGATATAAGATCAAGCAATTTGTTTTGGTAATGTACATTCTGTCGAAAAACTTACCTTACCCAGATCTTCTCTGTTATTCTCACTCACTGGTTTATCATTCAAGTAAAATTTTCTTATGGCTCTACTGACTTTCAGAGACTGGTTAGTATCTCTCTCGTAGGTGAATGCAATCGGTGCTATTCTATCCCAATCTTCGTTTATTTCCTCAGTCAGAGTTTCATTGTCGACAACAGCTGGTGGATGGAAAATGAAGCATTAAATAGAATGTGTCTAACACACAAATAAGGAATGTGCGAATGCTGTAAGTAGTTCGATAAACTTTTGACATAGCAGACACAATATACTTTAGATGAGCGAACTTTGACTGTCAAAAGGTGTGGTTAGAGATTCTTGCTCCAGATGCAACTGTTGTATTTAGTAAGACTACGTTGGACTTCACTGACTTGAAAATCAGTTTGAAAAGACAATGTTAGTTTTCACAATACCCATTAGTTGAACACACTAAGGTAGGAAGAATTGGAGTTAGAATATTGATATAATTATTTAAGATGGGAATGGCTGAAACTACAAGGGCCAGAACAAATGGTTTCCTCTAATCATTCTCACCAGTAACGAATGTAAGAAAGGTAAGCTAGAGGCAGTCCTATATACTTTACACAGCTTTATCAGGATCTAGTTGAGCGGGATGGCAAAGATATACAGGAATACGCTGTGGATCGACAACGACAGTGTTGTGGAAACATTGATCATTTAGGAGAATTCAGAGAGCGAAGCATATAATATGCGGGGAATGTCAAGAAAATTTGAAGGCAGAGGCATCATCGAAGACTTATTTCGCTTTAGTCCAGAAATGTAGCGTTGCTCCTCAAAGCCTGGACTGGTTGTAATGAAAATTGAAAATGATCCCATTTAAAGCTGGAAGGAGAACCAAAAATCCTCTTCTTAGGCAATTATGCCATGTATATATACTTAACGAAATGGTCGCATCTCACGAACTTTACCAGAAATTGTGATAAGTTTAACAAGCATGTAAGTTCTATATTTGTATTAGTTCTCGTGGCCAAAGGTGGCCATTGATAAGGTCTCGCCCACTACTATGACTACTATTACTGCTATTACCACCATCACCACTAAACCACTACTGCTACTGTTATGTTGAACCCTCGTACCTCTATGAACCATACTTACAGAAAGCCTCATACGAGAACTCATTCGTGGTCTGTCCTGTAATAAACGGAATATGCTGCAACTGGCCCTTCATGATTAAACGAATAGGATTGTCAATTACGAACCTCTCTTGACCTAGTTCAGGTTCTATCACCGGAGACCAAATTAAAACAGGGCTATCTCCAAATTCCTGAAAATATTTATGATAGCAAAATGTTGTCTAAATAATATATTTACTGGTGATATAAAGATTTGTGTTTCTGTAATCAAGTTAGACTTGATAATTTCATTTGGAATGAGCTTTATAATTCAACAACTACTAATTCTCATTGACGTTCGAGTTCCTTAGAGGTATTTTGAAGAAGCGGTAGCCTTACCCTAAATCCATATAGAGAGTCCCCTAACTCCTTGGCTGACTTTGTTTTCAGACAGTTAACAATATTTTTGGAGGTATCGTCAGGACATCCCAAAAGCCTAGCTTGTTTCTTTGCTACATCAAGTTGCTCGGTTGGTAAGGGCCAACATCCCACGGATGATCCACTCATGGCAATTCCTTTGTGGAACAACCCTAAAAAATTTACTTGTAATATAATAGTTCTCTATCTAAAGCAAAAGTGATTGGATAATTAATAGCAAATATGATTTTTTCATGAGAATGTTCGCATTTAGTCAGAAATATCTTTAATGATACCTGGTGATTATGGTTCCATCGCATAATGATAGCAAAATTAGTGATATGTTCAGATAATTGCATCCCCTTTTTTCAAGCTTTTGCCAATATTAACTACTTTAAAACGTCATAAACAAGAGCTTAAACACTGCCATAAGAACAGGGTCCACCGAATTTTCTGTCTCTGGTATGCAGTTACCTTTCGTTTGATCAAGTATATGCACAATTTAACTTGTGCCTGCAGTAATAGGCTTTTAAGCGAAAACATGGATTTTTATTGAACATACTGATGTCCAACACTTCATTCCCTCAAGATTACAATAATTGTTTGAGCAATGTCGAGTATCTGATAAAAATGTCGCTTTTCCTAAGAACGCAGAATATTATGATTGCGTAACAATATAAGGGTGAGTCGCCAAGCATACAGCGTGAAATAAGCTGTCGTAAAGACTAAACATGTGTCTCTATAACTTAACATAATTTTAGTACTGTAATAATGAAGCGAGGCAAAATAACCTACTCAAATCGATGATCATTAGCATGATGGGACACAATACGTCTAGAAAACAGAAAATTTCATACTGGATGCCATATATGCAATCATGGATGGCACCTCGATCTTTAAAGCAGAAACAGATTCTAATAGAACTCTCTAGTCATCAAAATAATTATCTCATTTGACCCATGTAGTGCCAGAAGAAAGTTAGAAGTCGCCATCACCAGTACGAAAAGAAATATTAATGTTGTGAAAGTGTCGGTTTAAATAATCAAAAATACTGTTTTTGTAGAATAAAGAAACATAAAATTTATTTGTTACCTATAAACAAAATTTTCCGATGCATACAACAGAGAAAAATATAGATGTCAATTTTTATGAACATCCAAGGTGCGTTCAGTGATTCCTTTTCTATACTGTATAAAACAAATATATATATATTGATGATATACTCCTATAATTGCTAGATTTTTTCACCAACAATTAATAAGTTGTCAAGAATGAGTTCTTTATAAAAGAAATCACCGCCACGCTCTAATAGAGGCAGAAAGTTATCATTTTGGCAAATTGTCCCTCTAAATGTCAGCACTGATAATGGAACAATATTTACCTTTGGACATAGGGGATACCATGTGTAATATAATGCTCCAACTTCCAGCACTGTAACCCAACAACGTCACTGAATCAGGATCTCCTCCGAAAGAAGCAATATTTTTCTGGATCCACTTCAGTACCACAACTTGATCCTTCAGCCCATTGTTTCCAGGTGACTCCTTGTCACCAGTAGCCAAAAAACCTCGAGAAAGAAGGTGAACAGTAAGTACAAATTGGGTTCAAAGTAAAGCGGACACAACCATAGATAGTAATCTAGGAACTCAAAATAAATTTATTTAGACATGTGTATTTTGATATTAGGAATAATTATTAAAACAGCAAGGTGAGAAACATTAATTCTTAAGTTCCCACTACACAATCGGCCATGATGGTCCACTGCAGGCCTTGTTGTTGTTGCATTGTCTTCAGAGAGGAATGGCACATGATGGCGGACAGTTGGCAGTGTTTAATGGAACATGGCGCGCATCGGCGATGTTTTTCCGTCACACTTCAAAGGGCATCGTGGCTTACCCTGCCTGGTAGCGTTCACACAGTCGGCCATTGTTCAGTTCGTTACCGAACGACGGGGCAGTGCATACGTCCATCTTGAGTACTTCATCAGGCAGCACCAGTCATCCGCCATTGTGTGAACACCTTTTAAGCTTACGGGCAATGATGGTCAAAGTGACGCATGGCCCATTGTGTACTGGGAACCGGTCCCGGTCGATTAGATACGTTACGCCGCCTGTCAGTTAAAATCAAAATGTCAGGCGACGAGATACCATATTATGAATCTGTGAATAGTAGCTATTGCGAGGTACTAACAGATTCCACACAGATTCCGACATAACAAGCATGTTTGTCTCCCCTCAGCCAGTTGACGAAATCGTGCTATTTGCACACAAGAATCAACCACCCTGTGTACTGCGTGCTATCTTCTAGTTTTTTCTTACTAGCAGCGAGGGTCACACATGTATTTTCAGGTGGCTGGCATGCTTCAATGCGTTTTCTCGCCATATTGCTCGCGTCGTAACGTGTTAAACCCCCAGTACACAATCGGCCACGATGAGCCACTGCAGACCATCGCCATTGTGTACAGGGCGGAATGGCGCATGATGGCGGACAGTTGGCAGTGGTTAATGGTAGCTGGCGCGCAAGCGCGATCTGGTCGGTCTTTTTGTCACACTTCAAAGGTACATGTATAAAATCAACAAAGAAACCATAAACTCAAAAAATCTCAATTTGGTTTAAGTGCTAAGAACATACCAAGTGATCCCAGCCGATAGTTGAAGGTTACCAAAACAATATCTTGATCCATGAAGTAATCTGGACCATACCAAAAGCTGACTCCTGCTGAACTGTAAAATCCACCAGGAAGGATGTGCACTATTACTGGGCGTTTTGGATTGTTTTTTCCATTTGGAAGCTAGAAACGACAGAAATAATCATGATTCGACCCACTTCTAATAATTATTCTAGCCATGTAATTTCAGTAATTTATGTGATTCAGGTGATCGGTTAGCATGAGCACGGAGAACTGGGTAAACAAATTTTAATCAGAACGAGGTAAAGTATAGACAAGAAGATGTTAGGCAAGGATGAAAAACTTTAACCTTACTATCAGAAGATTCAACATATCATATAATTTCGTTAATGCTTTATATTTTTCTATCAAAAATGGAATATATGTCGATCGACTCTTAAAACGTTGCAAATACAGAGCTTAATTTGAATATTTAAGATTTCTGGAATCCGAACACTGTATTACTTATGCTCTAAAATTGGTAGGAAATTGAAAAACCTCATAATATTGTGAGCTCCCTGAAATACTGTGAACTACGATCTAAAATGATATGGAATTTAAAAAAGTTCAAAACGGTTCTATAAACATCCTGATATCTTTGCATTTTATCAATTGGTTCGATGCAATATTCCATATTAATAAAGCAGCATGACATCAATTATAACCATATTTCCTTCCGCTTGTCAGTATCCATGTGATGGTGGTTGAGATAACGCTGTAATTTGATAACCACCAGAAGGCTGTAAAAACGTTCACGCTCTTCTGCTAGTCAGACTACAGGACCGAATCATATAGTTTCTGGATTTCTCCAATTACATACCTTTGTAGAATATACATTGAGCATCAAACAATCCTCTGATACAGGATCGCCTGCTGTAGGTTGTGGACAAATCGCACCATCTTTCGTAGCATCGTAAGTTTCATTCCACGATTCTATGGCAACAGGCGGCTATAATAAAAAACTAGTTTTAGATATTTTCTAACGGAAAAGATACATGCTTGGATCCTTCAAACGAGAAATGAACATTATTCTCATCATAACTGGTAAATTCTGAAATCTATCCTGTAGGTAGTTCTCTATTTGATTTATAGTACTTGTACTCCGCTAATTCAAATAACATTTAAGCGTATGCTCTCCACTATGCATCAGACCAGGTATTCTGTTTTTAGCCTAGGCTAGACAATATATAGCCTAGCGATCTTATTGTGGACGTAGAGAGCAACTGTTTGGTATATATGTACGTAACACAGTTAAGAGTGTGATACCAAAATCAACACTCATCTCCAAGCGTCCCGTACGGTGGCGGTGCCCATTGACAACTTATGACGTCAAGGTCCTAATACTTGGAACATTGATATACCTCTAAATACGCTGGAAATTTCAGCTACTAAAGCATACCTTAAATCTTAATTCATCGACAGGAGCTTCGGCGTATCTTATGCCTCTGAACGCGTAAATAGTTTTTCCAAGCCTTGAAGTCAATAATGACCCCTTGATGTTCCCTGATGGTGTAGTGAGCAGTGGGTGTTCTGAATATACCCAGTCATACTGGAGAAGTAAAATAATAATCGGCCACTTGAACATCCTGGAAACAAGCAGAAATGATGAAAAAATTGAATATGATCGGTACAATGTATAGCATGTTATCACTACTTACTTAACAAATCCTATATATAGTTGGAAAAATAGATAGATTGCCTCTATGGGCTTGGCGGATCAGTATAAGTCCAGTTTAAAAATTGGTACACGTGAAATTCTGAACACTATAATAAATTATTATGACTTATCGAAAAACACGCGAATATCAAATCAGGACACTTTTAAACATTTCTTGGCAACCTTTTGTATTTAGTTTTAATATTCCTAAAATAACCATGAATCAGAGAAGCATAGAAAAGGGGCACCGTCTGCAACAATGCACAAAGCCCAATGTCTGGAAACAGTTGTTCCAGGCCTGCAGACGAGACGAAGCTGTGAAGCTGCTTGATAAAGTCCATGGTTGTGGTATTGACGTAGTTTCTTAAAGCAACCTGTCCTGCTATGAGCATGTTGGTGGCTTTGCTAAGTCAGCGTCCCAGAAGCTGGACTTTTTTTCCGTTAGAGGTAATTGTATTCACCGGAATAGCTACTGCTACTATACAAGGTTCTGATCAGACTACCGCTGGAGTACTACTCACTTGTGTGGGATACACCCCCAGGTACTTCCAAAAGCTTCTGCACAGGATTAATGAACCAGCAATACATGTAGTGGATGCGCCGGAGCTTACAAACGACCTCCACAGTCCGAAACATCAAAGAAGGATGGCTGATTTGTGTCTATCCTATACACACTATTATGGTGAATGTTTGTCCGTACTCTTTCGCATAATAACACAAAGTGGCTACCAATCACAGTTCGAACTTCCAGTACAAGTTTGTTTCTCGATGATTAGAATCTAAAGTGTTTCAACGACGATGTGAATAGACATTTATCCTCTCACAGTGCCTCTGAAGCGTGATAGGCTTTTTGATTTTGCGAGAGGTTATCTATAATAAAAAAATCATACAGAACAAGCTAATTGAGCAAGCCTCTAAGTATGAGAAGTATAAGAGATGACATATTGTGCGAAACGAACCTAAGCGGTGTATCTGTATATCTAAAAAGAATTGTAATGGTCCGCAACCTTGGCAGATAATGCTTTATTGTTGCGAGGCCGACGTTAAAGTTGTCTGGAGTCTTTTAATTGAAGGCAAATTTTCAAACAATCATGTCAATATCTCAGAAGTACCGAGGATTAAAGTGATTAAAGGATTAATAGAGGTAGAGCACCTTCTATTAACACCAAGAATTTCACCACTTTGAACATTTTTTGGAAAAGTTACACGGTCCTCCAGAGCATCACAAAACAAAGATTAAACATTCTTTACAATCTTTTATTATTCTACTAATCTCACAATTTTATCTAAATTCGAATAGCATAAAGGGACCAAGATTACCGGACAGAAAGACGACAGGCGCATAGACTGATGGAAATAATTGAGATGGTCTTTTGTTTCAATAACACTGCTTCGGGCTCCCACAACGTTAAGAGTGACGTGGCATCGTCAATCGTCTTCACGTGAAACGACCGGTCATTATTGAGGATTGTTGTAAATATTCAAGAACAACCAGACTAAAATTACAGCCAACTACAATAAATATATCCTTAGACATACACCCATTTCAACAGAACAAAATACGAGCTTTCTATTGATTAATTAAACCGCCAATCTAATCATCGAGAAACAACCAAGTCCGCGCTAATTGAGACATCCCCAAACATGAACCTTTACCGGTCGCTTAACAGTACGTTGAATGAAACGAACCAGGCTCAGACCAAGCTCGTTTGATAGGAACCCATGCCTAAAAATATGCTTCATCAGAGAAGACTACATTAGAAAAATCACGATCAATATTGTCGACAGCCCAGGCCTTGCGTTTTTGCATCTGCTCTTCCAAAAGCAACGGTTTCAGCTTTGCACTACGGTACTGTATATCTGCCTCAGCTGAATGTTCTCTTATCGTATCGATGCTTACATGTATACCCTTTTTCATAAGTTTTTCTCTTCCAACGTTTAACGTTAAAGTAGGAAAATCTTGAACAAGTTTGACAATGGCTTTGTCTTCCTTTTGCGTCGTTGCTTGATTTGTTCCACTTCCCGGCAGGTCATCGACTGTTTTTGTAGCTTCATATCGTTTCACCCACCTTTTTACAAAATTTTTCGAATTTTCCAATACTTTAGCAGCTTCTGCAAAGGACATTTTAGGTCCATAACGGAGTGTACACAAGAAAACCGCTTCAAAACGTTTAGCGTATTTCGTACTCATTCCGAGAGACGTCTGCTCTTTACGACTAAACATCATACATGGAAATAAGACAAATTGTCCGCCGACGTCCTTCAAACGTACTTTCATGTCCACACAAGTTTGTTTTGATTCGGTTTAATACACACATAGAAAGCCCATATTTTGTTCTGTTGAAACGGGTGTACATGTATATGTATAGAACATTTCAGATAAAAACGAGATGCAAGAACGACACAGATACCAGAAAAAAATGCAATTTTTGACAGATTCCTAGTGACAAATGTCAAAGTGTCATCCTATTTTGATTCAGTATTGCTTGACATTTCATTATGGAAAGACTCACACCACAACGGCGTCTCCAAAATATTCAGCTATATTATGAAAATAATGGTTATGTAAGACAAGTTTTGCGTGCACTTTGTGCAACATATGGTGTGCATCATCGAACTTCCGAGACCACTATTGCCAATACCATCAACAAATTTGAGTTTCAGTATACGCTATTGGATGATACGGGACCGAATAGGCCACATCCAGCCCGTAATGAGGAGAATATGGCTGCTGTAGTAGAGAGTGTAGCTGAAGACTGTGAGGGATCAATTCGACGTCGATCTCAGCATTTGGGCCTATTGTATTCGACAACTTGGAGAATTTTACGTAAGGATCTTGGTTTGAAGTCTTACAAAATCCAGCTTGTTCACGAATTGAAGCCTCAAGACTTAAATTTACGCTTAAATTTCAGTCAATGGGCTCTGACACAGCTTAATGAAGATCCGCTGCTTTCGCGTCGAATTTTGTTCAGTGACGAGTTACATTTCTGACTCAAGGGAAAAGTCAATTAACAAAATTGCAGTATTTGGGCTAACGAACAACCCAAAGAGACACTCGAACTACCGTTGCATCCTGAAGAATGCACTGTGTGGTGTGGTTTATGGCCCGGTGGAATCATCGGTCCATATTTCTTTAAGGACGGGGCCGGACAGAACATCACCGTCCATGCAGAGCGTTACCGCACTACAGATTTTTTGTTGCCTCGTTGTCTGAAATTGAAGCCCGTAATGTCGGCGACATTTGGTTTCAGCAAGACGGAGATACGGCACACACAGCGCGCGAAACAATGACTTTATTAAGAAATCATTTTGGTGAGCAGATAATTTCGCGTTTTGGACCTGTCAACTGGCCGCCTAGATCGTGTGATATCACACCATTGGACTTTTTTCTATGGGGATACGTGAAGTCAAAGGTCTTTATTGATAAGCCAGTTACAATTCCGAACTTGGAAGCCAACATCACTCGCATAATTGGGCAGATACCGGTCGCAATGCTGGAAAGAGTGATCCAAAATTGGACCCTCCGAATGGACCACCTACGACGTAGCCACGGCCAGCATTTAAATGAAATTATTATTAAAAAGTGAATGTCAAAGATTGTTTTCTTTTAGTTATAGTAAAGATTTTGTCGTCGAACTCCATTTTACGTATTTTATTTAGAATTTAGAAACAAAGGTCTTAATGAATCACGCTATATATTGAATAAAAGTGCATTATACTTTTGACTTCATTCAACTGTAAACATTGTTCGTATTGACGCAATGATCACCTGTAACTTTATCAAATAATAGTAGACTAGATAATGGAAACACATACCTTATGGCATTTAACAGCTTTGTACGTGTCTAAAAGATAAACACCAACTGAACCGATAACTATGATCCACGATGCATTAAATACTCAACGCAAATGTAGATTTTTTCCATTGAAACTTGGTATTCCCTATAGCCATATCAGACTCCTCGATGAGCAAGTTGTAGGATTACACCGTTGTTTCTTTTGGTTTTAATGTTCATGCATTCTTGGGTATTTAGTCCAGGAAATAGTTACATTTAATATGTAAAAATTAGCGACGACAAATTTGCTTGCAGTCCAATATTGTGATACATGAAAAATCTTATTCCATCAAACTTCTGCTCCATTTATTGCGTGGGATCATAGCTTAAGAAAATTTCACTTTTGCAAGTGCGTTACAAGGCCATGTTCAGCTGAAAGTGCCTTTATTAATTTTATCGGGATTTTACTAATAACACTGCTTTGTTTCTTTGATTATATTAACGAGTTGGGTTTTGCCACTGACTACTTTATTTACATATAGGTTTATGGACATTGTATAATTTGCAGTTCATACACTGTGCATACAAAAAGTCGTTCATATATGCGGTTCATTTATACCACTCCGTTTTCTTCTCGAAACTAATGTCTGTGAGTCGGACATGTTTATGTCCTTGAATATAGTAGAGTTTCGACATTAATAGATTAACAGATTCTGTACTGTATATTTTTAGGTGTTTATATTTCGTAGTATGATTAAGGTGTTGTTGATACTATATGAGTTTGATGTAGTTGAACTAAGGTCAGCAGATTTTCCAACTGAACGCGCCAGTCATGTTTTGAAAATTAATTCAGTCCATCAATTAACAACAAACGAAGGTATTAGTGTAGTCAGAAAGCCTACCTCCCTCTAGAATACTTCGTGAAGCTTGATTTTTTCAAAACCCTATTAATTTTACAGAAGCTTATTTTAGAACATATGAAAATACTCGTATAATTGTCAGAAAGTTAATTACTAATTGCTTAAACATGTATTTTCCATACCAAAGACAGAACAACGATGGAACGATGGAAGTGTACTCAAAGTCGCTTGAACGAGGTGTGATGTCAAAATGGCCTTCAAGATATGGACCAAGTACGTCGCACTCTCATTTTATGTATTTTCTTTAAATTGAGCTATTTAAGGCATACATTAACTTTGTGACGTGCAACTTTCTGTATATTCAAATGACATAGTATTGTTCGAAACTTGAATATTGGCATACTCAGTTCAACTAATCTAATAACAGGTGCTGTTTGACGATCATCTTTTGTGTACGTTTCAAGAGTTCCCCATTTTCATTGAAATTTTTACATAGCAACCATCATCTACTGACTGCTACAGTGCCAGCGTGAAAGGCACGTGATAAGAACTGCTTAACCACCTACCTTTGACCTATTTGCTTGTATTTTTTGGACACTATATTTTTTAATATAGATAACTGCGATGTCGAATTTGAATGGAATCGATATTCTAATGTACCGTAAAAATAGCACTCGAGTGAAAAAATTCAGTTTTTTTTAATTTATGCACAAACATTAGGGCCCCACTATAAATATATGCTGAATAAGTACAACAAAATCTATTTTGACTCAAATCTACTAATGTGAACGTTATCTCATTTTACGGATACAAAAAATATTTGTTTTATGAAAATGCGTTGATGATAAGGTATTAGGGCGTTCGTGTAGTGTAATTACCTTAAGTTATGGCCTGACACATTAATGTGAACCCTATGACCGCCTAGCGTTATATGTATTATAATAGTCATAGTTCATTTTAATAGTGGCTGAAATTTTAATTCAACTAGTTGAACTACAGATATCACCCTTGTCATCATCCAAATTAAATTTGCGGTCATAGTTCACAGTTCCTTTAATGGTTTCTGGAAACTTTGTATATTTTATTTTATATGAAAATGTATTGTTAAGATCTAGGGTGTTCATGTATTTCCCAGACATACATGGTTACAGAAGTTTTTTAATTAAATTTTTTACTTTATGAAAAAGCGTTCTGGGCAAGATCTTGGATGTTCGAATATCCAGTAGATATAGATATAGTTTTTATAATGAAAATTTTCATAGGCCATCACCCAGGTGAATATATTTTCAATGAACTTTTGTCGGCTGCATGCTATGCTATTCATCGGTAAAAAATTTACAACAAATTTTGTATAGCGTTCTCTTCGAGCGTTGATTATTTCATAATGCGGTTACGTGCAATTTTCATATTTTTTTCGCTTACGCTCAGAAATCTGTAGTGTAAAATTTTAATCAAAGAAGTAAAATTCACTACTATTTTTTGTTTAGAAAATGTATTAAGACCGTTGAGGCAGCCGAAACGTTAGTAGAGTTGTTGAGTCAAACGCATGTGGTTTTAAACACCGTCCAGTAAAAAAATATGAAACGTAGTATAGTATAATAATTCGAGGTCATGTTTAGAAATTCTGAAGCATTTGTTTTTAGGTGTTGTGAATCGTTTCACGATATAGCAATTCATAGAGATTTGTAGAACTTACTCTTAATATGTGGGTTATGCCAAAGATTCTTGTTGGTACGTCTTGTCAGTTCAAAGTTGTTGCACTATCGAATAAAAAAAATGTTAGGAAATATAATACTTTCCTTAAATCCCCAAATCCATAAAACAATATTGTTTTTCTCGGTGGTATCGGGATCAAAGAACAAGGACTCATAATTTTAAGCTCCTTACATATTACATATTGTTTTCCTCATCTAGTATGTTGACTGATGATCAACATACTAGATGTTATTATCTGTTAGCTTTAATTTGTGTACAATGGATGAACACTAACTAAAGCCATTGTAATCCCCTATTATCACAATAGGAAGTTCAAATAAAAAAATATACACGTGGCTAATGCGTTAAGGACATAATTCATATAAAAGTTAATATATTTAAACGCCTCAATAAATTTACGATGATCTGTGATATCTTTACAATTTTTTAACCAATCACAGATAGCGCTGTTTCGTCTTCACGACATTTGTCTATACGATAATATTTACGGGTGAATAAAAAGAATTACATAACAGTACCTATTCTGCTAACTCCAAGTTCCACAAGAAGCTGAATCCATTTGTTTATATAAAGCATATTAATGACTTCAAAGAACACAGAACAGAGTTATTGGCGATTGGTTCTGGATGTCATTATATGTTGTCCTAGGCTTTTTAATATGTCAACTGCCGATAGAATAACCGGCATTTTGCTATGCATTTTGAAGTAGAGTAACTAACTAAGTTGAGTATATGCTGTTATAAGTTACTAAATATTAGTTGATTATGAGTTCAATTATTGACAATATTTATTACTAATAAAGCCGCGATGTCCAAGAATTCCACTTATATCGAGCGACCGATAGAATTCCGCATATCCCAATGCATGCAATCCCAGGAACGTAGTATAAACAAAAACACACTTTAAACAGTATGAGATATCGATAACCATTTTTTTGTGGAGTACCTAAGAGATATTAATCTAAGCTGTGGTATACATGGGTCAAGATCAGCAATACAATGAAATTCGATCATTCAACATACCCGACATCACGAAATAATTATAATGATATTAACAGCTTGGTCATATGTGTCATCACAATCATTCTCCAAATTACTCTGCAATGGTTTTTCCTATTTTATGAACTTTTAGTAGTTCAATAGTACGTACTACCGTAACTCACAGACTAACTGTTTGGCTAGAGTGTTTGCATTGGGTAACAAAGAATAAGTAAATAGCCAAATTAATCTTATCCTCATTTTCAAACTATTATGCATGCATGGTCTTTCAGTGCATAGAATGCATTAAATGCATAGAAAATAATAATGACTTCCATATACAGAATAATATCGTCCACAATGTGATCAAACGAACCGAAATATATGTTAGAAGCCTGAGACCGGCATCGTTGGATAGGTCTGGAAATTTACCCAATTGGACGTGTGCAATTTGCCAAATTGATAAATTGGACTCTATGTAAATACGTGCAGCAATTTAAAATGATTTATGCCAGCATTGTCCCCCTAGCTACTCTTAAAATCTCGAACGGCCCTTTCCTCGATATATCAAATGACTGAAACACCTATTTGCCATGTCGAACTGCGATTCAGCGACACCTGACGCTTGACAATTATCGCTAGATTGATTGGAAAGATAGAATCCGACGCAATATAAGCAGCTTTAATCTAACATAATATTTTTCTGACTTTTCATGATGAAATAATGAGAAATAAAATACTTGTGCGAACATATTAGATCACTCCTAATCTAATTTAGTTGTTAGTCGTTAATTTAAATTATTACGATGTAACGCTACTGATTAGTGATTTGAGACTAGGATACTTATAGGTATAGTTAAGATAAGCATCTTTAAAATATATTATTAAGCTTGCGAAGACAATCTGGGGAGCATCCGGCTCAACTTAGACGTCATAACAAATGCCAAGCGTAGCTTTTAAAAAAAATCGCGGGGCTGTTTGCAACATTTATTTGTTGATGCCATTATAGCCCTTTACATGCATTTTGTCTGTTCCACATTTTCACATACCAACCAGCTGTTATGGTGTGAAACATTTGAAAAGCGCATATAGTGCAAGCATAATAGCCCAACTAACTAGTGCTTTTATCAATTGAACAAATCCCTTGGTAAATCCTGAAGACATGTTAGAACACAACAATACACACCAAATACATTTATCTATTTTTCCTAAAATATATTCATTGGAATCAATGCAGTAGCAGGTATATATGCAGACCATCTATTTTTGATTGAGACATATGTTAGCTTTCTGTTTTCTATCATTGTTGTGTGCATCTTGATGGAGAGCGTTGCTATCTGTCTCTGACAGAAAAGCTTTTCCAATTGGAATGTATATTTGCATTTTACTAAATCATTTACCTTGTTGTTTCTCTTCTCAAAAGTTTTCATCAGGCTATAAGAAAGTTCAGGGCTTTGAAATGAATTTGCCTACATACATTTCTAACATTGTTTGTTGTCGATGCTGCAATATATGATTCAGCCTGTTTGTATCTATTTTTAGTATTATATTTCGTATCCCATATATTGTAGCCATTATATCCCATAATCCAATGAACGAATGCTTGACTTATTCACCCTTTGAGTCTGATTAAACATATTCGGCAATTATGGCACCAGACAAATAAGGTTTCAAATTATGTTAGATTCCGGAATCACTAGAGCATTTGCGCTGGCACTGGCACTGGCGCCGACATTAACACTCCAACTGAGATACACATACTTTGAAAACGAGTCTATATCAATGCCCGAGAAATACCGATGCTAGATTTGATAGCCTACATTGCTTGATCCATAATTAATATATTACGAATAAGTTCTCTTTACTGAATGTAGTAACTTTCGTAAATATCAAATTCAATTTATAAAGCTTATTTCCAATTTCATTTTGAAAATTAAGAAATTGTGATTATAAAAGTAGCTTGAATTGTGTGAAACTAATATTTCAATGTTTTAGCAATCAAGAATAATATTTATTATTGTCGAAGAATACCTGAAATCAAGTATTTCAAAGTTATGTTGTTAAGCCCAAAAATATAGGCGGTAGCGTTAGTCAAAGATTTCTTTCACGTGTGCCTCAAGATTTTTAGTACAAGGCATAAAACAGACAACTTTTTCAAGTATCGTGAGCCTTCTCATTTTCTTTTGCGAATAGAGAAATCACCATAAATTAATTTTATAAATAGGTGGTCGGAATGTTGCACTGTGACTAGCATTTGACTCAATAAAACTTTTCTTCTTCTGTAAAATCTCTGGATCACATTCATTCTTGAAAATGTTAATAAGAAGGGTCCAATAAGTTTTGATTGCATGGCAGCTAGAAGCCATACAGTTTCAAAATGTATAACTTTATATTGTTAAAATTATTTTTTTTTAAATTAAATTGAAGGAGCCTTGAGCGATACTAATGAATAACACGGGATGGACTACTTTTTTCAACGTCTTGACAAGAATATACTCAAATGTAGGACTTTTTTGAGTGAGATGCAGTTTTCTACCCTCAAGTTATTCTGGTCCTCTTAATTTCGTGGTTTTCTCCATGATTCATATATTCTGTACTATCCGCCGATTGTTGTATAACTTTGTTCTGCAGATAAATTTTTTTTTGCGGTATGTTTTGTCCAATAAAAAGGACTGTACTAATAAGGGTGGTGCGCATATGAAATACAATATATATCTGCAAATTTGCAAATGCTCAGAGCAATAACTCCAACAATTTTACTTTGCATACGTGCAGCGTGCATGGCCGACTTAATAAATATTCATTTTGTAATTTCTACGGTAGTTAGCTACATGTATGAATACGCAATAATCACCAATTTGTCTGCATTAGTTTCAGTATGTACTCGTATACTGGCCTTGCAACAGCAGGCATCCAAAATTCCAGTAATATGCAGAAATTACGCCGCATGCGCTCTTGAATTGCTCGCATGTCAACTAAAGATGAGTTCGCCATGATGACGGATTTATAAACTTAACAAATGTTATGTCTTAGTCACTCCAAATTCGTGTTCTACATCAACTCTGTAAATTGAATTATGTAACACTTACTCCCATGTTGAATGGAATCTGTCTTTGTATGCATGAAATCGTGTTAGATCTATGATTGTCTTAGTTATATCCACAAATTCAAAGTGTTGATTGATATACCTGCTATTTAGTAAATAATATTATTGTACCTCGATGATGATGAAACAAATCGGCTGTTCAATTATTGTAGCTTATATTTATTAGTCAAACTGGGAATATTAAGCATTATATGTATTGCTCTGCACAACTGCGCTTTGTCACCAGTGATTTTGAAACTTTTTTTATGACTGCCACTAGATTCATAAGTCCCTTGATTGACGTTTTTATCTATTTCCGATAAATGTAAAGAAAGAAATCATGAAGGATTCACAAATTTACGAATACTACCTTCAATCCAACCAGCCTCTATATCAGCGATTCCGGGAATAAGAATATTGATGGTTTAGTAAATACACTTGGATTACCACTTTGATCAGATTAACCAGCTTAACACCTCGTATACGTAGTTCTACTAAATCCGATGTAATGGAGGAATTAAAGAACGACAACACGACATCAAAATCGAATTTGTGTCTTCCACATATCAGGACAATACAGTCGCAACAGGTTTCAAGGACAAAGCCAAAATACTTGCCAATATATTTGTGGCCTTTTTCACAAGAGATGCCTCTTTCAATACCCGTGTGTCATCAACACACCATCGCACTATGTGAAGTGATCTTCAGTATCAAGGTTGTCAAGAGGGTGCTCAGATCGTTCAACACTAACAAATCTTCTACATAACTCCGAAAAGCTTCTTGCTGTTGTGGTGAAGATCTGTGCCCTGGCGTTTGCTCTGATAGTTTCTCACGTATTTCAGATGCATTAATATCTGTAACAGGGAATGGGATGGAGAAGTATACCAACTGGATACCTCGATATTACAGCTTAATCAACGATGGATTTTGACACCACTGATCACCTGAAAGTCCCCTAGTGTGCATTACACATTTGGCCATCATTCAAAAAGGAGTATGTTCAGTTAAAATAATAATAAATGTTAATAAAAAAACTTGAAAAACACACTTGACATGAGGAAAATAAGATGATTATACATGCTTTTCTAAACCAATCCAACATATTATTTAACAGATAATTCGAAAACAATTTCTATTTCTATGAAACATAAATACGTAAATTTTAGAGAGTGTGAGAGAATATAGTGATTTCAGTCCTTCCAAATATTAACATTTTGCTTTGTCAAACAAGCATACTAGTCCTGAAGAATAACAAAAATCTGCCAAGAACCTGTATTAATTTAGACTTTCTGACGCTGTATTTCGAAGAAGCGCAGTTCGACTTATAGATGATGCTTCCCTCCGACCTGGCACTTTTTTACCAATAAACGAACGTATTTTTTTCTATTTGAGCTTTCCTACATGATCTTTGAGTCTATGACACTGACTCGTCAGTCAGTTGCCTCTCATATCAACTCAGTTGTTTTCTATACATGAAGGACAGTACGACCGCTTCTGAACCTCGAAGGAGTCAAGAATTGTTGTAATCAAAATGTGTTTGAATCACGTCTAAAAAGATGCTTGTACAACAGTGTGTCTACTCCGTGGACGAGTATTTTGTAAATTAATGCCGTGGCAGATATTTTTTTATCTATTTTTAATTTTTCAATGTTATTTTGACCATTCCATTACGGTGTTACTTGGTTTTCTGGAAAATAAATATTACTATCATTATTATTGAAGTAACAGGCCCCAACAGACGAATCAATACATAGACGCTGGATACGAGCTATTAATGTAATTTTACACTATCTTTAATCTTCAAAATATTTGCCTTGGTTTCCCTGGACAACAGTAGACCATAATTATATTAACCTTATGTATATTGTTTAATTTATCCTCCTTTTGGTTTGTGAACGTGCTGCAATTTTTTAAAACATTTCTTTCACTGTCTGCCGCATCTTAAGGTCATTTCTTTTGAAGGAATCATCAGATTAACTAATTCAAACAAATAAGGCCCATTGAGCAATTTGCATCACAGCGTCTATATAAGGACCCGAATAATTGACCGTGTCCAGTTATATTAGTTCCTTGTGCGCGTGTGGCGCTGTCATGGTACAATAAAACAAAACGATTAAGGTGAGTTTCTGAACAACAAATATCCGTGATTGTTAAAATTTTTTGAAAAAATGTGTTGAGAGGTCCTATGTTTCTAAGTTAGCTCTTATAACTTTTTAATGACGGTTACTGCTCGATTTGTTGTATGTGGACCTCAACCAATTTTACTTTGAACTTCTTTGGAACATGACTAACGTCACTACAAATAAACTATAAGCCCAAAATTTGTAAAAACGTGGATTAGGTGATATTCTGAGATTCTTCGAGGATCTACTGCCCCATATATCTAATAAAAAAATATACAGTATAAGTGAGGAAAATCCATTTAAAACTTCAGCAGTGCGGAAATTTGGAGCCGAAATATCCGGTTTGTGTTCAAGAGTATATTGCTAATTATACTACATAGCTTGTTGTGGTTTTTTGTAGTTATTATTAATTGAAACATAAATCTGAAATGGGGTTTAGCTTCAGTCTTGAGTGATTTCCATGAAGGAGCAACATCAAGAAGAACCGTATCGTCTCCAAAGCTTATTACTTTACCATTACTTTTGAATTTCAACTATAATAGATGACTAATATACAAGTTGGATAGAAGTGGATCGATCTCTGTAATAACTTGACTACGTACATTGTTTATTTTATAGTATTCAACCCCGTTAGAGGACTTCATAAAATTATAAACGTTTCCCATAAGGTCCAACGTCTTCTTATGACTAACGGTATGTCAGGCCTTAGCAAAATCTAGAAATACGAAAAGTGCTTGGCCACTTTCATCAAGTATAGTGGTATAGTGTCTTATTTAGTTCCATGATTACCAAACCCAAATTCTCTCCTTTATCGATTTTCAAACATTTTTCATACAGTTGTGAATATCGAAGTGTCTGAAATTGTTTTCCGGCTTATAATCCCTAGACTTACTTCAAATTCAGTTTCACTATCTGTTAGAAGTAGTACAATCGACCTACAATTGATATCGACCTTATATTTTTGTTACCATTCAACGTTTCGGCTACCTCGGTAGGCTTCATCGAAGTACAGTATCCAAAATTAAAATTTTGAATTGTTTTGTTGCAAAGTTTTGACCTTAGCTCTAATAGTAGTTACCAGACCCTTCAAAGATCAGTTTGTTTTTTGTTAATAAACGTCGAATATCTTTCCCTATTGAAAAAAACTAACGAGTGGCATTTGTTTCTGTTTGTGGCATTTTGTAGATATTTTTATAAATTTCAACTATTCCCTTGATGCTGTTTTTGCGACCATTATTACATTGTGTAATTTATTCCTGTTTTTCAAATCAATTTGAATAATTTTCTGAAAATTTCAGTTATTTTCATGAATATCTGTATATTTCTGAAACCAGCTTGTCGTCCACTATTGTTTATGTATTTCTCATCTGTTAGGTTTAATTTAAAAACTGCATTTCAGTACATAGATTTCCAAAATTTTATTGAATATATCGATCGATCGATTGATTAACATATCCTTCCTTCCAGTGACGTGTTTAGATTTATATTCGAATTATCGCCGGACTTATTGTTAAATATAAATCAAATCGCGTCACTGTAAGAAAGAGAGTTTTAATACACAATTATTTATCTGAATCATGGAACAGTTTCAAGTAAGAGCATATACAATCTACATATGCTTAACAGTTTATGTGTGTTTTCTCAATTATTTGTTTTATAACTCATGCAAAAGGTTTTTATGTTATATAAGGATGATTATATAGGAGAATTATTGCATGATTCCCTAGCCAAGCAAGTCCTTACCCTTGATCACTGGAGGGTGGAGGTTATATAACAACTAGATCAATTATTCATAATCCTCAACAGGCAAACACAAAAAGTACAGCTACTATTTATAGGAACTGCACCAGCTTCATCTTAAAACGCACCAATTCATACAGGGCTAAATGCAGTATGAAAGAAAAATTCAAGCAAATATCTGGTTACTCAACATTTTAGCTTGGTATCCGTGATTTCTACTCAAGATTTGCAAGTTAAAGTAGATAACTTGTATTTAAATATTTGAGTTTTTTATACCTTAGGTCTCTTGTTTGGAAGTATAAGTTTGGAGATGAAGCAGGTCTAGACTACAATCCATTTTCTAGTGGTAGCGTAAGCTATGGCTGATTTTACAGCACAAAGAGCGTATCTAGTACATAACTTCCTTAGAGTTTAATCGCTACTGTGACATTAATGGATAGAATGATAAAAGTAATGACGATCGAACTGGAAGTTCTTATTGAAAGTTATTCATTACAGGCTTGTTACATTGTTTCAGAATGCTCAAACACGTAGCCCTAGCCTTACTTTTAAGTTACGCAGTAGCCTTCCCAGATGGCAGCAACAGTCCAAAGACCACCGAACCCGTTGTTACGACGGCGGCGGGGCAAATCAAAGGATCTGTCCTGAAGTCTAGACTAGGAAAACCTATTTATTCTTTTAGAGGTATAAGGTACGCCAAGGCTCCCGTCAACGAATTAAGATTTAAGGTGAGTTGTGAGTTGATTTGTTAATCAGTCTTCCGATATCTCAATATCTCTTTCTTCTATTCCGACTGTATCATTATTTTCTGTATATTTTTCTTTCAGTTCGCATACCTCTTTGTACTTTTCCTAGTCCATCTTCACCGATACATACAACTATACAGGAAATTGCCTATTTGTTGTGATCAGATTTTAGTTCAGCTGGAATATATTGCCCATAGTTTTTATCATTATTATGAACAACAAGGTGTAACTTTAACTGAAGCCGTAAATTCAACACTCATAGGAATATTATGCAATATTAGTCTAACCCCCCGGTCTGTTAATCAACCTATTTGTACATGACTTAATCACTGAATAAAAAAACGCGCCTTACCCAGTAAACGTGCTCACGAATTTATTTACCTTTATCATTGAATATATATCTAAATCAGTTTTAGTATATTATATTATTATAGTGGGGATAAATCACAAGTAGCGATTACCTACTTGTATTTTAAGTAACAATTACAGTAATTTACCGACCACTTCTCAAGTACTCTAGTGAATACACATGTTTTATAATTTCTTTCCCCGTCTTCTGTTGTGTCCACAAGAATATTTGTCCCTATATCCTTACGTAGAGATACATCAGCGAATGAATCTGTTCCTATGTTATATGTTTCCATTGTTTCAAGTTCTTTCAAGTATTTATCAATCCATTAAATTGTATTATGAAGATAAGAATATAATTATTGTCTTCTTTAGCCACCAATACCCATTGAAAAATGGGAAGGTGTATATGACGCCACTAAGGATGGACCACTGTGCCCACAAGCTACTACTGATCCTGTCTCAGAAGACTGCCTACTCCTAAATGTCTACACAACCAAGGTAACTGTCACAGTTAGTGCATTCAGTATTTGTGATTCAGAAAAGTATATATGTCAAAATTATGAACAAAATACTCGTAAACATCTAGGTCCAAGTTACAGCATAAGAATGTTTGAATGATTCAATAGTAACAGACATGTGAATAAACAAAGCTTTGTTTTTTCGGAAATTAAAATAATCCATTCGAAATGAAGGCGAGTATATTAGGTATGTACAATACAAAATTTGATTACATGTGATTTTTTAGTCCTTTAATATTTCATTTTATATTTTAACAACTTCTGCAACAATTTTTACGAGATCAACAATTACTTCATTATTTAAACTCTTTTCATTGAAATATATAGTCACGATATAGATTTCCATCAGTCATCAGCAAATATTGAAGAAACATTGTGCGTTCCGCATACAAGTAATAAAAGGCGAAAATATGTTTCTTTTGGAGGTGTGTTGAAGAACTGTGGACTCGTAAAATGTCTTGTCATTAATACAGGCAGCCGTAGAAAGTGGCAGTGAGTTTTTATGTGTTTTCTCATCTGAAGAATTGAGAAACTATCACCGTGTGACCATAGACCACCACAAACTTTGCTCTTAATGAACAAGAATAATTGAACTATTACTCAGCCATATCCGGTTGTATTCTAGGAAGACACATCATAGTTGCATTTCAGTGAACTAATAAAGTAATGAAGTTGGGTGATAAGAGATCATAAATAAAATCACAAGAGAGTTGCCATTACCGTATTGATGCAAAGTTTTACTCAAAACATTACTACATATTGCTATGAACATAAAGTCTAGAATGCTCTGATAGATAATGTTTTCTTGCTGATTGTTTCGCGGATGGTGCGCCCATTTCAAAATAATGCAGCCTACCTATTACAGATCAAAATGTCTTACTTACACCAAAATAAAAAATGGCAGTTGCTGAGATCGCGTGTAACATACACTAACAGTATCTAATGAACTTCACCACAGAAATGAATTCGCAAGATATGTAATGGTACTAATGTGTTGAAACGCATCCAACATTCACCTTCTATTTTATTCCTCTAACTGTATGTCATGGTAACAAAATTTCAATATAAAAATAAACGGAGTCTATGTCGCTTGAAGTCATCTACGAGAATGTCTCCCAAGGAGGCGCATTTTGGGGTGGCTTTTTGGCACACTTTCAAAAAATACAAAAATATAGTTAGAAGTTTTCAAAATTTAACCAATTACCTACTAGGCCATATCCACCTGAGTGTACCTCCAATCACGGCTGAACTGAATTATTTTTTCAAGCTGCCAGAGGGGGCTGATAAGCCCAAGCGTCCAGTAATTGTATTCATCCACGGTGGAGCTTTCTACAGCTTGGGAGCAGCAAGCTACTGGTATGGACCCCAATATATGATGGATCAAGAAGTCGTTTTGGTTACGTTCAACTACCGTTTGGGAGCTTTAGGTATGCTTTTGTACACATATACAGATCTTCATTTATTGGCAGTTGCAATACATAAATTCAGCAAGGATAAGTCTTTCAACAGACCGACCTATTATGAGTGAATGAATCCAACCAGTAGAAATGATTTTTCCAATATCAAATTAATGACATCAAGTAGGTTGAGACCGCACTTTTCCCGTTCAAAAATGAGGATTTGGATCGAATGATGAAACTGTGGATAATTAAAATTATTTTTTTTTAATTATTGAAAGGCTAAAACTTACGAAAGAAAAAAATTAAGATTTTGAGATTTCCCAAATTTCCATAATGTCCAGTAATTTCAAATCTTACTTCAAGTTCAATAAACTGATATAGAAATGCGCCCTAAGATGTCGTTTAAATTGTGAAATAAATTTATATGGTTTACATTTGTTTAAAACATGCAAAATGCATTGAAAATATCTGACACTTATAAGTCGGATGTATCGTCCGCAGCTACTGAAGGGATTTGAATGCAAATCTGTTAACAATTATATGTATCTAAGAAGTATGGAGTACTACTGGGCTTAAAGTTTTCCAGATGTTTGAATGTACTCTGCCAATACCGAAATCTCCCTCCCTCTCTGTCACCCCGTTTGGCATCGCTATTTTTTATTTGGAAAACACTGGTAATGTATAAAATCATCCACTACTCGAAAAACTCAAAATGTAATTTAGTGGATTTCACTCACTCAGAGTCCCCTGAATATTATTTTTAATTTAAATCCTAAAACTTATAAAACTTAGGAATCATGTAAATTGAATTTTGGGTGCAACTAGAATAGCTGAGGCCTAAAAATTATTTTTGTTATTCTCGAAGATCATTAGAAACCGTGGCAATATATCTTATGTTCGAAAGCATTCTCCATCAAAATACGCATTTTGCAAATACGAGGTAAAAACACATCAACCAGGTCTACCTGTTCCAACCTAATATGATATCACTACGTTAAGAGATAATTCCGATGCTGTAGGTTTTCTAAGCACGGGAGATAAGGAGGCACCTGGAAACAATGGCTTGAAGGATCAGGTGGAAGCTATGAAATGGGTCAAAGCCAACATAGAAGCCTTCGGTGGTGATCCGACATCAGTCACATTAGTTGGTCAAAGTTCTGGAGCATGGAGTGTGGTCTTGCATATGGTTTCTCCAATGTCTACTGGTATGCTATGGATTTATTACTATTGTTGTAATTTGTTAAGTCAGGTCAGTTAAATTGTGAATTTTCATCTTTGTTACTATAAAATGATTATCTATTGTTCCTCCTAACTGTTTCCTACGACTAATTTCATGAATGGTCTTCTCAGTCCACACAGGATATTTCACTTGTCTGTTGCACAACATCTCAGAATAGTACTCTTTCCGCAGTTTTGTGACAGTAGTTGCGAAACATGCTCGCACTTGGGTAAATCAAGATTTTATAGCAATCATAGAAGAAAGTTGAACTTCGCTACTTCAAATAATTATGAAATAATGCATGACCAAGTTGGCAGACAGCTGTAGAAAATTTATCTACGAGAACAGACAGGCACAATTCATTCCATTCCTCATGGATGTTCTATTATACATTACTTGAGCCTTCCTCTCATATCTATACAAGAAAAACTGAGTTACGTACACAACCTGGCAGCAGACGTTACTGCTTAGATTCAAAATTACAACTTCTAAGTGGTCTTTTTCTAACAGTATTGTGGAGGAATACAATTAACTGCGAGTTAGAGATTATTATCAATAATACTAATATGTACCGCTATTATTATTGTTACCATCAGCAAAAAAATACAGACCGTCATCTACTTGGAATTTTTCAGGGCTCTTCGAGAAAGCAGTAGCTATGAGCGGATCTCCACTTGGTTCCTGGCAGATTCCTCATAACCAACTGGATGTAGCTAAGAAACAAGCCAAATTGGTAGGCTGTCCAGATGATACCAGCGCCAACATCTTAAAATGTCTAAAGACTAAGCCTTTCAATGAACTTGGCCAATCTCTACCGAAATTCAAGGTATATTACAATCAATCACGTCTAAATATCACTGAATGGAAAAAAGTTTGAATAGATCTGATATACTTCCATGCTAAGGAATAAATACCAGAAATGCATGCACTATGAATCAGACTTGTTATAGACATGCATGTTTCGTGTTTTGCCTAGACTCGTCAGTATAGCTTGGCGATCTAACCGTAGAGAGCAATTGGGTTGTATATACGTAACCCAGTCAAGGGTGTGATAGCAACTTCAACACTCATCTCCAAGCTTTTGAGGAGAATGACGAAGAACAATTGATGTCACTGTAAATCAGTTCATCATTGTTGACAGATGTCGTAAGGGACATCTGTCACCGCTTCAAGGTAGTCCAAGTGTTAGGACCTTGACTTTGTAAGTTGCCAATGGCCCGCGCCACCATGCGTGACGCTTTGGGATGAATTATGATGATATTCGTATTACTATGTTATTGGATAACAATAGAAAAATATACAATTCATAACATTATTATCACTATTTTAGGAATTCCTTGATGACCCGATAATGATCTGGTCTCCAATAATTGAAACAGATCAAGGCCAACCAAGGTTCCTAACAGCGCACCCGATCAACCTTATCACCAACGGGCAGTTCAAGAAGATTCCATTTATGACTGGTCAGACGAAGGACGAGTTTGGACACAGAGCATTCGGTAAATTGGTTAATATTTCACTATAATTCTTTGATTACTATTCATTATTGCTTTCCTAGCTTAAAATTTATCTCGAAGCGCCTAAACTATTGAATTTCAATATTGCGTTACGATTTATTCTATTTTGAAGCTGCAATTGTATCTAAATAGATAAGACTTCTTCTACTTATCTGTATGTATAGAGAGCCATATGTATATAGACTTTCTAGCATCGCCTCATATTATTCTCATTGTTTATACTTCAAAACTATACATACATTTTTATCTTCATGGATGCGCTGAATAGTTTAAATGATTAATTCTTCCAGCCATCATCAAGAATGAAACTGCCATGAAGGAATTGAACGCTAACTGGGAGAAGATTGCACCCATTGCCTTCGGCTACGAAAGAAATACTGAACAGTCAAAAATTGTCAGCAAGGCTATCAGGACCTTCTACTTGCAAGATAAACCCATTGAGAAGGCGCAGTTGTCAAACATCGCACAGGTAATATTGCCTATATCCAGTATTTTTCCTAGCTCATGGTGTCGGTTTCTAAAATGATTAAACTTATATTCTGAATAATATGCTAATCATATCTCTCTTCATATTTTGGTGGATCAAATAGATCAGCGTTTTGGCCTCGATCATATCTTTTAGTTTTTTGATTTTCGATATAGATTCAAGATCCTATAAAACTATGTCCCGAGTAATATACCACACGTTGTTTAACCGTGTCTAGCAGTTATCTTCCTATGCTAATCCGTCTTAAAATTTCTTCAGTTGTGAGGTAAGCAGCCCAGGGATGTCCTAACTTTGAATAACCGTGTTTCAATGGCATGGAATACAAACTAAGCAAAACGTAACACTGCGGAATACTCAATTCTGGTATTTAATGGCAAATATCTGCAAGGAAAAAATTATTGTTTTTGAAAAGTACGGGTTTGCTCGACCAATTTGTCTTTTCTCTTCTTCATTACGCTCCCATTTTTCAATCGAGGTAGCGACGAAGTCAGTTATACTACTGATAATGCTGAAGGGAGTATTGTCTTGATGTTAACTAATCACTATAATTTTTATCTTGTCAATATTGATTCGCCGCCCAATCTGTCTACCGGATCCATTGAGTTTATTTAACTGCTTGAAGTCCTCTGATGATCTGAGCTCGTATTAATTGTGGTCAATGTTGAAGTTTTCTCTGTTGTTGAAGGGCCCATGGTTGGAGATTTTGGTGGTAGCGTCTGCATAGCGAATTTATTTATTGGTTCACCGTTGATTTTGTTACTCCGTATCTCGTTTTCTAAGGTTGTCTGAAAGTTTTTTCATATTAAATATTGAACACAATAGGGGACAGTATAATCCCTGATATTAACATCATTATTAATGCGGACTTCTGCTGACTGGTTCCACTACAGTTATTTCATTATTCTTACAGCAGGATGATAAGTTTCGGAAGTATATATTACTTTTGTATGCTGTTCAGTTATGGTCCGCGTGCTTGTACCATTGCTCTTCCCCCAAGTGGGGAGTATTTCTGCTTGACTTAGCTTCTTAAACTTCCATGTCAAGTATGGTCGAACGGAGAAAAATTCATAGATTTCAGTATTTATAAGGAATTCTGCACAAATACATTTAAATATCATCTAATAAGATAACAATTGAGTTGAGACGACTTACTGGATACTCTTAGTTACGTAACGGATAGTGGATTTTGAGATTATTGTCCCATTTGCCAAATTTTCAATGATGATTTTTAAATATAGCTGTATTCAGATTATCTCTGATTGCCCTATAATGCTAATGAGTAAAGCTAACATCGTACAAATATCTGGAAGATCCTTAAGATATTATGATATAATGAAATATTATTTTACGAGAAGTTCATCCTATGAACTGTGACTAACAATGTGTGTCAAAAATAGTGCTATGTTGCTATCCACCCATTGTTCCATATATATTACGCAACGCTTCTAACAGATATTTCACAAACCCGTACACAGATCAAACTGTAGAGTAAAATTATCGCCGGCTCGTCAGTGGGTTTCTTCTCATCTTGAATGTGTGTATAATCTCTATATATACGCACATATCATGTAAATTCATTCGATCTATACCTCGGGTTTCCGATACTAGTCCATAATAGAGACGAGGCTTATGCTGGATACACAACAAATATTGGACTCGGCTGGGCACTGTGGAAAATTAATTTCTCTTCGCTGCAGGAGGTCGATTATTGTGTTTTGTTAATTCACAATATTTACTGACAAACTAGATATGTCCTGCTATGCAGTATATTATTATTTGCAGCAGCTCCAAGGTGATGGTAGTGCAGGAGATATGTGAGCATTGTAACAGTCCGTTAGAGTCCTACATCCACCTCGATTCTTAGATTGAGCAATATTTGTGTGTATTGTTGTTTATATTTATGTCGCCTATATTTGACCATAATTTGAGAAAATGGATTTTCTTGTCAAAGGAAACCTTCAACCGCCTTTCTGAGCAGAAAAATCTTGTTGAAGATACATTTCTTATATCCACCAATCTTCCCTGTGCGGAATGTACTCAATGCATTTCGTTATGGTGGGTCATCTTACATCGCCACATTTCTTGTAAATTAGCTTTTGTGCCACATAATTGCAGTATAGGTGTACATACTCGTATATGAGCTTTGGTTATTTCTTTCATCATTCACACTTACCTATTTTTATGAACTTTTCGCAATATGAGATCCGGATACGGGATCCTTGAATCTATTCACTGTTGCCTATGCCTACTTCACTTATATTTAGAACTTTTTAGAACATAAGTACTCCTTTCTTTGGGCGTAGGTCTTTTTTTTGATATACGTTCTCTTGTTATGTTAATTTCCGTGTTCCGTGAGCTGAACTTGTAAGGCGGAAAGTTGCGTTGTGTTTTGTTTTTGGATCAGGAAACTATTTGTGCTTCAACTCGTCAATGAGAAGTTATGATCAGTATGAACCGTAAGTTCATATATTATTCGGAAAAGATAGATACACTACTATATTTATATGAAAATAGGAAAGTGGTTTCTGCATCCACTCAAGATGTATTTGTTTTATATTGCTCAATAAGAAATTCATATTTTGTGCTGCAAATTATACTGCTTCTTTTGTATGTCCATACATTACATTATAATGCATGATTCGAATTTCACATAGGAATCTCGGATCTAGATTGGAGATCCAGGATCTGAAATCCGAATCTTGGAACCGGATCTGAATTCGGATCCTGTATTGAAATCGATTGGTCTGTGGTTCGCTTGCACTGCCAATTTATGAATCGGTTTCTATGTAATTTTTAAAGGATCAGCAGCACTACCAATTATGATCACACATGGTTTTGCACCCCAAACTTGATTCAAATTGGTGCAACCGTTACCGAGATCATGCGGTACAAGGACGGTGACAGCCAGACCGACAGATATAAGTGATAGATTTTTGTTATGTAGGTAGATATATTAAAATTTCCAAAAATCTTGAAATCAAAAATGTTAATTGCAATACTCGCGGATGTACGAGTATGATGAGAACGTCAGGATATAATATGTTATTTAACTAATATTGATTGAAGGTATGGAATAGAAAGCTCTACTAGAACAAATCAGGAAATCGTTATACCTTACATAGGCCACATTTTATTGCTTTACTATGATTCTTGTCTACGTATTATTGCCCTCAACTAATTAAGTTTACGTTTCAGATATATGCAGATGCTACTGTTGGATTTGCAGTCAATAGAGCAGCCAAACTCTTTGCTGAATACAACAACCATTCTGTATATTACTACAGATTTAGCTACCAGGGTCGTTACAGTAACTTTTATACTCCAGAGAGCAACAAAACTGCTCCTTATGGTATGTATAGTACGACGAACAAGGCTATAATATTACTCTGGTGGGTGTTTTGCATGGGAATTCTCAAAATTGGTTCTTTTTCTCACCAATCTCTTGTAGGAATATATTATAACAGCTTGCTGTTTATGCATTGAGTCCTTGTCTTGCTACGTAACCCAAATAAAAGGTAATAACTGACCAGAATCAGACTATTCAGTATAGTCAAATGTATAGCAGTATTTTAGCCAATAAGTTGTAAACCTTGGTGTCTCAGTTCAATGCACACCATAAAGGAGTTTTACCCCGAGATTTTATCCACAGCCCACATCACACTATATCTTACAACTAGTATATTGAATTAAATCATGCTATATCCAGCATAACCAGCTTTCAGTCCTGAAGCAACAATATGGAATTATTGACAATAAATCAGAATTTAGATTCTAAAGAAATATGTATTTTTGAAGCCACAGAAGTAAGCAACATTAATTTCCAATAGTGTACGGAAATGGCTATTGGTTGGTCTAATCTTTGTTACTCCATTATATTGAATATCATCTAGTTTCTTGATGGATACATTTGCGAGCTCATTCCCATGCTTCGGTCAGTAGCATATGATCGCAGAAGCCTAAAAGGCTCGGGCTTCGGGGGCAAAGATATTGGGGGGCCAACATTCTGAAGATGAGGAATGAAAAATAAATTGCAAGGGGGAAAATTAAGCACGTAATATTTGGTAGTAGAGGTTTTTGCACTTTAGATTTTCTTGAAGAAGTTTGACGCCTAAAAGATTGAAAAATGATTTATTTCAGTAGGTACGATGCTATTTTTGACCTTCAAGTTTTTTGGAGGGTGTGTTATAACTATAAGGAGGGAGTAAATACGGAACTTGCCTTATAGGTCACAGCGCCTATGCACAACCATAAGGGGCGCAACATGTTTAAAGTCCTCGGGCAGTCATCTCGGTTAATATGCCCGATAAAATGACGAAAGCAAAATTGTGAACCTACATGTGATGACAACGTCGAATTTATTCCGCTTTTCAGGAGTTGTCCACTTTGATGATCTGATCTACTTGTTCCACAATGACAAGCTGTTCCCATTGTTCAAAGAAACATCGCCTACTGAAATTGAGATGGTTACAAAGTATACCACAATGTTGTACAATTTTGCCAAGACTGGGTAAGTTTTAGATTTAATCACATAAGTACAGCCAGAACATTTTTTATCGCTAGCATGAAAAAATTGGAAACAAAATCCAAGGATTAAGCTGTGAAGGTAAATATGTGAATAAATATGTTTGTTTAACAAGTACAGGCTCAAAACCTTTCAAATGATAGGACGTTTATTAGAATTATATCAAAAGATATCTACTTCGCCACCACCTACCTTCCCCTGATAATTGACCAAAGTTCTTCTCTAAAATGATTATAAACCTGGAAAATCCCAAAACTTTTGAGGGCTTTTTTTATTTCTATTTTTTGACAATCGCTCCACTGCCACCGCAAAGATTTTCGCCATTGCAACCACTCTTATTGACATGGGAAGTAAACAGTTGGTTGACTGCTTGTGAACAATTGATTAGTTTGGGATTGACTGAAAAAAACTGAGCTAACTGATGAAGAACTCAAAACATTTATTTTGGTATTTGACATAATCTGACCAAAAAGTTTTTTCTTGACCTTATGATCAGTTCTTGTATTCCACATGAAAAGTATTTAATTTGGTTGAATTAGGATTGTACTGACAAATGTTGCGTTTCTAGGGTGGGAATTACTTTTAAATTTTGGTACTATTAACGTTTCATAATATCGGCGAAGCTTTCTATTAGATATAAGTGGTCATTCTGTCTCATTTTTTTTTGATATATTAACTTTGTCAAAGGCTACAGAGGCAGCCGAAACGATATTAAGGGTTCTACGCAAAAGAATGTAGTTTCGATTGTGAACCACATAAAATACGTTAACGTTACAGAAACCCAATCCCAAGTCCCAACGAAAAACTGGACAACATCAAGTGGGAACCATTCACCGTGAAAGAGCAGAGATACATGGAGATCGGCAATAAACTCTCGATGCACGAAAAACTGCACGAGAAGCGGTTTTCCGAATGGGAGAAGCTATATCCTCTCAGCATCTACACAAAGAACAAGCAAAGTCACTAAACCATTCTGCACCAGTTTTGTTCTGTGAATAGACTTATTTGTATAAACATTGGAGAAATCACGAATATGTATAGTGCATACTTTTGTCAATAAAACGGACTTGTTGAAAATGCGTTCTGTTTCATTTGTGTAGATTTTAGATCACTTGGCGAAACACTTCCATCAGCCATAATTTCATCTAAATGTATTTATATGGTTACGAAGACATGCAGTTTGTTCTAGCAGTGGTCGGGAACCATTCAACCAGCTTAGTAGTTTGATACTCATTTATTAATAAAAGTATAAACATAGGTACTTTTACATTGCTTCATGCTTCAAATATAACAGTGCTTTATGCTTAAAATATGAATAAAAATCAATAAAATACCATTCTACAGGCAGCTATCAATGTGAGTGCATTGCGTCTTGTTCCTCTTCTCATCTGTATGAGAATCTCTTAGCTCTCACCTGTATTTTGGTGTCTACAATATAAAATCGGTAGTAACGTCGCCATCTAGTGAAAGCTGGAGGGATCAGTTAGAAGGAAAGTTTTCCCAGTAACAGGGCTTTTCTTTAGAAGTGTAGGCACTTGAAACTCTTTGCAAGTATTTCATTAGATGGTTGAATGCTGTTGAATTGATATTTTTAATTATTTCAATAACATCGCTCACATAAGGTAACCGTTATGCAAATCAATGCATCTTTTTTAAATTACAAACACTAAATTTAATAAATTACAGCGACCTTTGCAAGGACTTTGACATCAACTGATCAGCTGTATTCAGTTCTGTTCTATTTTCAGATTATAGGATGTACAAACATGGAGTAATACTTTATAGATAAGGCCACATTGAGAGACCGCCGTCTGGGACAAAAAAAACTGTAGGTGTCCAGGTCGTATTAACTTTGTGGTTTATGATATGTAAGTGGTGCGGTAATTGGTATAGTAAAAGAACTACTTATAAAAATATCAATTATTTATTAAATACAAACACCATTATATTTAGCCGGTATATAATTACATACATCTGGACAAGAAGACTGATTTAACAGAAGGCACAACTTACTAGGTGGCCCTCAAAGTCTAACTGTCGTACTGGTAATATATTTGCAGATTTGGTGATTGAGATTATTAATATGGAGATGCATGAATCTAATGATTGTGCTAACATAACCACTTGCTAATGGAGTAGATCTAACAAACATTGTACGAGCCACTTTTAAGTACCTAATGAAGTTCCCTGGCATCAACAAGTGGTAATACTAAAGTTGTAACTTATTCGTAGTAAACGAATACATTGTTGTGCGAAGTCTAAAGCACCTTCAGCCCTGATTTTTGATACCTCAAACGAAATCGCCAGTAACATTTGTCAAAAGTGTTGATACAGCTTCTCACATTTTTTTATGTGGATCTGTCGAATATCAAAAAAATTATTATCTGCTGACAGCCATTCACAAAGAAAAACATACCGCTGAGATATGAATATGGCATAATAATACAATATATCCAAATTTCGATCAATTTCTATCACTGGAATTGTCAAAAAGTAGTTAATGTTTTATATTTCTGACCGTTATAGCACAGAACGTCAATTTTCTTGGAGTGTTGAGGGTACCTTAGACATCGTTCACTACTATAAATCGTGACAAAAATGTAACGCTTATCTCTGATACAGTTTTCAGAATATATGTGATGGTAATAACAAAAATAGATCTATATCTTACATAAATTTATAGCATCTATATATATACAGTTATCCTAAAAACTATCTCTCTTGACTATATTGGTCGTACCGACTCAATGATGGCGGTTTCTCATCAAATTCTCTTGCTCTAAATTGATATATTGCCTAACTAATCTCGAAATTTCGTGAGCTTGTTCTGTTTGTAACCTAGTGACTCGTTGCTGCAGTAGATTTCCGCACTTCATATCCAAGAATAGAGCTCCATCTTCAGATCTCACCTTCCTGGTGCTGATCACTTCGGTGAATGGCCAGTGGTGGATGGTTTCATGCGTGACCATGTCCAAAAAGTGCACTCCGTTTCTGTTAAGAGCCAAGATATGCTCCTGCCAGTTATCGTTCTCTCCCATGACTCTTTTGACTGCGAAGAATGAACTTCCAAAGAGCGACCAGTTGCTCAGTACCTGCAGAACCCTGTGCTTTGCTCTGGAGACAGACAAACCAGCAGCCTGGCCCCAGGACGTCTGCACTAAAGCAAGCCATTGTGGAGGTCTTGGTTCTCGCAAGCTTAGAACTGGTTTTGGTAAGAGGAATTTGACTTCCTTCAGACTAGGTGGGTGGCTAAGGTCTGCCGCTCGATGAAGAAGAGCTGCTATTAGCGCCATATCTCTAACAACGCTCGGGGGCAGATTGGGGTTTCCTAAGCGGAGCAAAAGGCCTTCTAGGTAATCTGGCGCTACTTGGTTGAAGAGTACTTCTGTGTAAAGTGGACTAGCATCGTGTTTTAGAGAATGGTACCATACGGATCTGGAAAAAAAATTGAAAAGGTATTGAAATGTTGTAGAACATCAATCAGTTGTTGAGACATTGCTGACAAATGATAATTAATCCGAAATTCTCCCTTATTCATCCCATAAATGACACACTGAAAATTCTGATGAATCATTTTTCAAGTCATCTGTTATTTATGGCCATATTGCTGTTTATAATTTGAGTTTGATTTTTTTCAACTTATGTGTGAGAACAAACAACTCCCAAGAAAATCTAACCCAGATGTCCCCGTAGTGTGGGATGAGCAACAGGATGCTGCTCTTTAGTATCATTGACCGACAGGAGTAACCATCTGGCTAATCAAATTACTCCCTCCAGGGGACCTGTTCGGTTTGCCCTGAATAGGCGTGCCTTGGACATATCCCTTGGTCATGTTTCTTAGACATGCGGTACCCCAGTTTCCCAATAAGATCTAGTGGGTACAGCCAACGAATGGTTTAGGGAGCAATTCTGCCTCCAATACAGAAGAGCCTCAGGGGGAGATAGGCAATCACTTACGCATCATCCGATGAAATCACCCTGGCATTGAAATATTAACATGGCAAAGTGGCCTCACGGTTTAAGTTTCATTGCTATACCGACGTGCTGGATTTTCCAACATTGACGTATGTGTGTACAAGACGCTTCCAAGATTTGCGGAGGTAAAATACCTGGCTGTTCGTATCTCCGAGTGCCAAGTGGTCCTGTGAGAAATTTGAGAGTAACTCGTTTACCTAAAAGTGATGCAGCTTCTTGACAGAATAACAACCGCAGCTGCCCTCTGCAGCAACTTTGGCTGGACGACAGGCTGCAAGGTTAAGGACTCATATTTAGGCTCGAATTCACAAGTCATAGTCATTCCCAGATCGGACCATCACTGGAGTACTACTGCATCTGTGGGATGCGCTGCTAAGCATACCCTAAAGCTTCTGGACATAATCCAGAAATAAGCAATACGTCTGGTGGATGCGCCTGACCTTACTGAGGGGAGGCTCAGTCTAGAAGATCGAAGAAGGGTGACCCATCTGTCTCAATTGTATAGTTATCATCATGGCAGATGTTTGACCGAGATATCTCGCAAAGCACCAAGGGTCGTTAGTACGGGAAACAGCAGAGGAGCCAAACGTATGCATTCTCACCAGCTGGGACTTGCAACGCCTCGAATTAGCCTCTCCCAAAAATTGAATGAACTTCCGTTTCCGGAATTTGTCACCGATGATTATCTACAGCGTTTTAAGGTGGATTTGAATAGACAAGGTCATATCCTTTCGCAACACCTATAAAGCGTGATAGGCTTTGTGCGTTTGCGTGAGGATATATATACATAAAGTTACTAGACTCCATATTTTTGGGATATAACGAAAATTCACTCTTATCGCTTATTAACTTTGAGTGCATAGTAATATCATCATCGATTGATTCAGAATAGAAATTATACTTCAATTATGTTAGATTCTATGCTACTTGATTTCATTATGCATAATATAGATGAGTCAGCAGTTCGTATTATTTATTTTGGCCGTTGATTGAAACATAATAATACTACTGAACAAATTCTAGAACAAATCAAAATGTATTTAAAAAAACTGTTTAAGTTAACGCCTGTAAAGTACGCTAATTATAATGAACAGTAATATATACTAATGTAAATTACCTGCAAAATATTAGGTAGAATGGCTGTGCCGCCTTATGCAGTTCAGTGGTTACATCCAAAATGTATTCGTCGGCCGCCAGAGGCATGGTGAATGCATCGCCTTGGACTATGCAGTATAGACTGAATTCCTGCTGTTCTGCCTCGTTTGTGATACCGATAAGTGTACAGAGTTCACTTATTACGTCTGCTACTACCGTGCTGCACCTGGAATGGAATGAAAAAATCATATTTATACTACAAGAGAAAGCATAGAATATGTATTTTCTGAATAAAGGTAGTTGATTGTGCTCACTTAACGGCCACGAGACTTTGAATGGATAGAATAGAAGGGCTGTCCAAATTTTGGAAAATTCCACTTAAAGAACTCCTTCAAGCTAGTATCCATTGTTAATTTCTAAGTGTAGAATTCTCTGCAAAGGTACAAAAGTACCTTATTGTTTCCTCTAATTCCAGAGTCTAGCACAGTCTGTCATGTATGAGCTTCACAGCAACACATGATGGGTCTATAGAACTATTTTTTCCTGTTACACAGTTAATCTTCCGACCAATTTTCTCACCTTGTTTTCACCAAGCATCAATGTAGACCGGTCTGTGGTCACTACAATAACCATATAAATTAATTACTAGGCTAAAAATGCCTATTCACCATATTGACACGTGTTTGGAATAAGTGCTATTCATAGAGCTCTTTAGCGTGAACAAAAACATATCATAACACGCGGTGCTTCGAACTAGCAAGTACGGCGTCAGCACGGAAAGCTGGAGACTTAAGTTAAAGTCCCATGTAAATAAAATAGTTTTAATATATTTTCCCAATTGTTCATTCACTGATATAGTTACGGTTGCTGAATCGTCCAATAAATCCTCCTAAGTACAGATACATTCTACCGAGAAGTCCACATCATCACACCTATTGACTCACTCCCATTAAGTGTAAGAGCTGACTATATGTCTTGCAGACAATATCGGTTAGCTTCTATCAGGAGTCAGGTATATACACCTCCATTCCAATGAGTCTATCATATACTATGGGTAGATTGAAGCAATGATGCACATATCATTGATAGGTGTCTTGAAAATAGTGAGTTCTGCTATGCAGCGATTTGACGAGAAGTAAGGCTTTGAATCAAGTCACAATGACGTTACACAAGCTTTAGTCACATATTCAACCTATCAATGATAAGCGCTAGAAGTGCATAATATTATTTTAGTTACGAGATACTATTTTACGAGATATTAATTGTATATTTGTGTTAAGTCTGTAATAAAATTATTACCTGGTATTGACGACTCTCTCTGCACCTCCTGGTAGTCGATAGATTTGCCTTCTTGCGCTTCTTCCGGCACTCACAGCTGTTACTTCTTCCACTGATGGAACGTTTTTTCTTCCTGGAAAATGAACATTCCATTGAAATTCAGTATCAATACGTGCCCTTCCAACGGCAAAGAGTAATTCCACTGAATGTACTATGAAATAGTACACAAGAGAATCAACTCCTCAACCACAACAATAAGACAATAAGATATCTCAGCCTCAGGATGCTAAAAATACTTTATGAAAAGAAGGTCAATACAGTATTGACTGTGAAGTACTATCATGAATTTTGTTCGTTTATCTGACAGATAAAATAGAGAAGCACTCACCTCCACAGCGCTGTGTCTTCCTCAGATTGGACAAACATACAGCTGCCGTGCCATGACAAATCCTTCTTCTGTCGTTGGCTGCACTGGTAAGGTGTTCCGTGAGCACAGGTAACAGGTGGTCGGAACATGCGAAGTATGCTGCCACGATGGAGAGCAACCTCCAAGCGCGTTGACATGACTCGGGATGATCTGATTTATTACTAGTGGTCTGTTTCATCAGCTGACAGTAGACCTCGTCTCGAAGCGGTGCATATTTGTGACAGTGCTATAAAGACGAAACAAGAAATTAGAAAATTACAGACCGAGAAAGCTTTTGTAGTTTTTTGTTCCTATGTTCAATGCGATTGATGATCTATCAGAATATATAATAGAAGGGTGTATGAGGAGGTAGGTATGTTTAATGCCTGCGCAATTATTATCTATTCTGAAGTGCGCAATGACCTGACAGCATGTGTAGATGAACGTCAAAATATCTATGTTACGTGATTACCTCACAATGCCTACTTGGGTTGGGACGTTGGCCCACTTTTTTATTTCTAACGTCGATAGAGGCATCATTGTAACCGCGAGAAAAGTCTTGGAATCATTGACCATTTTGGAAAACACTAAAATTTTGGAAATAACTGAATATTTGATTTTTGATTTCTTCAGTGTCTACCTACTTGCCCCCTTATTACTTTCGATACTACTATTTCGGTAAAGTATTTATGGTTCCTCCAAAAATTACTATCCAGAGATTTTAGACTTTGCTAAATGAAATTTCATCCTTATGAATTTATAAATGGAAGTTATATAATAAATCTTTAAAAAGAAGACAGCGTTCTGTTGAGGCTTTCTATTACACTAAATAGTAGCTTCCTAATTTTAAAACTTTATACCATTACTTTCCTTGGAAGATCAACCTTAGACATGATAAGGACGCCCGAGATCTTGAAAATGTTGCCATTTACCCTACATCCATAAGGAATAGAAAGTGAAATAATGTACCAATCAATCTTATATTATATTAGGCGTGGTAAGTAAAGCATTATAGTTGAATTAAAGTAGTCAATCAACTTACCATCAAAACAGTATAGACACACTTCACCTCAGACATCTCGGGCGTTAGAGGTAGATCCCCGCAGTACCTCAATATGCACTCGAAGCATTCAATTGCTAACGACGACAGCTCTGGATCTTCTAGCCTCAATAAAGGACCATCGATGGGATTTCCCTGCCATTTTACTAAGTCTGTCTGTTGTTTCCACGTCCATTCTTTCCGTTTCTCTTTTGACTTTGTTGGTGAGTCCATTTTTAACATTTCCAAACTGAAATAAGGTAAATTTTGATTAGATCATAGCTAGTATCACTACATACTTCAATTAACTGCTTCTATTACTGAAACCTCAATAACGGTAAGTGCCTACTTTACAATTCCTGTTGTATTGTATAATTTATCAACGTCAGTACATTGACAAATTATTATTATTTCCGTTGTTAGCTATATGATATCTCTTTAGAAGTACCTGCTTTCAGTGATTAATTCAAAGTTGCCATCGTTATCTATTATGAGTTTTCAGAATACTCTTATGCTACGCGCAGTTTGAAATACATTCATATCCTTGATAGGTCCCTGTTTAGGGTGAAATCAGGAATGTTTGTCGGGGTTATCAGTAATGGACCAAGAAACAGAGATAAGCGAGATGAGCTCAACAGTGCTATTAATGAAATTATGTGTTTACAGCTCAACATAACGTGTACCGTCATTATAGATTTTTTTCACAGCCACAGGAAACAATTATAAATCACAGTTTTTGTTGTAATTATTTATGAATAAAACAAGCTAACAAGTCCAGTTACTTTAGTGCGACGCCGATGTTTCGACTAAATGTTTCAGATATCAAAACATAGTAGTTAGTTCCCATTTTTATAATTTCATAGAAACTAAGATTTTCGCATGTCTGAGGATAACTACATATTATGCGAACCTTCGGATCAAGCAAAAAAAACAAGTTTTCAATCTTCGTTTTCACTTCACTCTAAAAATTATCTTATATATCATCAAGTACTTTCTGCACTTTCATCGCGGTGGTATCAGCTTTTAGATAAGAATTAGAATCGAATATTGCAACTGTTGATAGTTGGAATTCAATTTAAGAATAATGAAAAATAAAAATCTTCATTATTATTACTACAATAAATACTATTTGGTTGAAGAAGATTCCCATGAGATTCGATATCCACAAAATTACTTCAGGTGGAGCACCAATCAAACTATTACAATTGCACATGAAATCAACCTACTTGACGCTGTTCATAGGAGTATAAGTACAAAGTCTGTGCATCGCTGTCATTAAAAGTCAAAAGTATATCATAGTCTGGGTGGTTCTATCAGAATTATAGAGACAAACAGACGCAGACAGTCTGTCATACCGACGGAAATGGGCAAAATGGTTTTTCGTGGTATGAAACGTCAAGGTAGCAACTCAATTTCGAGATTGATCGCGATTACAAATTCTTCCTTGCCATTTGATGTGGGAAATAAGCTCACTTGAGCAACGAGAATTATTCAGCCAAAAATTTCACACATATCAGTTCCATGTTAATTTCATGCCTGGTCCATGCCTATTTAAGTATTTAGGCAGCCTGGGTAACCAGATGTCGCGTAACAAATGAAAAGCATTGCTTGAGAATAAGGGAAAACACCATGAAATTCACTGTGCATATAATTTATGAAAAGTTTATCATAGCGATAACAACATAATTATAAAGATCGCAAACGACAAGGACACTGCGAAATGCAGAAGGCGAAAGAACATCCATAATTTACATAAAACGGTATCCTGGGAATTCTTACGCTTGCTGCTAGCATTTAAAAAATTGTCCTGACAGTTAGGAGCTATTACAGAAAACGTTCTCTTCCGTTTCTCTCAGAATTATTTATTATTGAGGGAAATCCATTCTATTCAGCTCAGTGGCGTGCCGGCAGTATTGCGTTAATACAACAGAAGATGCTAACTACTTTCAAAACATAGTATGTACGTATGATTAATGTAACTTACAAAACTTAAATTGTGGTTATCTCTCTGATTGATTATATTCTGCGCTGGCAGCTCATTCAAACCTAATACATACGAATGAGTCTTTACTGATATTTCGGCATACATAATAGATAATATGTTATTATATTTAAAAAAACGGATTTCAATCTGTCCTACAATTTGATACAGGCTATCAAGGCAGCCAAAACGTTAGTAAAGATTCACTCGTACGTATAAAAAATGAGTTGAGTTCAAGAGTTATAAAAAAATTCAGTTTTCTTTTCAATATTGCAATATGCAATATGACTACTTCCAAAAGTGATCTCGGCAACCATGGGGATTGCAAATAATCTAATTGTAAAAGCAACATCACTATGGGGGACTCCACATCTCCTTGCAAATTTCAGTGAAGTTGAAGTAGCAGTTAGTGAAATGTCGATGTTTAAAGAATAACAGCAGACAAACGTGAAACATTCCATTCACTCTTATTCGATTTCTTTGCGATTACAATACCTTATATGTTCATGCGTACGAATTTAATGTTAAACATATAAATATTCTCATCTCATGAAGCATATATATTCAGGTTGAAAGTCGAAATGGTACCTTCCTTTCTTTAGAATGTAAAGAAAATCAGACAGTTTAAAGGTTCCAAACTAACTACAATAAAAATCATACTCCTCACTGCTTTTCAGAAAATTAATGAAGATGCTGAAGAAACAATAGACGAGATATCTAATTATATGATTATTTCATAATTTCCACCTAACGCTGCTTCACTTTCATCCAAACAAATCGTTATTGCGAATATGAAAAGGTCGTGAAACTGTCTCACGAGCGGAATGGCATTCCATTATTGTTACGGCGCCCAGATAATCTTTCGTTATTAACTCTTTTGTAATCTTGTTCGGTTTTACTTTTCTTTTTCATCCCATTGTGTGGTGACTTAATGGTTCCATACAGTAGTGCTACCGCAGTTCTGTATTGATGGGGTGTGTAAAAAATTTGCAATAATCTAGCTAATGGTAATGAAGCACGTCTCTTGCTATCATTATATACTATTTTAGGTATTTGTTGAGCATTTATGTTGGAGTGTAAGTTTAACATCAGAAATCCAGCGACTCAGAAATTCTTACCAATGACGCAATGAAAACAGTTTTTATAAATTATAGAATATATCCCATAAGATATAACCAATGCTTCATATACACCCATCCCCGTTTATTTAGAAGCTAAAAGAAACCGTAATACGTTAAGCAGTGCTAAAATAGAAATGCCTAGGTGTCTACTACTGTAATGAATGAGAGTGTTAATTACATTGAAATTTCCGCAATTCCTAAAAAAATTTGTAAGCTGAACGTCATAGATTAATTATTATCAATTATTATGTGATACTGGGTGCTTTGGCACAATGCTATACAGATTGCCCCCAAAGATGCTAACATAGTTGGCGAAACACGTGTCGGGTATTAAAAAGTTTCTGCAGGTTAAAACTGTATTTGTGATTATTAAGCTTGACAGATTCATTACAAAATTAATCTATGGACTAGGCGATGAGTCACAAGTGAGCTCAGCCATAGATCAAGCTATGAGCCACTATGGAGCTCAGCTATGGATTTTTCTGAGTCACAATTAAGAATTAAGCCAAAAAAAGGAAAAGGTTACAGCACAGCAGCTACAGTTCTTCCTCCATTATTTCTGTTAACAATAAGACCAGGATCAAATATTTGATTCAAATGTGTTCAAGTCGTTACCCGTGTACATGATGTATATGTCTATATCTAGTGTATGTGGTGGATATGTACTCGTAGATATGTGCAGGTATTTAAATCAAGAGACTTTAATTCGGTCAATTTTAGAGAACTTCCATATGTTGATTAATTCTATGAGTATGGAGAGGTTTTAATGGAATTTTATGAATCGAAAAACTTAATGACAAAATTGTGTAAATCAAATCCAGAAAACGAACAAAAAAATGCAATATTTATTATGCTGTATTCTGATAACCATTAAGATGCAAAATTCATATGAATTAGGATACTAATTTATCACTGGCAAAATGGAAACTATCGAATAAAAAAACCTTATTATTGGCAATGATTGAGGTTTGGCGACACACGCTGACCCAGCCGTGAAAATTCTGCTCAAGCAGCCCGGTTGAGCCCGGTGTAGCATGAATGACTGGACCGGCGGGGCCCGGTGGGAAATGCACGCTGTAATCTGAATTATCCTTTAAAATTCAGAATAATCGTTCAATGAAGCCAAACATGGTACAAAAATGTATATCTAAAAATAAATACTAGTGATATCCGTGCTCAAACCAGATGTTTCACAGCTATTTTTACTGGAATTCTCAATTGTTGGTAAATTGTATCAAGAATGGACTACGATAGGCTCACCTCAACAAAATTAGTTTATATCTTCTCTTAAGCAACAAAACGCTGCTGCACAACCAAATAGATACTAGATATTATTATAACAAAGTTGGTGAAATCAAGTGAAGATTTCTCTATAGAAATCTAATTTTTTGTTACTGCAAGGTTGAAATAACTATTTCCTATTTTAGCATGTTCAAAGTGTCGCGACGCTTCCACCTAATTAAAATTATTTGGATAATTCAGCAATACATTGCGTTCCCAAAGTGTAAGCAGGCTATGCCCTCATAATCACAATGAAGCATTAGTCTTCGAAACAGCGCTACGCTGTATGCATCTTACTTCCGCGCCTACAACACAACCACTTCAATTTTTGACCTACAGAATATGATTGACCTTCCAAAAACAAAGTTTTTGATTTTTGACGACAACTCCGCCGCCACTGTACTGATTTTCAAAACCTGTATTTTTTCCGCCCTTGTCATACTAGTAACCTATTGTCAAAGTTTCCTCAAAATCCAAAAATTACTTCCTGAATCATGCAGGGGCTAAGGATTACCGGACCGAGTACAGACAGACAGACAGACCTTTGAGCCTTATAGAAGAGTATGTGATTACGGTTAGAATGATTAGCACCTTAGAAACACATCAATCTGTTCTCACCACACACAAGAATAAATAAAAACTTCAAAAATATAAAAAGGCGTGTTTTGAAATAATAAGATTATTTTCACTAACTAGGCCGCTGCCCATACCTGGAATATTAGAAATAAAGTAACAAAATAATAAAAAGTTTGATTTCCGAATTCCATTGTCTATAAAATTTTGAGTATCACAACGTTTCGATTGATATGCTATCTTCAACCGTCTTCAGGTGAACTTTTGCGACCATAAAAACTGTTGCAACAGGCTTACGAGTCCTTCATCCAAGGTCATGAAAATAAAAGCAGCAGTTACAAGAATTACGCAGTAATGCATATAAATCGATAAAGAGGCTCAATGACGCAAAGAACTGATATATTTACAAAACGTGATCGAAAAATAAGGTGAATTTTCAAATGTAGCGGGCTACATCCGTTCGATCTTCGATTTTTCTATTTGGTTATGTTGGTACAATCGTCTCCAACATATGTTCCAAAATTCAGCTATGTAACATGTTTAGTTTGTTTGTGAGAGGCATAAAGGTTAGAAGTGTTTTGCGTGCTCCACGATTTTCTGCTGTCGAAAAACATGGATCAAAGAGTTTGCATTGAATTGTGTGTGAAAAATGGAATCAAGTGCTCCAAAACACTTGAAATGTTGAAAGTGGCATACGGTAAGTCTACTTTAAGCCAAAAAATGTTTAGAAGTGGTATGAAATATTCAAAGGAGGCCGAGAAGACACCAATGACGAACCTCGCTCTGGACGCCCCAGCACGTCAACAACTGATGAGAACGATGAAGAAATAAAGAAAATAGTGATTTGGAATCGTCGAATTAGCATTAGAGAAATTGCTGGTGATATCGGCATCTCGTTTGTTTCGTTCCAAGCAGCTTTAACGGGTGTTTTGGACGTGAGACGTGTGTTAGCGAAGTTTGTTCCGAAATTGCTCAATTTCGACCATGCATGAGCATCTCCCAATAGCTATTGAATGACGTCAACGACAACAGGGTCATAAAAGGTGACGAAACATGGGTATATGGTTATGACGTCGAAACTAAGACCCAATTGTCCCAGTGGAGGCATTTTGGATCACCAAGTCCAAAAAAAACACGCCAAGTTCGATCAAATGTGAAGGTTTTGCTTACAGTTTTCTTCGATTGCAGAGGCGTGGTGCATCGTGAGTTCTTGCCACAGGGTATAACAATGAATAAGGAATATTACCTGCAAGTTATGCGCAATTTGCGCGAAGCAATCCGCCAGAAACGTCCGAATTTGTGGAAGAACAAAAATTGGCTTTTGCACCATGATAACGCTCCTGCTCACACATCGTTGCTTGTACGCGAATTTTTGGCTAAAACCAACACACTAATGATGCCGCAAGCACCGTATTCCCCAGACCTGGCCCCCTGTGACTTCTTCTTGTTCCCGAAACTGAAGAAGTCCATGAAAGGACGGCGTTTTACAACGATTGAGGAGATAAAGACGGCATGGAAGGAGGAGCTGAACAGGATCACAAAAAATTATTTTTTAAAATGCTTTGAGGATTGGAAAAAGCGTTGACACAAGTGCATTATATCCAAGGGGGATTACTTTGGAGGGAACAAAATAGAAATTGATGAATAAATAAATATGTTGCGAGAAAAATGGAAATTCACCTAATTTTTTTATCACACCTCATATATAAGCAATATTAGACATCCAAACAGCTTATATCAAGAAGTTAACATTTTTTGAGGCATTATTTTCTGCGCTATGTATGAGAAAATAAATTACGTTCCCAATGCGAGGGATAAAATTACTTACACTTCAGGTGTTGCAATTTGAACCAACAGACAATGATTACAGGCTAGCGAAAGCTGTACTTATACGATTGGATGAATATAAGGACTTCTATCTTATTCCAGTACTCGATCCTCAAGAATTTCACTTTTAAAGCATCCAAAAAGAATATATATATCCAACCATACCTCATAACCAAAAAATCGCGTCACTCACTGAACACAATAGAAACTTCCACTATGAGCCTGATGCTTCGCCACAATGGCTGCAATAATGGCACATCCTCCACATTTTTCATAAAATAAAAAAGCGTTTCCCTGACATACAATTATATGTATCGTTCGCCGTAAAGCACTGTGATCGCACTAAACATAGTGGTGGCAAAATAGATTATAAAAATATGAAAGAGAAAGAGTACCGGCAGAATTTAATAACATGCTTTCTAATTTTTCACAACATGAGTACCTGCTGCGCTCCTGGTATTGTTGCATGTGGTAGCATTCGTCGCGTGTTAGGTTAGGATACACACTGGTGGAAAAGCCTCGTTACCTGGCTATCTTAATTATGGTTTATTGAAAGAGATAAACAGAATGCGGCATTTACTACACGAAGTCAAATGAAACAGTTTAGTTGATTGTGTTAATGGTAATTAAAATCTCAAAAAGAATAACTGGTTTCTCGCACTCAAAGCATTTGCTGAAACACTTGGAAGGAGGAGGTATTAATGAGTCTGTTGCAAACTTTTAACAAGAATAGTCTGAACTTAGTGGAAAAAATTGTGTCCAATAGATTACCAAGATACATCAATTGAAGACAGTGATTAAAATTATGATATTTCAATTATAATATATCGTTTGGACAGAGTTATGTAGCTTTCTATTCATTACATATTGCATGTATTTAATTGCATGTCACCGAAATCACCAAAGCAGAACACTAACAATTTATTTTAAGCAACAGTACAAACAAAAACATCCAATAATATCTAAAAACGGACTTTTGAAATACATCCGACTGATGAACAAAATAAAGTACGATGTATTACGAATGTTTCAATCAAATTTGAATGGCTTTTACTCCCGATTAAGGCATATTCACTGAATATGTATCTCGAATGAAGAAGAGGGCAGTTATATTTACCTCCTTTAACAAGTGGCGTCAAATAAGTTGATTCTGTATTTCCAGTGCAGTTGTGTCAGCCTATTGAATATTGTGACCGAATTTTTGAGCTGCTGATACAGTTCAACTAAATTTTGAAAATATTGCTGAATATCATTAAAACTTCTGAATACCTGAAAATTTTGTGTTTATAAGACATATATATTTCAAATATATTTAATACTCTATTTCAATCAACTTTTCTAATATTTCAAAACTGACACCATTGCATGGGAATCACTTGACGCTATTCTTTAAGTGTTTCATTAATGTTGCGTCATGTATTAATATTAAAGCTCCTGTTAGGCAGCACTAACGCAACAGCTGTGAATAAAAAATGGTATTATTATCTGAAAGTTACTGAAAAGAGCATCTCTGTTAGTCAGGGTGGTCCTTCAATCCTTCCCTTCCGGTCGAAAAATATCCATTGTGGTAAGCGGATTTCCCTTTTTTCTCATCGCCAACGGTCTTATCCATGTTTTACGGATGACAGTACTTTGCACGTATTTATCTTTCAGAAGATATGGAAGTCGTTACCGTTTAGGACGTAAGAATGCTCACCACAATACTTGTAAGGTTTAATACCATATTCTATAAAAAGGCAGCACCTAAACCAGTATTATTATTATAGTATTATTATTTGATCAAGAATCATAAGCTTATCCAAGAAATCATGCATTCCGTTTGATGGAAGTTGAAATTACTTATGACATAATTTGGAATAATCAACAAGAACTAAATATATATTTTGTGTATTATGCGTTTCCTGAATCAACATTGCTTAAATGGTATCCTGCATTCTTTTTTTTGAAAACCTTTTAGATTAATACCTTGGAAGATACGAGTTAAGCTGTTTCAACTAAAAAAGCAAATAAATAATGTAATATCATATTTATTGACCGAGTGATTGATATTCATATGAATTCGTAGTTTAGTGCCAAAGCTACTTGTTACGCATAGCAAAAATTCCAACATGTAGGTATAAAAACTAATCGAGTTTCAAAATATGTTGTCTGTGATTTCCATTACTCTTCAATATTATGTAATTAGCTCATTCGTTACCAGTAGGTGAAATATCATAATTTACTAATGGAATCTACCCCGGAATCTACATACCTCTCAAGAAGGATAACTCTGGGGTAGACCTCAAAAATACAAAATGAGTTTCAATAATCGCATTATATCAAGATTATGTCCACCTTAACTTTTGTTAAGGTGGACATAATCACATTGTTGTGTTGGTTTCCATTGTTGCCTTTCTGTACTTAGGTACATTAATTAGAAGGAATTGATATTTTAGTTTTTTGATGAAAACGGTCAATGAACTGATTTTCAAAAATCATAAATCTTAAAGCTACTAAACACCTTAACTAAGCCACTCGTGGATGAGCATAAAATTATTTCACACACGGTGAGATTGTGAAACAAACCCTTCAAGGGACAAAAGTGCAAATAGTGGTACAAGATCTAAATGATCCAACTGTTGCTGGTTGCAGATTGGAGCAGTTTTGGGATCGCAGAAAAGGATCGCGCGATTAGATCCACCTTGAACCTCTAACAGCGTGTTTTAAACAAAATATAACAGGGCATTATGGTTATAATTGGAGACGATCTGTGGTGGGAATATCTGAGTGAGTATACGATCAGCTATAAATGTGTCATTCATCCCTAGAGTTTCTTTCATACCAATTATTGCATAACGAACTCCAATACTTACTCAACAGATTGCCTGAAGTTTTGCATTGCGAACTGCATGAACGAATACTTCCCAGTGGGTGGCGTTGGACTGTTTGGTGACTGTGCCCCTTCGCTCCTTGGAGGTGGGGATCTAGCATTCTCTTGCTCCCTATTTGGTTTTGAGTTCGAAGTAATCATCTCTAATCGATCTAGCGCAGGTGACCTAGCTCTTACCGCCGATGGAGCGTCTCTTGATGCCTTGAGTTGCATCTGTAAAGAAGGATATTCAAATTAGAATTAGAACATTAGGCTATAACCTAGACCAGGAATCAACAATTACTTTTATTTAAGGCCTGCGTTTCTAAATGATATGGCTGTTGTAGTCCACCCACAAAATGACACTTACTAGATTTTTATTTCAGTTTTGAAGTCTGTATTTTATTTTATACTGAATCAAGTTATTGATTCGTGCCAGCATACCTATGAGTGCATTTAGGGCGGAATCCTGATATTTATTACTAAAATAGATGTGAAGGGCAATGACAGTGATTTTTGTATTTTACCATATTTGAACAATAAATAATTTAAAGTTAGTGGACAATGTGTGTTCTAGGAACATCTATTCTTCTTCTATTCTCTTTTTAATTGGTGACCATGATATTTCTTAACGATAAGAAAATGTATAGTACTTTGTTTGTGAATCATTTGAATAGCCGTCAAACAAGGTCAATCTCTTCAATAATTAAAAAAAAAAGAAATGGTGAGGATAAATAAGAAAAATATTTCATTAAATTGACTTGAAATCAGGGTAGCAGGTAAATATTTTTAAAATATCTAGAATATATGTGCAAATCCGAATCTTATTAGTCAATTGGTGTTGCAGATCATTTGATCATATTAATAGGCATTCCCTGATAATTGTTCATGTTATGCAAAGATAGTCATTAACAACTAAATTACTACTAAAAACAATTATTTCACAAATATTTAGTTCCTGTTGTAACCTGCTATCAAAAATTACATCGTAATATTATAATAACAAGCCGGATAAGTCCATAAACGATATGCTAGATAATTCCTCATTAAGTTGTTTCCAAGACTTCTGCAAAATTATTTGGTACACAAAATCCAGACTATGAGCAAATATGCTTATAATGAGTGTACATTTTCCTCGTAGGATCAACAAAGAACAAAGAAGAGTATCAAATACCGTATTAATATCTTATAAAACAACATTGATTGTCCGGTTGGCCAGAATTCTATTTTACCTCCATTCAATTACAAAAGAAGCTGTATATCAGCTCTTCGCTCGTAAAATAAGGAAAATCATCATTTTAAGTGTTATAAACAGAAAAGCTGTTTTTAGTAACATTGATTGCACCTGAAGTCGATTGATTATATCCCATCAAATAAAACGTTGTGCAAATTCTCTAGATAATAGGACCCCGGGAATTGTTACTATTAACAGATTTCAAAAATAGTTACAGCTGTTTTTTGGATGTTTTTGAGTGCCGGGTTGCAAACCTCGGAAAAATCACAAAATCAATTTAGGAGTGGTTAGCTTATCAATAATGAAATTCTGCAAGTTGCATAAATGTTAGGAATCTTAAAGATCTATCCGGTGACAACGGATGAAAGGCATGCTATAAGCATTTAAATTTTTCACATCAGAACTGGTAAGGAAGATTATTCATATTTTCAAAACTTGAGCTAAAAAATAATTATATCCCAAATATCTAAGAATGGGCATTTAGATCCACCAAAATCATCACTCGCGCACCAGAACTAAGACTTGTATACACTATGCTTTCCGTAAAACCTAGATTTCAAATAACAAAACATATTTTGAGAGCGTTGTGTTCAAAGTATTTCTTCTTAAAAATAATTCCACTTGCCCATTTTGATGTCACGATATGTACTAATACGTTTGAAAGGTGCCATCGACCAGTCAAAAGAAGACAGCGTTGGGTTAACTCCATGAGTTTCAATAACTGATTCATATTCATTCAAACATGGAATAGTAGCACGCTAATTGCTTGTTACTTGATTTCTCAAGACACAAGGGCCTCGATTCTAGGGCATTTCACCAACCGTAATCATCCACTAATTGAATGAAAAATATTTGTACCAATTAGTGATCATGAGCCTGGTTTAATACAGCAGAAATTGGTGCAAAAATATGGGAGACGAGATCAATTGATCACATTCCTGTTCAGATGTGCACAGATCGTATCTAATTGGGATTTAATAGCAAGCGTAATTAGCTGCGCATGATGTTGGTCGGTATTTATAACAATAGAAACAGACGGCGAGGAGAGGAATACTTGACTTCCGGAGCCATTAGAGCGTAGAAAAATAATCGCAGTTAAGTATGATGCGGCTGCAAAGTAAGTACTGTCAGTTGATGGTTTCGACGTCATTCCACCAACTATGTAGGTACTGCATGTTATTATAGTATTACCAATCATTATCATGGTAATTCCTGCGCATTTATACCTATTTTAAAAACACATTCACGTCAAAATACCGGACCTCAAAACTATAAGGTCGCTCTCATTGCAGGAGTACAAACTGCAGTTGAAACCAGTGCTGTTTGAGTTCAGCACAATTATAAAACATATTTAATTCCCAGAAAATAGGAAATCTCTAGCATTATCGATAGGCATAACATAACTTCACTGAGATTAAACAAGTGGTTTATCATGAATATTTCTTAAACGATGGAGATATTGTAATCGCAAAAACTTTAGAAATTCAGACAATACAATTTTTGGACTTCTACGATAGGCATGCATGCAAGGAATTATGTTCATTGTACCAAACATATCACATGTCTTGCTTGGCGAATATTCGCAAAAACTAATAACATAAATCTTTTAGGCTATGCATGTATGGAAACTAGATGATGAATCTACCGATCATGCAACCTTATCGACAAGATAATTTAAACAAGGACCTACTTTGTGGACTCGCATGAAATTTTACAGTTTAGATTCAAATTCTAAGCAGTAACTGTTTCTCGTACGAATGAACTGACACAAGTGACAGATGTTGTACAATATCTAATTATATAAAATACATAACAACGGAAAAACGTTACACAGGTACATTTGCGAGCAGCAAATGGTATTGAATACTCATTAGAAGATGATTTTAAAGCACTGTTAAGGCTTATTGAAGCGTGAAGTTAGATGAGATTACGATGGTTGCTGCTTGGGTGCATCTAAGGCACAAGTCAGGATCTTAGCTGTCACTCGAAATAGAAATACTATAAATTAATCATAATTTATACAAAAAAAGATGTATCACGTAGTACCTGGAGCTACCCATGTGAAACGTGAATATTCAATCAGCAGTGATAAAATTTTCATGCTCAAAACTTGTTCGAATTTCCTCATTATTCTGACTCCAAGTGAAACTTTATGAAGTTTTGTCATACACTTATAGTTATTGCCGTATTTTGTTATGGTATGTAGCGGCGTCTTACAATTTATACCAAAATCATTTGCCTTTTAACCTTTCTTGCCCACTGACATATCTTTATCGTTTACGTGAAGATCGTGGTAAAAAAAGTTTTTAAATGAGGTGTTCGGACACCCTGTTAAAGAATGCTAAATTAAATAATCGAACGATGACGTATTGAGTTCTAAGTTCAATTTCCTTACAAGAAGATCGATTTCTGTGAATTTTATCTAGTATTGCTTCCATAACAGTAATAAAAAAATAATATGATCGTTTTATCCAACAAAGCATAATCGCGAAAAGTAAAAGTTTTCACCTCAGATCGAGAGGTCGTTGGATATTTGCCAACAAGTTTCACATACCATATAAAATGAGAATAGTAATGCTTATAATAGCTTTTCCACGTTGCGGTAACTTAGAATTCTAACAAGACAGTGCAATTTCACCTTGGTAAATGCATTGGGCTTATCGGAGATAGACACGCGCTTTCTTTATAGACAAATTAAAAAATGCCACTTCATTTGATTAAGGATTACTCGCCAGAGGTGTCACCTTTTAGGGCCACCGATATTTACTCCTTAAAGAGTTGAGAGATATGTTCTAGAATTGTAATTAATAACAGTAATGACAGTAACAGTATGGCATTTATAAAAGCGCAAAGTTTAGCAACGTAGTTATTCTGACTTAACCATATTGAAAATTCACAAGCAAAACATCCATTATCGAAGATATTAAGGATCATTTTAATGATAAATTATGGAAGATATCATATATGAACATATAGAGGAACAAATTGGACGTTTATGGGAAAAAATAATGGCGGTCTTAGGATAGGTTGCAGTTTGAGGACTGATCTAAAGATACTATGGTCTGAAACAATGCACCGGTGTAGATGGAATATTAGCGTTCCTCCAGGATAAATGTGAGTTCATGATCCATAGATTACAGTGGACAGAAAAATCGAAATATGTCACAGAAAAAACTACTGTTGGTTTCAGTTATTGGATTATACAGATTTTCCTATTGCTATAAGGTGTAGTGCATTCAATATTGGATCATCCGCGATGTTTTACTCTCTTACCAAATGGATGGATTCCATTAATTACTTGTAATTATTCGCAAAAATAGGAAAGCACTATCATTCGTGAAATTTTCGAATATCAATTGTCACCAAAAGATAAAAACTCTAGACTTTACTTTGTCCAAAGTTGGATTCTCAGGAGATAAGTGGAAGACTGAAATTTCATCTTAATTGTAATTTTGGAGAATTGTTTTAATCCTACTCTCGTGGTGTATTCGTGACAGATTTTCTGCAAAAACAAGCATTATCCCTAAATTACATCGAAACTATTCCTTGTAAATAAACTACTTTGTAGATGGTAGCACCTGAACCAGAAACCTGAACCGACCTACGTTAGGGTTATCACTGCCACAGGTAATTCATCCACTATACCATTATCAGATCAGTTAGATAGAGGCAGCTAGGAAAATACATTAGTCATCTTGAAACCTCAATAACAGAACGTTGTTCATGCTGTGATGTCCTGACAGTCAGCTCTTTCGCATTTCACGTATTTTTAACAGACAACTATAACGATGACATAATACTTTTTCATAAACTTGAGCACACTGAAACGACTGGCTGGATAACACGCTTATGCTCCATATTCAAACTTCAGTTCCAATTTGCTACCAGTATCATCCTTAGGAATAATATCTACAACATGAAGTTGAACAATCCGAATTTGAGGAAGAAATTTGAATAGAATGAAAACACGGAAACATTCTGGTTGAACGCGTAGTTTCCTGGAGCTCTTTGGACATGAAGAAAGGGTCAGACTGACCAGAGCTGCTGCAACTTTAGCTGACTTTACAAGGTATGAAAAACGCTTCTCTTCCAGCAATTACTTAAAATGAAGTTCCTCGATAGAAACCCTCTGCAAACAAGTGCTTTCCTAGCGAACAAACAGGTGAATTAATGCGTCGAGACGTAGTTTTTGCTTTAATTAACCCTACAGCAATCGCACAGTGTGACAATCGCTAATTATGTTTCAGTGTACAAGGACAACATCCTGTTTATAGTTTTAGTAAAAACATATCATTCGTTTTAGCACTGATTATGTAGTCTTGTGTTTTGCGAATCCTTTTAAATTGTTTCATTGGCGACAAAGGTGGCAAGGCTGTACATTCGAATAGAACAATGACAATCCAATGTTCTTGGTTGGATACATTCAAGTGAATTAGTATCGTTCATGTCAAATAGTGTAAGAATTTGATGTTCGAATAGAAATACTCACTTGAACTACTTCAAACTTGCCGTAAGCATACATACCTGTATAGTATTGGAAAAGCGAGTACAGTTTGCGGAAATAAAAAGAAAATCTATATAATTTGTACGTTTTCATAGAATGTTTTAATCAGCAGGTGGATGTATGTTTATTCATTAGGCTTGTGCCAGAGGCTCTGTTAAAAAAGTTGACTAGACATCGAAATGAACAGCTTCAATGTGTTACTGGAGGCAAGTATTCGTAGACTTCACATGATTATTGATTTATTATTTCGAATCAGATACATCCACCAATATGATTAATCACCTGAACGACAAGGTGAACCTTAATCACATATATTATGCTCCGAAAGTGCAATGCACAATTGATCTTGATTTCATGTGAGATTTCATGATTGCAGTAATTATCCAGCAACTAACTGAATCTCTTCCACTGAACCACAGCGTGTTATAGGAAGTATATCTATTTACAGATATATAGCGGTATGAAAATTTATTGCACTACTCACGATGAAACGGGTTAAGCTTTTGCACATAAACAGATTGGCGTCCACAAAAAAATATGTTGATGTCTTTAATTCAATGTCTTCTTCGTTATATGGTTGACATTGAGTGAACTCAAACATATAATAAAATAATGGAAAAAAGGATAAAACAAGTTACACACACAAAATACTGACATTTTGGCTGTATGAACAATTGTTCAAAAAAGTATTCAGACTCATTTGCATTCTGCAATTATAGGCATTGTACATCTAATTGAAACATTACTAATATTTTTGGTACCATATTTTGTTCTCTAATCTATAGAAATTATCAAAGGAATGTGTTTTTAAAAACGATACCAGACTGGGGAATTTACAATCGAATCGTTTAAGAGTATAAGAAAATCAAGAAAGGAGTAGATAAAAAGTTGTGTAATTATCACACAGTTTCACAAATAAAATTCTTTCTTTCAGTGACATGTTTCGATTTTTATTAAAATCATCGTCGGACTGACAGTTTTCACTGCTAACAATGCTACCCAGATTACTTGCCAAATAACTAACTATTCCTATCATGGCTCTCAAAACTAGCATACAATCTATCCTGTCTAGTTATTTTTCTATTAAATTATGTTTTCATTTGTTGTGTCTATCTTAGGGGACATATTTTTTTGGCGACTGCATTTACAGTAGTGTTAAGGGAAACCCCTACAAAACCTTAATCATCGCCTTCGATATATCCTTAAGATATTTCATATGATAAACAACTTTATTTCTTAAGATATTTCACGTTTTAAGATATTTTATAATATGTCCTCTAAGACAGACACAACAAATGAAAACATGATTTGATAGGAAAATAACTTGACAGGATAGATTGTATGCTAGTTTTGAGAGATCTAGTTTTGTATCCATGATAGGACTAGTTAGTTATTTGGCAAGTAATCTGGGTAGCATTGTTAGCAGTGAAATCTGTCAGTCCGACGACGATTTTAATAAAAAACGAAACGCGACACTAAAAGAAAAAGTTTTATTTGTGAAACTGTGTGATAATTACACAACTTTTTAAAGAGCATCTACAATCTACATAAGAAAAGAGTAGTTAATGACTTCTCGACTGAAAATATTGAGAGGAAATGATTCACGCATTCAGGCAATCCTTATTTAGATCTACCGAAGGCATCCTAATAAATAGAAAAGATCTCAATAATATTAGCAGACACCACGCGCATGAAAGGATAATGACAGCAAAGTCTACAGATGAGACTGAGTAATATGGATTTTCCTACTATACGCGCCAAAAAACATCGAAACATTCGATTTTCAGATTTTAAGCAATGTTACCATTTATAATACCTCCCCGACTTGGTATGCGTAGAGAAAACAAGTGATAGATAACAGTTCTTCTAGCAGGTAGGTTAATATTCCAATGCACAAGTTGTATCGTAGCAAGCTCTCATGTTTAATTACTTGAATTGACAGAAATCATTTAAGGTATCCAATCAGGTAGTTCAGTAATCAACAGTGCTTCCTCACAGTCGAAATGTCCCGGGCTCAAATATTGCTCTAGTTGAGGTTATTCCGGATTCTTTTATTCTAATTTAAGGTTGACTCCAGCTGCTACCACATATATGAGCCTCATATTCCTTACATATACTTATTGGAAAACGTGTCAGAAGAAGTTCCATTGAATTAAAAGCTACAACCTACTGGTCAAGTACATCATAAAAACACAAAACACATCAAGATGAGAAAATTATGACGTGACTAATATGGATAAAGTGAAAAGCAGGTACATAAAAGGTAATCCGCCAATATCAATATTTTTTTCAATAAACAATAGTATCTATTATATGATTCCGTATAGATAGACTGTGGGAATATGTGGTACATCCTGTCCCGCCGGTTATATAACAGCGAAAAAAAATAACCTTCACAATTACCGCTGGCCCAACACTCAATGACGACTATAATTCGCATTTCATGATAAATTTATCATTATTAACTTGTTTAGAAATATAGTGATGATGAATTCACTCAACTGTAGAGCTTATTCTTCAGTGTATGATTTAAGGAAATAAGCACAGTGAGCAACAAATTTAAGGAGGTATGGTATAAATTCCGGAACAATATTGGTAGAGATAACAAGAATTTAGTCAAGTGGATTTCCTCGGAACTTTTCGCACCCTATGTGGTCTCCTCGTGGATTCTTAAGTATAAATATATATATATATATATATATATATATATATATATATATATATTGTTTTTTTTTATCCCACTTTAAAACTTCAATTTTAAATCTTGCACACCTATCAAAGACCGGTGACAATACAAACAGTTTAATTGGTTTGTCCCATTATTGCTTTTCATTTCCAGATTATCTTCAAAATACCTATAAGTAGATCATTTGGATATGACGCCCATCTCAAAAGCATGAAATACAAATATGGTATGGTATAGTTGAGACCCAGGAGGCTCGGGTTCCATTCCCGGTACCGGAAACCTTTTTATGTCCAATATTTAAAAAACATTCTTTTATAGTAGATCTCGAACTAAAAAAGTAAAAAATTATTTTTAATATAGGAATGAAATAATTAACAAGAAAATTAATGTCACTGTGATAAAAGCGTAGTGTGCGTGATATTATAATATACCTATATTATAATAGTTAATAGTAATAATTTCTTACTAGTTCTATTTAAAATGCAGAGTTAGGGCAAAAATTTAATACAAAGCATTTACTATAAAAGCCTGTTTCTTTTGTTGTTTAAGCTATAATTTATTCATGAAAAAATATGATAATATATACAGAAAGATATATAATATTAAAGCAAAATCCAAATTTCTGGGATCAGTAGAACACTGTAGAAAAAAACAAAAACACAGACGAGGTAAATCATCGTCCGGCATCATATTTTTCGGACCGCAATATCTCCAATTATTCGAAAAGTCCAATTTCAATTGACTGCATGTAAACTAGCGTGATTGAAGAAAATCCATCGAGGCAAATACCTCTTATGAGGATATCATTCTTCTGGCGTACCTGCTTTCATACAATTATTATATGTTAGCATCATCTAAATTTTTACAGACCAGTGAATTTGTGGCACAGTTGGCTGTGCACTGTATCATTATATAAAAACAGTAGCGCCGATACGTGTTCCTTTGCGTTCCGAGACTCAAGTTTCAGACCAGCTACCAAGGAGCATAATAATATATCTGCTGCAATAACTTCCTTCGTTATATTTTGGACTGAGGGTGTATACGAGTACAAGGATTGGGGGAATACCTCAAGTTTCGGAGGCCAATTTTTAAAGCTTGCTAATAATACCTCTCCCCACACAATTCTAACCTATATTTGCGACTGGAACTTCGATAGTTTTTTTATGGGCACTTATGATCTAGGTCTTCTATAGTGGACAGTTTGACTACGTACATTGACGCTTTGTAAATGGTCATGCTTTTTACATCTTTCATCTTTAGTTTCTGATGTATTCTTTATACATTCATTAATGTGGTAGTGTAGCAGCCATCAGATAAAATCGTGGATGAAAGCAATAGTTTCAAAAACTTAAAACCTGGTTTGAACTAGGTTTTCACGCTACTTTCATTTTTTCTTTATTGGCCTTGGTCCACATTCGCAGAAATGACAATGCAATTTCATGTCATGTCAGAAAAATTGAATGAAGCCCACATATGAAATGAAATAAGACTAATTGAGAATTTTCACTGGAGGAATAGAAGGCAAGTGAGCAGCTCTTGCTTCCCTATCACATGTATTTATTATACAAATAATATGTTGCTTACTGGTACTGGCTGTTAATTGAAATCATATGTATCAGGCTTAGCATTTCAGCGTATGCCAAAAAAGGGAATACCTAAGGTTATGAAGTGTTCCTATTGCGAATCAAATCACTACGCCACTGACAAGTACCTTCAAGAACTCATATTATAACCCAAGAAATGGTAAGTACCTAGTTGACATCTGTAATAAAAGTAGGATAGAACCAAGATAACTTTAATTAAATTTGAACATGGAATTCATTAAGGAAGATGGAAAGTTTTACTAACACGGAGTGCCTACTAAGAGATGCTGTATATTTTACATACAAATTGATTGACTCCTTTCGTGTCTAATTTTTACATACTTCTGAAAATATATGAAGGAGTATCACACATAATCATATGCATGGGTATTTTCACTTTTATTTGGAAGATATGCATTATAAAAATGAACTGCTTGGGTATTCTCGTAAACCAGCTGTTGCCCATATTTATCAAACAACCGTTACACGTGCCGTCCAGTCTTTTGAAAGCAAATGCTCAGGTAAGTGAGGAATATCTGACAGGTCAAGCATGGGCATTAAAAAACCGTATCGACTTTTTTAACAAGCTTTTATGTGACTTGCAATGTACATATGTATGTAACTATGTTCGATGGAATATCGCAACCCAATTTTGAAGCTGATATCTTCAACCGATTGAGCTGAAATTTTGTATAGAGTTTTAGTTTGAATGACAATGCATGGTTAGCTGTATGACGTCATTCTAAATCCAACACGGCGGAACACCCAAGATGGCGGACTAGTTATTTTTAATGCGCTCCTACAATATAGGTAACAAATGAAAACGACGTGACTCTAAGTCCAATATGGCAGTCTTCTAAAGATGGCGGACTAAGTTTTTTATGCTTTTCTGCAATATGGGTTTCAAATAAAAGGACTTGCTGAGAATACGAATGAGAGTAAAAAAAGATGGTGATCATAAGCTCTGTTGCTCCAATGCGTCTAAAATTTAGGTATACTGGTGTTTTTGCGGATCTCTCCAGCTTAAAATAAGTATTGAGAAATAAATTAAAATTATTTTTTTTTTGATAACAATCTTTTATTTAAATGCGCTAAAAAGAATATAATGAACTTCTCCTTTAAAACTTTTACTATTAACTTATAACTTGTCGCGAGATTTACCCGTGAAGAGAAATAAGTAAATCAAATAACTTAATCTGATAGTTTAAATTGTATAATGACGTCATAAGTTGATAGTAAAAGTTTTAAAGGAAAAGTTTATTTTACTCTTTTTAGCGCATTTATGTGGAAGCTTGTTTCTAAAAAAGTTTTTTACCTTTAATTTATTTAACTGTATGCCACAGCAGAATTACCTGAACTAGATGGATTAATTGAAAATACCTGTGTTGATATTTTAAGCTCATTATCGCCCATCAAAAATTGAAATATAAATCTGTAATAAATAATCATTTGGCAAAGTAGTTTTATCTATATATATATATATATATATATATATATATATATATATATATATATATTTCCATGTACAATCAGAATATTGAAGAATACCTAAAGTGTCCCAATTATTTTTGAAGAAACTGGGTGGGTCTGAAGTCTTGATTCATTATGTGAAAAAATCGATATTTGCATAACGTAAATTCATTAAAAAATCACCAAAATTCATACATTAGCAAACAATGTGCGTGGCCCACTTTCCTGGACTTCATAAGTTTTTTTTTAAATCTTTTCTATAGGTTCGCTTTTTTATCCGTTGTAAGAAACCCTCAAAGAATCCGCGGTTTCACTCTTGCATTTTAAAATATCTATATGAGCACCAGCAGCATCACTATCTCATCTTTCGCCTGTTGTTTGAAGACTGCAGTTGAAAACATACAGAGGCCTGATATTCTTTTAGTATGAATATAACTACTTCAATGTACAAAATTACTGTCCGTCGGTGTCCATGTACGTGTGAAGTCCATTATTCCTTATCAGATTTCCCAGTGAGAACAAACGTAGTATCTAACATTCCAATGTATGACAAGTAAGGAGATGTGCTATTAGTATTATGGATGCTATGCAGCAACTTTTTTGTCTTGGTGAAAACTTGGATGAACAAGCAACTAGCATGAATTTATTCTACCCAGAATACTTTACTTTCATGACTCGGATGAAATAAGATATAGTCATAATATTCGAAAGTATCAAAACATAGAGTGAGAGGTCATAGTTAGCTGTTAAATAGATTTGGTTAAAAAAACGAACTGGAAGGCTTAATTCTTTTCAAAAGGCTATTAAAATTATTCTGATCTGGTTTTTGATATCTAAGAAAAGAATAAGCTAAACGAACAGTATTTCTACTGGGATATCATGGTTTGTTGTTAGCAGAAGTGGTTTTGTATTTTTTGTGTCACGCTGGGAATATCGATTAATACCACTTTGATTTCGGATTTTATCATTTTGTATATTTTGAACTTTCATAAAGGCTCGACAGTTGAAATCTTAATGAGTTTTTCCTTCGTATATGTGCTTAAGCAGTTAGTTAGCATATCTATCGTGAAGACTACCAAATGTTCGAGAAGCTACACCTATATCCAATTAAAAATTGTGTTTTGTTAGTTAATTAAGCTTATTATAATTATTAATGTTTGCAAATGCTCAAGTAGGAAACATAAAAAGCTGGTGAAGAGCCTACACCTATAAAAGCAAAATGAAATATATTTTTTCATGTAAAATCACCTATAAAATATCCTAACGTGAGAAAACACTGAATTACAGAACGTCTTATTTTGAATATATATGAAAAGCCGCTTTTCTCAGAAAGTCGTCATCCTCAGTTCCCTCCGTCTACAACTCAGAACGTATTGTATATCTTGAGCAGCATAAAAATTAATAAATTGGAGATGAATACGCTTGATTATGGGTTATATGGATCAATTCTTTCCATGATATAACCCTTACATCAATGCCGCCATGCCTGTTAAGACTGATGGGAGATTGCGCCATATATATTTGTGTCGATTAATGTAATTGGATATTAAAAAAGCATTTATATTCAATACTTACTATATGATTACGTAAACAGTTTCTTATCTCTTACCACTGAAAGTACGGTTACGACTTTTCTTAAGTACTTTTTGATACGAGCGTTTGGTGGAATCCAACAGATGGTCTCATAGCATGTACTAGATTATTATTCAGACTGAATGTGAATGTACTGTGTTACCGAATATTGAAGCCAAAGATGGCGATCTGAAAGGCAAGTTTACTGGGTGCTTTGGATTACAACTATCTAGTGATAAATACGCGTCTGCGAAAAGTATAAATGTCATCAAAGGTATGGTAAGTTCTTTACAATGTTTATTCGGCTGGTCGAACAAAATTACATTTATTACAGATTAGTCAGTAAATATATTTGAAGGTACATAATAAGCCACCTCAAATATTATTCCACCCAATCATTGACTGAACTGCGATCAACCTGTGCGGAATGTAAACTCTCTGATTCGTCGTTTGAGGGTCCGAAACGGTAGATTTTTTATCCAAATTTAATGCCGCTTACTTTATAGTCATTTAGCAACTGATTACTCTAGCAGAGTCCCACTAGTAGCCCCACCCCCCTGTGGATCAACTTCTGCACCAATTTTGCTATAAGAACTGAAAGACACATGATTAAGTGGGGGAAATTCGGACAATTTTAAGGAAAATATTTTATTCGTTTTAAGTTATTGAATTCTCAGGCACAGAATCTAGAATGAAATAAGAATAAGAATATATAATAATATAGAAGAAAGAATAAAATACTAAAGTCAATGCAATTAAAGCCGTACTTCAGAGTTGATTTGCTTTACACCATAATGATGGACTGTGTAGGGATTCATAAGTGAATACACTCAATGTATCTTATCTACAGGTAAATGCTTGGTGTCTATAAAAATACCATATAGTTTATTCTATGAACTAACTATATTTTGAGAGGTACATGTAATATTTCAAATATATTTATGGTCCATTCCTCGAATATAATTCATGCCCTTTTCCGTTTTATTATGAAATATGTAGCCTGTAACCTCGACGCGAATCATACTTGGTTACTGATTTTACACGCTATAGTGCTACCGGACCCTTACCTCAATTAGTACTACTAAGTGAGGAACCCGAAAATTGAAGGACAATTCGAAGAATTACACGTTACCTTACCTCAAAATCTTCCTTATGATTAGTTGCGCAGCTGCTACTGGAAGCTGAAGATCCAGCTTCGGATATTGTTGGAGAGGTCGACGTTGAGCACCTGCTTGCATTTCCCGGACTTTTGGCGTTACTTTTATTCAATCCAGCACAAATACTATTACTGGTGTTATTATTGCAGTCCTTGACACAGTTCCTATCCTTTAAGTTTTCAAATCTGGCCAAGATAGCTTTAACTGACACCTTAGGCTCGTTTTCTTCTGGAATAGTTTCCAGATTTGTATCCAACCGCTTATCACAGTCTTTCTTGTCATTGCACAGGTACTCGTAAGATCTTTCAGAGTTTGTACTCTCCGAAGTAGTCCAAGATCTGCTGCCACACGCATCTTGAGCGTAAACTTCGCACTTCACCGAAAACGTCTGTTTTATTTTGGTATCTGCACCAGAATCGGAATCGTGGGAGTCGTCACTCAAACTCTCCGATTGGTTAGAGTTCGCGAGACTGTCCAGCGAGTTTGCGCGTTGTGTCTCCGATATTTTTTTCTCAAACACGCTTTGAGTCCACTTATTTTTGTTCATCTTGTCATACTTCCGAGGAATCCGCTAGTTTCTTGGATACCACGATAATTATTGTAAAAGTAAAAAAAATCTTATATTTGGATATCACCATTCATATGTCTGAATGACTACTTAGACCAAAAGCCTGAGACAGTATAATGTGTGCCTCATTTTTCGTACCTTAAAATCTTGTATGTGCGACGTACTTCGTTCTAAAGAGTGAGTTGGGTATCAGAATACAAGAGGCTCCACTCAGTCCAATACAACCAGCCGGAATTAAATTACGAGTACCTACATCAGAGATCTCCGATCATAACTACAAAAAATATTTTTCATGGTTTACCGTTTCTGGGATATGGTTGGAGAGCAGTAATTATATACCGATTTATTCATTGAATAGAGCTTTTTATCAGTGCAATGTAGATGTATATTGCGTATACGGAGCTTACAATTTTCCTCAAATAGTTTTGTTTTGTATCTAAGTTTTTCAAGCCAAAATATTGTGATACATTTTAACAAGTGTAATTCAGAACCTATTAGGATATCGAGTAGAGCAATAGTGTTTTTTTTCTAAAAAAGTACATCCATCCCACTCTCATTGGTCGATCACTAATGCTATATATGTATTATATTGCGTTAAGTAAGGTAATCAACAATTAAACACAAAAGTGTACTATTATCAGCAGCATTAATTGCAATCAAATTCAAAAGTTTATGAAAATTGGAATGATTCCGTTGAACAGCTCATTTATGGGCTAATGTCTAACGTACTAAAACAACAAAAGAAGCTGTACCACATAAAGAGGAATTTCTGAATACGGTAGAACTCGACAAGACTTTCGCTTGGAGTTTAATAAAACGTATTTCCGGTAGAAATCACTCAGGTAGATCAGTGCTGTCACATTTATATTCACATTCGCATACGAATGGATTGTTATATTTACCTATAATTAACGTGATATCCAATATATAAAACCAAACTAGCAGTATCCTTTCAAAGACGCATGTTACCGGAGGCGAAAGACGGAAACACCAGAGCAACCGCGGAGCAACTACCTTTTATCGCGGCGTGCCGTGGACCGAACGAGCGCTTCGCAACTGTTTCCGACCCATCCGCCGACTAGATGAGCTCTAGTAGGCTCGCTGACCCACTGCTGACCAATGGATGCGATATGTGGGACAGAACAATGTCGTGCGGCAGGTGGTAATAACGATAGGTTTACCTTGACTAAGGTTGGTATCACGAAGATGCAATGGTTCGCGAATCGGAGAAAATCAGTATAATTCCTTCGATGACTTCGAAACATTCAAAAGCATTTGAGAGGTTATTCTACTCACACAATACTTCATATGATACTTCTTTTAGTAGTATTTGACTTAGGGCAGTGTGCGCTAAGGAACCTTTAAGAGATCTTTGACTAAGAGACCTTCAAAGGTCAAGTGGCCAGTATGAATGAGGTCGGTAATATTTATACGTCTCAACCTAAACCTTTCAGAAATGCACACCAGTACCATTCATAAAACAGATATGAAACACTATTTTTAAAAGGAGCGGTTAACGAATGAAGATTTAATGTGACGTATAAATACTTGAAAACATTTCGAAATTCATATGCCGCATAAATAGTAGTTGTCAATGAATGGAGAGCCTTTATTCTCATGTAGATTGTAAATGCTCTTACATCATTCAGACAAAAAATTGTATGTTTAGCACAGATATTTCACAGAAAAACTCTCTTTCAGTGACGCGTTTGGATTTATGTTTAAATCTGATAGTCCGATGATGATTTAAATATAAATCCAAACGCGTCAGTGTAAGAGATTTTTATTTGTGAATCTTGTGATCGACACGCAATTTGTTATCTGAACAATTTCACAAACTTTCCATAGTTCCCCATATTTAAAAAAACATACCTAAGCCAAGGCACTCAGTAGTGCTAAGCCTCAATCAAAAATTTCACTAAACCACGGCACAAAAAATACAGTATCAAGATACTATACACAAACATTTAGAAAAGAAAAATTGCACCTTCGTAGTCATTTATGATCCTTACTCAGTTACAATACCGAAATGTGTATAGTTGTTGAACTCCGCAAAACCTGTGATAAAAATTATAGATGGCTGAATTTTATTTAAAGCTTCTGAAATGCTTAGAAAATTACTACGCTTTCAAGTTGGATGTGCCAAAATTTGTTGTTGAGAGACGATTTTCCAGAAACTCAAAGACGTTCCTCTCTCACTGTAGTAGAAAGCTGGTGTCAGGAATTTATCAAAATGTGATTCGTACTATTCGAGATATACTTGGGCCAATGATTACCCGACAGATAAACAAAGCGACGGAAATGACTCTGTATTTCGTGATTAATATCATGATCATGAATAAAAAGGAAAGCTATATCGAATTTCAAACTAGTTGTGATTACGATACCTCTCTAACTTTTGGCATGGGAAGTGATACAATTCCATTTCTATACTACAATCGTTATATAATATGTACACATTCAACTACCCCTACGTTACTAATGATCTAATGACAGAGCTTTACGTTTAAAAAGTTGGCCAATTCGACAGTGTCTACTAGAAATGAGTAAAAAATTTTAATCGATCCGAATCGTAATTTTATGTTATGATGGATTTTTGACGCGCTACCGTCACAACCAATGGTGTGAAACATTGTTATTGTTCATATCTTCATAATGTATGAACATTTATAGCCATATAAAATATAGCAATTGGAAAAGTCCGACACGCATAACTTTGTTAAACTACGTCTCAGGAATTTAGCCAGTTTATTTGCCTTACTACCACAGGTTTACTTTGCTATTACGTTTTTTGCTATGTCGATTCATCAAAGCAAAGGCCAATATAGCGTGCCAAGGAGAGTAATATAATTAATAATTGTATAACGCAGCTATGATGCTGACGTAGGAAGGTGGTTATTATCATTGCATCCGAATTTTTTTCCATCTCACAAGCTCAATAACAAGGCTACATTTTGATCACTGCCATAACCATAACCACAACTCTTCGTATCTGCTAATGTCATATATATATATATATATATATATATATATATATATATATATATATTATGTCTCAGCTTAAGCTTGTCCGCCGTATCTACAATATCGTAAGAGAAGTATAAAATCGCAAAATATCCCCCACCACCCCCTACTACAGAACCTTGAGTCAGAAAACCATATTTGTGAAATATCATTTAGAGGGATCTGCAACTACGGTGTAATGAAAGTGAGAGCCGATCAAGTGTGAAAGTTACAGTGAGGAATAAAGTAATAGTCAGGATTAGTTTTTATTTTCAGTAGCTAGCTAAAATACTATCATATAAAAGGGTGCAAAATGTGAACCACACCAGTCCATACAATATAAGCGATACTCGAAATGTCTTCTCATATTTCTTAACATTTTTGGAATTACCGCACTTCATATAAACTTTGGATTTCAAATTTTCTCAAAACTAGCGGCGATAAACCAGGATATCTCCGAAGCCACTCTACTTGTCCTCCAATCCACCTCCCTGGTAAATTGTCATTTAAAAATGGACGTACAGATGCAACACGTTGTTTGAAAGGGGAGTTTACCTTCAGGTATATTATCATCGTCTTCAGGTAGTCGAGTTGAAGATGTTTCAAAATTCTAACCTCAACATTTAATTTTTGGAATTTTTATATAAGAGTTTCACTACACGAGTACGTATATACATTACACCCAGCATCTTCAGATGTGCATTCTTACATGGTCATTTAAATAAGAGGATGATTCGTAAGAAAATTACTCAATGCAGAAGCAATTATTATCTCCAATCACTCAACCATAGTTTCCATATTGTAAGTCTATACTTCATTGATTGTAGCTTCAATGTTTTAAATTATTTTGGAATAACTTTTTTTGTAAATGCTTTACCCGAAAACGATGATAATATACCTGTGAGTCCTCCAAATTGTATTGTTGTGGGTGAAGTGAAGTGAAGTTTTAGCTGAGGCACACTGTATGTTGTTAAAATGTTGTGTAATTATCACACAGTTTCACAAATAAACGGGTCACTGAAAGAAAGAGTTTAATTTGTAAAACTGTGTGATAATTACACAGCTTTTTATCTACATGATGGAAGAGTTTCACCAAGTAAGAGCATCTACAATCTACATGAAAACTGTATGTATGTATACCTCGATAGAATGTTGTTTTTTAGTAATACGTTTGTAGAATCAATTGAATTGGATGCAACTTCACAGAAAGTTGGTCATATAAGTACCTCTAATGATAATATATCCTTATCAGATATTACGGAAGATGAGATTATATTGGCGGCACGCAAACTGAAGGACAAAATGGCATATAGATTTGATAATACTATATTATTCACCTCAGCGTTAAATACTTCTATGTTTCAGATCAAGTGGAATATGGTAAGGTTTATGCCAGTATTTGAAGCTGGTGATGTCAGATGTTTGTATTTACCGTGCTATATCTATTCTGTCAAACTTCTCTAAAAATTAGAAATCGAAATTTATAATAGTATATATCCTATTGTTCATCCTAATATTACATCACCACAACATGGCTTTTCCAGTAACAGATCAATCGAATCCAATCTGGTTTCATTCACACAGTAGCTACCCGAAGCTCTTGATTCAGGTGGTCAATTAGATACAGATATCGCAAAAGCGTTTGGTGAAGTCGAAAATGATAGGTTACTAATCAAGCTAACCCGATTCAGTTTCTTTGAAAGATTAATGTTTTGTAAGTCCTACCTATAAGAACGTTTACAGTTTGTTTTTCACAACAAGTTCACATTTAATACATCTCAGGCAACTTCAGGGGTACCACAGTGCTCGAATCTGGGACATTTACTTTTCATATTGTTCATAAATGACTTGGATAATATAGTCAAAACAAGGAAGCTATTTTACACTGATAACTTGAAAATATATTCACATTCTCACTATTAATGATTATGATATTCTCCACTCTACACTTAATGATGTCAACAGATGGTGTTTGAATAACAGGCTCATTTTGAATGCTGCTAAATGAAAAACAGTGACATTCACCAGAAAGAAAACTTCTACAGTACTTAATTATAACACTGTGGGCATAAACATTACTCGACAACAGTCTATCACTGATCTGAGGTTGTATTTAACGCGAATCTCAGTTTAATTGCACATATGGACAAAAAATATCAGAAGCCTATGACTTTATTCTGCGTAACTTACAGCTGTTTAACAACATCACAGCTTTAAAATATCTGTTTTACTCATATGTACGTTCTAAGCTCCGATATTGTTCTTTTGTATGGAATCCCTCTATCACTGTCGTACTGACAGGTTGAATAACGTTCAGAGAAGGAGAAGGAACTGACCCAAGCGTACTGCTAAAGCCTTTTGAGTTTGATAGCTTAGAATTTCAAAGGAAGTTGTCGTCTCTCGTAGTTTTATATAAGCTAATGCATAACAGAATTGATTATTCTGATTAATACATTATATAAGCTTAAATGTACCTTGTCGGCATTCGCATTTTTCGAAGCACCCAGAACAAATTTGTTATTAAAATCACCTATAACAGTGATGTTGATAGTTATTTGAAGCAAACAAAAAACTGTATTATTGTATAGTTTTTGCTGATTACAGAATTTCAAAAAGTTTGTTGTAACACTCTCACAAGTGCCTGATTCCATGTTTGTATTATTTTATATACATTTTTTGTCTAATAGGGGAATGGAGATTGATAATCAAAATCATTAAAGGATTTTGTTATTAAAACAAGAAAGTAAAGGAAGAAAGTGTGAGCCGTACTGTGTCAAGCTCTCAGTGGATTATCATTCTTGATTTTTTTTTACAGATTGCATTAGTAATCATGGCATATGCAATCGAACGATTTTCTTTGCCTCAGATCATGTCTATAATATATACAATAAAGTCTACGACTTTCTGATTACTATCTGTATATGAAATAATTCGAACAGCTCATGAAGATCTAATTTCACGACAGAGAGCAGACGAAAATAATCGCTCACTTCTAATGCTACTGGGGTAATCAAAATCCAAGATAGCGTTACTAATGCTAAATACGGCCGCTCGTCTTTATACTCCACTTATCACAAAATGAGTTTATCGCATGTTAAAGTCATTCATTTACATGGTTATTATAATGAACACATCAGTGCAAGAATTTACGGAAAGACAAGTGAAAATTTTTAATAACAATTTGTTAATTTGCTCGCATTACCTTACCAATTATGAAGCGCACTGATTACGTAGTGAAAACCAAATGGAATGGTACGTGAGGCATGATTAGGATGTATTAGCTATAAACACATTTCTGCGCCTGACTACCTTGAAAAAGGCTTCATTATTGCATGCGCCAATGTCTGTGCATAAACAGGTTTTATCGTAATGCGACAATATTGAAGTGTTAGTTAACATTGAACTTTTGTAGCTTGGAAAATACATAAAGAAGATTAAAATTTGGAGTGAAAGGTCAAAGTCTGTCTTTACAAAGCTGACTCATGATTATCGTTCCAATAGCTTTCAGTAGACTGAAATAGCTCGACATTTTGGAGGGTCCGAAAATTATAGCAATTTTTTTGTCACTAAAGATTTAACGTTAATTAATAATCCCAATTTTATTTATTTGATTCCAGAAGAACATCCGGAACAAAATCTTATGAGGGAAGTATAGTATCAAACTAATTGATGGTCCCCGAGACAATCCACACAACGTCAAATTCATCATAAAATTAAAAAAATGTATCTTTGTAAAGGCTGCCGATGCTGCTGAAATGTTTTTCAATATTTTATTTTATTAATATAACAACCATTCTGCCAGTTGTTACTTTGAACATTCGTAAAAATAATTGCAACTCGAAAATATCTTCATCCGTGGGTGATTGAATTTGTTAAATTTTCAGTTCAACAATGAATAAAAAAAGGCTTCTGACTGGTCAAGGAATACACAAAATATTAAAGGATACCTACATGCTCATGTAACCTGTCTAACGCGCCACCTTCTAGTCAATACCATAAACTTGAACGATACACTGTAAAGAGTAATTCCTTGGAAGTGTTAACAGTATAGTTCCGATAAATATATTGAAAACATCAAGAGAATCAGCTACGAGAACTGATATCCGTAGATGGGGTAAACATATCTCAATAGGTTTGCCGTACATGAACACGGCATCCTGAAAACTGGTACTATTACAATCTGTAGCGCAATCCAACATTCCGCAAAAGATGGATTTTTACATTTTTAACTTGTAATATGAAAACTATAGCTAACACAAGCACTACATTCTATGTAATTTTTATTTGTTGTTGTTTTTCAATAAAACACTCTTTGGGTTCAGTCATAACTACAGTACTTAATAGGACTTTTCGGCATATTACATCGACATATTTGGGTAAATTGGTTTCAATTTGGTATTGATGTATGCTGTTATTTTGCGCGAACACCAACAGTTTCTTATTCTAGATCTGGAACTATTTGTCAGGACTGAAAATAAACAGTATTTTTGATTCCTATATCAGAAAGAGCACTCAAAACTTCATAAATTGATATGTCTGCAATGAATGACGCCAACTAAATTCAGTCTGTGCTACTCGTATAGTGGGTCTGGAAATATGATCGGAGGCATTCAAAAAAATTATCTTCCCGGAAACGATCAAAGTTGCAAATGCTAAGTTGATAACTGTACTTTTATTGAGTTAACAAATATAAAGGTGGCACTTCTGAAGAATTAAGTAACCTCTGTAATTTATTATTCAGGGGAGTTGCTTGATCCGGTGTGAAAATATAACCCTATGTACAGATGTGAAGCTGACAGGAAATTGTAATGGCGCAAATGTGGTAAAATACAATAGATCATCACCTTTATAAGATTATAGGCGAAAATAAAGTCACAAAACTATAAATTGGCATAAGCTATATCTATTAGTCTTCCCAAAATCGAGCGACCTCCAGACTTTATGTTGATTCCATTTACTTGTTTTGCCCTACTGCTTCGCGGAAATAAAATTCAAATTGTGTCAACGACGTTATCTTGTTAGAAGCAAGAAGATTGCTTGAAAGGATAATATCGAGAAAGACGTATGCCAGACTCACTAATAAATATTTTTAGTATTTACAGATTTTATCTTATTGCGATATTCATCAGTAGATTATTATTAGTCTTCCTGGCAGAAAGGAAAAATGGTCACAAATATATTTTCAAGTTTTCATGTCAGTCATCTATCGTTGTCTCCAGAGCCGCGTCTGAGCAATGACCTTGAAATGTAATTGTGCTATTTCTCCAAAGCATATTTAAAAATACTATAGGGGTTTAAATGAACCTAAATATTAGTAATAGGGTCATTTAAACCATTATTTAAAATGTGTTTCGTAGCACGTTAGTTTGTCTGGAATTACTTTTACCTGCTACAGGGAACTACTGTGATTGCACAAACATTTTTTCGCTTGGTCTGTCGGTTGTTTCGTTTGTCTGTCATCGCTCATAACATCACGTAATTTCAAAAGCCGTTTCTATTTGGGAGAGAAAATATCGGATTACAGCATGAAATACAATCTTCAGTTTGAATAGAGATGTATTAGCAGCGGCATAGTAATTATGCAATTAGCAACGTACAAAAAATATCAAATTATCTACGAACTTGGTTGATGCATATTTTTCGAGTTACTCATCAGTTTTGGTCATCGCCAGTCATTGTAATTAAATTTTAGGATGGGTCAATAATGGTTAATGGTAAAACGTACAGCGTCTGGCAGGCCGAAAACGACTCATTTGAGTTCTTTAGAAATATGCATTTTTAAGGTATTTATGTACTTCCAGCGGGGCTAAAGTTACTAGCAAAATATTAAATTACAAGTTACCAGTGCGTATTCTTAACAGGATAGTATACGGTTTTGTTATGAGGTTAATACCTGTTGAATTTCATTCAATTTAGTCGCCAAAAGAAAGCAAGAGGTTAAATTTTTGTGAATCTGGAGACTAGTGGCTGTCGACACGTTGTTTGGAGTGGCAAAAAGATAATTTCTTGTGTCTGTAGGACATCGACAAATACAACATGTCTCTTAAGACACTCACAGATGACAATGAAATAATGTGCCAATTATTTAATTGATTATTATTTTTGGTTATTTACTAGAATTTTAATCCACATTAGTGAAAAAATATTGTAGTCTGCTAATAAAATGAATTCTTGAGTTTTATGGTAAAGTAATTTCAGAACTAGATGTAATATTTGAGATATTGTTTCAAAGTCCAGTGCATAACCTCCATATCGAGTTACAGCTGAAGATAATGGTATACCTGCGTGAAAGATTATGTCTCTTTACTTTTTCACATGTTCTGTCTTTTTTATTGAAAACCAAAAACAAACGTTTATGTAGAAACAATAACAAATATGTTTTGATGGAGTGCTTAGTCAATATACCTTTATTTTACATTTTGTTGATGAAAGATTTCACTGATTAATCAAATGCAAAACCTCCGCCCCTCCAATAAATCGCTATTAACACGCCACTGTGTTTCTCCTCAAAATAAAACAAAATTTATTATTTTAATTCTCAACAAAACGTATGCACTACCCAAAATTCCGTAATAATTGCCATCTATTGCTGACAAGACATCCGAGGTCCTTCTGGAAGGACAGCCATATGAGTGGAAGAGTGTCCTTTCAGTACGGCAACTTTCATGTACTAAAGTCGCTTCGAGCAAAAATTATGTACATAATTTTTTTTAAAAATGGGCAGCCAGTTTTTTATAACTAAATCTTTGGTAGATTGTCCGTTTGTTGTCATTCCATTTTACTGAAATGTGTTGAAGGTTAATAATTCGCATTTTGAAATCCGGGATAAATGGCTCATTGCAGGATTCGAACCACAAATCTTCAGATTGCCGGTCAGACGCTCTAACCAACTGAACTAACTGGGCAGCTACCCAGTCGTTACATAGCGCGGATGATATGTTAAGCGGAATCTCCCAATCAGTTTCCACCTTGCTGAGGGGGGCCAATAGTATATAAGGTTGATTTATTTTCGAAAATTATGTTGCATGAGGCGCAGTTATTACGAGGAAACATCTAAAATATCATTGCCGAACTTCGTTTTCCTTCTCACGCATAAGCTTGAAATGCTAACCTCGTTCCGCCAGAAAAATATATTTTCCAATGGAAAACAATATACTTACGGCACAAAGTGGGATGTAGTGAATTAATCCACATGACTAACTCCTCAGTTTTATTAATTTTCGTCAAAACAGCAGCTACTCAAACATTCAGAAGTATTCCGCACATCATTTAACCAACACTGCTAGCTTACAAAATGTGTATATATATAAAATATTAAACTCGTAATCAATAATATATAATTTTGTGGAACACATGTTCGCGTTAGTCCTTTATTAATAAATATTTGAAGATTTTTTGTTTCTTCATAAATGCATATGTAGATCCACTATAATACAGAGTTCTCCAGCAGAGTACTGCGAAAAAATGTTTCCAAAAATGGTTTCCATTTTATTAATATACCTATAGTAATGGTTACACAATAAATAGAAATTAACATATTTAATTGCTATTACTAAGATCCTTACCTGATAGTCAATCTGTGTTCATGGTAATTTTTTTGTATACGGAAACACCATAAATCATCATTGTCAGTATATGCAAAATATTACAAGATTTTATCACGTAGGCAATATGTTTTTTCAGCATGTATTAAATTATATGCTTCCAACATTTCGATAAACGTTTGCAATTAAAGTGACGTTAATACCAAATAATTAATTGAATATTTTATCCTATAAATCTGCTGCATCATTACGTTCAATCCTATTTCGTTGATGACTTTGAAAAATGTCAAATGCTCGATCCATCAGTGTTTTCATATATCAAATCTACAACTTTGTTGTTTTGAAGTTCTGATTTGGATACAATTTTATACACTGCTTCAAACTTATATTTTATGTGGATGTCGTTCTATACTGCATGGTATTCAAAATCTATAGAAATTGGTGGAAAAAACCGAAGCAGAGTTTTAGAAACATTTTCAGTGTGTACAACCGCAGCTTCAGCACTTGGAAGTATAAAGCTTGCATTTTATATAAAAAAGCACGTTGGCATTAATGGGTTATAGAATAGTATTATCTCACTATAGTCGAAGTAAAAATGATATGCTAGGACACAATACGTAATTCAGAATACACATCACCAAACGTTAAGGAAAGAAATGAAAGGAAAATATAGGGAAAGTGCCATCACCTATTTGTTATTTCAGTTTGGCTAATCACAACCAGGCAAACGGGATCACATAATGATTATGTTATGGTCAATTTATTATTTCAGCCCTTTTTTTAAGTGATTAATTTTCTGTGTAGCTCAGCAATATTAATACAAAGTAGGAAAGCATATTATTTTAGTTAGACGTCCCTAGTCCCAAAATTTACACTATATGAAGCATTCGGTATGTATTCGATCAGTACAGTTGAAAAATTGGAATCACAAAGGAATTTTGAAAGCATACAAATAATACATCATGTGTCGTATTTCAGTTAGTAGTAAAATAAACCAGGATAGTGCCATCATTGCTTTTTGTGTCTACATAGTCGGAAAGTACGTCCATAATCAGATAGTCAAGAAATAGTAGGAATGTACAAATGTTGTCAGTCTTATGGGTTAGTTCAAATGAGCAGTCGGTAGCGTTTTTTCCTGTAGCAGTTAGTGTAAATAAGCAGCAGTCCTCGGAAGGTCTTAACTAAAATATAGCTCCATCCCTAAAGCACAAAAGAAAGAAAAAGGTTAGTGATGAAATGATAGGAAATGTAATTTAATTAGTCAAACTTTGTGATATTTTTTAGCTAATAGTGACACATGCATGAAATGACGTCATGGTACTTCAGCAAATGTTTGATAATTTAATAATGTTTGATAAAATATATTAAAGGTTTAGCAAACAGGAGAAATGAACTATTAAAACTTAAAGCTGTGGTTAACTCTTTACCTCATCTCTACCTGTGATGTTTAACTGAACCTGCATATGACTACTAAAAAAATTTACTGACGTTTTGTCCACCTCGACAGTCTTTGGTATTGATGATAATTAACTTTACAGACTGATCATGCTGGATAATGTCAATGTCATTGTATTTTGAAAAATTTAATGGCTTCATTTTGCACTTTGCTACTGAGGCAACCAAAACATTCGTAATGTTTTTGAGTAGTCATTTATGTGATTTAACTTAACGACCAGGGCAAGTAAATATGACTAATTGTTAGAAAAATCAGAGAGATAAATTGTCTCCAGTTGGAATCGTCCCACAAGCTCGGACCTATCATAGTCATGCATGTTTCGTCTTTAGCCTAGACTCGTCGGTATATTAGGACCTTTGAATTTGTAAGTTGCCAATGGGCAGCGCTATAGCTTGCGACGCTTGGAGATGAGCGTTGATGTAACGGATTTCGTGTTAATATTAAACAATTATATTATCATGTGGCTGTAGCTAATGACAGCAAGAAACTGGAAGTGAAACGTTGCCGCAAGTGTGGCATTTTACACCTTTTGCCAAAGTGGTGTGGGAACGCAACACGATTTATTGCATTTCTACTTCAGTTACTACCTAACAGAAATAGAGGAGGTTGACTTCAAATCTAAGTACAACATCCAATAAAATGTAACTGCAACAACAGACTACAATTACATAGTACGTCTATAAAATTTATATATGAAGTAAGAGCAGCCTATTGACTTTACTATTGGACTAAATTGCTTTCGGTCACAAAGCTTGTCCATCATGTTCCATCAAGCTTAGGAAGAGAAACAGAAATACGTAAAGTAGAAGCAGCCTGAAGAAAACATTTATTTTATAGATTTTTCACCTAAGTCTCTCCCGTATTTTTAGTGGGCATACAAACGTTCTGGATAATCGGTTATTTATTGATTTAAATATTTTTATATCGGACATATGCGGTTCTTGTGTAAGTCATAGATTTCTACAACTCAAAGTAACAGTCAAAGTTTCAATGTCCTATTCACTAACAGTACTATCACCATGATCATTACTCATCAGGCAACCAGGAAAAATGAATTGCATTCAAAAAGAAACTTTGGGCACATTCTACCCAAAGAAGTCTTGATTTTCCATACTATTTGACTTTATTTAAAGAAAGATATGCATTATTAATTTATGTTTTACTTATGGATCAATGTCTGATCGCCTCAAACATCAGAAATGTATTTCAAATACAATATAGCTGTAGTTCATTATAATTGAATGAAGGACGGAACCACGTCTTGAAATTAAACGAATTTGAAATATTTCAGATAAAACAAACTGTTTTCTATTTCAAAGTTAAACTTATGACAACTATTTTTTCCGTACCACAAATACCCACCTAGGCTACGTTTCCAGATTGGAATTCGACGAACATAGTTTTCGGTGACTTTTTGCAATTTGTGTGATTTTATTGATGCAACCTTTTGAGGTTCAATTTCAAAGCGGCTCTAGTTCAAGGCTTATCCCCATAGACCAATAATTTGAAATATAATCACAAATCGAAAAAGAAATATGTTAAATGGCAATCTCCTAAAATCTGAATATGTCCATTTCTGGATATTAGACACTCACAAAACTTGTCTCTTAATAACCCAATAGTAGCGTTTCCACAATGTGGTGTTGCCCGCTTGTTGGAAAATCATGTCTTGCAAATCATTTCCTTTAAATGTGGCCACAAAATAATGATCCATATAGCTCATCATCCTCTGTAATTTTAACTCAACATTTAGGTTTTTTTAATGGGAAGGCTTCTTGTGAATAATTTTATATATAATTGTCAATAAAGATACAACTTGTTTACAGAGCCGTATACCGGGAAATTAGCCTCCTTTGAAAAGGTGATTTTTCTAAATGATCAGTATCAATTTTAAGTTGCTCTAACGTTTAATCAGCAAACATACGACGTTTATGGTGCTCAAGTAAATACTTATATAGTTCAAATCTTAAATATTCTCTCAAGATGAGCCAAATTGCACCTGGAACATAAATATATTCTTGGTTTCTCGCGTTTCGTAAGTGAAACATTCAACGATTCGACGAATAGCAAGCACAGAAGGCTGATCATATGTACAACAATTTTCACCAATATCACGTTGAGTTTGAACAAAGGAACAATTATTTTTCAATGTTTTTAATAATAGCCAAACGTTGTTGAAGCTTGTGTTTTTCCGTGATAAATTGTTGAACCGTACTAAAGACAAATGTCAGCTATTGACATTTCTAAAACTTCAAATGTTTCTGCTGTGACGTTTTAAAATCAAATCATCCCTGTTGGATGGATATGAAACATATAATATATAATGTTCAATGAGAAAAGAAGAAGCGGATAATAGACAGCAAAGCCTGAGAAATTTAACAAAAAGATGGCATCGCCAACTAAAACCATTGCGGGTAATCAGCTGATTTAATTCTCAAAAGTATTGGGTGCGCAGGTGTACATAACTGACGTCACTGTTATATAGGTAAAGTGAGCTACCCTAACTTCGTTATTATTTTGAGACTTAATGAGCTTACCTTTCTGTATTCAGCACAGAAGCGTGTCACCATTTCTGCCAGTTGTTGCGCCCTTGGTGTGTGAAGTGTTAGCCTTCCTTGTGCACCATCCAAGATGATACTAGTTGGTCTGGGCGCTGAGCAGGAATTAATCTCGCCGAGACCGAAAGATTTGAGAATATGCAGTTGATTCTGTTCCTTTTTCACCAAGTGGACGCCCCAATGAGAAACTGCTAGTATTTGTACGTCAGACAGCTGAAACATCAGAAAATTGTACAAAATAGTGTGTGACCGACTTACGGTAACTAGAAACTGATATGACTAATGCGAAATTGAACTTGGGTGCTTCAGAAACCCAATGGTAACGTGCAAGTCTCGTTTTCGGAGTTTTTCAAGACCCTGACCATTTTTCAAAGCGCATTGGGGTAGGCGTAGATGACTTTTTAGGGCGTATTTAATTTTTAAAAAAAGGACCTGTACTGTACTGCTTATGTTCTAGCAACCGATACTTTTACAGGTTGCTGAATTTCAACGGAACACTTAGTTTTTCAATATTTTTTTCTACCACAATTCTGAAGTTCAACAGTTTCAGTCTTGTAAAGATCTTTTGTTTTATGAATGACTTCATTGCCAGTGTAACGATTTCCAGCAATTAAGTAGCATTACATACGAAATCTTTAATCTAAATCCTTATTTGTAAACTGATTTGTGGGCGTCAGCCTACCGGACACCACTTTTAATTGATAAATTATATAGAGAGAAATAATTTTGTGCAACTATTTATGACAAATAATGAATATGTATAAACTCAAGACCTTGTATAAATCTATTTGATGACATGTGAGCTTGTGCAGTTTTTCCATGTACACATTTTTCTTGGAACCTTTGGCGTACTCATTACACTAAGTACCGATGTCTGCGAAACAAATTCATGATCATTGATTCACTCACCTGTGCGGCTCCAGACACCGTAAACAGTCTAGCAAAGTACAACGGCCAAGTTCTGGCTAATTCCACAATATTTCTCTTGACATTAGCCCTATGCGAGCTGTTATAGTTTTCCGCGGTCACCCCGTATCCAGATAGCATGTTTACTCCAGCTCTCTTCTCGTTTTGGTTCAGCCGTATGCAGGGTGTCAGTCCGTACACGTCTCCCACTATCTGACAGAAAATTAAATGGAGTGCTGTTGGTGGGCCCAGAGGTTCTGAGGGTGAAAAGACCTCTTTTCGAACACGCAGCAGCCACGATACGCGGTTGTACGTCACACAGGCTGATGTTCCAAGGGGTAGCAGTCTGGAACCGGTTCTGGGGGACTCTACCTTCTCCTGTTGAGGCTGTGGGGTAGGTATCGGAGATTTCGACGGGGGCGTCTTGATGGGGCGCATGAATTCGGGCCATTCTTGCACTGTAAGGAAAACATGTGATCAGAACATTTCCCCGGAACAATGTTGTAATTAGTATGTCTGAAAATTCCAGCATGTTTCTTAAATGTTCAAGATCAAGCGCTTCAAATAAAATGGACATATTTTTACTGATATGAGCGCCCTCGCGATAAGATCTTCCTAACTTTTCTGTATCATTTGCAAAACAATCATTCCATTATTTAAAAAAATGAGCGCTGAAAACAAAGTACTGTAAACCCATACAAAACGCCTTTTATTCTAGGTAGAGTTTCCCTCTTTAGACTAGTAGACTGGAAAAAATCCCATAATTGAGGAATAGTATATAAAACCACCTATAAAGGTGAGACTTAATTACTGTTAATTTGAAAAATACTGATAAGATGTGAAAAGATTAGGAACATTGGATAAACCTGGTAGTTCCTTCTCCTGATAAAAGATATTTTTAAGGATTTTGAACACCAGCAATTCTTTAACTATTCTCTAATAAGATCAGGATCTTAAGAAGAACGCAATAAAGGATCTTGTACAATGTTTGACTTCTTAAAAATACAACATTACTCAAAAATAGTAGACAGCCCGGGAAAATGCTGAGAACAAGGTTTAAGAATGTTCTCATTTCATTTTGAGGTCAACTTCTTCAATGTAAAACGTTCCGTTTTTCTAACATCTACTAGTGTCGTAAAATTATATTAAAATTGGAGCAATCATCGCAGATATAAATAATTTACAAGTAGGGGACTTTAGCTTGCAACATGCAAATTATGTTTCGAGCTGTAAGCAGATTATTTTTTTAGTGGATCTTCTTTAGCCAAATTCATGAATCACTAATTGCTCAACAAATCTATAATATTGGCTTTTAATACACATGAAAAATACTGAAAATGAGAAAAACCATACTGGAACTTTTGGGGCAAAGTACATGAACCTTATTTTTAGAAATAGGGTAAGTTTTGAATTTGTTTAGGCAGGTAGATTATAATCTGAGCATCATGTTCATATGGTTTGCCCAATTTTTACAAAAAAAAATGGAATAAATTAATTTTTTTGAGAATAAAAAAATCAAAATTTTATTTCATCTGTAGACGTTCAAAGAGCAAATTTATTAGTTATATCAAAGACAGTATATCGGATTTTGTAGGAAATGAGCAGAACATGTGACAGCTGCCACCGAATTAGTGACTTGGCCACAAAAGTGAAAAATCAAGCTAAATGAATTAAAATCGATCCATGTCTGCTTTTCTAACCGAAGACAGATAAATCCTCCTCCAATAAGCGTTAATGGAACCACCGTACCACGAGAAGCTAATGCTAAGTTCCTAGGTATGACCCTTGACACAAGACTGATATGGAAACATCACATCAAAAAAAAGCGGGAAGAACTCAATCTTCGCTACAAACAATACTAGTAGTTATTGGGAAGATCCTCAAAACTGTCCCTCTATAACAAAATCATGATCTATAATCAGATTCTCAAACCTGTTTGGCTCTACGGTTGTCAACTGTGGGGTTGTTCCAAAGATTCTAACATCAAGATTATACAAAGATTCCAAAATAAAGTTTTAAGAGCTATTGTTAATGCCCCTTGGTACATTCGTAATAAGGATATTCATCGCGATTTGAATATACCTCTGGCAGTCGACGAGATCAAGAGAATGGCGGCCAGGCATGAAGAAAGGCTCCATCACCACCCAAACGCAGAAGCTCTTCAGCTGCTGGACAACCACAACGCTGTCCGACGATTGAAGAGAACCAAGCCATACGAATTAGTGTAGTGCTTTGGTGCATAGTGCTGAGCATGTGTACGAATTTGTAGTTATAGTTTTAACGTAATCTAAGGGACATCGATGGAGTTACTTTAGTGATAAGTATTAGTTTGTAAGAATTCAAAGGAAAATTATTCGTTTATCAGTTAGATCAGTTTTAATATGAAGGCAATTATGCCCCCCTAAAACAAAAAAATATATATACGTTTGATGCGTAGTTTTGACACAATTGCAGATAATTTCGGTGTAACATGTCCATTTTTGAGAGGTAAACACACAGAAATATGTCACATTTTCAAACGATTACTAATATCGAAGCTGAAAGTTAATTTGAGTCAGAAATCGGGAATAATTTGCAAAAGAATGATTATGTATTACCCTTCATGAAAAATACCTCTTACTTGATTCATTAGATGGGTGAGGGTCGAACTAGCTTTCTACGATTTTTTGCCAGTGTCTGAGTAGTAATATTACAAAATCAATCGGAATGGAATAACATAGGGTTTTGTAACTGAGCATCAATGTTTCCTAATTTATCACAAGTAATACTGCACATCTCGTGGACTGATAGTTATTACAAAAGAAGTAATTTGCTGCTGACACGATCGAACGCGAAAAGCCTACTCGTAATTTCTACCAAGTTTATTGTTAGGGTGGATGCTTGACAAAAGAGTGATTTTTCTACAAAATGCATAGCTTTGTTTATCTAAAACTGATCCATTATCGAAGTTGCTTATGAACTTATTAAAGGCATGCACCGTTTATTAGGTATGTAGGGACAAAAAAAACGCACAATTAAATTGAGGACGGGGTCTTAAATAATGAGGGCAACCAAAGATAGATGGATCAGCTGCATTGAACTTGATAAGGATATTACTTTTGGTTATTGCTCACACAATAATCTACTTTGAGCGGTCTTATGTTAAAACATTTGTAGGACCTATTGTCTTACTGGTTTAATGAGCTAGTACTTACTATGTGAGTGGTTGAAAATATTAGACAACATTCACTATAAAATTACACAGTACACAGTTAACACAATACCAGTAAATGATTCGGCGTCTTTAGAAGCTCGTTCGTACCGAATGAAAAGTGAAATTACAGCGAATAGCGACTGTTGCATATTGAGATTACTGAAGCGTGAATATATTTAAAAATAATTCGTTCTAGTTATAAAATATTTACCGGTGAGATGACAATCCAATTTTTTTATCAAATAGAAAGCAGATCATATAGTACGTCTCATAGTCCAGGGAAAACAGAGTTACGCGAATCATAAACGAAACGCCACAACAGTGATTGGCTTCCACATGTCTCTAACGATGCTTTGTTGAATTTATGGATCGCTGAGGTGCAGGTTATCGTGCTATTATGGGTATACATTATTTGTGAAATTGCGTAGCTTGAATCAGTGCTCACCGCGCAATAATCTGGTATAGGGTTTCGCTATCCCTATAAAAATTTTTTGTTAAAAAATATCCTCTTTTTTTGGAGTATTTTGTTTGTCATGTGTTCTCTCTTAAATGACCTACGTGAGGTATATTGGGCTGAGTGCAAATACATACGGAAACAGTCATGATATTTAAACGACTTTCCCGCAGCTATAAGGAGGAAGCAAGAATGGCAACAATATTGATCTGCTGCTGGCGATGAGTTAAAAAAAATGCAAATTAGAATGAAAAACATCAAGAAGTATATGAAACAATGAAATAATTAGTTCCTGAGCAAACCCCTAAGCAGAATTTTGATCCAGATAAATTTTACTATGAGTTTTTTCCACATGATGTCAAAATCCTGATAGTTGAAGTTAGTCTTTGCCGTTGATTTTTATTTTGTCGATCTTCTAATAGGCAACTGTGTAATCTAGCAAACTATGATTTGATAATGTTAATTTCTGATATGATTAGGATAGAGAACAACATTTTTTGTTAAAGTTTGAAGTGTACAAAGAACAGACACAGCATTAAATGGATCAATTAATGTTTGTGGAATATATCGTAGATGAACCTTATTGTGTATCAAAAACTAATTGTTTACACAGCTCAATGACTGCACCGGTTCTAAATCTCTTTGATGTTTGAACCAGCTGATGATTCAGCTCTACAATTTAATCTAATAGTACCGGCTAAACCGTCAGTGAGTAACGAAACTTCTGTTATGAGTATATATATATATTCATATTTGAAAAACACAAAATGGTCTCGAGAATAATATATTTATATATAATTACCTTATTATCTAATCTGATTGTCAAATGAAAGCATGATGATGAGATATTATTTGTTAAGCTGGTTGAGGAAACGTGTGTGAGATTTTATAGCTTCTGAAGTCGTTTCATGCATTTTCGGAACTTTAGCTCCATAAAATAGCTAGATTATACTTTTATCATTTTTGTTAAATTGTTTTGTAAGTTACACTAGGTGTTTTAGCCAATCAGCCTCTCGTATATGGTAACACCAAAGAATATGTTAAAAAATAATGCGCATGAGACACCCTTGGCACATGCCATGAACTATCAAGATACGTATGTCTTTTATGGATGTCAGTCACTTAACACTAAAATGAAGTGCTGCTTTCCTGATATTAATTTTTTTTAGCTAATTTGAAAATTTTATTGCGACTGTTTCCACTGAAGATGTTATTGTATTGAACACCGAAACGTCTGGAAAGTTGGCCTTCATTCAAGTTTATGAGTATCCAACATCCATCAATTTACGTTGGAATTATAATCTACGGCCAAGATATTAAAATGACTGTTCTGTGACAAACACCGTTAAAAGTAGACCGCAACTAATGTTATTACCTTCGTTCTTCTCGGTTTTGTCGGTCGCTTGCGTTGACGCTAACGAATGTTTTTTCTCTCTGTCATGTGCGTTCTTGCTGAACATGTGTGACCTGAACGTTGGCCTCTCCGAAGAAGATTCGTGACTTCTCATCATGTCTTCTTTCCTAACATTCCTTTTTTCATACTTCGTCTCGTCTCTGTCCCATATTTCTACCATGTGTCTCGGTTCCGCGGAGGTGTTAGTCGTTGTTTCGGCTAGTTCCCAGCTATCCCTTCTCAATCCGTTCTTATCTACTTCGTCTTTACCTAAAAGTTAGGTGTATAGTAAAAAGGTTTTATTGTAGCGGTTGAATTATTAAGGATACCGGATGTATCTCGTGAAACATTCACTGCAGGCATATGGTATGAAAATCTTTATTAATAATTAATGGCAATGAAAAAATTATTTTAACATTCCTGAGATGACTATCCTCAAAATTGGAAATGAATTTAAAGGTTACATTTTTTAGACTAATATGAATATACAGAGTACCATCTACTAATATTCTGTTCAATAAAATCTTATGTTTTTCAGAAACCTTGATTTGAATCTTATCGTTTCCGAAAAAATTGATCCACTCCTTAAAAATCAAAATGATCCTCCTCAGTGGGAATATTAAATGACGATATTATCTTAATTGATAAAATCTCGGTTATCTCAAATTTAACATAATTTTCTCCTGATGATGATGACCATGTTTGAACTAATTAATGGAATATTAATGATACATGATTGTAAAATACGTGACGGTTTTTGTTCTAAATGAGCTACAATCTATTCAATGTACATGAAGAAATAACGTTTAGTTATTTAGAAATTGCACGTAATAGTACCACTTCATTTGTGATGACGAAATATTTATATATACTGAAAAATTGCGTCAATTGCATCGAGTCAATATTTCCCAGAAGGTAAAAAATCCAACATGGTTTTGTTCACTCGCTGATGTTTTGTATAGCTCCTTGTGGTAGGGTTTTAATATTCAATATAAGGTCCTTCGGGGACCATATAGCTGATTATAAATGTAATTTAATATTGAAGCAGTCTTCTTGGCTTATAGGATATCCTTCTTTAGATTTCTTCAAAATCTGTCACTGAGACTACGCAGAGTTTATAAAATGTATTTAATACTCAAAGTTGTTTCTATGCATATAAAGTGATCCACTACATGTAGAAGTATCAAAAATTATGTTTGGTGAATTTGATAAAATATATGCCTCACTAAAAATGCTTAACCTACGTCTTAAAATGGTCACAAACTTCAGAAACACGTAAAAATGAGCAATGGACATTTTTCCAAATTTTTATCCCCCCCCCCCCCAAACATAAATAAACGAATTACGCGATGACAAAAGCATCACTCTGTCTGTTACCACATAATATGATAGGAAACGTTTCACTCACCCCATCCATCATCAGTCGTCTCTTGAGTCACACTGCTTTGTACATCCCAATTGGCACTGAAAGAATTTCGCTTGGAGTTGTTCTGTGCATGGACACGGTTTTGGTGAACCCCAAAGGTGTCCCTGTCCTGTCTTTGAGCCATGAACGAAGACTCCCTCACTGGTTCTACTGGAGGAGGTGGCTGGTTTGGTCTCACTGGTGGTGGCGGGGCAGGTCCAGGAGGTGCCGGAGGGAGAGAGTTTGGGCCTATAGGCGGAGGAGGAGGACCCGGTTTCCAGTTAGAGCTGGCCCAGCTTTGGTTTGTTGGTGATTGTTTACCGTTGTGGGATATCTGGAAGAATCCATGAGGCAATTGTGAAATCAGAAAAGAGGATTGAAATTGACAAAACATTGCGATTGGTGTTTGAAAATGCAGGGTGTAAATTTTGATTGTTGAAGGAAATATTTTCTGTCATTGCAGGAAACAAATCTCATATAAACGTAATCTGGAAAATCTCGTTTTTCAAGGTACAGATGTTTTGTTTCACTCAAGACGATACTTGTAAATGAAGCAAAATGCAACACTGATCATGAAGCATTTTTACGAAACTATGGACCACATTATCACAATATCGCAATGAATTTGTTACCTATTGCTTACAGTCTGTTCACATATGCCATCAAAAAATGTATTACGCACTCGTAGTTGAAAGTCGAACAGTTTTCTTCACAAATAAGAAATAAATTACTACAAGCACTTCAAGCATCATTAGCTACATAATTATAAGCAACACCAATTATCAGACTTAACATAGTACTCACTTTATAATGAAACACCGGCTAGATACACACTGACTATAATTAGACGAAAATCTCAAGAACAAACAGAAATTTTGAGTCAAGTTTCTAATTCTTTGTTATAAATACTACTAGCCGTCAGAGGTAAATAAATAATAATGGGTACATACAGTTCAAACTTGATTTCATTCATTCCAATTTATTTCGTTGCGTAAACTTTTTTTGCAAACCTTTATTACTCAGTCGTCTTACGGCGTTTCAGTAAAAGACTGTAAAAGTCGATATAAAATAATGCTACACACATGGTTTTAGCAGGATGTAGAACAAATTTTCGTTGAAAGTGGTGTTTGAAATAATAATAAACTTGCCGATGTAGCATTTCTCATAAAATGTATCTAGAATATTTTTTGTAATTAGTTGGAAATGAGATAGGTACTCTATATGTATATAATAAATTACGACAAACAGCAATAATACTCTTGAATTGTCGGATAAACATCCTTGAATTATTATAGAAAGGTACTCAGTTTATCGATCAACTGATCAAGGAAAAATGATAAGGATGCTCTAGTTCATAAACAAAATCTGGATGTGTTAAATACTGACTTACGTGTTGTGATATATCTGGACTGGACTTCCCACTGGTATTTTGCGAATCGTCTCCCCATCTACCAGCGAGTTGCTGTTCCAGAAGCATTTTTCTCGTATCTTCTAATTTATTCACACTTCTCGACGGTTTGTCAACTTTGCTACTAGTAGACCTGACCGAGTGGTTAGCTGTAACCATTTCTAGCCTTTGCCTCATTTCAGAACTCAACTTGAGTTTACCAATGCTACCTGGAATAGAAGTTGTTCACGATCAGGGCATATAAAACTCAAATTTGCATGTTTTGAACGACAAAATAAGCATGAATAATCCTAGAAGGAATCGGGAGGACATGTTTCAGAGGTTACACTATACTGAAATATGGGGCTTTTGGGATCGGTACTTTTCCAGTCTACTATTAATTTAGTAAGTTTTTATTTATATTGTAAGAATCCTTAAGTAGATTTCCTTGGTATTTTTAGCATACAAGTCTAAAATAGGTTTAAAGCAGGTGCTTGTTTTGGTCTTTCACGCAATTTCGAAAATTCCAATCGTATCGAGTCCCGTAAATGAAATAAAGATTCGTGTGGAATGTTCCTAGTGGGGATGCCTTTTGTCAGCAGGTACTTATACAAAGATGTCAGTGGAAGATCTCTATCAGGAAATTAGCCAAAATTATATTATTAGAATTTGGTTATATATTATAATTGTACATTGACAGTATATTCATACAATTCAAAATATCAAATTGATACAATCATCGCCATACCACTATCTTCAGCAGCATTTAGCAGTTGGTGTAGTAATTTTTTTAATAGTTATCAGCAATGCTACTGTACCTTATTGGTGTCATTGATCTAGTAACTTTTTTAAATATTTTCACATTTGTGGTCCAATACAATGTTGTTGCTTTACTTATAGTAACATTATGGTAAGTACATAGTAGGCCTAGGGTTCAAAACATCCTGGACTAAAAACGGCTTTGCCATAAGGATTTTCTTTCAATGAACATTTATAAGAAGAGGCTTCTTACCTGGCGATGGCCTAGAAGCACCAATTTCGAAACACCTCTTGGAACTGGTTTTGCTCAGCCTCTCGTTGCCCCTGAGCATTGGCTCTACTTCCATCTCATCCCATTCCGCTGCCGTTGGGTCTGCTTTGCTGTAGTTACCATTTGTGTGCCCATTCATATGCTCAGATTTGTTGAAATTACCACTATTGTAACCGTTGGTTATCGATAGCGACTGGTCCTTGTTTGGGGTTACTTTTCGCTGATGCTGCCTCATTTTGAAGTGCATGAAGTCCTCGCCATTCTCCTGGGTATTGCCGTCCTTTGGAGGTGGCCATCTCCATTTGCCTGAAACATTTTAATGAGGAGAATTAATTTCAATAAACGCATGATAAGCTGTTTTACCTCTTTGAATGCCCTCTGGTACATTGTTGGTGGAAATAAAAAGCCATTTTGGGCATTGTGCTGATTTTTGCAAATTGATTTATAAAACGTATTTCATATTTTAGACACACTCAACATTGTCGATAACGGAATACCCATTACATTAACTTGTGTGCATTGCGCGTAGTATCATCCAAAATTATCAACTTCAAACCTTCCGCGTTCAGTTCAAACGCTGCCCTAACCTTCATTCCTTCATGTTCAATTATGATTCAGAAAATTTTTTCAGGATTTATCTTTCTTTCATAGTTTAATAATAATAGTTTAATATCTAAAAATACTTTGCATGTCATACACTTTATAGCTACAAGGGAATAAGGTACTTTGTAATAGCATATTCTGAATCAAGCCTAAAAATGGCTTCTTCCTGAAAAAACTTTTCCAGCGGGTCATTTCTTTCCGGATAGCATGGCTGTACGACAATGTTAGATATTTGAGCCTTAAACAATTTATACTTAAATACTCAAAGCATCTCCATACACCTAATGTCTATCACTCATTAAAAGTTTGATTTCGGACTTCCATTGTCTATAAAATTTTGAGTATCACGACGTTTCGATTGATATGCTATCTTAAATCGTCTTCAGGTGAACCTGAGAGAATATCAATCGCGTGATACTCAAAATTTTATAGACAATGGAAGTCTGAAATCAAACTTTTGAAAAATCCACCTTGACTACAAGTTTCAAGCAACAGTGTATCACTTATGTTTTTTATAGATAATGATTTTTGTTAGAATAGGAAGCAATATCAATACTTACCTATCCGCACAGTCTTGGCACGTCCATACGGATCCATAAAAGGTCTTGCTTCACTCGGATCTGTACCAATTAGTGGTGGAGGCATAGGTGGAGGTGGTGGAGGGATTCCATTTTTACTGATTATGCTCACGTTTGACTCAGAACTGGCCTTTCTGCTTGGTGAGCTTGATTTTCGATTAACTGGACCTGCTCTGAAGCTGGGCTTCCTGTTTGGAGACGAATGACTTGACTGGGCATGAATCTGCGCCTTCACGGTCGTTTGAATTGTTTCTGTTACCTGAACATACAAAAATGTCTAATAGTATCTCAAAGAATGGCAGAGAAAAAAATGAAACTCTAACAGGATTTTCAACTTTAGAATATAAGATTTACCAGAGATACAACCACAGGATAAATTTCAGAATTTGCACTAATTACTTCCAACTCAAAGACATGGCAAGACCATAAAGTAACATCGAAAACAAACATAGTAAAAATAAATCGGAAATCTATGAACCTTGTAGTTGAATTCTTCTTTAATTTTTTAATTATTACCACGTTTTCATCCAGATACCATATTTGTTATACCTGTTGTACATTAAGAACATCCATAAACTGATCTTTATTTTATATCTAGGAAGAAACAATGAGGCAACTTTTCAGTCATCAAAAATTCTTAGCAGGAAGTAGACAAATACAGTGCATCCCAGAAACACTGTGTAAAGCAGCCTGAATTTTATTTACGCTTAATATTATTACAGCAATATTAGTTTACCATAAAAAAATGCATCTATCTTGATGAAAAACTTTGGGGGCTTAAATTATATATGCATGTGCCCTTTTCACCATCCAGAAAAAATAATTGTATCGCACAATGTTTGAGATATTCTGTTTTTGAAGGGCGTGATGGGGCATCACATTTTAGGGCCGGAATAGCAATAGCAATATTTTTAGGAGGTGGAATTTTACTTATAAAGCCATTGACACAATAGGTACGTATCACTAAATCACTAATTCTTGTTTTTAGAATCAACCCCTCTACCCTGTTTTTTAACTTGATACGGTATTTTCTAGTTTCCATGGATCGAAAAGTTATTTTGGTCGTAACTACTGCACAGGTGAGCAAAATGTACATATTTACATTAATTTTTTATTTCAGTTCTAATAGATGAAGTAAACTCTGAAACTTTCGGATGAGTTATTATGTCTTGGATGTTTTCTGAAATCTGTACCACAGAAGACCAATGTCAATTTTGTTTGGCAACCTTTGGTCACCTTAAAATTCGAAAGTATTGGTGTGACTGATGTGAAATTTGCTGAGTACGTTTCTTTAGTGAAAATATTTTTCAAGCTAAGAGGTAGGGATGATTTGGGACAACTTTGATGAACTAATAAGAAAACAAAACAAAAATATCGCACCAGCTCTCAGCTCCTTTTTAGTGGCATTGGCTATCCGATAATTGTTTGTCGTAACAAGTGCACAAAAATATATGTACGCTGTTAATATCGTCACTTGAAACTGGGTTTGAATCAAAGAGATGAAAGTAACAAGTGAATCAATTTCAAGAAATGTTTCAAACAAATGCTAGATACTGGTAGCGAAGCTTATCGTTCTAAATGAATCCGCCTACCTTTATGTCTCCTGGTACCTGCTGCGTCAACAGCTGTTGTAAGGCCTGATTCTGCGCCAAGAGCTGTTGCTGTATCTGTATATTCTGAGCCATGGCTGACTGTAAAAAGGCACGTTGTAGATTCTGCTGATATGCAGCAATATCAGTTCCATTTTGTGTCATGCCTACACCAGACATGTTAAAAACGGGCATAAATCCTTCTTGAGTAGGACTCAGCATCGGCATCATTAGAGAAGCGGGATTCACTATGGGCGCTGGTATCGAAGAGAAGTTGTAACTAGAAGTACCCGCTCCGTTTTGAGTTGTGCCTCCACCTTTGATACTGTCCACCAAGTTGTCTTTTTCAGAAAGCTTTTTGAGGCTATCGTTCATGAATATTGGCTTGAATAGGTCACTGATGTAGTCGTCTACATTCCCGTTCAAACTTTGCTTGGAAGAACTGTCAGGGGTTGTAATGTTTTCAACTTCCTGATCTAAAACTGAGCTGCTTTCGCTGTTACTTCTATTTCTGTGGCCACCTCCTTTTATTTGATCAACAATTTGGTCTACGCAAGACATATCTACCGAAACTTCATCTAAACCGTCAAATATATCATCAATAAATTCATCGAAATCACCTGCTCTTGACGGCCCTCCCTTGATGCTAGCTGCTAGTGATCTCGCGTCGCTCAATTCATCCAGATTTCCATCCAAAACGGGACTGAAAAGCTCGTCAAGGAACTGATCTACATCTGACGCCTGACTAGGTACTCTAACTCTCCTAACATGGCTAGCAAGGCTTGGAGCTTCACTTGTATCAGACATAGCAGAGCTTCTCACTCCTCCAAACTCAGATTTCTCAATATAAGCTCTACTTGACTGACTACCAGGAGGTGCTTTTTTACCAGTATATGAAGATTTTATATATCTTGGCCCTCCTCGGTGAGAAGTGCTCACGCTTGATACATCTGGATACTCAAATTCTATATCTTGTTTCGACATGTAGGTTTGTGCAGCTATTACTGGTTTTATTGGTGCAAGTTGTTCTATTGAGTGGTATCTCTCATTCAACTTGGACGACTGGCTCAGTCCTAGATCTGCTAGAGGGGTTGGTTCGGGCTCACTCAAAAGATTGTCCAAACTCCTTGATCTGGCCTTTTCAACATCAAAGTATCTTTCATTAAGCGCCGAGTTTCTAGACAGAGCATCGTGCGAGGTCTTTCTTCCAGCTGGTGAGCTGGATGCGATAGGTGAATCTCTTGGTGACCTAGAATATTCTCTGGTATCTCGAGATGACTTTCTAGATTCATGTCTAGGAGACTGCATGGAAGGCGACTGCCTGTTCTCTCTCATCATTTCCCTAGACACTTTGCGGGCAATACCAACTGGTGGCTCAGGTGGAGGAATTTGAGGTCTTGTAGGCGAGGAAGTAGAGTGATCCACTTCAGAGGCTGGTCTTCTACTTCCAGTTTTGAGAAGTGTTGACTTTAAAGCAGGGAATGCAGGTGGTAGTTCTAGCTCAGACACCAAATCCATGACGTAATCCAGGCCATTACCATCGGATATCACTCCGGAGTCATCCATTATCAAGCTCCAGCCAGTGGACGGAACATCCAGTGAAGAAATTGCCATTGCAGCAGCCTGAAAATAAAAAAGTAAACTTATTTAAATCTACGCTACCATATATTCGATATGGACTAAACAATAGTTAACCTAAAAATATTGGTCCTGAATAAAATTGACAATAATACTGAAAGGATCTTCTAGCACTGGTATTGCCTATAAGATATCATTGGACAGTTAACATTGACGAACAGTAGTTTAAATTTCTCCCTTATCTATATGTTAGCTCTTGACATTTGATGTACTGTGTAAAGTTTTTACAAAATATAAGTAGTAGTAAATCCAATGCATGTAACAATTTAGATTAGTTTGCATTCAATATGCGTTAAAAAACGATGCATTTCTTATAGAAAATTACCTTATTCCCAAATTAAATAGACAAGTACCAACATTATTTTGTCATCTTCAAAAAAATAATGAAAGTTCCTTCATTAGACTTGTAGAATAATATAACTTACTTCTTCACACGTAGTCCAGGAGTCAATATGAACAGTCGAGATAGTCCTGTCAGGCAAAGTCAGTGTCAACGCTGTGCTGCAGCCTTGCCTAACACTTCTCCATTCTAATAAAGTTGGAGGGAAAGATCTAGCATGTGGAGCTTTTTGAACACTCCTGGTCAGTTTTCTTTGCAATGTTTCTTTGTAATTTGTAGGAGCGTAGTCTGAAATGAACCTCAAGAGATACCTGAAAAGAAAAGCAAAATTATTAGTTAATATTGCTGAAACTAGTAGATTGAAATTTCCATCCCACATCGCTAATTAGATAACTTAATCATGGTAGCGCAATTCGCAATGAGTGCAAATTTGAAATCCATAACAAGTAATATGTGCAATAGTTAGGTATTAAAAATGAACAGAAGAGTGTTTAGGATTGGTGTTATTCCAATATTAAATACAATGTTAGATAACTACAATGATTAATAGAATTTATTTTTCCATTTATTTATGTAACAGAGTTAACTGATTTTCATCAGCCAGTAGAATCTAAGGGTTACTACTATTATTATTCATTTTGAAATGAGAACAGCATGATGTCCCTAACTATTAACTTTTGTGAAACAGAAACTTCGAACAGCACAGTATTGATGCTGCGCTATAGTACTAAACTTTCTGTTGACAATATTTTTCAAATATCTGATGGTATAATATCTAGTTAAATTGCCCTACAACAAAGACGATGTGATTATGTGAAGACGTCGATAGTTATACAAACGAATTCTGTTTCATACAATGTTCATCCTAACAACTTACTTATAAAGTGGGGGACTGGGTTGGAAGCAGCTCAAGCAATGCGTCATCAGTTGCCAAACTCGTTCAGCGTTATCGTTTTTCCATGTCTGATTACACAGCTGAACCAATAATTCATCTCTCAGCCCTTTGGTGCTTAGTCCTTTATAGATCATATAGTCGGCCAAGGTTCTTTCCCTAGCTCCAGTCAACTGGGGATCGTTTGACCAACGTAGAATCAGTTTGAAGAGTGCCACTGCATCTTGAAAATCTTGATCCCTTGCCGCAGCTTTCGATAGAAATGGTGCGGTAATTGGTTCTTTCTTCATATGAAGCTCCGCCCCTTTAAAGTAGATGGACAGAAATTTGTTGAATTCAAACTGACTCAAGTCGTTTGGCAGTTGTAGTGGTGGTGGACTTCCATTTATACCACCCAACACTTTCATGAGGTTCTTCTCAGTGTGGGGTGGGTTATAGGACTCCAATTTGGAAAAAATAAATGCTAATTCTGCAGGTATTTCCAGGTAGCTGACATTAGACTTGTTGGGGGTTTTTGCGACAGCTTTTTGTGCTTGAGCTTGTAGCTGAGCTTCTCTTGCAGCTCTTTGTTTTGCCCTCTCCTTGGCCACCTGTTGACAGAACGACTATGGTTAATGAAGTTATATGCACGTATATCAGTGGAGTATTATTTTTATGTAGGTCTAAAAATCATGTCTCGATCATTCTACTGTTAAAATTATAGGATCCGGGTTTTTATTTTTTATAAATAAACCACAAACATCAATTAGTCTTCGGTACTTACTTCGCTGGTGTTGCAGATCAAATGACTTACTTATCAACTGTTATCTAATAAAGAGTGCTTACACAACCAAAAACCTGACATATGTATTCCTCTTTTCATTGTACCCAGTTTTGCTGTATACTTATATTGATATTATCTCAGATTCTCACCTTTTCAGCTTCTACCCTCCTCCTGAACTCAGCTTTCCTCTTGGCAAACCTCTTTCTCTCCAACCTGCCTCTATATAATGCTTGAGCTTTGATTATGCCTCTTCGTATCTTGTAATACTTAATCATTTGGCTGTGGCTTCTCCAGTGTTTTTGTATAGTTACTGCACTCCTCTTCAGTTTTCGGTATCTTTTCCTTGCCAAGTAACCTCTTATATGTTTCTGTATGAGGACTGCTGCATCTTTAAGTGACTCGCCACGTTTGATTTCTAGCTGACGTTGAAGATTTTCTCGGAGGAAGACTCTTGTGGCACCCAGTTGATAATCTGGGCCCTCTGGAAATGAGAAAACAAATGTACAGAATTATTCAACAGTCAAAGTATTATCTAGTCTACTAAACAGAACAGTTAGTCGCGCTTTATTTATAATAACATGGTTAAAAACAAGCTTTCACAACTGACCGGCCTTCTCCTCACCCTTTCCGTAATACAGAGACGGCTTGAATGCTAGTAAAGCATTTCCGCGATGAAAGGGCAATGAAGAAATTATCTAATCGAAAATCGACTTTATTATCAATTCATTAGGCTTATACGGTATACGATTTCTTTTATTATTTCTCACTTTAATTTGTGCGAATGCCTCTACAACTAAATTCATCCTCTCTCACAGTAAGATATCAAAGACCGAAAATCTTTTTGATGTGATATGTCTAAAACTTTTAAATAGGGTATTTTAGAAGATAGCACCGTTCTCAGCCCTCTGCCGTATATGTAGCTATTATCTCCCAGTATCAAATAAACTTTTAAAGAGAATAGCAAATAAATCATAAAAATATTTATACAAACATTTGCAGCGGTAATGCCAAATTTTTCGACCTATATTGGCCTCAAAGCTTACATACCTGTTCCTGTGTGTGGCATTTTTTCCAGTATCGATCTGCAGAGATCTCTGAATGGTGCTCCTCTAGGTATTCTTGCCAGCAAATATCTACAAACACATTTGTGTTATCAAATAACAAACATAATACCGCATTTGCGTTTCAAAACTGTATTTAAATAACAATGTAAAGAATATAGTATAGTCATATATAAAATTGTGTACAGGTAGAATCAGGTAGCAGCGATATTAGACATTTTCCTCCTTTGTGGGCAAATATCAATACAGAGTTTAGAAATATTGAGCTGTGATGAATTTTCATTTCGTGGTTGATCAACATCTCAAAAAAAATAAACAAGAAATTTACCCGCTTTTCTTCAAATTGTGTTGCACCTTCACAATTTTATCCTAGATTTTTTATTGTCTAACGACAATATATTAATTACTTAACGCGGTAAATATCTGGTAACTAGACATAAATCAGAATGTGTCATTTTGTATCGAAGCTATTAGGAAACCATAATATTAAAATAAGACTCGACGACCTGCCTTCATAAATAATTACGAAACCTTATTCCAGTACAGAAAAAACATGATAAAGATCTTTTCTAAGAAATGAAATTAAATAACTCGCTTAGCATAACCTCAAATCTTGTCAATTTCGTAAATTTTGATCTAACTAACACTGCTGCCAAATTAACTGTATTCTAAGTTTTTGAGTGTCACAATTTAAATTTATTAGGACATAATATATCTAGTGAATGGAAATAAAAAAACAGAGAATGCAATTGTTGCAAAATTTACTACGAACCAAATTTTACAATTCACAAAAATTGCCAAGGAAGGTAAATTTTAGATTCTGGATATGTTATTTTCTGTATCAAAAAAACAGCTATAGTTAAATAATTCTTACTGTATGACCTATATCGACTGGACTATAATAACTGACCATGAACTTAAACATTATCTCGTACCTGTATCTATCAACAAACTGATGGAACTTCATTCTAACAGGGTAACCGGACTGCCTAATTTTGATCGTATCCAGCATGCCAGAGTACCTCAACTGTTCCAAAACTGTTGGCATGTCAAACTTCATGGGCGCCTTGTCATTGTTAGGTTTGATGCATCTCACAAACCACGGATTGCACTTCGACATAGACTCCAACAGCTGGTGCAGGCTGTCACTGAACCTAGCAGCAACTGAAACACGTACAAGTCGTTAAAAAACAATTCTATATGTACCGTTAAATGTGCACGCACTATTTTGTGTGATAAGAGTAAAAGGTGAATGAGTGTACATAATTGCTGCTTGCAGTTTTTCACATATTTATCAAGAAAGAAAATTGATAGATTGTATGCTCTCCACTATGCCTCAGAACTTCTAAAGATATAGGTACATGTTTCGTCTTTAGCCTAGACTCGTCAGTATAGCTTGGCGGTATAACTATAGAGAGCAATTGGCTGGTATATAGGTAACTCAGTCAAGGGTGTGATAGCAACATCAATATTCATCTCCTAGCGTCGCGCACTAGGGCGCAGCCCATTGCCAACTTACGAAGTCAAAAGTCTTAACACTTAGACTGGAGCTGACAACTGATATCAGTTGAGATAACGGTACATCATAAATAATGTTTACGATGGACAAGGGATGTCGCTGTAAATCAGCTCACCCTTTTTGACCGACGTCGTAAAGAATGTCTGTTGCCGCTTCGAGGTAGTCCAAGTGTTTGACTTCGTAAGTTGCCAATTGGCAGCACCATAGTGCGCGACGTTCAGAGATAGTGTTGAAATTAATAGATGTTTTCCGGTTGAAAGCAGTCAGCATAGGCACATTACGGTTTTCATTTCAAGAGATTGAAACGCGCCATCTATTACACAAAAAATCTGCACAAGCGATGTAGAAGATCTAGCGGCCTTACCTGTAGGAGTCCTAGGTTTCATAGTAACAAATCTGCCATTGATTCCTCTAGGCAGCGTTTTTGTCTGGGCATTGCTCACTAAAGGCTTGGCGATGGCACTTACTAAGCTGTCTTTACTTGTAGCTAATAACTCAATCACATCAGGCCGCAAGGCGTCCCTATTTTTATCTAAAAATCCATCTACCGAGTACCAAACTTGTCCAGCAAAATGTCGAATCTGTAAGTTATAATTTATTACACAATATGATTCAATGGATGGATGTAAAATGCTCGTCAAATAGCTGAATGACAAGAATCTAAGATCAATCAATAATGATTAAGGTGAATTACTGAGGAAAACGTGATGGCATCTCTAAATCAGACTAGAAAAAGTTTTGCATCAGATTTATATTTATTTTTTAAACAACAATAATTAAAGTAACTGCAGATTGAACGAGAAAGACTGTACGTTTTTGTGCTGTATATGGAATTAATTGAGCAAATGAATGCTGTATGCTTTTAATATGGGAAACATAAAATTATTCTCATTAATTTCTAAAAATAAAATCGATAAGCTATTTGGGACGCTATGAATTTTCATTTTTGTGTATCAATGAACTTACGCCAAATTCTCTTCCTCCAACCCTTGGTCTACAGTAGTGTTCATTTAAAGCATGATTATAGTGGCACTTTTCCAAGAAGGATGAGTCAGAAGCCTTAGGAAAGTTACTCTCATCATCTAGAAGATGCAGAATACCAACTGGCTTCTTTCCTAGTAAATGAATTACTGGAGTATTGTCAGTCCAATTGAGCGGAGTCCAGTCCAGCCTTTCCTTCGCATACTCTTGTTGTTCTAGAAATCGAAATTGAATCGATTATAGTACGTAGTGGGCAAGTGTACATAAGAAACAATAGAAAACAATATATAGTTACATGTATGCAAATAGTTATGTGTGAGATACGCTCCGAAGCACTCCCTGAAACTTTTGTTCCCCTAATGTATAAGGTTTTGAGGTCAATGTCTGTCAATGTCAATTCCTGGATTTGCGAAAGTTTGTCAATAAAAAATGGAGATTACCCTTGTTTAATTGATACACAATATTTTTCAAGCAAAAGATTCGGCAAATAGACATGAAAATTTTTAAATAAATCAGACACCTTTAAGTCAATCAAAGTTACGTTGGAAGGTTCATTTACGTAGATACAATTGCATAGATAGAGGTGATACTAATATAAGCGTGTTAAAGGGATTCTGGTTTTACAGTACTAATTCACTATAAGTGTTCACGTAAGTGTGCAATCAATCACAACAACTTATTCTTGCATTTCCATATTTTTATGCTTAAAGCAAATTAAATGGTTCAGTAGTTCCTGTTTAATAATGTAAGATGTATTTATTGGACCATTATTGCGGTAACAGATTCACCATCAATAAATTAACTTTTTTTAACAAGGATTTTAACCACAACTCTCAGCTGTAATATAAAAAAATATTATTTCTAGTTGGGGACCACTTACCAATCTTAAAAACGTGCTTGTTGAAGTACAATTGTAATGACTCAGATGCAAAGTTGATACAGAGTTGTTCAAATGAGTTATCATTTAGGTTTTCAAAGCCAAAAATATCTAGTAGAGATATCCTGGCAGCATCATGTAGACCACCTCTTTGGACAATCGAATTTACTCTTGTTACGAGCCTGTAAGAAAAAAATCAATTTAAGCAGGTTAATGAAATAGTACAACATGAATATTGTGTACCGGTATACAGCACTTATAATGTTTTGAGCATTAATAGAAAAACTAGCGTGTGGCGACAGTAGGTGGTTGATTCAGCAGAATAGAACTTTCAACTTTGTTAAAATTTGCAAAATGGTATAGCATATAAATTTCATTTTTTTTTAATAACAACATAGGTACCTATTACGCTAAAATGAAAAAGATAAGTTAGATGCAGGTTCAAGGTCATATGGAACTAAAAGATATCATCTTTTTCATTCTTGTGACATTAAAATAGTGTACAATGTCTAGTCAGAATTTTTTTTATGTTCAACGATCCTTATCAATCTGTTCAGTCCTAGTTGACCACGTGGTTAAAAAGCCCAAGCATATCGTACTATAATAACCAATCTATTGACTGTCATTGTTTATAATGCTCACCAGTTAAGTAATATGAATATACATAATAAAATTTTAACCGTAAATCTATATTTAAATCACTGAACTGGTATTTCAAGACAAAAAGGTCAAAAGTATAATTTAAACTACACATTTTACCAATTAATAGATTCATTTAAGATGACCTATAATCGGTTAGAACACCTGTTATTCTTAAAGGTCATGCAGGAATGTAAACCTGATTTAAATACATCTTGAATATTTTGTAGGATATTTTCATCTATTTCTACAAAAATAGCTTTACTCACTAGGTTCAGCTGAAAAATACAAACACAATACGATCTAAATTATTTATCCATTTCTCTCGATGTTTTATTTACACATATTTGTTCCACTTCTGCTTTAACACGTGATACTACAGATAACTGCATTTTAACTAAATAAGGATCATAAATAATTGGGAACTCGTTATCTATGAATTTAAAGAAAGGGGTCAGGTAAAAAAAATATCTGGTTTACGTGTATCTGTATTAATTTTTGAAGAATTAGAATGAATTTTAGAATTATTGATCCGCTTGAAGTGAGTTTGGAAAATATTGGAAGTCATATAAATTTGAAAATATTGGTAATTATAGAAATATTGAAAATAATTGATATCCTCAGAAACCGTGGATGCTTAAATTATAAAATCTCTGAACTATTTCAATATTTTTAGTTTTATTCTACTTAGTGCAAAAAAACTATGAGGCCTAAAAGTCGATCCAAATGTTTACCTTTAAATTGAAATCGTTCAGTGAGTGAGGTTATCGTCAAGCTACTTGAGGCGATTTCTTTTTTTAAACATATTTTGTGAATACGTTATAAGGTCATATGAAGCGTGATGAATAAAACCTCAGTGTGGATTTGGTGACAAAATAGAATTTAAGGCTTTCTAATATTCTACACCATTAAATATTAAGTAATGTAAAAATTAAAGCAATTGCTTCATATTTATTGGAACGCTGGCAACCAATTTTGAGATGTTCATGAAAAGTGACGATGTTCCGTAATCTTTCCAGATTCTATTTAACATATTTTTACAAAATTCAATATTTCGAAGATTCTTTGCCAAATGAGAAAATTCTGTTCCCTTGGACTATCAACTTTATCTTTCTAATAAATTTTCGCATTATTACCAAAATATGTCTGATTTCATAAAACGCTTTTCCTCAAGCTATCTAAGAAAACTAACATTCAACTAATACTATGATAGTAATTTTAGAAAACAACTAAAAACTGCACCAAATCGTCCCTTGAAATTCTAATGAATTTTATACAAAAAATGGCATCAAGTATGGTTACGCTTCTCATGTAGTAGTATTACTTTTGTAATACAAATTTCAATCTGTTTTGGAACTATTATAGAATTATATTTGAAAAATATTTGAAACATTGAAAATCACTACATCTCTTGTAATACAAACAATTCTCAAAGTTTTCGACAGTATCAATATTTCCAAATTCTGCTCCAATCGGCTTCTCTGAACTAATGCCAACATGGGCGCCCATAGGGGAGTAGGGAGAATAGATGTCCTCTCTAGCTTTGTTCGGATAAGTAATATGCTTGATGACCCAACCTTTCCATGCGTAAACTTCACGTAAAAAACAAACTTGGAGAAATGGAGAGTTAACCAACTTGATGAATTTTAATCGTCCCTTGAAAATGCTAGTATGGTGAAACACTTGTTGGGTTGGAGGGGCTGGTTTGACGAGCGGTGTATTTGTGTGGTGCTTATACTGCTTATCCCTATTCATTTAAAATGTGATAGTTGTTGCTAAAGCATAAGCGCAGCAAATAAGTCTCACCGTAAAAAATGGTAACCTACGTTACGGTATGTTTACATTTATTTGAAACATCCGGAAAGCATCGCAACTTAGCTATGTTTATTGTAAATTGGATCTATTCTAAAATAAGCTTATTCATCAAATCTTTTAACTGATTGAATGCAAATGTGTGAATCGAGGTCAAAAGAACATCTTATACCAATGGCTAAAAGAGATTTCCTCCAACTTCCAGCGTTAAACGCCTCTGCACTGAGTTTCATAAATTTCGTCCACACCATATTAATAACCTAGTGTACAAATTTCATCAATATGCGAATGGTATTTATGAATATATAAAATATAAATAGATATATATATATATATATATATATATATATATATATATATATATATATATATAGACTTAAAGAATGACTAAGGATCATCGAATATGACATGAAACATCAAGAGAGTTAACTGGAATTCTTCGAAAAGTTTGGCACACCTATTGCCGTGTGACGAAAAAATGAATTGCCCTACAAGTATTTACAGCTTACCAGTTAAACAGAGCAGAATACAGCGCCTTGGCAAAAGCATCCCTGGCATCCAGCGCCTGGTCGATAGTCAATGGCGAGTGGACTCTTTCTGCACGGGCTTCAGTGATTCTCGTCGTGAGCGCTCGCTGCAATCCAGAGGCGGAAATCTGTAAAAGATGCGCTGCCCACTTGATTTCCACATCGGAGCCTACCTCGACACCTTCCTGACCGTGCCTATAAACACAAAGTAATTATATGGGTGTCATTGTATGCTCATTTGTTCTGTGAAGGACCCCTGGGTTGATTAGGAAATTCTTGGCATATCATTTATGGACCAGACGCAAGGTGCGTCAGGTATGTTTTGTGACATCGGCCAGAGGCGTGCCTGAAAGCGGGGCTGATCAAAATCATAATCATACACAGGGTCCTATACGTAATATAAACAGATCATAAATATAGTAACTTGAGAAAAGTGGGATACTTCAGACATATTTGGTCCAAAAGGGCCTCTTTTATTGGTGTTTGTTAAACCCGAATCAGAGTTCTCTAGTCGTTTCTTCGCTGTGTGTCGTCCGTAGTGAGAATATCCATGTACGCCAGTGTGAACATGTTCAAATGCTCTGTGAATGATTTAAGAAAAAGAAAAAACGTATGATTGCTGGACCATGATTTAATTTTTTTGAGCTATAGTCATTTGAATACGAGGTTCCTAGTTATTCGGTCATAGTTATTGTTAAAGTAAGACGGTTCACCGTTCAATGCGACATATTCAAGTAATGTGATTAACTGAGAAAATAATATTAAAGCTTCTGTATAAACATTATTTGAAAGTATCAAACTACAGAACATGTAGATTGTAGAAGCTCCTAATCATAATGCATGATGAAAAAACTACAGAACAGTAACATGTTAAATAGGAATACCCATTGCCATTGCCATTGTGACTTTGGCTGTAGCTATTGCAAGACTAGGCTAAGTATGTAGGCAAATAATAAAGAAAAAATGCACACATAAAGTTGAAGTAATAAAAGACTAGAAAAATAGGAGAAGTTGAAGGAGAATTAAATTCCATTCCCATGGTTTGCATACATGGATTGCATGTATTATTCGATGTCCCTGTTATACCTTTTTATTCTCTGTCTGAAACGATTGCATTGTCGAAATCTGTATTGTCACAAATTTCGATAACATGTCCTCTAAGAGCAGTATAGTCCATAGTTCTGCTTTTTATGTTATTCCCATACATGCTATATTTTTGTAGGTATTGTTTGGAATGTCCAAAATACGAACATTCACAAGCATTACAAGGTATGGATATATTTTTCTAAACGGGATTCTACGTTTTCGCATAACTTTACGACAAACAACTACAGTGTATGAGCTAGATGTAGGTTATGTTTTGCAATATAATGTTCAACTAATATATGCAATGAGATACACAAGTCTTGTAAGGAAAATAAGGTTCGTAGAAAACCAGTCAACTCGTGCAATTTTTGTGTGTGTTGGAGCAGGTTTGGTGAGACACGTACACAACGATTGAATTTTTTTGAGAATTCAGACCTCCCAAATATAATTTGACTACACAAAGGCAATGGTTACACAAAAAAACATAAATAATTAATTTTGATGATAAATCCGCGGCCAATGCAATGGTCAATGAGTGACAAAAAATATTAGAATTGGCACCGCCAGAAAAGAGAAAAAAGAACGACCATGGAAAAGCTTCATCACAACGCTTATGTGTGGAGGTAATAATCTTCATTCTATCAATTACTTAAACACAACGGTGTGCTGATATAACTACCTGTGATCTTCAACTACACTTCGAGTTGATTAGAAACAGAGTGTATTTCAAACTTTTCCATTGTTACGCACCTGAGACTAGTGAAATAATTGCTCATCAAATCAATGAACCTGCCCATTGGAATCTTTACGAAGTCAAGAGCATACACTTAAACCGTTTTCTTAAAACACAAAAAACTAAGAGGAGTAAAGGCAAGGATAATTAATATTTATGTGGAACCATGTTTATAGTATGAATATGTAAAATATCTATCTATAAAAATTATATATTACTTCATTCGTATGCATATTCAGAACGTATTCGGATAGTTAAGCAAACATAAGAATGATTTAATCGCTATGTGCCAAATCAAGTTACCCAAGATGTGAAGTAAATGTAAAATGATGAGCCAAGAAAACGAGTTGAGGTTCATTCTTCATGACGATTTTTATCCTACAAGCTCAGATTCTTTATAATCTAAAATAGCTGAAGAAATGACTTTCTTATAACCCTGATAACTAAAACTATAAATTAGTTTATAATGTCAATGCAGATACGGGGGACAATCCGATATAAAAGATAGCGCAAAGTTGGTTGACGCAATGGTAACTACTTAGAAATAAAGATTTGTATCGAATGTGGCTAAGCTTAAGAATCAAATTGGAATTGTATTATAAAAATATTGGCGGATTTCAAAAATTGAATCTTATATTTTTATAATACTCAGAAAAGATTTTTTTTTGAATTTTCGTATTTATCAGCTATTTAAATAACTTGTATGAAAAAGATCAAATCCGAACAAAATCATCAGTATCACTACCCGTCAAATGGAGTCAAAATACATGATGCCGCTTTTCAATAAATAGCCTTAATATCACTTTCGTGGTGTTATGATGCACTAATCTTTATTGGTTGTTGTAAAAACGAAAGTGGGACATATTATCTTCGTTAGGCAAAGGGTTTTATTAGTGAAACTGTGTGTTAATTACACAATCGTTCTATCTACATGATGGACGAGTTTCATCAAGTAAGGGCATCTACAATCTACTGAGTTGAAATTTGATAGCGAAATGTCAGATAAGAGATGTCTCAAAGTATGAATCCTTTAGCTTATAAACAGTGACGATACATATGATCTCTTAAGCTCAATTTTTCCATAAAAGATCGACTTTATATGCTCGGCAGTAAACTAAACATGACTACTCACCTTAGTTGTCTTCTGTGAAAATACACGTTTCCCAAATGCAGAACCGAAGCAAGGATTTTGATGATACCTTCTTGTTCTGTTTCACTAACTCCAAGTACTTCCATCGCCCTCGTTAACGCTGCCCAATCAGCTCCAGAACCTGAGTGCCCGGGAGCACAGTCACCACCACCTGGATAATTGAGAAGTTTTTTGATGATAGATCGCATAATCTGCTATTCTACTGGGGTCACTTTAGTATTTGGTTTATTATGATTTATGAGTTACGAAACTCCTAGACAAATACGTATGGTTAACCTTATGGATGTTTGTTACGTGAGTTTTTTACTCCAATTCGACAAAGTAGGATCACAAAAATAGCTAAAACGTTGAAAAACCCATACGTGGTAAAAAAGTATTTACTGAAAAATCTAAATCGCTTTAGAGAAGAGAATTTTCATACCAGACTTTTCAAACCGCAGCCCCCTCTGGATTTGAAAATGTATGTTCATCAAGTTTAAAAATTAAAAATAAAAAAATCAATCGACACAACCCTCATCCACCGACAACAAAAACCAACAAAGCTTTTATGCTCCTCATATTTACAATACGACCGAAAAAGCAAAAAATACAGTAAGAAAATATCATCATATCGCCCACTTCTTATTTCTAATTTGCAACACTATTTTAATGCTAATCGAGTTTTCCGAAACCAAAACCCTGCGCGGAACCGATTAAAATGGCAATTAAACACTAAATTTTTTAACAATCAAGTGAGCAACGTATCTACTTTCATGTATGTAAAAATGCAAATGTGCACAGGGAGTTCACACAAGGTCTTATGCAAAAAACTACTCTTGGAAAGTGAAATTGCGTGAACTAACATACCCGAACAAATTACCTCCAGCAAGTGGTATGCACACGAATTATAACTGTCTGAGCACGAGAATGAAAAATGAATTTCCCCACTCTTGAGCATGTCTGAAAAATCATGTGTGAAGCTTTTCATCATTATTTCAGGAGGTTCTACTTATCCTATTGGAAGTGGTGTTGTACTTCCGATGTATGTTTGTAAAGATTCAACGACAGCTCTGAGACATTTTTAAATTTTCGAAGGTAAACTTCCTGTAATTCATAATATTCAACCGTAGCGACTGTACTCGTGAACTATGATTCCCCAAAAAATCAATTCAAGCAAAAATTATACTGAAACACGAAAAAACTTCCATATATCTTGACTTTACTTAAAAAGCGCTGACTTTCGATAAACATATCTGGTTTATTTTTGAAGTTTAAGGACGAATTATTGAGAAAATTACCTTGGTTCAAATAGAAATACTTTTCTGCTTCTACCAGGCCGTACTTCTGTCGCTCAGCTGTGCTTAGTCCACCAAGGAGTTCATAAAAGACGTGATAATTTCGCTCTCCTGGTGCTTGAGTAACTATTCTTGATTTTTCTAACAGGTACTGGATCATTTTGGCACCTAAAATTGGTAAAGTGCAATGAGATGGAAGAGTTTCACTAAGTAAGAGCGTCTACAATCTACATGATTAAAGTGAAACATGTCAAGATACAGAATATTAGAAGAAATGCATGCGTCAATGCATGGGATTATCAGGAAGTAAGGGGCACACTTCAAAGTCAAAAGAAAAGAAGCTAGCAGCAAATGTAAATGGAAACTGGTTGCTTCAATAATTGGATTTTGGTTTATTTGTTTACCCACTGGTTTGCGTGATTTCACAATTATTTTTTTCATGGATTATACTTTTTTCAGGCGCTACAGGACAGAGGAGCCGTAATTTGAACAGTGCCTTCAGATACTATGAGATTATGTCACTCCAAAGGTATGAAGCGAGCACGAAGCAATTGAAAACATATTTTTAAGTAGCATAAAGATCCCTCACATTTTTGCTGACCAGATAGAGGATTGTTAACTGCGGCTCTGCTACATCGTTTTATATGCATACATTATTCCCTCCAAATTGTCTGATATTAACCAGAGAATTACCAGCTGAGTGCTTATTTGAAAAGTAATAATATTCAGAACACGACCAACGACCTAGAAGAATCGATTAGGTAACACATTGTTGCAATTCAACAAAAAATGCTGAATAACACTCTTGGATACAGGTAAACAAATTATTTAAGCAATCGAATTTCTATCACACGATGTAGCTCATTTAATTTGTAAGCAAAAAAATATGCTCAAATACATCCTGTACTCTATGGCAACTTTAAACAACATTTTGTGCTCAATAACCTAGGAGTTTTCATGTTCATGTCAAAAATATTAAAGTGACTGAAAAAATTGCACAAAACATGTATCTCAACAGATGTAAAGAAAATGCTTAAAATTTAAATTCTAAATTAGGAATGATGATATGGATAATTATTAACACTTTTCCATAAAACCCAGCCAAACCTCAAGCCACTTTCGCTTATACATAAATAAAAAATATTCAGATGTAAACATAAATTGGTTCTGGTTGCATAGAAAGTATTCTGTACCTCTTGCCTGGCAGATAAATGAATTGTTGTTCCACATTGAATATAGACTAAGTAATGCAATTGCCGCCGATATAGGGAAAATAAATTAGTGACTTAAAGTTGAGGCTTCAGTGTGCAAGGACTTTATATCACGAATTCACTAAGCTGTTGGAACAGCTCTGTCTAAAATTTTATTGCAAGTAGTTTGAGTCACTATTTCAAGTTCTACATGTTCTGATTTTTTATTGAGGTTTCTCAGAATATTCAATTTCTTGAAGCGTGGTTTTAAGGGGGTAACTTTTCAATTAATTCGAAGATTCGGATATATTTCGTAAGCAAGAACATGTCTCACTTCTCACTTCTAACCTTAGTTGTGAACCCGCTTAATATTCCTAAAGGTATATGATGATTTACCTATAATTGCCCCATTCTTGAAGTACACTTCCAGGTACTTTCCGAATCTGGAACTATTATCATTCCTAGCTGTTCTAGCGTTTCCAAATGCTTCCAAAAGAGGTGCAGCTTCTAAAATTTGTTCTGTGACTAGCGCTTGACCTCTTGGTGCAGACGGTGCTACAGCTGCAAGGTACTGCATCACCAGTTTGGTGGATTCGGTCTTTCCTGAACCACTTTCACCGCTTATTACGACAACCTGGATTATATCAAAAGAACATGGATTAATAAAAATACTTATTAATTCTAAAAAATCGATGAGAGTAGATATTAATAATTAAAAATGCTATATAGCTCATAAAATATGTCCACAATAAAATACTGTGTGGATATTCAATGTGCTTTGAAAAATATAGAACTTCACCATTTCACTCATTTCTGCCTGTCACCTATAAAAGTACTTTTTAGATCTCGATGAGACTTTAACAATAGGTTACTGCCACAAGGAAAAAAAGCTTTATAGTTTTTGAACATCGATTCAGTGACTGAAAAGTAATAAACACTCAAACATGATTTTCGGACATTTCTCATGATCACTTTTCGAAAAATGTTTGCTGTGAAGTAGTTGGGGTAGTCTAATCATTTGTTGGTGTTGCTAAAAGATGTTCTATCAGCTGTAAATGTTTGACTCAGTTAAACCACCGTAAATGACATTTTTCAGGAGTACTAAACATATTGAATGAATGTAAATAATCCTGACCATCATAGGATCATGCTACGTTTGATGTCTAGGACTAACTGAAAACCGTCGGTTAACGGTTAAGACCCTCATGATGAGAATATGACTCTTTAGAGTATTGAGAACGAATTTTGAATTATAAAATACTAAACGATGAATTGCTACAACAGATTACTTCATTTTAGCTGAATATGGACCATAAATAATTATAAAAAAACTATCTAGCATGTTGATAGATGGCTTTCAGTTGGTTGACTCTGTATTTCACGTGCGGTATCAGTTTAATTTTTAAAATAACAAGTTTCTCTCTGTTTTGTACATGGCTGAAAAATAAATAATTCTGCTGAATTACTAGATAATTATATAATTGAAGGGAGGTGTTTTTATCCAAAAATTTTAAAAAATTACATAAGTGATTTAATCATTTATAGAATTATGAAAAATTGTATGCTGTCAACGAGCGTACAAGGTGTTTAGAATTCACATCCAATCCTTTCCATGTTCATTTTGAAAATAGTCACTTTTATCAACGAAAATACTATATATTTTCACATTATCTTTTAAGTAATTTGATTCTCTCTCATTTGGTGTATATTTGTCATATGCCCAATATAAGTGATTTAAAAATCACATAATTTTTAAGGAATATATGTGTTACTTCAGGTAAATTCGTTAAAGTATGCCTGTATTCGAAGGACCCCTGTTTTTTTCAAAAAAATGCTTCTGGATTTCACATTTCTACATTATGCTGAATATTACTTGATGAAAAACTTATAAAATTCTTCCAAGTGTGAGCAAACTGTCTATACGCATATAATCAAGAAAGTAGCTTAAATTTTGGGTAGAAGCAGAAAATGGAATAACATAGAGAAAGATTTATTAAAAAAATAACTGGATGCTCAGTCAGGTAGAACCAAACACATTTTGTATTCAAGAATACAATGAAATAAAACCATTATTCCGTGTACCCATTAGATCATGAGACAAGTTATAGCGTTACCTTATTTTGACAACCCAGCAACCTTAGGCTTAGAAAATCTATAAGGTCATTAATCTCATACCTCAGGAACCAGTAACCTACAGTCTTCATCATCAGTTACTGAAATAAAAATACTACAATAGCGCATCCTGTTGTTAGGAATCGGTCTCCATTCTTTAACTAGAATCTGACGCATTGTGCTTGGAATGCATTTCGATTGGTCTGAATGCAGGTAGCTGATACCTGCTATACTGGACAATGATCCTATTGTCATGCAAATGTTGTGCGTCGGACAGTAGCTTGTATTTATGGAATAGTAATAGTTAAACTTTGCTAGAGCAAGAACACATAAGTAATAAAATCTCTATATTATAGAGATATGATTGTGGTATTGCAGTGAACCATTATATATACATTTGGATGTTTGAAACTATTGTTGTGTTAGAGATATCATTATATCAAAGATAGGCTGTTTGTCATCAACAGAAGTGTGTTTAACATCTCAAGAACTTATCAACCTTGCAGACACATTGAAAACGGTAAAGGGAGCTCAATTCACCTTGTATTGGTCGCTGATAGAAACCACATGTAATCAATTAAATAGCTTTACTGAAACACATCTATCAAATAGTTTCAATCAGTCATTATAAGATGAATCAGCCAGACAACCAGGATAAGCTTCAGAACTGGCTTAAGTGCTCAGAGGCTCTGGTCAAAGATGATGCAGCAGATGAACTAAGGGTAACTAGAAGTTTTCCACTATCGCGACTAGCCTCTCATGAACACCAAAGCGCTAAATAAATAAAAACTACCTACCCATCCTATCCATCGGGAAATGGGAACTAGACTTGAAAATAAAAAAACTGATAAAACTACTGTTTAAAGAGAACGTGATTCGCTGAAACAACCGAAGTTTGAGTTTCAGTAGTTACATTAAGTTTATTGATTGGAAAAAGGTAATGGCAATCATCTATATTCATTCGGTCATATAGCTCAGTTGATCTGTCAGCGAAAGTGCGACCAATCATGAAGAGAATAACAGAACAATTTGCGTTGTTGTGGATATATCACAGAAATAACTTTGCATAACATCAGAGAAAATAAATCAAGGAAAGAATCTACCCAAACAACAAACGAAAAACCTCTGCATATTCCTGTCTAGACTTCCTGGTAATAATCCAATTCGAAAGGTGTGACTGAATCAATTATTCATCAATGTCTGACATTTCATTCCATCTACATTTTTTAGATCAGTTCTTGTAATTTATAATTATAATAATTATGAATGGATAATCGTTGTTATTATACAATTGAAAATTGAAACTTGTAAAAACTTTGAAGCCTCGTAATAGATTGACTCTAGTTACGTGCGTTCATGGGACATTCTAAGACACTTGAACCGTGTACAACAGAACTGAATTTAATTTCCTGTATGCGAATTGTATAGCTAAAGTATAATAGAATTATTTTGTGGATACGCGATTTTATAGATTTTTGCAAGCTTTTATTTAACTTGTATGTATGTATGTATGTAAGTGTTTTTGTTCGGTGGAATTTTGCAACTCAATTTTGAAACAGATATCCTCAACCGCTTGAGCTGAAATTTTGTATACACGTTTAGTATGGATGACAATGCATGGTCAGCTAGGTGACGATATTCTAAATCCAACATGGCGGAACACCCAAGATGACTCGTTATTTTTAATGCACTCTTTACGATATGGGTATCAAATGTAAGGGCATGCTAAGAATAGCTCAAAAAATAAAGTGTCGTAACTATATTTTCAAGATGACGGACTTCCAAAGATGGCGGACTAAGTTTTGAAGGTGTCCTTATTAAAGTATAAAAAATCTTTCATTTCAAGCTTTTATTTAAATGGCTTAAAATGAATAAAATAAGCTATTCCTTTGACACTTTCACTATCAACTTATAACGTTATTACACAATTCATATGATATAGAAACTTGTCGTGAGGTTTAGCTGTGTAGATAAACAAGTAAATTAAATAACTTTATCTGATTGATTATAATTTTCAAACTCCTGTCCAAAATTCGGACGCCCTACTTGTGCCACTGGATTATATCGTTTCCGAGGCCAGTTATTTCGAAATTGACATAAAAATCGAAAGTTAAAAAATAACGACTTGCCGCAGGTGTAGCCTTATGGACAATATGTAACCATAAAAAATAAGAAGGTAGAAAACAATATTTCCTCAAATATCAAACAATTACTCCTACGTCTCATGCCCATTATTCTACCTGAAAAGACAAGGTTTTAAAGATGTCTTAAGGGTGGGCCCTTGTAGCCAAGAGAATGTTATAGCATTGCTTTAAGGTTTTGAAAAGTTGTTTTAAGAATGCATTTGATATAAAATGGTTCGTATAAAGTTGTAATATTCGACCCAAGACTTTGATAAAGCCACGAATATCAAACGCACTGTACTCGCATACTTAGCTATCGTCATTTAAAGTATAGAGTAAATTGTGAAATAACTTACTTGTGGAGCTGGAAGAGCAGAATAAGCAGCTGCTCCTAGAGCAAACAGGTGCGGTGGTAATTCTCCGATCATCCTGCCTTTATACCTTTGCGCTGACTCAACACCATAGCTGCCATCGAACATTTTGTATGGATTAACTGCAACTAGGATGCTTCCTGCATAGGTGTAGATAAGGTTCCTAGAAAAAATTAAGGTACAAAATCTATCGGGATTTTGAAGTTTATATGTGTTACTAATTACTTAGAAGATGTAGTCATATGGCTTTATGAATATCAGAATAGATATTTGAAAAGGACTGTAACTTCCGGAATTCATCCTATCGTTGAAACGAAAAGTCCTTTCGTTTTCCAGAATACAAGTCAAGAGACTTCCTTAGATTATATAGGAGAGTATACACTTAATATACAATGTGTGCAAAAAATGCGCATTTGGAAATGGCCAATGGAGAACATCAGGCATGATGAACATTTTATAAACCTTTGTAGGGTTCTTCACACAACATCTTTTTTGTTTCTTAGCGGATATCATCCATTTAACTATGATGACCATGAAGCATTCATATACTTGAGGTTATAGCTTTAAGGTAATGCATAAGGGCAGGGCCGCAGAAAAATCATTGCGTCCTAGAGGAAAATCAAATTTAGGCCTCCTAGATAAATCTAAATCTGAACAGCGAACGGTTCTCAAAAGAACTGGTACGTAACAGTGTGGAAATAAGAAATTTCTGTATATCGGCGAGCTGCCTTTAGATGGACAGGCGTATCCCTGGACCCCGCACCCAGTGGATTTCCCTCCGCCCACTCCCCTTCTATCGGGCCTGCCTAGGGGTGTCTAACAGCTAAAAGCTCTTCCTCCTGGACATCAAAGGACTGGAATTACACGCTGGTATTCCACCCATGAAGAAGCAGGGACTCCCAATACTCAAATCATCTAGCGTTGAGCTTCTGAGGGTCAACATTGACAACAACAAGTCCTGACGATCATAGCGCTGACCTTACTAGGTCGATGTCTTAGAATTTGGGGTTTTGCTGCCACTACAAAAGATTGTATTTACCGGAGCAACTACCACTACTCTAATTGTTATGGCGTAGATCGGACCATATATGGAACACTGCTCGCATGTGAGGAGATATACGAAACAGTCCTTAAAGGTTCTGGACTCATTACACTAAGAAGCAATACGCCAATTTATTTCTGAAATATTATCAATAAAGAAAAAACCATTATAGCTCGCGCATGCGCACATTACTTTTACTATAACCTCTGTAGAAATATTGGAAACTTGAAACAACCCCCAATTTGTTTCGTATCGACGTTGTCATACATAATAAATTCATACTTTTGTCACAAAAACTGATGACAGTTATTATTTCACTTAAACCATCATCGTCCTCCCCATCATGTTCACTTTCCGCAAGTGTCTGACAAAAATTGCAAGAAGCGTGCTTTACTGCAATATTTTTTTAAATATGTTTCTTATATTTTAAGGTTTATTGAGGCAGTTACAACGAGTGCAGATTAATGAATTTCATTCCCTCCATGTTACAGAGTGTAATAATGAATGTGATAGAAGCGCTTCAAAAAATCATTTTCTCAACGTTACCTGTCATATCGCAACTTCAGGTTCCATAACAAGGCAGCTTCGTGAAGGTCTGTCAGTTGTATCATGTCCTCAACGCCTTCCGTGCCAAGGTCCTCTCTCCTCCTGACTTGACCTTCTCCTTCTGCCAAGGCGAACGTCTGTGGCTGTAAAAAACATATTTTGTAGTTTTTGTTGTTTATTTCAAGCCACAGTATATGGAAACGTAATCTGAATCCTTGCACCTTCATTATTGAGTTGCGAACTGAATTTTAGATGTAGGACGTACAAAGGATGGTATGCGAAAGTGGAAGCCATACGACAGGAAACAAACGGAAATCTTGTTAACTTGTGTGTCTATTCCAAAGATTTGTGCTTGCTTCCAGTAGAACTTAAGGTTACGTTGAGTGATATATTACTTAATTTTGTTACTAATATGTGTCATGAGGTGTCGGTACGCTATTTCTAGGACTTGAATTCAACTGGAAATGCATGTGACTTTTGAGATATAGAAAAATAAGAGAAATTGAACAACTGATAAATCTGGGCAAAGCCTCTGCAGGATTCCAGGAAACGATACAACGGCATAAGTGAAGCCTGATCAAAGTTTCAAGCCTACTCATGGAAACAAAGGTTTTGTTTTTACTTTGTAAACCCAGCCTGTTCATATATTTTGAGATATAGAAAAATAAGAGAAATTGAACAACTGATAAATCTGGGCAAAGCCTCTGCAGGATTCCAGGAAACGATACAACGGCATAAGTGAAGCCTGATCAAAGTTTCAAGCCTACTCATGGAAACGAAGGTTTTGTTTTTACTTTGTAAACCCAGCCTGTTCATATATTTTGAGTTATGTAGAACATCAACTGTAGTAATACAAAAAGTACTCTATTAAGCTTAGTAACCACAACCCTATAATCAATTCTATTCAACTCCAGATATTTTCCGCTTTTTGCGGTTGATTGTACCGTATAATGTTCAATACAAACATACCATTTATAACTCTAGCGTATTTGCAACGACAGACTATATTGGTTAACGGGTATTAAAAGTATTCCAACTAGCATATGGTACATATTTCTGGAGTACACTCCTTTCACTCTCAAGATGCATAATTATTTTTAAAGCTTGTCATATATTTTTAATAGCATCATATAGCAAGATTAATTACACCTTAGGTATCTTGGCACAGAGAACAGAAGCAAATTGGAGCCGTGCGTTATATAACTTTGTAAATCTCGAGACAGACATTGCAGTGCTTATTCAGGTTCTCATCGAAACGCCGAAGTCACAATGTTTCGTGCTTGTGAATAAGTGCAGTTAATGGCACAATTTTAATTAACATGGGCATATTAGACTACATACATTGGATAGTGTTATAATAAGATAGATACTTGACACTGATTCTTATAAGCTCCTAAAAGTATGTCGTAAAGTAATTTTATTCGGTTTTTTGTACAGTAAAATGTACGCAAACCCTCAATCTACCTGTCACTTTTTCTTTGAATCGTGTGAGATCAGTAACTCATTTTAGATTAAAGTACATCTCTCTAAGATAATGTTAAATAGTAAATGATTTTCGGAAATTTCCCAGATAGATTGGTAAAAGAGAAAATCCAACACTTCAAAAGTTAGTGCTTGTACCTAATATGACCCTTTAGTTGTCGATCAAAATTATGAGCAAATTCGGATGTTCGAAAAAAAAAATTGCAAATGAATATGGATCAGTATGGTACATAATTGGAGAATAATGTCACTACCAAATGACAACAAAATTGAAGATTATACACAAAGCGTTTTTATGCCTAAGCAACACAAATAGAATCAATAGACAAGCCTTGAGGAAGAGATCACAGTTTGTGAGCATTATCTATGGCTCCATTAGCCTATCGTATTTTAGTAGAAAGATAACGCCATGCAAAGTTGGTTTATTTTATTTAATAACATAAAAACAAATTAGTCGAACAACTAGATCTAGTAATCGAATATCATTGGTTCCACTGTACGTGACTATAGAAAGCCAACAAATATTTGACAGAAATAACAGCAATTTGCCTGAACTCTCATCTGGTGTAAAATATGCGATGCCAAGGACTGTGAAATTATCTACGTGAGGATGATTTTTGAGACGTGATTTATTTTGCGAGATCGTTGATGATCCTTTTGAGGTCAGTGCTTTATTTCATCATTCCACTTATACCATATAGTCCAGTTTCCGTGATATTCCATTCTCGACACCATTTCTTGCTTATGAGATTGAAAGTTCTAGATAAGGTAACCGATTGACTGACGGACAAACTCCTACAGAGCAAAATAAGAGATTAATAACGTAAGCTGAAATCTCAAAATTATCGTATATGACTATATATAATCTTCAGCGCAAATCAATTCTGAACGCATGATCCACTGTTTCCAACTAGTCCAGTCAGACGATTAATAGGCTAAGTATGGAAATTTATAGATGACTTTGCTTCTACATATCATCTATTTCTAACTTGATCCAAATATCTTCGATTTGCACTTCGGGCAATTACAACCCAAAACGATAATTATTGTAGTTTGTGATCAGGTTGAAATATACAAGAAGGTAAATAATGAACGAAAGTTGAAACGTGCCTTGGTTATTGTTTGTTATACTCCTTCAATGAATCTAAGTTAGTGAGTTGTATAAAAAGCTTTATATAAGTTTAGTTTAGTGTATATGTTGTTATCTGTATATTTGGATATGAGAATAGCTGATAAAACAGGAAATTTATAATTATCCTTGTATACACGATAAAGCCATCTTGACTAGAACAAGCACTATTTTCCTTAAGAAACGTAGAACTACTCTAAAATAACTGTACTATAAGGTCACTAGCGGTTTCAGACATGCCACTTATTATTGGAAAAGTGTTTAGCAGGAAAAGGATGTCGTCCTTTAATGGCAGAGACGCACCGTGAAAGCGTACGTTGTTGAAATTTTTGCTGTGAGGAAGTGACCGAAAACGTACAGAGATACACAATCTCGGCAACTTGTCGTTCCCATGCATCTGCAGGTATGTTGAACTGGAGAAAAATAAGCTCTTTGGAAAGTGAAGAGATATATGCTGATATGAATACTGTTATGTTTTTTGTGAGTTTGGGATATGCCAATATGAGGTTTTGATTTTGAATGTACAGCGTATGGAAGCATATAATTAATTACGGTACCGCTGTAGAACCTTTTTGCAAGCATTCATTTAACTTGCAGTCTGTGTATGTATGTATTTATGTATGTAACTATGTTTATTAGGTGGAATCTTGCAACTTAATTTTGAACCAGATATCTTTAACCGATTGAGCTGAAATTTTGTATACACGTTTAGTTTGGATGACAATGTATGGTAAGCTGTGTGACGTCATTCAAAATCCGATATGGTGGACTAGTTATTTTTAATGCACCCCTACAATATGGGTATCAAATGAAAGGACTTGCTCGGAATGCGAATGAGAGTAATGAAAGATGGTGGTATAGACCTGTTCAGCGATTACTAAAATATTAAAAATAAATTAAGAGTAAAATACATTTTTTAAAACAAGCTTTTATTTGAATGCGCTAAAATTAATAAAATAAATCTTTCCTTTGAAACTTTTACTATCAACTGATAACGTCATTACACAGTTTATATGATATAAAGCTTGTCGGGAGATTTACCTGTGTAGATAAGCAAGTAAATTAAATAGCTTGATGTGATTGATTTTAGTTTTCAACATTTTCAAACTGAGTAAATACGAGAACTTAAATCTCTCAACAAGCTCTTATATCGTATAATTTGTGAAATGACGTTATAAGTTGATAGTAAAAGTATATAGACAAATAAGATACCATAGTATCATTCTCCCTCTCTAAAGCGTATAGATATTCTAATCAGTTCCTGTGAAGAACGGAGTAGCGAACTCTACACTAGGTTCCTGGAAAGATGCGTTCTAATTTGACACAAAACGCCACCATGCATTACGTTGTAGAGTAATCATAATCACAACGAACTGACATGCTTTACTCCGAAACAAACGATAGCATTTTTTTCAACTGACCAAAGATTATACTAGATGCTTTGAGAATGTATGCTTGACACAGAACCTGGATATTTCTTCTATGTTATTAACTAAGAAAGACGCACAATGAAGTATCAATATAGTATATACGTTGATGCGGGGATCCGGTTAGACCATCCATAATGACGCCATGGAAGGCATACAGAATACCAATGATACAACAACACAGTCATGAGTATATATAAACAAAATGTAATTAATTTTTACCATGTACGTTTCATAAATGCGGGTGTGTTGAGGCTGACATAGGTGGAAACTATTAAGAAATATACATAAGACTTGAGTTTCCTCATCATGGTTAATTGTTTTGCAAGAAGTATTAGGCATATATTTAGCTATCCTTGAGAATACGTCTAATAAGTTTATTACATAGTGTAATCATTTCGAAATATTTCAGCTGGGATATAAGTTCACACTGAGATTAGAGTTTTTAGTGAACTTTGATATATTACAGTAATATAAAAATTATATGTGGTGATATCTGGTGTCTCACAAGCTATATGAAAAATGTTAATAATAAAATGTTCTGTTCTTCATATTAAGAAGGTACTTAGCATGAAGATATCAAAGAAAACGCTGTTTCTTAAACTTTACAATATGTAAATTTTTACACGCATTATTCGCGTGACATAGGAAAAAGGGCTAGCCTTCTAAATATTTATTTTTTCAAAGGATTCTGGATACAATGAGAACCAAGTACCAGACTTTCAATAGAAAATGGTCGAAATTATGGTAGACACCTTGCCAAATTTGAGTTTTTCTTAAAATTTCTTTTTTGCAATTTTATTTTCCAAATCAGTTCATTCAAACATGTACTGTACTTCATTTGACTAGTAATGAGCTATTTGATTATGTAGATTAACTACACACAACCATCGCGCTCCTATTGGAAAATAAGCCATACATTAAGAGGAATGGAACATGTCAACGGAAGTAAGATAATTTGACAATTCATCTTCTGCATTTGTTTTGACGGGGCGTATATAAAGTTTTGAATGAGGTATAGCCGAGTGTATTATAGGCTGCAGGAACTATCACACATTGTGATATATTAAATGGTGAACTGGTGTATATAGATGGAAACTACAGTATCAGATTATATCAGTTCACAATTACAAAGGTATGAAGTAAAATGGCATGCCATTAAATTTAAATAATATGACATACTCGTAGAGAGAGGAAATTCAATTAACAGTTTGTCATGGCACTCTATATACATTCGATGGATATTATCTACTATTACTATTACTATCACTATTTGTTGTATTTATATTTGGTCAATGTTAATTATTCATACGCTTCTATGTTATGAATGTGATGCGCACAAAAAGTACGTGATGCAAAATTCCTGGCAATATCTATCTATATGTTTTATTGTGTTTTATCATATACATATATATTTATATGGGCCCTTATGTGAATGCATTAGATTCAGAGTGAAAAAAATACAAAAATGAAACCTCACCTTCACACATTGTAAATATCTAATTGTTTGAAATCATAGCGCCAAATGTCTTCTATCACAATTCCGAAAAGCCTGCCATATAAGCATTCCTCTGAACATCTGGCCTGGCAGATTAGGTCTCTTAGTAGTCGGAGTATATTCCTTGAGTGCAGGAGTCCCATATTCAAATATCAGTCTAATAAAGTGTTTTTTTGTCAAAAATTGTCAATTGTATATAATATTCCTATATCCCTTGTTTAGGTACAATGCCAAGTCAGCTTTTGCATTGGTTTTAGATTGCATCAAAAATACTGTCAATCTACTCGCTCTATCTACTCAATCGAATCTATACTTAATTTTTTTTCTTAGAACTAGTCTTAGTACATCTTCTAAGCCAGCAAGTTATTTATAAGAATCATACACTGCTTTACCTCAACATGATTCAGCCTTGAACGTTTGTATACATGAGAACATGGAAGTGTATCCAGCCATTCACATGAGACGACAGATCGATATGAATATATATTCTTTTAATTGCTTGGAAAAAACAAAGCATTCTAGTTTCCGAAGAATAAAACTTACATAACCGCTGTACAGTTAGAAGTATTTATATTGAAATTCAACCTCAAGCGCACACGTTTTGCATACATGCAAGCTGATTTCAATATTTACCAAAGCCTTTCAACTTTTCCTGCAAATAGAAAATAGTTGTTAATCGATACTAATGGTTGCTAATCGTAGTTGCAGTTTGTGAGCAGTAAATGCAAATAAGCTTTATGGTATCAATTATAGCTCCTACTTAAAATAGCGGTTTCTATATTGAGACAACTTCTTAGACTTCTATGACAAACAAAATATATTAATATGATATTCCATTTGTCGCTCAAAAGCTACAATTCAGAGTACCAGCTGAAAGAATACGATAAACTAAATCAAGAGATTAAATCAATATACACTAGTTCACAGATTTAGTATGCGTACCCGATAAAGCTACAAACATCATAAGTGGAAGTTCGGAGTTTTCTATAATTTAATTTTATCATCTATATTAAGTATAAGATACCAATATGAGCTGTCTTCTACACCGCCCTTCTTTTTTCTTGATAGCAAACAATTCCGAGCACCTTCGGAGCAGCTCCAAGTACAAGCTCATGCGGCTATACCAGGAAAACAATATTTCCCGACATAACTGCTCATTGGGCTCTATTTGCTCAGATGTGAGCCTTTAGAGTTATTATGGGACCAAATATTATCAGACATACAGGCAAGCGGGAATAAATTACGTGAATTTTGGGGTTTGAAGCTGCTCCTACTAGTTGTTAAATGAGCAAAAGCACTATGATTAAAATCACTTGTTGATGGCAATGCCTTGGTCAAAAGTTTGATTTCGGACTTCCATTGTCTATAAAATTTTGAGTATCACGACGTTTCGATTGATGTGCTATCTTCAATCGTCTTCAGGTGAACTCAAACAACAGCAATGCCTTGGATTTTATATGAGAAGGCATTCTTGATCCTGGCGAGTATTACTGCTATGCATGAATCAGGTGCAGGTTGGGTAAATGAGTAAATATTTATATGAGAGAGTGGAAGCGGTTATTCAATCTCAGCTCATGTCGCATTTGCTATTACAACATACAAATACATGCATAAATTTGATAGATACCGTCTGTTCTAGTTTCATTAAATTGTAGCTACTGGTTTTCGCTATATGTAGCATATAAATCAAACGTATTTATTTGAACTGAGTGCTGTCTTGGTACGCCTCAATCATAGGAAGTATTAAGACTTGCATCACACCGATAGTGTGAACAATGGTGTCAAGCATGTTGACCCTGTAACTCCCGCGCTATGGCATAAACATGCATATGTTATGTAGGCAGTCGTACGGCTTTTCTCACGCGAGAATAAGATTCGTTATTTGTTTATTATTTACCGGCATTATTGAAAAAAAATATGGAGGTCAGAAACAGTGGTGCAAAATATATGAGACACGAGAATTGGCGGTATTACTTTTGTAGAATACAACAAACAAATGAGTGAATAGAATACCGCTTAGAAAGTTTAAAGATTCGTCTAAATCATAAGCTCACACGTAGTCAAAATGATCAAAAAGGAAAAACACAGGATATATTTTAGAAGTAACATTAAGATTTTTCTCATGAAGAATGGAGGATTTCTCCTGACTAATAAACGAGTCATTGAGGTATCGGTCCAGGAAGTTGCATCACTGCAATCCATGTACCAAAGTTTTGTGCGAACGTTTCTCAGAAGAACATTCTAATAAATTCATATTCAACCCGCGCATTTCTAATGACAGCTATACCTCTGATATTCATAGTTGAATGTAAGATATATTTTCTTGATGCTTCATTTGGAAAATATCACGAAAAACTATACCACCCACTTCCATCGGACTGTCTATCATGTTACTCCGGTAACCCTTGGCCATTCTGTTATAATTTTGAAAGCAATATTTTGATTTTGACAGAATTCTAATAGTAAGCCTGGACATTTATTTTTTTTCTTAGAGCAGGATAATTATGTCCCGTTTTCATTACTACAGATTACTGCATTCTAAGTGAGTAAATGCCAAAAATAATTATGGAACTACTGTTAAGCTGTTGAAAAAAGAGTTGAGATCACTCTGTATTTCAGGTATATAATGATAATTTTGGAAGCATTAGAATCTATGGAAATATTCATAAGATTGAAAAATCCGGGCAATTTCCAAAATATAAATGCTTATAGGTCTTTAATATCACTCAAATTTAATTCTAAGAGGTCACTGGCTCCAAATTTGTATCCAAACCTGCATTCTTAAGCTGCTACCGTTGAGTGGGAAGTAGAGTGTTAACTTTCTCGATGTTATTATTTATTGACAGAAGGCACTATATGCGGAAGGAATGGATACAACAAATCCTTATCAACTTTGATAAAAAGTGTAATATTATTCTGTCAATAGAATGGAAAGATAATATGTAATGAATTAATGCGTGAAGCAATTTTTGAGCAGTTGTAGGAAAAATACTACCTATATATAATTGCACCTTGTGCAAAAGACGTCAATAGGTTGCTGGACGTGGCTCGAACCTCGTCTAGTAATTTACATGAGTGTGCGTAAGTTAGTTCATATATAGTTATACTATTTTATTCAATTTCAGTTTATTAACTTCCAATACGTCCAATGTGTTCACTTTACTCATTTTATTCACTTACTAATACTATAAATATGCATGATACTTCAAGTTGACATTTTGTTTGTTACGGTTATTTCATCTGAAATGGTACAAGATTGGATTCTATAGAGGTATTGTAGGAAGTAGGAATTCCACTTAAACCATTCGAGCATAGTAGCAAACTTTTTGCAAATATCGTTCGTAAACCGTGAAGATTCCCATCAGAAGAATAGAAAGTTCGTTGCTCCATGCCAGTCGATCGCATTGTTTTGCAACTCTTTCATAAAATTATGAACATTATAACTCGTCTCCAAAGGAAGATCGAGGTACTTATCAGCTCATCGTACGCTTTATGTAATAATTATAGTAGTACGTTTGAAGTTTAAATTGTGTCATTGTACAACGATTGTTGCTGACGGATTCTGATTGGAGGATGAGATAACACATAAAGTCGAAGAATTTTTAAATAGAATGAGTACAGATAAATACAGCTCAAGTGCATAACTGAAGAAATTGAATTGAATTTTGCAATCGTAATGACATTGTCATTGATTATCTGTCTTCGGAAAAACAGCTTGATCTTCAATTCAGTCTCTGACAGTCTAACAAAAAGGCAGTCGTAGTTAAGTGCTTCACTAAGCATCAGACCTGCAGAGAAATGCATGTTTTGTCTTTAGCCTAGACTTGTCAGTGTTGCCTGGCGGTCTAACTGTAGAGAGCAATCGGTTGGTATATACGTAACCCTGTCAAGGGTGTGATAGCAACATCAACTCATCTAAGTGTTCCCGGAATGATGCGATCAGAATCAAAAAAATATTTGAATTTGTCTAACAAACTAGTGAGAAGGATGTAGATTTTTGATGCTCTTACTTGGTAAAACTCTTCCATCACAAATAAAATAATTGTAGATTTAACACACAGCCTTACAAATAAAACTCTTCAGCGTTGGGATTTATCTTGAAGTCATCTGACAGTCACACCATAATTTAAGTATAAATCGATACGCGCAATTGAAAGAAGGAGAATTGAATGAGAGAATGAGAATGTTAAATGAATTGCAAATTATTTTATCTGTTTAAGGACAAGGACATAAAATGCGTAAAAATGTTATAGTATAAATTCTATAGCCCAGAGATGTTCCGATCACTTTTCATTTGTTTTTTCGCTCAATACTTCACCGACAGTGGAGCAAATTTAGAAAAAGCAACGTCACCCATTAAACGCTCAATCCATTTCCCTTCTTAAATTTCACCAAAATCTGTACAGCACAGCTGTTACTCAGTTTACGACGTAATATGAACCCCAACAAATCGACAGACAGATCGATAAAGAGATCGACCAACAGACGCAAAGAATTTACTATGTATTTAGGTGATGTCTGTTCCATGAAAGGTGAAAAAAAAACGTTTTATCCCAGAATTGAGAGATTTCGAGATTACTTTGCAATCGTACTTCGAATTTCAAATTCGAACAAAAAAAATTGAGTCGTGTAGGTTTACTCAGTAGTCAGCACGCATTCATGCTTCTTCAAAGCCGGTAGCAATACGGCGTATGCATTCTGCTGTACAAAGTATTATGCAATTTACATAGAAGGATTCACAAATAAAACTCATTCTTTGTGACGCATTTTATTAAGTTGTGTAAGCTTTAGTTATATTGCACATTATCATGATAATTATGGTAGCGTTTCGACAAGCAGAAGCATCTTCAATCTATGAAATATTATTATTTGCGTTGAAAGTAAAAGCTTAGCAACTGCACGCTAGGCCATCAATCTATACTAGTGAAAAACTGATCATACCTAAGAAACCTCATCCATATGGTATATAATAACATGAAATATTATTTTAGTGCTACTATGATCACATGCAACATCAATCATTTACGAAAAAGTAAACGTTTTCAATCAACAGCACAACAATGAACCTTTGTGCGGATAAATAAGGTACGTGTATTATTGGCTAGCAAGGAGAATGGACTCGTTATACCTGAAAAAAGCGGCATTGTTTCCGAATACACACGTTATAACTGTTTACGTAACAATATCAACTATTTGTTTCCCGTCTTCATTCGAGATAGCGACAAAATTTTCAACTTTTGTTTGCTCATGAAGAATTAAAGTTCTCATTCCAAAGGTATATCATCCAACTTTTCAGAGGTTCAATCATAATTTTCATATTATATATAACTTTTTCTTTGAGGTTTGGTTGGTGTAGTACCTCGACTTATTTGCAAAAATAAGCTTGCTGCTCATGTTCGCCAGAACGAATATACAATTCACTGTTGCTTGATGAGTCTAGTATGGAGATAAACATTCTGTCAAAACGTTAACTGATATTTTTCTGTCATACAACATTTACTGCTTAACAGATAACTCTACCTATAGTCAAAGGCGTTTTGCATGGGTTCCTGAAACTTCGTCTACAGCGCCAATTTTTTAAGATAATGGAACGAATTTTTCTGCAAATAATAGAGAAAGTATGCTTCTATAATTATTCGAATCCCTTTTTTCAAGTTTGATACAAAATTTTAGATATTACCAGCAGAAAAATATGTTCATGTACAGTGCCAAAGTATTTCATTTGAGGCGCTAGATTTTGGATGTATTGAAAATATGTTTTCTGCAGTTCATAGAGAATGACCGGCTCCATGTTCTTGCGTAGCTCTTTTCTTGATATGTTAGTTGATTTGTTTACCAAAAGCCGAAAAACTCATTCGAAATGGGTACAAACATGTCAATATTCACATGACAATATCTACAATTTTGTATAGAAAAATAGAAAAAGGGCCTCGCACCAACATGGAATTAACCTTTCTCTATTATTCGCAAAAAAAATCCTTCCATTATCTTGAAAAATGAGCGCTGGAAACGAATTATTGGAAACCCCTGCGAAACGCCTTTAATTCTAGATATAGTCCCCTCTTAGCAACTAGTCTATAAGAATAATTGACGAGTAAAAATTTTATCATTCTCCTTATTATCGCAATAGTATCTATGGTACCCTTGTAAGCAAATTTATTACAAATCACAGTTCATGGGGCGGATTAAAATGTTTCCTTATTTCTGCGTGGAATTTGAAATAGTACAAAATTCAGATCATACGAAGAAACATCTAACAACAAGCAAGTTTATAATCTTCTATTTAGGTGAAATTGCAAAAATCCTATTGACTACCAATACCACACCGCTTATATAAATCTAACGAATGTCGGAGGATTTCATAATATCACAAGAATGTCATGGACAGAGGATGAGCTTATTCAAATTAAATGTAAGCCTTTCATGTAGGAATTTATAACTATTATTCAACCCATTAATCGATAGCTGTTATTGTGCACATATAGTCAAAGGTTATTTGAATGAGTAAATAGGCAGCCAGACTTGCGGAGGTCAATGTTTTGAGAAAAATACGATTTCAACAAAACAACCGCCATGAATCCAACTACGTTTTTGTAATTTAACCTGTTTCACATTGACGAGATGTCTACTATAGGATGTTTAAAGCGTAAACATGGTATATAAGAGCCGTGATGTAAACCTGAGAATCTGATGCTTTAATGAATATCTATACGGTTTGGGCCTGAATAAACATTAAGTACTTCGTTACATTTGATAATCGAGTTACGTCCTACATAACTTAATCTTCAGATAACATGATTATAACGTCGCTGGGAGATAAACACTACTACAATTCCATTAGTTAATTCGTGTGAAATATGAAAAAAAGTCTGATACTGGCACGAATTTTTCTGGAGGTTAGTACCAGAATTCGATTCGTATTATCACTCGCAGTCTATGTTCCAAACAAAACCGGTTGAAAAAATTGACAAGTATGTACAGTACTAAAACCACTGAAAGGATGACAGAAATGCCATCATATAATTGGACGATACTTTTCCGTACAGTTTAAAATGATTGAAGTATAAAATATGTTGCTTATCATATGAAAAAATGTTACCCAGTTGAAACACAATGAAGTAGCGTAACAGCGGGCTATTCCTCGAATATTTGCTACAGACTCGAATGTCTACTAATTCAGTTGTGTCTGTTAGGAGACAATAGGAAAATGCTGTGTTCAATCAATTTTACAGCTTATACTAGAAGCCTTCTTTTAGAAACGGTTGTAATGCATTGTACTGATGTAAATTGTTTTACCTTTCCATTGATAACTGCTTGAACTGTAATGACGTTAGCACTCCTGTGACACTCCAATACTTCTCCAGGTATCCAATGGCCCACGCCTGGATCAAACCAGATCAAATCACCTGGGTTCCACTCCATTTTGAAACTATACACTGAACACTACCACTATCACTTGGTCATTTTGAGAGAATCTGAAACAAACAAAAAATATTTTGAAAACCAAACAATTTATATAGTAATTTACGGCTTATTTCAATATCTGAGTCACATAGTGTTAATATGAACTGTGAAATATGGTAGTTAATGTGGAACCGAAAATAAACATAAAATGGGAGGTCATTCGAGAAATTGCATCAAAAAATGCCTGGTCGATCGAGATAGAAAATGAAATGGTTTAGTATTTTACTTATGATCCATAGTGCAATTTAAAACACATTCTTCAATACTCTTACATTTTTTGGTCCTAGGATTGATTTTAATTATTCGTTCTTATCCATAAAGAATTAAATTTAAGGGGTCTGCATGTACAGCCGTGGAAATTTAAGTAACTTAGAGAAATAAGCACTTAAAAAAATATTTATAAACTCTCTTCACTCCATACCTCGCAAAGTCTACAAATATACAAATCTATATGAACTTTTCTGTTTATTTCTGCAAGTTATATGGTTACTTACGTTTATCTGATCAGAAACCCTGATCCCATAAGTGTATTTGACTATAGGCAAATATTTTTTATCGAGAAGAAAGCTTGATACACAAAAGGTGCAAGAGCTATGAAAAATTAATTTTGAAGCATAATCAAAAATAAATATCAAACACAAGACAGCCTAGCCGCGTACTTCACAAAAAATTAGAGATACAATACGTTATAATTTGGTAGCGCCAATCCTCGAATAACAAAAAATATAAAGCATCACATATCAAGCCCTCCTTATTATTTTCTGGCGACTTTTATCAAAATCTTCTGAACAACTTTTGGAATACTGGTAAACCACTGCATCTCTACACAAATTCTAACCAAGTAGGTACCCAATAATAACTTTTCTATGGTAGTGGATCGCTTAAAAGAATTTCAGTCTGTAACTGCATTGGTCAGGTTTTTTTTTCTTGTAAGATTATGCAGAGTTAGAGTTTATTTTAATGTATTGAAATGGAATGAAAAAGCTATTGATATCTAGCGGTACGCGTATATACAGAGCGAAGATATTCTTGAACAATGTGTCATATAAATGCCTACATACATGCATAATACAGACAGAATAATATATTAAAAAATACTGTCGGTGAGAATTAATTACCGTTAGATAAAAATATTTTCTCGTTGCTTCATCCAACGCTAAGTGCTAGGCGCGATATTACTTGAGACAAATACTAATCAAATATTAGAAAACTGCTATGATGTGTATTTGAATAACAGGAAAGCGGAAAATAAGTCATTTTGAAATAAAATTGGACTACGAAAATGTGTGGAAGCTTATGCATAAATTGCATAATTTTATTTAAATCGTGGAAGATTTAAATAAAATTAGTTTCAGCAACTAAGAGCATCCAAAAGGTACATTAAATGATTGTGCTTAAACTGTTAGGAAAACTTGATTTCACCAAATACACACCTCCGAAACAAACGATTTGTTGATTTCTAATTATCCAAATGAAAATTTGTAATTGGTAGTACACATCAATATATCTATATATTGACAATATTGTTTGGTTATCAGTTCTGTCTTTTTCTCTGTGCCAGTTTAAAAGAAAGAATTAGGCAAACATTTTTAATCTGTAGCATAATATTTGATAATAACAACGTAGTTACCTTGAATTTAAAAGAACCTTTGGTATTTGTAAAATTTTTGTTGTTTTTTTTTTCAATTTGCCGTACTACTAGGTAAAACTGTAAAGAATGACAATAGCGGTAAAGATAAACAGTTCAGCATGTACCGAAACAATTTCATTAGAAACCAGAAACAAATGTATGTATGCACGTTTGGAAGGAGTAAACAAGTAACTCCGCAAGGTCATGAGCTTTAGTAAATCTGAAAACAGTACAGGGCCGTCACCAGCTATAACACTGACAGCATTTCAGCGTTCTTCACGATAAAGTATACAGGTTATTGTTGCGCTACTGTCAGTGGGCGATTGCAAATAGAAAAGTAGCAGATATTCCAGATATATCTTGGCGATCCCACCGTGTTTTGTATATACTTCACTGCATACAAGGCTATATAAGAGACTGTACAAACTCAAAGATTAGCAACATTGATAGAACACTCATCAGACCCATCATTCCCAGCTATCCCTGTATGACTTGACCCCATGATGAACCATCCAAAACCAAGACTAAGCTAAATTCTTCAAAGTGTCGTGGCAGTCCCACACTATCTTAATTGCAGCTTGAGACTCTGAGGCTATTTGCGTTTACATAAGTCTTTTTATATATTATAAACACTGTCACATTTCATCAATTTTTGCCTGAATCATGCTGGTCAGCTTGCTATGCCAAATTCTTGTGCATTGCAAATTTAGCAGATAAAGCGCATACAAACAAAGAAGCTTTCTATAAACTATAACCTAGAACCAGTGACAAATCTAATATACTATCTGTTTGTACACTATACGTTGACAAAGCCTTTGGGGGCATCCTGAATAATCATCATGTATTTCATTCATTTTAAAAAGCATTTATTTCAATTCATAGCATCACTTACATAATTAAAACGCCTTGAAATATTAATCATGGATACAGATATACAATCCACAATCAAATAAAATGTACTCGGAAGCAACACAAGACGGTCCTGTGCAAAACGAGATATGTAGGGAGATAAAACGGAATGCGGTAACATTCTAAGGCAACTGCATAATCATAAATGAAATTCGAAAAATGTGGCTAGTCTTCCGGGATAACACAGATAGAGATTATTTACACCTGTTGGCTTGCATGTATGTGTCATAATGGTACCCTTAGGTCATCTCAACATACCGTGAACTAATAATAAGTATTGCAAAAATATGAAGTAGCAAATGGATACAGATATTTGGTTTGATAAAAAAGAATCATCTAAAAGGGTGACGATGATCATCTCTCATGATAAACAAAGATTTAGATCAAGTTATTGAACTGTTGATCTATTGGAATTGAAAAAAAAATATGGTATTGAAAAACCTTAAGCTTTTGATATTTTCCATAATTCCCAAAACCTTCCGCTTCGAAGATTAACATACTTACCAGCATTTTAAAAATTAACTTCAAGCGGATCAAAATTCCAACATAATGTTCAAATGTCACTGCAGGTAAAATACAGAGGCAATAAAAATGCGAGGATTCCGTTTAATGTTATCTCAAGTTCAAAAATTCCCGTGATCTCAAAATTTTTCTCGCGTGATAAGTATTTCATACACCGTATTTCTATTAATTATAGAGACCTTGCAGCACTGGCACTAGCCGAACCAATGCGGCCCTGGATGTCGAATGCAGAATGATGATCAGCATCATTATTTACATTATGTTTACTACTCAAAATATAGATTTTTATCACTTGTGAACAAACTGAAATAGTTGAATTTCTTCGAAGTATTCAGAATACATCGATGTTATTGAAAAAAATATTTTTTGATAGCCCACGTGTGAACAGTGAACAAATGCGGTGAAGAAATATCCCTTACCAACACCAAGAACAAACACTACGCCCAAGCATCCTCCCCGTCTATTTACCATCTAAAAATTTCGAAACTGAGGGCCTCAGAAACGTACACAAAACGAAGTTTGAGCGTTTTTAGCTTTTTTTTGTTTTTTGATGCCGCTTCATTGGCGTGGAAATAAAGTGCAAGGATAAAAAAATAAAATGATATTTAGGATGGAAAACCTTCATTCTTTTCTCATTCCATATATTATTTGCAAATATGTATGCGAATGATCAGATTATAAATTTGAGTAGTCCTGAAAAGCCAACTATTATTGGTTTACCTCTCTGAACGAGCAAATTACGCCATGGTTTTATTGCACCAGCGGTGTCGCCATTGGAATTGGTTTTGTAATAGTGAAAATAAGTTTCACAAATAAAATGTAGTGAATATGTAAAATATTGTATGTAGATTGTAGATGCTCTAACTTGTTGAAGCTCTTCCATCATGCAGGTAATTATCACATAGTACCACAAATAAAACTCTTTTTTTACCAGTAACGGTAATAGAAAATCAGCCAAACAGGATAAATAGTATGGCTGATTTGAGAGCTCTAGATTTGTATCCATGATAGGATCTAGTTGGCGAGTAGCCTTGTTAGCAGTCCTTTTACCTTTTATTTGTGAAACTGTGTGTTAATTCCACATCTTTTTATCTGCATAAGGTATTTTAAATTTATTATGAAGCATCGTCCGACTTCTTATTGATTCGAGGAAAGAGGTAGCAGTGGTAAAAGTGTCTCAATTTTTGCAGGTTTTGTGTCACACATTGCGTTTCAAAAGTTATTGCAGAAGTTACCACGTAAGAAATCTACGATGTATTTGTGTATATTAGTGATAAACTAAACATACATATGTACCCAATGTAAGACAATCCTTTCTCTAGTAGTTCTTAAACACATCAGTTTCGATTTATATCTTTAGCTAAATGTCACGGCATACTGATGCGCCCATATTTGATGTTTTATAACTACATTACTTGAGTATTGCGTCATTCAGATCCAAAACATTGATGAATAATTATCATTTGGATATCAGTAGGTATTTTTTTATTTCCTTCCGACAAATCGTTTCAAAGGTTAACCAGTAAAAGTTACTTATATATGTAGTAAGGAAATGTTTCATAAAGCTACGTGAATCACTGTTTCGGGGTGCTAGATCCTAGCACTAGAAGTTATGAGGTTAAGGCAAAAATTAGGCAGGGTAAAGCAATCGTGAAAGAGGAATTTAGAGGTTTAGATACAATACTTCATGTTTTAACTGAATACTACTGATTTTCTGATGTTCAAAAATTAATAGGTTCTACCTACTCTGGGTTTACAACATATGCCTCGCCAAATTGCATCAGGATAGATAAAGCGGTCGTCGCTACCACTCAGAGATCAGACGGAGTGGGGTGTAGTCGTGTGCGACGATCGCAGGAAAATTATAAAAACAGCATTGGAAGGAAGGAATATATCGAAGATACTACCTAGATCGAAACGCAAGATTCTCCACAAAGTGGAACTCCGAAGTAGTGTTATTTCAATAGCATTGGGTATCTGGGGAAAGTGGTCGCGAAACGTAATAAAACCTAAAAAATAAACCAGGATTAAGGTTAACATATACTTCGAAGCTCTGTTTTCGAGATACGGAATTGATGAAAATCATTTTTCCTTATTTCCAAACATGTCAAAAATGACTTGGCCAAATTTTACAGAACTCTAAATTATTAGTGTATCGCAGCAGTGAAATTTTCAGTTTGCAAAAGTATTTTCAAAAGCACCACAGCTCGTTTTTATCAAGCAATTCCAATAGATTTATAAGGCTCTTCCATTTTTTTGGTAGACTTATTAATAAGAAGAATGCTGTATCTGTTTGCCAGTAACAGAGTGTCCAAATTTGTAATAGCAACAGCTTAGCAAGACTTAACCATAAACTTATAATATACTGTGGGCCGTTTTTCTCAGATAGAGGGCAGAGTTGAAATAGTTACGTACACTACAAATTAAGATGAAAAATTATTTTCAAGATATAAGACAGATGTACAGACGCTCCATAAGAAATAATTAATACAATTTGAACGGTTTGGTCAAACATATATCAAACTCATAAAATACTATTTACTTGAAAAAATTTTGAAACAGTAATAATCTAACTGCGGCTGCCTCTAAAATAGCTGATACCAATCTAGTCGACAAAAATAAACCCCATAATATGCATCCCCAAATTGCAGAGCTTCGACAAAATCGCTGGTTTTGTGTGATTGAGAAAAACTTAGGGAGTTATTTCCAGCGCACCGCATCTCGGAAACGTAGTCCTAAAGTAATCAGTTCACGTAAAATTTGCCTTCATTCTTACGAATTACCTCACGCAAGTTTCCAGATTACAAACTCTGACACTAAATATAATGCTTTCCTGTCCCTCAGTTTGTCTGTTTTGTAAAGTCAATTCTAATCATTTTATGAAACTATATCTTCTTTTCTGACGAACCCTGTATCTATGATCAAATTATACTTGATTTTGTTCCAAATAGTCCGGTTTAATTGATCATTGTTATCTAATGAATTTGATTTTGCATTGTGATTATGCATATTAGACCCAGTTTATAACTCATACTGTAAAAATTCTCACGGTGCAAAGCGCGAACAGCGATGGCTTAGTGCAAATTACGGTGTTCTACGTCACTAGGTTAATTTAGCATTGTTGAGCGGTTATAGTACTCACAATAATCTGTAATTTACATGTCATTAGGCAATCTCAGTTTCCCGGAAATTCCGAAAGTAAATTTGACCCATGGTGGAAGCTACCTACTTAAATTCCGTTTGAAAGTAGTCAACGACGATTTTTAAATTATTTGGCTAGTAAAAATGTCTGTTAGTATTCAAAGACGGTCGCAGAAGAGTAATACTTTTTCCTAGACACGGTTTACTTTCTTCGAATGGTAGAGTCAGGGTTTGGATCTTAGATGCTAATAGGTTTCTGAATGGTGTCTATTACTCCCACTTGCGAGTAAATCGAATCTGCTGTCGATATTGGATCAGGGGCATAACTGAAGAGATGATCCGCTCTTCATTCAAATATACCATTGTAGCGTTTAAACTTCAGACATTCCGTTATTTTTCATGAAACTCGTCTTTCTTAATCTTAGAATGGGCAATATACAAATATCTTAGATACAATAAGCAATAGTGTTAATGTAAATGCAGTATTACTATACTAAGTAGATTGTCACGGTATCTCTCATAATGTGTAGTAGTAACATATAATTTTCCGATATAATAAAATCAGAATTTTAGCAAGTCCTCTGGTAGAGGGTTAAACTGCCATGCAAACAAAATGATTTAATTTGCATATTGAAGCACATTACTCTACTACAGTAACTTAGTGCTCAGGATTTAGTCTTTGGTCATAGCAAACTTTGACTCATATGACCTGTTTGGATATCGGTCAGAAAAATATAGCCCTTAAAGTTATTTTTGACTACGATTTAAACAGAGCAAGAATTTGTTAATCATGTGAAAATGAAGTTTCACTTTCCGAACTTTTGAGCTACTACTGCTACCGAAAATTATTGGAAACATAAAAAAATTAAATTTTGAGGAGCTCTGTATTTTTTTTTGAAAGTTTATAGAAATCTTTGCAAAACTGTCGCTAGAACAGTTTGATATACGTTTTTGACCTGATTTCACTGAGAATCCTTTTACCTGCATTTTCATTTATATTAGCGATATGAAGGAGTATTAGCTTAACATTTACTCTTTCATGTGAGCATAATATGAACAATAAGAATCCTCAGCTTGTTTTAAACGCCTCTTGACTTTTGCTTCAGCATACTTGATAACAATTGCTTATAAGAACACGGTTTCAACAAAAATCAAGGTTGCATAGCGACAGACAATAACATTGCCTACCGTTGTTGCTTAATCGTGTTAGTTACACACTTTTTCTTTTTTTTATTTAACTACAATAGTATGTGTGATGCTATTTCCCTTCATTAAATGCCGATAGAACTGAAATTTCATATTATGGAGGTAACTAGGGTTGATGAGCAAACATGATGACGACGAACATGTGTTAGTAAATTTTCTTAAGGGATATGGAAAAACCTTACTGTTCCAGTTTCAGTTCCAGCTTTGTATGCAGCGTCATAAAAATCATTCAATAGTGAAATATTAGATTACTCATTCGGGATCAGGGAATGAGAAAATAGGAAACTGTGAGAAAGACTGTGATTGATCAGTAGGTTTTGAGAATATCTGTCATGATTTATTCATATGTAGGCAATATTCCTGACTGTTTGCTTACAATTGTTATTATCGTTGTCCAGTGTAGGATTTACTGATATCTGCTTATGGACACCTGATAAGTTGGAAGTTGGATGGTTCCATAAATACAATAACCAACAACACAGATACACAGCCTATATTTATACGTTGTTTAATTTAAATCTAGTTATTAACTGTGTGTAGCATATAAACATATATTATACGTGTTACGATACTGTTGCGTGGATACAATATTGTCAATGTGGCAGTCAAAACCACATTGCGATGTCACATTAGTCCTATTCAGGTATGATGTATTTTTCAAATATTACCGGTTATCTATGAACTCTTTTGACAGCCTGTTGGAAATCTTATGACCTTACATATCAAAAGAAGTTACGGAATTGATAGGTGTCAAACATTTGCACCACCGCTACAATGAAAACAAATGTGGTATAAATTCGTATGGTGTCGTCATCACTACCAGTGCCTTCTCAACTCACTGATAGAAAAGCATAATGTGTACATTAGTAACAGTTGTCTCAATATTTGTATAGATAATGTGGTCATTCTACAAAAACTGGGTAGATCTTTTTTTTTAAAATCAATATAATTATAAATCTTCGTGAGCATAATTGAACAATTATTTTATTTCGCTGTCGTATGATATTGAAATTTAGTTTTGCCGAAGGTATGGATCGGAAAAGCTAAGGAAGGAGCTATTATTGACCATTAAAGCTAGAAAAATGAAGAATATCTGCCATATGATATGGAACGATGAGTATGAAATATCAGTCTAGGCGAGATACATGTGGTTGAGAGACATCAGAAGATGGTATATATTGAGATATCTCATACTGTTGTATTAATGACAATGTTAACCATTTGTACTGTCCACCATCGACGGGATAGAGCGGCTTAATAATAAAATGAAATCATATCAATGCATAGCAAGTATATTGTTGATCCACTTGATTTAATATTTCCTGTTTATTTGTGTGTGTCGCCAAACGTGAGCACTTCTCCCCTAATTATGCTTGTAGGTGGAGTGCGGTTGGAAGAACAACCGTTGAACCCCCGGTTGAACCCTTGAGTCGCTTATAATATAATATACTTAAAAATGGCATTTGATAGAACAAGCTATATATCTATACAAGTACTGCTTATCAGACCTTGATATTTAATGCGACTGACACAAATATTTGCTGCTAAATTGAAAATCACTACTAATCTGGTAAGTACAGTCGGCCAAATCATACATTAAAAGCAATTAAATTCATGTCTTGTGCAATTTCACCGTTATTCGCAGACTAATTTGTATATCCGTCTACTTTTATGTGCCGTGTCTATACCCGACAGGAATACGAATGTAGTATAGCAAAATCGGTCTGCTGTACGAACCAATACCCTGATACGGTCATCGAGAGTGCACTAAATTCTATAAAAACGCTTTCATTCCAACAACAAGCTGAACAGGTGCTGTAACCTCAATTTATTTACCCATGGATATTCTGTGATATCAATTATTGTAGTCGATTCCAAGGAAATAGACAGCAGTATGACATCACACGGTTTTAGGTAGAGCTACATAGATAATGATCAACATAATTATCATATTGGCCAGAAAAATATTTAACCCCCGAATATATATCAGATTTGCGTTGATCGAGCGTTTGTCATAGATTTCCTGGGGCAATTCATGGAACTCAAATGAACGAATCTATATGTTTTATATCGTATATTTGATATATTCATTTGCTGCAAATCTAACAAAGGTAGTTTCCATCGTATTGCTAAAAATGTTTCGTAAAATCGTGAATGGAACCTTGTATATAGTTTACAAAAGTAATACGTGTAGATATAGATAGAGACTTCATAGAAAAGCCTTATTATCGGAAAAAAATGAAAGAAAAAATACAATGCAACACATCGAAGGTAGCGTCGACCATTTCGTATGTCGTCAATGCTACTAACAATACACATTGATAACTATACTCACAGATACAAAATATTTACTTTGTAGTATCAGCAATGCGCTTGCACTGACAGGAGTCTAGGTTGAAATAAAAACATTTAAGTCTGTAGCAGGCCAAGCATAGTGGACAGTGCGCTTTGGGTTTCTGATGCGGCGATCCATTGTCTCTTGTTTTGAATTCATCACCAAGGTAAAACATATAAGATGCATAATTGTAAAACACTTAGACACATTATTTTTTATGCAAATTATGGATATCTACATCAAAAGTAAGGATAGGTGGAACAGTCTCTAGGTACTACACAAATCACATAGAGAATTGCAAGCGAACATGCTGAATAAGAAAGTCCTTTACATATGAAATAAATACGCATATTCATTAAATTAAGCTCTGGATATGGCAGATAAGCACAAAAATATGCAAATCGCATAACTATCTCCGTGCTCTATTTGTCACACAACCACTACGGTGCGGCGGTGAACTATGTGGACGCGTTCCAAATACCTACCGGTAAATCGTGTATTTGCTATTTGCATAGACTGTTACATTATTTACTGAGACAATACAATGGCCGACTTCATACCATATTGTTGGAGGTGTATCGAATTTCTCTACCAACGGACCTATTTTTTAAAGCAGGGCGTGTTATAGATCCATTATTTTGTTCTCTCAAGCAATTCACGGAGACTGAAAAGCTGATTTAATCTTACCAACATTTTTATATATTCATCGATTCTTCGGTATTACGATCAATCAAAACTTCATGCCGAAATGTTTCCTTTAGAAACAACTAATCCCGTTATCAAATGCCACAAAAATCACATTTCCTTCCTATCTCTCAAAGTATTGAATATACTGAAGTTTTAGATCCTGGGAAATATTTATCCTCAGAAAAGATGTCTTGTAAAGTATGTGTATATGCATCCCATAGTCCTTGAAGTAAAAAACATCAAAAACAAGCAGGTGAAAATGCATTCAATTTCTTCCAATTGTATAAACAAGGGAAATATTGTTTTGGACTCTAAGCTATTGGTAAAACCAGGTCACAAACTTCCATCGGTCTGTAAGTCAGTTTTTCGTCACACTTTTCACCGCATATCTCAAGTAACGAGAAGGTCAATTTTTATGAAATATGGGGAAGGATACGCTGAGAATTCGATCATGTCATGTTGCATTATGTTTGAAAACAGATGCATTGGAGTAAGGGACAAACTAATATCATGTCATTTTCCATGTGTCCGGATATTTTTACTATACTATCCTGGAGTGAAACGATTACCCAATGTGTATTTAATGGGTTGTCTAAACAGGCACTAGGTATTTGGTCGGGTGGTCGAGTAAATCCTTGTAGACGACGTACCAATGCAAAAATGATTACGCCCAAAACCCGTTATGGCGCCATTGGCGTAACACGCTCATTGCAAATATACACTATCGAACAAAAGTGGGTAAACGGACGACATGATTGTTGAACCTGGCTTCAGTGAGCTGAAAAAATCAAATATCAAGTTTTTCAATAGGCATGACCAGGCCTTATTCAAATTATCTGTTAGTAATAAGCGATCTCCTTGAAAGCATCTCATCTCGTCTGGCATCTTGATAGATAATTCACATGTGTGGATATAACATATTTTTGCGTGATGTTACAAACTAACTAGTTTCTGATAATATGCTATTGTGTTCCAATTTTTAATTTTTCGGATAGTATGTCACAAACGATGAGATTAATACTCTTCAATACAACAGTAATTGGTTGGATTTGGTATGGACCATATAAACTAACTTCAAAAAAATGTCAGTAGCGATTCAACTTTTAAAATTTGCATAAAATGTATATGCCTGTAAATAGTTTATTTGAGCTGGAATATAATCCATTGAAAATGTGAATTGCTCTAATAAAATTACAAAAAAACAGGGAAGGATATAAATAATCATTTTTGATATGCTTTTGAAATATGAACATACAATTAGATTGATGACTCGGGACAACTACATAAAATCCAGTCAGTACGTGTTGCAAAATGTTTGCCACTCTAGATAATACAGCAAAAGTCTATTCGTTCTAACTGTCACTATTTAACGTTTTTGGTATGGTTCTCTAAAGGGCGAACAAAGGTTTAAACGAAGATTTATATCATTCATCCATCTAAAACCAATTACTGCAGGCGGCGCCGTCCACATCTTTGCTAATAGATGTGGCTACTCATTATTGATATTTTATGGCACTCACCTATCTGGTTAATCCTCCATCTGTCAGTTGCTTATGAGATAACACATTTTTAGAATTCAATACTCTTCATCTATCAAAGTTGAATTTGCAACTACGAGTTTGATAAACAGAGGTATCAGAATTCGATCTAATTTATTCGTCCGAAGCCTACATCATACTGCCGAGCCATATCGAGACTAAATTGCCCTGTCTGAATTCTTTAAGGATGAATAAATTCAGGATTCTTGTTGAAGTCTCTTAGAAGACTTGTCAACAAATACCAATTCTTTTTTATAGGACTGCCGATAGATCAGTGGACTTATATTATATAGTCTAACCTAATATGTATTGTGTAGTCATTTTGTAGGTGAAACATTTCTGTTTATAAATTATTTAACTTCGTCTAATAGTGTACATCTATACGTTTAATTAAGCCGATAACTTGTTACTGACCATTTAATGCCGCATCATCTTGTGCAATAGTACCAATCAAGACATTTCTCCGTTTTGTTGCTATAGACTTATTGCGGAATATTTTTGTTGCCAGAGCAACAGTACTTGATCAAGTTGGACCTGATCGATGAAAAACACGTTCGTCCAATGCATGAGCGTGGAAAGTATTGTTTTCTACGGCAAATTGACCTTCGTGGAGCACATCAATTAAAAAGTCAGTGATGCTGGAAAACCATTAGGATTTATAGTAGTAAACAATTTTCTCATCATATTTGAAAGATTTATATTGTTCTCTCGTTCGGTCAAAGTTTTAGTATTACTCCCCTGTTTGGAATCCTTGTTATAATTTTGTCATTGTAATTTCAATAAAAGGGATACACAGGTAGTTCTTAAAGTATCTGTCGTTTAAAACCGAAGGCACTTATTCTCCCAGAGACAAACCAATCATCCTCTTATAAAATTCTATATCCAAAGCTTGAAGTTTAGGAGAGATTTTGCAGGGTTGCTGTTTCCTTACAAACTGCTCAATGGTCTAATTGATTGTACAGAGATTTTAAAACAGATTATTTTTTTGTGCCTAGGATTGAGACTCGTCAACATTAATTATTCTATTGTGGCAGTCCTAGAATCAATGCCATTGTGATGTCATTTACTCTATGAGCACTATTTTTTTTAAATATGTTACTTATGTGACACGTGTACGAAGAATAAGTTGGAATCTGTAGCCATACAAGTACTGCATTGAAATCCACATTGATACATACTAGAAGTTTTTGATTTTATTTTTTTCTCTCAGTTTATATAATATATTTGAATTGCTCAAAGGGTCTTTATACTATTGGGCAGTAATAGCTTAATTATTAATATTATTATTATTATTATTTTCGCGAAAATTTCAGAATGAGACTTTTCTATATCTCTCATTTCCGTCGATCTGGCCTGTATCTTCTTTGTCACCGCATAATAATGTAACAGCTACACCACATAAGATGAAATTTGGGGATAGTCATAGTGAGTAATACTAGCAGATAAATCAGAAAAAAAACAAACAACTTCGATTTTGTATGCATTTGGGCGTAATGAAACAAATTTTCGGAGGAGCCCAGAAATGCAAAGAGTACTTTAATTTTTGTTTTTGTACGTTTCATAACTTTTTAAGGCATAGCAAAGAAATATATAAGTGAAAGAACAACTAAAATAAATTAAATAATTTCAAATTCTTGAATTTAGGGAGTAGTAGGAAAAAATCCTCAGAATTCATTTTTAATCCCTGATTCAATGCTTTCAAATGTTATATCCAAGCTAGTGATAGCAGTGGAATCTATCCCTTCCATCCGGTATAAGACAATGAGTAGTCAGAACTTTAGGGTGAAATTCCATACACAAATTTCAGGAAGTTGACCTTCTCCTGAGGAATAGAACATCATATAGTAAGTTCGGTTGCTATGGTCCTACAAGGACGTACAAGATGGAAAGATTAGTACATTTCGGTCTTAAGGAAAATGGTTGGGAAGCTCAATAGCATCAATATGATTAAGTTTTTGTTAGACAATCAAACGGCATGAATGACCAATAAACATCGGGCATTGAAATAATACACAAGTGGTACGATGGAAGAAGAGCAAATCGATCTGACTTCAATCGGTCAAACCTTTGACGTCTTATCCAGTCCTTACAATCTTTCAACCTAACCGTTGGAAATAACAAGCATCAAGCTGGTGCAACGGGGATATGTTCTATTGCAGAGAACCTGTCCGCTCTAGGAGCGCTTGTAAGGGGTACTCGTAAATGTCTATTCAAATAAGCCTTCATCATTGTAAACTGTAACCGTCAGAAAGAGTAAGTTCAGATCAATCCACAACGCTGAGGTTTTTCAAAAGAATGATTGTGGGAAGAGACTTGTTCGACCTGATGAGGATGACTCCGTTGGGCATTCTTTGTACCGGTGACTCTTATTATTATTGTTTGAGACAATTTACTCTGTCACGTGTCATCTATAGAGGTCAACCAACCTCCTTCGATTTTCCAGACTGTGCAGTTTCTTTATAATGTCAGGCGCATTATTTATTTTGAATCGAGTCCAAAAGCTTTTTAGAATCCAACACATTGCAGCAGGATTTCAATGATGGCCTGATGTGAGTCTTGTGAAGCAATCAGTAGCTGTTCTGTTGGATAAAACTTTCTGTAGTGAATTAGAACGCCAACTTATGTGACGTCAACCTAACGAAGTCGGCAACATGGTCTTGTAATGACATTTCATCGATGAAGGTAACCCGCAGAAGCTTGACGGAAGATCACTCCAATATTTCTTAATAGGAAAATGGGCTACTAAATATGCAGGTATTTCCTTTGAATATCAGTTACATATATACTCAAAAAAAAATTATAAAAAATCCATAATATCATCATCGGTTTAGATAATTCCTATGATAAAATAATAGTATTGAGATAAAGTTGGAACCACAACTGTGTGCCCAACCCAATTCAGTAAAAGAAATTTGTAAACACATTAGAAATCCGGTGTTATCTCTTCACCGATGGCTGAAACAGAGAGTAGTAACCTAGAGTGACCTAGAAGCCGGACTGCACTCCGATTGTATTCGAACGTTCCAAGTCCGTGTATGTAGGTAGAATATATATTCGACAGACTTAGCGTTCTGCTCACATGCTTTTATGCTTCGCATTATCGCACGTCGCGTGGCCTTCGTTGTCTGAAAGCGAAAGAAGTTGTTCGGAAATTGTGAAAAAAAATTGTTGTTGGATTCTTTTCAATAATACTCCACAATTATAAGCGAGAAAAATATTCTCCCAATATTTAGAATAAAATTCTAGGCAGATGCCATTGAACTATGGTGATGTGTGAGGCGAACTGTTCAGTAAGCTATAGATGGCACCCACCTACGTGCAATTTGTCCTTTCAACTTTCTTGTAAGCAATTCGAACCTTAAACATCTAGTGGCCAGTGGTTGAAATTATCTTCAATCGAACTTTACCCATTGTTCGAATTAGGTTACTGCCTTCTTCAGAAAAGACGATGTATCTGTTTAGAACTACAGATATGGAAATCTTCAGGTAGCTCTAAGATCTAAATACATGTTCTTCAAAATTATCTGTACTACTACTACTATAATACTCGTATATGTAAATGCATAGGATGTACTTAATAACTTTGATAATGTTTCGGTTGCATCGGCATAACTTATCAAAGTTCAAAATATGAGAAAAATAATTCTGAAATTATAATTCCAAATTCAAAAGAATATGAAAAATTATGTTGTGGAAATTGTGGTTTCAAATTTATTTCAGCGGCCATGCTAGTGGAAAATATAAGATTGATCAGAAATATAACCACAAGGTAAGTTACGGAAGTTTTATTATTCATAATTATCTAGAATTTTTTTATTTTGTTATCAGAGTATATTTTCCTTAAAATCGGGTTCCATTTAAACCACTCGTTCACATTATCCGAACTAAAATGACCAAACAATATATTTCCATTAACAGGAAAGTAAAACTATAATTTTTGAGGTCAGTCAATCTCGAAATTCCGAGCCAACATGCTATTTTAACGAAACAATTTATTTTCTTTGGGTTGGTTGAAGTTGCTTAAGGCTGTTTCAGAGAAATTCGCTGAGAGAACAGCTTGTCTCTTAATGTACCTATGATAAAACAACAATCCTGTTAAGCCTTGACCAACATTGACTCGAGGCAGGACAATGAGCAGATTTTTTCTATTAGCCTGAATAATTTCTCTGTAAATATCCATTAAATTCTTATGAGTTATTATTCATATATCTATGATAGTTTTTGTGTGAAATAGCTATTTGTAATTTCTCGGAGAATAAAAGCTAATATCTTGGGGATTGTGTGTGGTGTAATTCAAAGTCTTTCCTTGAATCGTACTGCTCTGGGGGAAAAGGTTACAATGAATCAATTCCAAAATGCTAATCAGAGATGGAATAGAAGAAGAGCACTAAATTGTTTTGTCTTATACGTTAAGAGAGTACAGAATACAAAAATAATATGATCACATTAATTAAAATTACAGATGCATTTTATTAGGTTAGCCGAACAACATATTTCAAGGAATATTTCAATACCGTTTAAATCCATTTTAGAAGTCTTTTGAGGATACTGTACATTAGCACATATGTAACCTGATCTTATTAATAAAATAAATTTGTAGCTATTGAGGTTATTTATATTAACATAAACATATTTTTGAAAAATGTATCAGTAGGTAGTTTATTTGTAGCAGTAAGCGACAATACTACTAAATATATTTCTACAATTTTCTAGACCGTGTGATTTTGAATACTCCGTAAATACTCGTATGTATGAACCATCGAAGTAACTCTTATCTGTTACTATTATGTAAACAAAAATATGGTGATAGTTTGAACTTATATTAGAAGAATAGTTAAAAGAAAGCATTTTTCGCAGATGGGAATCGAACCTTCTATCTAGTGGCCAATGTCTGATGCTAACTTCAGACGAATTTTTCCAAGCTGTTATAACTTCTGAGCTGAATGAAGAAAAAAATTGGGATCAAGCAGCATTCTATAGGCAAAATTATTAATATTGCTAAATATGAGTTCGGGTCCACTTATCGATGATAGTAGAATCTCATATAAGCCCATTGGCATCAAGCTTGATCAAAAATCTCTCAGGCCACACCTTACCGAATGCCTTAGATATATTGAGCGCGACGACTCGAGACTCTCCATGACTCTGTTGCTCTGCTCCACATATGTGTGACATAGCCAGAAGATCTCCCATGGACCTATGCTTGCTGAAACCATATTGGTGATCGTTGATGATATTATTTTTGTCCAGATACTTCAAAAGCTGCCCGTTAATGATAATAGTGATAGACGTCTCTAATTATATTACCATAACATTGTAATAAAGCTAACGTTAGGCCTATATGGCGAAGTCTAGTGTTTGCTACTCTTACGCTAAATCATATAGATCAGAAGCAGAAGATGTTAGCAATACCAAATAATGACATATTTCCAACACAAATTCTACAAAGGTATAAAGGATAGAAGGAACTCGTATACGTTTCAAAGTGGAGGATATTAAAAAAGAAATTATTAACAAAGTCGGAATTTCGTTGATTGAGGGATTAGGTCGCCGATGAATTGATTAAAAAGATTGCATTTTTTGACGGAAAGATGGTAAGGAATGCTCTTTATATATTTTGCAACTACGTTCAAATAGAGTTGTGGTATCTTGCGGTATTCTAATAATTTTATCTCGGAGGGATCTTGTATGAATATCCTGAATAAATGATTTTTTTCTTTAGTAAACTAGGTTTGAGGTGATTAATGATTTATGTTTGGAACTTGAATAATGATACCCAAGTAAATAATTTATTTTCATCCTATTAACTATTGGTATTTAGCTGATACATCAAAATTGGATCAGCGTGAGAAAACGTACACAATGATTTTGAATTACTTGAATTATGTGTTTGGTAAAGTGGTCTAAGCATGGATAGTATATAATATTCGAATAATTTAGAATAGATAATATGACTAGAGCCTCACACAGGAGTTTCAAATTTAGTAAAAAAGGGTTGCTATAAGAGCACGTAGTCTCAAATAAGTTTTATGCGACAAACTTTTTGCATTTTCAATTATACTCAACATTGTATCAAGGATTATTAATTTCCTTTCTTTTTCCCAGTAGAAAACAGTAAGGTTTTAGATTTCTCTGGATTAACAGGTCATGGTCTGAGGAGTGCTGTCAATTTATTAACATCATTTTGTAAAATTCCGATAGTATCCATAATACTTCCAGGATTAAAATAATCCAACAGTTGGGTGTCATCCGCATATGATTGGAAATGAGAATTACCCACAAGTTTGCTCAAGTCAAAAGTATATATTAGAAATAACAAGGGTCTCAATCATAATCATATAAATAAATGTATCTACTCACATACATCGCAAACAAAAGAGCAATTTCAGTGCCCAAGTTAATTATGTTTTACATTAATAGGGACACTTAATGAGCAATCAATTCATTAATTTAATTGCTTTAAAATATGTGCATGCATTTTGCCTCAACCTCTTTTTGGATAGAGAACAACATAAATGCAAAACAAATGTCATTTCCATGGATTTTATCTATAGCTACTGAAATGGTTAATAATAATTTGAAACGAGTAAATTAATGAAAATACTATTCTTTGAGTATACTCTCCACTATAATGCATGTAATATGACACGTATGTTATACGTATATATATATATATATATATATATATATATATATATATATATATATATATATATATATATTTGATCCAAGCACCTTGGACAGCAGCGCGGCGAGAGATGCTTGGGAAGCATAAGATATGCTGTATGTTGGGTATATTGTTTGTGAAAACATGAACATTTTATATAATTGTTATATGCAGCATACGATTTTCCACAATGCACAACCATGAACAGCCAACAGACGCTGAAAATGACCCCGCACAAGTAGTTTTTGTTTCAATAATACCGGCACTCATATTAAAGTAAAACGTAACGGCAAAATTGATTGAGGTTCTATAAAATATTGTTTCTTGGGTCGTTAAGTGTTTTTTGCGAGCACGTGTTAATGATCGTACAGATTGTTACGGGTATGTTTGTCACGCAACTACAGCCCAGCGCTGATTGAATCTGTATTATACAGTCAAATCTTAATAGCATGCCGATCGATATTCTATGGCTGGTAATGCTGAGCTATCATGATTTACGCAGCTGCATCTTTAGTTCCGACAATGTCGTTATATTATCTATCTGTTACTTTGTACCATATAATATTAAGAATGTAGGATTTCTTCTAACATGCCCAAAAGTCATTTATGGAAGCAAAAAGATCACACAATCGAGAAACGAGCAATACATCTGGTGGATGCACCTGACCACACAAAGGACCACCACCGTCTCGAACGTCGGAGAAGGGTGGCTGATCCGTCTTTATCCTATAGGCCCCGAGGAAGCCTATAAAAATTCAAACAATGATACTTTAGCCACTAGAATGGGGTATCTCTACCCACTATAGACAAAGTGAATGAGTGGGTAGCACTAAAACGATCTACTGAAATACACCATTGTTTATAGGTGATATATTTAATCGCTATGATCCATCTCCCCCTCAATCATTGAATTCACTTCGTAGATCAATAGACATGGCATATATTGTAAGCTGCAGCCTCGGATTGACATACTTATTTGACCAGTAGTTAAATTCGTACTGATGCTGTTTTGAAGCGTCAGTGCGAGGTATCTCAAATCCATATTAAATCAATAAATCAATATTAGAGAAATAAACCTCCCACATTCGATGAAATACCATATGACTACGTGTAAAAGGTGCGTCCACGTTGCCAAAAAGCACATCCGCTTAGTGAAACTACCGAAATCCCACCTCGACCTCACCCAAACGCTTCAAGGCCATCACGCGTACTAACGCACAAGACATCCGCGAATGTTTATACCAACGGCGGATGGTCAATGATCTTTTCGGGTCAGCCCATGGAACTGTCTTAGTTGTACAGAACTTTCAGTTCTAACAATACGCGCGGCCGGTGAGAGAGAAGACGCATGATACAGACACAGAGGCGACATTGAGAATTTTAATAAATATAATTGTTTAAAATGGACAGCTTTTTGTATGTTTCATATGTACCTGTTAATTTTTTGATTAGTAAAATAACGGTAGCGATGTTAAATGTTAGAAGTGAATGGATTGATATTATCCACCACTGGTCAAAAGTGGAATGGCTATAGAAAAACTGAAGATAAATAAATGTATATGAAAGAAAGCAGCATTACTCCTGAAAAATATAGATTAATTTAGCTCAGTGTATTCCGATTTCTAGTATTCCAATTTGGCTAGGGCGACTGCGATAGCGAAAATAATTATAAAACAGGGGCACCCACTCACATCTGGCGTTGTTTGTCAGAGAAAATAGTAGTATAGTTTTTTAGTGATCAAGCAATTTACGGTAAGTTTCATATAAATTTGTACACCTTTAGTGTTTATTTTTCAAAGTTATCAGCATGGTGATAAAATACATAAAACTGCGGTTGTTTGTTGAGTGTGCCGGACGTTCTAACCTACAATTTGTTAGCTGAATCTCGCTGGGGCGTTTTAAATACCATATTTTACAATACGCCTCACTGTATGGCTTGAAAACGGCCCAGTATTTTGTGGCCAAAACTATTAATGTTGTATAAGTATTTCAGGTAATGTCTCGGAAACATAAACGGAAGAGACTAAGAGCGTCATGGATCGCGAAGGATTTAGAAGAAGCAATGCAGCAGGTGAAGAGAAAAGCCATGGGCCCTGTCTTTCCAGTGGAATATGAAAAAAAGCAAAATTAGGAAAGGTTGGGTTAGCACCAGACCAAAAAGATGTGAGGGAAATGGCTTTTCAATTGGCCGAAAGGCTTATGATCAAGCACCCGTTCTCTTCGCCCGACAATATTTAGAAAAGAAAATTGATAACAAGTAAAAAAGGACCTAAAACCTTGTTTTCTTAGCTACAGTTTCAGTAGCTAAGAAAACAAAAGTTGTTAAAAATAAGATGCTTAAAAAAGAAGCTGACACGAAATTGTCTCGACTGGAGAAAAAGTGGCCAAAAACAAAAAGAAAGCTAGGAAAAAACAAGAGAAGAAGCAAAAGAAAAATAAATCGTTGAATAAGAAGAGAAGACTCTGTAGTTCGTCTTTGTCAGAAAGCAACGACAAAAATATGGATACAACTGAGGAGTCAGAAGAAGAAATATCGGACGAAGATGCGAACAAATGTGATGAATGTACCGAGGACTATTACCAAACACAGTCTACACAGGATTGGATTCAATGTCCAACTTGGTTAGCATGGCTGCACGAGTTTTGTACCTTGTACAATCCTATGTGTAACCGATGTGGACGAAAGGCTAAAAGAGCTTCTATTCAAAAATAGTTCCATTTTGTTTTTTTTTATATTTATAGGTGTTGATATCATTTTTCAGTTATTTTTACTGTTTATATCGAATTGCGATATTAATTTTTTACTACGCGTTATCTCTGTATTATTATTATTTTGTATGTAAAATGTTTACAGGTCTGAATAAATGAAACTACTGCGTTTAAGCCTCGTTTCTTGCATCTATCTTTGATTGTCTTTAAAATACCACTTTTTATCATAATATAAATATAATTACTATAATTTGATCAAAAGTTTGATTTCGGACTTCCATTGTCTATAAAATTTTGAGTATCACGACGTTTCGATTGATGTGCTATCTTCAATCGTCTTCAGGTGAACTGGCTTTTCAATTGGCCGAAAGGCTTATGATCAAGTTCACCTGAAGACGATTGAAGATAGCACATCAATCGAAACGTCGTGATACTCAAAATTTTATAGACAATGGAAGTCCGAAATCAAACTTTTGATAAATCCACCTTGTCTACAAGTTTCAAACAACACTATAATTTGATATTTGGACATTTTGTAATACATGTGAGGCATATTGCATAAGCACTACATGACAAAACGCCCCACTGAAGGTTTTAAAAAAATAATTATTTTTCCTTTTTTCTATCACTGAGATAGTTGCAATAGATGCCATAACATTCTAAAAGAATTAAGTTGTTTTCCTGAATAAAGAGAAACATAATAACATGTATAGCTTTTTTCAATAAATTTTTGAAAAACTGTGGGGCATATTACCTAGTTTTACCCTATGTGAAAGTTATTCAACCCCGATAAGAATAACTATCGCAAAGCCTTATAAATTGTTTAACAAATTTTCCTCCCAAAACACTAAATCATTTATTATCGTATTTTATATGTACAATAATCAAAACTACAAATCAGAAATCAGAGTTGAAACTAAAAGTCGTTTCAATTATATATACCTGCTATATTCATTTTCCGAGGGCAAACTGATACGAATATCAATTATTTTAAGCTATGGTGATACTATTGGCAATGAAGACAATTTTTCTGACAGCGTTTCCAGTCCAGAACGCTTAAGAGAGATGCAATAGACTTGATACCTAATCACAAAATTTACCTTCATAGAGGGCTTTAGTTTCGCTTCCTCTCAGTTCAATGTTCTTTCTTTAAGACCACATACATAAATCATGCTAAACTATTTTTATCAAAATAAAAAGTGACACGCAGTCAATAAGCTGAAAAATATCACAATAGATTGAAGTCCTTTTGTGTTAAATAGAATCAAGTTTCAATCTGAATCCTGATGCCTAATGCCATGTTATTTGAGGTATATGGTACCAGCATGACGATGCATAGGTACTACCGTACCTCTGTAGTATCATGGCGTGTCTATCGCGTGACGCAACAAACGCACGATAACTTGAATAACGTTCACAATCAACGAAAGAAAGTGATCAGATCCAGCACTAACAGGTGGTTGCAATATTACTTAACGATATGTACTACCTCTGGGTAGCTGGATAATTAGACGCAAAGTAATTGCCATCGAATATTGCGTTGCCGCAGATATATTGTTGTGTAGGAAGGGATTACCTTACAATGAGGAAATTTACATTTAATACGGGTGTTTTAGGAAAAAATTGATGATGTTTGGAATTGATTATCATTGTAGTTGCGTGTCTAGGAAAATGTGTATGGTTATGGCAGTGTATTGTTTATGTAATGGCATTTTTCTTGTTGATGTCGGCACGTCAATGTTTATGCAGCTGTGTCACTCGACAGGGTTGTGATGGGGCAAGCTTTTTATCGTCTTTGTATTCCGATTACACGAGCAAATGAATATGTTATAACCTAAACGTGTGAGGAGTGAGGTACATTCAATTTATGAAAACATAATCGGACGAGTAAGTATTTTGAATGATGGATACGCTAAAGAAAGAAGCATTTAGAAGTAGGTTCTCTTCCGTTTTTATCAGTAAAAAATGTATGTTTAGGAAGAAGCCTAGTGTAATAAGCTAAACTTCCTCCTATTATGAAATTATAATACTGTTGTCAGTTAGGAGAAAACATTTTTGTCCGGTTGTGATGAAAAGCCCTCGTGAAGATAAAACAATATAGATACTAAATGGCTTGTAAAGTATTTATTTTTATGGAACACTGAAATATCTTTCTGAATTTGGAGTCACTCACACTTCTGAATACGGAAGCCAATACTCACTTTGGAATTTAGTTACAATTAACTTGACACCTGCTAACCTTTTCAGTTTGGTTCCTGGTAAGCTCGCGATCTACTACCCGGTAGAAGCAGCTCTTTTGTGGTGAACTATTAACCTGTATGACGTACAATAAGGAGTGAAGTGGAAATATCTAAAAGTTTCTTGTTGCAAACCTCTCGGTCGTGTGAATTGTATTATAACACAGCATTAACTGAAAATTTTTTGAATAAGCACTCCACTATAATTGTGAGGTATTCATTTCATTCAGATGTGAAATATTCAATAGGTGATGTAATTGCTTAGTAATATAATCAAGTCAACATTAAATAACACATTTTCTCAATCCGTTTCATTTGACAGAGTGATAGACTAGCTGAAGCATATAAGGTAACATGAAAGTTGTGGGATTGTCAAACTGAATTTGCTATGAATGAAAAAGTTATGAAAGAATTCTTTACAGTGGATATAACCTATAAATGTGGGTCCCAGGAGCGAATCATATGAAATTCGCATTCTCCAAAACATCAGAAGAAGCAAATTGAGAAGCTCTATAAAAACCTGGAATAAAAAGGAAATGCCACTTCTGGGCCTCTTTCAAACGCCCAGTTCCTTTTCCTTAAATCCGCCCTCCTTCTCTCGACGAGGTTGGTTGACTTTGAAACTGGAGGTCCTTTCTGAGAAAAATTCCTGTCCCATTCTTTACATAACACGTCTCATCGTCATGCCCTTGGATTTATTAATATCAAACAGGTTGACACAAATATTCAGCATTCCTATAATATCCATAAATAAGCAGACAATGTGACATATTGTTAAAAAACCGCGAGAAATTTACCAAGGTTAACCGTATATGTTCCACGTATAGCAAAACGTTCTTTGTTGTATATATACATTATTAAAAATCAACGACCATGCAACGTGATAGAAACACAGGTTGTCTTATGGTTTCATGCATCGTGTGACACCAGCTCATCAAAACGAGTTCCAGTCTGGAAGGTAAAGGTTGGCTTGAATAGGCATAATTTAAAAGATAAGCCCTTGCAATGAAATTACCAGGAGCGTAGAATGCATACGCTATCCATAAGGGATCCGGTTGATGCCACAATAATTGAGATTATGTACCCTGGAATAATTCCACTAGCATTTATAGAGGAAACATTCCAGTTCTAGAATCTTGCATAGGAATAACACAAAAATAGATTTATTATAGCTCTGCGATCATTTTTTTATCAAAATATTCCAAACTGAGCACAATTTTGAGGTAGTAGTATTTTTTGTAGGTAGATTAGGATTGAATTGTGTAAATTTTACGCTTAACTTTCATAAATAAAAATTTGTAAATGTGTGAGACAAACACTGTGATGCACCCCATAGTTAGGTATTACATAACATCATCCGTTAGACCATCAAATTGATGATACTTTGGAATAAAGAAAACCAAAACTGGCCAAATGTGTCACTCGGATGAGGAATATTAACATATTATTTCGAAAATATTCGCCCACAGAAAATCTTTACTTGCGAATGTATACTGTAAATTATTGAATTGAGTGATATAATCAAACCCCTGATTCATTGACGTACATTTACAGGATTTATGAGACACTTTACTCCAAGAATTTGATATAATTTCTCTAGACATTTAAATCAAAATTATTGAACTACTCAGCACTCTCTAGGGATTTATTTTTTATTCTGTTTCGCCACTCAACAATTCTGAACAAACGTACGAGGTATATAAGGTTATACTTATGTTTTAGTAGTTTGTCACATTACAGACATGTCTGTGTTTAGTAGGATTTGGAAAGAATATTTCTGTAAAATTACTACCGAAACCAGGTAATAGGTAGAGGTAATATTTATAAAACCGTATCCCTGTAGTGAGGCAAAATTGATATCATCCACGCTTCTGTTAACAAAGACCATAACCTGTCACTCGGAGAAGTCTGGAAAATCAGGTAGAATGTTATTAAGCTTGAAGGATTTTTCGTTTGACCCTCCCACATAATAGTGGAGAGGAATGTTAACTTGATTCTGAGTATAGGGATGATACTTTCCTAAATATGATTCAGGTGATAAGTGGTATTATTTTAAGCTGATATAGGCCAGTAGCACCGGTTGACAAAATAATGCTTACTTGAGGATGTCTAAATAGCCCTGCTTTCTGCCATTCAACTTAAACTGAAGTTAAGTTCAGCACAACAAACATGTTGATGCCTTATTTTTGTACAAAAGAAATCTCTATTTCGACCTTAATATACCGCAACACATACTTTCGTATATTTACTTTTGGTCTAGGAAAAGCAAAAGAAGTATGTATATTATAAGCTTCAAATTATGATAGAATAGAAACCAGTGAGTCAAAAACCTCACGCACATCTTAACGATACTATTTCTGACATTAACACTACATTTCGGCTAGAAAATTAGTGAGCGAGTCATACGTTTACTGTACTTTGATCACGACACGTAAAAAAGGAAATAAAAATTTATCAGTTTGTATTTTCATCAGTTTCAAGACGGGGAGCTCATAATGGAATTTTCCTGTCATCAACCCTTGAAAAATATCATTAAGCTGTAAATTATGCTGGACACCTCGATATATTATAACATATTTAAAAAAAAGCTTGAAACCAAGAAACATATACAGTATGCCCGTAAAAATTATAAATCCTCATTAAATATGATTAGCAAACAGATTATAAATCATCCCACAGAAAAATGTATTGTTGTTGAAATAATGATCTTCTACGACTGATCACTAACTGATACATGAGCTAACGCGCATTCTGTCACCAAATTGAAATTAAAAAAAGGCATTTCGTGGATACTTAAAGGGGTAATACTTGATCTATACATTATACAATGAACCATGAGGTTAAATTCACCGTATAAAATGGTTTGTTTATGAACAAAGTTCCTATAGGAGTCCTTTTCATCTAAAATACATTTGTGATAATGTTCAAGTGCTATAGTACAAACTATAATGCCATTCAAGCAGAGCGGTTGTTCAACTAGCAGAGAGAATCAAATTCTTGGGAGATACGAACCTACAGGACGCATTCAGAATAATAAAGATCAATTAACAAGGGGTCTGTACAGTCGATATTTGATAAAGTTTTAATCTCAGTACAATGTGTAAGACGCATTGACCAAATGGAATTACATTTAACAGGTAAATTATCATTAAAAGAAAGGTTTCGTTTCTGACCCACCTACCGAGTCTCCAAGAATGTCACCTTAAGGCGCAGGATATGGCCATATTTTCGCTTATAATTCAAAGAAAACTTTGTTTACTTACATAAATCGAGAGGTTTATCCAAATGGCTATGTCCGTAAAGTGAAAACGTCACTTCATTTTGAAAAAGTAGCACTTTAACGATCACGAATATCACTGTTACGCATCAGGTTAACTCGGCACTCTACACTACTCTGCCTCGGTGTGGCGACTCGAATACTTGAAAGGTGAGGTAAGGTGCGTCCCGTTAGCTTGGTATGCAGCCGGTGGCAACCCAATTGAACTGGTGGTGCTGAATTTAGTCTTTGATGTGAGTCATATAATTCTGTACGTAGTACCTATTAGGTTCGCTCCAACAGAGACGTTCTTTGGAATTTGGAAGTTTATTCAGAATCTATGCTCGTAGTGATGATTCTGGAGTTGACTTATCCACTATTAGAACAATTTAGGAGCGAATTAATATATTCGACCGATCATTCTACTTATAAAACTATAGATTGAGGAAGTAAAACTAATCAGTAATTGAAAACGGAATTTCACTATAGTCCGGTCTATGATGTTGCTATTTCCCTCTGATTTATTTCCACGTTCATTTCACAATCAATTTTGCATAAAAGCTTTTATAACCATTGTGAATTTTTAGAGGATTTTAGGTAAAAAAGGAAATGGTAGTTTAGGTAAAAATGTTCAAATGATTCAGAAAAACTAATTCTGACCAAATTCTGAAACTACAGGGACAGCTGTTTGAAACTTGTAGATCTCAGAGCATCGCACTTTTTTTAATTTGGAACCTTAGCGCTGCGTCAGTGAAGCCAGTGCTGTGCATTAACTTGGTTTCTCTGTAAGTTTAATCACCTTTTTGGTTGAGTCCATTTGCATTCAAAGATTAAAATGTTTCAAAAATATGAAGCTTTTCGGAATTCTCACCACGTCGGATTATGCCTATCCGTACATCTCAGAAATTTGACGTGAAACTTTGAGAGTCTGAGAAACCATATATTTTGACTACCTACTACTAAAAGTAGTGTTTTCAAAAAAGAAAATGTTAGAAGGGCGATTTTGAATTGGCGTCTGGAATAAGAACTTCTTAAATATTCTAGTGACGCTGCTTTTATACTCTTTTGTTTTTCCACATGTTTAGTAAGGTTTGCATTTTGAAATTTGACCATCGATCGCTTAAGTTTCAACACTTACCTTTTAGATTTCTCTATTCCTTCAAATTTAACCTAGGAACCCGAGTCTTAGACTTATTAAATGTAAATCTAAACTGATCCAGATCAATATAATTGATAATTCGGCACATACGTCTGAGAGGGATGTGCATAGCGTAATGGGTTGGGTGGATTGGTATAAAGAACAGCAAATTATTAGGTGTTGTATGAGAGGCAACAAAATATATAGAATCCAAAAGTTCAACACAGTCAATACTACCTCTGAGTAATTTGAACGAAAAATGTGACAATGACTGTGCTCTCCTGGACTCCAATGTTTGCATTTGAAAGTGATTCAACAAAGGGCTGTAGTCCATATAATAAGGGTTTTGTGTACTATTATGTATATTTATGTTTGACAGCCAGGCATACATATTTACCTTTTCTTTGTTTACTTCATTCAAGTAGATACATAGTTTTTGTATAGCCGTTACATTGTTTTAAGTTATCAACATATTTCCAAAACTAGTTTGGATTCACAGACAAATCAGCATCAACCCTCTCGATATAAGGCTGATAACAATTTTTATTTTACAGGATTCACGTAAAGCGGGATAGACTATATAGTCCTCTAGAGAATTGAGCAAATGTTGTATGCAAACAATAATTGAAATATGTTTATTATTTCAGCTTTTATAAAATTAACTTTTCCGGATACTTCAAATTTACTGAGTTCTAAAATCGGATTGAATTATCTTAGAGCATTATACAGAGCTATCAGTGTAGGACAAAGAAGGCACATATGTATATATTATATTTTTTGAACTGTTTATACATGTAACATCGAAAAAAGTAGGGAAACATGTAGATACAAAAATTACACCACCATGGTTATAGTGAATATAGACCAGATTTCGGGAGACAGTAGGTACTCTTACATATTATGTGTTGTATGCTGAATACAAAACTATTAGGGATAGGCAGATTATTTATGGGTTGCCAGTATGAAAATGATTTCAGCAATAAAAACAAATTGAATGTATGAATATATTCTTTTAGCCATCAACCTTAACCAATTTAATACAATATAATACAAAATTAATACAGCTTAATATTTCCAGCATGCTCGTGACTTGCCAGCAGCACCAACAGTCAAACCAGTACTTGAAATAGCTTGTCAACGAAGCATTGCTTGCTGGCTACAATTCAAAATGCATGGCGCAGTTAAAATAGACACATATGCAGATCGTTACTACACGCTTTTTAGTATTATATAGACAATGGGGTTATCTTATATCATTATCAATACAGTATCTCAATATGTGTTAATATGTGATGATTGAATGTCAAAAAATTAAAAATCTAACATTCAAAGTGCAAGGAAATTATTGGGTACATTAATCTAGGTGATATGGTGGTTGCTTTCAAACATCCTATTTGTTTTTGTAACAATTATATACTATTGAGAATTTATGATTCGCGATATATTAATTTTCTGCCTCCAAATCTAATGCAATATTTATATGGACATACATATATTGGCAATAAATAATTCTTTGCTGGCTGTAGGACCATAACTTCTACTTCTCATAAGTAAAAACTGCCGTATGACATTTACATCCATTTTCTACACACACACATCCTAGTTGATTTTTTTCAGTGAAATCTTGTTATATGCCTTAAATATAAACCTGCACCACATATTTTGTAGTTTTTGAAGACTATTTTTAGTAACGGAATCAAGACAATAATAGTATACGCTGCTGCAATAATAAATACTAGGAAATATAAGTAATTATATATAATATGAACGAAAGAATGTTAGTATCCGTAATATCCGGCTCGAAGGACCAACCAACAACGAAGGGTCATTTTAGACAATATATTTCATTCACCTATAGACACGATGAGATTTAGAATGATCTTCAATAAACTCTTATTTATAAGAAGCTAAATAATTGAAAAGTAGATAGTTTATTTAGACTTATATATTTTATTGTTTTTATACCTACGCGCTGCCCTCTATCAGATTCCTCTCAAGCTCAATACTCATTCACATAGACTACTATGCGGTAAATACAATCGATATTTAAGCTTCACAATTTCTCATAGATGGCGCCCCTTTAGGTAAATTTGTCAGTCACATGAATCGATACAAGATGTCGACGCTGCAGCCAAAATTTCAACGTTTAATGTATCAGTTAAGGTTTCTATCAAAAGAGGTCACCATGAACTTCTTCCTGAATGCAGTTAAATGCAAGCATACAAACATTCTTCAAGAAGCATCACAGATTGTATTTGAGAAAATATAGATTCTTCAAATATGGAGGGATAAGTCAGTTGTGATTATTAGTGAACATATTGGTGTTACGGGATACTTCGTGTTGTAAGAAACGGATATCATAAAAAATCTCTTCTTAATCTAAGCCGGGGCTTTCGGTTTAATCCATACTTAAATTTAACAGCACTGAGCTGTAAAAAATGAGTACGGTTAAGGTGTGCTAGAATTAATACCTATCAGTTTGATGGATAAACTGCATTCGTCCTTCTTTTTTTTCAAGCATTTATTCATAGGAGGATGCGACTTTTTCTTGTTTATGTACAAATGACACTGTAGATATTTTTACCCAACGTTTTAAATCTCATCACTCATCTTAGTATCTTTGCCTATCACTCGCAAGACTACTATCTGATCAAAAGATATGGAAATGAGTGACTGAAGGAGTGACTTACTTGATTATTTTCCCCATGCAGAAGCAGATGCTACCTCAACAACCTCCCCTTCAGATAAATCTTATCCTAATATGTACCTGGGTAAAACCTGCCCCCGCGGAATTTCTTGTATGGGCATTCATGGATGACTAACCCACTTCAAGCCTAGTTTCGTCAAGATAGGCTAACAGAATGTTTTATATTTTTATGCCTATCCATAATCAAATCGATCAAATGGAATTCGAAATTTTGATAAACTACATACTAATCTACATCTCAGAATTCTAGTCGAATTTATCCCCACAATCTCGAATGATGGTCTTCGATAATAGCTGCCATGGGCCAGGATGTTATTAGTATGTGTGCTAATTTTGTTGAGTACATATTCATATTTGACCCTTAAGAAGCCAAGTAGCAGAAATACGTATTGCTTAGATTACCTTACCTATTATCTTTTCTGCTCGTTTACCTTTTCCATTATTGCGGACGTGCCCAAGATGCTTCACTTAGTTTTTTCACTGATCTTAAGACAGGAGGAAGAGAGAATAATTCAATAGAAGAATAGATTGACACATTAAGCATTGTGCTATATTTTTGAGCTCTAATTTTGTATTCATTATAGGTCCTAGTTAAATAGTTGACAATTAACCTGTATAGCGTTGACAAACAGTCAAATCAGACAGTCCGATGACGGTTTAAAGATACATTGAAACGCGGCGTTGAACAATAGAGTTTTATTTGTGAAACTTTGTGTCCAAATACACAATTATTATCTGAATAATAGAAGATCTCCACCAATTAATAGCATCTAGAACCTACGACATCAGAATTCGTAAAAAGAGAGCATTAATTGTGGGGAGAACAAAATTGGAATAAAATTAATATGTAGAAGAAAAAAATCTTTTTTATATGGAACTTACCAGATATATTGAAAACCTTCAATGATTCAGCTAAACATGTAGGTTATTTGCGGAGTTATGGAAAGACTATTTCTGGGCGTTTGAAGTACATCAATATCTGAGGTAGGAAGATTCTGATCAAAGGTCTATACCATGCTGTATTTAGACATACATAAAATTATTGATTGATTTCAATGTAAATTATATAGACAAATGTGTTGGACACCTTTTGGAGATTTTTCGAATGCGGAGAGTCTTTTTTGATTATCTTTACTACCTTCACGCCAAATTCCATCATTCCCACCATTTTGACTCCCTCAAAACCTATAAGTACTGAATCAAGGTAGCTCAGTTCAACAACGAAAGTATCTTGACCCAACATCAAAAGTTTGAACTGACTCTTTTTAACCATTTCACCTTTGCAGTGTATGTAACTTGGATGCCTACCTAACTATCAGTGCTGCCATTAAACGATTACTCTGTCATTCCTACTCACTAATAGATTATGCTACTGCTCTTAAAATATTTCTGTTTTACCTGCCGTTACTATTCAGTGTAAAGCCAATTAAACATGAAACACTTTGTATAATTAGCATGTAGAAATTTCGGGGTTGCTTTATAAGCACATCCTTATATAGCCACCGTGGCCCTGGGCTCCCCTCTTTTAATTTCTGCTTCCAAAACTCTACCTAATTATACCCTTCTGTATATACGGCCGTTGAGCTACTCCAGAAACTCATCTAGAATCCACCACCACCGTTGCGGTGGAATTCATAAAGCGAACACCACCCAGTGGCGGAAAAACATACTCTCAGAGAGGGTGGCCAGCAAAATTAATTCAAGATAACTTTATCATGAAATACAGCTAGTCTAGGAGCTTGTAAATGTATTGTCATACTTAAAATATGTTGCCAGCATTACTTCGCTTCTTTGTTTCATACACCGTGCATAAGCGAGGGAATTGTGGGTAATTTTTCTGAATGTTTTATGGTATCTTTATTATAAAAATTCATTTCACTGATTTTTGTCAGTCTATTTGTTTTGTCACCGCGCAGTCTCAGTAACCAATTGGCCAGTTTTGGGGGAATTTGGCGATTAACATATGGACGGCACTCCAATTGGTAATGTGGCTTTGTTTTAAGGAATTGATGAATTGGCATCAGAGAAGATTTCTCTCAAAAAGCTATTTGGGTGCCAACATCAATTCAATTTGTGTAATCATTAGAATCAAAGCAGTGATATAAATGCGGACACTCAAAGACAGATCTATTGAGAAATGTCATTACTACTCCAATCCAAGCAGTGTATTTACTTATCGATTTTTTTATGGTTTTCTGGATCTTCTACGATATCTTTATTACAAAAATCCACACCACTCAGTTTTGTCGCTCTCTGTTTGTTGGCGTTTTGTTACCGAGCAATCTCAGTAACTAATGTGCAAGTTTTGCGGGAATCTGGCAAGCAACATATGGACATGTGTGGTTTTCTTTTACTTGGAAATTTCAGAGCTACTGTAATTCAAATAGTGTGTTTGCTATCCTTTTTTTTATGATTCTGACCCCTCATTTATTTGTAGGGTGGATAAAAGCACTTTGAATAATTTGTAAATACGTAGTTGCAATTATATTCTTAACTAAATACTCAGACTGTGTAGTGAAGCCTATGCACAAATGCGCATTTGGAAAGTAGGAAAAAATACTGGCAGGATTAGAACCACACACCATCCGATTGCCGATCAGATGCTCCGCCAACAAGACTAAATAGGCACTCCGCGCACTCGACAACAACCTAATATTTGACATTACATCGAGGTTCAATGTGCAAGTCGGTGAAATTGTACAGCAAACATTCGCGTCACTTCGTACTCGATAAAGAGAGTGAAGAGTAGCAGTAGAAAATAAATAAATATAAGAACAGAAGCTTAGAGAGCGAATTTTAGACTTTGAAAACATTAGAACTCTTATCATGTTCCGAAAATCCGTTCTACTCATTGTCGTCCGCCCTTCTATCAGTCGGTGTGTTGGTCTGTCGAAGATTGGGCATTGCTGATCTTAGCGTAGCTGATAATTACTATTTATTGTAAGATATTCATCAAGGAATGTGGCACTTCTGCTATCTGACGAGTCGCCATTGTCGAGGCTGGCAGCAGCACAAGCGAGAAACACCGAGAGGGCTGCGATGGGAGAGAGAATTACATTAGACTTTTCAGACGGCGCGTTAAAATGCCCCTGAAATCCCTGGCGATGCTTAACATATTGAACAAGCCCCTGCTCCGGCAGCGTAACTGCCAGTTGCCGCGACCCTGCCCGGAAAACTAATTTAAATTAAATCCTAGTGAATTACCACCACAACGGGTCATCATCTATATAGTGCGGAGAACTACTGTTAGTTTGATATATTGATTCTAGTGTGAAAACTTACTCTGTATTTCATGCAGAAAGATATTTGTAAAAAATTGTTTTTACCTTGAACAGATGACAGCAAATTACTGATTTCTTGATATTTTTCATATTGCATTGCATCGAATCTATTAATTCACTCGCACAAACAAGAAAAGCATTATTACGGTCTTGAACATTTTTGCAACTTAACTTCATTCGTTTTTTGATGTTTCATGATGCAGAATGTGACTCTGCATCTCGTACGAGGAGGCAATGTGAAGGCTTTCTAGGGCTTTAGCATACAAGTTATTGCACTGCTCAGTGTTACTTTACTTCAGAGCTGGACCAAAAAGTCAGTCGATATTAGACCGCACTGCATGCCATTTAGTTTGACACTCAAGAAAACGTTTCTGGTTAGCTTCAAGACCATCCCTGTTTTCCCATACCTTCAGGATCTGGGTCGAAGTAAGTGATAATACTGATAATTTCATGACCGAAGTTGAGGAAATTTTGTACCTTCCGCTAACAAACTTATCCAATAAAAGCTCATTTCTTTTGTTATGTTAGCTATCCTCTAGGCTGGTCATGTTGTCTTTTCTGAAGTTGTACCAAAACGCAGTGCCAGAAATAACTACGATCCAACAAACAAGGAGTGTCAAATTTGGAACCCCTAACATTTTTTAAGTCAATCTAGTGATCTGCAGTCGCAAAAACAAAACTTAAATGTGGATTTTTTCATTTTTTCAAGCACACTATATTTTATTATACCAAAGTGTGATAATGAGCTCAGACCGACAGACCAGCAGAACGACAGACCGAGCAGGCGCGGATCCGGATTTTCTCTAAGATGGAGGTAATTTTTGCAATTTTTTGAGAAGCATTAAAAAAGTACTCTGCAAAAAAATGATCCACCAAGTATTTTTGAATAACATAGAAAATCCTCCAAGTAGCGTTTTTACATGACCTAAGCTGAAAGGTCGACACAATGGTAATCAGGCTACTGATATTTAAAACTTACGATACAAAAATCTCTCTTCTAAACTAAAGAAATTCCATAGCGGCCGTGAATTTCAGACAAACTCCTGAATAACATAAAGCATTACCTCACAAATGTAAGACGCTCACAAAACAGTTTCATAAATGAAACTCTTCAGTGACACGTTTCAATTTATAATTAAATGTAAGGCGTTTTATTTATGGTACTATATTCCAAAATAAACAATTTTGATCTGAAAAATACTTTTTCTTACTATACATGACAAGCGTCTGACTAAACTGTCGCGGTGCATCTGAAATGTGCCGCTACCTTCGCCTGGTGTTCCGAAGAAGCGCCAATTTAAATGAAATCCTCTTGAATTGCCATGGAAACCGCTTCCCATAAGCGCCTCGTGTTACGTAAGTGCCAGATGATTTGCTGGTGCGAGGTGTTGCTGCTGCCTGATGGCGGCAGAAAGAGATGGTGGCAATAATTTTGTTGGAGAAATAAAAAGAACAGTATATGCTTTCTACAAACGAGTGGGGTATTAAGGTAAAGTGTAAATGTGTTCTTTGATTTTGCTGAAATATGAGATATCTGTTGGAGTGCTGAATTATGAGTGCTTCGTTACATTTACTTGCAGTACCTTGGTTGAAGGGAACGTTTTAGATAAGCGTTTGCGCTAAGAAATGCATAAGTTTTGCTACCCTCCAGGGTGCAAGAACTTAACTCTATGTTAAACTTCATTCTATCTATCCAGCTCTACAATCCTTTGTGATGCACATCCATAAACATCCAAGTTTATTCAAGACGCATAACAAAAAAAAGTACTTCTGTTCTATCTCGTCTTACTTATATGATTCGCTAATCTGTGTTATTTTTGAACACTGAAATATTCATGAAGGTTTCATAACTGATGGGAGAGCCATATCACACTTTCATAAAAAAATCTAGTCCCAGGTTTCCATTTCTCATAGGTACATGATATGCGTATAGCAAACACGCTTGTCCTGAAGTACTTAACTTCATATTAGTTTCTCCTTTTTAATCTTAAGAAGTAATAAACGCACATTGCTATACCTTTTGGAGAGCAAATGTTCAATTCCTTGGGGAGCCCGTTAGAAATTCCACTCAATGCGAAAAGGTTGTACCATCGAACGTTTGGCGAGTCAATTAATATCAATGTGCTTGGTATATTTGTTAAAAGACAATCTTCTCTTTCTTTACTTTGATACAGATTATTACGATAACCGAGATATTAGTAAGCAATTTATAAAGTCATATGTAGGTATTGTAGTTTAAATTAGCGGCCAGTACAAGTAAGATAAACCTGAGAGGTTACTACAGAATAATTTTCAAAGGTTACATTAATTATATGTTACTTTCCGATCTTCATTTTTCAAGCTATACGTTAAAGGAATGGATCAGAACATCATTCCGTTCAGCCTATTGTCAGAGATCCTTCAATGGCTGCACACAGTTACTATTGACTGGTCTTCAAGATTTCCAGACCCCACGCAGCAACAGCTACCAAATTAAAATTCGCGCAGCTAGCTCAGAAATTAGTTGTTATACATATTGAAAACAGCAGGCACTGTGTCAAATTTGGGCGCCCCTTGGAATACCTGAATAACAAACTGAACCAGAAGTCTCAAAAGGACTGATAACGTAACAGTGTGAATAGTTGATTTTTTTACTTCTGTGCGCCCTTCAACCGCACGCCCTCGTTCCCCCTCCTAGATACCGCACCTGCCACACTTCATTTACCAATCGTGGAAAACCCCGGATTTACTTCATTACAATGTTGCTGGACTGAGCATTCACCATATTTGACAACATTCGAATAAATGGTGAATGCGTCTAGATAACATTAACCGCAGATTCATTGAAATTAATTTGTCATTTGATTTAAGTAAACAATTATAGCTTTGTGTGAACAAGCCTCATAGAAAATAAAATAAGCACAACCCATATGCCATGGCAAATCAGTCCCATTTCTCAAAAACACGGTCAATGGTGTTATCGTAGCCGATGACAGGTGACCAAACAAATAATTTGTCAATCATATGAATTGTATGAATTCTGGACTATATCAACCTATTATATAAATTCTACTATGACGATATAGGATCCAATAAGTTCATCCCGGATCCTTACCTGGTCGGTCTTCAAACACATCCAACGTGCCTCTTCCAAAAGTTATTCTGCCGGGGAGCCTACTTGCCATTTCAAGCACAATGTAAACAGACATTTATCACAGAGCTTATGAAGCACTGTTAGCTTCTTGTCTTTGATGGATAAGTGAGATCATCAAAATGGGAAAACACTTATACTCATAATATAAGGTCTAATATCAAAACCATGCATAGTACCGCTGAACTAACAAATCAACAGCAACCTATAAATAACTTCAACTACAATTACAGTAACCTCTAGTTTTAACTCGCACTGTAGAAATGTTGCACGCCCCTGAAGTAATGGATAATATGTGTCGGATTGAAGTGCAGACCCGCGCTCGAAATGAGTGGCCCTCTGATTACAGGCCACTTCAACACCTTATGACGCTCTTGTATGCCACATCGTACTCACAATCGTGTTTGCCGATTAATAGTAACGTACATCAAAGGCGCATTTTTCCATAACCTATCCATTATGGTTATCGCACTTCATTTAATTTAATTATCATGTACCTAATGGAGAACAGAAAAACAGATGTAATCGATTTTCATCTTTCAGGTTCTGCTTGGGATACCTCAAGATCATTCCGTATTTTTTCCATCGAAAGTTTATTTTCAGGCATTTGGTTCTAAAACGGTATGAGATCACAGTTTTGATGCGATGGATGGGGAAACCAGAAAAAAGTTACTCAACTTAATTAATTAAATACCTTTCCCATATACATGTATGCAAGGAATTAGCATATTAAGATTTTAAGTATTTCAAGATATGTACGGAAAATCTGGTTGCTCCCAATGAACTACTTTTGCAGTAAGTTAATTATTATTTATAATACTTGGCACAAATCAATCAACCATTTTTTAATAACTGATGAATATATCTTCAGGATTTAGCCAGTATGCTGTTGATTTTTTGTACATAGATTCTTTCACCAAGTGATTGACACGAACTTCTAATAAATGAATATCAGTTATACGTGAGAAAGAAGTATTGAAAAATAAATATTCTGGATTTTTTTATTCAATAGTTAATTGGAGTATATATTACGTGGAATAAAAAATTTGCTGTCACGGTAATCGCCATTTAATTTTATAGCCACTTGAATACCAAATATCTAAGTTTCAGCAATTTGTTCGAAAAAAACACAGTCTTACCTAGTCCAAGTGAATATTTAGAAAAAAACTGTAATGTATACAGGATGATTCAAAAAATATGGCGACAGAAAGATGCATTTTTTCAAATTGATCATCATAGTATATCACTACATTTTTCGATTTTATATTCATTTCTATAAATTTCCATACCAAAAAGAGCTCTATCGACCCAACTAAACTATACGGGGTGTCCAATTTGAAAAAATGAATTTTTTACATATGACATAAAACTAAAATCGGTACAGCGTGTTCTCAGAAGGGAAAGCACTTACGTAAAAAAAGTGGGGTAACCCAAAATGATAGCACAATTACTTTGTTACAACCTATTTTGAGGTTGTTCAGATATGGAGAATTATATCAACCATATCATAATAGAGAAAGACACCAGTTCCAGATCGTGGGTTTTGATTAAGAGCGCGCAATACTGGAAAGGGTGGGATCAGGCCTTTGTCAAGACCATGCAAGTAAAGATTAGCTGGAAAGAAAAATGGTTGGATATGTCGCGTTTCACCTTGCCTTGAAGGATATTATCTCTGCTGCATCTCGTCTCGAAATGCTCTCGAGACTAGACAAAATGATTTAGAGATATTTTGTGTCTCTCGGCACCTCTAGTTGGCTATGTGTAGGTAGATTGTCAAAAACCCATGAGTAGTACAATTTTTCCGTGATTCAACTACAAAAAAGCATAGTTTTCCCACTTAAACAGCAAAAACGTAGCATTACTGTCCCGTATAATTTGGTACTGATAAACAAATTTTGATAAACATAACAAGCTCGTAATTCTTACCTACTGTTTTTGATTTGACACAAAGTGTCACGAATAAAACTCAATTTTTCTGTGAAGCGAATTGATTTATTTTTAAATCATCCTCGGATTGTCACATTGGACTGTTTACAAACCTATCCAGGATACTTATCAACCAGTTAACTATGTACTGTCGTGCATACAAAACCAGGTTTCTCAAATCTAGCAACCTATTTATCCTATCTAAGCTATTATTCTATTGAATTCCTTTTGTTTTTTCTGTCTTACGGGAATAAATTTTGCACCAGTGGTAAGGGAAAACCCCTAAAAAACCTTACCCATCGCCGTCCAAATGTCCTTAAAGTATTTCAGGTTATACAGTATTTCATTTCTTTAGATATCTTCGAGGATATTTTATTCTTCAAGGTATTCTATCCCTTGAGCTATTCCATACTCTTAATAGATTTCAGGACCTGTGATATGTCAAAACTATAACCTTCCCAACATGCTTATAGTTCGAATAAATGGCATAATTAGTTCTATTCTCGATATATTACATTTCCCAAGAAACCTGATTACTAGCTGTACACGACTGCACGTTTTTGAGCTTTACATTGAACACATTCTGTATAGTTTTTAAGAATATATAACTTTTTTATACAAATGATCCTCATACCGCCAAGCACATTTTCTGCCAATAATTTTTGCATTATATAGATACCTAATTGATGGAATACTGATTGATATAGGCGAAAATTAACGATTACACTAAACCAATGTTTATTGTTTTGTGGAATAATTGACTAACGATGTACACTTTATCATAATTATTTGTCGAAATGATGGGTTCATATTTACTCTATACTGATATGCGAGTAATTGAATCTGCAAAAGCCATACATATATCCATAGTAAGAATTTGGGAATCAATATTTTGTAACTAAAATTAGCAGAGCGCATTTGCTCATATAAAACACATATGCACATGATGTTGTAAAGAAGCAAAAACACAATTTGGTTATTTTTTAATCATACCCAGTTTGCTATTGAGCAGTTGTCTCAAACTTTTCGTGACTATACACATTCAATCTTAAACAAGCACACTCTAGATATTTCCAATATTAAAAGGATCTATCAAAAATTCCACTGTATAGCTTATGTGCCTTGGTAGATGCAGCTAATTAACCTGGTGAAGCTTCTCTCTGGTTTATCTTATATTTTTACGGTAGGCTAGTTAAGCTATTCTCGGAATAACTTTGAATAACTTTAGTGATGATGCAGCCAAAACGTTAATAAAGTTATTTGGTCGATCGACTGTGGTTGTAGTTATAGCAGCCAGTACAAACATCTAAAGATCCATTATATATGGCATTTCAAAACCAGATCTAATATCAAATCTTTCTATCTAGAAACATTCCCTGACAATACAATTTCTATAACCTTAGTGTACAGACGGTAGTTGTATTTGAGGAACAAAATTCGAGTCTATAGAATTTTTACCTGACTAACTATTGTGAAAGCATCATTTGAGGAGATGTTTTCCAAATCAAGCGCATATATCCAATGGGCAAACTAACCATCTTAATATACGGCTGATAGCTCAACGAAGACTGTGGTCAAACATTCGAAATGAAATACAAATCAGTGGAATATTTTGTTCTAGTGTTGGTAGTTGAAAAATTACCATAAGTAACAACGAAAGGTTCCCCGAAATATGAAGAGGGCATATATTTTGGATCTAATATTGCAAAGCGTTGTAGCATGTTATGCAATGTTGGCATTTTACTGATGTTTAAAATTTGGAGTCAACGTAGTTATATTTCAAACTTCTGTTGAATCTATAAAATTTTTGTAATCGCCTCAAGGTAACTAGTTAATATTTTTCTTCTCTGGTTCACCTGAAGAATATTGAATTTCAAAAATTGGTCAAATCCCCCCACTCCCAATGATAATCCAATAGTGTAAGTGGATCCGACTATTGACAGTGTATTCTTAATATCTTTAGCAATGAAAGGATTTTTGAACAACTTGAGTAAAATACTGTCAAAAATTTCTTTTTAGAAAATAACTCTAAAAGTACTCCAAATATATGAGTAATCATCTTTCCGCCCCCCAACAAGATATCTAGATACACGCTTGCACATACCTACATATATATCCGTCAGTGTCATCTATATGGAATTTACATTGAAGCAAACTTTACTGAATAAATACTAATGAAATCATTTGTACTTACACCAGTAATGTTTCTGAATAGCCTTGAATGAATGGCAAGGTATTATTACCGATTATGTCTCTTTCTCAGTACCTCTATGTGTCGCTAGGTGTATAACAAGTAATTATATCTAGTTCCTTATACTTATTCAAATTCGCTGAAGCCTCTCATCTAGTATGACGCATGATGAAATCCAACTCAATAAAACTCTTAAACACACCCTAAGAGCCCGTCTAAAGTTCCTCTCGCCCACACCTCTGCGCGTTGGCATTAAGTGATACTTCCGCCGTCCCGTCCCCTACTCTCCCTCCTAGCGTTGGAGACCTGGTGGGGATGGAACAGGGGAGCGTGGATAGAGGGGCGTCTCCCTCTCCCGACCACGCCTATCACCGTCTCTTAGCAACGACGGCACGTCAAGCGGGACACCTGACGCGTCAGAGCTCGTCGCGTCGGCCGCAGTTCGCAGGCTAACGTCGAAGCGGTGGTGCTAAGCGATCACGTATTTTTCATCGCTATAGAATAAAGAATTGAAAATGAAAGGTAAACGAACCCATATTCAAAAAGGGGAATCAAATTTCCGTACATTAATATAGTTGTCAAGATACGCATACACCAAAATGCCGAATGTTAATAGGAGTACCTATCGCAGATTCTAGGGACATAATGAAGCAGATCATCCGACAAATTCCCTAACATTTTATTTTTACACATCATAACCTACTCAGAACATATTTTTTTTTGTAAACACCATCGAAGGTGATATGTCCATCAAAACTGATCAAGTTAGATCAACCATTGATTTGTCTCTAATAAAACTTAAAACTAAAATACTTATGCTTAGAGTTCATCCATTGATGTCCTTCAGTTTAGCTTAGTTGTACAAATTACACTATTCATTCCACTTCTTTGTTTTGCACAATGCACTACACCAGCTCGGATGGCTTAGTCCTTTTTCAGTCTTCGGACGATCTGTTCGTTGTCCAGCAGCTGTATCGCCTCCGTATTCACATGATGAAGTAGTCTGAGTTGATGCTTATTGGCGTATCGTTTCATCTCATCTTTGACCATTGGGATTCCTAGGTCGCGATGAAGGTCACTATTGCGAACGTACCATGTTACGAAGCACTTTATTCTGGAAAGTCTGAATAATATTCACATTTGATACACAAGTGCAGCCACAAAGCTGGATGCCATAAAGCCACATTGGTTTTAAAATCTGATTGTAGATCAGAATTTTATTATATAGTGACAACTTAGAATTCCTTCCAAGTAGCCAGTAATACTGTCTATACTTTACACTAAGTTCAAAGCTTTTTTTCTTGATGTGCTCTTTCCATCGTAGCTTTGCATCAAGGTTCATTCCAAGATACCTAGCGTTGTTCGCGTGCGGTACGGCGATATTATTTACCCTAACTACTGGGTGATCTGTGATTCTCTTGTTCGTAGAATTACCATAAACAGATTTGTGTTCATTAAGCTTGATTTTGAGTTTCTTTGTCCAGTCTTGAATAATGGTGCTTGGAGTCTGCAATTTATCGGTAGAATCCTCTGAGCTAGTACCAACTGCAAGTAACGCTGTGTCATCAGCAAATACAGCAGTAGTTACACCTGCAACTTCTGGTAAATCATTTGTGTATAACAGGTAAAGTACTGGTGCCAATACACTTCCTTGTGGCACACCCGCATATATTTCCTGCAGGTCAGAGTAATCATCTTCCTGTTTGACACGAAATAGTCTGCCTGTAATATATGACGATATAATTTCAGCATACTGCCTTGGCAACATTTTCTTGAGCTTGTAAATTAAGCCTTCATGCCAAAATTCAGAACATATAAAAGGGATTTTTACCACTTTTGAGCATCACACGTTTATCATCAATTTCATGAGAAATATTTTTATTTTTTTACGTCAACAAATTCAACTCACGAAACATAAAAAACATTCCTGAGGTTGCTCAGAGCCCTTTGTATTTAGGCGTACCCAAAAAGTCAACCAGTAAAGGTCCCTCGCCATGTTAGAGTCTACTTAATAGCTCCACCGCCAATGCAATAATTTTTAGAAGGAAATGATGCACAGTAGCACAGTGGCATGTCCAAGAAGGACACCTGGTCCATTTCTTCCTCCCTCAGAACCAATAGTAGTAGTAGTAATGGGGAGCATGGCAGTTAGACCACTTTTGGCCATTTTGCCGATCTCGAGGACCATCACTAAAACTAGGGCAGACATTGTAATTCCTCAGTGTCCAACCTTCCAGTTTTTTTAATTAAGGTCATGATGTCTGACCATTCCGCTGAGCCGCTCTCATCCCTGTCGAACTCTAAGGCTGTATACGGCACACGTGTGGTCGAGGTCTCGTCCTCCTCACAGCCCTTCTGACGTCTTGGGTTTTTGACCACTCCTATGAGTGACAGGTGCATGTTCAATATGCAGTGACCTGTGAGGATACCTACCAACAGGTGGAGTGCATCCCTCCTTTTGTTCATTAGCCATAGCTACAGAGTTTTGTTGGGGACTGCCATGAACGTCTTGGACTGTCTGCAGTCATCTCTCTCCAACCTTGCTCATCATCATCTAGGGTCTAGTGCATCACTAACCTGGCATCTGCGAATATCCAGCAAGGGTTCGGGGCCAATGCATGTGCCCCTTGCTTCCATTCTCGCCCAGCAATCTGCTTTCTTGTTACCAGGCTCCCAACTGCGACCAAGGACCCACATGAGGGTCACGTTTTTCGATTGGGCCAAGCATTGGAGGGCGGCGCTGTATTCCTGGACCAGTGGTGATCTGATCCTTGGAGATGCTACCGCTCTCAACGTTGCCTGATCATCGAAGCATATCCATCCCTCTGAAACAAAACATAGTGTTTACTTATATTTTACTTTGACTACCCTCCACCATTAAAGTACCAAAAACATTTTATGTTGGCTCAACGTCAAATCTATACAAAGGCTGCGCACTTGACGTCCTTTCGGAAATACATATTTTTACAGACAGTCAGACACAATAGAGTACCTAATTTTTATCTCGGCTGGGAACAAGTAACACAATCCTTCCGAGAGTTAAAGTATGATGTAATAATTGATGTCAAAATTTTGGAGAACGTGATGACGTGACTTCACACCGAATGTCGAACCCTCCAATCAGATAACATGAATAAGTAGATACATGGTTCACTTTTTTACTATCGGAGGAGCTAGAATTCGGTCATTGTCATGTCCAAACCAATCAAATACTATCAGGATTTTAGGATGACAGACCTAAGATTCTTAAGTTTTTTCTCAATTTGCCAACGATTATTTTACGTCGTTTACATGGTTACAAGATGTACATAAAAATTATGAACATTGAGAATAGGTGCAACAAAGTAAAACACCATAAGGCCTTTTTTTAATTGCACATTACAATGTAGATGACATTTGAAAAATGTTGGATCGCAATTATGGGTAAGTCACAATACATTAACTATTTAGAATGAAGGTTCATTCAAACATGTTGATTAGGGAATTCGACGAAATACTGCAGAAATTATCACGTTAACGTTATATAATCGAACCATTTTATGTTACTGTGGCGTACGTTACAATATCTACATTTGCTGCTAATAGCTCAAAAAGTTATTACGCAATTACAGATTCACTGTGGCAGTAATAACATTGGAGTAATTAAACGTCAATTTGTTAATAATTCGATAGGCTGTTTGCAATATTAGCGATTAGATCCCAAGCAGCGCATGCATAGAGTGATTTGTGGTATCGTACAGATACAGTAATGGAGAATAATAATAATACGCCTACTTCATATAAGCCGGTACTGTTATCGACCAAGTTTATCCTAAGGTGATTCAGGTTATTAATTTTTATTAAGAGAATAGTAGAAGAAATATTGTCAAATTAGATGCTCTTCACCTTTCTGGTACTACGAAAACTGCTAGATTTACTAAAGGTGTTCTAACAATATACGGAACTAGTCAAAAATTAACTTATCAATGGAGTCTGATACCAAAATCGCTTAAATACGTACTTTTTAACAGAAATTTGAATACCTTATGGTCCATTCAACTGGAGATAGCCGAATGTCGCGAGAACGATGCGTTTTTGAATAATAAATGTTGAACAAAAGTTTGGGTGCAGTGGGGGAGAGAAAATCATGACATTTGTGTTTGACATTGACAGAGTTTTCCAGGTTTTTTTCAAGGTCAACTATGTTTTTTACAAATAACTTTGTACACTAATTTTTTTTATCCAATGGGAACTTAAGTAGATGAAAAATTAAAAATGTGATCTTTTTCGAAATGCTGCAATACCGCAAAAATAGATAACGCTCTTATCATTTCTTTTGAACACTATTGACTGGGTCGAAGTTTCTTAGTGGGCCTGAAATTGCATATAATTAAACATAATTATTTTCTTTTGTTTTGATTTATAAACCTTTGTGAAGTGAATCGACATAATATGCACTACTGAAGTGTGGAAATTCAGGGACGGTTGAGAGAAGTAAAACATCCGCGTCCTTGGTCGGTGCATGTGTGGTGCGGTATTATTGGGGATAGGCTGATTCGATCGTATTTCATCTGCTTAAGTTGCAATCGGAATTCAACGTTGTGAACAAATATCGTGATTTAGATTCTGAAATAAAAAATATATGTTTCCATGAAAAAACATGGTCGACCTTGAAAAAACCTTGAAAATTCTGTCAATATCGACAATAAAGGTAATCGTTAACTCTCTCCATTGAACGTGTTTTATCTATAGGCCCATCATTTTCGATGTTTGGTGAAGTATCTGAATAGAATGCTTCTGGGTCACCTTTTTTGATAAACCCATCAAAAAGTGGTTTTTACTTCTCATGCATAAAGGAGGGAATTATTAGTATTGTGATTTCTATTTTATTTTTGTAAAGTACGCCTTCTTAAGCTTATGCCGCTCGTTCTATTGTTACTTTAGTTAGAATCGCAGCACGGACTGACGGATGAAATTTGATTCGAATTGCTGCGTGGAAATGTTGTTTATCTTCCAGTAATAAATAGTGGATTGAAGGTAGAGTTTTGAGCAATACGCATAATATATGAGATTATCAACTTTTTTTTTGAGAAAGTGCAAACCTCATATTTTTGCATATTGCTTATGATTTATAACATTATTAACCCTTCTAGGGACCATTCTTTTGAAACTAATTGAGTTTTATTTCTAACCGATATATCCAAACAAGTGATATAAATAATACGTGCATTCCATTTATTATCTTTCTTGAATCCCTAATTTGTCGGGCAGTAATAAGATCTTCAGCTGGAAAAATGCGTGGGAGGTCCCGAATCATTCTATTTGATTCTATTTTTTATGTATGTTTTTCACGACTTCACTCCATTTTCTCCAAATTCTGGAACTTTGTCTTAATTTGACCAACTTCCTATCTTTTACGGTTTTTACGTCTTTGTACACATTTGTCTTTGCAACACCCTATATATACAAGTCTGTATAGGAAGTGCATACATCTCAACAGCCACCCTCATCCTCTACCCCTTCCCTCACCCAATTATAGCTTTAGCCGATCTCTCGATCTATATGATAAACAGTGCAATAAGCGCTAGGTACCTAAACAGTTGGGAATGGAACTTAGGAGGTCCATACACGTTTCTATTACACGCATTGACCTTGAGGAGGTTACCACTTCCACCATTTTTTGTAATGACCCGTAATTTAGTTCTAAATCATAAATATGATCGTAAGAATTTTATTCTTCATTAGCCTATCTGACAAATCTGGAAACTATCTAACATATTCAAACTTTTTTGCTTTTCACGTTTCTCGATTCACTTATCATTTTTAGGTGTCGGCGTCGATAGAATTGTTTTGAAAGCACATGCATTTTCATATTATAAATATTTTTCTATATTTATATTCATTTAAAGGTGCGCTAAGAAGAATTAAGTTTGCGACTCATTAGGTTTCTACCAGTTGTAGCCGAGTCATATACAGTCGCAACTCTCAAATACTGATATTGAACTCAATTCGGTCTCATTTCCACTCTCATAATTGTGATACTTAGCATCATCCTGTATATTGACGTAAATACAGAATAAGATAATCGGGGATTATTCTAGAAATTACTGAAACGCTTATTCCATAATCCATCTTGGTCTCGTTCAGAATTATTGCCGTGAAATTTAAAATAATCTTCTAGAGTCTATGCTCTCCATAATGTATCATACTGCTATAAATTGACATGCATGTCTCATCGTTTGCCTAGATTCGTCAGTATAGCCCGGCGTTCTAACTGTAGAGACCAATTGTGTGATATATGTGTAACCGAGTCAAGGGTGTGATAGTAACATCCATCTACAAGCGTCGCGCACTATGGCGCTGCCCACGGGCAACTTCCGAAGTCAAAGATCCTAACACCTGGACTGCCTTAAAGCAGCGACAAATGCCTCTCACGACATCTGTCAACAAGGATGAACTGATATACAACGAAATCGCTTGCTCTTTGTAAGCACTATTTACGATGTACCGTTATCTCGGCTCGTTCACCTCAGAAGCTGATAACTGATATTAAGTGTATGCTCTCCATGTATCAGACTTGCTATAGACATACGTGTTACATATTAAGCTTAGAATGGTCAGTATAGCCTGACGGTCTAACTGTAGGGAGCAATTGGGTGGCTTCAAGGCAGTCCAGGTATCAAGGCCCTTCATAAGTGGCCGATGGGCAGCGCCATAGTGCGTGACGCTTGGAGATGAGTGCTGACGCTGCTACCACATCCTTGGGTTACGTATATACCACCCGATTGCTCTCTACAGTTAGACCACCCGGCCATACTGACGAGTCTAGGCTAAACACGGAACATACCACATAGTGGATAGAATACCCTTAATATAAGTTGTCAGCTTTTGACGTGAATGAACCAAGATAAGGTACATCGTGAATAGTTCTTACGAAGAACAAGGGATGTGGCTGTAAATCAGTTCACCCTTGTTGACAGATGTCGTAAGAGGCATCTGTCACCGCTTTAAGGCAGTTCAGGTGTTAGGACCTTTGACTTCGTAAGTTGTCACTTGTCAAATTGCGCGACGCTTGGAGATGAGTGTTGATGTTAGAATAATATATTTTCCAATGCACCACACATCACCTCTTCTATCATGCTCGGTATTAAAAACCCCGATATGATTCGTGTCTCATTACTTCACCGGCCTCTAGTTGAAAAAACATCGGCGTACTTTATCCGATTGCAGAATAAATTTACTCCTACTTCACTGACGCACCACCTTCCTCTAGCTAATTCAAGACATTTTATCAAAATACTTGCATGTTAAACATATGAATATACAAACATAAAAGTAGGACCTTGTGCTTTTATCAATCACATGTTTTTATTAGATACCATACATAATGACCAGGACCACCATAAAAATGAGAAATATACAAACATTTAATTAGATTGGTTCATTTATTCATACCTTCAAATGAATAAAAAAATAATTAGAGGTTCAAGAAAGAAACACAAATTTATGACAAAAAACTAGCTATCAGAAATATGCTTACCCATGTTCAATAGTAATCAAGGTCTGTAGAAATATAGAAATGAAGTTTAGGAGAGTTGGTGATTTGATAAGACTTATTAACATTGCAATGATAAAACTGAATAATGAATAAGCTGCTTATCTACTCCTCAACATAAAAGAGGTGGGTTGCCCCTGAGGCTGTAATTCGTCTCCAGGCCAGCATGAAATCTGCATTTCAACGTTGCAGGTTTTTTTGCCTGCTATTACCCCTGTAGTGCTCGTTGTCCTGAAGACTCGGGTGCTATTATGCAAGACTGCTCAGTCGAGAAATTTACCCTAGCATGAACTAATGAACATGAATACATCAGCCACTTTTCTTTGATGTTCATACTATGGAGATCCTTTGTAAGGTCAACTGCATCTAATAAACGTCTAGCTCTTTTCTGGATTGGGTCCAGGAGCTTCCGAAAATGCTTCGGAGTGTACTACCACATGCGAGCAGTTATCCAAAGCTGGTTTGACCTGAGCCTCGTGTATTAGCAGTAGCTATCATGGTAAATACAATTATCTGGAGCGGAAGAGCACCTCATTACACAATTCCTTCGATGCCATCGTTGTTTTGGATAACATGATGCTCCTGCAGATGTAATATCTCTCGGGATGATAGTGGTTTTCTTGATTCCATACATTCCTTTCTATACCTACAGCAGCTTTGTGTCTCCACATGAGATTAAAAATATTCGCTGTAATGCAGTACTCGTGAAAAATAATGATATAAACATGTAAGTGCACTATCTTTAAATGTTATTGATGACAATGCTCTTTGAGTAGTCTACTTCGGTGTTAAAATGTAGATTGTTCCACCAGCTTCCAATTGTGTGCAGGAAGTTTTAGCTAAGAGGAAACATTCTAGTCAGGATTTGGCACTCTACCATCAATGATCACCTTTAGCTTGAACAATGCAGCTGTTTTTGAGCTAATTGTCGAATAACAACGATCTCGGAACATCGTTATGAAATTACAAATAGTTAAATAGTCAGGCGTTTCCTCGAGAAGTTTGCTGGTAGAGGATTAACTTTGGAAATTTGCATCTGTTTTCGCAGGCCGAAAACAAAGAAAACGGCCGCGAAAATAGGTGTACGGAGGATTAAACAGCGAAAACGTTTGGAATGCAACTGGAGACTTAGTAGTTGAGAGCGTCGGAGATAAAAGTTAAATGTTTGGGGAATAGAGATCAAAGTGTTACGGTTCTGGCGTCGATAATACACCTGTTTATCTACAGATACCTTTTCATATCATGTTCAGTAGGTTGATGCTGTACTTCCCACATAATGGTATCAATTTAGAAATAGGGATTTGCTTTGGATTTCAAAGCTGTTTATAGATGTACTTATGTGTGTAAATTTGTTTGAAAAATATTGAAAAACTAAAACTCGTATAATCAATTACAATATTTAGTAGGAGTGGTTCGTCAGCTCTACAATTTGATTACAATATTCAATGATCTGTACGTGAAATACAGTAATCTGTAGTAAGCGCCGCTGAAACAGAAACAACAAATTAACCCTTTAAGTAAAATTATAACTACGCCCCTTAATCCACCGCTATTATAGCTGCTAAATCAAATACTGAACTGAATAATTGTTTTCCCATATTTGTAATAGAGACAACGCAGAAGGATGAGGTCATGAGACTGCATCATCAAAATATGGATTCTCTTCGAAAACATCATCTCCCACAAAAGTATTAGACCTGGCCACACCGCTATACTCATATGCCGAAAAAAGCAGTACGTACTACCCTGTTGATGGATTCATGGTGCTCATTCTGCTTAGAGAATCGACGAGCAAATCACCTATTTTTAATAAGTGATGACAATTAACACAGGATAAAACACTTGCAGACGACAGAATCTCTTTTAGCTGTCTCGGTAAACAGAGAAATACAGTAATAGGAAGTTCATATACAGAAGCCGTGTATTATATGTTTCTTCTCGAATGGTAACTCAAAAACAAAAGGTTGACGTTCTCCTTGGTTCTCATCCCAAACATGAACACAAAATTCAATTTTTAGTTCTCAAACTTTAACTTTTTTTTCAAATTTGGATACAGTATATAAGCCAGTCACCTAGTCATACTTTTTGCTCGGTTTGTGATTAATATGTTTTATCATTGCTGAATAAGAAAGGTCATATCTCAAACTATGATGATGTCACCAGTGACAAAGTTATGTCACAAAATGTACATTCATGGAATATTTGGTTCATGCGAGTCTATTTAAGGCTACATATTTATATATGTATTAATTATTATTTTCGTGATTCAACTGATAAATGATAAAACTTTAAAAGGGGAGCAATTCAAAAAAATTGATAACTTCATACCTCACATAGTGGTGAAGGCACCAGTGCAAAAGTTGGTCCAACAAAAGAGAATTTTGTATGGACCTCTGCAAGCGTTTTCCTCTTGTTTGCTCCACTAATATTTTAAAAATATATTCCAACTTTCACTTTCAATCGGTATGTATAAAAATAGGTATTAATGTAACCAGTTGTGGAATGTCTTACTTTATCAACGATTGTGATAGCGATCTCTGCAATAAAATAAGATTTGGAAAAATATCATAGACCTATATTCAAGGAAAAATAACTTCTATATAGTCAAAAACGATTCTAGTATCGAAAGCAATAGCTTTCAGAATTATCACCGTTTCATATCAACACCACCCAATTACACGCTGAAGTTAGACCGCCAGTCTATATACTGACGATTCTATGATAAAGACGAATCATGCATGTCCATAGCAGGTCTTATGAATAGTGGCGTGCATACACCTAATACCGCTTTATATGCCAAAATTGATTAGCAGTTGTAAGTATGATACGACCCTGTCTGTAACGTAACTTTACCATATCCATTTTCGCTTTCCGGGCGATATTCTAGCTGTCCGGATACAACGTATTCCCCTCGGCAGCGAGCCGGACAAAAAACTAAACGAATTTTCAAATTCAGCATAAATACGGAGAGGGCCGGCTATGTATCAGCTAGCTGGAGGCTAGTTAGTTATGTTGGTCACATTGGCCGGCAGCTGGCGAGGCCGCCGCGCCGGGATTGCCGACACTGACAATATTTTATATCATACACTGGACCAATAGTTTAGTGGAAATTTATATATCTATTTTGATGATCTATTATGGCCGTGCTCCGGCGAGAATTATCTCTATTACTTCCTGGATTTATTGGATGGCTCCGCCGGAAACTCGGACGCCAGCAATAAAAAAATATTTATTAAGCTCTGAATCAAAATTTAGTGTCGTTAGTTTCTGCTAGAGAGCTTTTTTGTTATATTCTTGTGTCAAGATGTATGGATTATAAATGTGCTCAGGACGTGTTATTGGGGCGCATGCCCAACTCCACTAGTAAATGAACGAAGTGATTCTCCATTGGATAAGATTTTATTTCCAACAGTTCGTTGATCTAGACCAAGGAGAGTTTGGGGAGACAATAGATTATTGGGCAACACCGATAAGGATGGGTCTATTAAAAAACTATCCAACTACTGGCATAGACCTGGTGGAGACCCATGAGCAGGAGGTTTGATCAGAAATCTCTCCTGCTGCACATTATAGAAGGATTTCGGTATATCGCCGCGACGACTCCAGACTCCATAGTTTGTGAAACACGTCTCGCTAATAGGAGAGTTTAAAGATTTTTCAAAAGTTTGATTTCGGACTTCCATTGTCTATATCATTTTGAGTATCACGATGTTTAGATTGATAGCTATCTTCAATCGTCTTCAGGTGAACTGGCGAACACGTTCCTTTCATGCCTATTTACACCCAGTTCGGTGACGTGTCGTTGTGTGTGGTCTGTTCTGATTGGTTACCGGAATCAAACTTTTGAAAAATCCACCCTGTCTACAAGTTTCAAATAAAAGAGTTTAAAGATATTACAATGGACTCATGTGAGCTCTGCAGCGCAATATTTTTTATTAATAGAAAAAAATGTGTGTAGGTAAACGCTTTGATTTGAGGGTGAATGTGATAGACCCAATCCCTCTCGCTCTCTGTCTCCCTCTCGTTTGTGCTAGTATAGACGGATAACAGAAGTTCTAGCACTACAGCCCGAACGATCTGAACGAGGTAAGACATGGGATGACTTTTTAATTTTCTGATTGTTAATATTTGCTGTTGTTAAAGCTTTCACATCTAATATTAAAAACTCCGTCATTTTTTTATCGTGGCAGACAGGTTTTTCTGATTTGAAACAGATATCATTGAATGGAAAAGACTGGTGCTAATCCTTGAGGTCTTTTCACTTCGTTTTGGCTGACTTTTAGTGCCTGAATCTGAGTCTTTTTGTTTTAGTATCCCTACTCGTCCGTTTTGTTGGAATAACCTCAGCATTGTGGAATGAAGTGCCAGGAAGTCTGTTCCTCGATGGTTACAATTAACAGGGCTTCAAGGTCAGTGTAAATATACAATAACACCTCAGGAAGTATTTCTGGAGTGCTACTGGTTTATGCGAGAAATTAAAAGGCATACACGCTCCTACGCTTGAGAGGCATCCACAATGACTTCATTCGGCAGTGTCTGCTGCGAATCAGCATACCAGTGTATGTGTATCAAAGACATTTGTTTATACTAGGAGAAGTATAGCAGTGTCTCCAAACGTTGCGCTAAGAGTTCTCCGCCTATATCAAGTGAAGGTCTCACCGATCTCACCCCGTGTTTCGCTGGATCTAAAGGAATTCCAATCGAAATTCATTTCCCGACCGATTCATGAAAAATAAACGGACAAGAAGGCAGCTTATGAAAACATCACGTCGCCTCTATATTTTTCCATTACATTATCTATATATTCCCGAGGAGTAAATCAACGTTATCGCGACCGCAAGAAGAGATGCCGCCCAAACGAGGAATAACTGCCGAGACGTGACGACCCGGTTCTCATATAATTTTTAACTTCATTTCGTTTTTACTTCTCACACCGATAGGTGGGGTAGTATAGTAATCAAGAACAACTTTTGATTCCACCGCAATTTGAAAAAATAAGGCACATTCGATAGCACCGATCTGAAAGAGCTTTCACATATTAATGCAATAGATGGTGTGGATTAATACTTCATCTCCCGCACTGTTGATTTTGTGTGACCACAGACCATAAATACAGAAGATAATAGTCTCGGAAAAAATTATATCAAGTACGTTGACTCTGTAACTCACAGGCTATGGTATCAGTTTAGAAATGAAGTAGTGGATAGGAATTTAGCACTTCTAATCTTTGAAACTGAATATAAAACATCTTGAGAATATTGAAAAACTCAAATAATTCTCAAATTGTTCAAGCTTTCCGATATCTCCGATATTTCCTAAATGTCACGTACAGTGCTAAGTTCCGACTAAAATCTTCAATAAAATAATACATGGATTAATTGAAATCATTTTTTGATAGGCTAAATTGCACTTAATACAACTATGTATAATCGTTATTAACCTAATATTCAGTGATATGTGTGAATAGTTGCTAAAACAGATGAGCAGGATCTGGAATGTGTTTTAAATTTACTATTTTCGTCAATCAACTGTTTTTATGTCCAAATCCACAGTTATTGAAAATATTATATCGAACTCTTATGCTTTTTATGTGTTTTGGAGGCAGATTTGTGAGCAATCATCAGGATTTAACAATCCATTACCGTGGTCAACGGTTTATAAACGAAATTATAAAATTTTGCACTCTCCCGACCCACCCCTAATCTTTAAACACTCATATTTCACTGGTAAACGATCAAAGATCTCACAAACATCCTGAAATGAAGTTTGTGTTTGGGTTTCATCCTTTTGGAGATTTCTCAGCCTATACCGAACCAATTTTGGATAACGACAATGCTTTTGTTATTTTTGATGGTAGTATAATTTTCGGGTATACGACGACTACAGACAGGCAAACACAGACAGACAGACCAACAGAAATGATTAAAGTGGTTTTTCTTATAATGTATTTTTATGTCATGGAATATCAAAAAAATATATCGAATGCACGCTCTCTACTATAGCACATAAAACTTGCTGTGTCGCGCCGGGTGGCGCTCCCCATTGATATCCCCACAGAATCAAAGTCTTAACAAGTGCTAGCAATGACATATCCGCTACGACATCTGTCAACAAGGCTGATTCACGTTGACTTCATAAAAATTCCAATGGACAACGCCACTCTGCGCGATACTCTGAGATACATGATATGTTGAAATTTTCTATGATAATAATACTTTCCACGCCACGTTTTCAGTTCTCTTTCTTATCATCATTACCTGTATGTCAAACCGAACATACTTAGAAGTTGAATATATTTAGTGTAACAACTCGGTGCATAGAAATTAAATCATAATAAAATTTCACTCTGAACTACTAGATTACATTGCTTACTGGTTCACAAAAATCGTGCGAGGAGGTAAAGAATTTATAGTAGAAGCTTTATTTTCCATGAAATATTGTCTTCATTACGTTTAAACTTTGCCAAATAAAATTCAGCAGCGCTCATTTATAACAGCAAAATAATAACGGATGGTGGAAATAAAATAAACTATAAATATTAATATGAGATAGTGATGCAATACTCCAGTCCATAAGGTGTCACATTGTGGGTCGTTCTATCCACAGCAAACCTTATTAGCTATAGATAGTGATTACAGCCCTTTTGGTGGTCATGTCACATATAACAATAATCGAAGGCATAGGCAATTTATATCAGTATCACAGTTTTGATGTATGTAAGGAAAAGTGGATAATTCTTATACAGTGATCACATACAGGGTTCAAAAACGTGAAAATAGAATCGTACTGCAAAGCATAACTGCTAATCAAATAACTTTTCGAAGAAAACAGAAAAGTATTATGTTTGTTTTTCATGAGGTACAAAGAGGATTATCCTTTTTTATGATAGTAAAGGGGCTCAAGTGATACCTTATTGAAAATCAAAGTCCACAGCACGAAACCTAACACTCTGGAAGACTTGCGTGAGAAAATAATGTATTTCGTGAAAAAACACCAAAAACGTTCCATAACGTTCGAAAACAGTTTGAAAACAACCTGTATGGGGGTTAGCGGATAGCATTTCCAGCATGCACTTTACTAATAATACAGTGCGTTTCTGATAATAATTTTAACCGAATTTTTCATTTCTCTAAAATTGTATTGATGACAGTTCAAAGCAATTCTAAACGACTGGAGCAATCTTAAAAAGTGTGTATACATGGAATATAAAGTCCTTTCCAGCGAGGTATCACTTAACCCTCAATACAATTTGAAAAAGTTTGTGGGATGATACACCTTTTCAGATGGTTGAAGGGTTTGCAATGGTCTTTAGGTTAAAAGTTGATGTTCCCCTGATAAACAAAGACGTTTTTTGCTAGCAGCTGGACCACCCAGTATGTTTTAATTGTGCCACTATGTATAGTTCTCCACCCCCCTTTTTCAACCGATATGATGATTGACAGCTCTATCTCATCCTAGTTTTAAGGAAAATGACGTTCCAAGATGACAACCTTTCACATAAAGGCCGAAGTTTTTATGTTATATTAAGTATTTCACGTTACCAGTAAATAAAAAATGACTGCATCTAGTGCTCAATCCTCAGTGCATTCTATAAACTGACGAACATGCAGATATTTAATGTATTCTCTCCACTATGCACTGGACTTGCTATAATACATGCATGTTTCGTCTTTAGCCTAGACTCGTCAGTGTTGCCTGGCGGAGTAAGTATAGAGAACAATTGGGTGTATATACGTCACCAAGTCAGGGTGTGATAGCGACATAAAAACTCAACCCCAAGCGTTGCGCACGGTGGTGCCGCCCATTTTCGCGAAGACAAAGTTCTTAACACTTGGACTGCCTTGAAGCGGCGACAAATGTCCCTTATGACATCTGTCAACAAGAATGAACTAATTTACAGCGATATCCCCTGTTCTTCTCAAACACAACTTAGGTGCGACGTAACGTCACGGTCATTCATGTCACTGTAACCAAATTCACCGTTGTTGATAGATGTCATAAGGGACATCTGTCGCCGCTTCAAGTTTATTCACTGAATGCCAAAATGACAGCTATGTGTCATTTTGGTTAGTTTTCCCTTATGGAATAAATAGCCGTCTTGCATCCTACTGGAAATTTGTATTTATGGCTCATACGATTGCCAGATTTAAATGCAACGGTAGATCCATCTTTAACTGGTCAATAATTTCATGAGAAAGGATGAATTCAAAAATAATTTTATACAATAACTAAAACGTCAATAAAATTGAGAATAACCAGTGTTCAGTTTTAATAACTGATACAAGGTTCAAGTTTCGCGCGCGTTGCCATTTCCGTTATGATGACCTAGTGCGCGTGCGTAAACAGTACGCTTCCTGCAGCGAAAGAGGAAGAAGACGATTCATTGCATGACCGCCGAAAAGATCACACGGTACAAAGTTTCTCATTGACCGACATAGCGGATTACAAGATCTACGGTAAGAAACAAGTCAATAGACTGTATCTACATTCCGGGTTTCGCTAGACACAACCGTTCAGGGACTCCCACAACATTTAAGAAGCTCATCATCAATTCGCCGACGTTTTCGAAGCGCCACACCGACATACGAACAGAACATTCTACCCCCTACCGCCCCTCGAAACCACTAACAATTACAGAACGAGCAACTTCAGAATGTGACCGCACATTATATGAGTAAACAAAATCCTCAATCTGTATAACTGGAGTATTCTACATTTATTAAATCTCCTAATTCAAAAAACGCGCCGCCGTGTGTCGTCGAGAGCTCATTCATTTGTTCCGCATCCCGGAACATGGATTAAAAATTTAAAAGCCTTGTACACTGTCAGCGCTAACAAAAATGCTTTTAGTGGCGAATTATACACCGCCAATAATAAAAACCGTCGCCATTTGTAGGCGCTAATTTCAGATTCAAATTAATGTCATTTTTTAGGCGGAAATGAAAATGAATCATTTTTGGGTTTTGGATTTTTGCACGCGCCGCCGCGTATATGGTTATTTATACAAATGGCGTCAGCACGTATTTCACTGCATTTTTGCATCTGGCGGGAACATTAGCTTCCATAATAATAAAAATGGCAGCCAGCAGCGTCCATACTGAGTCGTGATTTTGGGTTCTCAATTTTCGTATAATGAATGAACACAGTAATTTAGCAAAAGTCACTTTATGTGCGAGTTTGAAGTATAAGCACAATAACGTTAAGAAACTATGAATAGTTTAAAAACGAACCTTATTGTAAATATAAAGACTATACCTTTTTCGTGTGTATACTGTAAAATATCAGAAAGGCATATTATCTCGAATTCAAAAATGCGTACGATCACAACATATTTAACGAATGACAATATATCTAACAAATGTGGCTTTCTCAGCATACACTGTGGATTTTAGAAACAATATAATCATAATAATATACTTAATAAGAATTATTCACTTCGAAAATCGGATTTTTGAAAAAATGAGCCTAAAGTTAACAGAGACTTGATGAAAAATGAAGCCATATTCTGAACAGGTTTCCTTATGGTTTGCTCAATGAACACCAGTCAATCCTTTTCTTTTTTCCACTAGATTTGAAATGATTCAAGTGTCACATCTTTATTATATTCGTGAATTTAAACACCTTGGCAATTAACCTTTTGCAAATTCAGATATTTTAGCATCACGGTTCTAAATCTATTAGGTATGATTTGTCAAGAAGCAGTAAAAAACTAACAAACAGGGTGTCAATCTGTTCCTAACACAATGTTCACTGTATAGTATAACAAACCAAACCCTCCTTGAAAAATTATTTGTAATGCCAGTGTTCGTCGGACTCTAAACGATCTTTGATGTCCCAAATCAAGCGTATTAATACGAATTTAATGTATTGAACTGTTAGAGTACTTTTATAGATATTTTATTTGGAAATTGCTCACATTAATAAAATTTATTACTCTTTTAAATCCGTCCCTCTAACCGAATGTCGATTTTCAAACGATATTGCAAATAAAACTGGCCGGATCGAAATTATCAGTTGAAACAACTTTATTTCCAGTAACATAGGTTTATATTGTTATGGAACAGCTATCGAATTTTAGTGATGACACCATGTCAGACTATTGTTGATAAATTGATTAGTTTAAGAGGCATCCATAGGTGCAAATGGTTTCACGCCCCAGTCATTGTTTAACTTAACGCTGATGCATTTTCTAGCCAGGTTACCGCGTATGAGAAATTCGCTTACTCACACAGATACACCCACCGTTCAGCTTTTTTTCGCCTAATAACTATTTTTATACTTCATATGCTTAGAGGCTCGCGTAATTAGCTTGTTCTGTACCATTCTTATCATACGCCAAGGAAGAGAGATATAGATAAGCTCTTTGTCTGAACTTAACAATCAATGCTCGTAATTGCTTCATGTACTTGCATTGTTTTCTGTAACGCTGGACCTTGGAACAATACTATTTGTCTCCATATGTCTTTCAGCGCAACAATGATTTAAGTTACATTCATGGTTTATACTGTAGATATACCGTATAGTGTAATGAATAGCGCATCCTAAGACGAGACTGACAAGACTATATCCGTCAAAATTATGTATTTCCCAGAATCGATCTGCAAATCGTGTTTGTTCACAATTTTATGTTTGTTAAATTTACTTTTCAATACACAATATGGAATGACTTGAAAGTCGCACTTGACTCATTATGGATCTTGAGATGTTATGAGCTTCAATTTTGAAAAACACCAGACGCCACCAAAACACAAGTAATTAAAAAAATTTTAGACACGGCGCTAGACTAAAATTTCAGAAGTTCAGAGATAGTCTGTTGAACCGTTTCTTAGAGAGAAATGCTAGAGGCTTCAGTTGTAAAATATTCAAGATATTGTCCTCTACAGAAAATTAATCAAATACCTTTCTCAGATTTGGAACTCTACCATGAAGTTCTTATGTTGCAGTAAGCAGAGTCTTAAGCTGAACAACACGAAATGTTTGATGTCATCAAGTGCCCTGTAACCATGATCTAGTTCTTCGTAGAGCTATCAATAGCATAGCTCTCTGCAGCTCTTCTGACAATGCTGGTCCAGTGTCTTGGGCCATTTACCCTAGTTTACATTTTCGGAACCTTCTCCGTCTTATTCTTTCAATCGAAATGTTCAAGTCCTCAAACTTTTTACTTGCACAGGCAACAGCTGAATCCACAATTTGGATACTCAGACTTTGAAACAAAAATTTTAGGGCTTTAAGCAACTGAGTAGATGTGGCTTGGCACCAGGGGCGGGTCGCTACCCCAACCCCAGCCCCCCTATACGTCATTGAAGGTAACTTCCAATGATAAAATTTGCTGTCAAACCGCACCAAATAGTGGATACAGTGAAATCAAATTATTGAAAAAACTAAACTTCATAGTTAGGCACTCTGAGCTTGATTTTTCAAGTTTATCCCATACCTTAACGTATATCCCGTACTTATTGACGAGCCCATATTTCAGAACACACTCTGAGGTTTATAGGTTGAGGACTGATATAGACATACCATCAAGTAATATAGATGACCAAACAAGGATGGCTTACAATGAAGATCCCTATACAGCAGAACATGCACAGGAAAGATGTCATCAAACTTGATGTACATAATCGACGATTGTTGCCAGTGTTGACTCAAATTAGGTATTTGTAGCGAATGCACTAGGATATGATTATACTTAACCGACAACTGACATATTATAATGGTTACAACCTTCAATTCTAACACAAGGATCGAACGCCTACTATTTGCGGTTACCGCCCGACTGTCTAAGAAGCAACCAGCAATATGTCGTTCAGAACTCCCAGATTATTAAGCTGTATCATATTTTTGTGGTGAGTGCCTATTATAACAATTGCCTTGTTTCGCTGAGCAAATGTCGCGTTTGTAAAGGCGAAACCGCAAGTATTTTGTTTTTAAGAAAAAATTACTTCATAGTAATGACTGCTTAGAGCGGCTTAGACAAAACGGTTTAGAAAAAACAAAAAAATGAGTAATTATAGCCCGGCTTGTCGGTGCGTGTACAGACTGTTTACCCTAGGTTCACCTATTTTGTGTAACGACAGTTGGTCCACAATTCATCAAGCCACTGCTGCTCAATCATGGCGTATTATATTTGAAGTAGGAGTATGTTATTAAGTTAAGCTTCCATATTTCAAATGTATATTTTGAACACTGAATAAAAAAATAATTGATTAGATAATTGCCGATTTTTTTTTATATAGTTAAGCAAATGCTAAAGCAGATACTATATATTCGAGTACCTTCAGATTGACGGTAGAAAACGTAATGAAAGATGAATTTATGATAATAGTTTTGAAATTTTTGCATTTCAAGGTGTATGCCTTAGTTTTATGTTCAGATTGTATATATGACGACATATGCATTCTCAGCACGGCCTAATATATTCAGTATATATTGACATATATTCTAACCCATAATCAATATTTAATAATACAATACATGCCAAGTACTTAGATTAAACGTGAACTTTTCACATAGAATATCCAGTTATGAGATCAGTCACAGTTTGGTGACCAAATTTGATAAAGGCAATACAATACAAATTTGATACTCATATTGTAGGAGTGCATTAAAAATGACTAGTCAGTTATCTTAGATGTTCCGCTATGTTGGATTTAGAATGATGACAGATAGCTAACCACGCATTGTCATCCAAACTAAACGTGTATACAAAATTTCAGCTCAATCAGTTGAAGATATATGGTTCAAAATTGAGTTGCAAAATTACACCGAACAAACATAGTTGCATACTTACATATTTAAATAGATACATAGATTGCAAGTCAAGTGAAAGCTTGTAAAAGGTTGAACGTTAGTTCTCACCAGACTATAGCAAATAAATAGATACAAGCCAACCTAAAGTTTGTCAACCATCAATACAAGAAATCGAATGGTTTAGTGATTCGCTGTTGTGTTAAATTCATTCCAGTTAAAGTCATCATACTGCATATACTAGTAGAACGATTCTGTAATATCTGTATATCAATCTCTTTCGATATCTACGTGTTTATTTCACGCAGCTTAGTCGCGAGTGACTTTATTAAGTTATCAAACTTAGCTCAACTGTGATGACTGGTTACTAAAATTATACGCCAAATAAATTACAAGGCGAACAACGTGGTATGTACAAATTAGCGGCATTATCGTTGTTAGGGGCTATTCGACCGTGCTGTCATAATTTTTTATAGTGCAGAACCGGACTCAGCAACTTTACCGACGAAGAAACTTCGCTTCAAGGTTATAGTGATAGTCCAAATCGTCAGCTCGCTGCGGTTAAAAATGGAGATAAAAAGATTGACAACAAACACTCCCGCGTAATGATTCCGCCTTCCCGTCAGTGAGATCATTTTCCGGTATAATGATATCAGAATTTCAGAATACCGTCGCGTAGTTCTTCGGAATAGAAAACCTGTCTTTTGTCTTTTTTACCCATCTGTGCTTGTGTGACTGTCAGTCTGTTTAGTGATTTAGCGAAAGTATAAAGTGCGTGCTCCTGATGGATTTTGCTGCTTTCTCTTCTAACATGGGTGCTTTGACGGCAGGTTATAAACATAAAAATATAATAATAATAATAGTAATAATATGGACTTTATTGTAAATTGTGTTACAAAAGGCGAAGTCTAGCCCAATGCTATTCAAACTTATCCTACATAAGCTCCAAATTTCTTACATTTCTTGAATAGGAATTTTCTTGCGGCTCTTGGCAAGTGTCCTAACCTCATTTTTACCTATTTCACCATGTATCTGATCATTTTACACATTACTCAAAACAATTTGTTAGAGGATCAACATTTTCAAAATCGACCATACTTTAATTGTGAATATTTTTCAAATGGCGGGTCAATTTTTAAATATTTAAAAAGTTTTAGCAATTTATTCTTCCTGTATATTCTACACCGCTTACATCAGTCACAGCTTAACCAATTTTTATGTTTGAGGGGGCGCTGTGCTATAGGCCAAGAGAACTGCATCATTTTGAAATCACATTGGATCCCAAAGAGGCTGATTAGTCTCCAAACATATATTGAGTTGAAATTTTGTAATTTTTGAATTACAATTCACGACTAGTTATGAATTTGTGTGACCTGCTATGATTACTTACTGTCAAATCTACGTTTACAATGTAAGTATATTAAAACTCTACAGAATGAAACCTTACAAAGCTTCAGTAACAAAGAAATAGTGTAAATGATGCTATGAGGAGTCTCTATTTAATAAAGTAACTTCATTGTAACGTACAATACTTCGCAGTAAACGATATAGCAAACCATCGTTATGAAACATACATGTTACCCACACATGTATGGGAGTTCATCTACTGGACTCCAATTGGTCAGTAGGTACTGAAATAACGTGGTTACAAAAAAGCTACAGGCGGACACACAGATTAACAAACGGACCAAAGGAAACTTGTAATACAAGCTTTGTAATGTATACACCATAAAACGTCAGAAAAACGTATTGTCTCGAATGACACGGCATTTGCTTGAGGGGGGTGCTTGTATGTATTAGTTTATTTTTCCCGCATTTCGTTGATATACCATAAATTACATGAAAAAATATATATTCCAGGTAATTAAGCTCATAAAACTGTAGAAAAGAATCTATAAGGATTTGGAAGTGAATTATGGTTATGGTTAGGCAATCTATTAGTATATGTTGTTACACAAGAAAATGTATCGAACCACTTTAACCAACGTATACTCACTCATTATTTTCATCTCAATTTAATTATTTCCCCAATATGATTTATACGTATTTTTTAAATTGTGTGACTCATTTGTAGCAAAGCATGTGTTACTAGGTATGTTTGTATAGTTTGCTATTGCTAAGAAAAGCAGTATTCGTACTACAAAAATTGTACGATGTGTTTTTAAACAAAATAATAGTACTTATAATATTATAAAATTATATATTGGTTTCTGAGTTGTTTGTAGAATGTACTATCTACACTCTTGAAACTATTGGTGAAATGGGTTAGCTATGACGTTGCTCACTTATTTAAAGATAACATACCTAGGGAAGTTAACATAAGATGCAACTTGTAAAGCATTGGATTAGTATAATTTCGTGATAATTCGTAATTTAATATGGACCAATCTATTCAACTTCTTCTGAAAACCAAAATAAGGTATAAGTAAAAAAACATGCATTCATTTTGAAACACTGTTTTCACTATTCCATGACTGCCCTACACTATTATTGGTTATTGTTCACTTTTCAAGTATTAAAAAGTCTGAATTCATACTTCAGTATTTGTCGCCAATAGCTGGTTAGTTGTGAAAGGCTCTCACTTTCTCATCGGCATCATCGGTTATATTTTACTGTTCCCTAAAATCGCAAACATATGCTAGTGTTGGCCGGCCCTGCATCAGTGTAGTTAAGTTGAACTGGGGGCGTCATATGATTACCTTTATGATTATATATTTACATACTTATATAAATAGGTAGGCTGTTAGACTTTATTAGGTTTTTTCTCTTTTGCTAGTATCGCCCGAACCAGTATGATAACTCTGCCGTGAAATTAAATTCAGATGGGCGAAGGGGAAACATCAGTACACTCACAGTATGTGTGGGTTTTACGATTTTTCATTACGCACCCGTCTTGTCGAGCTATTTCCCGTCCCAGTAGCTAGTAATTGCAGGCAGTTAGGCCTTAGGTAATGGATACTGGAGGTATGATATTTTATTAGATAACGATCTTCACGATCGTTTCAATAGCTAGTTGGTTTCTTTGATGGATGAAAAGGAAATCATCGGGAAAGGAAATTAAGTGAGGGTGTAGCTCAAGGGTATAAACAGGTTATTACAATAAGCAGCATATCTTCATTTTTTATTTCTCATACCAATGGCCGAGCTATTACGGTACATTGATATGATTACCATAGAAAGGTGTCATCCTACTTGTAATGAAATTTTCCACTATGCTATGTTCAGTGGTGAGGTGGACAAAAATATTGCAAGTAGAATCTGTAAAGCTATTAGAGTGCAAAAGCTGGCATACGTGTAAAGCACGGAGGTCATCACAGCTGCAATACCAGCATATAGAAGTCATACTGGATATTTCTCTATAACATATTCCACACTATCAACTGTGTATAGAATTACGCTTGCTTTATGGGCTATATGTTTATGTAGAGCCAATCGCCGGTCAGACAACGGCGGTCAGAAAGCACTAAGCAATGTACACAGAACGCAATAAAGCTGACAGAATTCTAGGAATGTCCATAGTCTGATAGTTCTAATGTCAAATTTCTATAACGAAGATCAAGAGGACAGATAGGAGATCTGCGGAATAATACCAACAACCAAGATCTCGATGGAACTAAATAGAACAGTAACCAGTTTCTAAGCAGGAGAAGCTGCTATACAGGTTTGCGCAAAAGCACGATTGAAGCAAGGAACTACGAGACAGTCAAATGCCATGTATTCTAACAAGGGGCTCTCTGGACTGGATATCAACACACCATAAGCAGAAGTGAAGAAAATGGGTAAATGAACTCGATGGTAAGAGCACAACTGATAGTCTGGCTTGTCCGGAATCTTCTGTATGGCCATGAATTCGGCAGTTCATAGAAAATCACAGAAAATCGTTGAAATAGTAAAAGAGCCATTGATCGTGGATGGAAGGAGAGAATTAGTACATAATGGAAAAAAGAAACTGTTCTGAAAATATCTACTGAACTATAACAGAAAGGTTGTTAGCGCTATTATAGGTTTGTTGAAAGAATATTGACCAGTAAGGCTCATGAAAGTAGTAGAAGGAGTCACATGCAGCTTCTGAAATAAAGAGGAGGTGATATGAAAATATCAGGGCTCGATGCACTGATGTGAATGCAGCTGTAGGGATGCAACAATACGAATATATCCATCTAGATCATAGTAGTATAGATAAGCCCTGGATAGGCAATAAACAAGAAGATCGTAAGCGATATATATAGATATATATATATATATATATATATATATATATATATATATATATATATATATACATGATGACAGAAATAGATATTTCGCTCACTAGATACAAACTTATAAAGTTTCAAATAAACTGGGTGTTCAGTGAGTTAATCATTTGATGTTCATCATAAATTTCTATAGAAAACCAGTATTTGAATAAGTGTTTACTGGGCTTGGATATAACGTCGAAGTGTGAGAAACATATTACAACACAAAACTTGAAATCAATTAAATATATCTAAAGTATAAATTAGGTCAAAATGACTAATTAGGTTTGTTTATATAATTTAATAGCAATATATGATGAACATATCTACTATATAAGATGGGTTTTGAATTATTATTGATTCAATTGATACTGAAACAAATTTTTTGACTTATCATTTTTCATTGTCTTGCAGCTTATTGTAAAGTCTTGAACCCAGAAATATATCTATTTCTAACCACATAGTTATTGATGATTTCTCTGTGATTGAGAAGTTATTGGTGAATATTTAAAATCTCTGTGGTAATAGTAATTGTGTAGTATAGGTCGACTTACATATACAAATTCTTAGTAAATCAATTCTGTATTTTTTTGTTGCTGCTCCCCAATCTCATTTGGTGGTACGTGACTATTGATGTCGGATAATTAGATATACTTATAATACAAAAACATGGTCAATAAAATATGTACGTCTTTTCTTTTGAGTTTGTAAGTCTATAAATATAGATAGTCCTTGGTATTCTTGACCACCAGTCCGCGTTATTCTTCTCTATAACAACAGAGAAGCAATCTCAATCTTCCATATGTACCCACTAATCGAATCCCAGAGATAACCATAGCCATACTGTTTCGAAATGTGCCATTTGGATGGCAGCTCTTGATTCCCGAATCACCTAACTAATAACTGATTACATCTAATAAATTCCTCCGGCCCAAGGGAGCCGTAAGTCACAGAAAGGGAACTGTTGTTGCTCCCTAGTCCCTTTGTGCTCCCGTTGCTGCTGTGGTGTCGTCCTTTGTAGCACCCCCTGCTGAACAACATTTCATATCAGTCTATCGCATCTCCATTTGGATGTCATTACGTTTAAGCATTACTTTTGTTTTTGATGCGGCAAGCTTCGTTGGGTTTTAATTTAAGGCAAGTCGACTAGAATATTAATTTGTGTGGATGAGCAGATTTTTTCGCCCAATGATTATTATTATTAATGGAGTTGCCTAGGAGGGAACTTGGTATGAGAGACGATTTATCAAAAATATACTGCTATTGCGCTTCTCATGATATAACTGCAAATTGTCTATTCCTAATCACTGTGCTGTACACCATGTATCTATATATAAGTTAATCTCTTCATTGTCCACGGCATCAACGCTACAAATTTGCTGATGACTGCTTCAGAAAATAAGTTTTTTTATTTAAATAGATTAGCTCCACTAGTTGTCATATACACACGAAATTGCATTATTCACAGGCTCATTTAATTGGTTTATTATCCCGGCAATTGTCCGAGACAAAATATTTCACGCAGAAAGCAAAAACTCCAATCTATCCAGAGATTTCTAGACTACTCCTCTGGAATTAAAAATTCTAAGACCATTTCTGGGAGGGTATGATATATATATTTTCTACACTAGGTACGATTTTGAATCCACGCTATGAAACAACGAGAAGATGTGACAATGTCATAGTATTCGATCTACAATCAGTGCCAAATTTACGGAAATGGTTTTCGAGTATAAATATAACGAAACATAATTATGATACGTAAATATTACGTACAAGGTATAGTTCAATCAAATATAGTTCTTAACTATTTTAAATAAATACTTCTTCACGTCATTAATGATACTCATAATACTATTAATTAGAAAGTATCTAAATCCCTGAATCTAACCCCACGCCATGCTGCAATTGTGGATCTCAAATGCCTGTGCTATGCGTAAAGCTTTTCTCTATTCCCTGCACTATAAGAGCCACATCCAGCGTTATCTTGGATTACCCGGCATTTATTCCTCTTCATATTACACATATTCTAACGCACTGAGATACCGAGGGTCCTTTGCTTCTATATGGATACTAGTAATGAAGAAAAATGGAGCGTGGTCCTTAAATACTTTCCAGAGAAGATTATTAAGGACACGCTATTATAATGGAAGATAATCTTTCAATTTGTCTTTTAAGTGGATGCTGTTATGGTGGATTTATTTAATGTTGAAAAAGTGTAGGGGAACTGGAAAAGCTTAGTCTCCTGACAAAGAAGTTGCATGCTGGTCCGTGGAGATGCAGAGACGCCCATTACTTGAATCATTTTCCATAAGCTTCTGGAAACCAACATCAACAACAATATATCATGGCATGATCATTTTTCCGGCCTCGCTAAGTCGGCGTCATCCGCTTCAGAAAATTGTACTCTCCAGAACAGCTACTGCTGAACTACATGGCCCAGATCAGACCATCACTGGAGTACTGCTCGCATCTATGGCGATGCGCTCCAAAGCATTCACTAAGGCTTCTGGATAAATCCAAAAACCTGCATTACGTCTAGTGGATGCGCCAGATCTTACAGAGGATCTCAACAGCTTAGAATATCGAATAAAGTTGGGTGATCTGTCTCCATTCTGTAGATATTATCACGTCAGATGTTCGAAGGAACTGCCACATACAATAACATCACAAGTTATCTAGTATAGCAACACTAGTGGAACCCAACGGGCGCTACCTCACCAGGTCGATCTTACAACGCCTCGAACGGGCTTCTTAGAAAAGTCGCTCTTTTTGAGAACCTCGGCCTTGTGGAATCAACTACCAGGGTGTTTTTCCCCAATGATTACAATCTACAGCATTTTAAGGTCAATGTAAATGGACATTTATCTTATCGTAGCCCTTTTGTCGCGATATAGGCTTTACGTGAGGCTATTTCTATTAAAAAATAACATATCTGGATTTAAATCACAGAACCATTTCTAGTTTTCTATCATTGTACAGCCAAACATGGGAATTGTTCTGTTCCAAGCTCCCGCATTAACAGATTTATTCCAGTTGTTGATCAATGATATAATAAACAAAAACATAAACACATGGATACCTGGCTGAGGTAGGCTCACATGCAGCGTAAGCCCGACGGAGGCAGTACGTATAGTTATGTATAAATACCAAAATGTATGTCAGTAGTAGTCAACAGCATTCCACGTGAATAGTTATTTTTCCAAATCACATAAGAATCTTATTTAAAATTGCGGAATTTAAAAGTGTAAAGAATCTGGAATAAAATAATATGGCCAGTAGAATCCACAAAATTTTCTACGGAGTCTTCTTTAAGTGCCTAGGTTTGAGATAACGGTACAAGGTAATTAGGTCACCTTTAGCCGTCTATTCACTATTAGAAGCTTGCCTAGTTCAATTGAATCGGCTGGCAATATTCCAAATAGGGTCGAAAATTAGTACTCATTGCACTTAATTATGCACAAATGGCTATGATCATTTTCAATTATACCTTTCCTCTCATGACCACCGGAAAAGTAAATGTTTAATTGTAACTTACCCCTATTTATATGTAAAAATATATATAATTGGACTAAAAACAACTTTTTGCCGATCACCAAATTTTTAGGATGAAAAGACCTGTTTCAAAATGAGAAATGGAATTATCGAATAAAATATTTAGCATGATATGCCAGATAAGTGTTTAGCAACTAACATGAACGTGTGATGTATTTCTGTTTCTCACAAAGGTATACATATATATTCCTTTCCGATTAATCGATATACACCGTCACAATTTTTTTCTAAATGTCCCACCCTACTTCAATTTCCCCAACTGTGGTGTAATAAACTTTTTTCCGATTCTATACAGATATGGCACATCCGCTGCAATTTTTATTTTTAAAAATTGCGAGGAAACCCGACAAGCAGAAATTAATATTCCACTCGGCTTGGCTTAAATTAAAACTCAATGAAGCGCACAGTCATAAACAAAACTTGGGATACATATTAATGTTATCTGTATAAACATTTGAAAACAGATAGGAGCTGATGTAGGGAAATATGTTCATTTATAAGTCATATCAAAAGTACAGTATTCTAAAACCTTTATCAATGAATTTGACTTCCATCTAGCTTTCTGAGTTGTACAGCGTGTTTTGTCCTTTCAGATTTTATATTAGTATCAGTGTTTGTCGTTTCTAGATTGTTTGATGAGGTTCTGTATCTTTCTAATGTTGTATTTCAAAAATTTTTAGGGTATGAATATGACTAACAAAGCCAGTGGAGTTAGCTACTTCAGGCCTAAAGATTTTTCAATTTTTTTTTTGTTTAAGTTAGAGTGTGAAAGGTATAAGCTGTTTAGTTCACTGGAGGGCACTCAGAAAAGGATGTGTTGTCGAAAAGTGCGACTACTACCGGACGAGTAGCGGCAAGAGATGAAGCAATGAAATGATATCAAGATCAGACAGCAGAAATGATTACAGATATCAGAACAGTGGTGGAATTCTGAAGTAATCAAGACGAAGCCATAGCAAATCTAAAATCCGACGTGGAGCAAAATCAAGAAGAAGCAGTGACAGACTACGTTGGAGGTGCAGTGAGTGAAGATATCTTGAAGTAGTTGTCGCATGCAGATTATAGGATGGACAGGTAAGTTGTAGTAGTCCATGGAGTCTTACAAAGATGTTTATTCTTAATTATCTGTGGCTAGAAAAAAGTCGAAGTTGGAGAGGAACAAATTGCTTTGGTGGCTGTCAATGAAGTACAAGACCGGCTGTTGAATGAAAAGGAGTCATTTCGACTAGAGCTTTCTTTTATGAGTCCAACAGTACAAGTTGATATAACGCAGAAGGATTTGCTGCTACTGTGTATACCAATCATCAGCATCTCCACACCCTTAGCAAAAATGTCAATGCTCTCAAATGTATTTATTTGGTTTACTAAAGTCCCGTATGTTTTAGAACGACCTGTCATTTAAAAGCCCTCAAATAAATCAAAAATACTTTTGTTTATTCTAACCTAACCCCGAACATTCAAAACCAAAATCCCTTTATTCGTAGTATCTACTATTGAAAAGACTTTTGAGTAAAAAAATGTGAAATTTCAAAAATTACCTTAATTCTCGGGATTTAGTTTTTTGAAATAAATAAATACTGATACTTGGCGCAAAAAAGTTCAGATAATGAATAAAGTGCAGGTCGTATGACAGTCTCATTCAAATATATTTTCGGAGTCTTATCTATCTGCCTATACATAAGGAATATAAGGACCGTGTCACTATCAAACCTCAAATCTGGCAATAACAAAAATCCTCATTAATTTTGCGTCCCAGAGGAGTGGGGTGCACGAGGGGGAAGCCATCTGGTGCTCCGATGCCCACGTTTCGTCTGTAGGGACGCCCTCTCCTCTTCAGTAGCGGTGGTGAAGCGATGATTTTAAATTACATCTGTGCAATGGGTCGTTGCGTAGATCATTGCATCGTCATTTTCAGACTGTCAAGGCTTCGGATCGCCCTGAATGATGCGGTGCTATCACATTTGCTAGCAGTTGGAATTTTTATCAAGGACACTTATGAATTGGTGGCACACGGTTAGTGTTCAACAAGGCACAGCATGATAGGAGAGACTGGTTGACTAGTTATTATCTTAAACGCATTTATCTTTATAATTTTGGTGACAATTAGAGTGAAACGTGAATTGTTCAGCCTGCACAAAAAATGGAGTCACCTAAATACTCTCCAGGCATCTACATATCTTAGATCAGGGAGCGATAGCGTACTTTGATATCTAAGATATTGTAATAATTCATTTACTCAGATTTGTATAGGGTTTTTTCGTTTATCACCTGTAATTTTTTCAATCTGTGCTTCATTGATATGTTTTGTGCAGTTTGTGGCCCTTAGCTTTTAGTATACGATATAATTCTCAACTACTAATCAAGCTATGTATAACGTCAAAATACAGTCTACGGCAGAATTTTTTTAAACTCGAAACGCGTAAAAACAAGTTTTGGAAAAGTTAACGTTTTCTGCTTAACACTCTGCCTTCAATGCACTGATTTTGGAAAATCATACCGTACTACGTGCTCATGTCACATCGTTGCAAAAATTGCATCAAAATCGGTGCAGCAATTACTGTGATTACGTGACAACAAAAAGACCGACAGTAAAACTTCCTAGAAAACTTCAGTGGCCTATACATTATGAAAATAATTCCCATTCCTTTGACAAAATCGATCTGCTTTCCAAATATAATAACAGTCGATCAAAAAACAGAACATAACCAATTACATATTGAGACTCATTATGTCAAATGTAATCAGACCAATCGATATTGTGTTCGTCAGAATAAATTTATAATTACAAATGAAGTTTAACAACAGCCACTGATACTCATCTGTTCATATTAAATAGAACCATAAATGGACAGACGTAATTAGAAAACGTTTTTATGGTTTCCTCTATGCTTCGATAGCGTCTAATTTTTTCGATATGTCTAGTTGATATTTTGTAAAACTATTATCCTATGGTGTTCGACAGGGCCGTATGAAAGCTCGAATGATTGTTGTGCTTTTATTAAGATTGCTTTCCTGAATATGAAGCCATCCTTGAAAAGGCTCATGCTTTTGGAGAGCTTTTTTTAGTACTAGTGTCGTAAGCACAGTTCTCACATGTCAGTAGTTTTTTCATTTCAAGTTGCGGAAACTAGCGTCCTTCATAATACATGTATATTGCATAGTTTGAACTACGGTCTGAAACTATCTGTAGACCAAAAACTAAAATTGCGCAGACATAAAGTAGTTATCAAGATTTCCTATACTAATTTTATATTTTATGTAACTAAGAACAAATAAATTGGAAAGTACAAGACTGAATTGCTTATTTTGATCTTCTTACATGACTTAGTGTTATCAAGTAGAATTCAGTTAAGTGGATTGACCCATGCTCTCATCTTTACAATACGTTCACACCTTTCTTTTAATTTACATTATTCTCACTACTGAGATACTTTTAGGATTTGATTTTTTTTTGTTTAAATTAAAATTAGAGTTGGAATGAAAGAAAAATACCTGAAAAAAAATGAATTAATATATCGAGCACTTCTGATAAGACATCGTTTGGGTGCAACCAAGTATAATCAATAAGTTCACAGTCATTAACCTAATTAGGTCTCTTAAAAATTCGAAAACCCTGAGAACCATGCTTTACTACGCAAAAAAACAGATGTATGCTTTCTGCTGTTTCCTAAGTGCTCTCCATCGCAGGCAGCAGATTTTCAAATGTAAAGCTAAATTTGGTATCTAATATGGACTCATCAAGATGGATGATATACAGACACCAACTTACTAGCTGACTTGAGTGATATATATTCTTTCTCTTCCCATTTTCGGTTACAATTATTTCCCGTTCCATGCGTGCCACCAATATTTGAATACATCATCTTTTTAATCAATTAACCAACGTCAAGCATCTCAACGAGACGATCAATACAGTCCATTGAAACATCATTCAAACGAATGCGCTGATATTTGATTTGTCAACCCTCAATTTGGAAACGTTCTGCTGCTTGTTGATTCCCTAAGCTGTCCACCAAGAATTTTTCTTTTGAACCAACTCAACACGGCTCTGGCGTATAAACGTTGTGACTCTTAAGTATGGTGATCGATTCTGTGTTGTCAAAACCAGTCGAAGCAACATAACAGCACTGTAGCGATGTGATTATGAAGACTGCAATTAGAGATTCTCACGACCGGCCCGATACAATGTTTGCATTTCTCGCCTCTTCAAGTCACGCTTTCCGTTGGTTAATTAGTTCAACTTCACGATACTTAGGTTAATCGATAACTTATCAGGATTAGTTATCGTTCAGTATCTGGCTTTCTGTAGCCTTGTTCTAAATTGTTTCATTCTTTTGTTGATGGTACTAACCTATACGTCATCTTAGCAATAGGTACGCTAAATTAATTTACATCGAATGACGTATAATAAAGATACCTAGCTAATTAGTTCTGTATAGTACGTGTTTGAATCACGGTATTGTATCTGAGATGTGATATTGTAAGTGCAGACGTGATTGGGAAGAGAAAGAGGGCTGGATGAAAAGTCTACAGAGATTACTATCCGTGACATCCACCAATGATCAAGCTTCGCAAGTCCTCCTCAAGCGGCTTCGATGTAAACGCCACAAAAAGTGCAGTAGAGGAGGGTGTACATGCCCAAAATCAAGCCTTAAATAATATGCTTTTTGCAAGTTCTGTGTGGGTAAGTAGTTTCAAAATGTCCCAACGATAGAGGAGTCTAACAGTGAGGAGGACATCGAAAAAGCTGTAACTTTACATGAGATCCTGCCTCAAGAGCCCATTGTGACCCCGATTGAATCATCAGACCTATTGAAACCGGTCAAAACATGGTCCAAATTATAAATGTTGAATCCACAAAAATAAATTGTATTTGTATTTTGATTTCTTTCATACATGTAATTTACTTATTATAATGTTACGTTGCGCCACTCCTACTCTCCGCTACAATTCAACAAATCGTCATGCTCTATTTTACGGATCTCATGCCAGTTAATGATATGTTATTTATAAAATATCGAGATAAATATTGAATCTACATGCTTTTTTATTTAATAAGGAACTGCATTACACTTCCGTACCTCATGATTTTATTTGTAATAGGTATAATATAGTCATGTATCTCACACCGTGTTGGTTGGACGGAACTACAGTTAATCTCCAAACATTGTGAATTTTATGTGGTTGAAAAAAGCTAAGATTATTCCTATCTATCCATCAAAGCGTGTACGTGAGGCCCTAAAGACTGATAATAATTTCTTGATATAATAACCAATATAATTTGACCATTCCAGTCTCTGCTGTACAGCAGAGAAATTGATAAAGCGTCACCGTGTCTGTAAAGGCATCTAATTAAGCCATCTCGTCGGAACCTTTGGAGGCTCTCGGGTCTGACACCGGCGCTGACGTAAGCAGCGCGTAGCATCCTTCCTTCGCCTATGGGCGCGTTGTCGGTACATCTCTGAACCTTACCCCCTGCTTGTCACCGCGGGGGTCAACACCTGCCCCCCTCGATTATTTAATGTATTCACATACCGACGTTAATCATCCCAACACCTCTTTGTCGTGGTACCGCTCGTTCCAGTGGTGGAGCCCAGGATATCAGTACTACGAAACGGCATTCAAGAATTTGGCTGTGATTAACAGGAAAATTAAAGGTAATAACATTGACTTAGCACCTTTCACGCATCATAACAGACCCATCTTCATATAACGAAAGGACAAATACGTAGTTGGGGAAATCTTGGAGAGTTAGCCAACTGTCGGTCTGTTAGTCTGTCTTCTGGTCTGTCTACCGGTATGTTTGTCAGTCTGCCTGCTACTCTATCTACCGATCTCTCTGCCAATCTGTCTGTTAGCCTAGCTTCCGGTATGTCGATGTGTTCTAGGGAACATGCCGCCTAGGTCGGTAATTATCTGACCATTGAAACGAACATGCATACATGGCGGGCGTGTCCTCTAGATCGTGCACGTTTGGGAGTTAGACTTGGATCGTCTTGACATCGCTGTTCGGTGGCTGAGCAGTCTAAGGCACCAGCACGGAATTGTGGATTCGTGTCCTGTCCACACCTAAAATTCTTCTAGAACTCCAAAATTGAGTCTTCAATCTCTCTCTCTCCTGGATTATCTCACTTTGGGTCGATAGCAGGTACGTAGATTTTGTTGTTTCTCTCTTAGTTATATAACGTTCATGTCCTCCGACTTGACACTTGATAAGTCTAGAAGATTTACCATTGTAACATTTTTTCACACCCATTTTATTAAATTTATTTTATCAGATTCTTCATTGGTTGGCTTTGTGCGGCAAAGGAGTGAGCTTTATGTATGTGCTGTTTTGGGAACTGTCCCAATAATATATTTTTCACAATCATACCCCAACTCACAGCTAATTTATTTACATATCAAAAAAATAATTTCAGTAATGATAGTTTCAAGAGAAGGGCAGAAAGATAAAAAAACTGCCTTCACAAAATTGACTTAACATTTTCTTGTCATCGTTTGGTGAGCAACTATTGGATTAGGTATCAAATTTTGAATATATGAAACATGCCAATAAATCACCCTCTATATTCGAGACAATCAAAGCAGTTGATTAATGTAACTTCTGAAACTCATTCTTTGGTTAATATAATCTAATTAAATACAGATACGACTGATTGGGGAACTTATGCCAACGTTTATCCTGCTAAAAATTAGTTTTATGATTAATTTTTCTGCTGGGCAGTCGAAGCGTTACTAAATTTAACCTGTCTAATGTAGTTTGTATTGGAAGCTAGTACAATAGCATGAACAATGCAACAAAATAATTAATACTAATATACAATTTAATCAATATTATGAAAATATTCTTGTAATTTACAACATTGAATTTCACTTGAAAAAAGTGGGACATTAGTAAAAAAAAAGGGAAAACAATAGAATACAGTCAGAAAGTAACAACTATCTATTCGATAATTTGATAAGCTCAGAATATTGAAACACTCTCATCAGCTCCGAAATCCCCTCAAGGAATTTATGGCACGCCTGTGGATAGAAAGGCAATATCACGATAATGTCTTTATTAAGCGATTTGTATAGTGTTATTCGAGATGGTCGATTATTAATATGGAGTGTTGTTATAGGTTTTATTGTAGTATATCACGTCTCGTGATTAAATTATTATTATTTAACGCTCAGATTTTCAAGTAATAACATGCCAAATCATCCTAGTTGCCCATGAAACATGCGTCTCGTACAACACCAGGCACATCGAGCAGCCCATTGTGTCCATTGTTGGACATTAAATTGATGTTTGGACGTTTGAAAAATTATCTCTTGATTTGGAATGTCGCTTCGGGATATGAAGTGTATTATGTGGTATGTCCATGTGGAACATATCCTTGGAATTAATAAATAATATGATCGATTGAGATGATGCTGTCCTCTCAAAAAAATTCCAAGATTAGCTCTAGTTTGCAACATTCTCTTTTTTGGTGAGGTATGTGTAATGTTCATGTGATCCTTTCATATTACACCAGTACCATCAGATCGAAAGTTCGTCAAAAAATAAGTGAGAGCAGCTTATGAGTACCAGTTTTTTCGTGTTATTCGGAGGATCAATGTTTATGTCTGAAAATGTGAAAAAGGTCTTAAGGATTTTTTAATTCACTATAAAATATAAGTTATACGGCATATACGGAAAGAACTAAACCTGAAGGGCATAAATAAAATAAACAAGGCGAGATTTTATGAAAGTCTCTGAAGTTAGTCAGTACATAAGAATTCAGAAACTCTTTATCTGATCAAGGCTATGAACCAACGTGGTAGAATATGATGCATTTTGTTGGTCGAACACACTTGATTAGACTGGTATGCTGTTAAAGACCTAATCACAGTCTCATCTATATGAAGGACCACCTGAAGTAATAAAAGTTGGCTCTCTGTTAATTGCAATGTTTGTCGATGAAGCTATATAATATATAACAAGCATAAATTATTTTTTCTTGGTAGTGTGACAAAATAATATACATAAATCAATTTGTTTTTTTTTTCATGAGAAGCTATTACCAAAGCATACAACAGGCACACCATCAAATGTTTGTTCACCTTCCTCCACACACAAAATTCAATTTACATCCTGATGCCGGAGCCATTACAGCCTTACAATAAAAAAACAGTTTAATCGGTGCTGAACAAAGTACCGTCCCAGATTCCTCGTAGGGAATTTCACACCTATCATTAAAAATCAATACGTTACGAAGCAAAATGGACACATCAAATTTTTTTCCTGTCTGATCGATTTGCATTTTAAAAGAAACAATCTGTATTTTAATCAACACCTCATCGAGGCATTATACAGTTCAGATTGATTAACAGAACTGCCTCACGGTCACTGTCCGGTTAATATCAACTAATTTATTATTGGTGTTATGAAGAGCTGAGGCAGTAGCGTAGTCATGTTATTATTGAGTTTGGGGTGAAGTAGGTGGAGTTGCGGTGTATAAATTCAAAGCAAATTGATATCTTTCCTCCGAAGCATTTTGGATTGATAGTTACGTATGACTTCGCAGAAAATGATTGGATTTAGCACACCGTACAAGAAATAATATGGTGGACCTTTCAGATAGTTGACAAAAATTTCAAAACATTACGCAAACCTGAAAATACCAGACGCACAAAAAGATACATAGCAAACCGCCATACCATACCATAATTTGGTCAATCTGGCTCTATTTGATAAAATTATCGATTTTCGAGATTCATCGATTTTGTTTCCCATCACTAACATTACTTACAGATATTATTTGTTGAGTCAACGAACTTTTTAGTTAGACGTACACTACGCTGACTTAATAGACACTTTTATTATACTCGAGGTCTCGTCGAACTATTTCGCTGATAAGTGCTATAAACTTTCTCCAGGCTGAAGGATAAAAACTAGAATTATATACTACAGCGAGAAGCTATCTACAGCCTGCACAAAACAGCAATCATCCCAAAAAGAGCGGAGCTGGCGCTATTTGCATAACTACTTAGCAATTTAATTACCGCTTATCTGATATTGGCGATAGAAGCGAACGGAGTCGGCAATGGGCGGGAGTGTGTTGGTGCAAAACAGTGGTGGGCGGGCTGCAACAGCAATCAATCACCCGGTATCTCCCAGATTGAAAGACATTGAATTAGCAGGAAATTGGAGCCGGGCGCTGCTAGCCTGCCGTTGAGGACGATTCCCACCACGTCATTACTCTTTGTCGCGCGATGGCCGCTTTTTTGTTTTCACCAGCGCCTGTTCTCGGCGATTGATACCACCATCAATCAGCTGAAGTCATAACAAAAACAGAAGCACTATTATATGGGTTTGTTAACAAGTATTCGGTGTTCAGCTCAGACTAAAGGCATTGACGAGAAGATTGGTGCAACGCAATTTTGTCACTATAGTACTGGAATTTCACCTATAGTATTTTAAGTACACAAAAAATTGGATCGTTAATGGAGAGCACAAAGGAATATTTCAGAATTATACCGAATCCTGGTAGTATCATTCCACTCTTGGTTGTAATTAATGATACTAGAAAACAGGAATCACCAGTTGACACCTCAAAACTGAGCCGTTTGTGAGGAGTAGGAGAAACGCTTTGTCTTGACAAAGATATTGGAAACCACCATGAATCTCCAGTAGTTACTCCGAAACTAAATGTTTGCTATAAAGTGAAAAGCAGAATTTTTCTTGATATCAAATGGCGACGAATGGCGGTTGGACTGTGTAGCACCCCGACTATGATCAAACATTAAATTAAACTAAAAACCAGAAATCGCCATATAAAGATCCTATTGAGGCCTATAGTTCTACCCCATCAAAGAATGTTGTATGATAAGTGGCTATATATACAATAATACATGCGTTGTATAATCTTATTAGGCTCTTCTCCTCCAAATACTGTTTCGTATGAAATACTGCATAAAATCCTTTATTCAAGTTGAAAAATACTTTTAATTTGTGTCTTAAAGGATAGATCCGTATCATACCAGGTACCAAGGAGTTTCACTTTATCTATTTACTCACACTTTATCTACTAGCTCTAAAGATAACGATACTGTAACGCTTTGAGTGATTGCTTTCCTGATATGAAAGTTAATTGCAGTAGTTTTATTTTTATAGGCGGAAAGAATGGCAATTCTAGGCAAAGGTCTCACGGACTGCTTTTGATACGAGTATAACTAACGACGAGCAGTAGTAGGAGGTTTTCTTTTTGTTGTTTCCACTATCGAGGGCGGAACCCATGCGGTTGGGTTCCCTGATTACCCGATTGTGCCTTTGCTGTCCATGTCTGTACTTGGACATCCGTGATACCGAAGACCGATAGAAATCATTGCATAATCCTTCCACCCCTCGACATACCGCAAATTTATAAATTGCATACGATGATCCCTAGTACTGTGGTCCTGACCTATGGAAATGTTCCGCTCGGTAACAATAGGAGTCCGACTTACATAACCAGGTGTTAATTGGAAATGTGTCGGGTCCGTTATTACCCTGGCGGACGTTTTAATTTAAAAACTCGAAGTGCCCAAAAACGAAAAGAGAAATATACGGCCGTGTAGGAAATAATTTAATTTGAAAGGAGCTCTGATTGAAACGTTCGTTGTTCTCACTTCCAGTTGATTTATTTGGCAATATTTAACACGACTGACAGGTCAAAGAGCTTAATCGTGACATTTATTTACGTTACACTGAGAATAATCAGACATAGAATACTGTCTGTTCTGAAATAAGGGTCATTCATTATTTTTTTTTATTTAGAAAATCATTTGGAACAGGAGTATTACGAAGCGACCCAAATGAATATAAAAGAAGCTTTAACATGAATCCATAGTGTATGGCTTTATTGACGGCTAGATAAATTTTTAACATTCAACTTCTAAATCTGAACCGGAACTTAGTTAAGACTTTTGGAAGAGGATAGAGCTATTCATCGAAAATATGAGGGAATCTGCAAATATATAATTTAACCATGACTTGATTTTCAGTTCTGCTTCTTTGTTTTCCAAAAGAGGAAACCACTTAAATGCTTCACCTGTTTGGAATTAGGAGTGACACCAATGTCACATGTTTGATGCTATTCCTCTTGCATACTTGTAGAGTTTTTGGTCAAATTCAACAAGCCACCTGCTTTCAATTTTACGTCAGGAGTATGAATATTCTAGATAGTATCTGAACATTCTTTTCAGACGGTTCGTAGAGTTTCAATAATGTTAATAGTTTTCCAAATTTCTGATAAAGAGAGTAAGAAATGCAACCAGCTTTATGTTAATAAGTCGGAAGCATTGAGTTAATGTGCTTCACTTCACATGCAAAATAATTATATGACTCGATAAGTGAAGACATATTAAAACATAGCTATTCTGTGTGGTGACGTCAAGTCCACATTATAGATCATCTTCTAATTATGTTAATCAATTTTTTTTAATGGACTCCTGTTCCAGTTTCTGGACGGTAGCAAGGCTTGGATCATTGTCAAACTATGCTCGTTGGACTGTCAAGTAATTCATATAAGTGACAAAAGGTGACACACCTCATATTTTCACGTTTTATTACTTATGCATTGGTAGCAAGATCTTGGCTCCTTCTGTATCTGATGATAATATCGAGACAATACTTGACAGATCCAAATCGCCTATTGTAGATACATGAAGCCAAATGCCTTCGATGTAGTAGTATTACTCACAGATTGGAAATACAGTATGGAAACAATAATACCAGGCTGGCTATAAAATCTCACGCATTGAATTCGACTTTCGAAAGTCATATAACATTATATAAACCCGCTTACGAACGTTATTTTCGAATCTATAAAATGCCGGGTATATTGTCAAGGAAATAAAATTACCCCTATGGGCAATAAAAACCCCCATTCTCGAGAAAATTAAAGTAAGGTTCACCTTTTTTCCGAAGCAGATCACGTCTACGCCGAATGTGACGAAGGGTGTGAAGATATAAATGCGGCCGAGTTTGTTTTATTGGCTCAAGACTCTTTCTTTCACATTTATCTGCTTTCTCTCCATCTTTATACATATATTGAAAAGCCAATTTACTTTTATTTCTCACACATAACCTAGGGAAGTATCGTGATTGTAAATGCTTAAGAATTTGGGATAATGTTATTTAGGCATCTTATGATAGCTTTACGAAATTCTTCAAACTGTCGGTCTTGCAGGCAATCGGTCTGGTTCGGTGAGATTGGGGTTATCCTTGTTATTGTACGATCACACAGAAATTTCTGGAAAATATAGAATGTCTTTGGACTTCCTGTTTTGCACATCAAGAAACTGTTATTTCGATATAATTTGCTGTTTTTATCGAGGTCTCACGGGATCCGCAGGTTGCAATGTGTTCCACCCAGTTATCAAAAAATATAGAACGCTCTTCCCTTGTATGGATTTTGACCTCAATTAAACCGCGCGCATGACATTTGCGTAACCTGAGGCTCATATGCATTGTATTAAGATATCTTAAGGATATATCCCCCTTTATTGTATATTACGATACACCATCAAGCTTACTCGTTATATTTGAATGATGTACACAGTGTGATTATCAATCGTTGTTCGAAATTTGTAGACAATGCAGGTGTTTCAATAACACCCTTCGTAATCCGATTATCTTCAACTGAAGATGATTGAAGATAGAACACCAATCGTAACGTTATGATAAATCACAGAAGTTCGAGCAAAGTTAATAGTTACCAATTCATTAGTTTATAGTTTAAGCGTTTTTAACTGTGTAACTTGGTATAATTACCACTAGTGGATACGTGTCAATATGAACATCACAGATAATACCTACAAGTCAAAAATTTACACATACCAATTATCAAAATCAGTGAGAACAGTCAATACAAAATAATCCGAATACAGGAATTTGAAAGATACTGATGATGTAAATCAACTGAATACTTGTGTTACGAATGCAAATATTTGCGTCACTAGTCTTACGTACTGTGTCACATTACTGTGATATTCGGTTGGGGTCATAAATGTTTGCTCATCCCATATGAACCGGCGCTCTGTATTTCTTGACAACTCGGTGGTATATTCTAGAGTGGCGAAGCAGGTTATAATACAGAAAAGCCTTTCCTTTTGATGCAAAGGCAGACAGACAGTTATATAAGACAATATGGATGCCCGTCGTTTTGGACATTGGTCAAGCGATTTTAAGGAAAATTCATGTAATTCAGCTCTCACTTCACTGACATGATGAATCGGAACAATTCTAATAGCTTCCCCGGAGTATTTACCAAGATATTTGCAGTCAATTTCACAGTGGATGTCTATTCCAATATCCAGGTGCCATTATTACCAAGCGCCCCTCACACTATAAGTGAAGTGATCTTCAGAATACGAGACTACTGGAGTTTATTTATCTATTAGAAAAATGTAAAATTCCACCTTCAGTTTTATTTACCACTTTAAGAAGGAGGTCCGTTCCTCAAGTAGCTGCTATGATATTATTAATTTACATTTTTTCTTCATGGAAATCGAAACCTCATGTGTTATTCATGCGCGTCGAAAGTCGTTGGTACGGCGTCGCCTGTCGCTTCCAAAACTGTAGGAAAATTTAAATAATCGAAGTATTTTTCAGGTCGTTTCTCCCTGATGGATCGCGATGAATACGCAACGTGCCGCAACTGAATAACGGCACAGCGACTTCTTTACTTTAGGGCTTATTCACAAAAGAGAAGCATTCGTATATCCATTGGACTATTATCGTAGGTTTTCAAGTGACAGTGTAACTGGCTTCAAGTAAATCACACACCTTCTCATCAACTTTGCTCTTCCACTTCCTTCTCTTCTTGTTCCATTCTCTCTCCGTCCTTGACCTTAAAAGGTCTGGTCAACCAGATTTGACAGACACACCGGTAAAACTTCAATGGAGAGCGAAGGTCCTACAGATCGCTTTAACAGAGTATGAAGAATTATATGCATTTACAGTTCCAAAGTCGATCAGCCTATTGAGACACCACTTCTTTGATTACCAGCATGGGAAATTAGGACATCAAATAGTTATTGCCTGACTTGTCCCGATGCAGGGCATCTTCAAAACATATTTAAGCATTTCAGTTTGTTTCCTCAAACGGCCATAATGACAAAGCCTTAATACCCACGTATCACGATTGCTACAGAGGTTAATGAGAGTATTTCTGATTTATCTTCAACATAGGAAGAAATACTGATCATACAGTCTAGTTCTTGATGTATGGAGAACGACTAAATGGGAGGCAGCAGTTGGACTACAGTCTAGCAAGCTATGAATGTGGCAGCATCAGGGAGGAGGGCTCAAACTCAAACTCCGTAGAAATGTGAGTAAGAAATCACCAGGTCATCGACCTTTTCGTAGATGAGGAAGTCGTATCCTGAGGGGTGTCATAGATCAGACGCATCCTTATAATCTGAATTACACCTACTGTGGATAGACCAGCTCCAGATATGAAAGGATATAAGCCTGAATGCATATGCTCCTGGCAGAGCTTACTTATACATCAGAGCTGAGTGCTCGCCTGGATCCCCTTTTTGGAGTGCAGTATGGAGTACATAATTATTACCTGACCTTATCAGAGAAGATTTCGTTCTAGTCCATCTACAAAAAACGAATGACTGGCCTAATCCGAATTGATAACAATAGTGAACACACCCTAACTCATTGATCCATTGGCCACGTATATGCTAACCTTTACCCTCCTGTTTCGCGATGTAAATATAAAGAAGCAAAGGAGTCTGATGTGAATACAGTCCCGAGCTGCGTCAGCTGAAAATAGATGGAACAGTCGCCGCGGTAAAACGAGAACATTTGAATTCGAATCGACTGTAATGGAAGGAATCCATGATTCAGTATTGCCGCATTGAAATCTGAGATGATGCGGTGTTGGAACGAGACGGAAATGATGGAGGCGTTATCCTTTTGGCGCACGTAGTCGTTTTATTGGCAGCTGAAGTGCGTACATTTGAACAACGCTGCGTCCCTGCTGAGCTTTTGGACTGTCAATGATGTCATGTTTTACAGCTGCACGCCAACTAAAATAATTGAGGAGCTAGAGCGACGTGTCTCGGAGAAATGGTTAGATTAAAAGACTTTTCCACCATTTTCAAACCTCAAAATAAACGTGTTGCGCCTTCTAGTAAAATAATTGATAGAAATTGATACAGTGAATGCGATTCTTTTTAAACAAAAATTTTTACTTATAAGAAGAATGTTTACACTATTTGTGCAACAAAGGAAACACTGAGTACTGGGGTGAACTAGTTTGAAAGATTTTTTTTGTATCTTTGAGTTTTCATTACAGATTCTCTGTCTTTTCTATTTTTCTATGTATTGTGAAACCAGTTATGGAATCACTTATTCCGTAGATCGATTTTGTAGGTTGCTACAGTTCACTGGATTGTTTTTGAAAATGTAAGATTCTTGCAAAAATATAATTTGTCAAAATTAGAAACAAGCCTTGTACGAAATAAATTATGAAACAAAATTTTATTATACAACATGAGTAATTTTATGCCTCTCGATATATGAAAAGCTAATCTATATTAGTAATACAATAATACATTAAGGGTGAAATCACTATCTGAATTATTGCGGGCGAGATTAATAGAATGAAATTCAAACTCCCTAATTTACCTTTTTTCCTACGTCATAGTTCTTATTCAGTAATGACCATTCCCTAAGTTGAAAGGTACTAGAGCTAATGAGAATTATTGCAGTCCAATGACTGGTTTCTTAGAAATTCCTGGCCAATATATAAGCATATATACATACATCCATATGCAGATACTCATACAATTTTAAATATTCGTTTAAAAGGCCATATAAACTCATATAAACATCTTACAATTTTTATATCAGAGGCCAATCCATCGAAACGATCACCTCCTTTCCTGAAGTCAGTTAAAAAGGTACACACCCTGAATTACCAGCTAATGGAACCCTAAAGTCCCCTCAAACATCGCCACCGTCGACAATAAAACCACTTAGTTCTCCAAACATAGAGAATGACAAAACAGCCTGTTATATAGCGATATATAATCCCGTCAAAGAATCTTCATAAATCAAGTGATCCGAGGCGTCAGCCGCGTCACGTGTCAGTCGCGTGGCCGGCGTCGTTTTTCACGGGGATCTACTCCAACCCTCATACGCTAATGACACACACTAGTGATAATCTTGCTGTTTCTGAGGCGTGACCACCCAGCCATGAGAATGGTACGGTATGGGATCAGCTTGTGTGAATTTTTCTGCGTTGATTCGTAATAGATAAATAACAGTATTGAGCAGGGTGGTTGAGAAACATCCACACTAGTCGAAAATAGGAAAAAAGGACAACTATAGAGCGCTACTAAATTATGTAACAGATAACTCTTAAAAAATGCGGTCACATTAATAAGAAAAATTGCTTATAAAATTAATATTCACGTGGAAATAATTAAAATTGGCCAGCCTAGACATATGATGATAATACTTATTTGTTACCCCTAAAATCAATATCAACATGGAATTTTAAACACCTCAAATGATAATGTTGACCATGCCCAAAGATGGTAAAAGAACTGCTCAAATAGTGGATTTTTCAGCCACTGAATGTGTTATAGTAGGCTCCATAGATAAAATTATATGAGGGTGGCCCGCTTTCGAATGGGTCACTCTGTATAATGGGCGCTTTTCAAAATACAAAGTAACTTCATTATAGCGACATAATCAAAATCATTTCACTCATTTTTGTCCTGTGACTCTAGGAGTACAACTCGAATTTTAATGAAATAGGGGTACTAGATCACAAGGACAAAATACTTGTATAGTTTTTAAAATCAATCTTGTGCCGATTTATACAATCACCTGACCGCTGACCGCTGATTTTAATTGTCTAAAGATTCTCATACCTTATTATTAATAATCTTCACTCTTTACAGGGTTGCTGTCACTCACGCTACACAGTCAGTGTACCAGTTCGGATAGAGTATTTTTCAGATAAATGCCTACAATACAAATATGGCTTCAAATTCGCTGGCTCTGCATTCTGCATACACAGTGGTCCCAGTTTAAAAATAAAGCCTAAATAAATAAACTTTTTATTCTTACAAATTATCAAAATATTAAGATACAGAATTTCTAACAGCTTTAACAGTAAAATAAATGTTTACTATTCAATTGAGACGCGGAATACTCAGTCAACCTCCCTGATGAGGCCCAACTTTCATGCAGAATGAACAATTTAGGCTTAAGTTTTCATTATGCTTTCGTACAACACAGTGCACATAATTCATACATCTCATAATAATTTGCGTCTCTGGAATGAAGACATTAACGTCAAGAAAGCCATCACTGCTTCATCTCCTTTTTTCAACACAGCTTTACGATCTATTACACAAACTTCAAAACTCATTAAAATTATCATCATGCAGTATACATATTAGACATGGTGTTTATGTGTGAATTATTTTCTGGTTTCTTATATTCTTTCGTTTCCTTATCTCACAGTTATATTTTGTAAACAAACTATTGCTTATTTAAAATAATTACTGTATTCAATTCAACATTTTACATGATGCAACATGTTTTCATGATTGAAAGAAAAATGCCGACTATATTTATCAATTTGTAACCTGCTTTATAGCCTGATAACTCGAATGACATATTATGAAACATAAAAGTTACACATTTTAATGAAAAACCTGTTTTATATGAAACTTTCATCCTTCAACAGAAAATTATGGATTCATTTTGGAATTCAATTCAATCTCAAATGTTGTTATAGGGTTTTTTATTAACGTACGAGAAAAAAGGACTAGAGTCTGTTGACAGTATTTCTGCATTGTTCAATAACCAAGACCTGCTTATTAAATAGAATACAAAGTAATATGAGAACAATAGACAAGTCAATCAATTATATTCATTTTATTTTATATTATTCTAAATTATTAATATCCACGCTGTAACATCGCAAATACGAGGGTCACGCTGAAATTCTTTAGATATTACTAATCTATACCAGTTTGAACAAGCTTGAGCCTGCAGCTATTTTGTCTAAAGTTGTGCTTACACAGAAAGACAGCGTTTGAATCGTTCAGTGGTTGCCTTGCCCCGGTCTCGAAAGCATCCAAGTGTTGGCCGAATTTCGAGCCATGACAATGTATGACTAAAACAAGCGGAGCGTCACGAAAGTTTAGTGAGCTACTTTGGGGACTCTGCCCCTTCTAGGGCTACAGTTTTAATTGGTTTGCTGAGTTTAAAAGGGGCCAGGTCCCACTCGATGATGAACCTCGCACAGGTCGACCGCCCACTGCTGTTACTCCGGAAACTGTAGAAGCTGTGCAAAATATGGAAAAAAAGATCGACATATAACCTAAAGCGAGAATGAGGCTTCTCTGGGGATTGGATTGGCAGCGGTCCGAACAATCATTCATGATCACCTTCGTCTAAGAAAGCAGTGTTCCAGATGGGTGCCACATTTGTTGACCAGTGAGCAAAAAGGAACAAGAGTTGATGGGGCTAAGTTTATGCTTGAAAAATTTGATAATGGGCATAGTAAAAACACTTTTATTATCGTAACCGGAGACGAAACATGGTTATATCATTATGATGCCGAAACTGAACAGCAGTCATTAGTTTAGTGCTTTGAAAAAGAACAGCCTCCAACAAAAATTCGCCGTTCCAAGAGGGTTGGAAAAGAAATGGTTGCATCTGTTTTTTCTAAAAGTGGATACATCACAACGGTAGCCTTAGAAAATTAAAGGACAGTTACTTTTGAATGGTATACAATCAAATGTGTTTCTGTAGTCTTCCAAGAAATATCAAGAGCCTTCCAAAGACTGACCTGCGGGGTATTCAATGACACCATCACAACGCACCTGCCCACAGCGCCGCTAAAACACTCGATTTTTTTTCTGAACAGGGTGTCAAACTCTTGCCTCACCCACCGTATTCTCCGGACCTAGCTCCGTGCGACTTCTTCTTATTTGAGGTAGGGTGAGAATATGTTGAAAAACAATAAAGTTTTTTAAAAAACCTTGTAGTTTTTCTGTATCTAAGAACTTTCAGCGTGACCCTCGTAGGTCACTCGATAGATATTACGGAGTGCCAGAGGTATGAAGGCGGCTCCTTATTAAAAAAAAATTAAAAAAAATTATCAACGACGGAAAATTCCAAACTGCCCCACTCGTGTGAAAAGTGCTCTTTTCGTCATTTGTTGCACAATGTGTCGACGAAACTGGAAACAGTGTACAAACAGTTTTCTATACATTAAGGAACTTTGTTTTTATAGTTTTTTAATCATGGCACTCTCTAAACCAGTTGGTCATTATTGAAACCACTTCCAGATAATGTCTTATTACTCAAATTAATCTGTATTACCTCCTGGTAACTGAACTGAGCTTGATAACGATTATGCCACCAAAGCATAAAAATCATATTTTCGATATAGACGCCTCAAACTGCAAAAAGCAACAACGATTATATAAAATGCATGACTATATGCTTAGATCTCGAAGCATAATGGTTTCAACAGCAACAAAACTGTTTGTAGAGAGACTTTGATCCTTTGTTAGAATTCAAAGAAAGCCAAGTAACACAGTCAGAGATTCCATTGAACTCAATACATTATAAATCACTAATAATTCTATTAATATTGCGTGATATACGAACTCAAGCGGCTTATTGCTTTCTATTAAGTTTATTTCTTCTTATCATTATGTCAATAGCTGACCTCGTCGGCAGCATTTCAGTAAAAGTCCACATAATAGGACTATTTATGCTCGATTATTTTCAATATCCAAATTGTGTGACCTCACTTCCTGCGTAACCTCTTGGAACGTTGGAACATGTGTTGTTTACAACAAATTAATTGTCTAGTAAAATATATAATTAGACATGAACGACAAGACCATTACAATATGTTATCTAACGATGAATGAGTCTGGAGGATAAAGAATATTCCGAAGTGAATTGATAAGGATGATTTCTTGCGAAATTTTGTTGTCACACTAACGGAAAGAATCGTGATTCATAAACCGTAACTGTATATTTTCTGATAAAGCTATCATGAACAAAGATGATTTCGAATGAATGGTTTTGAGATTATCAAAGGTCAAAGTTATACCCTAGGTTGTTAGACTACAAACACAAACGGAGTAGATTAAAGATCTAGGGATTCTTGTATCTCTACCTTGTATCTGTTGGATGGCTGTTGACGTCAAACCAGCAAGAGACCTCACACGGTTCATGAATATAGTTCATTCGCCTCAAACAGCAGATATCTGCAATAATACATTACCTGTATATCGCTTTTGGTCCCTGGACATAGTGGTGAACTATTGCCCTGAACGCATGCTTGGTTATAACAGACGTCAGGACACCACGACCCTACATGAATAGGCATAACGATATCAGCGAGATAGAACACTGAAACGTAGATTTGACATTTTAGCTGAAAAATGTGGAGATCCGTATGTAGTAGCGTTAGCAGTAGTAGAAGCAGTGAGGAAATGAAACTTGGCAAGTGGCCCTTTTTGCCAATCCAGGCAACTAAGATGGTATTCCTTCATTGTCGAATTTGTATAAGTGGAACGATGTTCGTCTTTTTTCTAGCACATAAAGCAGCGAAGGTCTTTTCTAGAAAAACTTGATCGAATCTCTACCCTTGTTGAATAGGCGTTCGACGTTCGTCTCGATCTCCTACTCTTGGCCTGCTTGTAGTCATCTATACTGAGCCATGGCTTCGGTAGTTCCCTGTATGCCCAGTCATTAAAAATTGTATTATCATATAGTACAACAATATGCTCAGGAACAATGCCTGAGACCTTGACCCCTAATCTAGCCAGGTAATCCGCTTTGTTATTAGCCAGGACTTCATTGCGCCTGAGACCCAAACTAGGGTCACGTAGTGGTGGTTTTGATGAAACGCGTTACGTTAAAATATATATAAGTGCTATCCACTTGGATTTAATATCGTCAGTACAAATATTGACAAATAATGGATAGGCCGTATGAGATATCCTTTTCACAGTTTTCAATGTCCTTCTAAAAATAAAATTTGCATTTAGCTTAACTAGAGTAAACGCGTAATTTTATTGAATAATGGACTATGCTCTAAACTGATTGACAGTTGTGGTGCATGTAAAACTGAGATTTGAAGGCTTTATAATAACTTCAGCAACTCAAAGAATGTTTTAACTATTTCCGAAAATGGCCGGTATGGTAAAGCAAAAACAGCAGTAGTCAATTAACTAATCTGAACCATTTTGGTTGAAAATGCTTTAGAGCAGAATCCAATCAATGTAATAGCTAAATAATTAGTTTTATTTCAGGACTCCTTATGGTTCTTCATTGGACTCCAAATATAGGAATATTGTATTGTTGCATTACGATTACACCGTTACATCTTTATGTTACTTCCATGAGATAGCAAGGCTTGTGTTTCGGATGTGGTGATGCATAATGTTCATCATTTTGAATTTATAAACATTGCATATACATTATCTATATTCTAGCCTTCCATAGGAGTTCATACTATAGTCTTATTTAAAAAACCAAAACTGTCTTCCTGAAAACAATAAAAAATATCAATGTCATTGGAAGTTCAAAATATAATTATTTACTATTTATACTATCACATAGGCTTTCGAGGCAGCTGAAACGTTACTAAAGTTACTTCCTCAATAGGATGAGGTTTCAATTGGCGGCTAGTACGTAATATGAACCACATGGTGAGTTTCATAAGCTGCATTGCTTTTGAATGTACAATTTTCAGCTTAAATATAATCAAAATTATTATTTCAATAGCTATTAGCAATAAGGAGCTTCCAATTTTATTATTTGTTATTCGAGCTCTATATAATACAGCCTAATAATCTATGATAGGAAAAGGAACCAGTACTCTGCCGAACGACTATATTTCTTTTGGGTGTATCATGAATCCTGGACCATTTGATGGGATATGAAACCGCTAAACAGTTTCTTTGATAATAACCAGCGAATTTTTCAGATTGTAAACTCCCATAATATACATATTTTTCTACATTTGATGATCAGTAGCCAACAAATACGAAAGGAGGGATATTTATCATGTGCTGTATTCTCCTATGCAAAACAACATCCACACCGATTTATACTTAATTAGGTCAGCATGCAAGAAATATTATAGTATAGACTGGCAGAATGACAGAGACACCAATCACATTTTTTAGCTCATAGCGCCGTCATAAAGAGAAAAAGACCGAATCAACGGTTCTAAAATAATGGATGAAGTTCACTAGACACGATATTATGTTGAATATTACCAGACATGAGATCCAAGTAGGTATATATTTTGATTAAAATCTGTATAGCTGTTCTGTAATCCGTTGCATTAACAACCTAATTTTGATATTTCCACTACAAAGTTACACATATTGAAAGGAACAACCTTGAAAGTGCACCTACCTTTTACATAACTTCCTAACGTAACATGCTAGGTCGTTACCGAATCTAGTTCAGCAGCCGCAGGCTGAAGAGGCGGCCCAAAAGGAAAAGGAATCTCCGTAACAGTTTATTGCAGGTGCTAACCTGGCTCTAAAGAGATTACAAGATGGTCGGGGCTTCTGACATATAATTACGAACAGGTATATAATAACATATCAATCAACTGCTAATTATAGGTTTCATGCATAGTGTGTATAAGGTGCCTCGTATGTTTTGGACCACAGATTATCGAACAACCTCTTTTGTGAGGAGTATCTACCGAAAAAAGTACTGTAGATGTCCATAGATTAATGTATTTCGTCTTGGCGATGTTACAGTTGCACCATGCTTGATGATGGTTCATCTCGTATTTTTACTAGCCCTCAATTAAATCCACGTGCAACTGACTAAATAGCTTTACCTGCATCTCAGCCACCTCGGCTGCCTTTGTAAAGACAGAAAATATCGAAAAAGTAGTTTTGAAATTATATGGATATTGAGATTTTCTTTGAAATCTCTATATGTTAACCAATTTATGCTCTAGGCGGATTAAACGTTGGTAATGGGATTTAGTAAATTACATGTCCTTCCAAATAGCGATCAGTAAAAAATATATTCTGTGGATAGGGCTCTATGAGCGGGTAAGTAGTCCACGTCCCCGTAGGTGTAAGACGGGAGGAAATGCTTATTGAATGAATTTCTGCATCACCGCTATATATATATATATATATATATATTTTATTATGTGGTATTAACATTTCATTGTTACTGGTCGCCATAGTATAATCTAGGACTATTATTGTTGTCCTGTAAATGGATTTTTTTCTGTTGGGCAATAAATGCTTTATTATTATTGTTTAATTTATTATTATTCAATATTTGACCTCCAAGAAATTTTGTTCTGATCATCAATTCTATCAGCTTGGAAACTAAATCGAACTATTCTCACAATTAGTGATTGCGTTCTTAAATGTTAACAGTACGAGTTTCGGTGCAGTTTACAAATATATGATATGAATATTGTTTATTGTTAATTATGCACGTAAAATAAGAGGTTTTTAAGTCAGTTGCTATGTAAATGATTTATGTATGACGTATTAAACGTATTTAACCTTATCACGAAAGTACTCCAGAAAACGATAAATATATAAATATATCTGGCGCCTTCGGTAATAAATCATACCTTAAAAGTTTTCCTAAAACTAATTATGTTGATAAATTTTCAATTATTTGTGAAATTTATTATTTTCCGGGTCAACTATCTGACAAGACCAGTCTGCTTAGATTATGTTGAGCAATAATAAATTATGATATTCTTTCTATCTTAGATTAATTTCTGTTAAATTAATACTCTCGTTGCACGCAGTTAGTTTCGATAGTTTCTGATACATCTAAACTCTTACACAGATGCAGTCTCCACGCAGATGAGAAGAATAAACTTATGCCATATTCTGTCCTCATTATTGATCAAGCTCAGAATATTATTTTTGTTAGTTCAAATTTTTTGGAATGGTTTTAATGTTTTTTTGCAAATGATAGAGAAAGGCTGGTTCTATGCTCGTGCGAAGCACGTTTTTTCAATTTTTTATACAAAATTTTAGATATCTTCACATGACTATTGGCATTTTTTGACTCGATAGACGTTTTTTTAACCTTTGATAGCCAAAATATCAAGAAAAGAGCTTCGCGTGCACATCAAACTGTACTTCCTATATGATTTGCACAAAAAATATTTTTAATATGTTTGTTTGTCGCGTTCCAAACAAAATATGTGGCACCGTACATGAGCAATGAGCATATTTTTACCGCTGATACGAGCGCTTTTGCGACAATATCTGAAAAAAAAATACTGAGAAAAGGGCTTGGCACGGGCATAGAACCAACCGTTCTCTAAGATTTGCAAAAAAATACATAGGTCCATTATCTTGAAAAATGAGCATTGGAATCCATATATTATATATCCATGCCTTTTATTCTAGGTAGAGTTCCCTTGTATGCCTCTTGGTCGTACGCTATGGGTTCCACTACGGCAGTACTCAATGTCATACCAAAAAGTACTTTTGCCCTGTGTGACAACTTGTTTTCCTTAGTCGCTAAGTGGACAGTGTGCTTTTCAACTGAGCTGTTCATGTTTGTTTAGTTTCAAGAACTTGTAAGATGATATTCTCATCAGTGGTGGATGTATTCATGTTGCGATATATATGTATACTATGCTTATACGGATGGAAGGTGATGACATCAGTCCTACTGCAGTAATTCTGGAATAACAAATATTTACTGAACTAAGATGTATCAGTTTAAATTATAACATTAAATATTTTTCAAACTCTCCGGTGTACTTGGCTGATCAATCGAAAGAAAAATCATTGGCGTATCATGTTTCATCGCATAATGGATCCCGGAATCATATCAGTTCATTAATAATATCATACAGATAATGTGGCACTAAGAATGAAGTCTAAACAAATTAACACTATATCTGTATCTAAATATCGAGTAGTCGTCCTTAAAGGAGAACTTCTGCTTTTGACTGAAACAATTCTACGATCTTGCCTACGATCCGAAAGTAGCAACTCTTCATAAAGACGTAAATACAAATTAATAGGGCAGACATAAATTTACATGTCTTTTTCACCTTTTCACATTAATTATGAGGTGTTCTAAATAACATACATATATTCATGTTTGTCACTATGAATAGAAATTCCTTAGAATAGGGTCCAAGCAAAAGGTCTGGAAACGCTCCTTGAGTATTAATTCATGTTTATCTTTCTGTTTGTCAAACAACTCGCTGTTTGCTAAGTGGATAGTATACTTTAAAGATTGTAGTGTGCGACTGAATTGTAGTCGTTTCACCAGGTATGACCTAACAATTTATTCCTTGTAGCAAAGCTTGCAAACGCAAGAATTTACAGGATGCATTACAGTGTAACGATTTTTGCAAATGATGTTTGTGGGTGTGCTTTGATGTTTATTTAAAAAGAGTCTGACTAAGCCTCAATGTCCTCAAACCTTTGAATCGAAAGAACATCCCACTAAGTAATCAAATATATTCCTACACAGTCTTGTAGCAGGAGGTTGATGAGATCAAATCATAATTCTGCGTTACGCTACTGCTTTCCTTCTTTGGATTTCTCGACAAACGTCGAAGATGTTATTTGATTTTTATTTCAGTGCGATGTCGTAAAGTTGTTTGACTTCTTCATCTATGTTTGATATTACTATAAGTCTATGATCTATAAATGAATGTATCCATAAAAAAGTGCAGGATCTTTGACTTCATGCGCATACAATTCTTACCCAGATCACAGTTTCACAAAAGATTTCGTGGAGATAAAGTATAGCTGTTGTACATAAACAAAGTATGATATCAAATTGTGAAAGAGACTTGATGCCTCCTATGATTTTAAATAAAGCTTTATATGTATGTATATGAGCGTAAAAATACACCCTGCATGGATATTCAGTCAACCTTAGAAAATGTCCAACCGCTACTAATTCCCAAAGCCACTTCTGTCTTGGTACAAACGAACATTACATAAAAAGAGCATTGTGACAAATGTTCCAAATAAAAATACATCGCCCCGGTTGCTTCTGCGACACATAAAATAAACCTCGCTAGAGATTCCCTTATAAAGGTCATAACTTATAATTTCGAAACAGTAAAACTGACACACCAGTTGTATTGTTTGCGAAATGATGGCCCCCTTTAAATCCCCGGGATCAGGCGGGATCGAGAGCGAGCAAGTGGAGAATTCTCGGCACCAGAAGGGAGATGGGCGTAAATCATTTAGCGGTTAGCGTATACTTCTAACACAAGTGTTACTTGAGAAGACTCAAAGAGGAGCTGTAGCTTTTTGAATTCTGAACAATATTGATTCATTCTGCAATATAAAGAAATTGATCAACAAATTTTGATCTGTTCAAAAGCTCATACCCATTTAGTCTTGGAATAGAGAAAGCAGGGCATTAGCAGAGGCTAGGGTAGTAATACCCTAGATGCCTGGCCATATAACGAACTTGCGAAAGCATGGTTGGAGAGAGACGACTGCAGGCAATCAAAGAGGTTCATAGCAGGCCTCCAACAAACGTAGGGAGCTATGGCTACTGAACCGGAAGAGGAACTCACTCCACTTGTTAGTGGGGATCCTCACAGGTCACTTCAGACTGAACAGGCACATGACACTCAACACTCATAGGAGTGGTCAAAGACCCAATCTGTCAGAAGTGCTTGGAGGAGGACGAGACCTCGTTCCACTTCCTAGGCGGATGTGCCGTATACAGTGGCCTTAGGACTGAGGTGTTCGGCACAGTAGAGTTTGACAGGGAAGAGTGCAACTTAGCGGAATGGTCGGACATCGTGACCTTTATTACAAGGTCTGGAAGGTTCGACATTAGGGAGTTCCCAGGTCTGCCATAGTTTTTTTTAGTAATGGTCTTTGGGGTCGGCCAAAGGAGGCCTACTTGCTAGGATTTGCGTCCCCGCGTTCATGAATAGATTATCCTGTTATATATAGAACATGTACAGCAAGGTCTGGATCAAAAGTCAAAAACTCTCTAATGAATGAGAACTGACGGTTTAACTGTCTATTTTTAAAAGTTGGTCCCACAGGAACCTTTGATCAGGCAACCGGGTGATGAAACGTATCCAGTACCTGACCAATTTGACCAATTTACATAAAAATATTGCAGGGCTCTTCGCTTTATTAATGAAATTTGCCGAATTTGTTAATGGCATTCCATCATGATTCAATACATTTACTCAGTAGTGCATGAGAATAGTGTCACGGACACTGAGACGTATTATTAAAGATGTAATATTTTTGATGTTATTACTGAAAAATGATAAATTGATACAAATTCAAGACTGATGTAATTGGATCTGATGACAGTGATATTCAATTATAATTAAAATTCCAGAAAGTGTTGTTCTTATTACTTGACGTACTTGTCTGTTACGCCTCACTTCTCCCATTTTATATATGATATAATGAGCATTATTACCGGTCATTACCGAAAATCCCCTTACGGTAAACAACGGTTTCAGTCGGAGTTGATTGCTTCCAACCCGGCACCAGTACGAGGCAGATAAAAATTGTTTTTTAATGCGGGGTTCTTTCTTAAAATAATAATCACGGGCCGTTTTTTAATTTTCTGGCTAACAAAAAGCCGCCTGATTGAGCTGTCAGCCCGCAGGGAACAATGGCGCTTATAATCACCTAATTATACGTCTAGCCTCTTTAGTTGCCGGTGTTATGGCAACTCAATTGTTTTCCCTTCTCTCGCACTGACGGGTCAGATATTATTAAGATACCGTCAGTGGTACAGGTAGGGGGCACCAACAGAAATCCTCAAATAAATCCTAGATGAACAGATGTAGGATGGTATATCCCGTAGATTAGTATGTAAACTAATTAACAAAGCACTGTGATACATAAAAAATTCAGGGATAATTTCTACTACTGAATAAGCTTTCAAAACTAGAAGCAGCAATACATTCAGTGTACTGAAACTGATCGTGTGGAGGTATGATTGATCAAAAAATTGAACCGCCAACTGGAACCACATGTGATTGAATAAATCACTACTAACATTTCTGCGACGATGGAAAAAAAATATTTTTTTGCATTATAATGTCATTTCAATTTACCGTATTGAAATGAGATATTAGTCTATGACCACTATGGAATGCTAGAATACAGACAATATATTTAAAATAATGATAAATATAAAATTAGGGATATAGCGAATGGTCAGAATATAAAGCCACGATGCCTGTCTTCTCAGAGAAAAGAAACTTGCAGCGATTTAATCTCAAAGCAAAAACACAAGATGCCATTATTTGGGATCAAACAGTGAACAATGACAAATCCTGGAGAAGAACTATCTGCACGTTTGTTAAATCTTGATTAGATATTTCTCCGAAAACTACTCTTAACCAAAGTGGTTCACAAGCGACTTTCTTTACGCAATAATGAAACTTCCTCCCATTTTTTCATTAGTTATTGTCAGACCAACTGTCCGACAGTATAAAAATCCGACAGACCGAGAGACCAACAGATCGACAGACCGACAGAACGACGGACCGACAGACTGACAGTTTTAACAATACTCGCCCCCTTTTCCTCTCCAGTGGCATGGTGTGGGGAGTAATAGCTTAAAGTGGTTAATGGTTTAACCCTTGCCGGATGTGGAGAGCAAAATGATCCATCTGGAAATGACTTCCAATAGCTTTTTGTCAAAGTAGAATTGAACCTACATATCGTGGTGGCATGAAAACACTTATTGTAAAAATTATACTAGCATTAAAAGTATGTAACGGGACTTAACCTTTGCAAAATTATATCCTCCACCCATGAAGAAGGCTTTTCATATCTTCAACAGTTCGTTCCTTTTTTAGTGAAATAGGTGCGAGAAACTAATAAATATTCAAAGTGATAATCAAATCTGAATGCTGTATCTGTCCATTTACAACCTGTAATATAGCCTTTATTTATATTAATTTGCATTCGAGATCTTCCATTATTTTTTGCCTCACCTTCAACTGAGGTGAGGTTGACTAGTTGAACAGGTAATAATTATCAAGGTGTACAGTTTCACCTCTGATACTTGGTGTGGGTGAATCGTGTTTTGTAGATGGATGACGCAACTCAGATAGGACCCGTCTCCAGCAGACATAAAATGATGAGCAACCTGTATTAAGTCACATTTTCTTTTATCTGTGGCCTAAATGCAAAATATGTGTTTCGAGAAAAAGCGATATGAAGTGTAAAACAACTACACAATTTATGTATGTTTGTAAGATAGTGTATTTACTTTCCAAAGTTAAATGTTAATTATACTGAGGGCGCGTATGTATCAGACAATGTAGATATTTATTATATTTAAAAAAATCGAAGCTGCTTTGGATAACAAGCCAAAACAAAAAATATCAGAAACCTGTCATGCTACAACTTCATAATTATCATTGGACGATCATTAATTTGTGCATTATGAAGGTTTTTGTTGCTTTTAAATAGGTTATTTATTTTTGGAAGTTGTCAAACTCAACTCAGATTCAGATTCAATGCATGGAATATAGGTCGCAGATTTCCACTGAACTGCAATCCTTACTGGTAGCTGAACTTCTCTCCCGAAAATTAAAATTTCCTTAATTTTGAGGAGATTCCTCAGGGTCGTGTCATTTTGAAGACGGTTTTTAATTTTTCTATTATGCGTTTTTTCAAGCTGTGTCACAAAAAATTATGGAAATTGATATGTCGTACATCGTTGAACATTACATAGGGAACATGTACAAATTAAGAACAAAGCGGACAATTCGAATTTGACGACCGTGTTTATTGTCTGTACAGTGCCTCTAATAGATTTAATTACAATGGAAACTATGACTTTCTGATACATTAGGTAGATCGTATATTATTCGAAACCCATTAAAGAAAAATAAAAGGAAATTCATTATTTTATTCATGAAAATACAACAATTTTCGCATAAATATCGAAGTCAGTTGTATTTGTGCTGTTTAATCAATGAGCAAAGAAACTGGTTAAATTATCTTAAAGCAGTATAAAATTTCTTCTCCAAAACTGATTTCGTAGTCCTCGATCACATTTCACGATTATTGCCTATGAGTCTAAAATATAAATATTAGTTTTTGACACGGCTTTTTTCTTCTGAAAATTTGTTGGCATGCCTAAGTCACAGCTTCAGAAGATGTTCTTCAAAACAACTAGTTACTATCTTATGTGTATAAAAAAATTATGCATTTTAAAGTGATATTACTATACAGGGTGAGTCACTCAAGCATATGCGGAGCATTACAACTAAGTCGTTGGAGGTAAAAAAAACTTTTTTTCCAAAAATTGGTCAAAATCTCAAGCCCTCTCACGCAAAATTATTTTCGCCTATACTGGGTGTTTAATTTGGACCATGCGTAACACAACATGGTAACTTTAAATGGGCGCACCTTGTAGGCTATTGCGTTTTTGAATTCTCCATTTCATTGGAGGACAAGTTTTTCAAATAAATGTATCGCTTGAAATAACCGCTTTAGCGTTACTGTTTTTTGTATTTCTCCCATTTCCAATTATTTCGAAAAATTCAAATACGAGTATATACGAAAAGAGTGATTTTGATAATTCCAGTTTTAGGATTGTGCTAAACTTGGAAAATACTATTTAAGGCAATATAAGCAAACTTCTTTTTTCCCCTAAAGCATATCTGCCAACTTTTCGGATATTCAAACACGCATATCTTTTTATTTGAGAGCTTCTAAGTAGCACTATCCTTTTATCTTAGAATTGTTAGATATAAAATTGAATTTTCTTAAGATTGATGTAGCACAAATTCCTCTTCAGCTAGTGTGATAGTGTAGCTGCAATCTGAGGAAAATTTAAATTTACAACGAATGATGCTAAGAAAAGTGGGTGGTGTATTAAAAAAAACCTACAAATATTTACAAAATTTGTCCTTAAATGAAGCATAAAATTCAAAAATGCAATAACATGTAGAGTGTGCCTTGCCTAAATGAAGCACCCTACCAAAGCGAAAATAATTTTATGTCAAAGAGCATATGATTTTGAACAATTTTAAAAATAAATTTGTTTTCTAACTTCAACGGTTTAGCCGCAATCCTAAGCATGCGCTTTAAGCAGCCACCCTGTATATCATTTAAAATCATGTTCATCTAAAAATAAATATTAATATCATTCTGTTGTATCAGATACATAGTACGACATAATGCACTTGCATAGCATTCTTACACGTCAGCAGATATAAAAACCGAATTCCTTCCTCTCCGTAAAATTGGGTTTATGTACCGTGCAAAACTAATAAATTATCCCAATCCCGTCTGAAATCTTTCAAAAGGCACACAACAAAGCAAAACGTTACACGTACCGTAAAAAATCGACTTGATTGAAAGATTCACACCTGCCTGCCGCTTCCAACCTGATGGCAACATCTTATAACACGATAATACCCTGAAACGAGGCTGCTATGAAAAAAGTATCATTCATAAAAAATAACAGAAAAACCTTAATTTGATTTACGAGGCTTTGAATCCGGTGAGAGTCGTTAAGCATGCATTATTATTGGAGTTAGATTTAGTTGTGGTCCATTCTATTTTTGAATAGAGACGAAAATAATTATAGGCCGGAGCATGGAAAATAAGTGGGTATAGGCGGATGTGCACATTTGTCTGTGAATATAAAAATCAAAGATAAAAAACTAACACTCATTTGCTATTTTTAGCAAGGGAAATAAGAATTTGTGACACATTCTTCATTAAATCACATTGATTAAATTTATACAAAAGTATATCCAAGCAAACAAATTCACACTCTATTCACACTCTACCGATAAAAAAAATTTCGTGATGTTTCTCTTGTGACTGTTATCATTTTTCATCAGGAAAATATGTCTTGCCAATAGGTTTTCCTATCCCAAACAGTTATCAGTCATCAGAGCATATGTCACGACCTGCATGTATTTAGAGCATTATACTTTCTCCGTTGAATTAGGACGGGCCATCTGTTGACATGTAGCTTTTTTGCTTGATAATTTCATTTTGTTTGCAAAAACAGCCGGAACGATATTAAATCTCTGGGACACACTCAGGGATATCAATCAGGCAGTTAGATAAATCTAATTCATCAAAAAAGTGTTATAAATATTGCAGTATTTTGTATGGTATGACTAGCACAGTCAGTCAGGTGCTCTGTGAAATTTGTCACTCAAATACATGAGTAAAACAAGCTCGCGAATGTTCTGTGCCCCAAAAAATTAATATACTGTTTGCCTCGGTCTGTGTTTGCCGCAAATTTATGACACCATTTTTAGCGGGTCTCCCCACAGAGTCAGCGATAAAAAGCAGAAAACAAAAGCGTCGTCAAATCTCATTTTCACTCCCCCTCGTTTCCCATTAAACAGGAGCCAGTGAGAAAAACCCAATTACACCAGTTATCCGGCCAATTACTAGAAAGACCCCTGTTTACATTATGGCAAGGCCGCATCTTATACGCCGTGTCGAATGCCAAAATAAACCGCAGGGGGAGAAAATCTGGCGGTGCGAATTTTTTAAGTTTATCTATGGTTTGCGGAGGGGTAACTTCGAAAAAGGTTACTGGCGTTTAAAAAGTTATGGATTAACATGTGTGGGAGCCCAATTGACAGTAATATTTGTTTATCTGTTTCATTATTACAATTACTGTTATTGAAACTACTTAATCAACACTTCAATTATTCCATTGTCATTATCTACATAACTTGGCCGTATGTATTACTATAGCAAAGGACTCATAGACTTCTAGTTTGAAAATTCTTTTTAATTGACGTATTACCTGTTTTAATAATCCTTTGCAATGCCTTACATTTGGCAATCAATCTTTGACTAACACAAGACCATGAAGATCTGATATGGATACTATTAAACCTTCTAAGTAATAATTAATGGTATTTATTATTCAAAGCCCATCTCTTTCTATTTTTATTCAGATTTGACATGCGACTGAGATCATCTAATTATCTGGCACACGTCTCTGCATGTACGGCATACACCGTTGGTGATCAATGTTGCCAATCTGTATTTAGCACTTTGAAGAATTTACGGCATCCCGCCAATAAATGAGGAACTAGGTAGTGGGGTGACAAAAATTGTTACAAACGGGTCGTAGTTCTCCTAGTGCTCAAAACTAAAGCAGCGGCATAACCAAATATTCGGAAAAAAGCACTTCGATGTTCGACGGGTGTTCAAAAGCATGCAATGGAAGTCATGCAGTGTACAGGTAATGCAGTAGGTAGAGACCAAACTGTATGAAAACCGAACACTAATTGTGAAAAAATGTTTCATGAACGTAGTGTCTAGAATCGAAAAAAAGCAGCCCCACAAAAACCGTTCTGCATTCGAAAATTAATAATAAAAAATACTAACATTTCTTCTTTCTTGTTTACCTCGAAAACTATGAGGGCTTTCAAAAGCGGCTATAATTGGCTGAAACGCAGGAAAATTTCCATATATATATATATATATATATATATATATATATATATATATATATATATATATAAGTAACTATACTTATGTACTTATGCCGTGAAATTTTCTTATTTCACGACACTTGGAGAGCGGGAATGTAGCTGTACTGAAAACCACATTCGTCAGTCGAGTACGAGAAATGATTATATTTATAAAGCGAACCTAAAAGATGAATGTTATGGGAATTACAATAAATTGGTTAACCTTCATTTTGGTGAATACCCTTTTCAAAATTTCTGGTAGTTTCATATACAAATAAAATAAAAAAGAATGTGAAAGTAGGTTGACGCTGTACTTCCCACGCAATTAAAAATAGAATTAAGAAGAACTGTTGATAGTTGGAATTGAAAATATTGTAAAACTGAATAAGTCTTTTATAATGTCAAAATCCCATTATGTGTTATGTTTTCAAAGATTTACATATCTTTTTTTCCAAAATTTAAATCAAGTGGATCAAAAACTTTGAAATTTTATCAAAATCTTCAATAAACTGATATAACTGCACGTGAAAGACCACGTCAACTCAGTTGATGCCATTTATTAGACCAAAAATAGTACCTACTTATCTCATTATTTTCAAATAATTTCAAATCCTTATTCAGTTAAAATGCATTAATCTTTATTAAAATGCACTAAACCAGGAACAGAACAATTTACTTGCCTTAAGAAAAATCAGATTCCATCATTAATGAGAGTATGAGAGTTCCTTCAGAAATACACCGCCACCCACAAGCCCAATTTTTTCCTTACAAATTTTTTTCACAAAATGATCAGGGACCTCATAGACATCCGAAAACGAAGTTTGAGCAGTCTCTATTTTTTGCATTTTCATGACGATAACTTCGCCGCCACGGAATCTAGTCACAGTTTTTCGTCGTTGTTATACAGTAAAATTTTCATCTAAATCAAAAAACATTAACGAGCGGCCAAAAAATATCGGACGGAGTACAGACAGAAATGACCAACATGATTTAATCACAATATCTTGAATTAGAATTTATTTGCTATTAAATGCAGAACTCTTTCTTTTTTATGCACATTTTTAGTACATCCATATAAAATGTTATTCTTGCCACAGTTATACATCCCTCTGAACCTTTAACTACTGGGCTAAAGAGAAATGTATCTTGTCACCTCTTTTGTGAGAGGTTGTTGCGCAGCAATGATTGTAAATGGAAATCCTATATGCATTACAGTTTTGCAAACGCTGTTTACACGTGAGAATGCAATGAGTTTCTCCATGGAATCAGTGCCCACAATAAGACATCCTTGTAAAGTCAGCACCCTCTTATTTGTATGCTCAAAGCGAAACGGCAGTTTCACAGGCTACTTGATCCTCCTGCTCCCCTAGCTGATTCCTGCATAAATATTCTGATTGGCTCATAGCAGTGGGGACGACAGATCTTTTCATTTACATTGCAGATACCATCAATATCTTGTGATCTTTGTTATTTCCTGTTAGGTAAAAATCATACATAAAACGCTGATGTTGTTTCAAACTACGTTTATTTTATATGTGCAAATAACGATTGAATATTATGATATAGGGTTCTAGCTTAGTTACCTAAAAAGATATGTAGCTGATAATACCGCATATTATACTTACAAGTACATACAGCTACTGTTTCCTTCTAGTAAACTGCCGGCTTCATTCAAAACATTACGAGCGATCTTGATAACCCAATTAAAATTCAACCGCGTCTTATAATTATTTCCCTTCATTACAGTCCGGCGCAATTAATATTCGGCAGTGAAAAACTTTCCAAATTAAAAACGAACAAATTTAATTATCCTGGAGCTTTACAATCGTCGCAAAAAGCTCGTCGCTGTAAAAGCTAATTAACCGGCATTCGTCATCCGGACTTTTCTCCTGCTACATAGTAACTTATATAAAAGGTTCCGGTTCCCGGGACGATAAAAAATCCGGAAACAGAAACATGCTTGACAGCTCGCTCGATATAAGTACATTCTCTATCGCTAAACTAGTTTTCACTAGTTGATTATGCTTATAGTATAGTCGATATATATTTTTTTGGAATGTATCTCGTACATAATCCTGTTCATCGAAAAAAATGGCACTAAATTGAGAACTTGGGTTTTGTTAATAACGTAGGTACTAAAACAGTCATTATTGAAGTTTTCTCTGAACATCCTTAATACAGTGTTACATGGACAAAGAAATACCAAAATCTTTGAAAAATATAAGAAACGTTTTTTTCGTCTAGTATTCTTCAATACATGATTCCTGCTCGATCGGACCAAAGATTTGATAACTCAATTTACAGACTCTTGTCATTATCTGATCTTGGAATTATAATGAGGTATACAGGTTCTACAGTTGAACGAATATACAAAATTTCATATTCGTTCGTTGGAAACAAATAGTTTTATCGTTTCACTATATAACTTGGAGTTATGATTTTGGGCAGTTCAATGGCTCAGTCCGGGGTCAGCAAGGAATGATTGTGACGCGGGTTGTAGTCCGGTGCATCTCGAAAAGGTTTGAATATTTGGTACTTCAGTGTATCTCTTTAAATTATATCTTTGAACAGTGTTATTGGTGCTTACTCACCCGATTTAACATACCTGCTGTCTTCCACGTGAAGGAATGATACTACAACGCCAAATGGAAGTACGTGCTCGCTTCAATGATCAGGTAGAAGGATGGAGTGAACGATACCGTACCATACAAGAAGTCTGACCATTGTAGTTCGGTAGAAACATTTTTATAAATATATAGCATCCTGATAAAGAGTCTTCTTCATCTTGAACAATGTAGAAGATATTATAAAATTAGGGTGTATATTCAATATCTTTATTTACAGTCACGCCTTTCATTAGCTTCACCTGTATGTATATATGCATGTTTGGAACCGAATCTCCGAACGCTTTTTCACCCACTTCAAATCGTCAGAATAATTTTAAATTTTGCACAATTATCAAGAGCCGATGACAATATGATAGTTTAATAAGTTTGTCCAATTATTTATTTTTATAAGGCAATACGTTTAGTAGTGAGATTGTATTCAATTTTTTGGTCAGTGCTTGAAGCGTTTACCTACGTTTAAAAGGTTATCACACGAATTACATGTGATAGTTCTTCTTGTCACACTTTTATTAGTTTGACCTGTATGTATGGAGACATAATCTTTGAAATATAACGATGCATTCGAGGTCCCGTAAACGGGGAGAATTCCCATTACTCGTTAATTAAGATCCGTTGAAGAGCAATTCTAATTCCACCAGCCACGTAATTGCGGCTCCAAATATCAATGTACAAGGATAAATGCATCAATGAATAGATAATAGCTTAAATAATTTAAAAAAAAACCTTTGTCGTAGATCGAACTGAAAAATGAAAACTTAATTATAGTTCAAAAAATGTAAAAATCGCGCGCTTATATATTTAATCGAATTAAAAAGTAATAAATAATTCATAATGTAAGAATGAAGTGATTTACGAGAAAATAATTGTCAGTGATAAAAACGTGGGCTGTTCGATATCAATTGCTATGATTTCTTACCAGTTCTATTTCAAAACGCAGAGTTAGTGTGAAAAATTAGTACGAGGCACCTCACGCTTTCATCACAATGACATTAATTTTCTCGTTGATGAATTTGCTCCTATAGTAAGGATTATTTTTTACTTTTCAGTTCCATTAACTATAAAAGCGTGATTTTTTTAGTTTTATAGACTATAATTTATTATATCTTCATTCATATTCCATTTTCGTGTAATAGAATAGTACCTATCTAGCAGAAGTACTTTGTTGCGGTAAGATTACTTGTCATTCCAATATATAAAACATGACGCCTGCCATCAAATGTTACGTATGTCAACTGTTTTTCCTATTATGAATAAACTCAAGTAGCATTTATTTTATTCAATATACTCATTGTATATTAATAGTATTAGTAGTTCGTCATCACTTTTGACTAAATGCTTGCACTGTTGCACTCACAGAATGAAAACCATAACGTGATTTTATCTGGATCTTAAGGCAATCAGCAAGATTTTGACAATACGGTTTTCTTGTAAAATGGACCTGTAGCATGACAAACACTGCAACTACTAGGTTCAATAGCTAAGCAGCCTCCAATTGTGGCAGCACGGCTGACGAAGAGCAAGGCGGAATGAAGATTTCGCCTCCAGAGTGATCTAGCGCTGTACTCCGCACTCCAGCGGAACTCCGTCGCGTCAGCGACAAGAGAGTTGCCATGGAGACGCGCGCCGCCGACGCCGCCACGCCGAGACGTTCGCTTGTTTTAATCAAGGCTGTCATGGCAACCGAGATCCCGCCATTGGACAATTCATTCCGTAATTACGCTGACGACACCCAAGGCGGCCATTTTGGAACGGAGGCAGCCGTCCAGCGCGGATGCGGTCGCCGCCACCGACCGGAAACGGCACAAGACGTAGCAGGGCGGATGTACGCGGGCCGAGGGAAGCACCTCTAACTAATACAATTAACAGGAGACAAGTGAAACTCCGCTATCGTAACTCGTCCGGGAGGGAGTTGGGAGAGCAGCGGCGGAGAACCGAAAAAGGTCATTTTTTAATTTTTGCGTTCGAACATCTACATAAGTCACGCCAAAGTTTACAGAATACATAGCTGTCATGTATGATGTCATGCGCTATAGGGGGGGGGTGTCGAATTTTTGTCACATAACGGGGCCTATACTCGTGAGACATTATAAATGCAAATAATTATTTTCGCACGGAAAACTCCACTTTATCCTACAATTCAAAAATCCTTTTTATAGAAACTCAGAACGCAATAGTAAACTTTCTTTTCATACATTTTTTTACCTGAAATTTTGAAAATGTCATTAAAATTATTCCTGATATTTTTTTGCAATAAAGATTTAACAATTACACTAATTTTACTTACTTTAATATTACATTGTATCAATCATTTCAGCAAAATGCAAAATGCAGAGCGTGTAACTTGACAAGACTACGGGTGGAAATGGTTCATAGATAAGTGGCAGTGTGACAAGTGGAAGGGGAGGAAAAGGCCGTAAAAATATGTGACCTTATCTGTGAACGGCCTCACTGGAATTGGATAACTTTCCATAAGTCATTGACAATTTCTAAAGCAAACTCCTTCTCCTTGGCCTCAAGGGCGAGGAAGATGGCCATGACTTCTAGTAATTCTGCATCAAGCATTGGTCATGCTTAAGTGTTTTGGTGATGTAACACCATACTTAAAACTACTAAAGAAAATCAGCATAATTAACTACACAGTGATCTTGCTCGCCCTGAACAAAACAATATTCTATGTTATGGTTCTATGTTTTGAAATAAAGAAGTCATGGACGTTAACTCACACCATAGAAGAGATGTCTGTCGCTCAAACACTGAGAATAGATTCGTTCGTCACATTGATGAAGACCATTCAAAAGCTTGAAGTTTTTCACCAATATGACGGAGACTTACGAAATCATGAAAACCTTTGATTAACGCATCAGTCAGTGTTACTAATTCCCATTTCGACGTATGAGTCTATCATCAAAACACAGGTGCATTGTGTTAACATAATATTGACGATCGGCGTTCGTTGAGCCAACTTAGACCTTTCGTCATCTGATCGTACCCCCTCATAGACGATGCACAGGACACAGCTTATAGAATTTATTTTTGTTCCGTGTAATGGCCAGCGGGTGCGGGTTGACTTTGATAGGTTTATTTAACGAATATATTCATTATAGCTGAATCGTTTGACGTTTTAAAAAGCGTTATACGATCAGATGTTAAGGGTTTTAAAGAAGAACTAATCCTTTTTCTCAAGCTTTCAGTCATTTTGAGGCCTAGATCAACAAAGTTGAATTAATTAATTAACATCATTTTTTTATTTTTTCTCAATTTTTTTATGTCACTCTAGGGTGTAACGGAAACTTCCTTAAGTACCACGACCAAGCGAGGTACGCATTATGTTCGCAAAAAGTATCATTTCTATTGGCCGTCTGTCTGTCTATTGACGTCTTTCTCACCACGTAATCTCAGTATTCGCTGCATCGCTTTCAACATTGCATTTTATCATTAATTATGACGTACCTTCCATGAATCAACGAATATCGATCCTACATCCATCGTATTTTAATGGAATATTATGTTAGCTCAACGATTATATTTTTTATATAAAGGTGCTGCGCGAATTCAAAACTTATCTTAGGAGCATACAAGGAAGTGTTTTGCTACAGAACATCCATGCGCTTTATACCACAATAACGGGTCATGACCCCTCAAGCGTTGTAACTGAATTGAATCGTTTCATGTTACATTCAATTTATTAAATTTTACCATTGAGTAAAATATTTAAGGGACCTTATCGATGATTTTATTGAAACTACCTTGATATAATCTTAAATGTATATAAATAAAAACAAGTCCACAAAATGCCCACGATTCTCTTTTGGCACGACCCAATCCAAAAATGTTGAATTTTCAGAAAATCGGCTCAATTAATGCTGATTGTTTCTACAACTGCAAAAATTTTTGCTGTTCTCGTAGATCACTTCTTCCATGCCGGATGTGCCGCCCTATCACAAAAGACCCCTATGGACCCCCAACATATCATGCATGATAAGCCGTATCCATATTCTTACAAAGTTTTTTCTCTACATTAAATATAATTATGCATTACATCAGAGGATTTGTCAAAAACAGGAGACCATGTGCCATAGTAGTTCATACCAAGTTCTAATTTGGAAATAAAAATTTATCATAGAAACAGTTAAACAATTAATTAATATGCAGATAGAAAGATTGTGATTCAGTGAAAGAAAAAGAGTTTTATTTGTAAAACTGTGTGTTGATTACTCAATCTTTATATCTACATGATGGGAGAATTTCACAAAGTAAGAGCATCTACAATCTGCACAATTAATTAATATCAATTATTGCTATCATTAAATATTCATCTTTCTGTTATTTTCACCTATGCGTCACGTGCCTGAGGACTACCTCCGCCTCTGGTTGAAACTGCGAAGAACGCCGCTCGCTTGTCTTCCTCTGGGGTTATATCGTACGCTGATGGAATGCTTCGATGCTCCCACGTTGATTAAAACAGATTGAATGTTTCAACTTTATGCGGTTACTTTATTATAGTTTCATTAGACACTTCCGAAGTTCTTCCTCGCCAACCGAGGAATCTCTTCTCTTTTGTCTATTTCGCCTTTCTGAGGGATCTCTGGATCTTTATTACCTTGCTCGGTTGATTATGTAGTTTCGGCTAACGCATGAGAGGAGCGTAAAGCAAAAATCTAGCTTTCAGTGTATGCAATCGATAAGTACGCTAGAGTTATCTAATTAGAATGGTAGCGAAGAATGGTTCAATAGTAGTTAAGTATCACAGATTCTTTTGGTTGCATATCTTCCTTGTTCCATGATCCTAGAAGGTACGATAATCCATTCTTTTTTGTTACCGTGGATGTTTTAAAGAGTGTCAAACATGTACTGGTGATAAATGTAACATAACTTGTAACTGGTTAGAGTTTAGTTCGGAGAGGTATTACTTCGATTTGCAATACTTGTGGTGTGGCTTTCTGAAAATAAATATTAAAATGTCTTGCTTGAGTGTTGCTGAATATCAAGTTTCACTTCCTAAACATAAGCAAGTGAAGAGTAGCTGTTATGGCAAAAATTGTGGAATTTTAAACAGTACATAACTTTTTAGTTTATACATTACAGAAATCCTAGTTAGTATTTTTGTCAGGTGACCTATCATCGATGACGTTGTCACTGGACACATTTATTGAATGTAGTATGCTGGTGTATATGCTTGTCACTTTCTTTATAGCATAAAACCACTGCACCAATATTGATGGATTTGAGGGAGCGCTATGATGTATCTAGCCTAAGTAATCCTATTATCTGACGTTGTGCTTTAATAACTGCGTAGATAGCCAAATTCCACACTTTCAATATAAGCATCATAAGAGTTGATTATCTTCTCAAAAATAGGTACCAAATATAAATAAAAATAAGGTATTCCATTCAACTCAAGAAAATGTACAATGACAATCCATATAAAAAGACATGAAACAAAAATAGAGCTGCATGGTACATCATAAACGAAGAACATAGTCAAAGCACAAGACAGAAAATGGATTATCTCAAAATAAATAAAAATAAAAATCTTGTCAACAGGAACTGTATCGCGAATGAGTTCCATAACTATTTTGTCAATATGCCATATTCTCCTATGGAAAACAACAACTTGTCACGACATAGTGACTATGACTTCAAAACAAATCAAATTCATGACACCACGTTTTTAAGACCTATAATTGAAGTGGAAGTATGTAACATTATTATGTATTTGAAGAGATCAAATGGTATGGACTTTGATAACACCTCAAACAGGCTACTAATAGCAGGAGTTTATTTTATTGTGCTTCTCCCAACATATATATCTCTTGTTGAAGGGACATTTCCTGATTACCTAAAAATGCAAGAGTAGGTAACACCGATTGTTAAGAAGTGGGACAAACAGCAGGTTAGCAATTATAGACTAATCTCAGTTCTATCACCTAATTCTAAAGTTGCTGAAAGGGTTATATTTAATGAAATAGTAGATTTTTTCAACGTAAATAAAGTACTTACGAATAACCAGCGTGGATTGAGGACAGGAATAATGATTCAGTCTGCAATACGACAGTTTCTCACTGAACTTTATAGAGAAATAGATAATGGCCTTAAATGTACATGTGCATCATTTATGGACTTGAGTAAGACATTCGATTTGGTGAGCCATGATCTGCTAGTTGAAAAATTGTATAAGTATGGTATATGAGCGAAAATTAAAGACTGGGTCACGTCCTATCTAAGCAAAAGAAAACAAATTGTTGATATCTGTGGCGTCTGTTCTGAGGCTCTTGAGATCATAGTGGGTGTACCACAAGGTTCTACATTGGGTCCCTTGTTATTCCTCATATTTGTTAATGATGTTTCCTATATCACTGATACACTTTGCAACGCCATGGCAAAACCCGTAACGAATGTGAGGAAAAACTAAAAAAGATGATACATAAATTTAATCTTCGGTTTTCATCAAATCGCTTATGTCTAAGTACTTCAAAAGCGGTCTTTATGAATTTCACACCACGTAACAGAAATAATTAAGAAAGCTTTCTAGTTACAACTAATAATAAGTCATTGCAGCGGTTTGATACTGTAAAATTCCTAGGGCTGCATCTGGATATTTCCTTGGATTATGCTAGTCATGTGTATAATATAGATACGTAGTAATGTATCTTCTGTTTGTTATATAGTGAAGAAACTAACAGAATTTTTAATAAAAATATGGTTTTATCGTTTTATTATGGGCAGTTCGTCTTAAGGGTGAAATATGCTATCATTTTCTGGGATAGCTCAAATCTTATTCATAGAATATTTATAATACAAACAACTTGTATTGGATTTGTAGTTTATATGATAAACATGGTGAGTGAAATTTTAAACAACTTTTATTATCCAGTTCCCGCTCATTCGCGTGGGCAGTAGAGTTGTGAGAAACAAGTGAGTCCTTTTTATAGCATGTTTGTATTACAAAATTCTACATATTCTTAAAGGCTCGCGCTCGTTTAGTGTTCCTTACATCCATCTCATTTTTGACATGTAACAAACTTTCTTGTGGTGTACAAAATTTAGGAGAAAGATTTCCTTTTTTCTACTAGCTCCATCCGACTATAACGTCGGATAACGTTTCGGTAATAGCTCAATATGTTCAAATTTCTACGTGAGTAGATTCCTATCGTCCTGGCATATATCACATTATTATGATAATTCCATGATGCGTCACGCAGCGGCGTAGCATCGCGTCGTCGCTGCAACAACGCGTTATTATTTATACGTTACAAATTGAATGGACTCCCGAGGGAGATTCGATTGGGGGCGCAGTGCACAGCGCACCGGAAAAATTATATCCCGCATCAAAAATAAATTGAGTTTTACGGTCAGGCCAAGGGTAGGTAATATGATGGCAATATGATGCGGTGGTGGATGTCATTTCTGAACGTCATCATGTGATCTGCACCAGCATCTGTAACAGGAATAGTCAAACCGCAGAAGGCTTAATCATTATCTTTTAATTCATTTCTTCATCCAAGGTAATGCTTCTAGCCAGCACATGCAGTTGATGTAGTATTGACATGCTACATTGGTTTTCAAATGGTATTTCTGATCAGATGATCCTAGTAGAGTGAATGAGCAAATCGTGAGACTATTGTGAGGTGCAGAGCTCTCTCTTCTAAGCCAGAGCTGATAGAGAAGGTTTCAGCATCCCATCAATCATCATCTGTTCTATTGGAATCTTGAATTGTGAACGTTGCAGTCACATCAAAAGATCGTTTTGAGTTATATTGATCTGGTGTGCTGAAATATATCCATAGTGGCTGAAATGTTCCCGAATGGTTCTCTGTCATTTTTGGTGCTTGTTAGGTTGCAGCAAAATGATTCGAGCTAATTACTGAAACATATTTTGTTTCAGATAATGCGCACATATTCTAAATTTTCCATCAAACTAGTCACTAGTCACATTCAGGGTATCTGTCACAATTATCCATTGATGACTTGGCCTATGACTTTCTGTGTATAGGTAGTGTTGGACAGGATTCGTGTTTGAGGTGAGACATAGGTTCATTGGGTTCATAAGTTGCTGCCGAATGTGGCTGCTATTGTTAAGCTCTTCCTATATAGCATCATATTTTGATCCAGAGATCCAGAAATCCGGGTATTCTACTTCCGGTATGTTTTTATCTCCGAAACGCCATTCATTATTTGTCTGGGAAACCTGGTACATCGGTTAGCGATGGAACACAAGCGCTAAGGCCACTTTTCCATACTCGAATGTTGGTGTGATTATATCGAATGATGCGTAAGTGACTCAGCATCCCATTTCAAAGGTTCTGCATTGAATGCAGAAGTGTTTCTAGGCCATTCCTAGAGTAAATTTGGGTAGGAATGTCGCTGGCTGAGATACCAGATACCTGCAATTCAGGTCAGACCAGAATCCAGGCTAGACGAGAAAAACCCTATTTATTGCTGTTTTCAGGTTATTTTCCAAACATTGTAACATTGAAGAAGTAACAAATCGACAAGTGTAACTTCAATTTAATCAAAATAAAATATTATACTTAAGTATAAGGCTCCGTTAAGAATTTATTCATTCTTGATGGTAGTTCCGTCATCTTCAGAGGAAAGGTGAGCATAAGTTTGTTTGGTGAATACTTCATAGTTCATATTGTTTTGAAATATCACTGGACATTAAATAATACAGAAAACGCTCCTATTCGGTGATACTTTGTGATACATTACACAAGTAGCTGTTATGCAAGTTATTGTATGGAATGCCTGAAACAAATGTTTTAATATTCAAAATAGTAAAGAATTATTGCGTCTAGAAAGGAACCGGATAAAGGACTGACCGGAGAAGGAAAGAAAACAGCTCGAAAATTATAAAGGAGGCCAGCCGGGCCATCACATAAACCATGATTTACGCGTGGAATTCAATAAGATCAGGGAAACGTTAAGAGGCCCGTAAAGAGTGTCAGCGCCTTTGTGTGGAACGGTTCACTCTCGGATTTCACTCTGACAATTAAATATAAATTTACGAGCAGCTTTACATAAATATCAATGTTCTTTGGGCTACGCTACCACAGGATATATTAACTTGTCATCCAGGCACCGACTAATCTGAATTGAATTTATAATTAGCTCTTTAAATATTTATCCTTGTTGTATTCTGACATGCCGCTGAGGCCTATACAAGGTTCAAAACCTGAATTTCCATTACTATCATGAATAGTACTAGCAACTCAGATTCGGCTCCGTGAAATTAAAGGAACATCCACAGAAAACGGGCCCTTTTTCAGCAGTTCGATCTTCCAGCACATCAAACAAGCCTCATCCAAAACTCACTCTTTTGGAGAACCTAAGCTTTGTGGCAGCTGCCAGGAGTTAAATTCGTGATATATCCAGTGTATAAGGTTTCAAAGTCAATGCAATAGGCATTTATCCTCACAGTGCCATACTTTTACGTCACCTATAATAAAATACAACAACAATATTAAAAATAAAAAATTAAGCTGAATGATTATCTGCTAGAATTCAGTAATTTTTCCTAAGAACAAACATTAGCGAAGTTAAATGTGCGATAGATAATTTAAAAATACATAAATATCCAGCAGTTGAAGTAATTTTAAAGGTGATCCTTAAAAACAATCATAAATGTAGCTTAGAAACCGTTAACTTATTTGATAAATAATATTTTTGTCACCTGAATAGGCCCATTTGCTTTTAAAACAGCAGTGATAAAATATCTCTATATATCTGGAATAAATATGACAATTAATAGATATATTTTGTTGATATCGAGTTGCACAAAGATATCCGAAAATGAGAATTTTCTTAGGATCATATCGATAACTCCGTAGAATAACGAAATTTATATCTAAAAAACAATTTGGATTCCATGAGCCTCCACTCAAAATATGAATTGGCATCTTAAGAACGACGTACATATACATTTTTTTTAATACATAACATCTCGCAAAGGCAAAAAGTTTTCGCGCTTCAGCAGCACTGCAATCGGATATATGTTTATTCACTTAGACCTTGAAATGCTGTAGACGGTAACCATCTCGTAACAAACCCTCCTACAGCTCATTCTATAATTCCAAAAGGAATGACTTTTCAAAAAAGCTCCTTCGATGCGTTGGAAATTCGACCTGGTGAAGATGCGCTCGTTGGGATACTGTCTTTGTTTGTTGTACTAGCAACTCTTAGTGATATTATGCAAGACAGTTCGGTTGAACATTTGCCCTTATAGTATCTTCAGAATCGAGACCATTCTTCGATATTCCAGACTGTGGGGGTCCTTTTTAAGATCTGGCGCATCCACTGTTTGTCTTTGGATTCTGTTTAGAAACTTTAAGGAGTGTTTGGAAGCGGATCCCACACATACGAACAGTAGTCCACTGTTGGTATGATCTAAGCCTTGCAGGAAGCAGTAGCTATAACGGCGAATACCATTTCTGGAGCGGAAGAGAACGGCAATTCTGGGAAGCCGACCTCCTTAGACCAGTAACATGATCATGCCAGGACATATTATTGTTGATGTCAATCCCAAAATCTTGATGGAATTTGACTGGGTGCTCCTCCATCTCCTTGACTGGCAGACCAGGTAGTGACTTTCTCGTCAGAGATGCTCTCTGAGTCTTTTGGGCGTTAAAGTGGACACCATTCGTAGATACCCATTCGACAATCATTTCGATCTCATTAAATCTGAAAAACATGTTGTTCCCGTCGATGTTTGCTGTCTCGCGACGATATTGGTTGCCTAGTTCCATGCAGGAAACAAGGGTGCAGTCATCTGCAAAGCTAAAAATTGGATTGGATGTCTTCTCCAACAGTTCCTTGAGTAAGAAAGGACAGATCCTTGTTAAACACCAGCATTGATAGTAAATAAATCTGAAGAGCATCCATCTATATGCACATATGAAAATCATTTTCTAAGGAAACTATCCAACATCCAAAGTCATTAGATAAAAATAATTCTACCATATTCGTATATTTTGGTCGCGCAAAAACGTTTAACACAGTCGGCCACAACCTTTTATTAGATTAATTGAAATATGATTCTGCTTCATAATATATGAACCAAATGAAATCCGTTTGAGTAATCAAATACATTATGTTGCGAATCACATGGTTCGATATACAGCTTTGCAGATAACCCCGTAGTCCACCCAGCATAAATCTACAAAGCTGGAAATAGCTCAAGCATAAAATAAATGTGATTCAAAGGCATTGAACATTGAATTAATCTCAGTCCAACGAGATATTTTGAAAAGTCTTGATGCTTACTTTATACATCGAACAGAAATACTTCACCACAACTTGAATCCATTGAAATTGACAACAGAAAAATCTAATAACAAGAAATAATGATGATTGTTAACTTGGTCAGCAAAATTTCCATGTCTAAAACAGTTGGATAGCATTTATACATAATTTCGATAGCAGAATCATATATCAAGTTCAATGATGACAGTTTTCCTCAGAATGACGATTTACTTTGTTTCTATAATAATGAATTTTTCGTAATTATCATTGGTAGCTCATAAGCTGAGTATTATCAGTAGTAATTGTAGCACACATAAACGGCAAAAAATCGATATGGTACGTCATTGACTATCCCTGCCCAAAGAAGAATATTTACTGAGTCAATTCGCACGATATGTCCGATAAGGCGCCTAATATATGCTAATGCCGTGTGATTTATCTTTACAGCGAAGAGTATTAAGGGGATCAACGCGTACAAAAGAGATAATATTGTCTACGATATCTATCGTGATCTCCCATCTGAAAATTTTTTTATCATATTTCATATTCAGTAGTGTATTGAATTATTTTTTGGCCATTGATATTCACAGGAACTTACATATAATCGTAAGGTGAAAATATTGGGATTCCAGAATATATATTAGGGATAGATAATGATTTTTAGAACATTTGACTTCATAAAGATGCCAATGGACAAGAAGACAACTTTTCGCCACTTTTCGTGCTATTTGAAGAAAAATTTCAATATCACATTCTTATATGGGATATTACCTATTTTCCCTCTACTGCCAGGTTCATCCCAGCTAATTGTATTTGACTAGTAGAGCAGTGTCATATTATTTGTATTTGAGAGCTGATTAGGTCAATACTGTTTTGATTGAAATAATTTTGAGATGACATCAACATTCGTTGATTGTCTTTCACATACTGTTGTTTGTGGCATTTTTATTTGAAAGGAAAACAAGCAATTCATCATACATTCAAGTTTCCATGTTTTGATCTAATCCGCAAGATACGAGTACATTTAACTGAAAAGAAGTGATGATTGCATGCAACAAGAAATATAGTTTCCGGTACCAAAGTTAACTAAAGTGCACACACCTTTGTTGAATTAGCACATCCAGTTCTCTGGTGAGGATTACGTCATTTCTGTAGACATTATCAAGATGTTCGTTCAACTGTGGTATGCAGCTGACTTTCTTCCCGGTTGTCAAATATCCGATGTGGTGGATGGATAGATCCTCTCCTTCTTCTCACAACACAGATATTTCTCAGGGACCGATCTTTGCTCCAACATCATTTGTACTTCGCATTAATGACGTCCTTTTTAGCTCAGTAAACCCGATGTACCGTTTTGCGAATGGCGGTACTTCACACGAGAGCATTCAGAGTAGTAGACCGATCACTTTATATGAATTCTAGCTAGCATTTCGTTGGTACTCCCTTTTGTATCCGTGGCATGAAGAATATTCTCACATCTACAGGTATCTTCTGTCAGTAACAGTTATATATTTAGGCCTTCCATTGTATATGTTCTTAAAAAAAGGTCCAATGACAAACATGAGCTATGAAGCTGCACCAAACAGAGACTCTCCTTTAAAAAATTTCCTCATGCGTGTTGGGTTAACTGGTTTATGTCATTTGCATCCCTTTTGATATCGAATTTACATTATTTATTAGCAGCGGATAAGTTTTGACCGTTTTTTGACTTTCCCGAAGGAAATCTGAGCTTGGATACGAATAACCCTTGATCTTATATCGGTATGTCACTTACAGGCCCCATTCTTTACAAATTATGATACGCCCCTAATCTCAAAGCCATTTTTGTACGAAACCTTCGCCATGTTACATCCCTATTCGTTATAACATTTGATTGGACCAATTTTTGTTTATGAGTCTATGCTTTTGAAGTCGTTTCTGCCTGTTTACCTGAGTGTTATCTTAGGAACAGTCTTCTAAATTGCGATGATAACGTTTGACACCTGAATAAGCAGTTGGAATAACCACCTTTTTGTTTTACATACATAAAGTAAGATCTAATTATTGAAGCATCTAAATTCCATTGATTTTGGCTACTTGCTTGGTTTTTTTTAATTATATAAAACTTCAAAGATCACCCCTCAATTTATGATTCCCCCCACAAATCTAACCATATGACCTTCCTATATGTTACAAGGTTCAGTCATGCTCTTATATATCTGGGAAGCTTATTCCCTCAATACTCTCCTCATACTTGATTCAGTTCAGAGAAGACAAGTTTGACTCCCTCACGCACGGCCTCAAGCCCGTTTCTCATCAACGAGCAGCATTCTGTATAAATCCAGAACTCCACCCTTTTGTTCCCAGGGTGTATCTGTGACTACTGAGGTATTAAAAAAGGCGTAACAAAGATGATTTAATATCAATGGAGTCCCTCCACATACAATTACGTCTGTACATATGACTCCCATATAGAAACGGTAAGAAGCAGTATCTCAAGAGAAATTCGCCTGATGAAACAATTCAACTATAATTATCGCTCTCCATTTTGGATAAACTAATTTTCTAATTGCATAGTCCCACCATTTCAGAGTCAAAACAATAAATCCAATTTGAAAAAATTAAAATATTAATCACCTCGATATAGACACGCGATATTAACAACTCAATTAAATGATCCTTATCTACGACTAATTACATTCAAATTAGTAGTAATTATTTTTGTTTTCGAACACCTCTTCACTTGGCAGTGTTGCTAATTGAGACTTAATTTTATACACAGTGGGTTTTCGGTTATGATTCGGCACCCCTAGAGCGCTTTAATCGGTTGAATATTCATCAATAACAGAACTTGTTAGTTATTTATCATTCCTATTTCAGTAGCTTCTACACTTGTACTGTGCTGTTGTACGAGTATACAAAGTCTTTTATTCCAGAGGCAGACACAATTTGGGGGTCATCGAATCAAGGCACTCACAATAGGCAAGCCACGTAATACGGTGGCAGATATCATGTTTACGCCTCATCTCATGTAAGAATACAAAAATAATAAATATACCTGAAACCGTCACTTTTGATCTTAAAATTTACCGAGGTAGTAGGTTATTGAGGGAAGAGGAAGTTTAACTCAGGATAAAACCTAGATGCGCCACTGATGCAGTTCAAACTTATGTTAGACGGAAGCGACTCAAATTCTCTGAACAAAAGACCCCTTTTAATTTCTGGGATTCACCCCATTATTCTCAAAAGTGTCCGAATTAGGTGCGAAGTACCTAGCAAAAAACAAAATATTTGAACATGCCCCAAAATCATATTAAACCTGAGAATTGAATTGATTATCTTAATATGAAAATCTGCAAAAACCAAGTCCATGAATCATATTTCGCTCTTACTTGGTACCCTCCTTGCAATAAGTCACGTCATTTTTAATATAGTAACCAAGAAATGGCTTATTGTTTGTCTTATTGGTGCGCCACATTGATGTATTCATTACATGAAATGCACCCACTGACGTTTATCCAAACAATTTTTATCTAGCCGTCTTTGTTTAATTTGATGGATGTATTGAAAAAACCATAACACAATAAAAAATTATATATAGATTTGAAAATGCGAAGGAAGAGTCTGGCGACGCAACTCCTACGGCGTGAGATCAAATGCCAATCAATGGCATACTCAGAATTATTTAAAAATATACAACAATCAAACAACACAATAATAAGCAAAATAGAACGGTGAATAAACTTGATACTTGGCAAAAACGTAGATAGAAGGTTGAGTTGGTAGACACATGCCATGTCTTCAAAAAGTGAATTGTCTTCAACAGTTTACGTCATCCGAAAACGGAAGAACCTGCTTGGCGAATAACATCTCACCTCTTCTAAAAGTTCTTATAGCAACTGTGAGATTTGCTTGTAGGGAAACTGGCCCTATGCAGTGCAGTCCTTTGAATTACAGAACAACAACATAATTTTGCTATTCACCTTGCTCACAACTTTTGTAGATTCCTAGGAACAAATATATAAAATATATATAGAAAAACTCTACATATCATTCTTGATACACCCAATCAATTTTGAAAGCGATATGCTGCGAATTGATGCTGATATAGGTTTGAAAATCAGAATGCATTGGTCATTTTTACAATTTCCTTCTCTAGAACATTCAAATTTTTAGAAGAGAATCAAATTGAGTAAGAGGGGTGTTGCGGTGGATCTCTCAAATATGATGTATTCATTAAAGACTTTTCATTGTCCTTTGAACATTTGATCCTGAGATCTGGGAATGTACTGAACTGACCTCAAAGTGTCACTACTTTGCCAAGGGCGAAAAGGCTTTGCTGTCTCTGAAAATCGATCCAGTGGCAGTGGAGTAATCTAAAAAGAACGAGAGATATAAAAAAATCTAAAACTTCATCTTTAGCAGATTTGGAGTTCCCTAATCTATTTTAAGATTTTTGGTAGGGGATACAATTGGAATGGGAGGTCTGGAGGTTGAGGTTGGGGAATTTTAAATCAACGGCGTAAATTACTTATTATGGGTCCACACTACATATCCCCAAATTCCATCACAATTAGAGCTGCTAAGATGAATAACTAGTTATGTTTACTCAACGAATATAACGCATAGATTTTAATCCTCTAGACCATCCAGGTACGATGATTTTGTTGGCCTTGCTAGGTCATTGTCCCAAAAGCTGGGGTTCCCTTTTGTTCCAGAAAATTATATTCACCTCATTTTCTGCTGCTCTACAATGCCCAGATCAAACCATCGCTAGAATACTGCTCATATTTGTGAGCATGGATTACGAAGTACTTACTGAAGTCTTTGGACACAATCAAGAAAAGAACAATACCTCTATTGGCAGCGCCTGGCCTTATAAAGGGAATCCACCGTCGGAAAAGGAAAAAAGTTATTGATCTGACTCTATTTCATAGATTCAGTGTGAACAGACATCTATTCTTTCGCAGAACTCCTGGCTTTCTGCCTTTGTGAGAAGTTATCTATAATCAAATTAAATAGGTACCCTGCTTGCAAAAGAAGTGTTCAATATGTTGATTTTAAAAAACTGTACCTACTATCAGGAACACTTAAGCTCTTAACATCTCAGCAATGTGAATAGTGGATGTAAGAACACACAACATGATGTTTAAGTAATAGTGTCAATAGAAATCTATTAAATCAGCATAACAATCAAGATAAATATGTTACTTAACTCATATCATAACGACGTTATTATATTTCCCAGTATTGATTTTTTGACATAATATATGATATAAATAATGTATTTTGTAAATAATATGCAATTGTTATGGATCTCGTACAGCTTCATGTACTTTTCATTTTAATCAAGATCCCAGCTACCAAAAAATATGTGTCCAATTACAACTTTCATAAAAATAGTCGTAACTCGCTTGTGCGTTCCAACTCTCCCGTCCTCTGTAATCCTTAGATAATATCGAGAACAGACCATAAGCCGCAATTCATTACAATTTCCAAGTGAACCCCTTGGCCATCACTGCGTAGAGCAGTGGAGGGTTGGAATCGTTCCCTATGAGGGAACATGCTATGACAAGGCCCAATAATAATAATAATAATATAGGTCTAGGGCTTTCCCAGATAATAGCTTTCTTGCCATAAATAAGACTATGTGCTTATATTAAGTGCCCACGAACAAAGAAATTGACCATCACGTTAAGATGTAAAGTAACACTAACTGTTAATGATTAGTTCAAATTTATCGTGCTCCAACTACGTTGAATAATTACTATTATGATGCTGTTCAGCTGGTGAAACCGTGCGGCGCCGGCGGTCACGCGCTGTTTTGGAATGACCATTGTTTCTCGATCACTTAAACAAAGAACTTCATTGTTCTGTTGTAGGTCCTTATACATATCTATGTCTAATCATCTATGATTAGTCTCAAATTTACGATGATATAGGTTGTATATCATAGCATACAATAAAGATACTGATAGTGACAGAAGTTTTTCACGCTATCTTGTAATTTCAATATTGACATTTTTTACCCATTTCGGATATTTTTCCAACCTGGTAACCAAAGTAACCAAAATATCAAGAAAAGGGCTTCACATGTATTAAACCAACCTTTCTCTATCATTATTAGAAATATTGTTCCATTATCTTGGAAAATGAACGCTGAAAATGAAATATTCGAAACCCATGCAAAACGCCTTTTAATCTAGGTATAAACTCGCGATATGAACTCTGCCCTTTATTTGTTTTTGTTCTAGAGGTTGTACTTTTTGGATACTGCTTTGTTAAAAAAATAAAAAATATGTTTTACGGTTACATGAGAAATTTGGCAAATAATTAAATGGCTGAAGTATACACATATTCATACATAATACAGTAATTTTATTTTAGTTTTCAAAGAATATGGTTCCATATGCCAAATCAATCTGAGAATCCATCTACTTACAGCACTTTTACTCGGTCTGTGATAAATATATTGAAATATTGACAGATTACTATTCTATTTAATATTTTTTTATTATTCAATTAATTCTCAGACTTTGTAGCTTCATAAATGGTTATGAAATGTTTTGTCCTGGCCTCAGTGGCCAATATTTAGACCTTCATTTCTTGTGTGATGTCGCAGCATGAAAAACCCTAGGTGAACAGTGAGAAATGTCTTGGCATGCCGTATAGTGAACTCAGCGCATATTGAATTGTGAACCACTTGTACTTTTGAGGGGAGTTGCTATAGTTTCACCTATACGAATATATACAGATAAATACACATCTACGAATGAGGATGAAGTCATATATATTCAAATAGATTTTTATTTGACTCTAGAACTCTATTTTGCTGCACATACCAATAGAGCACATTAAGAAATCAGTTTTAAGAAATCCACATTTGCAATTAGAATTTGAATCATTCCTAGAGAAAATCGATAAGAAAGAACTCGCAGACCTATCAATAACTAAATTCACAGCCGCCAACATCACTAGTAAACAGCTGTCCAAAATCTGTAACTGGAAAAAATGCAATTATTTCAGATAAAGGCACTGCTTTAGTCATTCATGTTGGCTCAATTTTTATCGCTAGAATAATAAAGTGAAATGAGAGCCACATTTCATTACTGTACATAGAATTACAATGAACATTCTGTTCTTTGGATTCATTTGGGGGATACGCACCACCAGCGCATCACATTGGTTTGGTTCATTTAAGTACATATCCTTATTAATGATTAATGTCAAGTATCAATGGCAAGACGTTCAACATTATTATGGGAGAAATGCGGAGCACGATATTCAGATTAATAATAATTTTATAATCTGAGATATAGGTGTCTTTTTCAAATAAATCTTCCTCATTCAATCTTCGCTTTTTAAATCTAATTTTTAGTGACTTTAGTGTCCCATATTCATGAGATTAAGACGAAAATATTCAGACGGTTCCCGAATGATTTTTTCCTTATATGACACACCTTTCACGTAATTCTGGTTTATTTTTAGATAATGTTGTTCATTCAGAGAACACCACCTCTTGAGCAAAAACAAGTATTGCGATCTTAGATAAAAGTAGGAAGTTTCGAAACATTTCAACCTTAGTCAATATATCCAACGGCCGGGCCAGCGCTACGCTCCTGAAAGCATGACGTTGGAGACTATTCCCAGTGGATTGCAGGGGGCAAGCATCCGACCAGCGTCAAAGGCAACAAATCAAGTCTCTGTAGCCAACGCGGACACATAGACACAGACAGACGGATGGACGGACCGATAATAATCCCGCAGATCATCGTATCAGATCAAAGCGCATATGTAGCGGATTACTCCGGACTATCCACCCTTTCCCCTATGCGTCGGCGTCGCCGTCGATAGGGCTATTATGAATTTGCGACGCTTTTATTTATGTTTATTGGATCTGGGGACTATGTTTGTGTCTGGTTGATTTTCTATGAGAAATTTGAGATTAGTGGCTGACTACGTCAAGACAAGAGAGGCAGTGCGTCTAAAGGGAGCCCGAAAAAGAACAAACATCTAATTTTTTAGACTATTACATGCGAGTCATTCAAATGTATTTTATCTTTGCAGGTTTTACAAGGGAAGCCCGAATTACAGATTTCCCCGAGCCCGGATTTTCTGTTTCGACATGCCTGATGTCATCTCTAATGCTAGTTATCTGGAGGTCGTTGTGAGACAATGCTGGACTAATTGAAGTGTCCAGCTTAATCACTCAAATCATGCACACATACAAAGTTCAGATAATAATAAAAATTTCATCTTAGTCTACCAGTTTTATCGGCCCACAGCAGACCTGAACGAAAACTCCACCAAAATCGATGAAGTAGTTGTTAACATTAAGTAGTAACAAATATATCAACTGATATATAAACCGCCTTATCGGCAGACTTTCGAAAAAGTAAAATGAAGCTTAGTGGATTCAAAAATGTCTAAGCTCTCCTAATGAATTTTTTCTGGTCCTGCAAAAACGCAAAAAATCTAAGGACTGAAATTTTTCATTCTAGATTCCTCCGAAAAGAATGACAGACAGACTAACCGGAAAACATTAGTGTCAGAGATTTTCGTAACATTTTTGTCATAGATATCCTGTCGCAGTGTCAGAAAAGCTCTACAAGAAGGAGTGCCAGACGGTAGATATCTATTCACATCGACCTTGAGATGCTGCAAATTGTAACTATTAGTGGAAAAACTCGAAACTCCTCGGCAGGTCATTCCACAAGACTCGTCGCCAAGCTATACTGACGAATCTAGGCTAAAGTCGGAACATGCATGTCTATAGAAGGTCTAATGCAATATAGAAAGCATGAGAATGAGCAGAGATAATGGTACACCTTAAAAGAGCTTACGAAGGACAATGCATGTCGCTGTAAATAATTTCACCCTTGTTGACATTCGTAAGGGACATTCTGTTGCCTCTTCAAGGTAGTCCAGGTGTTTGGACCTTTGGCTTCGTAAGTTGTCAATGGGGGTTCCCATAAAGGGCGACATTTAGATGAGTTGTTGTTGCTGTCACACCCTTTACTGCATTACGTATATACCAACCGATTGCTCTCTACAGTTAGACCGCCCGACTATACCGACGAGTCTAGGCTAAAGACGAAACATGCATCTCTATAGCACGTCTGATGCATAGTAGAGAGCATACACATAATAGCTCAAATCCGCACATATTCGCGCTTAAGCGTGAGACGTAAAAAAATCAAATAGGTAAACTCCTTAGTTTCCACAAAGCTTGAATATTGAAATAACCTATCATGGATACGTCCATAATTTGCTCACCCAAAAATGAGAGTTAGTAGGAGAGAAATATTTGGTTAATAATAAAATTCTAAGATAATTTTTCCTAATCATGACTTAATTTCAATCCGAGAAATTACTATATAAAACGAAACCACTCCGGAAAAATTAAAGATTTGAGGTTATCTTCTGCTTGACATAAAGTTTACTACGTTCGAAAAAATCTTATATACACAGAATGAAAACTAAGTTCAGCAAGTGAGTCTTCTAATAATTGCGTTATTTTTGAAGAGCTTGAGTAGCATCAACATATTTAGTGGTTTTTAGCCATAGTCAAATACAATGGCTTTAATATATGATTATAGTCTTCTAAACGTGCCTCAAGACTTGTCTGGACACTACGTTGCAGGTGTATACAAAATTTTTGCTCAATTGGTTGAAGATATCTGCTTCAAAATTGAGTTGCAAGATTTTGAAGAATAAGTATTGTGTCTAGACGCATTTCACTTCACTGCTACAACACTGTCAGAATGAAGTGAAACCTCACACAAGCTTAGATTTTTATTTGAGATGCATTTCACGTTGCTATATATCCTGTATCCTGGTAACAACCAAAATTATGTTTATATGAACATTATTGCCCATTTTTGCAAACACAGTAATCAAATATTGTCGCTCTCTTCAGAAGCAACCTTTGTTATCAAACCTGTAGCCTCTAAATTAAAAACTCAATAGAGGGTTTGACTATTTTTCATTGTTTTAATAAAGCCACTCTTGCGAAACAATCAGCTACTCTCCATAATTTACCTGAAAATGCCAAATTTTAGAGCCCCTAAAAGCTCCAGCAATAGTCGTAAATCTCCCATAAACAAGTTTTTGCCGTTCGCAATTTCAAACGGGCTCTCGACTTCGGATTGAATGCAATTATTGAGCCAATCTAAATGATAATTATGAAGATTTACACGGGACGATATCTTTTTCCGCTCGCGCGACAAAGTAAAAGTAAATTTCACGTGAAAAATTATGGCTGGATAATTGGGGGGATGTGGAAAGTGCACCAGCCGGAACATGGGCGTCGGAAATTAGATCGCAATGGAGGGACTCGGCAATGAATTCATACTAAGTGGACCCGGTAGAGAAGCGGTTTTCTCGTATCCATTATCATCATTCATTATTCGCTTCTTGTTGGGTACATATGACAAATTTGAGATAAGCATATGGTACATACCAGGATGCTATGATGTCATACTGACAGACGTGCCAGATTTGTGAAAAACTTGAATGAAAAAATTGAACCGATCTTTTTTTTATTACATAAAATCTATATTTTGGATCAATTTAGTAGGAAGAAAATATGATAATATGTTATGAGATGAATTTGGAATCGCTAAGAATGAGTGCGCCCGATTTGATGACAAGATCATGCTGCATAGTATAGAATTTTGACTGGACTTTTCCACCACAAACATTGAACATCCAAAAACAGTTTCTTGGTAGCAACATAAATAATGCACATATTTAATCCTCAGCCACTGCATCGAACAAATTACTTTTTTCTAATAATCATGAAGACATCGGCACAATATACTTTATTTTTGGAGCTGGAATAGCCGAAACTCTTAAAATTCTTAATCGTGCTGCATTAGGTAATCTGAAATCACTGATTGGTGATGATCAGATTTATAATATTACAGTACATGCATTTTTCATATTTTTTCAGTTATACCAATTTTAATTGAAGGAATATGCAATATACCTAATATTTGGTTACTTCCTCCCTCCCACACGCTTCTCTTAATAAGAAAATTGGTTGAAAGGGGAGCCAGTACAGTCTGAGCAGCTCACCGTAGATTAGCTAGGAATATTTTGACTACATGCTATGTAATTACAATATGTTGATAGTAGGAAAGTACTTATTATTATTATTATTAATTCGTTAATATAGACCTTGAAAAAACAATAGTGACTAAGTCATGTAGGTTCAGCCATATAACTACATGGTCTTGAAGGCATAAAATCATTTCTAAACAGTTATAGTTTTTGCTTCTTCTAACATAATCCGAATACGAAGCTCGAAATAATTATTCAGGCTATAAGAAAAAAATTGACATATCCAATACCTGCGACATCTTACCAAGATACCACATCATGCTGTCAGGTAATAGTTATCTGGATATTGATGTTTTACTATGCACAATTCATGTTCCAATTGCCCAAAGCGAGTATAAGATGTTTTTCATATATTATAATGGTAAGACATTCAAAGAATGAAGCAATTCCAAAAATGTTCATTATTACTTTACCTTTTCTGTTAAATGGCGTATGAATCAAGAGAAGTAGCTTAGAGGCCGAACTGCTTTCTGATACTAAAAATGCCCAATATCACGAGTATATTCAAGCGTCTTATATGTTCCATCACATTGCAACGGTGCCGCCCCTGACCCTACTGTGTGAGATCAGTAGGAGATTCACGAGCTGGACGAGGAACTGCAATGGGGGAAACGTACAGCTAGATGAACGCCGATAATAATTTATAATTGGATTTTTATCTTCTTTAGGAGCGAGAGGTTATTTGCTTTTTAAGTTCTCGAACTACAGCGAGACTGCGATGACTCTGAAATATTTCGGCATCCTTTACCAGCTGGTGAGACTCATGTTCCCGTGTTACCTTATTTGTTGTTGTGACGCGTATTCCTCTAATAGGGTTGTCAGATACAGACCAGTCATTCTAATAATTTATTTATTTACCATTGGCTACACAGTACACATAACATTCAGTTGCACATAGTTGAAGAATGAGCGATTATATTTTGGAAGGCGTAAAGAATGGCACTTGAATAATTTTTGCGTTTTATTAGCTGGCAGCCAACTTCTGTCCAATAATCTCTTGGATATTCGACTAAACTTACCATGCGAGGAAAAACAATAATTCACTTTAAGCTGTGAGCAAAATCTGTTTTAATCAAACCTACAAACCTTTTTTCATAAAGTTAGATGGATGAATGTAAAGTGCTATACTTCGAAATACTAAAAACAATACGAATGCGAAAGTTTTGAATGATTCACAAAACCATCCACAGGTACTGAACATGAAGGTCATATCATATCATATCATCATATTTACACGTTGAAAATAATTGATCTATGAGGAGCTAAGTACTATATAAGTCATTACAGGGCTAGCGCCATTGGCGGCAGTTCGCGCTCTAGGGACTATGACGTGTAATGGGCCTGACTTTGAAAGCTGTCAAGTTTACGAGTAGCGGTAAGTGACTCAAACTAACGTTTAACTTTGAATGATTTCTTACTAATGGCACTAAACGGTTCATACACTTTAATGTTTAATGTCATAATATTAGTTGTCTAGATAAAATGTTGCTATATATCTTTGAAACTTCACTATTCAGTTGTACCTTATGCCATGTTGCAAATGACGTGTCCCAATCCAAAAGGGGATTGTACTTTTTATTTTTTATTTACTCGTTTCTGAAATATTCCAATTTTTATTGAAATATTCATTATTCATCCGAAAGTACAATAACCTTGCTGCAGAATAACCTGTGGTTATTATGTGAGAATAATACGTACGATTTTGATTTGAGCATAGCGTAGAATATTGTCAAAAATCCAAACAAGTTATGTGCCAATTTGACTTTTTCTTACATCACATGAATTAGAAAGGCCTTGTAAAATTCACTATTGTTTCCACTTTCAAGAGACGTGTCGTTACAGCATGATGAAACTGACGTATTTAATTGCTTGTATTGAACACATGTCAAACATCCTATACAGTGTGTTTTTGTAGTGGAAGAGTTATGAGATATGTAAAAGTCTTTTTCATACAAAAATGATAGAATTTTCATATGTAGGAAAGCATACGAAAAAAAGTCTAAATGCTTGAAGCAGCAAGAATTTATTATCCCGGGAACATCTAAAAATAAAATTACCTATGAGCCCCAAAAAATTTTTTGCCTCTTTGATATAATTAACTACTCCCAGAAGTGATTTTCGAATCAAAAACACACCAAAAAGGAGCACAAATTTCAGGTTGACAGCATGAGCCAAAAAAAGGAATATCCCCAAATTCTGAAGGTCTAATATCTTCCCGATATTGCGTAAGAAACAAGTCACTGTATCATTTAGACATTTAATCATTCAATTCTAGATAAGCAAATGGAAGGAAGCACAAAAGAGGCACAATTTCAGTCATCTTGCCATCATGCTGCAACTCCGAAAGGTAAAGGCAGCAATTGGAAGAGGACCATAGCAGGATTGTCTCTTGTAATGTACTTTACACTAGTTATCTGGACGGGACCACCAATGATTCTGTTTACCGCTTTGCTTGTCCAGATAAAGTAAGTATACAAATTTTCGATTTTGCCCGGCCATTATTGTAATGTGGGAATTATGTAACTAGACGTAGTAACAATTGAAAAAATACTGTTGCTTTTAGAAAGCTAAGCTTATTTTTTAATAAGCCACTCTATTTTAGAATACTATAGCTCAAAGGTAGACTGATGATCATAATAGTAACTTGGTAGTGGCAGGATTCGACACACATTCACATTCCAAGTCGTCGCCTTAAGCCATTAGACTACACCACCTTGATTGTACATGAATTCAAGGAGGATATGTAAGGTTTACCTAACAAATCTCTTCGAATTCCATAAATAAAAACATAGATTGCAAACATAAACCCTATCCATAAATATCTGCTGACAGGATCTACACATTCTGGCACTATCAGAGATCCAAATTGGCTCATCAGTAATGGACAATTGCTACAGATATCCCAGATACGACATACACCAGATCGAGGAGAAAATTTTGGGTATATGTATTCGTATATGTTCATTCAGGACTCTTTGTCATGTTGAGGAATACTCGTACCTTTGACCTAAAGGATTCGAAATTATCTGGCTCAAAGTATCTTTCAACGATTCATCTTAATTCATATGCGACTTTTTCAAAAGTCTTTCTGAGGGAGAACCTCACCCATCTATATCTCGATAAAGTATTCGTATTCGTAATTGCCAAAATTCAATCAAGAACCGAGAATTGTCACCTTGACAAAAATATTGGGAGTTTTTCGACTAACTGGTACGGCACTAACAACAGCGACGGCGATGCCCAGCCCGGCAAGCAAAATTGTATGAAATTAATACTAGGCATTTTCCCCTGGCCGGTAACGGCACCAGGGCCCGTGCCGGGACACCAAGCTTCCCGCCACAGCCGGAACGGCACGCAGTACGATGAGTTAAGAGGGGACTACCTAGACTAAAAGGCGTTTCGCATGGGTTTCCAATATTTCGTGTCCAGCGGTCATTCCTCAAGATGACCTAAATATGTTTTGCAATTTTAATACGAAATTTTAGATATTGTTAGATGAAAATGGACATTTTTTGACTCATATCGGAAGTCAAAGGAATATCAGATGGAATCGAAAGAATTGGTCAGCGATACAAAAAGGCCACTGGAAGTAAGAATCAATGAACATCGTCTCAACACCCAGCGTACAGAGGCAGGAAAATCTGGAATAGCTGACCACGCATGGATGGAGCACCATAAAATAGCTTGGGACGCCGCTGAGGTTATTGCCAAGGAACTGCATTGGTCTCGAAGAAAATTCAAGGAGGCGGCATTCATCACCAACAACAGCAAAGTGTACAGCAGACCCAGCATAGACATTAAACCAATCTGGCAGCCACTCATAAAGAAGATCAATAGACTACGACTGGACCAGACAACAAACAATGACCGACAAACAGCCACGCGCATCGGGAACCAATCAGAACAGACCGCGCACAACGACACGTCACCGGACGGGGTATAAATAGGCGTGAAAGGAACGTGTTCGCCAGTTCACCTGAAGACGATTGAAGATAAAATATTAATCGAAACGTCATGATACTCAAAATTTTATAGACAATGGAAGTCCGAAATCAAACTTTTGATAAATCCACCTTGTCTACAAGTTTCAAACAACAGTCTTTTGAACCTTTTGGAAAACCAAGAAAAGGGCTTCGCAATGGCATAGAGCCGTCTTTTCTCGATGATCTGCATGAAAAATATTTTCAATATGTCTGAAATCAAGCGTTTCAAACAAAATGTTGTAGCACCGTATCGTTTTAAAAAAAATCGTTTCATTATCTTGAAAATGAGCGCTGGAAACGAAATATTGGAAACGCATGCAAAACGCCTTTAATTCTAGGTAGCGGTGTAGGATGACGAGATGTGACTCAATTGTACCAGTGATCTCCTTGTAAGGACGTTGTTGTTGTATGTTCTGAATGAAGTATCCTGTTTCTTGATATTCTTATAGGTAATAAAAGTGTCATGGCTCATACTAAGCACTTGGGGGTCCGCTTTCAACATCCTGAAGGGTGTATTGCATGTGTACCTTCTAGATACATGACTTTTATTTTGAGCGGATAATCGAATATCTAGGACCTCTGACCCGCTTATATTTACGCCGTAAATGTAAGAGATAAGGCCAATAAATACGACTATCAGTTGAAGAAACCATTTTCACGTGGTTAGACTACCCAAAGATCGGAGTAAACCAATACCTATCTTGACGTCTTAATCTATGGCTCACTCAAGGGCCCGTAGTAAGTCCTTCAGTTAATTATTGACAATACAAAGATCCGTGAGATACATGGCCGACTCACTTTTTTCCTCGCGAACAAAACATAGAAACGCAATTATTATTCTTTTCAGATGTTTCGATGAAGTCATCAACATTGCTTACCGTTTGAAGAAGATGGCAGAGCTTCCATACTACAAGACGCTGAATTGGTACTTCGTGATCGTGGCCAACTATTTTTTCTTTGTTGATGCTTTTCGACCTCAAATTCAGGTCTTCATAAGAAAATGTCCACTATGTGGCATTTTGATAAACTATCATAGATTCATCGCTTTTTGTTTATATCTCCTAGGCTTAGCGTTCTTTCTTCAACTTGTTAGCATCAGATCCATAAGAAAACAATTCACTTTGCTTGCTTGGACTCACTGTCTACTTATGGTAATAAGCTTACAGTCATATATGTTCCTATATAGCATGTTCCAAGGGTTAATTTGGCTATTTTTGCCATTTGTTTTAGTCAGCATAAATGATGCTTTCTCGTATATATTCGGCAGACTATTAGGAAAGACACCTTTGATATCTGTTTCACCCAATAAAACCTTGGAGGGATTTATTTGTGGCGGAATTGCTACATTTACATTGGCTATAATCCTGTCTCACTGCTTCTGCAAGATACAATATCTAGTTTGTCCATTGAATTACGTCGATAGAAATGGCACTATTTCCATGAACACCAATTGCACTCCAAGTTACTTCTTTCAGCTGCAAAACTACGTGTTAGGGAACATCAGTTTCTCCATGTATCCATTTATTCTTCATGCCATTGTTATGTCATGTTTTGCAAGCACTATCGCACCTTTTGGAGGATTTTGCGCTTCTGGACTCAAAAGAGCAGTGAACATAAAAGATTTCGCAGATACGATTCCAGGACACGGTGGCCTCTTAGATCGGTTTGATTGCCAGTTTCTGACAAGTACGTTTGTAAACGTCTACGTGAGTACTTTTGTGAATCCCCCTAGCGTTAACAGGATTTATGAGAAGGTATCGTATATGAGCGACGAGAGCCAAATGAAGTTTCTCCAGCTACTGGAGGCAGAGTTGGTTCTCAAAGGAATGCTGAACAAAACATTAGGAAACATGTAGATAGTGTTTGACAAACTTCACTACAAAATTAACCGTTAATTTCCAGAGCAATCCTTGTAAGCATGTGGTTCAATAAATAATGTGAATTTGTAAATGTTTATCTCATTTAGTTATGCTCATGGGAACTGCGATACATATAAGTAGACTCAAAGGCTTTGAACTGCAAAAGCTTTTTGAAATTACTGTAATCATAAATAAGGCCAACTTCCAACATCAACGCATTTTTTTACCCCGATGTAATGAACTTTACCAAAAACAGCATTGTAGGAATTGAAGACTAGTTGTTACTTCATTTGGGAGCACCAATTTTACTCAAAATGAATTCAGTCAGTATAATGTTTTCTCTAAGCCCTCGAATAGGTACAAAGCTTAATGAAGTTTTTGGTTTGTATATATTTTAGTAAGTTTCGCTAAAAAATAGATTTCTGATATCTTACAGATTCCTGAAATGTGAAATAAAGTCCTAGCTAGTAATAGCTTAGAAAGTACTAGTATTTTTTATGTGTCACAAATCGAAACAGTTTAATGTATACCATCGAACATATTGAAAAGTATAAAAAAGAGAACATAACATACTTGAATGGTAGAAAAGCTTAACCAAATTCCATTTTTTTATGTTAGGTTATAGTTTTAGGTCGCAATTATTATTATTTCCTCAACTTGTCTTCAGAACCTCCCTGATATCACCTGGTTTTGTTACAAATGAGTAGCTGTTATGTTTTGGATATATAACCCAACATCAATGTGAACTTGAAATGTTTCATTAATATGTCAACGGAATTATTGGGAATGTATTACTAATCTATGACATGACGACGGTGGCTTTGTTTCATGGAAGTAGATGTTTTTAATTCTCCTTATAGCTCTAAGGCATTGGATTTGTTTTAATCATATCCTCTAAGATGGATATTTTACTGGCAATAGCTAATGTTTGGGCCGCCTCGGCAGGCTATAAAAAGTATAAAAAATTAAACATTGAATTCATCATGATGTTGCCGTTACGATCTCAAGGAGAATTTTCTTGTATCCAGCATGAACTATTATGAAAGTAAGGTTGCATCCCGGACACATTCGCTTTTTTTATAAATCCAAAGTCAGGGCTATAAACCATCAATGTAGGCTGTCTTATTAATGAAAACCAAGCTTGCTGAATTGTCTTAAGGTAGCAGCCCAAAATCCTCCCATTTGGGATACAAGAACAAACCATAATTAACCTTGGAAAAAATTATAATTCATCTGTATGTTTGAAGAACATAGGACTCTCCCTTGGAGCCTATTTTACCTACCAAAGTCACAGTCTACTTGTGAGCTGTAAGAACAGTCATTATTCAACAAAGAATATAACAACGTCAAATAACCTGTCTTTATGGACTTGAATCATTATTGTTTTCATTCCATTTCTTCACTAGACTCTGTCCCACCTTGATTGAATATGCTTCAAGGGAGCATCTGGTCTATGTTCGCGAAACCTAAAAATGGAGCATAAATGTTGACCAAGTTTTCTTAAGTAGGAACTCTACCTAGAATAAAAGGCGTAACGCATGGGCCTCCAATATTTCATTTCCACCGCTCATTTTTAAGATACTGGAACGACTTTTACTGCTAATAAAGGAGAAAGGTTGGTTCTATGCTTGTGCTGCTCTTTTTGCAATTTTGGATACAAAATTTTAGATATTGTCACATGAATGTTACATTTTTTATTTACTTCGGATGTATTTTCAACCTTTCGGTGAACAAAATATCAAGAAAAGGGTTGAGCAGGGGCATAGAGTCGTTCTTTCTCTATGATCTGCACAAACATAGTTTCAAGATATTCAAATTCAAATGCTTCAAACGAAATACTGTTGCACCGTACATGAACATCTTTTTATCGCTGATACGAGCGCCCTTGCGACAATTTCTAAAACTTTGTAAACGGGATGATGATCAGATATTACTCTGAGGCATTTTAAAGCTATTACGATTATCATTGCAATTCTCGAATATTCCATAAAAAAACAATTTTGATCCTCCTGACATTGCGTATGCAAGTAATATTGAATAATTAACGTTACCGCCTCCGTAGAAAATGAAACCATAACCAAAACTGGTGACCATATGTGTCGCCAAACGAAAGACCATATTTACTGCCCGCCCACTATTCCCCCAATAAAACAACTGTAACAAAGCATGAAAATCGCGTTAGTTCAGCTCGCTCACCCTCATAACCTCAACATATGTGATCAAGATCTAAACGATGCAAATTTGAATAACTTAGGCATTTGTTTTTATGATATGTGTGATAACTTCGTGGCTGAAATTCTGCTGATACGTTGTCAAGTTGCTTATAACTGTTCGATAACAAGAGTACCAGATCGATTACGTCAACGAAGATACTGATGGAAATACGAACTGAATATTGAATCTTCTGAGAAAAGTCACAGCTAGCTAAATGAAAGCTTTAAACCAGTATTAGAGAAAGTCCTTGCCAAAACAAGCTGTGACTCTTGTGGTGGTTGTAGTAGTGATAGTAGTAATAGGGAGGTAAAACCTGGCAAGTAGGCCAGTTTTGGCCCTTCTTGCCAACCCCGAGGACCATCACTGAAACCAGGGCAGATATGGTAATTGCTTAGTGATGAACCTTCAAGACCCTCTAATAATGGCCATGATTTCCAACCATTCCGCAGAGTAGTTCTCCTCCCTTCCAAATTCTGCTATGTCGAACACTTCATCCCTAAAGCTGCCGTATACGGCACACCCTCCCAGGAAGTGGAACGAAGTCTCGTCCTCCTCCCAGCACTTCTGACAGATTGGGTCTTTGACCACTCCTATGAGTAACAGGTGCAGGTTCAATCTGCAGTAACCTGTGAGTATCACTACCAACAAGTGGAGTGAACCCCTCCCTTCTGCTGTTCATTAGTCACAGCTCCCTACGTTATAGACGAGAAAGCTAAGTGGATAGATATTCTCTATAGGCACGGTATTCTCTATAGTCACCAGCTTTGTTTGTCCTAAGTGTGAGACTCTCCAGAAATGCTGCTGCTGCTATGTCCTCTACCACAAAAGTGCTTAATGCACCTTGTCATGATGGATAGCTACGTGTTATAGGTGATACAAAGGGCCATCTGTGATCTGTCCTGCCTTTGTACATATAACTGGCGCTGCTGTGAGGCCTTCATCAAACGTCAGTTCCACTTGCATCTGGTTGTCTATCCATGTACTACAATCGAGTCGATGGTTTGGAGCATATACAATCTGCGTACTCTCTCTTCATTATTTGTCCTGGAACGTCAGAGCACTTACATGTCCTGAAAGGAGTTGTGCGGTGTAATGGTCTATCTACTTGAGCTGTGATCTTTTTTTCGAATGGAACTCCATAATTTTGGCCCTGAAAATGGAGGGAGTTCAAATTCTGCATCTGGGTATGACCTTACGCACTTTTGACGCCCGAATATCATCATTCAAACATCAAACGCACCGCCACAGTGAAAATACGTTTCACACCATATACCCAAAAATAAACTTTCCTGTGGTTATTTGAAGAACTAATCTGAAATAGTAATAGTTATATCTTAAATCCAGAAATGTCCAAATATATAAGAATATTTTTGAAAGTGACTTGTAACAGTGATCCTGTTTAATCGAGATCTTATTCATTATTTAGAAAAGCTATTATTATTCGAAGCACAAACATTCAAAGTCCCATATAATTTATGTTATTTATGTTTGATTAGTGGTTATCTAAGAATATCCATATTGGACGTTCATAGAATACTAGGTACATTGTGTAACAAATTGGGGAGGCACCGTTTGGCTTGTTTGACTAGTTTTCAAGGCCTTTGTGGATCCGGGAGGCGTGCGAGACGAAAAACAATTTTCGGGCATTTTGCCTAATTTAGTTTTCCGATATTTGTCTGGACTAACATAATAGGATTTTCAATTTTCAACGTAAAAGCTTTCCGGACAAGTACAGATTTTTTTATAATGTAAAATTCCTAGATATCTCGTTAACTCCGGCACCACTGTACTGTAAGCACTAGGGGTGTCAGTAAATCTATCATGCCACCAGGGACCATTGATGGCCGATCTTTGCATCAAGTCCCCTCCTTTTATTCTACGGATTGTGCTGAGGGTTTAGTCGACAATGTTATCTCGATCTCTTTGGTTGTGATTATTATTGAAACATTACGCTGTGGCTCCAATAACGTGCTTTGTTGTAATGGGTTTATCTCGATATTACTGCTGCACAGAGGGAAGCAATTGTCTTTTTGAATAAACAGGTTTATGTTGGCGACAAATGTAAGAATTATAATCGTTTGATTCAATGGGTATCCAGATTGATCTGCGCCAAGCTGTTGCATTTGCGACATGAATAGATTGAAGTTACTAGGTACTTAGTATGCGTGAATATTTTATTAGCATCAGAAATGATAAACAAATAGAAATTTTCTATTATTGGTATGATTTATTTACAGATTGACTCTAGCAAAATCAGAAAGCCTATCGCACTCCAGAAGCGTAGCGAGAAGACACATGTCTATTCACATTGCACATCAAACGTTTTAAATGGTAACTGATAGCAAACTTCCCGAAGGCACATTCCACAATGCTGAGGTTCCATGAAGGAAGTCGGAAGGGACTCTCTGAAGGTGTTGAAAACTCGACCTCGTGAGGCTGTTGGACTCCTCTATTGTTTACTGTAGTGACAAAAGCATACTGTTGAAACTTATGTTGAAATCATCAGGAACCGTAAAGTAAACTGTGAAATACAAGTCCTAATGCCTTCGCTGTCATATTAAAACATTCACTTTTACGCTCATACCCGACTTTTATAGTTAACACGACCCTATTAAAAAATACCTGCGCCACCTATGGACCAAAGGTCACTATCTCTGTCTTACAATATGTTTCCCACTCTACGAGGGCAAAGCAGAATTTTGGTCCCTATTTCGGAAACAATTTGTGACTTCCACGAGCAATTCCTTTAGTGGATACACATTGAAAAATACTCCACTTACCAATGAATCGAAATCCAGCATTTGATTCTGAGAAAGTCCATTTTACGGAGGCAAAGCAAAATGATAATCCTTTTTACGGCCACTGTTTATGACTCCTAACAGTCGGAATACTGAAAGGCAAAACAAAGACAATTAATTGATTTATTAATAGTAATCCATATATGGTGACTTGATACTACAATGTTGGATTCGGATTAACAGATGAAGCCACATTATAATATCTGTTTGTTTGATAACATCCCCGTTATTTATCAATATCGTACGGATAAGTCTTGAGGAAAACGAAAAGGCGTAAGGCCTTTACACACATATAGGGCTTATTCCGACAATCCTGATTATCGTACACTGTACCGTCCACAACATTAAAGCATTCCAAAATGACGAGTGGGTTCACGAGATGATCCACAAACTGTTTCAACTGGATACCTGACGGTGGGTGGAACGGTTCCTGCACGGTACAAACGAAAAGGTGGTTGAGACCGTCCCAACAGATATTTCTGTACTATCACAAAACCACGCATTTTATCAATACTAACAGTTTCGTGATGGTCCAAAGGCGGTAGACAAATCGACGTTGGAACAAGATCATAATGTTTAACTAAATAGATGGGGCTTATAATTATAATATACTCTATATTCTCTATTGGGTTTTCGAATTTTCCTCACTGACTTCGATTTAAAATTACCATATATCAATCTAATGAATGTTGTGACATAAACTCTACATCAGATAGACTTATCCACCGTGCATAACATGAGATTCGTATATATAAAATTTTATTTCCTCCTTCTCTCTCGATATGACATTATAACTTGATGGTAGGGCTGCAAAAGGCCGCTTTTATTCAATGCGATGTTCATTTATTTCAGCCTGTAGGCGAAGGGACGGCTGACGCCAGGGCCGGTTCAGTTAACTGTACAAAAAATTCCACTGTTCACATGTTGAACGCTTATAGATGGTTAATTCTCTTAAAATTTATATCAATTTTAGAGCATTATTTTGTTAATTACACCGTAATTAATAACTTGAATGGCCCGAAATGGAGATTGGCTACAATCTCTCTATGACGCAGATTTCGCTGAAAGTCCTGCGATGTTTAAAAAACGTCTTATGACCAACCAAATGTGCGCGATCACCATGCCTGAAAATTAACATATTTGATGGTTCCATCCAAGAATCATAATATATATGCACAATATTAAAATACATAGTAAATAACATACATGCCTTATGATATATACAGATTCATGAATGGCCTCAAAAGATATGCCCTTCTTATATACATCAGAAAGGCAACTAGAAAGGATATTTTCTGTTCCGCCTATTTTGTTCCATTCGTTAGAAGGGATGATGCCGAGCCTGTGCTGGTGCCTTTAAACTCCCAAATCCATTTCCCGTTCCATCAGATAAAACAGGACCGTAATGATTTTGCGATGGTATCGCGGCTAGTACCGAATTTTAAAATAATTTGTTTTTTATTCCGTATCATAAATCATACGTTTGAGAGACATCTGTCACCCGCCATAAGAATGATAAGTATGTGGAAGAGAAATGCAGAATATTGTTAGCTGAATAAGGGAGAGATCTAAAAGACATAGTATACAAGAAATTAATTTCCAGTTACACTTATTTATAGGCAAAACTGCTAAATAGAAAGATCAGACGTAAAACGGTTTAAGTGGATAGATAAGTTTGATTATGTTTGGAAATGTTGTTTGAAACTTGTAGACAAGGTGGATTTATCAAAAGTTTGATTTCGGACTTCCATTGTCTATAAAATTTGGAGTATCACGACGTTTCGATTGATGTGCTATCTTAAATCGTCTTCAGGTGAACTGGCCAACACGTTCCTTTCATGCTTATTTATACCCCGTCCGGTGACGTGTCGTTGTGCGCGGTCTGTTCTGATTGGTTCCCGATGCGCGGTGTTTCGGTCTGCTGACGTGGCTGTTTGTCGGTCATTGTTTGTTGTCTGGTCCAGTCGTAGACTATTGATCTTCTTTATGAGTGGCTGCCAGATTGGTTTAATGTCTACGCTGGGTTTGCTGTACACTTTGCTGTTGTTGGTGATGAATGCCGCCTCCTTGAATTTCCTTCGATGCCAATGCGGTTCCTTGGCAATAACCTTAGCGTCGTCCCGAGCTATTTTATGGTGCTCCGTCCATGCGTGGTCAGCAATTCCAGATTTTCCTGTCTCTGCTCGCTGGGTGTTGAGACGATGTTCTTTGATTCTTACTTCCAGTGGCCTTTTTGTTTCTCCAATATACATTGTACCACATTGACATGGTATCTATAAGATTCATATACTTTAACCCCAGCCATTGAGATATCTACCTGGAGAGCTCCTTCTCCCTCTTTCTTTTTCTGCTGTAGATCATTAGTCAACCAAGGTGCTGTGGACGTGACCAGTTTCTAACCTATATAATTTATGTAAAATATTCGGTACCACTCGAGCCTATGATATCATCAACAACCAAATTATCACTATGCTATCCACAAAAAGTTAACTGGTGATATGATCAAAATGTCACGGGCCGATTAATTTTATTGAAAGAAAAATTGGCGACATAGTTTTCCTCGAAGAACCACAAACTGCACCTTTCCCGACAAACTGACTGTACGATACACCGACAGACTGACAGACTATTAAAAAAACATATTATTACATTAAACATCATCAAGGTTAACGTGGAGTAATAGAATAATTTCATTTAAGAAAGATCGTTCAGAAATAAACACTTTCTAACTTAGGTGTTCTCAGCTTGGCAATACGCCATAATCTAAAAACTGAATAACGTAATCGAAACCATGATAGGCACCTTTCGAAGTGATGTCCAGCAGGAAATTGACTGAGGACACAAGGGTTTCATTCATGTCGAGTGCCATTTCCTGTGAGTCGCTGGTCCATTGTGACATTTCGAGAGTCACCCGTTGACCCACGGTGTTTGCTTTCATATCCGCTGCCTTGGCTGAGGGTCCTTTTCGCGTCACCGGATGGATTTCCCTTAAAAGGCACTCAAAGGGCACGTGCTCTGTAGGTAAATAAATTTCCTTTGGAGAGGCACAACGTTGTTGGTGTCGACGTAGTTGCGTGGTCATCGCGTAATAAGAACCAAGACAGGTGTTAATCAAAATTTGAAGTTCACACCTTTTGGTGGCTTATCCATTAACATAATTCATTCTTTTTATCGATGGGGTTCATGTGCGAAAATCGATATAATCGATGGGATGGATTTCGAAAAATGTATAATCTATTATCTTAATATCCTCCAACAATGCGTGGTGGGAACTAAATTGCATACCTGTTGGATGAATGAGTGTTTCTGGAAATGCTTATTTAGCAGGAACTACATTATACAACTGATTGCAGCAACGTTATAGTCAAACAGAATAATATTTGAAATATAAGTTGGCGATTCAGTGGACTACCTAGTCGAACAAGTTCACAAGAACTCAGATCAACAAGCTATTCAGAACAACCAAAATGATATTTTAGTGGACTTGAACCAAAATAATTTTTGAAAACGTCATTAAACCAATAACAACTGGGAAATTTTTTATCCAGTTTGTAAGCTTCTTTTTCATTTACTTATTCTGACTGACTGACATTGTCTGGTTTTTAGTTTACCAGTACTCACAGTTGGGAATGAAGATCATGAACTCAATGGATGTTCTTGGATACTCTATGCTTCCGACTTCTTATATCTTGATATATAGGTAAATCGTGTGCTTATTGAAATGTATATTCAGTCAAATTTTAACAAATTTCTGGATGGTGATCTTTTTCAGAACTTGACGTATTTCAGCGCTGCTTCGAGATTAACCACTGATGAATAAAAGGCTTACATTACCGTGTATAAACTGCAGCTATATAGAAGGGTCAGTCGGAACAACTGAAAAATATGCATTTTAGTATGAACCATAATACCATCCTCCAGCCACAAAGACAAAATTCCGCAGCCACTATTGTAGCACGATTTATAAGAGATGACCAATAGCAAGGGCAACGAGCTTGTGTACCCATACAGCAAACTTAACCCCCATTTTTTCTCCAAAATACCGGTATCCCCAGCATATTCTCTCAATGAGCGGCTCATGGAAATGAGGTTGAAAGATATTTCTATCAAGCTATCAAGCTATACTATGTATTATGTACTATATAGGTTTTCAGGTAATCAGTGAGAGATGTTTCCAAACAATTGACGAAGTACTGAAACTACAACAATAATATCAAAAACGATTTATAATTGTGTTACATGATCAGCTAAGCATTGTGGCGACCCATTTATGAGAGAAAGGGAGCTGGCACATAAACGCTAGGATAACATGGTGACAACCCACTTTGCAACATGATTGATGTCACTTGTATCGCTGTGAATATTTATGGGTAGGATCAGAGTACAACGTCAACTCCGCGGAAGCATGCCCTCCGTGTGATCGATAATGACCAGACAACTTTAAAATATAAAATAGTTTCAGATGTTTAATAGTCACTATAGAATTATGAAGTGCAATTTGTATGAGAGCAAAAGGTAACTGACGAATCAAATTGGGCAAGAGGGAGTTTGCTTGGATTTGTCGCATGTTACTTTTATATTTGTTAGTTATTACATACAAGGTGTACTGGCCTCACGGAAAAGTTAGACGAGTTCCGTGCTATGATGTATACCATAGTCCTTAATTATAGTGCGTGAGAATTATTACTAAAAATTATAAAGAGTATTCAATCAATATCAAAGCATGAATCAAACAGTTTTTTCAATTAGAGAATAATACATCTGCCTTAGGTAACTCAACTATGCCTAATTGAACTCAAATCTATCCCTGAAGCTCAATCAGTCTTTCTATATATAATATTTGCTGGAAACACTTCACGATATACATCACTAATAATGACATTCTCATATCAGTCTGTTCAACCCAAAATAATATCGACTTAGTTCTACCCAAATAGCGGGTTTTATAGAAGGAGTGATACGATTTTCTGCTGTGTAAAGTATCATCGTCCCTTATAATAAAGTTACTTGGAGTTTTATGAGGTTTCCTTGCATCATCTATTTCTCCTCCTCAAATGGAAGAATGGTTAAAGAATTGAAAAAGGTTTGTGTCTCTCGTTAATGAACAGCTCTTATATACCTATAATTTTTTTGAGGAATAGGAAAGAAATATTCAGAAAAAACGTGTCGGAGGGGTTTAATATTCAATACTAGGTTATTTGGACACTTGACCATAAGTATCTTCGTATTGGTAAGTATCCTACTTAACAAGACCAATAAAAGAAAGAGAAACTATACGATGCGCTGAAATTAATTTTGATAAATCTGAAAACTTCACACAACCACAAATCAAATACAAAAAATGTCACGACACCAAAAAAATATTAAGAACGATGTCTTGAAATAATTCAGTGGTTTCCAGATTTTCGGTTAATAATCCACCTCCAGTGCAGTAATTTCTGAAAATATAGCAGCCCTAGCTTCTATGATTCCGCAGCATATCGCTACCCAAATTTCATCAAAATCACTCTAGCGGTTACTGAGATTTCGTGGTGACAATGCCGCCACTGTAAAGACGAGGTGCGGGACAACAAACCAGAAGACAGACCGACGTCAGTGACGAATTTTTCTCTTGTAGTTGCAGGAAAATCGCAATAACATATCCCAATCTCAAGTAGTCACTATTAAATATTTCCATTTCTATTTATATTGTATGTTAATCCATTGATAAATATATGTACAATACCATGACAACTATCTATTGTCTTGCATAAAATAGGGATTCTCCATTCCCAAAACGTTTCGTTCATTTGTGCTGCATTGACTGAAATGTAATCAAAACTAACTTCAAATTGTGAATCTCAGCTTTGTTCAATTCGTGTTTCACTGCAGGACCGACTTGCTCGCAAGAGGCATTTTTTAACTTAGTTACAGAAATATTTAGCTATTTCTTACGTTTGCCAAGTAAACACAGCTTTTTTAACTGTCATTGGGACAAAGTTTGCCAGTGCCATATAGCATGATTTTTGATCGCTTTGTAGTTTTTATCACATGGCGTATGGGGGAAGTAAATTTTTCTAGCATGATGAAATGACAACTGTCCTCAACTTCCTATCAACAGATACTTAAAATTATGTTGTTTCGCTAACTTCTGCATTATTATAGCAAAGGCTTCGATCAATAATATGATACGTGCCAGTAAGTAATCAAAAACCTATCTAATGCTTGTACACGCCTTCATAAATCTTTCCATGGATTATATGAAAAGTCACAAAATTGAAAAAATGTGATGATGTCTTGCTTAAAATATATCAAGTAAAAATGTAATGATATTTTTACCGATCATCGGACTCATGTAAATTGGTTAGTGGCGAATCATGAGGGGAGGGTGTATGAAGTTCGTTCTACGTTTTTCCCTTAGTTGTCACTGTTTTTTTCGATTGTGTAGACATATATTGTTATTTACAGCACTACATACAAGTATAATAATAAGTAGTACAGCAGATGTTACATCTTATTTCCATCACCTATGAGAATAAAAATACTTGTGTTATTTTAGATTTAATGAACACAAAACCCAAATTCAATTGTATACCGAAAATGCATCGAAAACCCGCTCAATAAATAGCGACAACATATTTTTAAATATATATGAATAACCCGCCCGATTATCTTTGGAATAGTGAATGGTTGTTTCAAGTTTCTGTTGTAAATTCCGCACACGTCTCGTATATTTAATTGAAACCGAAGCCCTAATTCACCCTATCCTACAATAAATTCACTCCAATCTCGTGGAATTAATAACTTCATTATGAACCCTCATCCTAAATTAAAATGTCATAATTACAGGCGAATCTAAAAATAAAATCAAATTATTCCATAATGAATTCAGTTCCATTAAAATGTTATTCCATTCATTGAAAGTATATCAAAAATAAAATAATACTAAATCCCGCTTGAATGCGGTAGAATCGAATCGCAATACCCATATAGATAAAACCCCAAATAATAAAATACCAAAAACGTAATTAACTATAAATCAACCAAAAAAACGCACGGCAACACTGCCGATCAATCTATCAAAAAATAATAAAACACCCAAATTCAACTATACACCGAAATCGCATCAAAATTCCGCTCGATAAATAACGACAACATATTGGCATCACCCCATTCCTCAATAATGATATTCAGCTATTTAGGAGGGATATCAAACAGGCGTGGCCTACTCCAACCAATCACAAACGCCGTGCCACACGACCAGTCACCAAGCAACGCCCTCCAAGCTGAAGTGTCCGAGCTTTAGTGAAGTCGTAGCAACCATTGGCAGCGCACATGTATTCGAGACCGGTGGAAAAAGTCAAGCCTTTTGACTCAGTCGCGAGTTGTTAAGTTGATTCAAGACTGCTTTTAAAGTGAAATTGAGTAATTTCGGTCAGAAAGTTTACGCGAGTGAGTTATTACCGAAAAAAACTGGACTAAGTCATGAATTGTGATGTGTTACAGTGGTGAAGTGATCCCACTGTTGGCTTGAAATAACCACGATCCCTGTTGGTTTATATGAAAGAACCTTGTGTGTAATTTTCAAAAAATATCAACTACCAGTCTGTTGCGGCGGAAAGGAAATTTCGGTAAAGAAGAGAAGAACCATAACATCTCTGCTAGATTGATGACGTCTGTGGACAGTGCCCTAATTAAGTCAACCATCACCAGCTGATCACGAAGGACTGATAAAAACCAGTATTATATATCCGAACACAAACATAGTGACTGAAGTGACTCAGAAAACTTCATATTGTGATTGAATCTTGAATTATTCACAACGCGGCATCAACCGTATTGGACTGTCATGAATCAGAGTGACTAAAATTTACCCGAAGACTATATATTTCGGACAAAGTGAACCATAAGATGGTATTGGAATCGGGGGTCCTGCCCCCGCCTTTACAGCTGTACGCGGCGGCTGCTGCCCATTTGGCACCACGACCTCCTTGGGCGCCCCTGTTGCAATTTCCAGGGGCAGCTCAGTTGTTGGGTATGCATGGGGCATTCTCTCCATTGAATAGGCCAAGATATCCGCATGGTATTGGACCTGGGATGAGAGCCCCTCCTGGACCACCTTCAGAAGATAGTGGCAGCGAAACTCATGGTAAAGGTAAGATAGATTAAGGGTGGGAGTGTAGGGTTAGATTTGACAGATGATACGATCATATCTGTAGATGAGGGGAAAGTAGATATCCGTCAGTATCGCAGTCTATCTTGTGAGAAGCCTCGAATAGTCATCATTTTAATTACCGCGGCAACGAATGATATCCATTCTAATATTTATGTTCGCTGAGAGACGCAATAAATCATCAGATGGTTTGGACTCAAATTAGAAAGATATCACATACATCGGCAAACATTAATCCTTTTTCAATTTTTGAAATGTTCTGAAAATTTCCATAATTCGACCTACTTGACATCACTTTATAAGAGTCTAAAATGCAATTCCATAATCATTTACGATTATTATTTAGTTAAAATGTAGTGAAAAAAGGTCCTAAAGCAATCGAAACAAACACCGGCCATCGCCGCCGCAACTCAGTCTAAACGTGGAATGTTGTGTAGTGGTTGAATTAAATGGATTAAATATTTGAGGAACATTCAAAATGAGCCGAATGTATATGAGTTATGTTCATGAGTCACATATACCATAAAATTCTAAGTCAACAACTATCTAAGACATATGTATACCTATCATTTTTGAAGTCAAATGTGTTAACTGTCGTTTATGTCTAACAGCACAGATAATTACCAGGGTCCATACTTTGTAGATGGCAGAACGTCTTAAGCTGACGCTAACAATTTTTCAGTCATCCTCCGCGCCCAACTACCCCATTTTTCACCCTACCGAATTCGATAAGTGATCAGGGACCTCAAATACCTCCATAAACGATAAGGCGTTTTTTATGATCTGTTTTTTGTCAAAACTTTGCCGCCACTGAACCGATTTTCGAAAAGCTAGTTTTTCCGTAAGTACCCTTGCAGTACTTTAGTGTCGAACAAACATTGATGAAAGTTTCCGAGTTATAGAGTGGCGAATAATTACCGCACAGACTGACAGACATGGTTTTTCGTGAGGTATGCCATGAAACATCATGGAGAAAATTTATTCCGCTGGTCTATCTGTTTGTCTGTTCGTGTCTACCTGTCTGTACTCCGCCCGGTATAATCTTAGCCACTTAATAACTCGGAAGGTACTGTTAATAGTCGACAATCAAAAATAATAAAAGACTAATTTTGTTTTTGAGATTTCCGAGCCTGCTGATTATTTTCTAAAAAAATGAATGGGTGAAAAATCGATGTATAAGGGCGAAGGGAGGTTAGGGGAATCTCAAAAAGAATTAGATGTTGGTGAAAGACGTTCAATCATCTACAAAATTTTGAGCTCGGCAGTACTTTCAGATATACTTTATACAATATAGAAAATTAATCTTATAGTGGAAAATACAACTTTTCAATAAAAAATCATTTTAAGTGTTATCCCTCCTTCATAAAAAGCTATCTTATCACTGGAGCAGAGTAATACTGAAGCTACGTTACCATTATCAACGATTAATAGATCTCGTCTACCGTTCAAGCGATAATGACCAACAGTGGGATTGAAGGTCTATAAGGATATACTCAATATAGACAGATGCTCAGGTCTTTTGTCAGGTTGCCACATTTACTGAAAAACTCTTGTTTGGCCTGCTACTGTTCCAACAACTGCTGCGTTGTATACACATGACTCTAGCGTATTCTAGCGGCATGAGGATAATGAATAATTACAAAAATGATGTACTGAGACTAAACGGTGAAAAAGACGCAAACAGACAGAAGAACAGACCGATGTAGATCTAGGTTAAGTGTTTTCAATATAATATCAATTTGCTCGCCTACCAGTAACTTGTTTAAAATAATAATATAAGCACAACTTTTCATTAAAGGATGGTCTCAGATTTTGACAGTGAGTGCTATAGTAGTGCGATATTAATAATGAGACGGGACAATTTTCTCACCATAAAGTCTATGAAACGGGAGGGGAAAAACTTTGGAACATAGCATGATTAACTTCATTAATGAAAAGCACGAAAATGTAAAATATTGCTACAGATACAACAGAGATGGAATTATAATTGAATTCCTCTGCTATCAAAAAGGCTTCAAATTCATCATCACGATAGTATTGGGACTAACAGTTGCCGCGCTCACGCCTGATATACATTTATATTTCCCGTTAGCCATTAAATTTGTTTAAATTGCACCTACCAATAAACCATTATTTATAAAACTTGATTGAACCATATTTACTATATTTTATAGATAATACCATATTGTATTAACAGTTGTTACTATATATAAAATAACAAAGACATCTCTTATACAGTGATGGACATTTTCTAGTTCTGCAGCCATAACGTTAGTAAAATTCCAATCCAGATGATACAATCGATAGCAGAATCACCACAAGCCATATGTGATGTCATACGTCATTTGTGGTCACAAATGGATCTCTTTAATAGTCGACATATGAATTTCCATTAATGCCTATATACATACAAATAGCATTAACGGTTCATTATCTTCATGAGACTAGTTTTATAGATGCCCAGTATTAGAACCATTGTCGTTACTCTTGTATTATCAATTCATTGCAATTACTTATAAATATAAACAACAGATGGTTTAGTATGCCACGATCACTAGAAATGTGAGCAAGTAGATTAGTTATATTACAGCTATATACTATGCCGACGTTGACTACAAAGAAATGTTACCTATAAAATAAAATATGTATTTTACTGAAGCGGTGTGCTGTAAGTACTAGATGAGCTTTGAGGGAGCGGTGGCATCTGCTAAGATCAGATCATCACAAGCCCAGAAATGCAGCGCCGACCTCCAACGCTTAGTCCAATCCAAGAACGTGACCCACATGTGGGTCCCTGGTCACTGCGGGGTGCCAGGTGACGAGAAAGCAGACTGCCTGGCGAGGATGGAAGAAAGGGGCATATGCATTGGCTCCGAACCCTTACTAGGCATTAGCAGAGGCCAGGTCAGTGATGCCCTGGATGAAACTACCATGTCTACCTTAGTTTGAGTGATGGTCCCCGGGTTCGGCAAAAAAGGGTCAAAGGTGGCCTACTTGCCAGGCTTTGCCTCCCCATTACTACTACTACTAAGTACTAGATGGGGGGATACACACTACGAGTATCCTGGCTTACTAGGTTGACGTCCCATAAACAGTGGATTTTCTTTTGCTTTAGAAGGTTGTATTTGCCGGAACAGCTACTGGCTACAAAGCTCGGATCAAATTATCGCTGCATTGCTACTCGAATGTGAGAGGATGCGCTTGGAAGCCTAAAACTGCTGGACACAATCCATATGCGTCGTTCTTTTGGAGAACCTCAGCGTTGTGGTAAGTCCCTGACAGCTCATACGTTCTCCAATGGTTAAAATCTACAGCGTTTCAAGGTCAATCTGACATTTATACTCTCGCAGCGCCTCTGGAGCGCGACAGCATTTGCCACAGGTTATTATATATTCTTCCTAATACGGCATGTCGGTGCGTGATCACAATGGTGGTGAGATTATTTTTGAAGACAAGCGTGAACGCTGTGTCGCTTATATTGTCTTTATTGAGAATCGTAGCAGTACCGTTCACCTGATGATCCTTTATGAAATAATGGATTTTCGAGTGAACAATCCAACAGCAAGGAAATTCGTATACTCTGAGGCTGTTGATAAACTCGACCTTATGCAAGGCTAGGTTTGTGTTGTTTTTCGTTGTTAATAAGTCATCATAAAAAGATTCCAAAGGGATAACAAATAATTTTGGAGAAGCTTTAAATTAAATGTTATATTTGAAATTACCTATAGCATACGTATGACAATAATCATATTCTCAGATTAATGTGAGCAATGACTATCTGATGAATGTTCGCCCAGTTCCATCCCTACAAACTGCACTATTACTATATAGAGTAACTTCACCTCCTCTATGAATACTAAAATGCATATAATTGGGTGGAACAAATACAAAAATGTAGTTAAGTAGGTCTGCTCTGTACTTCCCCCGCATTCAAGTGTCTTTATACCATGTAGCATCCGGTATTCTGTTGACTAAAGTATCGTTGTTCACAATGCTTTTACTTAGAATTCTATAACGTCCCTTGAATAAGATTTCATCTCATTATGTAAATCAAGAAGTGAAAAAATCAGACATGTTCCTATTTGATGTATTATATTGACCCGTACGGTAGGGTTTTAATATCCAATAAAGCATTGTCTAGAGAACGGCCAGCCCATTAGAAACGTAAAGTGATGTCAAAATAAAGTACTGTTCTTGGCTCACAGCATCTGCATTCCCGAAAGCATACACTGAAATTTTGCGCTCTTCGGAAAAGCTCTGAAATTTTTTGGTTTTTTGTTTAATACATCGCCCCATGCACATATTTTAAAAAAAATTACTGTGTACTTCATATCTCTCCCCAAGTTTCATACAGACCGGTAGCTACAGACAGATGTAATTGAGTCACATTTTTTTGTTATGAAGATATCATGACAAGTATAAAAAACGTGTTAATTCAACTATGTGTTGGAAGTGAAAATGTGTTTTATTCTTAAATTGGTGAATTACGACTCTATTATTGCTTGCGGGCTGTGATGTAGCTTAACAGACCAGCTCCACCTTATCAGCAGTAGATGTTTAGGTCGGGTAAAAGTAAGAATAATCCAATATTACTCAATTACCTTTCATTCTTCTGTCATTTCTGGTGGAAAACTTTTCAACTGGAAAAGGACAGTTGATCAAGCTACAAAGTCTACCCATCATTACCAATTCCTGCAAGTTTCTGTTCAATTATTATGAATCGCTTCATTGCCCAATATTTCCATTTACATTATATTCCCAAACATACCAATAACATTCGATTATATAATGGCGTATAATTAGACCATAATTGCTCTTGGATAACCTAATTATATTAAAATTGTTTTGTCATTATTACAGCCATTAATTTCATTTTTGACAGTATAGCTCTTTTTTGTGTCTCTATTTCGAGCTATTACCGAATATTAACTTCTAATTTGTTATTGTTTCCTGGGTACCCTATGTCAAGATAAAAGTGATTACAAAAAACAAAGTAACTGTTTTTACATGATTTCCTTTTGCTTTAACATTGTAATTAGTATTTTGTGTATATCAATTTTTCTTTGTTATTTTTAATGAATTAACCACTCCCCGTTAAATATATAGAAACACTGCCAAGGTACAATTCTGGCTATCTATACAGCATCAAAGATCCAAAATACCAAATTTATTTTTGGCGTTTTTATACCTACTCATCCTTTATGTAGGTATATCTTTAAAAAAAGCTTATTCAATAGGCTTTCTAGTTTAATAAGAAACTTATTTTGTATATAAGTGCAATATCTCAAGGCCTAATGTTTAGAAACTATTTTCTAGTAGTAATTGCTCTGCTTGCATATTTAATATTTTTTGCCCAAAAGACATGCGTGTTTTGGAAATTGTTATAGCTTAGTTCATCGAAAAGTCAATCCACTTGATCCATTTTGAATTTAATCGATGAAACTTGCTGCACGTCAAAACCTTAGGCAGTCTTCTTGACCATTCCTCTTGATTTATATATACTAGCTCACAATATACATAGTCTATATGTCTAGTTTTGCACAACAGATATAAAAACCGGCAAATCTGCCTGGCCCGTGAGGAAAACGAATTTCCAGGCCCGAGGTTCAGCGCCGTGCGTCTGAAGAATGTCCAGAAATGATCATAACCCGTTCACTTACCCGTTTGAAGTCTCTAGTAAGGTTCATATTTTTTGCTCTTAGGTTTACCAGGAGAACCCTGGATTCCAGAATCTCCACTAGCCCGGATTTTATCTCCACGGGCCTGAGATTTATTGTTGTCAAAACGCTTACATACAGAGTAATGGCATTGAATAAATGAAAACAGTCTTCAAGTTTTTCGAGCTAATATGTATTTTTACTACACGGCAATGTAACTCACCCATTTTAGTACAGATTTCACAGTTCACAACACTTCCTTTTGCTCAAAGATCTATCATCAGCTATACCTACCTATTAACATGTAACACAACGGGTTAAGCCTTAAAATATCTATCCACGCTTTACTGCTCCCGATTTTCCTCACTTCCGAGCGAACTAACATAATAATTATTATAATCCCAATCGATTTCACACTTTGCTGCAAAGCCCGAGGAGTTAAAAATGTTATTCACGAAGCAAGATGTGGTTTTGTTCTGATAAAATTTGACCTGGAGAGAACTTATATATTTACACTAAGTATTGAAGGTAGATCAACAATACGCAAAGGCGAACACTTAGCAGGCTGTTCCCAAAGTACTAGAAGAAGTTTTAACTTTTTGAGAAATTAGTGTGCTCCTATTGCAAGCGCTGTGCTGGCCTGAATTGTTTTGCAGTTTGACACGTAAAGGCGGATAATATCTAGTTTCGTTTCACTTCAGACTTGTACAATCGTTACAAAAAATACAGATATGATACAGTATTGAAATAAAATCGTCAATTTCATTTTACCAAAATTGTGCCTAATCGAATACCCTTAAGAAATAACGCTTACTTTTAGAGCTTAGAGAAACAGTTATAGTTTGACAAAATTTTGGCTCAAAATATTAAATGTCATAAAGCGTGACAGCATGACTAAGGTCTTCGAATATTGATAAATTTATGTAGGATTGACATCTGAAAAATAAATAGCTTCAAAAACAAGTAATAATAGTGCGGTCAGGCGCGTTAAACTGAACTCCGTTTGTACATCCCCATTCCACAATTCTCTCAATTTCCTCATTGATCTGAACAGCATGCTGTCCTCTCCGAAATACGGAAACTCTTTATAGTAGTGGTTTGCCCGGTCCCATGCAATGAATAAGGGTGCTGTCATCAGCCAAGCTGTAGATAGTATTACATAGATGTTATTTCTAACAAATCGTCCATGTAAAGCAAGAAGAGAGTTGGAGAAAGGACAGATTCTTGAGGAACACCCGCATTCATGGTTAGTACATCGTGCGCAAGCCATTCACTACCACAACTAGGTTACACATTTCCACTGGTCATCTTCTCAAGCACTTAATCTATAAAACATGTCGGAATACGTAGCAGATGACCAGTGGAGTTATTATTCCGAATTTCGAGATGATCTCAGACTTCTTGCATCGTAGACTGTTCTTCATATCATAAGGGTTTTGCGTTATATAAGAACATTCAAAACTTTCCCCCGAAATACACAAACCTCAAGTGACAGTCATGGTTCCAGGAAGAAACAGTAGATGCTGCCTCAATACCGCTAACAGAATATTCAATCAATTTCAATCCAACAGCGGTTCTCGGATAAAAAGGTATCGGGAACTTGTTTTGTAATCGTAAATTGAGTACAACTTAATTAATAGATTGCTCCGGACGGTAATTTGTATCCGAAGAGCATTAATATTCATTCAAGTTTTTCAGTACAAAAAGCATAATCTACTAGGAAAACACATAAAAGTTAAAAGACTATCATTACTGAGTCGTTCGGTGAGCTGGTATCAATTTGGAGGATCTCAATTGCTTAATAACGACACACAGGCGTTATAGACACCATAGTCGGAGCAGCTAATGGTTAAGTGGTTATCAAAGTACTGTTAGCAGGAGTGACATTTTTTTCATTCCTTCATGGCACTTAATTTATACCACTGTTCTTTTTATCATGGAGGTCCTTATTGGTTAACACATTCAGAGGATTATGAATTACAGATAGGTATATTTTTTAATATTGACGAAATAATATTTGAACATTTTGTGAACGAAAAATGTTCATATAACATTGATGCATGTGTAAGTACACTTTTTTCAGAAGACCCATCAACATCAGTCACAACTAACCATAAGCCTAGACTAGAGTTCCCAGTTTTTCCAATGGGTGACCGTTTGTAAGCGTGCGTATCTTGGAGTTACGTACAGTATGACTGTACCAACTTTAGAATAACTCAACGCATTACTTACAAGCGTTTAGTACCTATTACCAATGCAGTAGGTCATCTGACTTTTGAACAACATTCCGTATCAGGTTCACTGCAAAATAAATTTTTTTGGTTTTGGCTCGCAACGCATTTCATTTAATTTTTACATTGTTCATAATCATCATACCATGATACATTTAGAAGTGCAGTGGAGGGGGAATGGGAAAAATGCGTTTTTTGATTTTATCTGCCTAACACCTATCAAACTGTATCACAAAACTAAAAGAAATATTTTTGATATCCTAGGTGTACATCGATCTATTTATATAGATACTCCAACGAACTCACCATACCACTATATATGTTTCCTGGATCTCTCAGTAAGAGGTATAGTTTAGTCATATTATGTTAGAGGGAGAAATGGGCACTTAAGTTTTGTAGTAAAAGCGACTAAGGATGTATTGAAAGTGTTTTGTATTTCCTAACAGATGATTAATAATAAAGCTTCTGGCTACGCCACTGGTTAGTGTGCTATTTAAACATTGGCAATTTGGAACGGAGGATGAATTTTGATTATTTATATTTTTTGAACTATCTCAGTGGATGAGTTTAATGTTGGCTCAGTGATTAAACTTTCAATTGAATGGGAGGGCAGCAATATGATTAAATATATTGTAGATGTTTGATCGAGCCACCTCGCATAATAACACCAGTATAGCAAAGACTAGAGGAGCTCAGGAGGCGCATCCTCACCAGGTCAAGCTTGCAATGCCTGGAAGAAGCCTCTTCCAAAAGTTGTTCTTCTGGAGAACCTCGACGTTGAGGAATGATGGTTGAAATCTACAGCGCTTCGAGGTCGATGTGAATAGACGTTTATCCTTTCGCAGCGCTTATGGAACGCGATAGGCTATCTGCCTATGCGTGAGTTGTCTAATATCTATATAAAGAAAAGACTGCCTGAATGTTTGGCATACTAGCAACTGAAAGTGCATCGGAAGTAATATGGATGTTGCACTCACACTGTGTATATTGCTCCATTTTGTGGCAAGTTGGTCTACAAGAATTTCAGTAGATGGAGTTTTCCAACCATGGGATTCTATCAAGTAATGGTCAACATAATCGTATATGGTATAACAGTATAGGTATAGTGATTTTAAATTTTTGTATTTTTGGAATAACTTACTCCGGATAAGTATAATTATTAAAATAGAGTCTACTAGATCCGTTAAGGAATTATCACTATTGATACATATGTAGCTGTTGTATCTGGAAGATAAATATATTTCGACAAACGAAACCTATACTTACACAATCATCAAACTCTACTTACACGAATTTTTTTAGTAGTTCTCGATATCCGGGCAAGGTACAATGACAGATTCATTTGGCTTCAAATTAAATTTTAAATTAGCTACACACAAACAAGATGGCACTCTATTATCGGCGAGTTATATATCTTTCTATATGGTTGCTGGAAGTAACTTTTCTATATTCCATCTGATCACGATATGTTCAAATTGCTTATCGTAAAAGTTTTGTAAACCAACAAAACATAAAAATATTATGGAATCAAAGCTATTATGATACTTTTCATATGCAACACTCAGGCTCAAACATATTAAGTCCCAATAATTCATTACTTAATGAACTGTCGATGTTAATATATAGCAATATATTCTGTTTTCATCACTATTAACCAATACATGTGGTTGCCCGTCATTTGCAATTTAAATATTATATCGTTATTAGAATGAGGTTAAATATTAATATTGAATGCAAAGCAGGTTATGAGTTATTGATTTTAATTTTTTGTTTCTTGAAGCGTGACATATCTATAATTAGTTATATGTAGAATATTAAAATCAAGATTGAAGGCTGAGCATTATATTGAAATGATCACCATGAAATTGCTCAAATCGGATTAAGCAGTATTTCATTGTGTAGCAACTAGTAGCTATGCGTAAATAGAATAATTAGGCCCTTTTTCAAATAGTTGAATTAAACAGCTTTCAATAGGTATTCCAATATACACATCTTATCTAAAAACTTACTTTTCCTTTTGCAGCGTTTGCTATTAATTTGTGTCTCTCAGTGCTCAGTATGTTCATTTGGATATTGAAGAAAAGTTCTTCCTTTGTACCTATTGTTATTACAGAAAAGCTTGAATCCTTTTAATTACTTTGGAAATGTATCACCCTCACTTTTTCTAGAGCTTGGTTCAAAATAGTTTATAGAAATACCGGGAAAAAACATTTTATAATATTACGCTCTACAAAATCTACCCGTCCCTATCCATGACCCCTTAGCAACATAAAAATGTAAACCTACGCTCATGTAACTAGCCGTATAGGCTCTAAAGCAGTGATTACCTGAACAACTCTATTACGAAGCCGCCACAGCATTTTTTTACACACCCCTACCATCTGAGGTAATTGAAAAAATGCAGCTAGCTATGATTATCTTGAAAATGACAGTCCTGTTGTCGATACTCTCGGCCGAACGCATGATCCCCGATTATGGCCATTTAGTAAAAATAACAGATTAAGTTGGTACTTTGGAGGCATTAAATATGAGCAATTCTTCGCGGCTCTTACATAAACTGGGCCCAAAAGGTAGAAATTAGTGATTGTATTTTTCAGGAATGGAAAGTAATTGACTTCTTAATTTCTCGTTTCCGTTCTTTCACTTCTTACCGTGACAAATTTGTTGGTACTTGAACGTGAAGATGATTGTTGTTATGGAAATTTGTTAATAATGGTAATACATACTTCCTAGGAATAAATTACTTCGTAGAACAACAACAACAAGTTGAAGCTTACATAAATAATAGGTATTAATGGTAGTCATTTAAGTTTCTGTTATTCTTCTGCGATAATTCAAGAAAGCCCAAGCAACTGTAGGAGGGTAGCAATTTCTCGACTATCTGTACGCGGTGTTGATCAAAGCAAAGCAATTTCTCTAATCAGTGACAAACCCTGGCGCCTTCTGGTACTTCTTCTCCAATAGCAAATAGTCGATGTTTCGACAATTTCTTACCCCATCTCCATTTCTAGTACTTACACTGTCAGGTTGCTGAATCATCCGACTAGTTTTCTCTATTTTTCTACCAATATATTAGGAATATCTGTATATTTTGAATTTTATTTTATAATTTCAAAGCTCTCTGATATGAGCGATCCTCATTTCTATTCAGTCGTACTCTATACTCCGAACAGTAACATCTCCTACATTCTTAGGGTGCCAAGAACCTGAAGGTGTCTACCAAAAAACACTTCACGAATCTTGAAGCGCTATTTGCCACTCAAGAATGTCGTATTTGACCATAATAAACAGTCATCAGTACAACAAACTCTAAAAAATCCCAACAAGTGCATGCAACGCCTCGAACGAGCCTCAACCACTCTTTGGAGAACTTCAAAATTGTGGAATGGGCTACCGCGATGTTTCCTCATAGTTTACAGCGTTTCAAGGACACGACCATTCCATTGGATTAGCAACTAGGTTAACGCTTCCAAAATAATGATATCGGTTTAGAAATAATAATATGACTAGGATTTTAGAACTGTTGATAGTTGAAATTGGATTAAAAAAAATATTACGGATTTTCAAAAACTATCTCTCCGCTCTTGTCAGATTAGCAACCCAGATTCAAAGTTACATCAAGGTTCGAGTAATAGAAGGACCTAGATAGGGTACAAACAAACAAACAGATCAACTTATGTATATCATGTAACATCACTCATATCGAATTCCTCATTTTTCGCGATTCGAATACTTCCCGGACAATTGGCGTAGGAAGTAGAATGCTTTTACGTGTACTATACTGGCAGACAAAGACGTCATAGAAGCAGAAGCCTGCACTCAGAAGTTCTGATTCTGGGGAGAATGAAAATAATACTGCGAACCTATTATACCACTGTGAAGTCATGGCAAAAGTGATGTTTGATAAACCTATGTAAATCAACCTGAAGATATATAACTCTGAAGTGCAATTAAAGGATCAAATCAGAACAACACGGCTCATAGTGACGTAGGCTTTTTAGACAGTACTTGGGCAAACCAAGGAGGAAAAATAAATTGCCCATTCATGATCTATGCTAGGTATAGATGGACGTCAGTACCAATACACAATCAAGTTCTGATTTTTTCCACCGATAATTCATTACTTCCAAAATTACAAACATATTTTAAACCGGTGATCAAACATCATCCGAACATAAACATTACTTATTCCTACGTATCTATTTAGCAATGAATTTTCCACCATTTTTAATTCGTTCCGCGCAATAAAGCCAATTTGCAAGGTGAGTTATCGTCCATACAATTCTGACAAATTACAGATTACTATTAGCTTGCCCCGTACCAAACTAATTAAATACTGCAGAAAACTAATCGCCATAATGACATTAATTTTAATTCAGGTCTCTTGTTTACTGTAAGTAAATTAAAGTGCAATGTCAGAGAGCATTGTTGATCAGTTGCATGTCAATGAAATGACAAAATTATATGGTTTTCAAGTAAGTGTGTGGAATTATTTCCATGCTTAATGGTCCTGTCGGATTTGTATGAATATACGAGTATTATTAAATTTGTAGAAGCAGCCATAACTTGAGTATTTTTTTAATTATTCTATTTATTTAATAATTTTTATTACTTCATTGAATGATCTAATGAATAAAAGAGATGAATGATCAGACGATGTGATTACATTGTTACTGATTTACCGTTATTTGAATCACACAACCTGAGTTACGTACGAGTATACGAAAGTGTAACGAAATTTAGAATTGAATATGTCTCCATGACGTGTGCATAGATAAGCCATGTTTAATAGCAACTGTGTTATCTCTTGCTAGCATGCCCAGCAGCACGTTCAAATCAACCTAAATAAACTTCACTCGTAACGACCAAGCATGGTGGCCAAGTATCCATGTTGAAAGCATTAGCGGCATATCTTCCCAACCCGTCGTCCGCCCGCTTGAACATACGATAACTGGAATTTAATTCTAAAATTTCTATCTTGTTAGATTATCCATGATGCTACTATTGTTGTTATTGAAAGGTTAGGGGCACATTAGTATATCAAGATACGTGAGATTTTTACATTAACTGCTTGACGACCGCACCCGAGATATCTCGGGAATAGATGTCGTTTCGATTTTCCTATAAACTGATAATTTTAGAGATTTTTAATGCCACCGCCCGACAGATCGCGTAGCAATCGAGACTTTCAGCTGTGAACGGAGTCCAAGCGGGATTTGTGATTGCTTCCTTCTTGACCCTGCGCTGCAATGGCTGCATTAAGAATAAAATAAATTCAGTTTCTTGTGTTGGTCCTTCTAGATTGTCACGCTGTTGTATCTTATACTGATTCTCATTGGGAGACGCTGGAGCTTTGTTTTTTTATTCTTGTATTACTAGTAATAGTGTACTATAATGGAAGATAGTTATGATGGAAAATGTAGTAAAACCGAAGCTGTTATAGATTATATTGGCACTTTGGGTGGGGTTGGTCGAGTAGATCAGCAGTTAGCTAACTACAACCTTCCGAGAAAGGGAGGAAAAAAATACTACAAAAAAATGTTTTTCCATTTATTTTATTTAGCCCTGTAGAATTCATTCGTATTGTATAAAAAAACTGGGAGCTAAGACAGCGCTACTATATAGATTAGACTTGATTAACCAAATAATGAAAAAATACCATCAAACAAGCTTCTCTCCTAAAGAAGGACGATCTTCCGTCTACCCTTTAAAATTAATTTCTTGATTTTTACTTACATATTATTACTTAGACGACAGTTTTGTATTACTTTTGGCTTTATTGTGTTTTTTTTGTAAATTTTAGTGTGTCGGACGAAATAACCTCGACAATCGAAACAACATTACTTTATCACAGTGACTGACTATTAGTTTCAACTACGTACAAAAATATGACGAAATGAAATGTGCATATGGATGTATCCCCATAGCTTGTCAATAGACACAGCCTGTTCATGGATACGGCGTGTCCAATCTCCTCTCGAGTATTTCTGGTATGCAGCGCACAGCCAAGCAGTGTGATGGTCAATTATGGCGGCCAAGTATCCATACTAACGATCAGCAGTATCATGGTGGCATATATTGTCAGCTTGAACATCCATTAGCGGCACATTTCTCTGAGTCGGCTATACTGATATAGTATCCAGGCACAAATGAAGTAAGGTGCGATCCAATATCTGTCATACCACCACGTAATCTCAGATTTTGACATCGTTTCATCTGATTATGTACATTTGAATGAATTACAGAATCCAGGCCCAGAATTCATTGAAAGTCGGGCAACGATCAGCAGCCTGCCGCCACCGTCCGTCTTCCTGCCTGTTAGTTGTTATTAATTATCACTAGCGACAGCCAGTACGGTACGGATTCATTTATTAGTTTGACAGCTATCGAATCTATTCCAATTCCGCTGCACTCCGCTCCTATACGTGACTACATTATTATCATTTCAATTATTATGCTCGAATTGATAATTCGTCGGCGATGCAGAATTGCAGATCGCGTTGAGCTTCGATTATTCTGGATTTCCTAGCATGCGGGACGCAGTGCTGTATTTCGGTAGATCTGCCTCATTCTCAAGATATGTAATGGTAATCGAATAATAAAACACGGTTTCTACAACATTCGAGTGGACAGAATTATACAGTTTATTTTCAAATGTACATTTACAAAATACTGTAGCAACGTCCTTTGCTTAAACAATGTACAGGTTACTTTATCTAAGCTCTCACCAAAATACGAGTCACTTTGTTGGCATTATTCGTGAATTAATATGCAAAAATCAGTAGAAACTATTTTTTAATTATTTTTTGATTATCATAACGAAACTTATGGACTTTCTGGTTGTATGGCTCAATTACCACAATTCTGGATGCATTAATCTCCATCTCAAATTTATATTCTAATTTCAATTTACTAAAATTCCAAGCGGCGCTGTGCTGATTCCAAGGAAATCTATATTTCTAGCTCCATGTCTGTATCTGATGAAATTACAAACCGAATAACGCTACATTATTGTGAAACTGAATTTCAAAGGTCAATTTATGACACCTCCATCAGATAACGTAAAGTTGTATACATTTTCTTTCTTATCGTGAATCTTTCTTATTTCCACTGTTTGCTAATAACGAACCGACTCATAGAAACTACAAGCTAAAGACATTCAATTGGTTATTATCAGAAAAAAGAGATACGTATCTTGCGTAGCTGTTCGGAGAGGTGAATATTGAATATTTTAGAAAAATTTAAAATTTGATTCCAGCAATGATGCCACGTTGGAAAGGACAATCATACTAATAACAATAATTCAAATCACGTAAGTAAATAGTGCCGCATCTCTCATTTATAATGGAGGAATGATATTAAGTAACCTACTAAATTCAGCAGTCATATTCTCTGAAGCCTCCCTCAGTTTTTCCCACATGTTCAGTATTTGGAAAATATATTGAATTTTTTTAAATGTCCACTATTCTACGGAAGAAAAGGATGATGACATGAATGTCTGACACTCGACAGTAACTGAATCATAAAAAATAAAAATAATGCTATCAAGATTTTGCCTAATGTTAACGTCTCCACCTGTCTGGCTCATCAACCATCAATGTCCAGTCAACACAGCTGAAGAAGCCTTATTTCGTGTGAACAACTGATATCAGCCATTTGGTCTTGAAATAAATGTTGAACAGAAGTATGACCACCCGAAATTGTTTTGTCTTGCCATGCTGTTTGGATTTTTTGCTTTATATTCGTGGTATTTTCGACGATTTCTCAATTCTGACTACAAGGCCAATTCCATCTAGAAACATTTTAGAAATCTGAAAATTCTCCTAAATACTCGTATATCAATTAACATCATATTTTCTTATTCTTTGGTTAACTTTTAACTTAACAATAGTGTAAATAGTCTCGATATCTATATTTGCGCAAAACCCAGACTATCAATAAAACAGTTTCACAGTTAGATCATTAGGAACAAATTATCCTCACATTTTCTAAGAATTGACGCTTATCCCCGTTATGTTTCCGACTTTTTCGTACATTGATAAGTTCAATTTTCAGTCATAAAGATTAACAGCAATGCTTTTGTATAAGCTGGTATCGATTCTTTGCTGTAAAATATATGTTCAAAGAATCAGCAACATTTTAAGTAAGCGCAGAAAACGAATTCAGTAATTACGAGCATATACACTTTTTATTTTAACAACATTTGATCGACACTTGGATTCTTTATTGATATCATAAAGAATATTTACCAACAACATTAATATGTTAAGTCAACAGTTACCCAATCTATATGATGATAATCTTAAATTTATCCTAATTAATTTAATTAAGCTGATGTTATGCGAATTAGAATGTTTGATGGAAGCAGTCTGGTTTTGGAAAACGGAATAATATACAACTTCGCATTTTGCTCCTAGGATAGAAAGTGAATTAAATGCCGTTGAAATATCGTGAAACAAAAATTATTTGTCCATTTTCTGCCACTGCGCGATGTTTGAGTTTTCGATCCTGTATATTTTGACCGTCAACAGGGGTGGTCACATTTTTTTCTAAACACGCCTACTGCACCTACCAGATGCACTGGTTATTTCAAGCAAACCGCACTTATTACAGCTAAGCAGAAAAAACCTCTTAAATGTATCAACGAAACATGACCCGACGTCTGTATTAGGTACCCTTTTTTGCTTCTGTCTCAAAAATATAATGTCTTAACCAGGGCTCTTCATGCAAAATGCGGAACACAGGAGCGTATCCATTTTGGAAGGATTGAATTTTATTGAGTGAATTATTTTTTCATGAGTAAGGTTGTATGACTCTTTCCAGGCGAAGTAATATATATATGTGTCACTATGGTAATGCTTTATGACGGTTAGGTTCGTGCCCTATTAGTATCTATTACGTGTAATTTCATTATTATGACTTCTGTTTGCTTCCTTAATTAGTAATTGGTATAAAATCGAACCTTATGGTATAAAGATTCATTAATTAATTAGTAGCCATTACATTAAACGTCACTAATTTTGACTTGCCAATACCTTTGCAACATATCCCTCAGTCCACTACTGGACATTAAAACAAGTTTCTGGTGTCTGTTTTCAGTCTCCAGTTGGTCTCCACTCCGAGTTGTTTCACTTAGCTCGACTTCACAAAAAGTAAAATTCGTTTCCTGTCTACAGATGCCGTATTTCAAAATTCAATAATCCTTTAATTAATTGGTTTTTACTAATTTTTTATAGCAGTGGTTAATTGGCACCGCTAACATTATAGCCTGATCATATTAGATAAAATCATGAGTAAGTTGCTTGAATACTGCAAAATGTTGTGAATTAATTTGAAATGTACTTGTTTTGAAGCAACGTAGGAATAGAACTCCAGTTTCTGCAGCTCATTGAACTGCCAAAAAATATAGAGCGCCAATCCCGCCTCATATGGAATGCGCAAAAATGTTTTTCCGTGACTGAATATTCCATTAAGAACATTTATTCAATCTCTCGAACCAGTGCAATACGTACTAGCTATCAAATCACTCATTATTCGCATTAATAATCATTTAGGTCGTTTGAATGTTCGAATTACTCAGAATCATGCGTACATATTGTGAAAAAGCAAAGTTCGTATCAGGAATAATGGAAAAGTACGAAACGGCAACGTCACACTGCCAGCAAAGTAGATAATCGGTGTTCAGCTTATGTGAATGAAATAATAGATTATACTGAAACTTTACCTGCCTTGCATCCAGAATGCAGGTACATGGCGCTGAACTCACCTACATCTGGATCTGGAATCTGGAAAACTTGGGCCTAGACATTTCTACTGACGAGTGGAGGTGATTACCAATAACCACTTTCATCAATGATATAATACAAAATAATGAATGGATACAGCATTATATTTGTTATTCGTCTCGATACATCAGTGATAATTAGCTATAATCTAATATAACTGGCCTAATGTATGTACAGTAATTATGGCATACCGAAGTAAATGTCGGGATGCCGTGTCAAAAGATAATATTGAGTCTATATTTATTCTTAATTAAATTATTCAAATTTTATCATAAATTGCGGTATTAGCTTAATTCCGAATCAAATAATTACATACATTATGAGACACATGTAAAAGCAATAACTATATTTGTTGGCACATTTATTTTTATTAGTTGTACCTCATTAACATATTCCTGGCGATTTTTCAATTTATAGAAATGCAAACTGGGTTTAATGAATAATTGAAACGGATGTTCGTGTCTTCACTAGAAAGCGAACCGTATATAATATAGGGCTGATATGCATTTTTATACACATGAAGCTGAATTGAATTGTAGTTCGTAGGAGCTATTGGTAAAATTCTTCACCTTTGCATGCAGTTTTGAGACATTAAGTACTTGTGGTGCAGTGGAACATGAAAACTTATATTTCGTAGATCATAATTTATATCTGTCCGAATAATTTACCTATGTCTATCAGAAGTACAAACAAATCGATTCCTTCAAAGTCGACTTAATGTTCCCAAAGCACTCCACAACACTCAAGTTCAAAAGAATGAGTCTTGCAAGAGGCTCATTCGATGTGTTGGAGGTTCGACTTGGGCTTTTCTAGTGATCGTTGTACAATAGCCATGTAAAGTTTAAAAAATATTGACAGATCACCCACTTTCCCTCGATGTTCTAGGTTGTGAAAGTCTTTGTTATGTCATGTCAACTACACGTATTGTTCCTTTATGAACATTGAACGCAGAAGCTTCAAGGGATGTGGTAGTAGCTTACTTGGATCTATATCGGATTTCAAATTCGTATGCATCCAGAATTTGTGACAGTGAGAACATTTCATGTGTAGGTGTATTGAGTTTTTGTTCTGAAGGTGAAACAACCCTCCAATTCCTCATCTTTAATGAGGAAAGAAGTATATTCCTGTCTAAGGGTGTCATTTGGGCATCTTATTGATTCAATTTTACCAGTGTCATTGGTTATTCCGCCTTACTGGGCTGGAATAATATTGGAAAATGAACAAGTTACCACTAAACGGGTAGAAACCTGAGAATATATAAAAAAACAATTTTTATTCGCTAATTTCTGTCATTGACCATATAAAAATCTTGTTGCTAATAGACTGTCCGACAGACCCAAAAATAAAAATTAGTGATAGATTATCACGATGCTCACTCCATATTATATCTCAAATCCTGTTTTCTCAAATATAGTACCTTTCTTCCCTTTAGCATGGGAAGTGAAATTACCTCACCCAAATTGACTCGCTACTACACTTGGTACTACCCAATAATAGATATGAGGCTATTTTCATAATATTCTGAAGACACTATTAAAAGGCTTTATACACAGAACTGAAAATTATTCCTCACGTTTATCCAAATATATAAGCCTAAACTCCAAACAAACATATGTATTGTGTGTAAGTTACATGTTTACTTAACCAAAACTTAAACTGTGGTTATAGAATAACAAGCCAATCCGACGCCAGTTCGTCAGCTATGTTGTCTTATCTAACAGGAGCCTGTAATAACACTAAAGCAGCAGCTTCAGGCCTCCAAAATATAACAATAAGAAAAGCATATGTTCGTATACAACTAACTCTTCTGAAATGACAATTTAGTACAAAGAGGATAAGATATACATGAAGAAGATAAAAAAGATACAGAACCAGTAGAGAAAATAACATTTTTAAACGTTGCGTTTTACGTTGGAAATCGGTAAATAAATCTCTCTGTCTCCGTCTGTCCTGCTCTTTTATTTTCTTTCTGATTCATAATCGCTCAATAGACTGTACAAAATCGGCGATAGAGTTTCACTTAGAATACGAAATTGCTATGACCTAATGAATAATTCAAGAAGATAATGAAAACTCCTCAATATACCGCTGTCGTTCTTGATAAATATCTTGCCTTTGCTAATACCAGATTATTATAGCCTTGTTAAATATTCAAAAGCTGTTTTATGCGCTCCTCCAATATGAAAAATTCGCCCTGCCTCTTATCGATCAAATTTAATGTACCAGATAAACAGTGGACTTATTTAGTTGAAGGGTTTCCGCCTCACAGTATAACGCAGAAAGACTTGCTCATGGGTAAAATAGCAGGTATTCAGTCAATTTTATCATGATTACAATGTGTTTGTGCCCATAATATCGGTTACTTGATACGATGTAACGAAATACAGCAAATATATGAATGCCTCGAAAAACAAACATTCAGAAAACACCTCCTGGATTCATCAGGGAATACGTAGCAACCATAGAGAAACTGTAGTTGATAATTGTAATAAAATACATGACCTGAATTTAATTATTAGATGTGCTCAAGAAATATTCACGTGACAAACTTTTAAAAACTATATGATCTTCTGCGGGATTCGATCCACGCATACCTTCTGAATTCAGGTAAATTCCAGCAAAAACAGCAAATGGCCATACTGATCTGAGTATCTTAATCTTTGCTGATATACACTACTATATTATAATATATGCAATTATATTTCAGTTTGCACTTGAAATCTCGATCATTAGTAATGGTAAGCTTAGAGAAAAAATATCCTGGGAAAGGACTGTTGAATTCTGGGGTTTCCTCAACCTTCAAAAATATTAATCGAGCACATAAAACAGGTAAAATCAAATAAAACACATACCATATACAATGAATAGACCATTAGCTATATTATAGTATAAGTAGATCACTTGATTCTAGAACCTATATACCTTATATTCTCCCTAGGCTTCATTAATTTATATTCATTGAGAAGATTGATCAACCTTAGAAATGACCGAGTACTTATGACACAAACATCCATGTTTATAAGCATTCGAAGCATATACTAAATAATACGGACCATGTCAGATTTTTTCTCTCCCTAAGAATATTTCCTTGCTACGCTCAAGGATAATTAACAAATCCAAAGATATCTAAATAAGCAACATTTCAAAAAATCTACAAACTTCTTGGCTGCTTCGGCAGCCTACTGGATTTTTAATCGTTGTTTTAATACTGTTAATGGGCCTTTCAATAGTGTTTTGTTAAACAGACGTTTGCGACTACAACTGACAGCTCAAATAATAAATAAAATATAATTCTGTGCTCATAGTTACAAGCGCCTTTTACTTGAATATGACTTTTATTTTCGATTTATATTACTTTGCAAACCACAGAAATAAATCTTTCACATAACACAGTTTCGATGAAACACAACACACGATCCGGAACAGTCCATCAAAACGAAATAAAACAAAGTCTTAACCAAAGCCAACCCACAGCCGCAAAAACAACAAGCCCTCGGGATGTTCCGGACGAATCCCCAGTTACATTTTTATTTGCCGATGATTTATATTAGGTATTAGCGCTGGAGTCCGCTTTAACCTTCTGATTTGTTCTATACAATAATAATAGAGTCTGGCTGGTGAATGGGACCCGAGGGGGTGATAGCTCAGACGGAGGGGTGCGAGCCACCCCTCACTCAATTTACCGCTACATTATGGCACGCAGCGTTGGTTTACGCTGAAACAACGGGTGCATGTCATTAACGGCTGTTGTCAAGAGGGCAACAACGTCCATATTACCAGGTGAACGAGCGTATCAGCAATATAGGATGCGAACTGCAACTCCAAATACGACTCTTCTAAAATTAAAGTATGGTATCATCCAGTTTGATTGGGTATGCATTAAGAAAATATCTAATCATTGTCCTTCAAACCTACAGATGGAAGACAAGTTTTCCTCCAGGTTTCCTTATGGTTTATTCTTGTTCCGCACTACTGTATGATTTGTTTTATCCTCAGCCGGAATGTTGGTGGAGTATTTTAGTCATCCTATATGGCATCTGGTACATGGTTTAAGTCAGCATTCAGTTAAAATATAATGAAACAGAGACATAACAACACTGTAGTATGTCAGGTTTTTTTCAAATATATATGTACTTCTATGGTCACGATGTGGTCATGATGCATCATTCCCCTCATTATCATGGATAGACAATGCATATCACATATCACTGTATTAGAGCACTCCGTAATAGCTAATGTAGGTTCATCTTGTCATTTTAATTAATGACGAAGAAAGATAAAGTTGATTTATTGAGAAACCCACACAAGTTTCATTACGTATATGTGGCATACTCACTCACTCTCCTGAATTGCAGTCACACATCTACAGATGCAAAAGAAAATAGGTTGTCACAAATTTCCATTTAAATACCAAAGCAAATATCAGTTTGAGAAATTATACGTGACTACATTACTGCCAGGCTAGTGTGCAGTAAGCAAAACATTTGTCAGTGTTCATTATATCATAGGAGATATGGAAACTTTGACTGCTACTGAATCATATCATCATAGGTAATCTGATTTCTTGTTACACTGAAATCTAATATTTTTCATCGCAATTTGAATATGATCAACAAGTAGCAAATTTCGTTTATGAGGTGCATGCGGAGACTTTTTGGGTAACAAGGTTTTATGGATTTACAGCCCTGCTATTTTCGCTTCAAAGCTGACCCATGATAATCAAGTTTATTGAATCTAACCCAGGTTTATGTCACTATTTTTAATATCTCGTAAATGTGCAAGGACGACATTCACATGAATTTAAAAATCCAAGCAAGCATGTCAAAATTACTATACAGAAAATATAGACACTTAAATTCACAACAAAAATACACAAGGCGTGGTATTATCCTTTCTAACCTTCATCCAAATGTAGTCTTCAAGAAGTTTCTAGTGATGTCCAGACAATTCCCAAGTGAATTATAATATTCTCAGAATGCCATCGCATTAATGAAAAATTACCAAACTTCAGATTATGTGAAATTCATCCACATTAATAGTTCATCTGATTATTGAAAGTAATTTTCATAATTAATAAACTACGTTAAATTTATAACTAAAAAAATGTCGTTTCGTATAATTTGTCTGATAAATAAGAGAAAATTCCCTGGAGGCCTACATCTCGACGAAACGGATTGAAAGAGATTAGAGATCTACAAAACGCTTTTAACAAAAATCAAATAGCTCGAAACTTCTTATGTTGAGCTTATATATAACGAGACGAGATAAACAGAGATCAACTTAATTAGAATCTGTAATAATAAAAAAATATCGAATTTGACAGTATTAGAAGTTGCTATGTCAAGAATGAAAAATAAAAAACTTCATAGTTTTTGAAAATAGGTGTAGTGGCTCAAAGCTACCGTCAGAATACAAAAAGATAAAAACCTCTCAAACTTTTTTTTAGACATTTTCGTGACTACGATATAACATTTATTCAAAAAGTACTAAATGTCCAACATACTTATCTATAAATAGATAATACAAAAATCATCTGCACTCAATGGCCCTTACACCTTCCTCGAAACGCTACTGTCCGTTTCACATTTTTCAGCAGCTTTAAGATCTCTCTCTAACTGGCTTCCTTGCGCGCTTTTATGCTCACCCAGTAAAAATTTTAATATTACAACCAGTTGATTCACTAAATCCTTGTTTACGACATGATGAGATCGAGTAAGCGGGCGAGTGCTCAAAGGGTGTTTCATTAAACTCACCATTATTACTATAACACCGTGACACTGCTTAACAGAAAATAATAATAAAATTTATAAAGTAACGGCTTTCGTAACTTTGCGACATATATATGAGACTAAAATGTAATAGTTATCTTACATCTTCTAATTAACAACAGTATAAGCGAAGTTAGTTGAACACTATATTTTTACAGTACTGGTCTACTTTAAGATATATGAAAATACTGCATCCAAAAATAAAATGAAAGTTATTTTAATTTGCTTTAAGCTCGCGACTCCTGATACTCTGGCGTCATCCAACAGAATCGTACAAGAAAATTTAACAATTTAGCAGGGAATTGACAGCATTCATGCTCTAACCCACCAGTTGGAAAGTTCGTTCAAGCAGAAATGACAGATTTGTCGGAGAGCGAAGAAGTCATAGTGCTACAAGTTTGGATAATATACTTCTTTACTGCCCACTTCGCTCTTTGATGATGATACTTCAAGATTAGTTCCTATCTTGTAAGAGGTCCTGAAGTTGGTTATTTTCTTTGTTCAAAAATGTTCTAGTGCACAACTGGGCTCCACCTGAATTTTGCAATTAGTGCACCTATATACCGCCCTATCGCCAAACGATCATGATACTAAGGGGACTTACCCTTCCAAAGATATACGAAACTTCTATACATTTAAAAGGAACAGTTAAAAGTTGTTCCTTTTATTTATAGCAATTATTCTGTTTTCTGGCACGAGTGGGTACTTCAATTTCTAGATAAATTGTTACACTCATACTGCTGCAATAAAAAATGTTGAAGTGTGGTACAATTCAACTCGGTGCATTGTGCACATACAGATTTCGTTGTACCCAACAAAATCGCACAATGACCCTGGAAACAGGATACTAGAGCATTGTTTGAATCGTTATTATCTTGAAGTTTAAACTATGAATTGGAAAAATTGACTTGGGTTTCATGCGCAAAACTATAAACATTAATTGTCCATTGTATTGCAAACGCAACACCAACCAATGATCTAAGTATATTAGAACAAATAGTCGATTAGTTACAATAGATATTTATTTGAAAATTAATATTATTTATATAATCGCCATACACGCCTAGTTATTATTATACCTAAATGGGGAATGCAATAAAATTTAACTACACGATAATTATTTTAATGATTATCTTTCAGCCGCGCAATTTCAAGAGGATATGTGGTTACCGCATGTATATGGTCGATTCCAGTGAAGTATCTTAAGTTTAAAATGGGAACATAGTGTGATAAATGTTATATTCCATGAGAATAACTAATTGCTCTCTAAATGTGGAAGTTAATTTGTTTTTAACGAAGACCTGTAAGCATCACAGTTATACATTAGATAATAATTGGACTAGCAATTAGCTCGAACTGGTAACAACAGTTATTACATAACCAGCAAAAATAATATTGGCAAACATTACATCACTAAGTATAGCTGAATTTACCCTAAGTACGCTAGAGGCTAATACAAGGGCTAGCAAATATTCCATTAGCTACAATTTTTGGAACATATCAAAACTAAATACATTCTTTGTAATTTCGATGAAATATTTGTGATTATACAAAGAAAGATGTGTCTAGTTTGATTATTCCATGGGTGGTGGAAGTTTTTAAACCATCATCATGAATAATTGATTAATTATTCCATGTAGGATCAAGGTAAACGGTGGTATCTTATACGATGACTCAAGTCGGCACTTGAGGTCAAACAGGAAATATCTCTGAGTCAAAATGATACTGTCATCCGTTTACGTATTTCAGAGCTTAGCATAACTACCGTATTAAAAATAGCTGTAGATAAAAAGATTATGTAATTAACACAGCTTCACAAATGAAACTCTTTTTCTTCAGTGTCGCGTTTCGATTTATATTTGAATCATCGTCGGATATAAATCAAAACGCGAAATCTTTTTATCTGCATGATGGAAGAGTTTCACCAATCTACATGAAAAATAGCTGTTTTAATCACACGGTCGCTGTCCCAGAGAGCCCTATATTTTCGGAAACCAGCTTCTAGTATCATCCCTGGAAAAACAGAAAACAGTAACTTATATATTTCAGGCATATATGTAAAAGCCCTCAAAGATGGCGAGAAAGGGCGTATTTCAACTAAAGTCTCTAGTTGGAAAAGCAAGAAGCTTCTGTTATCCGACTGATCCCTTTATAATCATCCTTTCTTTTATTGTGACAGATCTCACAAATATATCTAAGTCAACTACCCCCAAACACTAAATAAACATAAAAGCTGGTATAATACTGTAATTCACAACGATCAGCGTACGACCGATATATCCCTACAACACAAGTTGTTGCGCTAACAATTTCTTGAATTAATTAGTGGTCATCCCACATAACCACACAATTAGAAATTATACTCAGCACCTTTGAAAACGACTTCACTGCTTTATTCCTTAGCTTTTGTTGAGAATATTAAGTATATCCAATACGAAATTATGTGATTTCTACGACTACACCTTCCTAAGAAAATAAAAGGACACCACTGGTGATTACAGGCTGTATATATTCGATACAACCTATAACAAGCAAGAAGTAATGAGTTTCATATTGATATAGGAGCTACTGAACATGATCAAAAACAGTTTCATAATGAAACGAAATTAATTATATACGAGTGATAAAACATTTTCCTTTTACATGCTGTAAGGTGTTGAATGTCTTTATCTGCATTCATGGAGAAATTTTTAGTGTATACATTGGATAATTGTGATTTTGAATTTATTTTACTGTCACCCGCATGTGTTTCAATATTCATAATATTTCACTAATAATTGACTTCATTGGCATGCACACCAGTCTAGTGATAAACAGGAAAGGAACTGCATTTTATTAGAAAGGGGGAAGCTTTTTTATCCCTTATCAGGCAAGACAACTGGATAGAATTGTTCTGCCACTGTTTTCGCCCGAAGTGTGGGACTCTTCGATAATTCTGAAAACTCGCTAATATCCTTCACCTCCGCATAGCGGTTGACTATGCGTGCCACCACGGCAATGTTTTGAATTGAAAATATTAACTTAATTTATCGTCCATTCTATTGATGTGTTCGTTCCATTCCTTCCTTCTACCTAGTATCCATTCATTAACATTTTCTACCATGCATGTTCTTCTTATATTCTCACTTCTCTTACTTATTTTTATGTGTGCATTATTGCCAGTACAGTATCTGCGTACTGTTTCTTTCCTAATTGTCTTAACTTTCAAAGCTTTCAACACCATGTAAGGAACTGTTCGGTTTAGCAGTCTATTCCTACTACTGCTATGCCAAATAATATTTTTACATCTGAATTAACTTTTCTAATACATGTTGAACTGTGAGCTGTTTCCCACTTTATCCGTCACTTGAGAAATAGTAATTTCCTTTCTTTCATGGTCTTTAACTCCTCTTCCATTCCTATAGAGTTCAGGCCTGTTTCCGACCAGCAAATCAATCAGTAGGCTAATTCCGTCCAATAGGCACAAACCACCCGAAGTATCACTTTCCACTAATTTCTGAGCATCACCTGCCTGACACGTTTTCTTTTTCGATGCCTTCCCATAGAGCATAATTGAGCTTACAACCCCAAGAATCCTACGTTTCTCACTACTCGGCCCTACGTCAGATGGAACAAAAAACTCAACTGTTCTATTCTCCTGAGCCATAGTGTTTAGTCATCATCGTGACTTTGTCGATCCATTCACCCAGATCTTTTTGAGTTCGGATTCCAGAATTCCTAATTTGAATCGTCTGTGTAGTCGGCTTCTGTCTTCCAAATAATATAACTACCCCTGTTTGCCCGGCAGATTAAGAATAGCAGCAACTGCTTCTTTCGATTTGACACTGTTAAAGCAGCTCATGTCTCAAACGTCGTAAATGTGAACAATATGTGAATAATTTCACAATTTTTACTGCATTGTACTAAGTGGTACAGTGGCTAAATACACCTTACATCATTCATAACGTTGGTGGGAAGTACCAAGTCAATCTACTTGACAATACATTCTATTGATAATAAAATCATGCGAAGAAATTGGTTATTGTTAAGAATTCTGTAGGTAAAAGCAAGTCCAATTTGACTAAACCTCATATAAATAATCATAAATCCGTTCGTTTTGAATTACACCTGCTCGTCTGTTGCGAATTTAGGTATTTATGCATTTCACATAATATGAAACAACTTTTTATTTTGTAAGGAATTAGGCTAACCCTCATAGTATGAATAATGAAAGACGAGATGACAATTTCATTTCACAGCCTCCTAACATAAACACAACCCTATTAGCCACCCCTAATCCCATGTATACGTCAACTTTCAACGGGTATCAACTACATTACCATCGGATTAGACTTAATCTAATATTTCCAACCCCCGCTTTCCCTCCCCGCACCTGAACGCGTGCGAAACAAAGACGGGGGATTCGCGACCGCTCAGATTCTCAACGAGATTGTTATAGAGGCTTATCACAGCAAGTTTGTGTTGGAGGGTAAATTCTGTACACAGCAGGAATAGAAATTAAGCTGATTTTGGGCGGTAAACGCCCTAATTCGTTGCGGACGTCCACCGGAATTTTATTTATGTATTGGAACAGTGCCGGAGAATAGTCGTTGATATTTTGCGGTAGTTTTTTTGTATGAAAAATTGAATCATTTTATTCATAAATAATTAGACAGACAAGGAAAGAGGATGCTAGCAACAGAGCTAAAAAGGTTTAAAGTTCATGGATAGGGGATACCGAATTCGCAGTGGCTGATCTAGAAGAAGTTGCAACTGTTTTATTTTTTTATTTTTCTCTTCAAAATCTGAACGGATAGAAATGCTAGTTTTGAGGTTCAGGCGAAGATGTTCTGCATTGCATCTGTTCATAAGACTTCTTAAGCCGATTCTGCTCAACGTTGGACAAAGAAGCTAAGCCAAATGGAGCCCTGCTTGTGATTACCTAACTCAGTCTTAAAAAATGTGTCTGAGTGAGATATTCAAAAGGGCCACTAATGCGCCACTTTGAATGCGCTATCGATAAATAATGGAATGAGATATTGGATACGCTTCATCCATGGACACGCTAAAATCCTGGACACGTTCATGGATATACCCACCTGAAATCCATGTACTAAAATAAATGCTACCCAAATAATATTTCTTTTTGAGATGGCAAGATATACTTTGGTAAACTTATGAAGATTAATGCGAATGAAATATCCTAACCTCTACAACTAAGTTCTTAACTCTCATATGTCTTTGACATATAAGTACAAGATATGAGTTGTTATGCTGATCAGATTCGGAGAAGTGGAGACCACTCAAAGTTCCAGCCTGACGCACGCTGTCGAAGTCACAACACTACGTCACTGTGTTCTCCAAAAAGAGTGAGAACAAGGATGACGTTAACTCCACTGGCACATTCTAGAGGGATGCTTGAATGCTATGCAAACTTCTACTCATTTATTATTTCATGAAAAACAATCATTTTATGTTAACTATATTAGAACGTTGTTCTTATTTGGTATTCCATCAGAGTTCTTCAATGCTTGAAGGTATCAGGGCTATTGAAAGTACTTGGTTTGAGAAAAAATAATACAATATGTATATTTCAACAAATAACTGTATCAAAAATATCCGTTTCAGTGAGTGAAACAAAATCAACTTATCGCAGTATATTTTTAGAACAACCTGCAACCTTTGACTGCACTGCTCTATGCAAAATGAACCACTCAAATGTGTATGGTAAAACAGCAAGGCCGGATAACACATCTTCGGTCACGCCATCAGTAGTCTCAATATCCTCTGGAAGACTAGTCTCATGAATCAGTTTCCGCAAATGTGTAAGCACAGGCAAGAGAGGTTTAATACACAATTTAGACCACTTCGAGTGGAAAGAACGTATGGTGTGCACGAATCGCAGCTTATTAGATGCCTCAAACCATCTGGCAACGGCGGTGCAATGGCCGAGCACCTACGACGTCAGTACATATTTCTAGACACACGAGTCCCATTTGCTAAAAAATGTTTCGCATCCTAAAATTGTGTCTTTAATCTTCCTTGCCTATGAAATTCTGTATTATGGAGTGACTCTATAACAATTAACTTTAGAAGAGACATTTCTTACATCGCCTAATGGATCGTTTACGTGTAGAACTTGAGTATAGCTTACTCTAAATGCACGTAACGCCAGTAGCAGGTATCACTATCAGTAAAATAGTTCCGTTTAAATACGTATAAATCGCGAAAAAATAAAGTTTGCCTACAGAGTCCCTAAAGTATAGTTTTCGGCAACGTCGCATTGGCAGCAAAGTAAATAAAGGGGGTCCCCCTCGTCGTCGTAGAAAAATAGTTCATAATAACTATTGCCGGAACTACGATGTTGCCATGTTGAACACTTTCTAGAAGCGAACTTTGCTTATCTCAATGTGTACTACAGCAGTGGGCAGATACCCGAAATCTTGTGTAGCATTTATTGGACCTATAGTCTGTTTACAGAGACTCACAAGATGCAATTCATTTTACGAGAGTATGACAAAATTCTAGTCCTCATTGTGGACTTACGGTCAAGGATGAAACGATATCGTCAACCATTAGTTTTGCATGAACTCTGCCCATTTTTGTAAATTTCATCAATGTATTGTGCTCATCATTCAAAATACTTCAAATTATTTGATTGGCCATACTTTTGACATGTAAATGTATCATAAAATTCAAACACATGATAATTCGTGAAATTTCGCATGAAATCTCACGAACAGAACCTGTAACTCAGACTTTAAGCTCTTATAACTATAAGAGCAACGTACACATCTCATCTATAAAGTGAGAAGTTAATCAGTAGTGTAAACTAAAGCGCGGTTTAATTGCTAAGCTCCAGCTTGTTTTTCAAGGAAGGTAATTGAGTGAGCAATGAAGCAGCAATGTGTGTAATTTTCCATCCTAAGTAAATACGAAGTAAATGTGCGATGTATCTCCAGGAGTCGGAATAAGGTAATGCCATACCAAGAGCGCAGGTTATCAGGAGCGTAGTTGTTGGTATCTTGTCATAATTCTCTTTACATTCATATTAGTGTTTTGAGTACGAAACATTTTCATTGTTGTAACTTCTAAAACTTATCCTGTGGTTTTCTCTCTGATTCATTATATATTTCGCTGGCCGTTAATTGAAACCACATACATACGAATAAATACTGACGTTTCGAGCGTCTTGGCAGCCTTTATCAAAGTACTTTAAAGTCCTGTTGGAACTGTCTTTAAAATAAAGTTTTCGAGAATACCAACAAGTGCACATTAATTTAGCGATGACAAAATTGCAGATAGGAGTTGATACCCCACTGATACCGAGTTATTTTTCTGAATGCACAAAGCATATTTAGAGAGATCGTATTCAAGGCCCTAGTACTATTAGAATGAGATATTCTTCACCAGAATTAAATAAGAACAAAATTAAGTGGCCGTAGAGTCACCTCACAGCTCCGCCTATGTTGTTTGCGCCACGGGTAATTGCAGTGGGAGCTTACACGAACCAGAAATTGATATAGTGTTGTTAGTGTGTATGTAAGTGTAGCGGTAACGTAATAACTTAATATCGCATGAGACTATGAGGTTTCTCGGTGTTCAGTTATGCGAAAATAATATTGGCGTGCGCGAATAAGGCACGAGTTATCAGCTGTGGTTAGATAAAAATAGCCAGTTTGTATGGCTGCCGGTTATAGGTAACTAATAGTTGGACTTAGTGGTGTATCATTATTCCTTCGTTACTTCGACATTTACAGATTTGCCAGATTGTATTCCAATAAAAAAGTGAGAACAATACATGTTATAATGTTAATAATAAAGTTTTGTTTGCTTTTGCGCATAGCTGTTACTTGATCGTATTTGTTATGCACAGGGAATTATTTCTTTGGATCACAGCAATTACTAACTTCTCATAGATGAAGATGACATTGACATTACAATTACTTGGCTTTGAAAGACAATTCGTCGCATATAAAATACTTCTTGACTAAGCTATATTAAAAGCGGTAAAAATGGTTTTTGGAATATTCACTATATTGGACAGTTTTTATGAGAAGTTACATTACACCCACTTTTAAAGACTGGAGGAGCTCATAACTCTAAATTAGCTTTTTTCAAATTACGCCGCTTTGTCTTTCCAGTGATGAATTTATGTCTACCTGGCTGTCTGAGCAATTGACTATCGATAGGTCGACTGTTCTTTGTCTAAGAAGACTCTTTCCTGCCGACCTTTGTGGCTATTGTCTATATCTGAATAATTACTGTTATATTCCCTAGATTTAGGTGCTTGGCCTTTTCCCAACACTCCCGGCTTCAACACCCTAACAAGTTTTTCAGTCATCTATCTGGATCTGCATTTAATTCTGTGTGCGAAATATTTTAAAACTGTCTACTCCTAACTATTCCATCTTTCTGTGATACCTCAATGATATTAAATCTTTGGTATCCGATATTTTGCTTCTCTGGCCTACAGAATCTCCAAGCCTTGCAAAGCAAAGGTTTATTAGCCTTTAGCAGAAGTTATGTGTGGATTTTTGAGCGATTCTCAATGGTTCCCGTGAAGCCAAGTCCAAATTACGCTTGAATACATAAATATGTGTATTGTGATTACTCACCATCTGGCGTCCTTTGATCCAACCTTTAATTCATACCCTGTATACGCTAGTGCCCAAGTAACTTCCATCAGAATATACAACCGATAATAAATTTCCGAATCCTTTGGCAATAAAATTAATCTCAACTTATCCAAAAAGGTCGCGGTCGACCGCCAAAGTTACTAATTAAATCTCATTTGGAATTAAACCTTGGCCGGCCTAAACAAACTATTAACGACCCTAATGACACGTAATAGTTACAAATTGATAAAGGCCCGTATTAACGAGTAAACGCTGCCGAATGTGCCGATTTGTTTGCTGGCTGCCCGTTAATCCGAGGACCAATAGCAACCGGGCATAAATCAGGCAGCAATTGAAACCGATTCAATTCGACAACGACAAATTAAAGGGTTGGTCATCAACGAGGTGGAATGTACGATGGTGATCGGCCATATCGGTGTTTCTCGCTGTCTCTGTCCGACGGACTTTGAATATTCAGGTAGAACTGGAAAACGGATTAACACCATAGACGGCACACACTGGAGAAAAAATTTTCAGGTTTTTATACAGCACATTTCTAATTTTGTTTTGAATGAACTCAAGGACGTAGTTTGGCGTGTGGCAGGGAGTAGCCTCGTTTCCCCAGTAAGCTGGTAACTGTCGAGCAATACCTACTGATGCGGTTTATGTGTAATCCAACAAACAATCAAACCATTTTGCTCCTTCGGTTTATCAAGATGTACAAAATATTTGGAAAAACTTATGATACAATTGCAAAATCTCTCAATTCGCAACTCCTCGTTACATTATTGTGTTTTTTTTTCGTTCTTTAGGCAGAAAGAGTGGAACGCGACGCTATATGCAAAAGAAGTGACAAGATCGGATGCTTCTCTCCATCTATTGTCGATAGATTTTAATGCATTAATTGCTTGAGCATTTGATAACTAGACGTTTGTATTGGTACTGATGGTTCTAATAGATTACCGATTCCATCCACAGCAGTTCTGACAGTTCTGAGCGGATGCAATCAAACTTAAGTAAATCAGATTTTTCTCCACTATGAGTAGCAAAAGTGGTGAACATAAAAACACCAGAACATTTTTCTAGCTGTTATCTCTTTAATAACCGCTGACATTTGTGTTGTAAATAATGGCGCAAAAATTCTTGTTTCTGTTAAGTAATGGGAAGAACCTTTGTGAAGTATCATTGCCATGAAAACATAAGGTCTTATGACTGATCATTCCTGTACTTTACGTCCTCCAGTCAGACGTTATTGGTTTTTAGATAAAATAATTGTGTATCCAACACACAGTTTCACAATTTAAACTCTTTTTCTATCACTGAAGAGTTTTATTTGTGGCACTATGTATTAAGTACACAATTATTTTATCTGCATGATGAAAGAGTTTCACCAAGTAAGAGCATCTACAATCTACATGACTTTTGATTTTTCTGTAGCTGTTCTGTTTGAGAAGAGAAAAACTCTTACGCAAGAAGGCAGGACACCAACAGTGCAAGGACTCGCAGCACAAGGCTGCAATACCTGCTAAAACTCTCCTCGTGGCTCCTGGTTTATATAACCCAGCCTGGAACTGCGTTGGCATTACTTCAGGATGAACCCCAGTTTTAGGTACCGCGCACCGGTTACCTACGGCTAGAGCGAGCCCGGGCTCGCATCTATTGGCCGGCATCACACGACGACGGGGAAGACGTCTTCCCCCGTCCCGTACCCGTCGTGGTTAAGCGCCAGCGCTCACCATGTAGTAGTAGTAGCTTTTACTTAAGGAGGGGGAAAGCTTTTATAGCCGAAGTGTGGGAGTCTCCACTGGCTACCACTACCGTCATTATTACACAGTAGTAGTTCCTACACCCGATGGCATACCCACTAAAACCCAAACATCCGAACGCCAACCGCCACCGCGGAACTGTTTAACACAATACTTCACGGTGGCAGACTTGTAGCTAGCGCCTACAATCAGGTTTGCCCAAGCCGTATGAACCAGACTGCTGTAGGTGGGCACTATTGCCAGCGCCTATAATCAGGCTCGCATGTTTTGGCCCACCTGCTATAGGGCCCTTTCTTCTGATTTTTTCTCCCGTAGAACCATCTCTACGAATCCCCCCACAGCATTCCTATTCTGAGGGAATCGAACCATGCAGCTCACTATGGTATCTGGCGTAATAACTTCGCCGAGGGTCATCATCATTGAGGCCCTCCACACGTTCCACCGTTCGCAGGTAAAGAACGTGTGTTCTGTTCCATCCACTGCACCTGGACAATGAGTGCAGTTAGGCGAGTCGAGCAGAGTCCTTTTGTGTAGGTAGCTGTTGAAGTAGTAGTAATTGTAATGGAGAGGCAAAGCCTGGTAAGTAGGCCACTGTTGGCCCTTTTTGTCGACCACGAGAACATCACTAAAACTGGAGCAGACATGGCAATTCTTTAGTATCGATCCTTCCAGACCTTTTAATAGAGGTCATGATGTCCGACCATTTCGCGGAGTAGCTCTTTTCCCTGTCAAACTCTGCTGTGCCGAACACCTCAACCCTAAGTCCGCTGTATACGGCACAATTTCCCAGAAAATGGAGCAAGGTCTCGTCCTCCTCCCAGCACTATTGATGAAAATCTGACAGATTGGTTCTTTGACAGCTCCTGTTCAATCTGCAGTGACCTGTGAGGATCCCTACTAACAAGTGGAGTGGAATCCTCCTCCTTTTCATTAGCCATAGCTCCCTTAACTTGCTGTGAACCTCTTGGACTGTCTCCAGTCATACTCCCTCCAACCAGGCATTCGCCAGTTCGTTATAGGCCCAATCATCTAGGGCATTATTGACCTGGCCTCTGCAAATACCCAGCAAAGGTTCAGGACCAATGCATGTGCCCCTTTCTCACATCCTCGCCAAGCAATCTACTTTCTCTGATCTGCCACCATACTTATTATCTCTTCTGTATCTAATGTGAACATTTTTATTTCATTGTCTTTGGGCTTACTGGGTCAAACAGTCATTTCAGATGAAGATTTAAATAATGGTGACACTACTTCAGCCATTGTAATATAATTTATAAGACATATCTTTTAAAAACATTACAGATATCTTTGTGACGTAACATAAAAACATCTCAAAAACAGCACAACATGGTAAAGAAAATAACCATTTGTACGCTTAAGTCAATAAAAGTCAATAAAAAACAATAAAAGTACCGTCTTATAAACCTCCACAACAATTGAAAATCGTGTAGAATATCACGATATTCCGCCATTAACATAAAGATGTTATCTATATCTATATAATCTAGGACTGCGAGCCCTCTTCCATATACAATAAATTAAAAGTAACATTCGGCTGTTCAATTTTCTGAGAGAAATTGAATGGAGATAAGCGGGCATGTCGAATACCCGTGTAATTTTGTTGACTGTTTTCTGCTGCTCGTAATATGATATATAGATTCAATTCGTTACGGAATATAGAATTTTCCAGATAAGTGTATGGCGAGGGTATATGGATTTTGGCCAGACGCAGACGTCCCCGAATGGATAGATGCATTGGAGTACAGGGATGGCAACAAAAACAGTTTTGAACTTAGCTGGGACAAGAACTGTGGTTAAGACTGAATCATTCCTGTTGGGGTGCACCTCACCTAATCCACAATTCAGAACTTATTAGTCAATATAAATTGTATAACTAAATTTTAATTAAAGCTTCAATCAGGTAATGAAGCTGGTTTGGAACGTCAAGAACTCAATTTAATATAACTATCACTATTAATGAAAAAGTATTATATATACGTATATATTATTTTTCCAAACTGAGTTTGTAACAGTAATTTTATTCGCATAATTACAGTGGCCTGAGTGCCACAACGAAAAAAAATCATTTGACACTATCGCACAAAATGAATTTCATCAGCCTCTTGCAAACTGAGCCTCGCACGATCCATTCGCATTCCTTTCTCTATATTCCGGAAAAATTAAGTACAATTTAAAATTTCACGGCCCTCTCTGCACAAAGTCAATTTGTAAACGTCAAGCTAGGAAAATTATAACCAGTAATCAAGATATTTCTACCGGCGTGATTATTAAAGTTGAGTCCAAGATGAAGTTGTAAACATATCGAACAGTGAATAATACAGCTAGTAAATTGGGTATCAATACAATTTGGTTTGAGAAAGGAGCCTGGAGCGAGCCGTCAGCCTAACATACTGATGCTATAATTATTAAATCATTTCATTGGCGCTAATAATATATTTAATAACCGTTATCAGTGGCGGAATGGTGAAAGGAGTCGTTACCTTCAATTTTTGTCAAAACGGACCGCGACTAATTTAATTAAATGTACTGCACAGGTAAAGTAAACGTCGCGTCGTTTCGTATAAAACTATTATCCTGTTTTGTCAATTAGGGCCGCTGTAGTCAGACAGCACTTGAGCTGCAAATAATCGCTGACAGATGGTGTCTTGAATACTGCCTGACTCAAATCACATAGGATGAACACACGGCAGCAAAATTCGAAACTTTAAATATTTCTGTATGTTCTCAGAAATCTACAATTTCAAAATCTAATGGCCTGCTCTGCGAGGATGATTCAAGTCTTTCTTTACCTGCAATCTACCTAAAACCTATGGGCTCACCAACTGTAATACGTGACTTCCACCTCTTTTTTAATGGATATGAATATCAGTTCTTGATAGGACAATGAAATGTGTCGTACAAATAGTTGATACTCAAAGCCTGACAAAAGAAGATTTATCAGTTGCAACAACTGAACGCGAAGTGTGCCTGAATGTAACAGGTATCATCGACAATAGCAAGCTTAATGATGGAATATTTGAATGCACACTGATAAATAAAAAATCTAAAATGATAAATCAATACAGTTCCTTCCTATAAATACAATATTTATCTTGTGAAAGGACTATGCGATACAGCACATTGTGGAATGACATGAAGGGCTCCCTTTTTGTAATCCAAGAACGTGAAGAAAAGTCGTCACCCATTGAATGGATTCCTACTATAAGCATACTCAACAAGACTGGATCACACAACTGCTTTTTGTAATTATTATCTTCTTTGTCCAGAAAATTGATCAATCCAACAAATCGTATCATAATTAACTTGAAGCTTCGGATATAATATCTGACTAGTATCTAGAGGTGAGACATCCAAATTTCACACCTCTTATTTGAAATACAGACTCTATAGTTTGTAAAAAATGTACATCTTCAGAAAATAAATAAATCGGATCGTAATCGTGATGACTATATTTTGGGACTGATAATGATAATCGCTGGTAAATAAAGGTACCTTTGGGAAGACATAATTATCACATATAAATAAAATGTAAATCTTGAACTAATATTATCTAGCATTGCAGGTAAAAAAACCTGATAACTATCATACTATTTTTATGGTAATAGATTCCAAAACACTAGTCCACAAAACTACATACTACTGATAGTTCTAAGAGATATCTAAAATATTATAAAAACTTACGATAGTCAAACTAAGCTTAAGATGAGGCAAATACCAGTGAAAAAACACTTGCAACGTATACGCCTCAACATAATCAGCCTGACAACAAAATCGTGGCGAGAAATGAATAAAAAATGACAACGAAGCAGAAAATACTGAAACATGGAAGTCGATCCAGAATCCAGTTTATCATAGTCAAAAGTATTCTGTCTCTACTCTCAAAAATTCAATTGCATACTGCGTTCTGTTTTCCACCCTGTCCTCTTTTTGATTTATTCAATTTTTGGAACGGTGCCTGGTCTGGTCGGACGCAGATATATAGCGCAGATAAACTTTCCATATCGCGGAAAAGAGAAATACGTTGGGGAATATCCCATATATACCAGCGTATACTAGGAAACAAGATGGAGTTATAAAATTATGGGACCGAGACGTTAAATTAAAACTTTTGTATTTGTTTTCCGCTTTCATGCGCTATATTTCATCTGGATTTATGGAGACTGCACCCGACAGCGGGATGAATACAAATAATGCATGCTTTTGGTCAATGTGATTTGGTTTTAGGATAGATATTCATCGTTCCCATATATTCGCAAATAGACTTTACATATTCTGGTTATTTATCTCACAGTTGCTGTTCCATTATCAGAACCACAGGCGTCTCTCCACAATTGGAGTTGGTGAAAGTAGGATGGATTGAAATTGATTCAGGAAAATGACAGACGACGATTGAAAAGTATTTTTTCTAATTTACGAGCACGTGAAGTTAACCTTCACAAATATAGCATCGGATAGGTATGTTTCCGAAACTAACCAATGTATCTTCAGGAGAATTAGGCAGGAATAATTACAAAAGATCAAAAATTTCTATTCGTGTTAAGACTAAGTCCAGTTTATATGTGAACATAGCTTATTAAACTTTATATGTGGATATTGTCTCCAAGTTCCACATTTTGGTGTTTTGTGATCTACATGATTCACATGGCATAACTGAATTTCATCATAGTGGCCTTTACTTTACTCTAGGTGGTGCAGGAAGCAGTGGAGAAGCAGACTCTGAAAGTGCAGCATCAAAACGACGAAGGAGTAGGACAAACTTCAACAGTTGGCAGCTTGAAGAGTTGGAAAGGGCCTTCATAGCTAGTCATTACCCCGATGTATTTATGAGAGAAGCTTTAGCAATGAGACTGGACTTAAAGGAAAGCAGAGTCGCGGTAAGTTCCCCATATTTTTTAATCTAAAATGTACTCGACGTTGTTCACGCGTTCAATATTCGCGGATCATTAAAAAACGTATATTAACCAAAAGATGATGACTGGCATTTCGGCCAGTCCTGCAATCTTTGTCAAAGTGAAAAGCGATAAGATATTCAAATAAGTTTGATCAATACAATTGTTCTAGTAGCATCCAGGTAATCTTCGTAAAAATGTTGTTCTCTGTCCCAAAATAAGGAAAGGATATAGAAACGGATATTGGATTCAAAAACAAACTATAAGGACACGCCATGAAGATCTTTGGTCCGCTGGTTTTTAGAACATCGAATGTTCCTTTCCGTGCACAATAATCTGTCATCGAAAAGATTCTTGCTTCACACGTATGAGCGGTAAAATTATTGATATTTGAAAAAAGATTGTAAAATTTTGGAAGAAAATCCATTTTTTCTCTTTCCGTCTATCAGCGGTTTGTTCAAAAGGGATATGCCTATGAATAAATAATGTGATATTTTGAAAATAAATTCCTTATCGTGTTAAAACGTTTAAAAAGTGTCAAATTTCCTCTAAACAAATTTACCAAGTTCCTTGTTTTTTGCTGAAAGTACTTTAATCGCTTATAAAACAGTAGGTCTATAAGTTCATAATTTCAAATTGTTCAGATATTATAACTGTTGGTATCAGTGCGTGAAAACCACTTATCCACAAAAGGCTATTAATGAAATACGTATTTTAAGAAATACTAGATGGCATATCGTCTCGGAAAATGCTATAAATGGAATACGTATTTTAAGAAATACTGGATGGCATATCGTCTCAAAATCGTATGAAATTTATGTTAACGCTAATTGTTCGAATAAAACACCCTTCTTTTATCAATAAATTAGTATATGAGGGCTTGAAAAAATCTGGAATTAATGTTGCGTTCGACAATAATTTTGTAACAACCAATTCTTAAATGATTGTCACTTTTGTCGCCTATGTTGAACTCCAAAGTGTTTCTATCATTTGCCTAAGCCTATCTTGTATTGCTTGTGAAGGCTGTCTGTAAAAAATGTCCGAATATTACTCTCAGCAAAAATGTCTTCTGAATAACTAAATACTTCCAATACTATCGACCCGCCAGAAGCTTTAGATAAATAGACAGTGGGCATAAATGAGTCTGGGTATGCCACAGAGAACAGCTTGATCCCAAGAGCATTCCTATTCCACAGCAATGACCTACACCGGCTCCTATATGGCAGAACAAATCCAACTTCAGAATTGAAACTATGACTTCTGCAAATGAATTAGAGAGTCTCTGTGATGTCCCTCTATCCTGAAGGTCGGAAGTTGCTTGCGACTTAAGAGAGCGGCGAGTGGCTTAATGCATAATGCATTTAGATACATATGGAAATATGTATCTAAATGTTACTTATAGTTTGTCCAACAACAGGCACTCAAGCGAGTTATCTGATTCATGAATAATTAGGCACTACTTGTATCAGTATCACACATTCGAGCTTTTAGGAGCCTTAATAACTGTGGAAATCATTTGACCTCAACATTCCGTCAATTTCATCATCTACTGGATAAAAAGCAGGATATCTATTCAGAGTAAGGAGTCTTCAGTATAGAACCTTCTTAAATTATATAATGTACAAGTATAAGCTGGACTGATCTACTGCTTGCCCATCTATGCAGCTGTCGCATCAATCAGCCTGACCCAACTCAACGAATCATTCTCCATACTTCAGCTTCGCTGATGACAGCACCCTTATTTCCTGCAAGGAACAAGGCAAATCACTACCATCTCGAGACACCTTATTTTGGCGAGCGCAGCATGCTTTTCAAGTCAATGATGACATTAACAATACAGTTAAACGCGCAAACGACTCAGACAACAACCCTGACAAAAAAAGTCGCATGCTGGTCCGCTAGCTGTGGAGATGGAGAGACATCCAATACTTGACTCATCTTCCACCAAGCTTAGGAATTAACACCAACAATAGCATTCCATTGCACGAATATGTTGCTGGCTTGGCAAGATCGGCTTCCCAGAAAGAAGGGATTTTCTTCCGCTCCAGTAAATTATATTCTCCGGAAGAGCTAATGCTGCTTTATAAGGCTCAGATCTTACCATCGCTGGAGAACTGCTTGCATATATGGGGATGCGCCCCAAAGCACTGCCTGAAGCTTCTTGATGCAATGCAGAAACGACCAATACGTCTGGTGGATGCACCTGACCTCACAAAGTATCTCCATAGTCTAGAACAGGAGAACAGAGTAGCTATTCTGTAGCTATTCTATATATATTATCATGACAGATGTTCGACCGAACTGTCTCATATAATAATACCAAGAGTCACCAGTACAGCAAAAACTAGAGAAGCTCAACGGGCACATCGTCACCATGTATAGCTTACAACACTTCGAACAAACCTCTTCCAAGAGTCGTTCTTATGGAGAATCTCGGCGTTGTGGAATGAGCAACCGGAGACTTTGTTCCCCAATAGTTGCAATACTTCAAGTACTTATCAGTAGGGTCTATATATTTTCCTAATGTAACCATAAATCAACCAAGAAACACCTTTTCAGATTCTATGAGCAGCTCTCTTCAACAAAAAAACTTCCTCAATCCCCTCTTCTCTGCAGCCATAGGACATTGGACTAGCCTGTGTCGACAGGCCAAGTAGTTATCATGAAAATATAGACTGTTGTGTGATCTTATATGGATGCTAATTTCATATCCAAATAAAGCCATAAATATATAATATTTGATTCACGAGCCAATAAAAGTCGCCGCGTTTCGTAGGCGATGATATAATACGGCATTCAATTTGTTTCGGATAATAGTTTTCGTGAAACTTCATATGAATTTATAACTGTTAAAGTCGACATTACGATAAATAAGCTTGATCCCATTACTGAAGTTCTCTCATTAACTTTCTTTTTATATCTATATGTTATGATTTATAGTCAATGGTCGGGTAAACAGAAACAGTTTTCTGATTAATGATGTAAATTTAATGTTTTGAATCAGTATCTGAAGCTATTTAAACCTAATTGAAATGTAACTCAGGGAAGGTAATACAAAGTATTTCAATATACTGACTCAAACAAAGTGATATTTTAGATGAAGTTTTTGGATAATAGTAATTATTCTGAAATGTATTGTTGAATTTTTTATTGGTTTTTCAACTCCAGCATTTCTTGTTCTATTATACTTTGATTCCACTAATTTGATGGATTGTGTGTTGACTGTTTAAACAAAAGTTAACCTATGGAAGGCTTAAGTGTGTCAATGAAAGTCAAGAACTCTTACAAATTGATGAATAATTCCATACCGCCATAAATATTAAGGTTATCCTGAATTGAAGGCAAATCACTGTCATGCATGTATTATCGTAAATTTGAAATATGCACTAATGTTTTTCATTTAATCAATTTCTTCATGGATGTTGCATAATAATAATAGCCCCCACTTTTCGGTATCAAATCATTGCACAAGAATTGCATAGTTATACTGGACGCCATTTTTTTGGCTCCGTGTTAATCCAAATGGATATCATAGAAACGTATATTCAAATCTCTTCTACCATTATAACTACCGAGTTGTCAAGAAACTTACTTATTTCAGTTTCGCGTGGTCAAGGTACAACTTCATCTGCATTATCCGGTTGTTATTCCAATTCTGAAGGGATCGGCATAGTAATACAGTCATTTCTGTAGCTTTAAAAGGCGAACAAGGTGCCCTATGCAATTATTTTCGAATTACGCTGACCGTAGCCCGACATCGGGTTATTTGAGAATTAATAGAGGTTTTAACATTTTAATTCTATCCCAAATTACAATGGCAAACCACAATTTAGGTTACAAATGGTGCACGGAGAATTATACACCTTGCGCCTTATGACTGATGTCTCTATTCGATAAGATTATTCGTATTATTTAATGATTCAATATAACCAGAGGCGTAGTTATGGTGTTTCCGAATAATACAGTGTATGGGTAGCCGCTCACAAAACTAGAATTGCCACTTTTTTTTGTAATTCCAGTGAACTTAACTATCTGCCACGGGAACTAACCGTGATGTTAAGTGTAAGAAGGGTCAAAACTGTATATATATATATATATATATATATATATATATATATATATATATATATATATATAATGATATTACTGGTTGGAGAGTTACCTGGCCATGAGACTTCCATGCCCTGGCTACATGTAATGATTGTGGTGGACGCAAAACCGTACGTACACTGTGACTAAGTTCTGGAATATACACCGGTTGTCAGCTGGGTAATACCCAGGTCCACAGCTTCACTAAATAAGCCTATGTTGGGAACCAACGCAAATACATGCCCAACAGGTCCCACTAGGTGACGTATGCACCTGAAACTCTAAGAAACATATATCCTCTCTCTCATCCATTCATTCAAATTTTCAGCATTTTGACTGAAGGTATGTAGACCCCATCAGGCTGAAAGAAAGGATGATAAGTACGCTTATGGTTGGGGCTGTTCCCTTTACCTGCTATTTTTCTGTAATACTGGTTTGTGTAGGTCCGAGATCAAAATTTTATATCTGCAAATTGCATGCTTTATAGCTTTGGAGAATCCTGTCATCTGTGCTCAAACAACATCTATGTGATAAATCATTGTAAATTATGAGTTTTAGTTTTAGGTAGTTCTTTAAATGTGACAAGAGCTTACATTATTTCAACAGGTCTGTCGGTCTGATAATCGTATTGAATACAGTGGAGTGTACAGCTCCAACGAAAAGACCTCTTTACCTCTAGAACATCAAAAATATCATACACCATCAGGTTTCGTATCGATAGAAGGGTGGAGGGCTTATGGACAACATTGAGTTTTGTGGAAATAACCGGACTCCAAAGCGCCATTTTATTCATGAGTTTCTTGCTTGAAGATGCGAGAGTGAATTACTGTCTCCTGCTACCCATCATTTAGTAAGATATATGTTTTCTTAAGGAATCCATTGTTTTCGTTCTTTTTCAATGTCCTTGGCCCTTTCTACTGATTGCTTAATATTAATTTGTAAATACCGATAATAGGGAATACGCAGTAGCAGCGGGATTAATACATGATCAAAAGGTATTTCGAATGATGCGTGAAGTAGTGAAGAAATATCTGGGATAAATGTATGAACGAGCAGATCGATTGGACAAATAAATGGTATCGTGTGGTGTGAAAAAGTGACAAAGATAACAAGCTCCATATTTATAGATGAATAGTGAAAGTATAGCTACATAAGTTTAAATAATGGGGGAAATAGATAAAATAAATGATAAGAAATTAGGAGCTAGGTATATTAACTATTTTCATTAATACTGCAGAGTCACTGAGCTCCATTAATCTAAAAATTAATCATATCTAGTGTGTCCTGATCCTAAAAAGTGTTTATTTTTACAAACTTTCTGATCTGATGTGTAGATTCTACCTGCGTATGTCGCATTCCATCTTATGAAAATGCGAATTAATGAATTATTACTCTGAATCTGTATTATAACAAATAGATAATAATGAACTATTTGGAAGATCAACAACTTAATTATATTCCAATCTCCTTAATAGGCACTACATAAATCAAATATCCACATTGGCAATAAATGTGTCGGGTGGTGGATATTTATCTAGATACAGCGCTACAAAGAACGACTAGAAATACATGAAGGATTCAGCAGAAAATAAATGGGAAAAATTTCTCGGATGTGAACCTAAATCCCGGGACGTGTAGTTTTGCAAGTCTGGTAGATTGTTATCTAAAGTCGGGATTGATTTTTGTGTGAGGTCTTCCTGAGCTATTTAGCAAGTACCTTCTTTCCTTCTTCTTTATGGCTGTTGAGCTAAACTTGAAGAGAAACCGATGACATGAGATGATTAACATGAGCAGAATCTTAAGAAATGATTCCAGAGACAAAAATGAATAAATCTATAGAAGTTCAGTTAAATAAGGACAAATTGGTCATCACTGGGTGGTCATGGCTACGTTATGACGTTTAGGAAATATAATATAATAATGAGCTAAAATGAAATAACCCAATGGATTGTTTTGTATTTTCCCTTCACCAATTCGAGTTCCATATCCGCTTCATTGGATCAGTATTTTATTGATACGAGGCCGTAGAAAAGCTTCGAAATAATCCCAAACTCGTACCAATGCTCTTTATTAGAGTGCGGTCTGAAACATCGAGATATATATATATATATATATATATATATATATATATATATATATATATATATATATATAAATTGTTCAATAACAAACAAATTCTCCAGGTTATTACAGAGAACTAATTCTTGGAAATATCAGTATATATATATATATATATATGTATATATATATTTATAAAATTTCATGACAATGGCACCAAATTCAAGAAAGGAAATATTATAGATCTGAAAGTGACTCATGTGTGATCTCAATTTTGTGAACACTTATAGCAAACTGTATCCGGAAATGAAAAGAAATCGGTGTCTCAAAGGAAGATGATGTTTATTACAAAAAAGAAGCCTAGTGTTCGATCAGGTATTTTTTTCAAAATACTCATGTTATAATTTCACTTTGGTAGTGGTTATTAAAATAGCTAAAAGATAGTTTGCCACATGACAAATATATAGAGATTCCATTTGATCTTCAATCAAGTACAGACGTATTGATATATCCCGACTCCTTAGTGTATTGGTTGTGATATCGAAATAGTGCCTGGACATATCAGCAGAAGTCGATTAGAAGTCGGCCTCATGACAACTATTTGCAAAAGCCGTGTAGTTATAGAGATATTATGTATTACAATACCATATTATGTTAGAAAGTTTTCAAATTATAATTTTGTAATTTAAAGCAATTTAATTTTTTAAGGGCTCGAATTATCTCAGGACATTGAATATACAACAAGCAGAATTTTTCGCCAAGAAATGAAATAAGTGTAAGAAGACACGGAGCTTTTTTTAATATTATTGATAGTATGGTGACCACTAGAATAGTAATTCTCAATCAGTTGATTTATCGGTGGCATTTTTCTAGCATAGCAAATAAAGTGAAAAATAATGATACCGACTGAAAACTACTGTTAAGATAAATACGCCTAAATTACAAGACATCAGTAACGCTAGATGACAGAACACTCGAAACGAAGGCAACCAACCCCCTGCACACGCGTGAAACGCGAATGGAGCGATTGGAAATGCCACGGACGTAGCATTTTACCCGGAATATCTCAGTTCAACAAGTTAAGCAGTAAGCAAAGTATTTTCTAGATACAAACTGTTACATACATACTAACTAATCCTCCGAGCTGACAGCGCTTACTGAACCGAGGCAAAAATGTAGTTGAGGTGATATTTCACAGGGAGGAGGACAAGCGAATCCAATTTTCAGGGAGGCCAGTGATTAATCGGTTCCCCGGACACGTCCAGGTGTCAAGCCGACCAACCGATCATGCTAAAACAAATTATCCTGTGGGCAATAAATTTATCACTACGCCTCTGCACACGCTCCGGGCACGGCACATCTCTGCCGTGATTTACGGTGGAATTATTGACAATTAATTTGTTGGATTAATCAAATTCAGCTTGAAATGCTAATTGGATTTGATAGTTAGCGGCAGGCAACAATTAGTATCCTTATCTGCATATTTGACTCTGTGATTTATCTTATGCGACTTGCAGTGAAGAAGAATTATGGCTGACAATCGGTTAACACACTTCTTCGTTGTAGATACAGGTGTGCTAACAAATGGACTTACTTCATTAACAGTTCTCTTAGGGCAAACCTCTCTCCAAGTTAAAATAAATTTGGTCAAGTCTTGTGAACCTGTCCCTGAACACCCTCAAAAGTGAGAAGGAATAATAAGATCATTCCAACAAAAGGTCGAAACCATCCGGCGGAGTTGGGGCCAAAGACATTTTAATGTTCCAGCAATTCGAATTCAATATTCGGGCGCTATTATTCAAGGTTCAACATGTTAACAATATTGAGTGTATATTAATAAAGTACAGAAGGACAGAGAATTCTCTATTGGAATGAATTAATTATGAGTACACAAATACAGTTCATAGATTAACGTGGTAGTTCCCACGCATTGATGTACCCATTTTCAAAATACACTCATATCAGAATCCTGAACATTGATGCATTTATGCTCATAAAATAGTACAAGACAAATGAGAAAGTGGTGAAAGAACCCATCTGAAATAAGGAATTCTTGTAATCTGCTAGAAGCGGCATTCAGAAGCACACACACAAAACTAGCTGCTAATAAAATGGATAAAATTGCTGTTCAGTTGTCTGTGAAGATCTACGCACATCCCGTAACAGATTGTATTCAAGAGTATCTGAAAATCCCAGGCCCTATTTCAAACTTTTTCGGATCGTTCCAACTTTCATAGCCGAAATAACCCCAAACTCTTACCGCTGATATCCCCCAAAGACCCAAGCGTACAGCCTTTTGACCGTAGGCTGCCAACGGAAAAAATATGCTCTCTATTCGGCAACCAATACAGTGGAAATCTCACAGGTCAAACGAAGGGTCGCCACCAAACCCAAATAAATAGTGGATATCTCAACAGAGATGTATCTAGGAGTAAACAAAATTATTGAATATGATGCATTCAGTATTGAGCGTACAACTAGCGAAATATTTTTAATTACATGTCAATCCAATTGATAAGGTAAAACCCATTGAATCAAATATTCCGATTTTACGTAATTCAGTGTACCATACGTCCTTTCATATATTTTTTCCGTCAGGATCACCACACTGAAAGTTCTTGTGAATTTCGTTTACTTTACAGCTACACTGACAACGAATCTTCTTAAATATTTGATTTAAATCTTTGTAAAAATATTCTAACATTTTTGAATATCTAACGCTCTACTGATTACATATTTTACATTTCATCATGATTTTTTCTCTGAACAGTGCTATATTGCCCATATTTAGTAGCCTATGTTAGAAAACTGTAAGTGAATAAGACTGTAGAATCCGAGCAGATTCAATATATGAAAATGTCGGTTTGTTTTCGCACTAACTCATAATATATGTATGTTTCCTTCCTGGCGGCATTGGTAGATCAAGTAAGACAAGCCTAATCTTAAGATGATCGACCTATTAGTACGATTAATAAATCATCTTCAGAATACCACTTTTTGAACGGCACAATGATTAAATGATGAACAATAGAAATAACATTATTTATTGCCTATTTACGAACGAAGAATAACATTTGAACCAACTATAAAAAAATTCGAGGAAATATCAAAAACAGTATGCTAAAATTTCTATACAAAGTACTAACGGAATGTTCATTTATTTAGAGATAGCCAATTAATTCCCTCAATATCAGTGGTAGTTCTGCAAAAAATATTACAACAGCACGACCATACCTATCCTCAACGACAAAGAAAATTTTGATAGGGAACTCGAGACCAAATCCAACTCTGGCCAGTGTGGTATCCCCCTAGGATCGATCGTCGCCCGGCCAGATTACATCTAACTCGGCGGCCATACGCCTCCCGATTGTCTATTGTTTTTAAATTGATGGCCGACGTAGTCCTGGAAATTGGTCGCTAACTGGCCCCAAAGGGATCACCGGAAGAGTTTTGTATGGTAATTTGCACTTGGTGAAACTATGAGAAGGAAACAACTAATTTGCCACTACAAATTCTCTATAGGCACTCTGGTTTACTTCACTCACTGATTCAATGTTTTGTGCTTTCTGTTAAGCAAATATTAAATGAGGGGATATCTTTTGGTGTATAGATAGGCTTTTAATTGAACAGGGCACTAGAGTGAATATTTGTGGAAGAGCATGTCTAGGATTTTCATTATTCAAAGGCAGTTCAGTATCACTTGAGATTATCAAGACATCTATATTGGAGCAATAATGCCGACAGTGATTGGTAGACTAGCAGAACACAACAGCGTCACGCATGTGACTAAAAGATAGTCTACTCGATGCTGAACAACTAACCTCAATTCTTGAATGCAAATAAACTAGATAAATTGAATATGCACAATATTAAGTATCAATACGTTTTTTTAACTGCCGATTAAAAATGTAATTATTTATATCACTGCAGGCCACAGCACAGTTTTGCGATGTGGTTTGAAGGCTACTCCACCCTAGTGCTAGAACTAACCCCCCTCCATTGTCTCTCTTACTTATTCTTGTCATCTCTATATTCGGGTAAGTATTGTAAATGTTACATCTAGCATCATGTATTCTGTCTGCTTTCTTATGATCTACGTAGAATCCTCTCAACCACTGAAGATACGCGTTATCGGATGGTTAAATCTACTGCTCCTAATTATATAAGCATACAAACTACTGCTGCTCCTGTGGAATTTGTAATGATATTTTTTCATCTGACTGGGTGATAAAAATTATAATAAGAAGGTTGTCATTTATAAGCCAATTGCAAATTGGTATCCGTGAGACCTTATACGCACAGCGTTAATCAAATGGGTTAGTACTGGTTTCATTTGCTTAGTTAACAAGTGTCCGTCGATATTATTCGACCAATAGGGTAATAATAATCAGGGCTCTACGTTGCACTGGGGTAGATGAAGTCATCAACCTTAACGCAATCAATTTGTATGCATATTGTGTATGTGACACTATAAACTTGGACCGGTCACTGGTTACATGGAATATACGAGGGGTGTGGACATGTGAATGAAATTCTTAGCACCATTTGCAAAACAATGGAAAAGTAGCAGGTGTCCCTTTATAAACTTCGAATATATCTAAGTTACTCGGCATTTTGAAACAGATTTGTATATCGAAAACCGGGTAGATATTTGAATTAGTAATTCATGTCATATTTCTAGAAGATTTGCGAAAACTATTCTACGCAGTCCACAGGGCTTATGTAAATTCATCATCATCAAATGGCTGGTTTGCAGAATCACAAGAGATAGTGATACACTCCGATTATATATATATATATATATATATATATATATATATACTGTTCCTCGTAAATCATATCTCCATTAGAATTGCAGTTGAAATGGAGTTAGTGAAATTTTTGCCCTCCAAAATGCCCCAAAATATCTTAGAAGCACTTCTTAAATGTTTTTATATTTTCATTCCAATGCTAAACAGTACTCACAGCTTAAGATTTTCATGTAATGGTGACTTTGAAAAGAGAGATTTCTTTAGACTTATGATATGTTCACACATACGATTACCCCAAAAATTCTTATTCATATTCACTACTGGAAGTACTACTCTCTTACGTATTGAAGGAATGGTCTTCGAATTAACTAGTGTCATGAGTACCTTCCACTATATTTTTTATAGATTACAAAAGCTTTTATGTGAAACTCACGTCCACATTATTTGGTCTGCTTCAAGTATGTGTATCACTTGTTCAAAGACAGTCGATGCCATATTGAGGAAAGATTTAGATTAGGCTTTCTATTATACAACCCAACGTAATATCGAGTGTCAGTATGGTTAATTCACCGGTTCACATGTCATATAGCATAAGCTGATGAACATATCAAATAGTCTTTCGTTTTTTCCTTACTCTTACTCCTGTTGCCCATCATTACAAAGTGATGATAACGTGGAGGCTCGAATTCCACCGCTTGGAGGCAGTTGAGTCATTTGGTCGGAGGAGAAAATACAAAGCGCACTGCAATACAAGCCAGGTTGACAAGAACCAGACTTCTATAAGCTCTGTGCAGAGTCGCTTATTTGACAGTATTACCAAATATATACACTCATCCCGCATTATCATCTCTAACTATCCCTGGAATGATTAGTACTTACTATAGACTATCGCTTTGATGAACGGAGGATTAATAGACTGGATGATATGTCCACCAGATCGTTGTGCTGTTCAGGTGAAAGGTCATTGCAGTGCGGAAGCAGCTACAGCGTCAGCACGTAATGCTGAGGACGTGGTTTGGAGTCCCGCCGCTGTCTTCTTCCATAAGTGATCTTGAAGTTTTATTCTATAAGTATTATAACATCCTCGTTAAACGTTACATATTCAATTAGCAATTTAGCAGCAAACGATATGGATATGATTACCCCCGTATAGACCATCAGGCTAGCCACTACACGCCAGCGAGGCGTATTGCCGACATACCGCCTCCAAATTACCATGTTGATTATAACCTGGTGCCAGGTAGCGTGCCAGGGCACAATATCATGCTTTTCGCTAATTTTTGCAGCGAATACACGTCGTCCTCCTCTCGCGTATTTAGGGAATCCCCATGTGTGGGAGAAGGACAGAGACAGCCTTACGTAAGGTGGGAACTGCTTTATGGGCCCGGCTGGCAGCTGTGCAGTCGATTCGGGTTTCGTGTGAGGTACATTTTCCGCGGCGTTATCAATGGTTCGTGTTTGTGTCGGAACAATGTCAATTTTCACGTAGTGCTATTATAGGGAACGCAAAAAGTAAAAGTTTTGTTTTACTTTTTCGTGCAAAAAACAACATATTTACATATGTAAATCATCGATTCTTTGGGAATGCTCTTAGTCATTCAGATGAACGTAGAAGATGTAAGTATAAATTATTCTGGATTAGAGGCTCACTGCTGAAAATTTTGCCGAACTTGTAAACTAAGCCAAATGGGTTGAAATTCATCCTAGATTGAGATATATCAATACAGCAAGTTGCATAACGATAATACGAGGCAACTGCTAGCTTTGCATTTCAATACGATACTACACACCACGATGAAAGGTAACAAGTCTCACCGTGGTGTAATACCTAGCGAACGACTGAGGAAAGTATATTAATTGAATAATGAATATTTAGGTTATATTTCTCATTTCATTTTACACAATGCATCTTTAACTTATGAAGTGATATTCTGCTGCCGAGCCTTGTTGAAAGTGCACAGGTAATAAGCTCCTGAATCACACTAAGCCTAATCTTATTAAGGTGCTTAAGATGTATAAATAAAGTAATTTCGTGAGCAAACCCGGCTTTAAAGAAAGAGTATTATATATTCCTCCAGCATATTGCAGACAATTAGGCTGAAGATTCTGATATATTCATGTAGTAAAATCAGTTATTTGCAGAACGTTTACGATAAGCGCTTCGTTAATTATAATGTTGTTGTCATTAATGAATGACAGATATTTTAATAAAAACTCATTGAATGAAATATTTATCTTTAGTTTACATAAAGAATGATTAGTTATGACGCATTATCATGGTCAAGATAGCGGCGGTGGAAGTTCAAAAGGATGATACTCGATTATGTTAGACTGGTGTATCATTATAAACTTAACGGACATCGACACTTTAAGAATTATTCGAAGTATAATCTCTCACAGCCATCATGGTTGAACGCTGTGTTATGAACTCATATAGTATTCTAAGAGCAAATTAGTTAAATTGGTCGCCCACCTTATAGATAAGATGTGCATAATAGATACATTTTGTCAACATGAATACAACCTATTCATAATCAATTAATATTTCGGTATCCAGTGACTTTGTATATAAATATTAACTGCTCTACAGCACAACTTGACTATGACATCTGTGAGAGCTTCGTAACAGCAAAAATCAAAATACTTTCTACTGAACATAGATCGACACTGCGGTTTCAAATATTTATTGATCGCAAAATGATTTTCTGGTTACATATAAGCTCATTACATAGGTCCTAGTATGAATATAATGTTGACTATGTGTTACTGAATCCACCTTTCCAGTTCCACCACAATTTGTTACTTCTATACACAGTGTATTCGATATATTAATCGATATTTCAGGCGCTAGGGACGGTATCTGCATTAGGGTTAAGGGAAATCTCTAAGCTACTCCGACTATCAAAATTTCACCACAATATGTTCCGCCTATAGATTTTATATTTCTCAAGGACATTTTGACGCTGATTGTTGATGCTTTCTATGAATCACAATGCAAATCAACGGAAAGAACTGTACTCCCAAACAAATATTCTATCGACATAGACATATGATCTTTTATTTGTTAAAACATTTACATATCATATGCATTCCAATTGAATATTAAGAGAGCAAGTACAATAAACCTGCTGCATACACGATACTTAAGATATTGAAAACATTTGAACCAAATGGCAAGTCCGTCAATAAATAAATAAATAAATATACAATCCTTCAGCATGTTTGTAATTTGACTAAGAAAAGATAAAATACGTTAAATGGAACCGATCTAAATTTCTTGCTATGTTTCAAACAATATCAGTAATTTTTTATGATTACCGTTTTCAAGATTTCATGTCGGGCTAGTCTGAAAATTTATGTTTCCTATTTTCAATTGAAAGAAGCTTTTAGTTTAAACTGTATTTTCTTCATGTGAATTGTATCAAACTGGGGCTAAGAAATATATTACCGTTGATATAGATTATTTTCTAATTTGGAGTCATTCATAGACAAAAGATTAACTTGGTAGTTCGACCAAAACATTCCATTTATGTACATTGCGGTGTATATGGCGCACAGCTCCTTACGCGAATGATGCCGTCGACGGTGCATACTAAGTGCTGCACATGGAATGTCGCCCTTGGTGATAGATGTCGTCATTGTGTAGTCCAAATCGTTGGGAACATTGGAGTTCGGCGAAGATTTTCATGGCAAGGGCCACTTATTGCAACATTTGGAGACATTCGTAACTGTTATAATTATACAACCTAATTGCTCTCAATTGTCGGACCGCCAAGGTATACTGACTAGTCTAGGCAAAAGACGAAACATGCACGTCTATAGCAGGAATCGTGGAAGAAGTAGAGCATACAATAAATTAACAGCAAATTTTACAATATGAATTTAAGAACGATCACTTATTACTTTTAAACTCAAAACGTGTGAAGCGTTTCACAGTCAACGAAAATATATTAATTGAGGAAGAACGGGGGCAGAACAGCACATTCTACTGAATGGAATCCAATAAATCTGATTCCATTGCGCGGGTAGTTCAGATTCAACTTACTTGACGGCGTTTTTATTTTTCCAGGTATGGTTTCAAAATCGCCGAGCGAAATGGCGTAAGAAGGAACACACGAAGAAGGGCCCAGGCCGACCCGCGCACAACGCGCATCCGCAGTCCTGCAGCGGCGAGCCAATTCCTCCTGCCGAATTGAGGGCGCGGGAAAGAGCGCGCCGGCGCAAGAAACTGCAGAAGGCTCTGGAGAGGCAGGCGAGGAAGTTGCGAGCCAAAGGAATCGCTGTGGACCTAGTGGCGCTAAAGCGGGAGTACCTGGCCCAGAGGGGAGGAGATGGCATGGATAGCGATAGCGACATTGATGTGGTGAGTATTTTACTCTACCCACCGATACTAGGTTCAAACAAAACCGGAACTAAATTTCGCTTCTGTCTGTCCAAAACCAGAATACGTCTCTCAATGTATTTCCATATACAGAGCATAAAAAAGTAGAAGTTTGCATGAGTAGTTGGCAAACAGCAATTTGTGAACCAACCAAATAAAAAATGCTATATCTTACAACTCTCACATGCTCCCATTGAACTTCCACCTTCTTCATATATTTATAAATTGCCTGGATCGAAAGTGAAATGGATTTTGATCGTAATGTATATTCTCCATTTTAATATTATTGTCGTCGAGTACCCCATCAGAAACGTAGTAGCAGTCAAAATGTTTCTTGGTTAGATACATAATAAAAATGGCAGAGAACGACGGAAATACATGGCATGAATATATATGCCGCACTATCCATGAAACATTCAAAAATAATAATATTCCGAATCTAAATTTTTCGTAATTACGATACTGCTCGGAGAGTATCAGTCAATTCACTTGATGTATTTCATTCATGCATCTAAAGCCTTTCTTCCTGTTATTTCAGGTTGGAGATTCTGGAGCAGAATCTGAGAACTTCAATGTCAGCGATCACAGTTTGTACAATTCCTCCGTGTCCGAGTCAGGCGTGGACCTAACAGCAGAGCCTCAGGATGAAAAAAGCAGAAGGCCTAACCCATTCAGTATAGAGTCACTGCTGAACAATAACACCTGAAGTGAGTTGCGCTCAGGCAGATAACCAGTGCAATAACGTTGTAGTTATTAGGTCGAGCAAACAGTAATTTTAACGTAGATGATATCTCTCTCTTTGATTTCAATAGGTATAATGAAAATTCCACATATATTCTGCAAAATACTATCGGCGATCTGATCTTGTGGGTAGGATCATTCATAGGAACGTATATAAAGTTTTTGCTTGGAAGAATAATAAGAAGAATACAGGTTTTTTTATATCTCAGGAGTAGTAGTAGCAGTAGCAGTAATTGGGAGGCATACCTTTGGCCCTTTTTGCCGACCCCGAGGACCATCACTAGAACTATGGCAGACATGGTAATTCTATAGTGTCGAACCTTCCAGACCTTATAGTAAAGATCATGATGTCCGACCATTCCGCTGAGTAGCACTCTTCCCTATCAAACTCTGCTGTGTCGAACACCCCAGCCCTAATGCCGCTGTATACGGCACAATCTCCCAGCAAGTGGAACGAGGTCTCGTTCTCCTCTCAGCACTTCTGACGGATTGGGTCACTCCTATGAGTGTCAGGTGCTTGTTCAATCTACAGTGACCTGTAAAGATCTCAAATAACAAGTGGAGTGAATCCCTCCTGCGGTTCAATAGCCATAGCTCCCTACATTTGTTGGGGCCTTCTATGAACCTCTTGGACTGTCTGCAGTCATCTCTTTCCAACCATGCTTTCGCAAGTACGTTATACGCCCAAGCATCTAGAGCACTACTGACCTGGCCTCTGCTAATACTTAGCAAGAGTTCGGGGCCAATGCATGTACCCCTTGCTCCCATCCTGGCCAGGTAGTCTGCTTCCTTGTTACCTGGCACCCCGCTGTGACCAAAGATCCACATGAGGGTTACGTTCTTGGATTGGACTAAGCGTTGGAGAGCGGCGCTCTCAAAGCTGCGTGACTATCGGAGCATATATAGATGTCCTGCTCCTTGCACTGTTGTACGTCTGCTGAATATGCCACCATTAGGATGGTGAATATCTCCGCCTGAAAAACGGACGTGTGAATTCCCAGCGCTACGCCTGCCTCCAACCCTCTACCTTCCAGGCACATTGCCGCACCACTAAATCTCATCTCTTTTGAATGAGATTAATCTTATATCTCAGGAAGTATGAAGACTATAAAATTCCAGGTTAATATAGATCGGAACAATCGAAATTATGTTTCAAGTTAATCATGTTGTTGGTTTTGCTAATCATGTAGATAAAGCAAGAGTCTTGATGAAGCTGAATGTCTATGAAGCGTTGCTTAGTAGACAAAAGTTGAACAACTTGGATTAGTCAGTTTTTTCGTAATTGCGATTAAAGTTCTATAATACCACATATTGCAAGACCACAAGCTAAAAATTCCACAATCTAAAGGATTCCATGTGTGTCGAATTCCCCCTCTAAAATTGTGGAAGCCCAGTTAGTAGTCATGATCAAATTTGGATTGAATTGATTTGTTGCCAGCAAATTTGGCATTTTCTATAAATTTATACATCCTCCCAGGAGCAACAGCTTATATCTGTTTCGTCGTATGAAAGCAACCAGCTATTTGTTAGTTGCACAAGTGCGCTGATTCCAATTGTGAATAATATTTGTACACGAAATATGTCAAGAAAGGTTTTTCCAACAAGCCATTTCCATCAATTACCCGCTCGAGTTATCACAATAATAGAATATATATTTGCAATCATTCATTTTCCTATCCATCCGATCGATTGCGATACACCCAGCTCGCACTTAGCTCGAACCTAGGTTGCGACCACGAATTTTTCGTTTTCGCCGCAGGTTGAGGTTTTTTTGCTCTTCTGCTGTTTGGTGCGACAGCCTTAGGGAAGAGCTTTATTAATTTTTTTGCTCCTCAGGTATTTGATGGTTTGATGTGATAATGTCGTAGGAATGAGGTTTTTTCACTCATCAAGTTTGTTAAACAGGACGAATTTCGGATATAGTTGGAAATGGTTACTGTAAAGTTTTTTAATGCTGACCACGACAGTAAAGTAGAGACTACAAAACGAACTCTAAAGAAAGCTAATTAGTGACCTCTGTTCTAGAATATGTGTATTACGCTACGTAATGACCAATTTCGAAATTTGTGAAGGGAACATATTTTGTATTATATTTGTCTTTCTCTACAAAAAGATAAACCACCGATATTATTTAAATGTACTCTGAATCTGTTTCAATTCTATACTGTTTCAAAAGTAGGATTATACCGGAAAATATTACGTTTACAATCTCTTCGTAGCCAGGTATAAAAAACTTTATTGCAAAGCCTAGGTGTTACCACTTCTATCTTTCTTTCATCTCTTTCTCTCTTTGTTTTTGATAGATTCGGATTCCTGGGCGGGCACACCTGACAGAATTGAAAAGCTACGATAGCTTTTCCTAAGTAGCGCTTATAGACTTGAAGTAAATAGTACTGTTTTCCTGTTAACAAGTCAGTGAGCTTGTAGATTGTAAATACTCTTACTTGGTAAAAGTCTTCCGCCATAGAGATAAACATTTTAAATATGAACACAAAGTTTCTGAACTCGCTTTTCCTGTGATGCGTTTCGATAATATACTTATATAGTCCGACGATAATTTAAATATGAATCGAAACGCGTTACTGAAGACGAAAGTTTCGGGTGTGAAACTTTGTATTCAAATACACGATTTTTATCTGAAGTACGTAAGCTGTTCACCTTCCTATACATATCTTATAATTCTTATTTAAAGTCAATGCAATTCTAATAAAAATGTTTGAATATGGATGGCAAGTCTGATATGTCATACCGATCACCTGCAAACTATTACTGAAAATTACAACAAATGTGCGAAAAACATATCTTGATATCATCTCCGTTTAAATACTGGAATATTTATTGTTCCTGTAAATAGATATTTTAAATAGTCCCCTGTATATAGTGCCCTAAACGTTCCAGTTTTTGTTTATTTAATTTATTAATGAATAATATATAAGGTTACATAGTACAGCAATACGTCGAACAAGTTCAAATCCTCTAGAATAGACCTATGTACTACCAGTGGTTGAATTAGTTCATATCGAATCACAAGAGATGAAGGACATGGTGATTTTAAACGTCCCACGGAGAATAATGACATTTTTTGTGTGACAGTTGTCAATATTTTGTGCATGCTTTGCTAATGGAATCTAACTATTTTTTGTATAAAATTATTTTAACTTTGAGAGAAGATTAATATCTAGTAAAACATTTTCTATCGGACTGCGTTTCTCTAGCAAAACCAGGAAGTAGGCCTGATAGAAGACTCGCCAGATGAGTCAATGTGTAAAAAAAGGAAAGCGCAAATAAATACACAAGTTGGAGTGAGAGAAATACAGTAAGATGGTTGATGTATGTTCAATTGCTGCTGAGTTTTTATTTAATTCATTCAATTTCAGATTAATCTTTATGTACCAATGAAGTACGAATATAAAATATTGTCCATTTATAGGACAAACATTAACATTCAATGGCCTCGGAAACACGTAATTATTGATAAGAGGAAAGTTCAGAAATTCCGAGTTTTCAGAAACTTCTCTTTTAAATTCGGACATGCCTATGAAAACAAGCGACAAGGATATGTAACAAATTGCTGTACACAAACACTTGCTGCATGTATTTCATTGTACCGATAAGTATATTTCTTCAACTCTGTCGGAATTTGATCAATGATCATATCACTTCATCAACCCATAGCTTCTCCACTGGGCAACAATACATGTCATTTTAGTTGTTATGAAATTCATCAACAGTATTCCAGACAATTCAACTTTATTTGTGTAGCAATTACTTGGACCTAAATATTTCATATTTTTCTGTGATGTACCATAATACTTATACAACGAAAGAGTAACAACAGTGAATAGTGTTGATGAATTTATTATTAGTCGATATACAGAAACGTACTCCTTTCAGTGATCTGCAGTGCTATTATATGAAATAACATAAGTCTAATAAAATATTATTTATTCCTCATTACCAAATTAGTATCATTTCCCTCATTAAATACCTATCTATCGTATTTAAATATTTATCTCAGTTGTGGGTTAAAAAATTGAAAATACTGCTTGAGATGACACATTGTCTAGACATTAGACATTAATTGATGCTGTATGTCGATTTCGGAACAATAATATTATTTAAAGTTCTCTATCGTAACACTATCATATCAAGTCTTCTGCATTATCTATTACTTGTGTATTATAAGCTGATATTCCGACATGTCTAGAAAGGGCTGTATCAGAATTCCACTGTCAATATAATTCCAAATATCCGAACTCTTCAATTTTACACTTTCCATTCACAGTATACATCTATGGAAAGGTTGTTGTACCGTCGATTTAGTGTAACATATCAACAGGAAATTGCCGTAAAACTGTAACGCTGAACAAAACATATGATGCGGACAAACTAATTGTGGATTTGCCACAAATAAAACTATCTTTCTTATAGTGACGCGTTTAGATTGATGTTTAAATCATCGTCGGACTGTCAGATTTGACTGCTTACAAAGGCTACCCAGGTTACTTACCAACTAGCTAACTAGATCCTATCATAGATACAAAACTAGAGATCTCCACCAGGAGAGGTCGTCTAATTTGTAATACGTACCTTTTTAACCCATAGATCATTATTCTAGACAGCCGCTAAAACAAGATTCACTCTTTGTACTGCCCATTAGGTCATTTATTTGCGGGTGAGTAATTGGTATTTCATTTCCATTTACACTAACTTCCATGCAAGTATATGCAGTCATTGTGTGAAATCGATACCGTACGGACAACACTACAAAAAAGTGATAAATGTACATTAAATGACTTCCACATACGCATTGAAACAGCAAACAAAAGAACACCAGCAGCAACCCGATGAAATCGCACATACTTAACGTCAGATAAATATGTTTCCATTTGCATTAGAAAGCAGTATCAGTGCATCGGGGAATTAATCAAAGCAAATTAAAGCCTCGCAAAGCAAGATGGAATACAAAGTAGCGCTTGAACAAAGCTTAATTATTTTTTTATTGCTACTGTTCGCTGTACGGCGTTGCTGAAGGGCTTATTTGAATTCATAGCGTAGGTGGATACATGCTTTGCACTACGGTGGATAATTTACAATGACAACTTTATTGAGATTGATTTCAAAATATGGAAACCATATGGAAACATATATTTAATTCCCTGAAATAAACATCATGAAGTTTGAAGTAAGTGGAAACGTGCATACAATTACTATTTGGTTTTATGAAATATTTGCTAGATCCAGTCAAATATGAAAAGCATGAACTTTTCCGTATGTATTTGCTCGATAAAGTTAGTATCTTGATAACGCTTCCATTTGCAGGAGAGTTTTATAGAAACCAGTTTACCATTAAAATTATTGTGAATTTTTTCCTACTACATAAATGATATGCAGCATTCTATTAAACAATACTTATCTTTTATCTCAATTCTGTTATAACAAAGCATTGCAGTTCCTTTCATAGATTCAGAATATGCTTTTGGTACAATTGTTCTCAATCACCCTTGATAACATCCACTACACTGTTGCGATAACTTGAAGTAAAATCCGAAAATGGATGGACATGGAAAGATGTTTGCATCCTAAGTTCTGAGTCCCACGTATATTTATACCTTCCTAGACACCTGGGAGTGGAGACTATAACGTTTGGAGTGTATGTATAGTACAGTGGTACTGATCAGAGCCTATGACCCTATGATAAGCACCAATCGCCCTGTCATCCGCTTGGTAGGTAAGCATAGGGGATGCTGGTAAGGAAGCCTTCCATTTTAGGACAGCGGCAGATCCCTCCAGTCTCACACTTGACTTCAATCGGGAGAATCAGCAGTCCATTACAAAGCTGGTTCTCTTACAACTGAAGTCTGCTAAAGACAGAGTTTTCGATGATCGGATCGGAGTGGGACTCCATTTGTTAAGTAAGTCAACTTGCGAATAACGCTGCTTCTACCTTGAAAAAATTGGTAATTTCAGGTCCATTTTAATCAAAAAAAAGATGCCGCACCGATTTTGGGAGAACAGACAGGTTGGGAGATGTTCGAATATCGTACAGATATTTATGAAATATTCGATCAGATTCATGAACCATTAAACTTATATTTTGACGATTCAAATGATTTTTAATCCCTCGAGCTCTGCAATTTAAGGCGTTTAAGGGAAAAACTTCCAAATATGGTTTTCGATCTTCTTTGTCATTATGGCCAGTTCGTCGGCCGAGTCTGCAATCTGGACTAAAAGTGGTTTACGAAACTAATGATATTTGTGGACAAATAATGCTAAGGAACTAATGCAATGTTCAGAAGATAAAATGTTGGAAGTGACGAAGTTGTGTGAATTAGTATTACAAGTCAGTAGAGCGCAATTTATCAACAATTGAACTTTTTTGAGAAATTTAACGGGGTAGGAGACTCTCATAGATAACGCTGTCTTCCATATAAAATAAAGCTCAACAAGGCACGTCGGAATAGGGACGTTTTTATAACGATGGCATTGTAGAATTTAGAAAAAGTGCTCCAAGAAACGAATTATACTACAAATAATTGAATTATTGAAAACGTCTTCCCTTACTTACGATTTCACTGCATGCCTCGATTCAAAAGAAATGATGATGCATTAGCAAACTTCCTCTAGTCAAACATTGCATTCAATATTTTTCCAAATTTCAGTACGTACAAATTTCAAGTGAAACTGAGCTTTTTGGAAAAAACCCTGATATTATTTTATTATTACGGTCCCCACAAAATAAGTTCGCATCCGAAATGCGGTCCGCCATTTGTTGTCCCCAGGTTTAGTTAATACAACACAGTGCTAACAGGTAATGAAAGACAAACACCCACATGATACATATAAATAAACAATATTTTTGAGCAATTTGCAATAGATATTCAAAAAAATTAAGTCTATGAGATAAAATTTAATGAGTGCAAAAGAGGAAGTCCGATATGTGTAGCAGGTATTGACAAGATTTCGTATACTTCTTGTGATGGTAATCAAATACGTCAAACAACTAGATGATTTAGATACAAGACCGAAAACAAACCTTCTGAGGTATAGACTTTGAATGTTTTCTAGTTTCTAATTATAAAGTAGGAAAGGCAATAGAATAATTATATCTCATAATTGCAATAAAACATTTCACTAGAAACACTAATGGGTCCAATTTGTACAGAATAATCATGATTACTTGAGTGATGAGTGATTGAACAGAAACACTTTTAATCGCTACCCTACTATAACTTGTGATATACTTCTGTAGTTAGAAGCATATGGTATACTTTTATATTTATATATGCTCCTAATCAATGATTAAAAGGCATATCGTATATTCAGGGTAATTTGCTGGGTATCTTTCGTGATGCAGAAATTATAAAGCGTCGAAAAAAAGCGTCAAATTCGAACGTTTGCGCGATCACCAAACTTCCCCCTCTTATATAGGAAAATAGAACATCTATCTCTTCAAAGCAATGCATCTAAGTCCCTAGTTTTATCTATCATTCATCCTACTCATCCGGGGAAAATTAGAGATTCTTCTCTTTCACGTCAAGTAGAGTCAATATTATCTCATCAAATCCGACAAAAAAATATACACATTGGGAGCAAAAAAGAAAATTCAATTTAATGATTAAATTCAAACCAGAGACGTTACGTTGGCATCTGGAATTATACCGCCTCAATTCATGTACTGACAAAAAATGCGTTGGAAGGTAAAAACCTCATTATTTTTATATGTCTAGTAATGCGGCATAACTAATTTTAAAACACTTTTTAATACACTAATAACTTTATTTCGTCATTACTCTCCATTGGCCGAAAATATCGGAACTAAAATTAGGCAAAATGAGATTTTAATAACACTAATAACTAGTTAGGCTTTTTTGTGAATTAGCGGTTTCATCTGGTGTTTATTAAAATATGTGATAATGATAGAAGGTATATATTAGACACGGAAACAAATTTCTCTGGTTATATATCTAAGAGTAATTATTAAGAAACATTCGTAATCATCAACTACGTGTGGATCATCTTTCATTTTAGCTTTGTGTAGTCAGTTCCCGGTAGAAATTCTAACCTCCTAATAAACGAGACAGAGATAATAGGACCTAATTATCAACAAATAGGCGCAGACAAAACGAACGTGAACTACGCAACCAGTGAAGTAGGTGAAACAGTTCATTACGTATTTCGAAAATGATAATATGTCAAAGATGAGTACAATAGAATTTGTAAAGTAGGATTAATGAGTAGCCGATTAAATATAACTTATAATTTTGTTCTTTTGAAAATACTTTTTGAAAGAGATTTGTTTTTGAATATGATATTAGTTAAGGTTTCATGGATCTGAGCTTCAAACCGACATAATGTATAAGCTACATTTACCAAAGCTGAAGTTGAACTTTTCGGACTGAGGGTTATTGTTTAATTGAGTTTCAATTATTTATTAGTTGATTAAAACAAATATACCGACTTTTTATTTAATAAGAATTATACCTACAATAGATTGTTACATGCTGGAAAGAGCGACTGTAATTCTTCATTATACATTACATAATATGAATAATTGGAAACTGGAGGAAAAGCTCCTATTTCTAGTCAACAGAATGGAGTCAAGTAGACTGACTTGGTACCCATCAAATCAGGTAATTTACAAAATGCGTATATAATGAAGCATACGAAATAATATGGTATACGCTTAGACATTAGAATTTGAATCAGATTTCATAACTGTTGATAGTTAGAATTGATTTGAACAATTTTGAGGAACAAAACATGATCAAATGATTTAAATTTCTCCGAAACATCCGGAATACATCAAAATTTTACTTATGTACATATTTCGGATATATAATAAAATTCTAAGTCTATATCTATTGATAAAATTCTTTTTTGAAGGCAAATAAATGTGTGACATATACAGAAAGGCTTAATTCATATGGGAGGATTTCACGAAGACAAAACAGCTGCTTCAAACTAGCTCACCCCCAAAATACATCCAACACCAACTGTGTTTATGGAGATTTCTGAAAGCCCTGGTTTATTTTATATTTTTTTTAAACGAAATAAATGACAGTTTTTTTGAGAGAAGAATTCCAAATTTTTGTAATTCTCCGTACTCCTTATCCTCAGATTTGCCTCAAAAACGGATGAATAATATATCAATTTTTTCAATAGCTGTGGGTGTTGACAATGCATTCGGTGCATTCCGGATATTTCAGACAAATTTTAAACATATAAATTTTTTTTGGGAGTGCATTTTAACTGTTCATGAATAATCGATAAAAAATGTCGTCTAGTAAGTTGACTATGTATTTCACGTGCAGTCGCATTAGTTTATTGACGATTGCGATCGGATTTCAGAGCTGCTGATCCACATTAACTAAATTTTGAAAATATTATGAATTATATCAATTTTAGAATATCTAAAAATTCTTACGATTATGAAAGATTTAGTTCTTAAAGATTTTTTTCATACAATGCCAACTAACACTTTTAAAATTCGATCCAAATCCATTCTCTACTCTACTCTACTTAAGCCATTTATCATTATTTTTATGCCATAAAAACAATGCCATTAAACAAACATGTTATCTTGAATCCGGATCTTCCAATAAATCAAAATTAAAGCAAGCATTCACCCAGTGATGACAGGGATCATAGAGCACGGACTTTTCTGCTGAGCTTTTTTTGTTCCGATATTATTTTAATTTTTAATTTATATCGCATCTATCTGTACCACTTTTAAAATATCAATATGTATATATTCATAGCTTAAGGCCGAAACTCACTTCTACATTTGTTTCCTGTCTCAAAATCCAAATATTGATTCTGTTGTATTAGTGTCTATACTAGCAATATATTTTTAGCTGTACCGTTAAATATATCTTCGTGTTGGTATGTCCAAATACGGGAGAGCATATTGAATACCAACCGTAGCGTGAAGGCGACTTTAGCCAGCTCAGCGTTCGGACCTGAACCTGTTGTGAGAGGACAGGCTAGCTTACTAATTTCCTCCAGATAGTTTATATACCGGCTTAGCTACGAGCAATTTACCTGTCAAACCGAGTTATTAAGATATCTCAGTCAGGTGCTCGGTGAACCTTCCAACCACGGACGTAGGCAAGATATTTTTCATCGACGGTACCAAGTTCTCAGCGTTTAACTCATCCTTGCACAACGTCGAAAGAAAAAAGTCCTTCTGTAAGAGTTCATAATTAGCCGTATAATCCTTGTTCTCACCAATGTTGATGATTTTACTTCTAGATGCAAGTGTGGTGATCACAAGGAATACCGAATTGTCTATAAGTCTATAAGTCTATACCTCGCTCGCTCTGACCAGGCACGTATTTAGGGGGGGGGTCCAGGGGAAATCATTACCTTACAGACGCGTGCCGACGCAGAAACTAAAATACGTTCAAACAAATTAAAACTAATTCAAAATTACCTACGCTCGACTATATCGCAACAGAGACTAGTTGGGCTATCGTTAATTTCAATTGAAAAAAGCATTTGTAATGGAAAAGGTTTTTCACAATTTATAGACGATTTTGCTACGAAAAAAGCATGCAACCTCAAATTATATTAAAATATTAAGGTTTGTTTTTTTTTGGTTTCTCTTAACATAGTTTCGTTAATTTTGAATTTTCTGTTATTTTATTTTTATAGTTATTTTTTAATAAATGGTACAAGTGTATATTTATAATGAGTGAATAAGAGTTATTTTTCTTGGCCTCTTATTTATTTTTGGCTACAAGCCCCGCAAACCCTTAGACCGGCTCTGAAACCTCGGAACACTCAGGTTCCTTGAAGTATGTAACAATCATCCATCACCTATTGACCATTTTATTCACTCTGCCTGTGACCGATGCTCCAGTTGAGAGGTCATTTTCGATTATGAAAAGAGTGAAGATTTTCCTTCCGAAATAAAATGCAACACGAGTGATTAAACTCCTTAGCTGTACTTTCGATTCACTAGGATATAGATCTTAGTGCTATAAATAATAATTAATTTCATAGAAGTGATTGCGCTTTCATTTACATTAGTTAAATGCAATGTTTCTTGACGTTTTTTTCACAGACACACACACACACACACACACACACACACACACACACACACACACATATATATATATATATATATATATATATATATATATATATATTTAGTATCTGGACCCCATCCCCCCCCCCCGAAACGAAATCCTGGATACGTTCCTGGCTCTGACGTTCTGTCGGTCGGTCTATCTATACTTAGAAGTTTTTGTCGCCACGAAATTTTTTCAGCTGCAACAATTTTCAAAAAATGTATGTTATAGGCTAATAACAGGTAATGTAGAGCGGAAAACAATATCTTTTGGAATATCCTTTTCCGAAATTTCTTATTTCATCATCGCTTAAACAATATGTTTCTTTGTAAAATCACATATCTCAAGTAGGCTCTAGCGCGATCAGTCTGAACGTCTTAAGACAATAGCGAAACATCAGTGTCGTTAATCCTAAGAAGTGCATAATTATATGCGTAAGTTCCGACGTTTTGTTTACATCATATATAAACATTAAAATAACTTAACGAATTATGTTGAATGTTGAAACTTATTGGCCCAAAATGATACGAAAAATATTTAATTATTATGTGTGCACTTCGAGGAACACTTTTTTACCAGCTCTTGCACGTAATGATATGAAATCGGTATGTGTTTGGGTCAGCTATCGATTGCTGAATGAAGCATGTAAGTAGCATTATGATATTGCACAATAAGGAATATGATAATGTCAACACCACCCGCCGTAAAAAGCATGAATGTGTGAGACAGTCAATGTTCGTTACTAATGTAACTTTTCCATGTAAAGGATAAGAATCGTTCTCACTTGGAACCCTGCTGATATTCATTCTTGGACAATGAGAAACCGAAAAAATATAGTTACAAATAGAATAATCGATTGAAGATGGAGTAGTTTCTAAAGATCACCTCAAAATTATGAATACGCTAAAAAGGTTTTTTCTATCTATCCGGATATAGATACAAAAAATCAAGAAGTATTTGATCTTGTCAAGATGGTTTAAAATGAAAGATGAGATACACAAAAGTGATATGACTGTTTTGAAATATTGAATCCTCGGTTTAAGCCAGGATTTTTGGTAATTACCAACATACAAACTTAAAATTATGAACAGTTTTCAATAGTTTTGTGCTACCCAAAATGAATTATCTGCTGTTCCCTAAAATGGTTGAAAACTCTAAAAATATAAGAAATCCAATTTCAAATTAGTTGTCATATTTTTTTATTTTTCGGTGATTACTTTACCGCTAACGCACCTATTTTCCAAAAATATGTAAGATTACCTACTTGTAGTTAAAAAGCACAACTTTTTATCTACATGATGGAAGAGTTTCACCATGTAAGAGGGTCTACAATCTACAATATTACCTACTGCCTACAACCCATCCCTCCTAAAAAAACTTTAGCTGCTGTTTGTAATAGCTTTCTATACACTTTAATGACGACGGATGAGAGTGGCTAAGTGACATCTTTCTAAATATGTTATTATTAAAGCGATGATATAGCAGATTAAACGTTTTGTGACGATGCTCTCGGTAAGAAAACCATCGTCATACCAAATGCCGTTATTCTAAATACAATATGGCAAATCATACCATTTCACATATCCATTTTACAGCAACTCTCTTGAGAATTGAGTTAAGACGTAATTAAAAGGTACACACTGAAAAATAATAAAAAATACCTAAGAAGCTTTAATATAGTGTTCCATGCAAATAATGGTACACAGTAGCGTTTTGGGTTTCGCTTTTTCGAATTAGACTCTCATTCACGAGAGGGACAACGGCTTAATATCACCAAATTTGACATCTAAACAGCGTGTTTGCAAAATATCATTGAAACTCAAGTTCGTAATCCGCTAACGAGGTATTTTTTCAAGCTCTCAAGTTATTAGGTTCGATTTCATTTGACCACAGTTTTAATAATGAAACATACGAACTCGTACAAAAATTCTATTTAATAGATGCGACTGCGATATGCAGCTCCAGCTCGGGCATATGTAATAAATATGTATTTATGTCTTTACCAAATGACGATTATAATAAAATCATATGATCAGCACAGGCTGTCGTTGAAATTTTCATCCACAAATTATTTTGGGGGCAGTGCGATTTAGTGGAAATCATTCTTCAATCATAACAGTGTCCTGTATGTATTTTGGATACGGTGTTGTTGACGTTAAAATAATTACTTTGTAAGCACATTGTGTGTTCTAATCCGTTCCTTATACGCAAGTTAGATGACTTTGCTCTTTCGCTGTTGTTACGTAGCATCCTGAACCCACCCGAAAGTAACAAAATTGTTTCTATCAATAACCGTACTTTAATTCAATTCAAAATATTTATAAAATCCACATGCTTTTTCATCATGTACCGCTTTTGTCACGCTTTAAGATTTTTTACCAAGTCATTGTGTATCGCCTTCGTGATCGGCATGTTTCGAAAACTTAATCATTCGTGGAGGATGGACGAAGAATAAATAGTAGCCGGAGAGAAGTGCCAAGAGAACTAATTTCGATGTTTTAATTAAATCCAGTCGAGTTGAGATGGACAAGAAGGTTCACTCTGTCCAGTGGCGTCACTTGAGCCGACATACATTAATATTGCAGATACGAAGTGATTATTGGGATCCATAGAAAGTCTTCTCAAGAACTAAAGTAATCATAAATTACTAACGCACATTCAACGATCCCCACTTAATAATTGTGTATTTAACACACAGTTTCAATAATAATTTGTGAAACTGTGTGTTAAATACACAATTATTTTATCTGCATGGGGGAATGAAGGTATCTTTATTTATCTCTAGCGACCTAGTTCTCCTGACAGTATGAAGAATAGTTGAAGTGAAGGTAATGTGGATTCTTGCAACTAATTTTTTGAAGTATATTGTCTGAGTTTTATAGACATATACAGAATAATTCCGGCTCATTTCCATGTATGTTACTTCAAACAGAAATTTAATTATCTGTTACTTGAATGCTAAAATCGCAAGCAACTTCATATTCCCCTTTGATTGAAGATCATTTGTTCAAGGATTACATACGTCAAAACCACATTTTTGTATAGTAATAGAAGTTGAAAGCTTATATCTTCGTTTTTCTTTATTCAATTTATTATTATGTTTCCTATAAGTGTATAGTGGGATAATGTTGCCGGCCTCTCTAGGTCGGCGTCCCAAAAGCTAGGGGTTCTCTTCCATTCCAGTAGATTGTATTCACAGGAATTGCTACTGCTATAATACACGGCTCATGTCAGACTATCACTAGAGTAACGCTCACATGTGTGGGGATGCAACTCGAAGCACTCCTCGAAACTTCTGAACAATGAACAAAATGTCTAGTAGATGCACCTGATCTTACAAAGAACCTCCATAGGCTAGGACATCGAAGAAGGTTGGCTGAGCTATCCTAAGTTTATAGATGCTATCATAGCAAATGTTTGATCGAGATGTTGCGCTAGTACTGCAAATACTAATGGGGCCCAATGGGCGAATCCTCGCCCGGTCGAATTGGCGACAAGCGCATTATGTTAGAATAACAAGCAGTTTTGTCGGTGAAATTGTATCAAACATTATGTATTAACAGGTGATGCCAGTTAATAATTTAGAGGAAAAACCAAAGAAAATATGTGGTGTCAATCAACGCTCAGAGACCCTTAATGAAGAATAGCTAGATTAAGGCTTTTTTTCAGTGATTCTGCACCTGCACCTGACAATGTGTCAAATCCAAATGTATTGGTTTTGTTTGTGTTTATAAACTCATACAGTTCACGATGATCATTTTTAAATTTAAGAAATTGATTTGTTTGACATATCAATACATAAACACCTATATTACTTATTTCTATCGGCCTGCCTGTATTTGTTTATCTGGCGCAATAATTGATCCATGTAAGGTCATCAAACGCTGGGATATTATATAAAGGTATGATGTGAGTCGACAAATAAACATGCTGATTAGTTTCGAAAACTGATGAATTGGTGGTGAACTAGTTTGCAATGACTTTCGATCAGACTACTGGCTATTCATGTCCAAATATTCCTTGATGGCTTAAACGTTTAAAAAAGTGTAAAACTTAATTTTGACGATTTTTCGAATGTATTATCATCCTAATAATGTTAAAGCGATCCATGGAGTCCACATTTTTCGCAATCGTTTTTATTTTTGGAGCATAATGAAGAAACATTTTGATATTTTACTTTCCACACCAACAATAGGGAATATTGTGTTTGCGAAAATCGGAAAATCTATTTCGAGATATTATATTCTCTTCGTGTTGATCCTAGAACGTAAATGTCCTTACTTGGCTAATCACGTTAATCATTGAGACTAAATATATGATCCGGAAAATATGCAAAAATCATCTGGTCCTAAACTTTTCAGAATGTGTTCGACATCCGCCCGGAAAACAAATCTTTGTGATACTCGAACATATCTCTTCATTCAATACTGACCAAGTGGGTAGATGTAATTTTGCTCCATGTTCCACTATCGATAATGGCCCACAACAAAGAATGTATATGCCCACGTTTTAATTTCCTTCATCTCCAGCAGTGATTACCTTACGCACAACTTTTAACACTTCCTTTTTAATTAATAAAGTAATAAGTTGAGAGTGATAAATTAGTTCGTTGATTGAAATATAGTCGAGTTAATGGGATAAGCCCGGTAGGCAGTCGCTTGATTACCAGTCTAACTTGATTAACACATCTTACGTTGCACAAAGGCTGAAATACACAAAGGACAAGCCGACGGACTTTTTATTAAACTTTGGCATAAGATTCGGCAGTGGAAGAGGATGAAATGTAGTAGTAGTTAACCTATGCTCCTTCCAGTATTGATACTTATTGTCATGTCAACTGTGGGGATGACATTTTAAAACATACATGAACTATTGTTGAATTATTTGAGGACAGCAACATATATTTTTTGGTGGTGTTGCTATGGTAATCGAGGCCTCAAAGGCTAGTAGAGGGGAGAAGTACAGTGTAGAAAATTTAGAGACCACGAAATGAGCCAACTATTCATTAAATGGAAGGGAATATAGATTATAACCTACCATGGAGCATGCATGGTTCAAAAAACTGATTCTAGATAATTTATTGATGATGGAGCGATACAAGTGAACTACTACACTGCAGTTATTTACAGAAATAAGGTACCTACTTTGAAAGCTACCTAATACACACATTTTTTAGAGCACTTAAGGTTTTGTAATCTGCTATAATTACTGAACAAACACACAAGATATTTCAAACACTATAGGATCAACATATTTCATGAATCACATGTATGAAGGTTATCTACTTTCAAACCCTACAATCCTTGTAAATTCCATCAAAAATGTTGAATTCAAGCTTTAGATAACACAGTAGGGTATTTAGTGAAATATATCTATAAAATCCAACAAAACAAAGCTGTTCACGGACTAAAGTCTGGAATATACACTTGATATACGAGTAATTTATCTTAATGCATTAAATTCTACTAGCGAACTGATTTTTTCATATAAAATATGTTGCAAGGTAGATAGACCAAAAAAAATCATATCACCGTACCAAAAAAAGTGGAGTCCATATTTGAACCAGTTCCTCTACAATTAGTATGAATTTCAACAGGACGCTACGCACCATGGCGAAATTTACGTAAGCATTACTGTGGTAGCATAAAGCTAATGACCAAAGGTTGTAATGAGTATGTTAAATATTCTAAATATGCCAGAATTCAAATAGAAAATTCGAATAGAATAATATTTATTACTTTATTACTATTTTCGGGTAAAAAATATTATAAAAGCATTTCTCTGCCTATTTAGATACTACAAATACTGCGTACTAAATCTCCAACAAAACTGTTCATGTTAAAAGGTAAACGTGATTATCACGTAGCTAAAGTTTCCGCAAGTATCGCGTTATGAAGATCACATTTATCACTAGACTGTTTTTTGAGATTGTAACGTTACGAAATGTATGGCATCCAACGGGAAGATACTTGTTTGGAATTTGTAGACAATGTGGATGTTTCAGTAACCCTCCTTCGAGCTTCTTGAGGTTACGACGATTGAGGATACCACAACAATCAGATCGTTGTGAAGAAATTCTCAAGATAATGAAGTGAGAAGCAGTGTTGTAACGTTAAATAGCCTATACTCAGAAAAATACACATTCTACAACGCATTCAAAATTATCCGCTAAATGACGTTATGGACAAACACAAGTAATTATCTTGGACTCTCGTGGCTTGTGTCACCTTCAAGGTACGTATATATTGTATACGCTATTAAACAAGTAATGTTAAAAGTATTAGAGAAAATTAAGATTAAATTACGTTCTCTTAATGGCTCATAAAACATAAAAACAACGCTCATTTTGCTTTAGCACTTCATTAGCAAATGAATTATTTCCTTTTGTGCAGGTTTGCAATCAAAACATGGTATTTCTTTGATTATCGGAGACTAGATTGTTGAATTTTATTGAGGAACAGCAGTGAGCAGCTCTACATATGTTATATATTATCTGTGGTGTAGAAAATTGTTGCTACATTAGGAACAAATAGGAAATAGCATGTCTCAGTGATAAATCAATTATGGTTGGGGTATGTCTGAAAAGTAATTATAGCGAGAAAATGTTTAGAGATTTATTCCTGATCTGAGCGTCTCTACAATTACGTCAGCTTAGGTAGATCGTATAGTCATTGTAGACACATAGGATGTGTTTTAGATGTTATATTACTGTACGGCTATTTCTTTCTTCAGGACTATACCTAATACTGGTCTCTTGGATGTAGAGCAAATATTTAATTTTATATTATCAAAACATGATTTAAATTGCTGTATTTTTATCCAAGCTAGTGAATTTCTTTCATTCTTAGGAAGGCGCCACAAAAAACGCATGTTAATGTAAGAATAATATATTGTCACTTAATAAAAATACATGTTTTTCTATCAATAACATTCATTTTTTTTGATAATATCACATATTTGGACGAATATTTTCCTTCTAACGTTATGGGTTATGTGGTTATTGTTGTCCAAACATAGTGATGAACTCAAGGTTTTCCTTCAGGTTTTTCTCATGGTTTACTTATCCATCCCAAATTTGGGGATTTTTTTTGTTACTTTATGTATGCTGCATTTTTCTGTCACCCAACAGGCAGTCGTGTTTCTGGATCATGTTCCTTATTTTCATTCAACAATATCCAAGCATCAACCTGCGTTCAAAAATCCCATAGTTTTCCACACTATGTTCCCATTCTGAAACAGCAGACTGGAGACAAAAATTATATAATTTTCATTACTTTCATTTTGTAAATTGAAGAAGCCTGACGATGCAGCCCATATGATATTAGGATTTTTCTGGAAGTTACATGTCGTTTCAATTAACGACACGGATAAGAAAATGCCACTCGAGGATGAGATCTCTTGGGAACCGTTTCAAAATTTGACACCGTAGAAATAATGAAGCGGTTGTACTCAGAGTATAGGGAATGACTGATTTGGGATGAGTAGAGCTAGTTTAACATGTAGCTCCAGAGATGGAGCGGAAATGATGAAGGCAAACTGAAAAATAACAAAAACTATTGAACGTGGCGGTACTAGTGAAATAGAAAAGGCCCTGCACCAATCGAAGCGAAGATATAGAGTTTAAATCTCCCTGCACGTTACCTTATGTTTTTTGCGTTATTATTTTGGTATAATGCCATGTCTACAAATGCTTGCTAATGGAAAAGGGGATTGACGTGTCGAATTAGCAGAACTGCTGGATCGAGTATGGACAAAATGGTTGGTGCAGCACGGCATCTCCTCAGACATGAAAGCAATATTCCAGACCAGGTCGTATCTGTGATTTATATGAGAAGATTGGATGGTGCGAAGTACATATAAATACGCAAATGAAGATTTTTCTGTCCGATTATGCTCATGAATGGCAGCGAAATCGATTAAATCGTGATTTATAAGCTCGGCCGGTAAACGTTCAAAATGCAATTACATTAAGATAAAATCATTATTGGCGGGACTTTTCTACAATAACTATTAAAGGTAATTGCAATTAATAATCTACTATTTAAGCACCATAGTATACAATAATAAATCTATCCTTCTATATATTCAATATTGTGGCTTTATTAAATAAGCAGTATTAAAACGAACATATAATTTGAACAACTAATTAGAAAATAGGATTGTTATAACTACTTATCGATTGTGTTTAAACTAGTAAGCCATGTTGTCCTTAACCGAGCAAGATGTTAGAACAAAATGTTAGTTGCTGCGAGAAGGAGTCTGTGGAATTTGGATAATAAGCTCTGCCAAATGCTCTAAATTTCCAAATGTCAGATGATACCATCAAGTTTACCATACCGAGAAAGCACACAGGCACACACACATTGATTTTTCTTTTCCTAAGTTGAATTGATTCAGGTATTATAAAATCTCATAGCGTAGCAGATCCGTTGAGCAAAGAGCGGGGAGGGATCTCTGACATTCCGCCTCTCTCCTTATAAAACCAATAGAGAAAAAAGACGAACCATACTAGAGACATTCGAAGAACTGATCAATCTCTGAATATCTCCAGGAGAAAAAAAATTAACACTACTCTGGACCGGAAAAACCTGGTACGTAACGTAAGGGCATGTCATTTATGTCGCTTCTCATAAAAATAAATAAGAATTAAATACTTATTTATATATAATAAGAGAAATATGAGTTCAAATAAGCGGGTACCCGTTTGTCTCATGTGTGTGCTCAAGCGTTTATACCTTTAAGCTATAAAAGAAACTGATATAGTGCATCCTGTATTCATGAAAACCACTTTTCTCAATAATTTAATATCAGCTCATTTTTAAGTCATCGTGTCGGTAGCTAGTGTTTTTACCGATGGCTTGGTGTTCGTGAAATGAATTTTTATGGAACATAATCATACTTGATGACCGGTTGAAAAAACTGTTAAACTAATAAAACTATAGTATACCGCTGCCTGCTCATTAAATTCCATCATAATTAATACATATTTTTCGAAAGCTGATCTGCTGTATATGTTCGCCGAAAAGAATGATAAGTATCTCACTTTATAATTAGTCCGGTAAAAGAAGGCTTCAACAAGGATTATTTCAGCTCACATCATCAACCAAACATTTGACATTGAATGCTTATTACCCGTATACCAACTAAAGTGAGATATTATTATATTAAATATTTTTCAACGCCAAATAATCCTTCTTAATATTATATAATAAAGAAAATATTGCCTTTAGTTCTGGTCTATCTAGACAAAACGTTCTAAAATTCACTTTCAAATTTTCTGATTGAATTTATTGTCCTTTTTATGCAGGAAATGGGCTTTTTCAAAAATGTTCCCCATGTTGTTTGTTCCGCCATATTGGATTTGAGAAGACGTCACTTTATTTTTTGAGTTATTCTCATATTCACATTGTAGGACTGCATTAAAAATAACTAGTCCGCCATCTTAGGTGTTCCGGCGTGTTGGATTTAGAATGACGTCACACAGCCAACTATGCATTGTCATCCAAACTAAACGTTTATACAAAAATTTCAGCTCAATTGATGAAGACATCTGCTTCAAAATTGAACAAACATAGATACATACGTTGCAAGTTAAATAAAAACTTGAAAAAATGAAGTTTGGAAACTTTTTCTTTCCAAATCCTCCTACCTCCGCGTCAAAATTAACTTCTGAAAAGGAGTGCGACTTGAGAAACAAATCTTTTTGTACCTTATTGCCTCGATTGCAAACGATGGAGTCAATTAGATTGATCCAGCACTTACGAAGCTGTCATTTGCTTGAAATGGATATCATTCTCCGGTATAATGAAATAAAAATTTCATGAGGCTTGATCATGGGTATTTAAATTATGTACTAGTTATGACACTTTTCCAGTCCATGACCTTATTTAATTGATATTAATTTGGTAGTGGCATATGGACAGCTGGTTAGCTCTCCTGAAAGGTTTACAAGTTAGAACAAAACAAATCAATACAAAAATTGAATAGCATAAAATTAAGGATATTGCGGCATCTTCTTCACCTAATGAATTTTTTCTACTACTAATGTTGTCGCTGTTCACCAGACTGAAATATTTTCTTGTACCTTACGATAACGTCTTAAGTAGAATATAGCTAATAATTCATCATATTACAGTCCTTTTTTGTATCAGTGCAATTAAAGCACAAATTTATGTTTTCTTCTCTTGATCTGATTGTAATAATTGCACATACATATGCAAATTGTTTTCATATCAGGAACTTGTTAACTGTACGGTAACAAATTTATGTCTACATTAGCTTTGGCTCCTGGGCAAATTTTTATCTAATTTAATTATGATGTGTAAACCGGCAGCCACATGAATCTGAACTTCTGATCGAATATACTTCTATTTAGGTATCACAAATATCTATGACAATGGGTTGAAATATTTAAAACGTTTCACTGAATGTTTCCAAAAATCATCTATACGAATTAATCAAGTAAATTTTGAACTTTATAGAAAATTCAATAATAATTGGCGTATAATTTACTGTGCTGTAAGATTGTTGGGTATTCACACCCTAATTACCATTAAAGGAAATTTCAGTGAGGGTTTCCGACAATAGTGATCAATAAATTTGGCTTAAGGTACCCAGTCAAAAACAGAAAGAGGAACTTTCTCCTAATTTCCTTGACTGTTATTTAGTGCTATCGAAGAAGTAAAGAACATGAGAATATGCCTGCCAGAATCATGATTAGTACTTTACATCTTACGCAATATTTGAACTGACTTTGCATAAACCATTTAGGTGGGGATCCAGCATGTCTTTGAGAAGAGGAAATATTGATCTACGATTTTGTGAATATCAATCAAGATATCCTATACCGATATTTTACAGAGGAAAGGAGTTCCTCCATTCATTTTTTGTTATGCTGATACATTTATGGTATGATTTTAGTTTTATTATTGCAAAAAAATGTCCACTGCTCAATTCGTTATTATTTCTCACAGTTAAAAAACTCAGCCTAAAATACATTTTAGTTTCAATCCCGCTGTCACTGGATCAATTGTCAAAAAGAACAGAAGGGTCTTTGAATGCATCGTAACTATTTCCGGTTTTCTTTGAAAGCATTTTCTGTATTGCAGAGAGCACAGGACTGTCACGAACAAAGAAAGAAGTTAACAGCAGAAGTAAGTGACATAAATGTTTGTGGTTTACACTCCCTGAAACCTAAAATTATAGTCTGGTACGCAGTGTATAATAACAGCCTAAAGTTATTCCACTGCAATTGTTCACCAGTGTGCATCGAATATGTCCATGTTTATGCAATTACGGTGCACAGTTTATAAACACAAGATTACGATAATCGGAAGGGTGAACGGGACTTGGCACTCGAAATCCTGTTCGGTGAATAATAAAATGATCGCTTCTGAGAAACAATTTTATTGCTAGCATCAAGTGAAAACAAGTTCAAGAATGGCCAAATCAAAATATGTAAATTTGCGGAGGCACTAACTATCAAAATAAATTCTTATCAATCGATAGCTAGACTGGGTCATTCATGCTGAAAGTCTGATGTGACGATATGTATGTTTGTATCCTTTTTGTAAAGTTTAGATGTGAAGATTACACAGCTTGTATTGGTCAATAGACAAAGTCGAAAAAAATTTATCTGAATAATAAACATTTAATGCCCTCATGTCACTCTGGCTCAAGAATGCTAGAAAGATTAAATAAACTTCTCAATACAACAGCTCAGGTTACTATTAGTATCCTTTTTTCTGCTGCGCTGAGCTGCAAGTTTCCACACGACTAGCCTTTTTTTTATTTATGTACAACGGCTTTAGCTCTGTAAGCACGCGGTTTTCTGACCGAAGGAAAGAATTTGCTGGTTGGCTCTTGTTGGAGGCTTCTGGAAACGCTTTTTCTTCCACCCTTGTCACCTCATGTTACACTCGTATCCGATTTTTTATAAGTAACCTCTCACAAAAGCAGCAACCCTATTATATTTAATATGATATGCTATATACATTTTTTCACATTTATCCTGATTGAAACTGACTTCAGCATGCTTAGGTTCAAACTATCGGAGTACTTCGTTCCATAACGGTAATATTCACCAAAGGAATGACTTTTGGAAGAGGCTCGATCAAGGTGCTGGAAATTCGACCTGAAGATGATACGCCCATTGGATTTTCCGTATATTCGTTGTACTTATGGCTCTTGATGTTATCATTCAAGGCAGAATAAGGACAAATCAGTCACATTTCCTCAATGTTACAGGCTGGGGAATCATCTTTGATGTCGGGAGCGTCGACTAGACGTACTGCTCTTTTCTGGAGTCTACACATACGTCAAACTGTCAAATCTTACAGTTCTACCATCATTTAAATATAAATCGAAACGCCTCACTGGAAGAAGAAGAAGTTGTATTTGTGAAACGTCTATATTAAACACATTTTTTCATCTGTATCATGGAAATGGTTAGATGTTTGAATAATTTAATATTTGAATGCTCGTAGTATTCAACCTTAATGGAGCGACAGTGAGACTTCAGAGCATTTAAGCTCCATCATTTCAACAAAGTGACAAACAGTGTAATATATGGTTTTGTAGGATCTGCATCGTTACTAGCTGGAGACAGCTGGGAAAATATCAGTTGGCTTGTTAGTATACTAGTTATAATCACACGCAGAAAGTCAGCGGCTCGCTCCTTAGTGTGATCTTTTTTTCAGTTTAAATAATTTTGATGTTAAGACTTGCTATAGACATGCATGTTTCGTCTTTAGCCTCGTCAGTATAGCTTGGCGGACTCTCTGTAGAGAGCAATCGGATGGTATATAAGTAACCCAGTCAAGGGTGTGATAGCAACATCAAATCATCTCCAAGTACCGCCTCAAGGCAGTCCAGGTGTTAGGACCTTTGACTTCGTAAGTTGCCAGTGGGCGTCCCCGTAGAGGGCGATACTTGGAGATGGGTTGATGAAGTTTTGATGTTGCCAGCTTCAGCTTTTATTCTCCAATACGTATACCTACATTTTACAGTTTCCGATATGGCACTTCAATCGATAATTCATCCGCAATAGTGTGAAACCTTGATAACGATTTTTTTAATATGCTAGAACATGTTTTCTTTCAGCATAAATCAAAATTATATCCATTTGAACTAAAAAAGAGATGAAATATAGATTCCGTTATGGGTTGAACTAGTTACCTCCTACGTGTGAAGCAGATGTACCAACCACTAGCGTCTAAGATGGTTTTTCTTGTCTTGTACCTGTTTTTTACTTTCAAACTAGCAAATACATGCTTTACATATTTAAGTGTCTATAGTTGAAATATCTGCTTTGCTATGATGATACTTATAGATATACTTATCTGACAGATCTAGGATATCTTGGAACAAAACTTTCATCAAACCATTTCTCTATCAGTTGTTCCGAAATATGGTTCACCCGAACGAAGCTGAGCAGCCATTGATGACATAATATTGTAGAATGTTCTATAAGCATATCTTGTTAGGTACGACACGCAAAAGCCAACAAAAAGGCTCTTGCTTACGCCTAATGTCCGTTGTCTGTCCATAATAATTCAATTATACACAAACAACACCAGTACAAATATAAATACAGTCTCGCGTGTCAAGTGGAGCGCGAACTAGCAGAATCGACTCAGAGTCACGTTATCCTGGGCCGCCTCTAATGAGCGGCTCATGTGTTGCATTAAAATGTAAATGACAGGTTTTGTAAACTTAATGAAGTTATTATATGTAGGAAAGTACGTTAAAATTAGAGCCGTCGTGATTTAGTCGTTTCGGGGTGGTTTATAAGTCTTTAGGAAACCGAGATAGTCGTGGCGATAGTATACCGTCGGTCCATAATTAGGGTCTTTTGGTTTTACGAAATAGAAATGAGAGTGGTCGTTATTAATTTTAACCTCGTGCTAGAAATGCTATGGTCGATGTACTTTTTATGTCGTGCCAAATAAGCTATATCAAGTCAAACTAGGCAAATTAGTGGGATAGAATTAAATGTAAAATATTGTAGTTTCAGTAAAGCGCATATACCAGCAATATTATTTTTGAAATAGCTAGATAAGAGCCTGGGAAATATAGATAAAACAATAAGACATTAAGAATTAGGTATCACGCAAGTCTATACATGATCAAATAATGACGTCTGCCTTATTTTATGAAAGCCAACAAGAATTGAGTACATATGCGTTCAGACATATTATTGAATTGTAGAAACTAAGTTAAATACGATGGCTAAATGCCAGTGACAATGTGAAAACTTATTCACCTAGTGTGAAAAATCCGAACAGGAGCTGCGAAATTTCTTCCGTGTTCATCGGATGACAGGAGGCGGACTGTCTCTGCGTCTAGACAGGTGTGTCCTTTTGGAGAGGTCTGAGCTTCACGTAAATGTTCCTGTGTTTAGGCAGGTGTGTCCACATGGAGAGGTCTTTGCTTTTCGTAAATGCCCTCCAGATGGCCTCCACGCGGGTGGTGGCTGCTCTATGGATGGTGATCGCCCTTGAAAACAAAACGAAAAAGTTTTTCCGAAAATAACATGTTCATATCAAAACCTCTCGCCCATAGCACCACTGATCACTTAGCGATATACTGAGATCAGTAGGAGCTAATGATTCAATAACGAATACCTTTTATTGGTGGTCGAGGAGATCTATGTCAGGTTCATCAGCTAGTACATGCTCGAGCGTGGGGAACCAATAGTTCCAGTAATATCTACTAGAGCATAACGTAACTATAACGTATGAGTCCCTTGAATGCTAATATAGCTCCCCTAGAACTGCGTTGTCCCGATAGACGTAAGCAATCAGCAGCGTCATGCTTTACAGCTAGTATCGGGTACTTCATACTCATAACCCTACCACGAAATACCAAGGTATTGAAGACACTATCCGGGGCAATCCATTATGATGCCTCCAGTCTATGACTTCAGCCCACTAGACCTTACAGAAGAAAAAGGCAACTGCTTAGAAATACCATGCACTTCTGGATGTTTGTAGAAGATTCGATGCATGGGCTTGTCTTTTTGAAGCCTCAAAAGGAAATTGGCTTCAGCAGTTCTGACGGGAGCCAGCTTTGTAATGGACTGCTGATCCTCCCGTTTGAAGAATGGTTTGAGCCTGAGTTCTTTAGCTGTCTTAACAGCCTCATGCTGATTTTTATACACCATGATCCAGTGAACACACAGATCGACAGGTTATCATTTACCGGAACAATCTACATAAGTAATGCTGAATTGCAACCATGTCAGCTCCAGTCGCGTATAACCGAGAATGCCATTGGACAACAATTGTGCTGCGATATTGGAAATGAAATGGCCGCAATTCGGTCCGATTTAATCGAAATAGTCATAAATTTAATCCGCATTCCGTCATAAAACATACATTTCCCATTTGCCCGGCCGTAATTCGATTTGGGGACGTTTAAGCCCGGGATGCAATTAACGAGAATTCCCAAGCGGGTCCCCCCAAGAGGGGAGGTGAGAGGGAAGAGTCATAGATAACGTCCGGCTATCGGCTAGGCCTCCCAGGAGCACCGCAGGGTTCCGTTTGCGGAGCTATGACATTGAAACACCCTGTTTTGTAATGAGTTGAATTTACAACTTGCCTACAGAAAGTGTATATCGGAAAACGACACATGGGCAGCAGTTTAAAATTTTATCATAAAATTCGAATACACCTAGAGTCCCAATAGTCCGGCGGCCCATGACTTTTTCAGTGACTCTTAAGCATGGAAATAAAAATATATTTTTACTGTAATTAAGACAGCACTAATTAAGAATATCGTATGCTGCCAGCAAACTAGAGGAGGGAGGCTGACAGAAACGTGTTAAACAAGTTCATTTGAAATATTCGGGAATATGTGAACAATTTTGTGTATTTTTATAGAACACAACGGTAATAGAAGATCCTAAGAATAATATTCTACAGGTCTCCCCTAACAGGATACCAGAACCACACAGAGTAATGTAGAAGTTGGAATACATTTGACTCACTCAGTTGTTCATTTCAACGGGAACGGATTAACCTGGATGAATTTAAAATAATTCTTCAACACCCTATACGCAAAAGGTTTAATAAGATGTCAATGAGCGTCCCCATAAAAGGTGACACTCAGATGAGTTAATGTTGCTATCACACCTTTGACTGGGTTACGTATATACCACCCGATTGCTCTCTACACTTAGACCGCCAAACTATACTGACGAGTCTAGGCTGAAGACGAAACATGCATGTATATATCAGGTCTGATGCATAGTGGAGAGCATATACTTAATATCAGTTGCCAGCTTCTGATGTGAATGAACTGAGATAACGATACATCGTAAAAGTGTTTACGAAGAACAAGGGATGTCGCAGTATATCAGTTCACCCTTGTTGACAGATGTCGTAAGGGACATCTGTTCCCTTTTTAAGGCAGTCCAGGTGTCAGGATCTTTGTCTTCGTAAGATGGCAATGGGCGTCCCAATAGAGGGCGACACTTAGATGAATTGATGTTGCTATCACACCCTTAATTGGAATACGTATACACGTATACCGCCCGATTGCTTCCTACACTTAGACCGCCAGGCTATACTAACGAGTCTAGGCTAAAGACGAAACAAGCATGTATATAAGAGGTCTGATGCATAGTGGAGAGCACACATTTAATTATTTGTTATCTCCTATCATCCAGGTAGTCAAAAAGTAATCCATCAGAGCTAGTCCGTTCCTGTCAAACTAGATGTAATGAATTTTCTTGAAGACACTACCTTCATAAGTCATGATAACTTCCAGTCATATTAAATAAATCACCAGTTTTATTCAGCGTTGTTCAAAACTTATCCAAGAATTACTACTATCCAGTGGCGTCCTAGTTTTTTCTAATTCAATTCAAATATGTCAACATTCGCCATATATTCAAATCTTCATTCCTAAGCTGATGCCATTGCATGAAAAGCAGGTCCACGTCGTGCCGTGTGCGCAAGAGGTGCAGATCACTCAGAAGCAGCAAAATCTCTTGAAAAATAATCAACTAATATTTCATGTCGGAAAACAATACCATCATCGACATCACAAACGCGAAAGAAGATCACCCCAATAAAAAGGAAGCCAGCGGCGGCATGTCACAATAATTTTACATTGTTGTAAAATAAACAATATTGCAACGAGATCAGCGGCCAGCAGCCAAGAAAAGATCACCCTGTATGCAAATCATTCAGAACATGTGTGCAGCTGTCAACAGACATCTCGAATGTGTCAGATTGTTCTAGATTTGGTTATGGAACATTCGGGATGGGCGTTTTCTATATACTCGTATATATACAAGCATCGAGCAGTGACAGCAGTCAGTCAGTCAGTGATCAGACGTCAAATAGTAAAGAACTTGAAATCGTTGATATGAATTAGTGTATAAGTTGTTGTTACTAGTGGAAATAAATTAGTGTTTAAGAACGTTACAATATTTACGTTTCCAAATCGCTAATTCATAAACTGTAATATACATGCTATGTAACAATGGTTAACTACCAGTTTCCAGCAATTCGCAGTGATGAATGACTAGTAGGAAGACTGTTAAGAAAGGCTTCAGAAAAGTGTAGGATGAATCTTTCTCTGTATAAAAATACAAGAAAATCTCAATCTTTCTGATATGTTTAAAAAATCTTACGTAGATTACATACCGCTCTGTTATTCCTAAAAAATACTATTGCAGTTATGTTAAAGATTAATAGAATAAAATGAATGGAAGGAGTTGTATAGTTGAAGGTGTTATAATTATAATGGATAACATATATTACACCTGGATAACTCTCTCTAATATTAATTCATAGGTGTATCTAGTTCCAATTTACTCGAAATGTATCATAAATCAGCTGAGCTCAATCAATAACTCGCTGGCTACCGGCGATAATCGCAGTAATCTAGAAACATATATTTACACATAAATATATCCAATTTTACATCCAATTATGTAAGTAGACCAGGTTTGTCTTGTCGTAAAGTAAGTTCAAGTAAGCGATAACAGGAATTTAATACACTTGGCTGTTTTACAGTGCTAGGTGTCTAGCGTTTTAATGTACGCACATATATCGAGTTATAATGCTAATGGAGGATGAACATGTTTCAAGAATTGCATTATAACTGCTGGAGTAACGTGAGAAACTTCATAGGAGTGGTGAATGCGTAACCTCAAGAAGAAATCGCACCATTAAAAATAGGGTGCTACCAGAATCATTATGCCACGGCCGTACGGTTTTAGTCGGCCAACTTTTAAGCATGTATTTTAGGAATTTAAAAATGGTAGATTAATGTATTATTATTATTATATTTTCTACCGACTGCTAATTAATTAAAGCAACCCACGAATGACTGAATAACATAATTAACGTTCCGGCTGCCTCGGTAGCTTTATCTTAGTACAAAACATGTAAAATTGAAATGATCGTGAAATTAAAATTTCTTCTATTTCCTGGGGAATGTTTTGTTTTCAAACAAGGCCTTAGTGTGAACAATTATGAAAGGCCAGAATGTAGATCATGCAGTCTCATTGTCGATAAATCTAAAATAAGGGAAGTAATGCATTTCTACAATATAAATCGAACGCTGCGAGTTGTATGAGGTAACAAGAACAGACCATAAGAAAACCTTGAGAGCAAAATGTTTCCTGAAAGTATACTCAACCAAACTGAATAATTGGAAATGCAATCATCATCCAGCTTTATTATAGGAGTTATTTTAACCTTCACCTTAAAATGTTCAATATATCACATCGTCTATATCGTAAGGTCATTTTTATGATAAGTATGTATAATATGTGAGTGTAAAAGCGTGAGCCGCTCATTCAAAAAAATTGCATTTCAAATAAAAGTGACATGAGATCTGCAAATAAAATTCTCTTCAACGCATAGAGGAGTCAGACAACTACTCTGACAAGAAAATCACATGCTGGTCTCTTAACCGTGGAGATGGAGAGATTCCGATTACTCGAAACACCAAATCTTAGTCTGAGTCGGGTGTATAGGTCATATCTGAGATATCTAAAGCAAGTCTATTGCTGATGTGCCGACCTGTGACAATGCCAGATTGTGTTGCCCCTCTGTCTGCAGATATTGATGGACAGAGTTTAAGTTTGAGGCTAGACCTCAAACATTCATGAAGTCGACCCTGAATATGTCTCACGGCCTATCGTCCGAGCGAAGTTGCTGCTGTGGTTGGCTGTTGTTATTAGCCTGTTGAGAAGCCGTACCACATTCATATAAAGGAGTTTCGCTGAAAGTGCTTCCAGGACCATTTGGCACCCGAAGGTCCAAACGGCCAGGTCTTTTACCTCCGGAATTCTTCGATCTTGGGCACCATTGAACATTTTTTCATTCTTTGTGACACTTAGGGAGAACCGGTACATCAGTCTATCGACGGAACGTAAACCGTGAGGCCACTTGGCGTCGCCAATATTCCAATGTAGGAGTAATTGCACCAAACGACGTGTACGTGACTGCGCATCTCCCCCTGAGGCAGACCAGAGCCCCGGTGGGAGTTACGCTGCGCTGTAAGCCATGGTCACACGTGACACAACTCACCACCGCTCAACCAGATTGCTAATCCTGTCCTTCGATGATCCCAAGGAATATCAATCTGTTGCCCGCCCCACACGACGGGGACGTTTGGGTTGGATTTTCTGAGCTTACTGCCCTTGCGAGAGAGCATGAAAAACAAATTAATTGCAGGCATAGTGACAACCAAGGCCGCGCGAGACAGACAGGGTGAATAGATTAGATAGTTATACCTGTAGTTTGATTTTTAGTGTAGTACCTATAAAACGGTAATAGACCTACATATCGCATTGTAGTAGCAAGGACCGTAAGAACATCTGAAATAATCACTAATTAGAAAAAGCATGTCTTCAGTATCTCTTATCTCTAATGTATGAGTTGTTTACATTCGGTTAAGTAATGACATTAGATCATTTTCCGACTACCAATTTTATCAAATTCAAGAGGAATTAATTATATGCAACCTCTTAGATATTCTGACTATCTGTAGGGTGCTACTTTGCATTTAAATTATATGAGCATGTATAAATTTAGTTTTTCAATTATTTTGGAAATGATGATGTGGTGAACTCGATTCCATGGAATGCCATTTAGTATTTAATACAGCCGAAAAAAATTTACGCAAAATTATTAGCACTGAGTGTCTACTATTCTTTGTGTTATTTTATTATTAACATGTAAAAAAATGCATACGATGACTTTCCAACTTCAGTAACACCCTGAATTTTGTTAAAGAAAAAAAATCAGTTTAAAGTTAAAATTTTTACCAAAATAGGTAAAAATGATATTTTTCAATTATTAGATACATATATAACAATGCAAGTTTGTAAAATCTATATATAAATTTAATATACATATAACATAGAAAACATATTATATCCCAATACTCAACTACCGATTATCATGCAGTAGTATAGTCTAAAAAAAATAAGTGGAGAGAAATTGAGAGAGAAGTAGTTTGAGTACTTACTGCAGGTTCGCGTGTTGTATAACGAGCTCTATAGTTAATTATCCTGACACACATATCTTTTTCCTGCATGAAGGAGTCAGTTGAGGAATGAACATTTGTGTCTGTTTTTGACCATCAGCGTTCCTGTAGATGAGAATAGAGATATTTCAATTTTTTGTGCAGTTCTAATTTCACGCCAATATTCAGTATAAGACTCTAAACACCAGTGCGTATGGGCGCTTAGCGGGCGTTGCATCTTATAATAATTACGTAAAGCTGTAGGAATGGATTTGGGACTGAAATATTCATAATATAGATGTAGGGATTGGGATAACAAAAGCTTTATCCAAACATAGCTTTGTGATTTTGAGTCATTCGAAAAATATTCCAAACTACCTGGTTTCATCTCGTGTTTGCAAATACGGATGAACCCAGTACTTCTCTTCTGTTTTTCTTTATATAGCGTTCGTGAATGTTGCAAACGGCTGCGATTTCTTCGACGTCCATCTTTGGAATGATTTGATCTAGCCGCAAGTTGTGACGGTTTCTCAACCGGACGCTGCGGTTGCGGGTGCAATCGAATCAGCCGCAAGGCCAACCGCAACCTGTGCAGTTCATCAAAATAACACGTAGACGAGAAGAGGAGAATATCCACTGATATTATTTATCTTTATGTTAGATAACCCATAGGAATGAAAGAAACTGTAATTCATTTAAATCCACTTATTTTCATATCTGGTGACCCAAGGAAGATCTCAAAAAAGCAAAGGAAACTCCAAATGCCTCTACTATTGATAATCAAAACACTTTCTCGCTATGCCAGCCAAGTAATTATAGGAATACTGTGAATGGTTCAACAAAGTGTGATATCGTTCTAAAAGAAACAAAGGCATTTAGTGTAACGACGGAGGGGAGCTAATAAGCGCGCGAAACGTGAGCTGGGAAATTAATAAAAGAACAACACTGGCGCGACTGGAGGCTAATCTCGTGCAGATTGAATCGAAGCCCGACTGCCCAAGTATAATTAAGGTACGCCACACCGACAAGCAATAATTATTAAACCGACTTATTTTAATTTATTATCTGCAAACTGTTCCAGACGCCTTGTGTACTTACTCCGACAAAAAATGTGGTATTATGGGTGTGAACCCGGATAGATCATATCTTGGGACGCAACATTTTTCGAACGGATTTTTTTATTTGTAGTCATGAGTTATGAAGCAAAACAAAGGTCATATTTTGGAACAGATAAGGTATACATAAAATTCACCAAATAAATGTACTCATTTAATCAACGAAAAACTATAGTAATCTTACAAAACACACATTAGCTTAAAACTCAAACTACGGTGGAGGAATACATGAAGCTTATTAATATTTTTATCCTTCTTAAGACTTGATATAAATAGGAATATGTAATTACTGATACGTCGAATGTCTTCATCTGGGGTGGAGTCTTTAATAATATACATAGAAATTATATATAATATACATAGCAAAAGAAGTTCTGCTACAGAATCACTCTATTTATCCTTAGCGTCTCTTAACACTTGGATGGCTCGTAGTATTTACTTTACTTCATCTGGAATTGGTGTTTTGAATAAGCATTTATGCTAGAAGCGCTATTATAATCAAAATAGTATGTACAGCAACGTTATATGTAAATTATTCAGTTATTTATTAGAAAGTGTGGCCTTATAATTAATAGCGGATAGTTACCATTATTGTTGTTAGAGAACAATATGCAGTCTGGCTTCCGCCTAAGATTTCAACAGGTGATTTGGAATTGTAGTATGAATTTTAGAACAGAGAGCAGCATCCCGATTATATTACCTAATAAGCCACTAACCATGACTAGCATATTAATAGTACAACTCAGCCAAACCCTGTAAATCTTTATGAAGAGCTCCTTATACTTATTACATTTCTAATTCTTCAAAAGTTCACCTCGGCAAGAGCCGCCAACTCATTAACGAATATCGTTGGTTGCTGGTGATTGTCAAGAGCCATGTCGGTCTTGTCAGCTTGCGCAAGTTCAAGCGAAGGGAATTAGTAGTCACAGTAATTATGGCACTTCCCTTTCTACCAACGGCTTCAGTATAAAGTAATGTCCTCATAGAAGTACAAAATAATAAGATAATACTCGCCCTACGAGGAAACCTGCTCTAAAATGGGAAACTTATATTGGACATGCTATGGTAGATACAGACCTCAGGGTAGGTGACTGGGAAGTCAGGGATTTATGGAGGGCAAAAACGAAGAACTCGTGATGGAAAAATGCCAAAAAAGAAGAAGAAGAAGCACTCGTAGTGTCGAGTTGTGTCTACAAGCCTAAGCATCTCTGGTGCCTGTCGGCATACTCCACAGCTGGTATCGCATATTTTCATACCTATAACCCTACTACGATTTTATAAGTGCTCAAGACACCATTCGGGCAAGCCATTATGAAGCCCTCTGTACCCAACTTCTGACGATGTACTAGGGGAAGCCAAAGATATATTTTAGTGAGTTATTGGTGAAGTTTCAGTTTTTTCTGGATAGAAGTTTAAACATTCGAAAAATGTGCGTGCTTGAGTTAAATGGATTCTGTTACGATAGGACCTACACCACACCCGCTCCTCATACTTCAGCTTACGACCCATTTCATTAATTTATGGCGAACATACATTATCTGTGGTAGAATAATACATGTGTTTCATTTAGGATTCATTATCAATCATAATCAACAGCATATATCCCCTTCTTTTTTTCGAAATCAATTCACCCATTGTTCAGACTACACGGTAATACAAAGGTCGACAGAAACGCGAAACACGTTTATCATCTCGACAACTGAAAATGTTATAAAACGTAATCTCTAGTTGGATAGTTTTTGTGATAACTATACTTCATCTATTTTCGAAGGACAATCTAAGTGAAAATAGGCATTCTTCCGAAATGTATAGCCACTTAATATCTATCTTGGCTGAGGCTTTCCATGACCAGGTATTTCAAACGTGAAGGATTCACATGATTTAAAGAACTGTGAGTTACCCTGATACAAAATCAATTCTAAAATAACACATAGTGATCTGTACAAAAACTACATTTCTGCATGTAATAACAAACATTCCACATAATAGATTTTACTATCAGTTTATACTGTCACACTAAAGAGGGGCCAATCTGATAATCAATTAAATCAGTCAACAATTAAAAAATCGCTGATGAGAGTCGAACCCAAAAATTTGATCGTTCTAGACAAACGCTTTCGTATTGGACCACGGCAAACGTGATACAAACTATCAGATGTGTTATGGAAGGTGAGTCCCCCTTACGCAATCGAATTTTGCGAAGATCACACCATTCTTCCTAATTTTTCTGCTTATGAGTTCAATCCTTCTTATTGATGATAGTACACTGGCTATAAAAATATATCATGATATCATATCATGGTAGTTTTTTTAGTTGGTTCAACAATTGACCAAATTTATTTGATGATAGCATCGTTCAATAACCACACTAGATTTCTAACCGAGATTTTAGAGATTTCCATCTTATAAAGCTTAAAAGTGATTAGAAATACCTTCTGTTACGTAATTTCCAGTTTATCTCATGGCCCGCCGTAGCCCAATGTTAAAAACCGATCTAGAATTAAAAAATGCATGTGATCCATTATTCCCTACCCGCTCAATCATATAAACTCATAAAACAGTTCTTTCAGATGTGTCTTTCTAGCTGGTATTAGTGACTTGTAAGTAGCAAATTAGTCTACTTGAAGTTATCACCGTTGTCATACTCATAAGCATGTGGTTTTTCGTTCCTGTGCATGTATCATATAAATTATGTGGATTACATGAGTCAGTAATCCTCAAGACTTAATGTATTATGGCACAGATCAATTTCTCTAAGAACTACCCATAGACTTATCCTATAATGCACTCAATCATCGACTACAAGGACTGCCATACCACATTTCGCTAGATAGGTACTTAAGTCCGTCCTTGGTTGTAGCTTTGTGGCTTCGGGACATGATAATCTCTTAACCATGAACAGACAAATTCGCGGCTTGTATAGCGATGACAAATGAAAAATGATGTTGACATTAAGACGATTATATCGGGCGTATGCTACGAGCTGCATCGCATCCACTGAACTCGAAGATAGCTAGAAGTAGTTTCCAAGAGTAACTGAGTATCGAAGCTGAACTTGAACCTCTTAATGTCCATAGAGCATTTGTTGCCATTAGAATGCAAAATCCAAGCTTTGTATGAATATGTGGCTTTAACTCTCCCATTCTGAGGTGTACTAACGATCATATCCTACCATACTTTTGACAAAGACTAAATGAAATTAATATCTACAGCTTTTGATACCTTAGTAACAAATCAATTTGATAGAATTGAACCTTATTGATCTACATATCCAATAAATGAGTAGCTCTCTAAATAAGTACCTATCATTGTATTCAAGGTTGGATCACTTTATTACATAGCTCAAAAAGGAAAAACATGAACTTCGTGTTTGTTTCTTGCGTTTCTAGTCATTATCGAGCGTTATCAATGGAATTTTCTGGTGTCACTCAAATGTTTGGTAGATTTTCAAATTCTCTTTTTACATGTTTTAATAAAAGTTTTTCATCAATTGAAAGCCAAGTGAATAAGCCGTTGTATGGGTCTATTTTTCATTCATTCAATCTGACAAAACTACTTATCCTATACATTAATGTTTTTAATTAAAATAGCAGCCATGAAGATATTACTTGAACCGAGGAAATATCAGTACTAACAAATATTAATAAAAATGCATTCCATTCGACCACAAAGTAGCAGAAAGTATAGTAAGATTCTCATTTCACTATTATGTCAAGGAAAACGATTTATACAAGCTGATGCGATAGTCTACTGGACTCCAGTTTTTCATATTACCAGATTTCACGTTTCTAGAGTTTATTCGCTTTCCTTCCTACCCCTTTTTCACTGAATACAGATAATCTCGACATCTACCATATTTCCTTTTTAATTTTTTTTCTGATTCAAAACCTCAAAGGTTATAAATCCATTATATGTCTCCCTCGTACTTTAAGGAAGGAACACACATGTCACACCCTGTATTTTGAAAATTCTATAATAGTGCTGATATCATAGTATTTTACTTGTTCCCTGGCGACTTCACAAATGAGTCTGCGAAATTAATCAGACCAATGTTTTCTTGAGTAATACTTTGTATAAGATTATAGAGTCAATGCGGGTCGCCGACCTATATTTGCTGACCACAATAACAAACCAATATTCAGGTTTCTATTCGCTTTATTTCTTCATTGATATTATAATCTTATATTTACCTATTTAAGGTGTATATATGAAATCTAACAAAGTAAATACACGTGGTGGTGTAAAGGCATTGTCATTTGGAGTGAAATAGTATGAACAAGCCACGACAGTCATATTATTTCGAAAGAAGAATGCCAAACGAAACTAACCGTTGTTCCCTGTTCTAGGGGCTTCCCTCAAATCTAGTGCAAATGCCGTCTCAAAAAAACTTTACTCCCTTTATACAAAGAAAATCTAAAATCAGAAAAAGTAATAGAACAATAAAAGCTAGATATGGTAAATTGAATTCTGAATTTGATAGATTTTATTTCTTATAAAGTAGTTAAGAAGTAACCTGGATAGATATTGAAAGCATTAAAGATATTTTGAGGCACGGTGCTACATTAAGCTTTACGTAAGGAGTGGTGGATGGTTAATGATTCACAGCGATGGTAGTAGTAGTTAGCCCATCGTATAAAATTTTAACCATGCCTTGGAATAATTTAGTTTCTGACCCTCGGATACTTACGTGAGAAATTTCGACTCCAATATGCTGTCTACCTATAATCAAAAATTTCGAAATGGGACATCACTATATCCTACTAATAATTTTTATCATTCCATTGTGATCATTATAGTAGAGTTTGCCATATATATTTCACTAAGTACATTAATGGATGATCTAGGGCCTTAGAAAAGCCTAAAATCAAATGATAAGATTCGGTAAGAATAAGAATCCGATGGCTCAGATTAACATTATTCCAACAGGTTCTGGAAGCTCTAGTTACATCAGAGCTCTGTGGTTTGTTAGTTCTCGAAAGCCATCTGATCTCCACAAAATACCGCACCATCGATTTAATATTTATATTAGGTTTTTATCTGACGTGATTCATTGGATTTACACCATAATTTACACCTATCAATAATCGTTTGTGATTGATGAAAATGGATTGATGGCGTTCGGCAGTTCGGCAATTTCCTTTCGCCCTCGTTCTGACAAAAGGGGTTTTATGGGAGTTAACGATGATGCTAAGTGGTCGAGTGAGACTAGCTGACTAGCACGTATTGAAACGTTGTGCTTTTACAGGTGGAATAATGGCCGACGATTTATTGTAACAGATTGAAAATGGCGCTGGCTTATATATCTACAATCTTGTCAAAGCGAGAGCATTTGTCTCGTCATTTCGCATGGTAATATTAACATCGCACGTGGCTTTTTTACTTTCCGTGCCCTGACAGCGAACATTCATGGTGGCAAAAGCTTGTTCAGACGTTTTATGAAGCTGCCAACATAAAAATACTGTAAATGATTTCCATCGACCAGCTATTCCTCAATTTACAGATCTGTATGTCTTTGTTTTGTAATTCTTGTAACACTGACAGCTTTGGTACTATTTTAGGGAGCAGTGTGATGTATGCTTCAAATGAAATTATATGTGAACTTATAATAAAGGTCCAGTACAGTGGCGACAGAGTAGCTGGGTACAAAAGATAGTAGAACTAGAATACTAATATTGTTTGGCTTTTGTGTTATACTAGACTTTCATTCCAGGAACGCAATAATCAAAGTACTAAGAAATCAACATAAGATTGAATACACACACGACTTTTAACAATCATGGGCGGGAAGTCAATACATAATTAGAAATGTTCTCGGTGTAGCTAAATATCGATCTAGATTTTACTCATTCTAATTCATAACGTTTGTTACAGTTTACTACTTAACATGTTTGTATCTACGGAATAAAACGATATTACTGTGAAAAACCTATTAATAGTTACACATAACGATATGAAAGGATGTATGCAAAACAACGTGTATAAAGTTCATAGACCGTTTGAACAATGTAACTTCAGATTGTGCGGTGGCTTGGTACTTACTGAAAACGTTAGAGCCGCTCAGCTATCCTTGTTGCACATTTTGCTACGCTGCATCAGTACAATTAGATTGGAATATGATGGTCCGTTTATCCAGATACACAGATTTTATTCCCCACACTGTGATGTAAGTAAGTACTGGTTCCGAAATTCGCGTATCCAGATAGGCTTCTTCCAGGCTGATGCTGCAATGCAAAGAACAGCGTACTTCCCCCATCCAAATGGTCATACCAGTAACTATCAAATTATGAGTATGGTTTGAGGAGCTCCTGATGTTTGGTCCATTACTCCTCCTCCTGATATTCCTTTGGTGGTTGTCTGGAAGGACTATGTCAAGCTCATTTGCATGGGAACGAGTAGTTAGAGTAAGTTCGGCTCTTCTCTTTCTCCACAAGATACTCATTATCTTCTGGATTTTAGCGTAGTGCCGATATACACAAGTAGGGCCGCCGTATAGCTTACATTCTAACAGAAGATACATAAGCTTTTCTAGCACCTGTCGAGACTTGCTTTGATATCGGATACATCTATCCCTATAACCATCCAAAAAATATAATAACTGGAATGCGAAACTTGTCATCACTTCCCCGCCTATTGGCGCAGAAAATAAGAGATATAGTATGCATATCTCACACACAAGTTTATTAAGACATCATGTTTCTGATTTACGACGCCACCCCCCAACTCCTCCTTTGTCTGCGAAAGGGAGAATGTGGACTACAACGGGCGGATGATGACTTCGCACGAAGTTATAAAGCTGTCTGGCCCGGCCTGACTCGACCGACGAGACGTACCCAGCTATATACATTTCCAAAGGCGTCGCCGTCGGATCAAAACACCACGCGAAACGACCAACCGAGAGGCAAATTGAAATATCAGCACGCGATCCGTCCACAGCCACACCATTAGCAGAGACGTGGCAAATGTTCGCTTCCAGGTGCTATGGAATCATTGATTAGCTGCGATAATTGCATTCGTAAACGTGCCATGCTATGTACCAAATGGTACAACAGTCGAATTAACTAGAGAACTCCTCAAGCATGGATAAAATGTATCAGATTATAGGTTCGTTCCAACAGAGAGTTATCTGGAGATCTGACCTTTATGCAAAATTGCTTAGAATCCATCTGCGATCTTATTATCCTAAAATCCGCTTAGGCAGTGACGTAGAACCTATTGGGAATCAATTCTTCATTCAAACCCATAAAATCAAAAAGGAAATGAAAATTATTGAGATGTTTTTTATTTATCTGAACGCAATAAATAAATCACTGTCGTAGTTTATCACCAATGTGAGTATTCTTCATGTTTTTTTATTGAAAATTAAGAAAGATAGATCAGATAACTTGTTGATGGAACTAAGAGTTCTGAGTTGTTGGAACGTTAAAATGGTGTGACTCAAACTCGGAACCGTTCAGATCATTTGGTGGAAAATATCAATTTTGTTTCTGACTAGTTGCGCAATAAATGGCTATATTCCAAAACATATACCAAATAAACGAAAGTAACAAAATTACAAATAGTTTCTAATTTATATTTTATTCAACTGCATACTTTGTACGTGATTTTAAAATGAAATACTATTTTCTTTCCTTATTATATGTTGCACATTTTGACACCATTTTCCTTGCATACCTCTATGCATACTTATTCGAAAAAAGTTACAAATTAGGGACTTGTTTACTTCATGTTTCATGGTATGTGGACCACAGAAAATCATGTCATCTTCGTCGGTCTGTCTCTCTGTTATGAGTTTGGTAATCCTTGGCCTCTGTAAATCTGAGAGTACAATTCGGACATATATAAAATTGAAAAGGTTTTTACTAAAGCAGTTAAAAAAGCTTTTTAGTTTTTGGAAATCAGCACAACACGACGGAGTAATCGTCAAGAAAATAAGAAAAAAACACGAATTTTGTTTCTAGTCTTTTCTAATGCTCCTGACCATTTTCAAAACAAATTTGAAGAATTAAAAAAGTGGGAATAGGGTATGGGGGAGAGAGAGTACAAAATTTTTCAACTTTGGTAAAATACGTTTTAGTATCTATAGTTATGTAAGCCTTTGATCCTCGTTATTTTCCGTAATATTTTACCATAGATAATTGTTGCCAGAAATTATGATTTTAATCAGTATGTATTATAGTAATGATAATATTTATTTTAAGGTATGCTTGCAAATATATTTTCAGTACAATTTAGCATATAATGAAATAGTATCAATGAAAATTAAAAAAGATAATACATTGGTACAATGTAGTTAATATTACTCTGTTAGGAGTGGGGTTGACAAAAAATCTTCAATATTATAAGGCTCAAACCTTATAATTAGAGTTTTAATTTGATTTTGAACTTTTCAACCGATTGCATAATTTATATATAGCTAGGTAGTTTGTATGGACTTGAAAGTCGTACTGTATTTCAGGGCATAATTAATTTCAGCTAAGTAGAGCTAAATGTGTAAAACGCTTTTGTCTTAGCAATTACTACTGCTACACAATTCTGTACTGTTATCGGTTCATATAAATGAAGGTTTTAATCGGGCTTAAGAATGGTTGATGCACACGGAGTAAGTTTTAGTAATATTGGAATTTATGGAAATTATGAGAAATTTATTATTCTACACATGATTTTCAAATTTAAATCCATTAACATCAAGATCTGATATAAATTTCATAGCCAATTCGTCTTGGTACGCCACTGTTGGAATACGGATCTCTCACTCTAGGGGAGGCTAGAGTATCGGGACACGAAGGTGTGAACTCGTACAATAAAGAATATAAACTCATCAAGCTCATGAATTTTAAGTATCCGCTTGGAAGTATTTATGGTCGAGAAAAATGGCCGCATATTATTTAAACTATAAAACCATGGCAAGCCGGTTGAGATTTGAGTTAACTGAATTTTATCAGGGAACAGCTGAACGGTGCGGTGCAGTAATTAATTACGTTCTCAAAGCTGTAAATGGATGATCATACCTTTTTCGAAATATGGGATAAGTAGCTAGTTGATCACTATGTACATTATGCTCAAGGTCAGCGAGTTTTCCCCCCAACCGTTCTCGATCATATACCAGGGGATTACTATCGGGGCCAGAGGGGCGGTAAAGTATCTGAGCGAATTACTTGACTCAAAGTTAACTCATTGGCAGCACATTACCTTGGCAGCAAACAAAGCTGCTAAAGCTGTGGCTACCCTATCAAGGCTTATTTCAAACGTTAGTGGACCACGATCCAGCAAAAGAAGGATGCTGATGAGTGCACTACACTCTATTTTGCTATATGGATCAGAAGTGTGGGCAGAGGCACTTCAATTCTTCAAATACAGAGAACGTCAGCATTACACGGCGTAAGTGCATATAGAACTGTGTCTACAAGTGCGATTCTTGTAATTGTGGGAACATCACCGATAGACTTGCTGGCAAAGGAGCGCCGGAATAAGTATCGGAGAAAAGAGGAGACAACACCAACCGCTGCAGTGGGAAATGAAGAACATCAAAAGACGATGGACAGTTGGCAACAACGGTGGGGGCAAGATAAGCAGGTAGCCAAATGGACTCACACCCAAGTGTCACCGCGGCATGGCAGGATGTGGGGTGAGATCAACTTTTATCACACCCAGTTTCTGTCGGGACACGGTCACTTCAACAACTACCTTCACAAGACGACTCTGCTTGACTCGTCTAACTGCACTTATTGTCCCTTTGTAGTGGATGGACCAGAACACACGTTCTTTACCTGCGAAAGGTGGAATGTGTGGAGGGCATCAATGATGATGACCCTGAGCGATGTAGTTACGCAAGATACCATAGTGAGCTTCATGGTTCGATCCCCTCAGAATTGGAACGCTTTGGCGGGATTCGTAGAGATAGTTCTGCGGGATAAAAGATCTGAGGAAAGGGCTCAACAGCAGATGGCCCAAAACATGCGAACCTGATTATAGGCGCTGGCAATAGTGCCCGCCTACAGCAATCTGGTTCATATAGGTGAGCCTGAGCTCAGGCGCTAGCTACAGCACATCGGCAAACCTGATTGTAGGCGCTGGCTACAAGACTGCTACCGTGAAGTATTGTGTTGAACAGTTCCGTGGTGGCGGTTGGCGCTCGGAGGTTTGGGGTTGAGTGGCTATGCCCTCGGGTGCAGTAACTACTACTGTGTAATATGGACGGTACTGGTAAATGGTGGAGACTCCCACACTTCGGCAATAAAAGCTTTCCCCCTCCTTAAAAAAACTTTCGGAAGGTTAGATTATATAATGTTACCTGAATGAATTCACCCATAATTATTATTTTGAGGAGCATCCTCTTAAAATCAAGTTCTTAGGGTCTACAATCAAGAGCTATAAGAAGGAAAAGTATTATAAGTAAGTAAGTAAGTATAGGTAGCATTTTTATGATGTGTGTATCAAGGAGACCTATGTCAACTGCTTTCAACGATGTGTATGTCTGTAGATATATCCTAGAATGTTTTACTCCTATATAGATTATATTCTGATTGCAATTATATTTAATTTATTCACTCGCATGCATTAATAAGTATAGCCATATGCTACTTATAAATCCCTAGTACCCTGATCTTGAACTTGTGAATTCAGATATATCTATGTTTTATTGTTTTTACAGGTTCCAGAATTCATACGTTTATCGCTGATAACTTCTATTTAATTACACATCATTTTCGAATACATCATATGTTGATAACATCGACAAAAACATGTAAGCTCCTGGAATCTCCAAAATAGGCAAAAAATATTATCGAAGTGCATGTTTTCGGGGCGGTAAGAGAAAAAGGAGATCGACATCTTCGTATTCTTTCAAAAAAATTTTCAGACTATGCCCTTTTTGACATGGCATGCAGATCTTTAATGAATCTTGTTAAATCACCAAGTTTGTCTGGCTGGGCGGATATTTTTGGCTGAAACTCGATATTACAGTGACCATGTTACCGAAAATATCCGATTGCAAGCCATTCAGTTTGACCTAGAACATACTAAAAGTTCCTATCATTTCCAAGAAGTTTTCATATAGCCATATGAGTATTTAGGACAAGCTAGAATGATCTGACTGATGTTAGGTTAGAAAGTATAAGATTTTAACTATTTTTTGAAAAAATATGACCATAAGTTTCGAGAGTCTCTAATTTTTGGAAATGAATTATTAACTGAGTATTAAATGAAGGACGCGATAAAGGGTACTTACTCATATCAAACACTTCTCACATTAGTTAATACTGATAGGGACTTCAATAAATTGTACTGCGGTTTATTTAGTTCGTTAAATCACAAAAAGGAAACCGTTCATTGCAATAAGAACTAATAAAGTAGAGTTAGGCTTTTTTGCTTACTTATTGTTTAATGAAAAACTGTACTTTTTAATTCATTATTTGAATCCCATTTAAACTCACGAATCTCCACTCTCACAACTCTGACTCCTCGGACTCAAAATTTGCTCTCGCTAGGCAGAGAGTGTCAAGTGCATTTTATTTTGCTTTCCAGAACACACGCACATCCGCCGGACAATAAGCTTCCTTTCATAGTTACACTAGATTCCAAAAAAGATTATTAAGATTATGCGAAATTGATTGTAGCCAAAACCCTTTCGCAGACGTTCACAAAGCATAATCCTAAATGAAGATAAAATATTATGAATCAATCCTATTTTTAAATTTGCCACCGCTATATATCTGCCAATTATAGTGGTTGTTTATAAGCATAACGAAGATAAATGGTTAAATATAAATTGCCAGGATATATATATAAATCCAGAAATTTGGAAAACATCAAACTAAAAATCACTATCAGCATGTCTGATGTCGACCGACAAAGATACTGTTGACATATTTTAAAAAAGCTTGTTTGTCGCTTTATCCATGTTAATAAACGTTGGACAATTTATGCTTCTGTTTTAATTGTTTACGTCGATATCAGTGGTCATTCATTACTGCATTTAAATAATTGATGCAAAGAAACAGCGGCGGATACTATTAATCCAATTAGCTGGATAAGATTAAAAAAGTATATTGATTAATGCTAAAAATATCTTAATCGTATTCATATTCTATGCTACAATTCACTATTTCAAGCTATTTATTTTACTTATAGTCAATTGTGACCATTCTCCTTACAATTTCACAAATTTTAAATTTTTGAGAGGCCTATTCAGACATGTATCATTAATAATATGAATAAGCCTGACTGGTAGATGCTATAATGAATACAATGTTCTGGAGCAAAGAAGAACCTCTTTCTCACTTCTGAGATGCCAAAATAACAATCCCGGCAACCTATCGTTCTAGAACATGTTATCCTTGACGCTAACGAACAAAAGCTTGATAGGAGTTGAGCAGTTCGAATAAGGCATATTTGTATTCTGTCTCCTTCCTATGTATCTTTAGTTGATATCAGATTATCATGAAAATGATACAGATAGGATTTCGTTATCTTGCTATGACGAGAACATGCTGATTGCTCTTAAATATTATATTACTTAAATGAGTCTTTCTTAAGCATCTGATAAAGCCTTGTCAAAACTTGTATGTCTTAAAGCTGCATGAAATATATCCATGATACACCTTTTTACTTTCGCACTTCTCTGTATAAATTTTGAGTGACGCGACGTTTCGTTTTATTTAATTTTCCCAATCATCTTCAGGTAAACTCGAGACGATTGAGGATAAGTAAATCAATCGAAACGTCATAACGCTCATAATTATATAGACAATGGAAGTCCGAAACCAAATTGTCTACAATTTTCAAAAAAAGCTTATTACCCTCACGAAACACCTCTACAGAACTTTTTAGCGTAGATAACGTCAGGGTTCAACGGTTTTCAAATTTTTATCTTATTGGCACCCATATCTTGATGCGATATACTAACCACAACACTAGGTCCTATTTGTATGAATAGAAACAATATAAAGTCCAAGATGCCTACCACGTTCAGTATAAACAAATTACCTGCATATTTAATTGACTATCACAACAAAAAACTATGCAGGTAAAAAATTTTACAAGATAGATGTAGAAGATAGGAACTCCCTAGAAACATCAACCCAGTGAGAGTCTGTGTGTTGCAAATAGTGATTTTTATATATTGCATGTTTATGATACAATTGATATGAATCATGTTTGATGACATCTTTATACAACTATGCAAGATTGAACAGAAAAGCGATATTTGTCATCAAAACATTTCGATCCCAACATGCAATATGCTTAATTAAAACTAAAAGTAAATGCATATAGCAAAATGGTTTTGGATGTGGCCTAATTGATTTGAATTGATTGATTTTTTTTATGAGATGCTTCACCGATTTCCTTTTTGATCCAAATTAGACGAACATAGACACCATAGTTTTAGCTTTATGTGATTTTTGGTATCTTCAATATACATTTGAAGAAGATGTCGTTTTGAGTTCAATTTATTACTTCTGATCAAATTTTTGAATCTATTTAGAACTACCCTGACGCAAAATGGTTTTAAGATTGCTGTTAAGACTAAGTAATGCTAACGAAGTATCTTCACGAACTCTCATAAAACCACCACATCACTTTATATTTCTTACAGCTTATTATTACAATAATTTGGTTTTATTGACTTAGGCCAGGATAATTAGTTTGCTAGTTACTTGCAATAATCACGGTAGTCACAAAACACAATTATTACTTAAACCCATCCGTTAGGCTTTAAAAATGTTACTTGGGATTGTACACATTCTTGTTGCAATTTTCTTGATTATTATTAATAGAACTACCACCCTTAACAGCCCCAAGAAATGTACAAACACAACATCAATTTTTCAAATCAGCATAGTATATCAGGAAATCCCTTCGGGCAAGTAAACAGCTTTCTTTTGTGTTTGCATTAGGAATAACGGCGAGACCCTAACCAATTTTCCGTAATCATTTTGTCAATACATGCCTTGGATAATATATCGCGCTCAATGCGGTCAATAACTTGTTATATCTAAGCGAGTAGAATAATTAGGTAATAATGTGAATTATACCTATGTTCAGTGGCTTCCTGTATATGAATGTCGAGAACTGCTTGTAGTTTTTTTGCCGACGGCTTTCTATAGAAAGCCTGGGATAAGAGTGACAAGTGAATATATCATCCATAAATAATGTCTAAAGTAATATCGGGTAGAGCAATAATCTGGTAATCTCATAATTACAAAATTGGCGGATATGAGTTTATCCCGTTACATGTGCTTCGATATAAAGATTGTCTGGTGTAGCTCAAAATATTTGAAACAGGATACTGCATCTCCACCTCCTTTGAGTTTTAAATAGCGCCATATATAAGAAATTGTTCTTCATAATGGACCCAGAATGCCAACAGCTGCTGCTGATGATGGCATACTGATTCGACAATTTTATTGTACACGACCTACTTCTCCACAGGACGAATATTCCTAAAATTCGGACACGGTTAGTAGAAGCAAGGCCCATATTTTAACCTAGCGGGAACTTATTTATTAATTTATATACCTTTTAAATCATTGCGTCTTATTCCATCGAAGATACAGCTTAATTTGATTAGTTGATGGAAAGTTTGATCTTTGTTAGGCTAGTTATATACTTATAATATTTATATGCTGTCTACCCCGCACCTAAGATAGTGTGAAAAAAACAAATTCGGCCGCATTATTTTCACGTGGTCGCAAGCAGCTGTTCCACAAGGCAGTGCTTGTTGATGAATTATATAATGTTATATATCGCCCTTATGCCGCCTGCTACTCGAACTAGCCTGTGCATTGTCGCAATGAGGCATTCACATTATTATTTGATTAAGAAATTGGGTTCGGCTTTGTTATTGTTATTCCTTGTTGCTACTGCTATAACTCTGTTGATTATGAAAAATGCCTAGTATAGGTACCGCTGGCGGAGACGTGAGCTAAATACGGCCCTGTCCAAGGTTTCCGGTTTTAAGGATTATGTCCCAAATGCAATGAGTAGAGTAATCATTTATACAAAATGTTAAAGTCTCAAAGTTATCAACATACTTCCACTTTAATTCTCCAAGTACACAATTTGGTATTTCCCGTTTCTGGACACTATCATCAGTTTGCATAGTTCCTACGCGAACGTTACAGTCTATTCCTTGATCACACGAAAAAGTTTCCATCTTAATGGTGGTAAATTATTGTCTTTTAGGGCAACGGTACGATCAACAGCCAAATTAGGTTCCTCCTTTTCCATTCGCCCCTCCTCTGCAGCTCTATAAATTTAATATTCTTGTGACCATCTGGATCAAAAATTTTGGCGCAACAGCTGTAGTTGCTTATACCTCGAGAGCCGATTCACAAGAACATGTTGGAAGTCAGATCAGGTAGTTCAGTGAGTGATCGACCAATAAGAAAATGTACTGATGTGAGTGCCTTCAAATCTGTAGGATATAGGGAGCGGGGCATTAGGGGATGGAATTCAGAACCGCTTCCATTTGTGCCAGGACGGTACTCAACACCTCATAAGTAAGAATATCGTTGCCGAATAATAATTAAGTGAAATTTTGAAGAACGTACACCTGCTGCCCAGAGTACAAAAGTTGGTGAGTTTGCAAGGATAAATGACCGAGGTACCCCTCGATTACTGAACCCCTGAATTTTTGCGTGGAACTGAGACTTCTTCAGCTTTGCATATGTACCAACAAACGTTGAACTATTATCTGAGAACGATTGTAAAACCGTTACACGGCTAGATACAAACCTTCTAAAACAAGATATAAATATTTGTCATGTAGATTGTAGATGCTTTCACTTGGTGAAGATCTTCCATCATACGGATAAAAAGATTGTGTAATTAAATACACAGTTTCACAAATAAAACGTTCCGATTTATATTTAAATCATCGTCGAACTGTCAGATTTGACTGCTGACAAGGCTACCCAGATTACTTGCCAACTAACTAACTAGATCCTATCATGGATACAAAATTAGAGCTCTCAAGCCTAGCATACCATTTAGTCTGTCTAGATATTTTTCTATTAAATTATGTTTTCCTCTCTTGTGTCTGTCTTAGGGGAAATATTTTTTTGGTGACTGCATTTAGGAAAACCCCTACAAAACCATCGCCGTCCAAATGTCCTCAAGATGTTTCACGTGATAAACTGTTTTATTTCACGTTATAGAATGTACTAAGAATGAAATAGCTTAAGGAATAAAATAACTTATAAGGATGATAGAATCTAATTAGTTAGTTGGCAAGTAATCTCAGTAGCCTTTTTAGCAGTCAAATCTGACACTCCGCCGATGATTTAAATAGAAATAGAAACGTTTTATTTATGAAACTGTGTGTTTAATTACACAATCTTTTTATCTGTATTTTGGAAGAGATTCACCAAGTAAGAGCTACTACATGACAAATATTTATATCTTGTTATCACTGGAAGAAAAAGAGTTTTATTTGTGAAACTGTTTGTTTGATTACACAATCTTTTTATCTGCAAGATATAAATACTCTACAATTAATTGTTTTTGAGAGCTTTTGCTTTGTGGAATGACTTGACAAGAAATCTATTCGTTGAAAAATTACATTAAGTATGTGAATAGTGCTCCTAGTGGGTGATGGGGTTTGAGCCTTCGGGAGAATTTACCTAGAACTGGCCTATATTAATCCTAACAAGCTTAACCAACTTGAAACAGCCGTTCGGTATGTATTTACTCTGGAATAACTAGGACTTGATTGCAACTAAAGTACCCCTTCAGAGCCCCCCCCCCTGATTTGAGAGAGCATAAATCCCAACAGCAAGGTGCGCATTCTGGCTTATGCACCAAATTCGTCTGAGAGCCCCGGTTAGGTTGTCTACGATCGCGGCAGATAATCGGCTGAACGCAATTAACTCCTTCGAGAGAATGCCGGGCGATAAACGTTCCCAATTGATTTGTGACTTAATTTTGGTGTGCAGCTCTCTCGCTGCCTTTTGTTCTTGTTGCTTTCTTGCGCGCCACACACTGCAATTATTGGGATGCTCAGATGGTACTGGGAAGGGAGGGCTTGCTCGTATTTCGTTTCGGATGCCACATGATCGTACTTTATGTTCCCATCCGTTATGTCGGTTATTCCATACTTGAAGTATTTTCGCGATATGATTATTTATGGGATTATCTACCAATATGAAAATGGCGTGCTTCTGAACATCCCAAAATCTGAATGTTTCTTTCATACTCACATGGCGTGTGTCCTGCACTGAAGTATTTTCTTATGATACATCTACGCTCAACACTCCAAAGCTCTTCTTCTTGGAACGTTATTTAAAAGGTTACTGGAACTAATCGTTCCTTAGGAATGAACTTGTGCAGCCTAGTAAAGCTAACACAGACCACCAACAAAAGACCATATTCGACAATGGGGTTTCGCCACCTATTGAAGGGCACATCGTCTTAAGAGGAAGCGCAGATATGAAACATATACTGAGCCTGTCTCCTAATTATGGTCGGAGCTATGGGGAAAAAATAAAATCTACTAAATTATCTTATAAATATTTTCCCAACATCTTTTAACCTAGTCAAAAAGATTTATTTGAAGAGGTCACCAAATTTTATGACATAATACTAATGATACTCTGAAGTGCAGGCGAGCAAACGGGTGCGAAAAAACAAGCAGGTTCAGTTTAAGAATACTCCAAGAGACCTGGTCAACCTCTGATTCATTATTGGAGAATGGACAACGCATATAGTGATAGACCTACGTACTGAGTCCAACTCACTTATTCCTACTTTTTACTGATTTTAATTATCAATCTGAGTTATAGATGGGTCTGGGATTAGCGGAAAGAGAAAACATGGACTTACAAATATACGGTCTTACTTGGTGGAACTATTCCATAATTCAGAAAAAAATCATGTGTGGACCACACAAGCTTCACAAATAGAACTCTCTTGGTTTCAGTGACGCGTTTCGATTTATATTTTAATCATCGTCGGACTGTCAGATTAAACTGGATCCTATTTAGAATACAAAACTAAAATTCTCAAATGTACCATTAAATCTGTCTACCCATTCTTCTATTCTTGCTTTCCTTGACTATCTTAGGGGAATATTTTTTGGCAACTGCATTTGCACTAATGTTAAGTGAAAACACCTTTAAAATCTTAATCATCGCCGTCAAAATGTCCTTATATATAATAGATATTATAGATATTTCATGTGATAGTATATTTTAATTCTTAATATATTCCGTGTTTTAAACATTCTATTCTTCAAGCTATTTCATTCTTTTAGCGACTTGAGATATTGCAGGAATTAGATAAATAGGTGAAAACTTCAAGTTCAAAAAATCAGTCTGTCCATTTTCTACAATGCAACCAGAGTTATGACGTATGGAGCTCTAATATTTCCATGCGAGCTTTATTTATGAAACTTCTGTGTTAACCACAAAAATGTTTTCTGGATTCTACGATAATCAGTAATATGACTGAAATTTTACATTTTTCACGATAACAACAGTCCTCTGGTCTGTTGGTGTGAGAACCACTTGATGATCATCTGAAATTGATAAATGTGGTAGTCAAAAGTTTGATTTTGGACTTTTGAGTATCACGACGTTTCGATTAATGTGCTATCTTCAATCGTCTTCAGGTGAACTGAATTTTTATAGACAATGGAAGTCCGAAATCAAACTTCTGATAAATCCACCTTGTCTACAAGTTTCAAACAACAAATGTGGTAGTATGGACACATTAGGGCTCATATATGAAAAAAATGATGAAGAAACATAAAGTATAATTTCCTCCTCATGTTCAGTCTAACTTAAAATACACCGCCAGTACTAAATTAAACCACCTCGGTTATATCAGAATGACACGGCATAATATTTCGTGTGAACTCGGGCCCCGCACCCGGCTGCGGGGCACAAAAGGCCCTCGGTGGTGCCTCGCGAGCCGTTCGGCCCATAACTCGACGCTTTTTCCGTGTGGGTTAATAAAGCCGTCGGGTCGAATAATCGAACCGACAGACAGACTAAGGTGGTGGCCCCCCTCCAGGCCGCGACACTTCCACACCATAAATCACACAGGCCGTTAGCCAGGTGAAATGGCGTGGGCAGAGGTCAGATTAATTTTTGACTACGGGTATAAATAAAAATACCTTTTTTGTATGGATGGATGACTTTATCCTTTTTACTCCCACGCGTAAATGAATCATCAGGAAGTATTCGTAGACTTTCCTATTCGCCATGCCCTGTTTTTTTATATTTCCTGGAATTTAACATCACGAAAAACACATGATTTATTTCGTTTCTCTGTCTGTCGGTATGTCTATCTGAGATTTTGTCCTCGCTGCACCAATTTTTATGAAAATCTGCCGCATTTTTTTTAGTTCGGTAAATTGATGGTGGAGAAAGAAGCAAAAAAACAATAATATTAGATCATTTCAGGAAATGATATGATAGAAACATTGATATCACAAAAGTTTACATATCTGCAACAGTCCTTTTTTGGATCGTTTTGGATAAAACTTGAAATAAAATCCCAGTATATTGGATGACGTAGTCCTAATAAAATCTTCAGAATCAGGGTGTTAAGTTTTTTGTTTTAGGGGAGCATAATGCCTTCATATTAAAACTGATCAAACTGGTCAACCATTAATTTTCCTTTGAATTCTTACAAACTAATACTTATCACTAAAGTAAATCCATCGATGTCCTTTAGATTACGTTAACACTATAACTACAAATTCGTACACATGATCTGCTCTATGCATCAAAGCACTACACTAATTCGTATGGCTTGGTTCTCTTCAATCGTCGGACAGCGTTGTGGTTGTCCAGCAGCTGAAGAGCTTCTGCGTTTGGGTGGTGATGGAGCCTTTCTTCATGCCTGGCCGCCATTCTCTTGATCTCGTCGACTACCAGAGGTATATTCAAATCGCGATATTACGAATGTACCAAGGGGCATTAACAATAGCTCTTAAAACTTTATTTTGGAATCTTTGTATAATCTTGATGTTAGAATCTTTCGAACAACCCCACAGTAGACAACCATAGAGCCAAACAGGTTTGAGAATCTGATTATAGATCATGATTTTGTCATAGAGGGACAGTTTTGAAGATCTTCCCAATAACCAGTAGTATTGTTTGTAGCGAAGATTGAGTTCTTCCCGCTTTTTTTTTGATGTGATGTTTCCATTTCAGTCTTGTGTCAAGGGTCATACCTAGGTACTTAGCGTTAGCTTCTCGTGGTACGGTCGTCCCATTAACGCTTATTGGAGGAGGATTTATCTGTCTTCGGTTAGAAAAGCAGACATGGATCGATTTTAATTCATTTAGTTTGATTTTCCATTTTTGTGAGCAAGTCACTAATTCGTTGGCAGCTGTCTGAACTTTGTTAGTAGACAAAGCAAGATTTTTGTCAGTTGCAATCAAAGCTGTGTCGTCTGCAAAGGTTGCAACCGTTACATCCTCCATCGTTTGAATATCACAAATATACAATAGGCATAATACTGGGCCCAGGACACTTCCTTGAGGTACTCCAGCTTTGATATGCATAAGGTCAGTATACTCATTTTCTTGCTTGACTCTGAAAGTTCTATCAGAAATATATGACCTGATAACTTCTACATATTGGTTAGGAAGGAGTATTTTTAATTTGTTGATGAGTCCTTCATGCCAGACTTTGTCAAAAGCCTGGGCGACGTCTAGAAATAATGCAGTGCAATATTCTTTTTCATCCAAAGCTGATTCTATGATGTTCGTGATGCGATGAACTTGATCAATGGTGGAGTGCTTATCTTTGAATCCAAATTGATAATCAGGGATCAAACCATTATTTTCAATAAGTGGCTTAAGTCTTTTGAGTAGCAGCTTCTCAAACAATTTTGAAATAATAGGGTCTATAAGATTTAACTTCATTTGGTGGCTTTCCTGGCTTGGGAATCATCAACACTTCTGCGACTTTCCATATTTCAGGCACATATTTCAACCTAATGGCTGCGTTGAATAGGTATGTCAACATTACTATACCTTTTTTCGGTAACTGTTTCAGGACTTCTCCAGTGATGAGGTCAAATCCTGGGGCCTTTTTTGGATTGAGGTTGGTCATGATCTCGGTGGTCACTTCTTTGGGGGTAACGAAGGGAATATCTTCCAGAAGATTGCTAGCGACACCTTCAGGAATCGTTTCAGAGTGGGGTGTTGAGTTGAATAAAAATAATAATAATGTAATGGTAGTTTTAAATAACAGGACTAACGTACACTTCAAGCTGGAAGTGTGATTAATAAAAGAGATTACGTGATGATCCAACTTTCGCTGACCAAGTATTATCAGAATTCCTTGTATTGAATGAACAGAGCTTTTCTGAACTTCCGGTTGCTTCCCCCACACTATTAAGGAAATGATTGAGAAACTGTTGACGGTGTTTTCTGGAGCATATTTTAGATAATTTTAAAACTCACTATGAGCAACGAAAACCTGTTATCCTCTCCCACTCAGATATAATATAAATTGATGGTAAATAAACAAGTAATATATCTGAAACAGTCCATACAAAAAATTATGAATTGCCTGGATTCGTCCTTTCGGGTGTTGATATCTCTCTAGGCCCATGAAGCAAATTTCATGGTACTTACATATCTTCAGCGATTTCCTCCAAAATTAACAAATTTTGTCAATTCGCCTTGAGCAAATGATCGAATGGTCTTTAGGTTCGTCAGTTGGTGTCTAGGCATTTTGAAAGAAGTCATACAAATCTGACTAAAACCAAACGTCACGTAAAATGACGGTAGTTTGAAATGACAGATCTAGCGTTCACTCTATACTGGAAGGATTATCAATAAAATAAGATAGTACACATGATGAGCGAAGAGCATTTCAATTCATTTCAAAGTAGTTAAATCTTCGGTATGAATGTCAAAAAGCTGTTATGCTTTCCCACAAAGAACTTAAATAAAGAAATAATCAATAAACAGGTAGTATATGAGAAGCAGTTTTGGAACGGAAAGTAAAAATTTAACAATTGCCTTAATGCGCGCTTTCGGATACTGATATGTCTAGGCCCATGAATGTGTTTGGTGCTTACGCTATTTTAATCCATGTCCGCCAAAATTACCGTAATTTGTCTTTTTGGTTTCTTCATACAATCCTGACTAGAAGCAAATGTTACATAGGAAAAATAGTCCTACAAATGTTCCCTGAACAATAATTACTACAAAAGTCATTATCTGCCTCATCAGACATATGTACCTATAGCATCACGGGAAACAATGTTTCAATAAATTCGTTTAAAAAGTTGGTTCAAGACCTTCGAAACAGTTATGCAATGAAATCGCACGTAGTTGCTAGCCTTCCGTCTTGAATACTGAAATCCAATACTTGTCTATACTAATCCACCGTAAAGTGTTCTCAAATCTTTCGCTAAATGCATTATTAATTTCCCATCAGAAGGAGCTTCACTCGATCCAAATATTTCTGGTTGTCATTGAGTCGCATAACTGCCCTAACGCAACCAATACCAACCGGATCTGCTCAAGATTCAAAAAAACAGCCCATATTATCTGATGACTTAACATGATTGCCAACCCTTTTACAAGACGTACTCACTCACTGTTATACCGTTAATTATATGAAATAGAATTTCGAAAATAATTATGGGATACAACTTATTTTAAATAATTCCCTCGTAAAGCAGGTGTTTGACAGCAATAAATTAAAATCTTATTAATTTTAATAATAACGCCAACAGCGTTCCTCGCCCAATTCTACCTGTGTGCCCAGTAGGTAATCTAATTTTTACCCACGATGGGTATTCTTGCACGCAAAACGCACGCCAATAACTTACAGCATTCATCATCCTCAAGGTGAGAAAGTTTTCTCCACGATGAATTACTTGTCTACCGAGGTGTTTGCGGCAATAAGTCATGTTCACAAATTGATCAGGAACTTGTACTGGAATAGAATTCAGTACCTCGTTTATCACAGTGCTAATTCCTTTCCTACACTCGCGGTGTCAGCGTAGCTATGTTCATAGTCTGTTTATAAGCTGAATAACTTGGATTGATCTGATCTGAATGAGAACGATTCAGCACTAAAACAATGACCAATAAAAAATGCACTGGGTCCTTTTCTTGAATAATCATCATAATTTGTATGTTTGTTGTTCATATTTTCAGAATAAGACATCTATGTAAATTTGGCCGTTAGTATATTCGGTCATCTACAGCGAAAAAACGCTTAATTGCCAGCTAATTCAATTCAAACAATATTAGTATGAATAGTACATTAGAATTGAAAGATGTAGGTGCAATATTTCAGTTTTCTTATAAAAGTATTTTCTGCAAATTTATAAACAAGATAATATTTACAAAGGCACGGTACTGCATTGTCAAAATTGTTTTTGTGAAGTTTTAAGAATTTAAGATATGAAACTTTATAATGTAAAAAGCTTGCCCGAAACGTTAATATGCATCAAAATACCTTGACGAAAAATTAAATTAGACCATATTTTGTGCATGCATTTTGTTATACAGTGAAATGTTAGTCTTTTCGGACAAAACTGGTGAGACCAAATAAATAACCTATATGTCTGCTCAAAAACACACCATTGGCCTCTGAGATTAACACTAACGTGCTCATAAACCTGTTGCTCCTACTCCACTAGAGTCACTAGACTATATTAACCGCATGCGGTTTTGATTGCGAGACAGATGACAAATATAGCATACACCAGATAAGCGTAGTATAAGTTATATATAATAGTGTTTACCTTATGTTTTATTGCTTGTAATTTATACTCACGTTTCTTATTATCATCTTCAGTTCTAATAAAATAGAACAACTGCATATGAAAATGATGAAATGGCCTAAGTGCTGAAACATGGACCTTAACTACTGATTATGAACCTCTATATTAGCGGTCTAACTACAGCGAAAAAGGGTCTAACTACTTTTCTTTCAATTTCTATTAATTTTGTTCAAAATAAATAAGTGAAATATCACATCGTTACTCATAAAACAAACATCTCAACAAAATTTCTGTTCTATTATGTTTGAGTAATATTATGAAAAGGCTTTAAAGATTCACTTTCATTCCGAATTCATCTAGAACCCTTGCTTTTAGGCCATAGGTTACTTAATCCACAGAACTGTACAATTTATAACACCTGCATACTCGCTCAATGGTCTCACTCTCACCAAGCTATGTATTTTCAGTTGTCTCCTTGCTTGGTATACTGTGGGTTCCGGCTAGTCTAGTTCTCCCCATGAATCAACCTGCATTTTGAGCCAATATTAGAATCAAATAAATGATATGCTACACGCATAAAGATAAATTCTCAGACCAAGAATATGTGTTTTTATGCGAGTATACCATATCTTCCTATATGCGCAAAGCTATAACAATCTCAAAGTAAGATTACTGTAGTTTTGATATAGAGTAAATTTAAGTGAATATATTCGATTCAAACCTGGGAAAGTCTTGGAAGTGAGAATACCTAAATCTCAAATTGAGGATATCATAATTTTGGCACAAAACAGAGAAATACTAACCTAGAAGAATACTATAGTTTTGACTGAAACATTTCATGATCTTGGCGCAAATAGTTCACCTCTTTATATCATTCGTAATTGGTATAAACATTCTGTAATTTTGATGAGTTGTTATCAAAGCTACTATTGGTTCCTCAACCCTAAAAAGAAAAACCAAAAAAGTATCAAAACTGTACCAATGTGACTTCTTCCTTACATTCTACATCTGCGACATATAGTATTTTTCCGAATTCAAATTTGAATGGTTTTGTACAGATAAACAGAATATGAAAAATATGTAACTGTAATTAAGCCAAAAGATATACGTCCACCATTCGTAATATAACTTATTCATAACTCACATATCACATCAAAACCTGTACACTTGTATAAGATCCTCACAACAATCACAACCCCCAATTTTTGGAAAGCACATTTATCCTGAGAGGTGCTTGGTAAAAATTAAATTGCCGTTGACGAATATGGCAAGAATCAATTACTTGGAGGGAATCACAAGATGTTCGTGTTCCTGACGGAGGTCCGTTGCAACATATGATAACCTTACAAAAAATATGGAATACTTGTTAGGAAAGCATTGAAATCTTAGTTGTAAAGAAAATTATATATTTTTTTTCAGAGTATATTCCTTCAATGAGTATTGCATTCGAAAATATACCTTTTTTGGTTCAAATTAATTTTATTATCAAGTAAATTGTCTCACAGTAAGATCAGATTTTCTTCTCATGAGTATATCTTTACAAGAATATCGAAACACTTCAATTGAGAATTTCTTTTCATGTGTGTAGGAACATCTCTGTACAGCTCAAGTGATTGCTATAAAAACCTAAATAGAACATATAGTTTCATTGTTGGTTCAGGGTTGTTGGTGGAAGGTAAATTAGAGTATCTTTTAGATACCAAATTATCCTCATTCATAATCCAAAAAAATTAAACAAATGGAATTGTTCAACAGTATGTTAGGAAGAAATTCATTTATGTTAATATTCCTTTTTGTGAAGTGGTAAAAAAGTGTTTCATTTAGCTCTATACCCATATTTGTTCAGTGAAATATATACGTAACAATGACGTTTCTTTTTCTCGTAGCATTGATCAATACACTTTTCGCGTACAAAGACAAATATTTGATCTCATTTTTGTGGACATTTTTACATCAAAAACCAGCCAACAATTATTGGAGATCAGGGGAAATGAGCATCATGTAAGTGATGCATACAATGTAAGATGAACAAAAGAGTAATTCTATTAATACACAACTTGATGTTATTTATCACAAAAGTTTGCACTAAGTTCTGCAAAATGCTTCACATATTCCAGAGGATACAGCATAATACCAGCCCTCAGTGCGGTCACTGTTAATTTACTCCCGACAGGTGGAATGCTAAAAATCAGAAGTTGTAATTTCATTCGTTATAAGTGATAGATGGCGCCTGTTTCCTACCAGCTAATTACATTTATTTGCTTTGACACGTTTCTGTATACTCCACCAAAAATCTCTCTGATGTCCCACAAAGTTAAGAAGCTTGATTTCTAGGTCATTATATTTTGTGATTCACACATACAATTTTTTTAAATAATTCATTGTATCGACGAAAAGCAGGCACAACAGTTACAATACAATAAGCTCTATTTCATGAAGTTTGTATACTACTACTAACTCCAGCGTGTTGCATCTTGCATAAATGTTTGAGTAAATTTCATGTTACTTGAAACAAACTGCATAAAACTTCTGCATAAAACTTGTTTTTCCGATTCATTCTATATTTTTTGTTGCTGTTAATCAAAACCACACATCAAACAGCTTCACCGCCACGGCAGCCTTCATCAAGGTAAGTACGAAAAATTAAATTTTGAAATTGTTTTGCAAGTAAAGCTATTTAGTCAATCACATATGGCTTGAATTGGGGGCCATTAAATAAATTAGATGAACCTGAACATCCAAGGGCTAAGTTTCATAAATTACATTACAGACTGTCTGCCTGATTTGAATTTGCAATGATACATAGCTTACAGTGGAGGCATCCGTCATAAACAAAATTCTATCGAAATTATGGTGAAGGATCATATACACGAGTTTTATAAGGAGAATTATTTCTTACTGGACCACTTTATTCACGTATGTCACGAGAACCAACCGTAAATAAATAGTATCTTTCTAAGATACTATGTGTCGAGTTTATAATCTTCACTGTCCCAGTTCAAACATCAAAGTATGAAATAAAGTAGTAGTAAAAATGTTTGCCACATCAAAGTATGTTACCTACGACGTAAAACGGATCCGAATGGAATAAAAAGGTTCTAAAAAATGAGATCACTTAGTACACGAATAAGTCAAGAACTAGGCTGGGTAGAGGAAACGATATTTATGGGAAAATAGGTGACTCTAAACATACTAACCTGCATTAAACGTCCTATTCTTTATTTCAGGCAAAAATGTATGCCGTCCTGCATTCAAAATCAACAGAAACATAGTAGATTGTCTAAAGAATAAAATTAACACCGCCTGCAATTTACCTTTTCATATACCGATTTACTAACCAATCCGGTAAGTTCAGGCAATGTATCTGATCACCAAAAAGCTGAAACAAGGTCCGCACATAGAATATGAAATCCACTTTATCAATCTACAATGGTTGCAGAATTCAGAACTGCTCGAAACACGATGATATGTTTATACGAAAACATCTAAATAAATTGTAGAGGCTCTTAATTTCGGAAGCTCTTGAATTATTGTAGTAGTATGAGTAATCCCACGCAAACGTTCACAAAATAAAACGTGGACATGAATGACATCCATCTCACTATGTTGAACAGCATTGCAAAATTTTGTCTCACGATGTCAGTTGCACTGACATCTTAGATTGCCAACAATGGTGTTAGATGGTCCTCACGATGTGTATTTTTAGTAGTAAGTTGAAACCAAAATATTAATGTCTGTAAGAAGCTCCATATACTATGTATAATGGAAGGAATTTAGTTAACTTCTGCTTTCTCCAATCTCAACAAACCATCACTCTACCAAATACCTTGAATTATTGCAGTGCCCTTTACAATAGACGTTGAACGTAGGCAAAATGACAATATGTACACAGAAATCATCAACATATTATTCTCATACGTCTATATCTCGAATACCTCTTAGTATATACGCCAGAGCGTCTTCCCAGTTTTCCCATAAATAAGAAATTCTGCATTACTTCGTCGACCGCCGCCACATCGTTGCGATTATTGCTTCGAAAACGTCCGTCCACAAGGCTTATAAAAACTTAATAAAGCTAAACACACACCTTTCATGCGTTAATAAAATAATTTATGGCTGGCAATTTGCGGCCATTTGTCTTTATTTCCACCAGGCCGTTGCTCACGAGGTGAGTGAGATACCATCACCTCTCGCGCCATCCGCGTCTGGACAGTAGAGACACCAATCCTATACCGTCCGCCGTCTTCTCTAAATTGCCTCACAAGCACGATAGTACCGTTCACACCTACGTGCCTTCTTCACTCGTCGCGTTTATCGATCGAGAGCCAATACGGCGAGATGTCTTAGGAAACCAGCCAATCATTGTTGTTGTGGTCGAGATGAAAGCAGTACATCGAATGCTACGTAGTAACAATCGACTGCTGTACACGATTATTTGTAGTACAAAGGTTTCCTGATTTTACCTCCCACGCCAATTGCCAGGCAAGTATTATAATCTCAAAAAATGTCGAATTGGAGATATGTTTCATGGCACACTTCACGTAAAATCATGGCGCTCATTTTCGGTCGGTTTGTATGTCTATGTGTCTGTCATCTATGTCTGTCGGGTAGTCCTTGGCTACTCTATAATTCCAAAAGTATAATTCGGATTTTTGTGAAATTTTTTCTTAAATAAATAAATAGCCTTTATTGCCCAACAGTTATGAGGAAACCATTTACAGGACAACTTCAAAAGAAACAAAAAAAATGCTTATGATAGAAAAAGATACAATAAATGAACAAATATGTTAAAGAATCCATGGCAGAACAATAGTTATCAAGTTGCAGCAGCAAGAATAGGATTAGTCAGAACAATTTCAAGTCTAACAAACTACAGCTTCGTAAAAATAGCAATTTTTCGAATATTTGTATATCAACAAAAATGAAAAACTGTAAAATGTCAGAAAAAAAAATATTCATGACTAACTCCTCAAAAAATTACTTTTTAAAAATTATTAAGGGGGCCAAAAATATGAAAATAATAATGATCTCGGGACTTTCATCCTTTCCTCCAAAATCATCCTGTTGTTCTGTTTGGAGATAAGCACAAAAAAAATAAGTAAATGGAACATTAATCGCTAATTGGCTGAAGCTACTTCCAAAATATTTCTCAAGCTATCAGCTTGTATAAAGTAAATTCTGCAATGACAAAGTATGCTATTACTATTAGAAATTCTGGTTATTCATACATTCGCCTTCAAAATACTATAATTAATAGATTTATTTTAAAAATGTTTCAAATAAATTCAAATATTTCCTACAACCTGCTCAGCATTTGACGGTGTTGCAAATATTTAAATCAAAATTTAAAATACCTTAAAGACTCCACTGCTACAAAGTCATATACTTCTGACGCCAAGATTGTATAATTGGTTACCAATGACTATGAAATCCTATTTTTTTAATTTATTCTTGTCTAGCTCAGAACAATGGTTATGAAATATTTGTCAGATAAAAATATACAAAACTGAAAATATTTTCCTTAATCATACCATATCTGAGGTCTATGCACCAGTATAACATTGTTGACGAAGCTTATTGCTTAGGTGTATTTATTTCTATCCTTAGCAATTAACTTCTTATGTACAATCACATGTATTATTCTGATTTCTTGTGATTTCTATGTGGACCAAGATACCAGCAGCCAAACCTTCGTCATTTTAGCGATGCCAATATTTTGACCATACATAGTGAAATATATAGCTCAGCATACAAGAGTTTACTTGTTCGATCTCTGTCACAAGTTCGAAACAATGAATTGCAAACTTGCTTTTTTCTAATAGAGTAAAACAGAATAAAAGAAAAAAATTAGTAAAGTGCCACAGGAGAAGCTGTAACCTGAAGAGAATCTACATCAACACTATTTCGGTAACGTTGTATATATCACATATGATATTTCCTGGATTCTAATCCAACGAATGCTTATTAACACTGAAAATAGTTCCACCAGGAATCGAACTGGTTACACTCAGCCTATAGGCCTATAGTGTAGCAGTTCGACGATGATTTTAATAAAAATTGAAACACCTCACTAAAAGAAACAGTTTTATTCGTGAAACTGTGTGAAAACTACACAATTTTTTATCTACATGATGGAAGAGTTTCACCAAGTAAGAGCGTCTACAATCTACACACAAGGAATAAAATATCTTAAAACGTGAAATATCTTAAGAAATTAAATTGTTTATCACATAAAATATCTTAAGGACGGCGATGGTTAAGGTTTTGTAGGGGTTTCCCTTAACACTAGTGTAAATGCAATCGCCAAAAAAATATGTCCCCTAAGAAATACACAAAAAATGAGAACATAATTTAATAGAAAAATAACTAGACAGGATAGATAGTATGCTAGTTTTGAGAGCTCTAGTTTTGTATTCACGTTAGGACTAGTTAATTATTTGGCAAGTAATTTGGGTAGCCTTGTTAGAAGTCAAATCTGGCAGTCCGACGATGATCTTAATAAAAATCGAAACGCGTCACTAAAAGAAAAAGTTTTATTTGTGAAACTGTGTGAAAACTAGACAACTTTTTATCTACAATAGTAATTAGTTTTCTCTGCAATTTTCTTCAAGTTCTTCGGAAATTGGGTGAACTTTTCGTGAATGACGCTGATTGACTCAACTATTTCTAGGCACACTATTTCCACGTTTTTCAGGTCACTTATCATAACAGTAACTTTGGTCTTCCACTCTTCTGTATTTCACCAGCTATAATTTTCCATTGGACTTTCGTTGTTCTTACAAAATATATCGAATTATGGTTGTTTTTGCTATCAATGGACGCTTTACAATTTGCACCAGTATTTTTTATTTGTCCCCGGTACCAACCCATCCATCGCCTCTAATAAAGACATTCGCAAGCCGCTTTTCTCCTCCATTGCGGCGCTCCAAATTGCCGGCTCTAAATTGTTAAGTTGAGAGAGTTGGGACTTTCGGGCCGAATCAATTTTTATTTGTGGCCAAGATGCTCACAGCCGGCCGTCCGTCGTACTTTATAGCGCATAATTTCGTCCTGCTAAACGTAATGTCAGTTATTTACGGTGTTTGTGAAATATGCGCACACCGCGAAGAGAGTGCCGGCCTATTGACCGTCCCATGGTTGGCGATGTCGTACATATTTCAGGCAAGCATGGTTCTGATGATCACTACGAGGCAGACCAGAGATTTTTTCAATAAGGAGCTAAACCATATTTTTACTTCCCACGCCAATTCGTGGATAGGGAGGGGGGTAATAGAAAATATCAATTTTCTGAGGCGTTGGTAAAGGACTGAAATTTATAATCGTCTGTATTTGTTAGTCATTGTTGATTGTTCACAAATTTGCTTTCGAAATACAGAAATCATTCGTTTTTAATAGCTTTAGACGATACATGATGTTTATCCAATCCAAACAAATTCGAATCGTTTGTTTTTTACAGATACGGTATTTTATTGCATAACAGGTTAAACCGCCTCTGTTTTAGTAACCACTGCTACAGGTTACTGCATTTCAACTTAACAAGGCATGAGTAATTGCAAAAGTGCTATTTAGTCTTTTCCAAAATTGCGTCTAGTAGCGTTGCTCTGTCTTTCACATGCAAAGGTATGCAGTATATTGATAATTTTTATATGATTTATGAATTTTTGATCCACTTGAAATGCTGAAGTATTGAATGTTACGGAAATCCGGTCTCAAACTTTTGATTAAATTTTCCGTCCATACACAAAACTACTTTTGATATCGATTCACTTTGGGGTGTAGCTCAATACCGCCATTTTATGTGTATGCTATCCACTATGCACCAGACCTGCTTTGGACATGCATGTTTCGTCTTTAGCCTAGACTCGTCAGTATAGCCGGGCGGTCTAACTGTAGAGAGCAATTGGGTGGTATATACGTAACCCAGTCAAGGGTCTGATAGCAGCATCAACACTCATCTCCAAGCGTCGCGCACTATGGCGCTGCCCATTGGCAACTTACGAAGGCAAAATGTCCTAATACTTGGACTGCCTTGATGCCGTAGATAGGGCCGAGCAGATTACCTAAAGAAAAGCGCAATTCTGATACACGGATGGCTCACTAGAGAAGGAGGACGCAGAGCCCGAGGTTTCTGGACCAAGTACAAGACTGTCAATTCACTTTGGTCGATGCACTACGGTTTTCCCGGCGGACATCTATATTTCTCTGTCAGTGTATTTTGTTTCAAGGAAAAGGGAGCGCTATATTCTCTCTATATGGTAACGTCTGATTGTATCTACATCGTAAAGAAACTCTCGATGATTTTGCAGTAAAGCACCGAGCCACTTTGATGTGGGTGGAACTTTGGCGGTATCTGCATTTAAAGTCAGGAAGGAAACAGATGAGTGGATCCATGAGCAAGTACTTACTGATATGGAGAAACCGGACATCTTCGTCAGACACGGAAATTTATCGTGGGACCTGTTGAAAGGAATGGGAGATTTTACATCTCACTTTATAGTTGACACTTGAGGATGTTGGAGGGACTAATAATTGGCCACAACATCCTTAAACGCCACCTACATATAATAGGGTTGGTGTATGACCCAAAGTCTGTACGCTGCGGCAATGAAGAGGAATCCTCGACACACATTCTATGTCGCTGTGAGGCATTGGTGTATCACAGAGCGACTGTACTTAAAACATGGAGAAATAAGATCAGTAGGACCCACCTTTGCGAAAAGGGTGGGTCTTGGAAACTAGCGCCTGTTAGATGTGTGTGGATACTGATGACCACATCGTATAGCCTTCTCCCTTCATTCATTCATTCTATAACCTCAAAAGTTTTAAAAACACCTTTATGCTATTTCTTAACCAAAAACAACTGCACATATAGAGCTAAAAACTCTTAAAGATTGTATCTCTATGATTCCGATATGTACAAAAAACTTCATGTAATTAAGGAACAAAAATTTGTTTATCCTCAATTAGCAATAGTGCAATTGTTTGTTAAATTTGTTCGTACCTGGGAAAATTATTTAGAAAATTCCAAAAACGATTGAACGACGGTACCCTGTTGGGATTTTCAGAAAATAGAAATAGTGGCCAATTTTATGATGTTTCATCCCAATTAACAATTACCCTCATAATATATACGAAAACTCGAGTGACACAAAAAGGCGTAGTACTTCGCCACCAATGAACCGATTTCAAATAGCAATTGAACAGGACTGCACATATTATTATATTCCTTTCCTAACTACATCAAATTTGGTGTAGGTGCATGGATTGTAGTGTAAATAGCTATGATTTATGGCCATGCAATTCTAATGTAATCAAGGCAATCATGATAGAATTTACCTCTCCCTAAGTAAATTCCCATGTGTAAAACGATTGTGATCATTTCATACTATCTTTCTGCAACGCAACATGAATTGTTTAAAATTTCATTTCATAATTTGATTGAGATAATTTAGATTTATCAATTTTAAAAAATTTCATATTTTGCACACAAAAAAATAACTCTTAAGCTTAAGTTTTAGATGTTCAAAAACAATTCTGAAGATTGTGGCAATTTTCAAGCTTGTCAATGTCATTGTAACCTAACAGATTGTGCAAACTTTATCCTGAATATCTTTGACTAAAGTAGTATATTTTTGTTCATTTCACTTACTGGTTAATATTGAGATTGAACGTTATATACTGATCTGATAGTTATTAATATTCTCTCTCACTTCGTCAATTTTATTTCGCAATTTGTTAAATAAACATCTCATAACTAGTTGCGTAATATTTTATTTCTTACAATTTACTATAAAAAATAGTACCTTTCAGAACCATCGCCTGTTTAGTCACGTGTTACTTTGCATGTTGAAATTAGAAAAAATAATTTTATCAAGTCTTCACACCGCTATGAATCGAAATCTCATTTGATCTCTCGAATTCCCACCTCAAGTACATCCATCACTACTATAATTCAGCAGAAAGTTGGACAATTAAATAATTAAGTTCTTTAAACTATAAAATCCCGATTTTTAACACTTCGCCATCAATAAACCGACGAGTGGATTCGCCGCGGTGCTCTCACAAAATGCAATCCTACAGTCCGAAAAGTCGTAAATTTTATACTTCCAAGAAAGCCGAGGCCTTAAACCGCTCACTTGGCCATTTCTAAATGACAAAAACAAATCAATGGGATGCCGTTCAGATGGTTAATGAAGAAATAAACTTTATTATCTGGGTCTTTAAGCGGAGTTAATAACCGCCTTTTTGGTTCGTTCGTTCTTGCAATTGCTATGTAGTTACTTACTTTGAATGTCATTATTGTCTGAGTGGAATTCTATCTTTCACGTATTGGTTGAATTCTCACTTTACACTTATATCACAAGAATCTGATTAATATGATTTGCTCTTGTTACCTTTCTAGTTTTTACCTCTTTCACTTCACATGTCAATAGGAGGGTGATGTACTGTAATCGTAAAAAAATCCTAATTCGAGAATCTTTTTGTTGATATTCTAATTATCTACTCATTTATGTCGGTCTGTCTGTCATCAACCTATCAGGTAGTCCATGATCTCTAGGACGGCACTCTAAAAACTTTTATGAAATGTTGGTCCTAGGTAATTGCTATGGCCCGTACTCATGAACAAAGCAAATTAATGATGCATTTTGAATATTTAGGCCTTTAAACCATTCGATTTGTACAAAGTTTTGGGGCATATTTAACTTTTTTCGAAGAAATTCATTTTGGCATGCTTCTGTTCTAGTAACTATCACTATAGATTGAATTACAATTTAACTGATCAGGATCACCGATATGTACGAAAGACCTTTCTGTCATCTTGAAATTTATATTAAATAGGTAGTCTAAAGATTTTAATTGGTTATAATTTTAACTATTTGTTCACTTGCAATAAGATTTAGAAATATAATCAATTCTGAAAATTTTGGAAAACTTTAAAATTATGGGATTTTTTAAATTATGAAGGATTGACCTTTTCAAAATGTTCAGTATAATAATTATATAATCTCAACAATCCCACAATCCAATCAACATCTTTGATTCTAAGCTGATACCAATGCACTGAGTCAATCTACTTGGTTTAATTTTTTCATAAATGGGGCTTAGTTATTTTGCTTCGGTGTAGGAAACTACAAATCGCTACATTTTCATTGAATACGTATCATGGATAATTAAGTTGTTTCTGCTGGTGTCCCCCAGGGGTCCGTACTTGGACCCTTACTATATTTGGTATACACATTTGACTTGCATACTGTTATTGAGCACTGTACCATATAAACATATGCTGACGACACACAACTGACCTTTACATTCGACTCCACTAACTCTGATCAAGCAACATACAAAATTAACTTAGATTTAGTGAATATGAGTAATTATTGCAAGGTTAACTGTTTAAAACTTAATCCAACCAAAAGTTTTGCAATGTTGTTCTGTCCTAAAAATTCTTATGAAAATATGGAACTTTGATTCTCTATTATCCATGTCTTGACTATTTGGCAAAAAGCAGATTACAGAAAATTCAGAACTGCTGCTGTCGACTTGTATTTGGTCTTCGTAGATTCAGCCATACAAAGTCTAAGATAAACGAATGAGGTTGGCTAAAACTTAACAATCTTTTCAACTTTTCTATGTCAACTTCTGTACATAGATTAATTACTACCAAGAAACCGATATATCTTGCAAATAAATTAGTACCTCGTAGAAATTTAATTCCAAGAAGTTTACGACATGATGATCATTTTAACATTCCTCTGCGCCATACTTCTCTCCATCAAAGGTCTTCCACTTACAATGCTGTCAAACTGTATAATTCCGCCAGTAGTTCAAACAAACAAAAAAGTGTGCTCCTTTTTAAAAAATCAATTAAGAAACAGCTGTTGGAGGTGCAATGCTATTAGTTTTGAATCTGTAGCTTACGAATTAATTATAATTTACTGATGATGTTCTTAACGTTTGTAATCTTGTTCCATCTTTATTATGTATATTGTGTATTAAATTCTACATTTGCAATTTGTCTTTTGGTTTATATTATGGTTAAGTGGAAGAGTAGCTGCCAGGCTAAACTTCGCCATGATGCGAACTGTTTGCCAATAAAGACACTTTATTATTATTATTTTTATATTCAGCCTAGACATATTCAAGTAGGATGATTCTGTGTTTTACATAAAATAGTATCAGTTTATTATGTACTATAATATCATAATGCTTCATTTACTTAAAAGAAATACTGATAAGCATGGAATTTTCGAGTATTCGATAATTTTTGTTATTATGATTTAAAACTACTGCGTGAGAAGTACAGCGTCAACCTACTTGACGCCACGTTTATACTTAAGTAACCAAGGAAGAAAGGCCTAATTACCAAAGTACCGTGACTGCTAAAAAGAAATTGGGGAAAGATAATTCATACGAGTTTTGAACTGCACCACGTTTACAGCATCAGAAAAGGTGTTTTTTGATGTCGAAGCTGGAATAGGTACCAGAGGTCTGTCTAGCAGGCTCATAGAATGACGGAATCAGTGCTAAAAAAGTGTAATCGATAAGTCGTATTGCTCTTTCCTTAACAGCATCAAGTACATGTTCACATGTAGCTGCTGCGATTTACGTTTCTGACTCACATAAGCCTGAATGAATGACTACTGATATATATCCTATTGGGGATTGGTCGTACATCAGAATGAGATACTCGTTTGGATACCTACATCTTATTTGACTACAGTACAGTAATTGTTCTCAGAAACATTTAGCATCTCCAAGCAGTTATGACCTCCAGATTCTTCATCACAGAGTAAGTCGTTTTGAGTATTTTTCTCGATTCCTCTACAGAAATCGATACTGTCATAAATTACAGTCATCCATAAAACTATGGATTCATTGTACTGAAAACGAAATCATAACTGTACACGGAGGTCTACTGTTCATCTGCAGAGTTTTTCTGGGATGCCTCAGAACGCAAGTCTGGAGAGCTACATCCATATCCAGATATCCAAATCATCCATAACTAAAACATGCCAAGTCCGAAAGGTCTCCACGTTTGACATGCCTCTTTTAACAACTGAGTACCTGCTCTAGATTATTTACATACAGGGTGAGCTTTTTCTATCTGCTACCGCCGATCTTATTGCAATATGTTCAAAATCATCAAAATGAATGGGTAAGAACATGTTTATACCGAGCGTTCCTTCATCGTCCTATTAATCTTTCCAAAATGGCGGTCACCAACTTGCCAATTAAAAGCCAATACGTTTTTAATGATACGCCAGTTATTAAATATTAAACACTCGATAAGTGAAAACGATTAAGGCGAACCAGGCTGAATTTTGCGTTTCACACCGAAGTCTCGGTAAATATAGGTTTAGAGCGAGAGAAGTTTGAGGATCGTGAGGACGATAGGATCGCAGACGGCATAGCAAAGGGGCGAGCATCGCCAAAGCTGGTGGAGTTATCGAGCTGGTATCTGGCTCGTCTCGGTTTTGACGGCTTATCTATTAAACGTTATTAACAGCTACGACCACGTTCGGGATTTATGCGCCTTTAATAACAGTTAATAAATTTACCAGAGATTATTCTCTTTCGACCAAACGTTATACAAACTCTTACAGGATGTCTCAAATAAGCAGGATTTCTCACTGTAAATTATATGGTATTGATAGCGCAAGCCAAATTGAATTTTGAGGTCTGTTGTGAGTTTCCATCAGTAAGTTTGGTAGGTTAATTATTTAATACTTCCACATCATTCGAATGAATGGGTGAAATAAATGCTATCCGCTACCTATCTCAAACCTCTCCAACAAAGCATCTAATGAGCTGGCCAAATACAATGCCGAAAACTGCACATACCCACATTTTGAGCCAACGATTGAGACGAAAATCAGGGCAAATTCTTTGAGAGGAGGAGAGGTATTCTATGTCTAACCAAGAAGAGAGGCACTAAAGAAACTGCAATCACCGCCGGCGTTTGCACATTCCCCTTCCCCCTCCAATCACAGCTTAGTAGCTGATCAGGTGTTTGGAAAAGCATCGATCAAGATTGATTATTTAAATGGTTGCCTCATGGACATGCTCCTAGCAGGTCAGGTTGGTTCCGGCTCGTAAACAGGCAGTTCGAGGAGTCAGGCCTAGGGTAACGTCACTAATGCAAAAGTCGTCTCCAGGATAGCATGAAGGGGATGATATCCAGCTCTAAGTTAAAATGGATATGATGCTATAAAATCAAAAGTGTTGAAGAAATGCCAAGAGCACTTGACTAACGGTAGCAAAATTGAGATGGGATGAATATGGTGACAACCCACCTCCGTTTTGGAAGTAAAATCGACTACTTTTTTTGAAATGTGTGCTTTTTAAGATACGCCTCGTCGTAATAATCATTTCTGTGTCGAATAATGTTATTTATTATGTTACTGAACATTTAATTATGTCGTGGCATAATTGGCTTTAGGGCTGAAAGAGGTGAAGTCAACCCCTAAATCCAAAAGGCATCAATATTCGATTCTCGTGTATATATCTAGAATCTGATGCAAGAATTCAGAAACTGTTGCTTATGTGAGGTTGAACCCAACCCTGAGGTAAGCAAATATACTTTAAATTGAAACTGGGACAAAGATAATATGCGCGTATAAAGATGTGCAATGTGTATAATAGCGTAAACTTACGCATCGTTGCTTCGAATGTTCAAAACTTTATCATTTTCCTACAATTAAATTAACAACTCCAAAAAAAACTTATCTTTATTTTATGCGGGCGCACTTGGTGGAGGTTCCAGCACAGCAGATTATAAACTGGTAACATTAAACAATCATAACTAAGAACACCGCTCATTTTGTGTTTGTACTGTCCTCTAATTAAAGCAGCATATGATCGATAAAATTCTTTATAAAAATATATTCTTCGAATTTCCATTCTGTGAATCGCATGTTGTTTCAATTCGCGTTCAGTAATGTTACGTATGATGTGGAGTCAATCACGGGACAAGTTCAAGAAATAACATCAAGAATAGAGCTCGATTCATTATTGAAAACTAAAATTTTTGAATCAGTAAGTTAAAATTAGATTTCCTTTCAGATATTAAATACCTCTAGCTTTTTTAACAGGGAAACAATCACGTAACTGCACTGAAAAAAGAGCAAAAATGTTACTTTTGTGAAATCAGTATATTATACTTCTGAAGCAGTAAACATGTAGACATCTTCACACAACAGTGACATTTACGTAATTTCATCAAGATAGCCCTTCTGTTTTCACATGAAAACCACGTGAGGACAATTTATAGTGTGCAGACACACACATGCATCGTCATACCAAAAACACAACGCTGCTTGTCTTATGAGAAAAAACACATGCCACAGTTTAGTCCAAGATAGTGACAGATAGTCTCCCCTAAGAACTAATCAGCAGAAAACGTGGTGACAAGCTCATGATCCATCTGTAGCTTTTGATAAAATTGATTATGATTTTCCTTGTAGAATTTCCAAATATTGTCCAAATCATCAGCTAGACCATAATACTGCACAAAGTATTCTATGATTTGTCATTGATGCCTCGCGAGCCAGATTTTGTGTCGCTAGGGTGGGAACCATTAGGTTTTTGGCGGTCATATGTACTTTCAATGACTACCAAAACAAATAAATATTCGTCAAATATAGATAAAGTATGCTTTGAAAGTTGCAAAAACGACAGTTTATCTGTACAAGAATAGTTTCAATATACGGTTCTCATCATACACATCACTAACCAGACAACGAGGGTCATTTGATCCCTGATATATGACCATGACTAACTCTTGCGAACCAAAAGTATATTAAACACCTCTTGAGAGGGTGTGTTCGGTTATTAATTTTGCAGGCTAACAGCGATATACATAATTACCTCTGCTATTTAGAGACGGTGTGCTTTGCGTTTGTATCGTGTGCCTTATCGTTTCCAATAATAAATTAAACCTTTGCGGCTGGATGCGCCTCCTTGGCCTTATCGCATTTTCACCATCTTTTGCACGGCTGTTATTCTATTATTCCTGATCGAAAACTGCGATAAGCAAGTTTTCTCATACCTTGCAGGTAGTTATCGTGACTGATATAGTTAAATTAAGATGGCTTTGTGGTGATACAGGAGCTGCAATCTATTTTAGATGTTTTGGTAGTAGTTAACTAAATATAGGTTAACATAGAATTGAAGCGTGTTGTTTATATCTGTTTACAAAGATTTTAACGGTTGTGTTATTCACTTCAGATATCGGGCAGTTGTAATAAGGAATAGGTAGGTAATTCTATTACAAAATGTGGTTGAATGAGTCTCAACACAGCTTCTAAAGGTTAACATGTGGTAATCTCTCTGGGTGATCACCCTTTACTTGGTCAATAGTATTTTGTTGTTCTTTGTTTTTTGACAAAGGCAATAGAGGTGGCTGTAGTGTTAGCGTTTTTCATGCAAAGCAATATATTTTCACATATTCAGGTGAAATTACGCAATTATTGAATGACTTCTGTTGGAATGATGTTTACAATGTACCATACTTAACGTGGTTTGCTCACTAATTATTTGCCCACATCACATCTAAAAACAAACTGAAAGTTGAAATATCAGTTTAAGCCGACGGTTGGCTCATCGGTACTTTCTTCCAGAGTGTTTCAAAAGAGGAATGAACTACGCAATCAGCAACGCAGCATTATTATCAGTGTACCATCTATATCATAAATATATTGTGTCGTGTATTTGATTTAATATAAATCACCGCTGTAAACGATTCTTATCAAGACTTTTTTTTATATACACGTATTTTAACATGATTAAGCAAAAATGATATTTTTTCAAGTTACTCTACATCTCGCTGATTGATTTTGCGGTAATTGATATCACTTCTTCCTTATAATCAGTTGAATGATATTAGTTGTCTACAACTTATTATGTGGAATTCGAATCAGAAACAATTTTTTAATGGAAAAGCTGCTGGATTATGTAAAGCATTCTATTCCAGCAGTGGATGGACCCAATATCGATAACTTTTTTGTTTACTTTAGTAAATATGATCTATGAACCTTTGAGTCCAACGGTCCTCCATTGTTAGACATACCTAAGTAGTTCTTACCACATTTTCTTTCAAAATACAGAAATGACATAACGTTTTGTTTTTAATAGACTTGGGCTACGATAAATTTCTATGAACACATTTATTTGTCGACGCATTGCGGATTTTTAACCAAATGCATATTTGTTGTGGAATTCTAGAGCGTAGATTGCTAAAAGGAGCTAATTAGTTTCAAATTTTTCCTATGGACTACAATCACATTACTGCATTTTAACTATTTAAGGATGATAGATAATTACGAAAGAGTCGCTTAACTTCTTGAACATTGAAGTTACTAGTCTGTACCTTATTTACAGTGGTATCAGGTTTTGAATATTTTGATAATATTCTAATCCTCTTGAGATTAAAAATATTCAGAATTATGAAAATATGAACTTGTTTTCAATTATTTTTCCCGGACGGGTAATCCATACCAAAGACTAAAACAATTATTTTCTTGTCTGTCATATTTTTCATATAAAACCAAAGTAATGCATTTCCTTCACGGTTCAACAAATTCATAGTTCGGGACAATGTCAAAAAATTGCCTTCAGTGCAGTGTGCGAACAAAACCGAGGCACTTCCAGTTTTACGAGAACAAAACAATATTATTCACTATATTGATAGTCAGCCTAATTATATATATATATAAATAATAAAAAATCTGAAATTACCCCGTAAAAATAGAAAATTATATATTTTGCATTGATTTACGGAACTTGAATCCCATACCCACTAATAGAGATATTAAAAAAACATGGCTCTCTATTTATCATGTTTAAACCGTGACAACGAAAAATTCCATGGTAATTTATAAACATTAAATCAATTTCCATTACAGTACAGTGACTATTGGTTAAAAGTTGTGCGCATACATAAATTAAAAGAAAAATATCATCTAGCGCAGTATGCACCGATTTGCATAAATATAACAGCACACTTTTTCCGAATCATTGCAGCTATTACTGGTATTACTGGTAAATCGACTAGAACGGACTGCTAGAAGATAGAATAAGGGAAATGACACGAATTCTGATGTAGACATCGTAAGTATTATATCCGATTCAAAGCCTCATGCGATACATAATACTTTGCTCTCATAGGTAATATATTTGCCTTAACGCTATTCCTAGATCGACATTCAGAGATTCTCAATTACTTCCATCAGATAAAAGGCCATATTCCTTTTCATTCATCCTAAAAAAAACAGGAAGATCATTCACGGAAAACACTTACTGAATCCTAATCACAAATCACAAAGGTTATGGAGTTGGCATTGGAACACAAATATAAAGAAAGTCCAGACTGCACTGTAGTAGCAGTAGTGCTACTTTTGACGTGCTTCTAACTTAAACATGAAGGTGTTAAAGTTATCTGGTTTGGTTGATCCACACGGTATTTTTCTCTACCAATAACAATATGCACTGAATTTCGGAGTAACATCTGTATGGACATTTTTGAGTCAATTAGTTAGTGAATAATACGTTATCAAAATGATTTTTGACCTAAATTGTCTGTACTATTTATACACACTATCCATTTAAACGTATTAAGTGCAGGTTATTATGAATCCATAGGTTATAAATTAATAACCGGACTCCGTGTGTTGTAACCGTCATAAATCAGAACGGTAAACTATCGCATTGGTGTTAATTATTAGTTTCCAGGATCACATTTATTATATTCTGTTGCTGGGCGCCCAGAAATGCTGTGCTGCGCAGCAGTTCTATTCATCACCCGGCTACATAACTCATCATCCTTAAATTATTTTTCACAGCTTAAATCGATTTCATGTTGAAGGGAGTATGTATCAAGTAGTAAAAAGATTAAACTAATCCATGCTTTAGCTGTACAATAATTATAAAAGCAAAATGTCTCAATTGGAAAGAACTTGACTGCCCCCATTGGAGTAATAACAAAAATATCTAAATCAATTTCATTATGTCATTTAGTATTATTTATAGTATGACAATACCAATCTAACAAATATTGAATATCAAGTCCTTTGTAATGTCAGGCACATTCACTGGGCGTAGTGCTCGCTTCAGGATAGTGTCCAGAAGCTTCAGGGCATGCTTTGGAGTGCATCCCCACACACACACACGAGCAGTACTGATGCGGTCTGATCTAAGCCTTGTAAAGTAGCCTAGCTGACCCGGTGTATACATAACGGTATATTTTATGATCAATAGTTTGATGAAGTAAATTATATTGAAAAATAAAAAGTGTAATAATGAGCCTGACCGATTAAACTTGAAAACAACCAGCATGCAGGCTGAACGTACTTTGGATTACTCTTTTTTTCTGTGAAAGCTGGGCATCGTCGTTCGAGATATGACGTCGGATATATCATCATAGGTTTGTTTAGATACTAACCCCTACTTTTTATTGCAATACAGGAAGCATTTTTTGCCAAATCACGATAAAAAGTGATATTAATAATACGTTTAGTTGTGAATGCAGCGATTCAGAATTAAAATAATTAGTCCACTAAGCATAAAAGCAGATTTTCCGCCATAATTATTGCACTTAGTCTCAATGCAATTCTAGTTTGAGATATTCAAATTATACCAAATTTGGCTATACAATTCGAGCCTCTATCGTGATTATTATTTTCATTCAACTTACCATTAATGAGTTTTACTGTAGTATTTGTAATAAATGATTTAGATTTATGTAATGCAATAAAAGACAGAGCATCATATCTCAAATGGTAATGACGTCACAGCGCAAAAGCTTTTCTTTTAAGATTGAATTTGGAGAAATAAATATCATTACTATCTTGATCATTATTATTTTAATTATTTAATTAATTGATAATGGTTTTTACCGATATTTATAATTTGTAGAAGTGGTGGTGAGGAGGCCAAGCCTAGCAAATGGGTCACCTTTGACATATTTGCCGACCACGTGAACCAACTAACATAGTGATCATTGTGTATCTACCAGACCTTCTATTGAAGGTCATGATATATCCGACCATTCCGCTAAATATATACTACTTCCCTGTCAAATTCTAAAATTTCAAACCTCTGGGCTTTAACACAGCAGTTGGCCCCTTTGAACCCTATCTGAGAAAATGCATGAAAGCGATTATAGGGAATTCGTGTCCTTACCTATGTTATGACTGGAAGGTATTGGCAGTGTGCAAAATCGAATAAAACTTCTCATGAAACTACTAAGAGTTGTTGACTTTGATACCAGGCAACATACTTTTGAGATCCTCACCGGTTTCATAGAATGATGAAATCCACAGAGGGCCATTTACGCTACTGCAACTTTGCTGTCTGACCGTGATTTTAAAATGATACAGCGGGTTACATATTTTAACGCATTTCACTTGTAAAACTGTCTATATACTAGCTGTGCAGAATTTTATCTATGACACTTTTGTGATATCTCTCTTGCTGCTATGATAACACCAGCTAGAGTCATATGAAATACGCTGACATATTTCTCAATAGGCTATTCGAAGGCTTCTTGAGGATCCCTATTTCGCAGCCGCACTCTCAGTTTCCTTCCACCGGTAAACACGTTAATAATAACACCCTTGAAACCCAGTAATCAGCAGTTTTCAGTAGGTTCAATCAAAGACAAACCTGTCATAGTTAATCTGCAACACCGATAAGCCCTACTCCACATTGAATTTTTAGCTACCTTAAAATTCACTTCCTGTTATCTATGACTTGACGTGTACCGTCGATCATGTTGTGGCCAGAGAAATTATGTACCACATAATCTTGAAATGAGCGTTACAGCATTGTTCTTTATTGAGCTCATTCTCATTTAGAAACTCATTTGTAGATCAAGCGCTTACGATCCTTAAGTGCGTCGTATCTCGGCTGGTCCCTTTCAGGTGTCAAACGATTACGGATGGTAAAAACGTAACCGAATAACCAATAAACAATAATTATAATTTAAGTTCCAGCCGGCACGCCCCAAAACATTTAATTCCATATTGGACTAAAGCGTGAAGAATAATGGGTTGTACGGGCAAACGGTGCGATATTCATTGGCGGAGATTTGGACGGGACGATCAAGAAAATAAACGCTATATAACCGCATTTGATACTTGTATCAAATTCATTACTTGCTATTTTTGATCCTATGAGAAAAATATGGAGCACGGCCATTCTTCGTTTTTGCATACACACAAGTGAAAAACATGTACCTAATTAAGTAAGGAGGAACACACAGAAAACCATTAGTTACATGAATCAATTTCCAATAATCATCAAATCACAATATATATTTATTCATGAAAAAAATCTTCTGAAGATTGAAGCTTGTAAGAAAAGGAATGAAGAAAAGATGAGATATCGGTTGTTCAGTAAAGAAAGCTTCAGCAAGATTAATTTTAATATAGTTCATAGTCTCGAGGATATATGGTCAAAATCTGGTCAGTTCAGTAGTTCTTTAGTTAGAACTTTATTAATGCTTTAAACAATGTGTTTTTGACAATCAGTGCAAATCATTTCTGGGCTTACCTGGCACATTTCTCATTGTTCTGTGCCTAGGTTTTACACCACGGAATCAATACCATATCAAATTGTGTAAAAAAAAGTGTTTATGGGATAAGGAGAAGAAATCTTTGCATAGTGGAATGATTTTTAAAGTTTTTAATCAAGTTATTTATAGATAAATAGATTGTGTAATCAACACACAGTTCACAAATAAATCTCTATTTCTTCCAGTGACGCGCTTCGATTTATATTTAAATCATCGTCGGACTGTCAGATTTAAATATAAATCGGAACGCATAACTGAAATAAAAAGAGTTTTATTTATGAAACGTTGTTAATTAATGACACAATCTTTTTATCTGCATGATACAAGAAGGTCACCAATTAAGAGCATCTACAATCTACATGAAAAGTTATTTTTATGTTATTTTGTTTGATATAACATTTGCTCGTAAAAGACTTTGGGGTTTTTAAGCAAATCTATTGTTGTAAGTGGATATTGTAATTTTAATCTTTACAGTTTATGAAGGAGTTTTGGTCTGTGGTTTTCATATTTATCACATTGCCATATTACGTGATGTAAATTTTCCGTTTCATCACCACAATCACAGTTAGGTCTTGGTACAACCTTTATTTTGATTACAGAGGCTCTAAGTCAGTATTAACCCAATCCTTATAGTGGTCATTAAAAAAAGGCGTTATTTAATTTAATTAACATATTTCAAATCTCTCCATGAAATCAATAATTTTACGGGAGGAATCCCTTTTAATAGATATTTACTAGATCAGGGATCTGGGATACCAATCCTAGATCCAGGTCCAATCTTCGAATCTTAGAAAATTCGATTCTTGTATTCAAATCCGGGCACATCCAGACCGCTTTTTTTTTAAGGACCTCCATCCATCAAAAATTCGGGTCCGTTCACCACCGATATCAATATCATGTTGTTAGTAAATGCTCTTGAAAAGCATTCAACTACAACTACAACTACATTTAAGCAAATGTCCTCAAGCTATGATATGTTAAACCTCCATATATTTTTTTTTTGAATACAAAATCCGGTATATTTGATTAAGGCAGACCATTTCAAAGATTGTATCCAAAAGAGAAATATATATTAGAAAAATAAAACGAGAGAAATTCCCTCTAGACGCGGATTCAAATAGATAATTATTCCACTCTGAATAGTAACATTTAATTAGATTAGGCTTGAATCCTCAATGAACACAGCGTCACGCAAAGCGTTGCGTCTGTATGCTATCAATGATAAGGAATGAATGCTATCACTAAAAACTGCAACACATGTTAAATAGAACATTGCATGTTTTAGTGATGTGTGCTTGAGCATGTCTCGTTTGCGTCAAGCGATTATTTGATAACATAAATGTCTTCGACTCGTTCTAAGTAACATCCAAAACGAGTCATCGTAATTGTCATCCTCTTCTGATGATAGGAGAGTTAAAGTTGGTACTTTTAAGTTATCCATTTTTTTATCTTAAGCAAATTAATCGAACAGTTCGATTTGGCTGATACTGAAGGTCTGGCATGACCTTCTATAAAGAACACATTCTTGCATCACTTTTAGTTGACAGCACGTCACAGATAAGCTAATTCCTTGCAGATGTTGTGAAGAAGACAGAAATAATAAGTCGTAACCCAGTCAACAATTCGCTGCCTTTACTGGAAACCAAAGCTTGCTATTCAAATCATAGCAGATATGCATGGATTTTCGATACGACAGAGCTTATAGCGAGAATGAGAGTATACTCAGCTTTTCCTGAGGTAAGTACTACTAGAAGACAAATCTAAATTACAAAATTGAGGTCCGATGTGCGCCGCCAGTGGAAATCACTTTATCCGCGGTCTTAACGTGTTTCGCGGCGTAATTGAACTTTGAAATATCGCTGTAAGCCCCTCCCATTCTTCGCCGTCTCACTCCATCCGCGGTTTCTTTGCTTCCTCCCACCTCCCTCCTACACCGCGCCACCACCTCTGTAGTACCATAATGGGCACTCAACCACTTTCCGCAGGATCGTACCATTCGATATGCGCGCCAGCTCGCTCGGGCTGACGTATCATTATCCCCAATCGGACAGTGTGGTGATGGGTCAGTTATTGGCATCCTCCAGGAACTTCAGTTAGGTCAACTAGGCTTCATACAGTGTGTATTGTACCGGCGTAAAAATTTAGAATTTGAAATAGTACATTTTATGAATGTTTCATCGCTTCTGAATTAAATTCCATCATACATATATATAATTTTTGTCGGTCGATCTCTCTGTTGACATTTTTATCACCCCGTAATCTCAGCGGCTATTGCGCCAATTCTGATGATGATTTGGGGAGGGATTTGATATGGACACGTTGTATCCTCTGCTGCTTTATTTTTGACATCGGTATAATAACAGCGGAGCGATAGGGACAAAAAAATCTCAAGATCTTCTCCTAGTTTCTTATCTTATCTATTTCCCCCATGCTTTTCGAAAATAGTGAAAAATATTTTTTGTGGAAAAAAATGAACAAGACAAGTCTTTTCAACATGTTTCACAAAATTAAAATGTAGTCAAAAAATACTGTGACTTTCTTGTCAAGTGATCGCCAACAATAACCATTATTGTAGTATTTCAGCAAAGACGTTACGGAAAGCTACATAGTTATGTCAAGACAACAGCTTCGCCTTGCTATTGATTGCGAGTGGATGCTGCCAGCTGAGAAGCACTTTCTGATACATATAATGCTGAAAGGATACATTTCTGTGTGGAAGATTTGAAAAGGAATGTGAGACAGATAGACACCGGATCTATTTTTGCGCGTCTATCATAAGAGAATCCATTTTGGAGAGCATTGGCCTTATATGGAAGAACTAAGGGCATTGTTTGATCAATGAATCACCTTCAGTAGTCTGGGAATGCTGAACACTCAACCTTGAAGATCCCTCTGGGAAGACGTAAAAGGTCTCCATTGTCATGCGATTTTGACAATTACCCTCTCATAAATAAGAAATCCAGGAGCACCATTTCTCAAAATAATCAACCAAGATATACAGCATATACTGGCAGCTTCGCAGATCAATGAAGTATCTGTAAGTTACCATAAACTACGTCTGTCCAAAATACACTTACATTTCATTTTTTCACTATAAAATGATCAGATTCATGAAACAGATCAGTTCACCCAAATTTATTTATTTGGAATGTTTTCCCAGTGTTGCGTATTTGCATTCAAGGGCCACGATTGAAGGTGTGAAAAATATGGACAATATCCCATAATAATATCGATCATTCCATAGGCAACTACTATAGTTGATGTCCGATAGCAGGTGCGCCACCTGTCTAACCAAAGTACAGTTAACAGATGAAATTGCTGATTCACAAAATGACCATCGCCATGCAATTAAACTATTTTCATTAACTAATTTTTTCCAATCTCGAAGTGCGATATCTGCCTATGGCTGAATTTTTATCCAACAATTACGTAACAGAGACATGCCCCCTTCCAGTATTTCGCATTTGTTTTAAAATATCGAGTATTATAATCTGTTTTGTTTCTACTGTTATAATTATACGAGTATATCCTACTGCATAAATTCTGTTATAGGATACAACCATTATTATCTCACTCCCTAAATCAAATAATATGAACAAAGATAGGAGTTGATCAAAATGCATTGATTGATTGTGATTTACAATTTTATTTCCCAATGCCTATGGGCGGTAAATTATTAATATATTTCCTTTTTCGCGTTGGTGAAAGACATTCTATCACCTATAACTTCATATCGGTAATCTTCCATAGTTGTTAACATGCTTTTTCCCACATGTTCTTTCAAACTACTAAAAAGAGATAGTGTCAGATTTATATTTTTAAATAATTCTATTTATATGCTTAATAAGCTGTGGATGATTGATTAAAATAAATTAAAGCCATAGATATTTTTCAAAAGTTGTATTTTTGGACTTAAAAATGCTTTGTACCGTGTCTGCCTCAACAATTACTACTACAATCTACTGAATTTTAACCGAGCAAGCATCATAGATAATTAGGAAAGTGCTAATTAGCCACTAGAAAAAGTCGCCAAGTAAGTTGACTCTGTACTTTGAGTGAAAATACATCAGTTAATAAAAATGTTTCACAGATTTCACAAATCTAGATTGTAGATGCTCTTACTTGGTGAAGGTCTTCCATAATTCAAATAAAAAAATATGTTCAAAACAGAAGTTTCACAAATAAAGCATTGTTTCTTTCTATGATACGTTTCAATTTATGTTCAAATATCGAATAAAGAAGAATAAACACTGAAAAAAAACTTCAAGGAAAAAGATGAATTCTACATGCAATAATTTAGTGATCCTGTCACCTCAAGCTGCAAGTAATCTATATATAGATTGGTTAGAAGAAGTTGCTTTCAAAATCTCAGACATCAAACCAAAGTAATGTAGACGATGCGTTCATAATATGGAACCATGTGTACAACCAATTGAAGAAGCACTCCAGATATCTGAATAGTGAAAGATTGTCGATGAAATGGACGAAAGAAGAAAAGATCAACAGGAGCCTCCCCTTTTTTGATGTTCCAGTAACGAGTAAAAACAACGAAATTGAAACCGCAGAAGTACAGGAAGCCAAGAAATATCTGACTGCATTTCAAGCTACCCAACGTCCTCGAATAATGCAGTCGTTCGAACATTATCCGACTGAGCTATCGGCATATCGGGACCAGAAAGAGAGCTTCATCGCATTAAAAAACATCTGTCAAGCAACGAATATCAATAGAAGCTAGTGGAGGCAACCAAGCAGAAAAATAATATTATCGATAGAAAACCGTTAGTAGAAACTACGTACTTTTCTTTCTACTATACGTCCAAGAAATATCAGATGCAATAAGAAAATCAGAACAACACTACAAAATTGAAACACAGTTTTCTAGAAACCGTACAATACAGAATATCCTAACGAAAATCCAAACCCAGGAATAAATATCAAGAAATCATGAATTACATCTAGCTAGCTCCGCATTTGCTATAAGGTCATTGCCAAGTAGACGCCCTGGTGATGACAAAATCTCAATAAGGCAGATTCCATCGTCAACAATGACAACGTTTGCTGCAAACCTAGCGAAGAAATAAAACCGATATGACAGCTGCTCGTAAGAAAGGTCAATAAATTACGGTTGGCCATAATGAACTTTAATCGCAATAACCGTCGAACAGCGAAATTAGTATAAAATAACGCGCACTAAACGACACGGCCACCAGGAGAGTATAAGAGGATACTGAAAGGAGATAAATGCCATAAAATCGATTGAAGATAGTAAATCAGTCGAAACTTTGTAACACTATAAAATATAACATTGACAATGCAAGTCTGACACAACTCATGACCACACTTTTTGTGTCGCCCAGTATTTTCGTTTACCCAACAGCACGAGGTATTTCTATAAGAGGCCACAGATTAATGTTTACGATGTGCTCTAATGTTGATATTACAGTCAAAATAAGTTACCGAGTAAACCTGTAAAAATCAGTTCTCATGATGCAAGGAGATAAAGAATATCATTGTTAAATGAGCTCATGGAATTATTTATTATCTGACATCAAACAAAACGTTCATACCTATTAGTTCATGTGTTCAGTTGCAGTACACTAAAATTCGTATCTTAAACGGTACAAATGTAGTTAAATTGTTGAATATTCAAAAATGACGACCACCGTTGCAGATACAGATCAAGCTGATTTGAAGCTGCTGAAGGAAAAAGAATCCAAAGTTGAAGTTAAGGCATACAAGAGGCGCTGGATCATTTTAGCTATATTCATGTACTATTCTGGTATCAATTCGCTCCAGTGGATCGAGTACTCAAGCATAACCCATCTGGTAGTCAAGTACTACCAGGTTAGCACCCTGACCGTGGACTGGACTTCAATTATTTATATGGCGTTGTATGCACCGCTCTTCATCCCATCTTCGTATGTCATCGACAAGTGGGTGAGTTTCATCGCATAGCGTGAGACTGTATTGTGCGTATGGTGTTAAAAGTTTAAAAAATTAGATCGAGATCGGTTCTTCTATATCTATAGAATAGGGACAGGTCAGGTATCTTTCTTCATTGGTCTAAACTCTGTAGGTACTTTATAAGGTCAGTTGCATCTACTGCTCGTATTGCTCCAGCTTCTAGGATGCTCAGCTGACAACATGATTGTGTCATGACATGTTATTGTTGATGTAAATTAAGCTGGATGATGAATAACTTTCTATATAGCAAGCGTAACAGCACGTACTCTTCCTGAAGGTATGAATATGGATGAAGTGGAGCTATGCTTGCAGAAACCATTCATCATTGGTGATATAAATCCCGTTGCTGAATCTTACTTTTGGCTTTATTAAGGCCGCGCTGATGGCAGTAGGTGTAGTACGTCCTTAAATATTTACTCTACAAGTAGCAGCGATCAATGAAATTGTAGTCGTTTTCGTATTTGTCTGTTCTCCATTTCCTGTATCGTTGGTGTTTCGACGTGCATCTCTACAGCTCTGTTAAAACCATGGTTTGTTCTTGGAGAGGCGCTTGTCAACATGAAGAATATGAACTTCTATACCTGAATTAATAGCTCACAGGCTGACGCGTCTTCTGACTTGGAACAGATATAAACATTCCGTAGAAAAGACTGGTAATAATTTCTGTGATTGTCCCATTTTGCATATATTTAGTACCAGATTTATATATAGGGAATTAAAATGATAATGTGGTTGGATGTCCCCAGCTTAGTGGATACATTCACTGAATGAAATTAGTTACTTCATTATAATATCATATCATATTTTTTTAAAGAGAGAGTTGACAGCGAAGGCTTCAGGATTTCCTCCTCATCCATTCTATCAGAATGCTTTAACCAGTACATATTGTGAACGTTAGAGTCGTCCAAAAAGGTCATTTCTGTGTTAGGATGATCTGATTTTTTGTAATCAAAGCAAATTATCATATTAGTAACTCGACATATAATTGTATAATATCACTAAGTTTCGTAAATTCTCCTAAATTTTGTTCATACTAGATAATGTACGTTTTTCATGAAAATACGTATTGCGCATATAAGAAGATCGTGTACTAAACAGACAGTTTCACAAATACTTATTATTTTAGGGGCTGAGAACAGCTGGTGTGATAGGTTGTACAGGGACACTGATTGGAACATCGATAAAAGTGTTCTCTATAGGAAGGGAATTATTTTCAGTAGTTCTTCTAGGCCAGATAATAGTAGCTGCATCTCAAACAGTTATTCTTTGTATTCCACCAAAAATAGCGTCAACATGGTTCAAACCCACTGAGGTAGGTGAATTAAAATTGAGGAATTGGATTTTACAAGCACTACTTCGTCATCTACTAAAATAATATATAGTAACATGTGACAATCCACATAATACAACTGCTGATGTATTGAAATGCATTGATACCGTTACTGATATATGACTATATTCGAAATGTACGTCTCACAATGATTAATTTAGTGTGACAGAATCTGTAATTATTCGAACAGACAATCAGCAGACCTACTCGATCAACTTCTGCACTATTCAGGTTGGTTAGTAAAATCAACCTTCAATTAAAACCACACTATAACTACTAAATGAAATATACTAACGTGTCGGCTGCTCCGACAAGCCTCCTTCAAAAAACAAAATCACAAAAGCAATTCAACATTTCTTTTATTATTTGCTTTGAAAAAGACTGCCAAGGCAATCCAAATGTAGTAGTAGTAGTAGTAGTAGTAATGGGGAGGCAAAACCTGGCAAGTAGGCCACCTTTGACCTTTTTTGCCGAACCCGAAGACAATCACTAGAACTATGGCAGACATGGTAGTTCGTTAGTGTCGAACCTACCAGACCTTTCAATACAGGCCATGATGTCCGACCATTCCGCTTACTAGCACTCTTCCCTGTCAAACTCTGCAGTGCCGAACACCTCAGCCCTAAGGCCGCTGTATACGGCACACTCGCCCAGCAATGGCCGCTACACACGTTAGGGTATACCTGAAGGGTATACCTGCACAGTTAAACTGTGCAGGTAAAACTGAGCGTGTGTATGACAAAAATGTGCAGTTTTTCATACCTGTGCAGGTCACCTGAACGGATACGAAAATTTGTATTTTCTCGGGATCATATCTGCGCAGTTCAACTGATGTAGGCAAAACTGAACGTCTGAAGCGGTCGCAGGCGGAGCTTCCGGTATAATATAGCTAAGAGCTTGGGGTGATATCATGGCAGAAAATTTCATATCTTCATAATTTCTTCCAGTTTCAAGAATTCTTAAGGTAGCAGTTAACCTTTCATGTGGTGGAATAGTATTCCTCATCACAGTATCTTTGATCTGTAGTGCAACTAAAGATAGAAGAGTGAGATACGTTTCCTCATCCATGCGTAGATAATTGTGAAAATCTTTCGGAGAAAATTTGAATTCATTTAACAAGTTCACGTGCGAATTAGTTTGTCATTTTCTCAACAAAGCCTTACACCACAAGTCCCGTTTAATTTTCCAATCTTTAGAATGTTTTTGTTTAACTATTAGCAAACCAACTATATCCCAAGCATCATCAGTTGATGCCATACCGGAATCGAAGTACTAACGACTGACGGATTTGACTGAGCGTGTGGACGCACTTCCAATATCGGTTGACCTGCAGGTAAACCTGTGCAGGTATAGCCTTCAGTTGTACCCTAGTGTGTGTAGCAGCCTTCAGTGGAAAGAGATATCGCCTCCTCCCAGCACTTCTGACAGATTGAGTCTTTGACCACTCCAGCTTATTCTGTAATTATGTTCCATTTTATATTCTTACTTAAATTTAATTACCTTAGACAATAAAGTATGTTGATAATCTTCAAAATATTTGCGATGATACGCAGAGAGTTTCCACGACTTAAAAGGAGTCGCATGCATTGTAAAATGCGTAGCACTTCCAATTCATGCTTCTCACGATGTTGTATATCCATTCGGTTACTTAATTAATAAAAATTACGTCCAGATATTCAAAAGGATATTCTATTGGTTTCTTGAGCAAAAGTTCAATATGTGTGACAATTCCCAAGAATCTTTTATTGAACATAGGATGGGCCATTTACTCTTTTTAAATGCGTTCTTTGTGCGGTTTGAAAGATTGGATAGAAAAAAATTAGTGCAGTACCATAGATCTCATAAAACACTCTGATCGACCTGTTCCATTTAAGCCAATGGTATGCTCCAAAAATGTTAGTAGATGGAAAATACGGAACCTGAAATACTGATGTGATGTAGCTGTTTAATGGAATTATTTAGAAAAATAAATAAAATAATATACTTTAATTATTATTATGTATTAAATTCCAACTTCTTCATGCTTCCTAACCGATAGATGATAGAAAACAATTTTTAAAATTCACTCATCAACTATATACGTATAGCTAGATCCTTCGATCTATGCACAGCTATTAGTGCAGTGCAGATCATGTTCTAAAATAAACGGAATATTGACAGTGATCTTGACTTTGAGTCCTAGAAAATGTGAATAAATCAAAAGTTATAATTTTTTTCCAAAAACAAGGTTTTATTTAAATGCGCTGAAACATATGAACAATCACTCCCTGAAAAACCTGAGGAACAGATAAACCTGCTCTCTGAAGGCATATATTGCCATTTCTACCCACGATTATGTGCTGCATGCATCCGGCGCCCCTAGCATGTGCCCTGTTGCCCCTAGCTGCGACACTTGTGTGCTCATCGAGGAATATCTGTGAAGCATCTTAATTCATAATGATATTTAGAAAAATTAGAAAGAAAAATTTGTCGCCAGTGGGGATCGAACCCACAACCTCCTGCATTATAGGCAGGCGCCTTTACCGGTAGACCATGACGAACTGGTCAGGTAGAACGGCAAATGCGCTATAGAAGGTACATCCCTCCTGTGCAATTCTTCTTCCTAATTTTCTAACCTATACAGCTCGATCTTTGATTAGACATCTAGTGCCAGAGGCCGATACTATCTTCGGTCGATAACTAGCAGAGTCCATCAAGTTGATTTGAGCCAAGTGCGAAAATCTGCCGCCTTCAGAAAATACTATTACAGAATTTTATCGGATTACACTGCAATCCGTAAGTGGACAACTAATGATATTTAGAAAAATTAGAAAGAAACATTTGTCGCCAGTGGGGATCGAACCCACAACCTCCTGCATTCTAGGCAGGCGCCTTTACCGTTAGACCATGACGACAAACTTTTCTTTCTAATTTTTCTAAATATCATTAGTTGTCCACTTACGGATTGCAGTGTAATCCGATAAAATTCTGTAATAGTATTTTCTGAAGGCGGCAGATTTCCGCACTTGGCTCAAATCAACTTGATGGACTCTGCTAGTTATCGACCGAAGATAGTATCGGCCTCTGGCACTAGATGTCTAATCAAAGATCGAGCTTTATAGGTTAGAAAATCAGGAAGAAGAATTGCATAGGAGGGATGTACCTTCCATAGCGCATTTGCCGTTCTACCTGACCAGTTCGTCATGGTCTAACGGTAAAGGCGCCTGCCTAGAATGCAGGAGGTTGTGGGTTCGATCCCCACTGGCGACAAATTTTTCTTTCTAATTTTTCTAAATATCATTAGTTGTCCACTTACGGATTGCAGTGTAATCCGATAAAATTCTGTAATCTTAATTCATATGTTTCAACGAATACGATACTTGGCTAGAGAAATCTCTTTCTCTAATTTTTATCATCAGAACTTGATTTCAGCTATCTACAGCCTGCTCCTTGGGAACTTTTGGAACCCAATTAGGTTGCGCTATTGGATTTATACTACCGCCAATCATTGTCCAAGATAGTGAAGATCCCGAAGTTTTAGGACAGGGTTTCAAAATCTTATGCTGGACGCTCGGCATTGCTATGGTACCTGTCACAGCTGCTGTCCTATGGTGTGAGTTCTAATACAAAACCATATAGATTGTAATTTATCAATGACACTGATTAGTACTTTTAAAAGAGAACCATACTATAGTCCGCAAAATTATGTTTTATTGAAAAATTGTTCATGTATGTATGTATATGTAGATATTTTCTTTCACTTTTAAGTAATAATAGTCCACGCAGGAAGCTATCCGAAATCATTAGTCGGTGCGTGTTGACACCGCGAGGTTAATCCCTAGTCAGGACGAACGTTAGTAGTAGTGGTAGTAGTAGTAATGGGGAGGCAAAGCCTGGTAAGTAGGCTACCTTCGGCCCTTTTTGCCGACCCCGAGGACCATCACTAGAACTATGGCATATATGGCAGTTTCTTAGTGTCGAACCTTCCAGACATTTTAATAAAGGTCATGATGTCCGACCATTCCACTGAGTAGCACTCTTCCCTGTACCGAACACCTCAGCCCTAAGGCCGCTGTATTGTATACGGCACACCCACCCAGGAAGTGGAACGAGTTCTCTTCCTCCTCCCAGCACCTCTGACAGATTGGGTCTTTGACCACTCCTATGGGTATCAGGTGCCTGTTCAATCAGCAGTGACTTGTGAGGATCCCTACTAACAAGTGGAGTGAATCCTACCTCCGGTTCAATAGTCATAGCTCCCTAGTTGGGGCCTGCTATGAACCTCTTGGACTGCAGGGTCATCTATCCTGATGTATCCCCAAGAGGTAGTGTTTTCATTTATCTTCAGAAATGTCGGCTCGAGACACGCTTTTTACTCCGGGTTCCGGAGACTATCAGGCACGCACCCATAACCGATCCAGATCAGAACGAGATCAAAGGCGAACTAGTAGGGTGACCAGAGATGATGACGACCATCGCAGTGACATGAACCTAGGTGGACGACGGAGCTCGTGAAGATCTTGCTACTTAGCAATCAGCTCGGTGGAGGATGTCCCGCATGTATTAGTACACAACTTACCTGTCAGAATTTGCGAGATTATGTAAGGTACCTGGGTGAACAGCGTTATGTGATCCAGCCCAGCTTGTCTCTCCAGTGACTGCATAGGTCATAAAATCGCCGGTAAGACGCGAAGACAAGAAAAACGACAGAGAGAGAGAGAGAGAGAGAGTACTTCATGATATGTGAAATCAAGGCTTGTTCCAAACCCTTCAAGAATGTGCTTCAAAACGTAATTATAATATAAAACCACGGATATATGAAATCACATCGCTTAGCGATTATTTTAATCATTGCATATAATGCTTTGACTCTCATACTATGTACGAAACAAATTTCTTGATATCCATTGGTAATTTGTTTAGTGTCAATAGCTCATGAAAAGCGCTATACATGTTTTACTGTTAATTAATAATTTAATTATGGAAGAACTTATCAACATACCCCCGTCGTTATTATCCACGATTCCAAGCTATTCCAGCAACAATGTCATATGTTGATCTCTATTGAAATATATTTTAAATATTTCTAGATTTTCCTAATAAACCGCCTCTACCACCCAGTATAGCTCAAGCACAGCTGAGCGCAAAGAAGGACCAGGAAAAATTCAAGAGCAGCGACTTCTTCAGATCCATTAAACAACTTCTTACCAATAAAGGATTTCTTATACACATGTGTGCATATGGTATCAACATCGGCGTCTTCTCTGCCGTTGGGACATTGTTGAGTCAGTTTATCTTACAATACTTTGAGGTAGGCACTACAATAGGAACTGTGTGCCTTATAATACCTATTATATATCAATAATGTATGATGTATATCAAATTTAAATTAATTTTTATAATATTTCTCTCGCTTTTGCGTGAGAAGTGAAAACAAAGTTGCCCAAACATAGACTCGCAAAAAAGTGCAGAAAATCTGGGACGTCAATGTGACATCTACGTGGAAAACTTTAATGTTCTTATTTCTAACTATCGCAACCAGTCAATTCACGTGCTCCATTTGTTCTGTAATAATAGAATAATTAGCATCTGATGGAATATTTATTTAGATATATTTAGTACGCCGATGTTTCATTATAAACTATGATCGTAAGCACCAGACGAAAAAAATTGTATATGGAAATAAGGCCCACTCCATATTTCCTCAGAAAAAATCGTTTTATTTTGTTTTGATAATGATTAGGATGTTATATAATTTAATATATATTAACGATATTCCCAGAATATCGTTGATTTAAAAATCAAAAAATACTTTTTCGGCTCCATTCAATAAAGTTTTTTTCAGGGAGCTCATGAAGATGCAGGTAGAATGGGCTTTGTAATGGTTATCACAGGATTGATAGGAATGGTACTATTTGGCATATTTTTGGACAAAACTCATTGGTATAAGTAAGATTACGTAGGACAAGACATACATAAGACTGTTGAAAATTATGTTTTCAGAGAAGTGACATTGTTTATTTACCTGTTTTCATCGGTTAGCGTAATATGCTTGATGTACTCTTTGCATTGGAAGTCCAAAATCTTGACATATATGTCATGTGCGATAGTAGGGTAAGTTTTTGCGTATCTCAAAGACCACTTATACTTATGACAACAACAATTAAGCAAATCTTTGAGGTGTAATGAGAGACAATCAATTCATACCAAACTCTACATCCATTCCGCCATTATCTGAGGGTCTAGTTTTATTCATTGTATACCTAAAGACTGCAGGTGTATAACTTACTGTCTCCAGTCTTTAGTTTGAAGGTTGCTCGACCCTATTATAGAAAAAGGTCCTGAATGTCAAGCATAAGGCTTGATAGTTTGAAACTGTCAAGTTGAACAGTTTTACTTTTTCCCACAATTTGATGAAAAAATAAATAATATCTAAGTAATTTGATAGGTATGCATGTTTCGATTATTTGTATATAACCCAAAATTGAAGGTTGTAGTTCGCAACTTAGCCGTACATTCTTTGCATATATGCTGAAAATAGATAAAGATTCCCTTATTATGAAAATCATATCCACAAGCTCTTCTTTGCTGTAATTCATCACAAAAGACTTGAACAAAAACCAGTGGTGAAATATGTCAAAATTTTTAAAATATTTACTTAATTGACATTAATGTAATCTAATGTCATTATCAGGGTCGCCTTTATTTTTTATTCGTTAAAATTGTTATTGAAATAGGCGAAACAAGTAGTTTTTGGCGAATAACTTTCAATGCGTTAGGAATTTTGATAGGAATCTATTTAGAAAAAAGTTTTATTTCTTAATTCCGCATCGAATGCAATGAATAAAGAGGGGGGCTTATATTTAAAATAAGAAAGACTAAGTCTAAATTTGAAAAGTTTGGCAGTCATTTTTGAACACCCTGTACAATTTAGATCAACCAAGCTTGGTCAACAAGACATCTACATCTTACTTAATAAGTTCTAGTTTAAATTTGATAATTACGCACCATTCGTATTTTTCTGAAATTTTTAAAGTCGGTGATGCAAAACTGATTTTTTTTACATTTTATTTTTTTTCGTTGGTTCAACCGCATCGATTTTGATAATATTTTAGGATAGTAGAGGTCACCATTGAAGACACCCAAATATGCAAAAAAATGGGTAGTTTAATTTAAAAAAAATATGTTATTATGACGTCACACTTTTCTGGGACACCCTGTATGATCGAGAGTATTTTCCTAAAAATCATACTAATGTACAGATACAACATGCAAAATATTAAAATCCCAACTTAATTGATAACGGAGCTACAGAAGACGGGAGCTAAGATGCAGGACCCTGTATGAACGGTCTATACCTTATTGCATTACTAGGCACTACTAATGCCATAAATTTATGATTTTAGCATATTCACAAATGCTTACATGCCAGTAGGCTTTGAATTGGCCATCGAGTTAACATTCCCGTCTGAGGAAAGCACTACAACAAGCATGCTTTTGATGATGACCCAAATACTGGGAGTGATATTTACAGTAGCTGTGGGTTACCTGAATCTCATGATGGGATGTTTCTGGTCATTGGCTAGCCAGGCGCTGCTTCTGTTTGTTGGCACTGCTATAACCGCTTTTATTCCCAATGATCTCAGGCGGCAAGAAGCATTTAAGAGAAATCCTGACATGAAGAAGAACTCCATGCATGGATCTAAATTAGTTTTTATCGAGTAGATACTATAATAATTGAATCTGTAATATTTATTATAATACTTATAACTTAAGTGAGCAGTAATGTGTACTGTACATTCTGAAAGATATATTATAGTCGAAGTATAATAAGAATAATTAATTTAGTGTAATGCGTATATTTACTAAGCTTACAATTTCATAAACCAGCCATTTCTCCTCGATTATTTATTATAAGCATCAGTTGAACTTTAAAATGGTAATATATTACATATATGCTATCATAGAGCGAATTGTTTCAAAGAAGACTACTTAACAAATGGTGTCATCCTTTGTATAATCATTAGATCTCTCACATTACCGTATAGCGCGACAATATTTTATGCCTTTGTTGAGCATATAGTGAACAGTCCATGCGCGTTTAGACACTGAATATGAGATGATGTAGGACCCTTTACAAACTTTGTGGAACTAGGTTACCTGGCCTTGTTTGCTGCTCAATTTTCAGAATTGGATAATAGATCAATGAATACATGGCAATTTATATAAAACCGGATGCAGACCAACTGAGTACTTGTAACAGTACTTTCTAGAGATGGGCAAAAGTGTTGCGTTACCATCTCAAATATCAGTACTTTCAAACTACACGTTTTCATTTCGCTGTTTTTACGGCAGTAGACTCAACGCGACATGTTTAAAAAATAAAACTAGTTAATAAGGCTTTTCCAAGTAATTTATATGTGGCCTGTTTTTGTTTCTGTAATGCATGACTCATTTTGTGAAATGTTTTCTGTTCCTGCAGAAAATTAAGTTATTTCATGATGAAAACGACACTTTCCACCACACACTTCAATTTTGAATCGCTTTTGATAGAACAAAATCGTCGAGTTGAGCTGTGTATATCTGGGCTCCCTTACAATTTATTGTAAATCTCATCGATCTCGGTTTCTCAACTTTTATCAACAAAAATTAAATAAACGTCACTCGTTCTCGTCGGTCAGTATGTCGATGTGTTCATTGGTGTTTTCGTGATATGATATCTTGCGATATTGATGAAATTTGGAGAGGAACATACGGATCCATTATAAAAATAATGCTGGTATTTTGAAAATCAGGCTATACCTTGTGATTCATTCAACTCAAAAGCAATATCAGAGATGCCCAATAATTTCTAATTTAATATATATTCCGTAGGTAGTAGTAGTAAGAAAATCTTGAACGAGTTTAAAATTCAGAGAAGTGCTGAACCTACTTGAGCACTTCTCAGAATTAGAGGTTCGAGTATTTGAAGTACCATCCATATCCATCATTACTTCTTCCAATCACCTCATTTCTCTAAGACGTAGTCTTTTTTGTGGAAAAGCCTACAATTCTGAACTCTGTCAACTTTAAATTAAACACATATGATGTACTGAGTCAGTCTAGTTCAACATCGTTTTCAATGTGCCCATCCCTAATAGACACTAAGATAGAGGAGAGCATACACTTACTAAGATAGTATTTTTTAATATGACAACACCGGATGCGTACACTTCTTCCTTATACTTATTTTTATACATTGAATATTTTAATCGATATTCTAGATGTACCCAACATACATCAAGGTAATTTTTCAGCCATTTCAGGATTTAAGGAACAATGACAATAACAAATAAGTGTTAAGAGACATGTGAGTGCAATTTTTTCTTATGATGAAATCTTCTGTCTATGAAAAATGTTCATTCGGGCCTGATTTGAGGCATGCAATGATGATGAACCAAGTCAAGCAATGGTGGAAAAGTTTTGTGGACATGCTATTTTTATATGAGGTTGTATGTTATAGTAGAAATAATGTATTACATACCACGAATAAGTGATCACGAAGATATTCGAATTCAATCTAATAGGGTTCTTGATGTTGGTTGCCTATCAATTACTTTTATTGCACCGCGCAAATATAACTGTAACGTTCGTAAACCTCGTTTTCTATAATTATACAGCGTTCAATCATTTTAGGCCATAATGAAGAAAAAGTATCGCTCAAAATTTTTGAAGTGTTCAATGCTAATTTCTGTATTTTCTAAGTTTTGACAAATTAAGGATGTAGAAACAAAAATTGTATGGGATCCATTTTTCTCCATTAAATTTGAATTTTCTGAATGCGATAGCCAAAATAGTATTATATATACGAGTATATTGCATTCCATTTTTTATGTTTCTTGAGTTCTTGCTCATTAAAAATATAACCAAATGTGTATCAATTCCAGTCAATGACAGACCCGTAAAAAAAGCTAGTTCAGTTTGAAGATCTACAAGGTCTCTTAAGTCAATCTACTTCACTCAATTTTCAATTATTTGCGTTATAATCGTAACATAGATCAATCCTAATTGATGCAGAATGCACATTGTCTGGAAATCGAACCGGAGTAAAACAATTTTTACAATGATACGATTTCAAACTTCTGGAGGGCCTTTGATAAATGAAATCTGGTATTAGTTTACTTTTGAAAGGATACTGTTATTATATCTATTGAAATGTAATATGTACACCAATCCGATAGCCAATAGTTCAATCTGAATTTCCGGTACAAACATTGCCACATCAGTAACGATAGAAATTCAGTTAGATGAGGAGTTAAAAATTATTAATGGAGAATGAGAACATGGTTATATAAATATGTATACCAGGAGACTCAAAAATTGAAATCTGACCAAGCAGTTTTGTTTTAATATATGGGCGTAATTTTATTCTGCGTTGCAACGATAAGCGATATTACAAAAACTGCAACTAAACACAAGATCATCCGAATAACTTCACCAAAAAAATATCATATTATGTACAATCAAAAATTAGGAACTGTTAATTATTTTTGCGGAAATAGGATATCAAACCCCTTCGTCAATGGAAAGAGAAAATGGAACTCTTCTGAGAAACAAGTTTGATGTAGCACACATATAGAACTTGTATTCACTGAAATTCACCAAAGTACTCATGTGGATGATTATTACATCATTTGAATTTCCACGGTAATATTTTTCTCAGCATCCTGCTCTATTTGAACAAAAAATTATTAATTATTTTTAGCAAATGTGAAATGGCTTAAGATGACGCGACAGAGTTATCGTATTTTATTACTAATTAAGCCTACAGAATTACATTGTTATTATGTATATTGAATCGTCAAACCAATGTTCACCAGTACTAAATTGCTTTTGCAGTACATACGAACTGAATGGCATGGCAGAAATCCAAGTTACAGATCCTGATCAAATGGACTCGAAATTGTTGGATGAAAGATGTCAAAAAATAAATGTGAAAGTTTATAAGAGAAGATGGATGGTATTACTGATTTTTATGTACTATGCAGGTGTGTGTGCTTTTCAATGGATTGAATACTCGAGTATCACTCATATAGTAGTGAAGTACTATAGAGTAAGTACCCTTGCAGTGGATTGGACTTCCATTGTTTATCTGGCATTGTACCCGCTACTAGTAATACCACTCTCGTATGTTATCAATAAATGGGTAAGTCATATTTCAAATAAATTTACACTAAGTTAAAAATTCACCGTAAAATCATAAAACGTTTTGGATATCTAAATGCAATATCTAAATGTATAGGGTAGTCCTCAAGTAGATATTTTTGAGTTTGAATGGGATCATTGTTTTATATATACTAAGAACTAAATGTTATAGATATAGATGGTATCTATAGAATATAATATAGTAAAGAGTAAGAGCATGGGGCTTCTGATCATATGAAATGGATAACGTTGTATTTAATATTTATATCCTCCAAAAATGTTAGTTATTAAAATTTTGCAAATTTTAGTATACAAGTATAATGCCAGTAGCAGCAGTCGTCAAACAGTAAATTGTTGTTCCATGATGATAAAAATGAATGTTTACTTTGCTTGTTGTCCATTTAGCATTTTTTTAAATTTATTATATTTTTTAATAGTATAAAGTTTTCTTGTTATTTAGATACTTTTATACTAATCATCGAATATATAAAGCTGCAATCGCATTAAGTGAAATATTTATTGATAATTGTGAATTAATAAATGGCCTCTGGACATTTTCGAAACTCGTCATTTTGCCTCAAATTTTCTCAAAACCCGTAAGTCATAAAGATGGCAACTGGCACCGCAAATTACGAAACCCTGCGCACATCTATGCATGTACTAAAAGAATGCCATGTTTATTTGAGGTGTTTTCTGTAAAGGCTCAAATACATATGCTATTCGAGTTGCACAGATATTCTACCAACTAGCCACTCGCAATGAATATAATACATTTAAACACTTGTTAGTGCTAATGCTCTATTTTGAGGGTGTGAGTAAAAGGTAGTGACAAAATGACAGTATACAGTTATGCACTAGCAGGTATAAGCAGGCTCTTCTGGCACGTGTTTTGCGGGAAACATTGTTTATTTATTATCTCGAGATCAAAATATCAAAATGTGAATGTAGTTAAGTGGTGTAAAGCGAATACCATTAAATTTCTCAACGTTATGTTGAAGATCAATGTTTGTGGAAGAGAGGACAAGAAGCTCCTCAAGGAGAATGTTTGTCGATCCCATTTCTCATCAAAATTTTATTACTTATCACATCCTCCAGCTAATTTTGCTCTAAGATTATCTCCAGTTACGCCCACACAATATCTGTTCATGGATACACTCCTCCGCAAGTTATTCGCCCATTGCAACTTATATTTTAATAATAATACTGATATTCACACACGCATGTAATTGAAGCCAACTGGCATGTGATTTAACGGGCGAATAGACGACAGACAAGTACTCGTATGTCTAAACACCAGTATAGAGCGAGTAAACTGGGCACGTGTTTGGTCGATTTGTCTGGCATGTGTATTCGAGCCTTAGCTCATATCGCAACCACCTCTTGCGTTAACTACATTGACTGTTCTGTACAGTTTGGCGGCACGGATTTATAACTAGAACAGCTTTCAAATTAATATGAAGTTTAAATAAAGACTGTATTATCTTATCTCTGTTTGATGAATTGTAGTCTAGTAAATTGTTTTCCATTATTTGTCAATGTTTCTTTATATTTTAGTATACCTACAAGAAAAATGAATCAAATTTTTGATAAATATGGAAAAAGGCAAAACAAGAAGAGCAATATCATAGCGCAAATTCATTATTTCCCACCTCATCAAACACAGCTATAAAACTGTTAATTAATAGATTTGATAGCTAAAATTAATTAGATTCAAACTTATGAGGACAATGATGACATCCACATTACTTTGATTGCATAATTTTTGGAATCCCAAAAAGATCTGACAATGAGTTCACACCTAACCATCCCCAAGTTTATTACTAATAATGCATTTTAAACTGTGTGTTGAGTATACAATCTTTTTATCTGCATGATGGAAGAGTTTCGCCAAGTAAGAGCATCTACATTCTACATGATCGATAAAAGACATAAAAGTACACTAATTACACCAATCAGACAATACAGTATTTGTATTATAATAACCATTCCTCATACAGCGATTGCGTCTGCTAAACAAAGAGACGTTTGACAAATTAGAAGAAATACAAACTTCGACACTCGAGCAGCGTTGCAAGACCTTTAATCTCTAACCCCAACATGAGGAATCTGCATACAAAGCGGATAAAAATGAAAATATATTATTATATATTACAGAATATCATCTTCAAAATTTCCAAGGAATGGATTTCCCTCCCAAAAATTGCCAGAAAAACTACCACTACATGTAGCTGAACCCTTGTTATTATACCATAAAAGATAATATTTGAATAATGATCTGCCATAGAGCTTCTTGAAGCAGCAATATATTTTCTGAAAATAGGTTTAGCATGAATATATATTTTTTTATTAAATATATAATAAGGATGTTCTTGCAGTTTATTCTTGGTTACATGCATACACACAGTCTCAACATAAACTTCACCTTAGGTATTTTTTCTAATACTACCGAGTTTCTATAATTTTTTAAATAAAATCTCCTTTTTCCAGGGTATAAGGATGGCTGGACTAATAGGATGTTTGGGAACCCTCATAGGAACTTCAATAAAAGTATTTTCTATAAGAAGAGACTTATTCCCTGTGGTGCTGTTGGGACAAATTATCGTAGCTAGTTCACAAACAGTAATTATTTGTATTCCACCAAAAATAGCATCGACTTGGTTCAAACCGAGTGAGGTTGGTAGATATCAATTTATTATAATAAACGAAATCTTAAACTAAAGCATGCAGGAAACATTGCGATTTAAAGTGTTTAAATTTGTTACTTTTCGACTACACCAAACATGTGATGTCCACTAGCTACAAATATTGCGAATTCAGATATTGTTTTGGCAAGCGCTGCTGAAGTTAATTTTATGAAATTAATCGTTTAATATAGTATGTTTTTTCTCTATAAAACAGACGTGTTAAATTAAGTATGAGAATTATTAAAATAATGAAATGTTTTCTATTCGTTCAAAATGTTCCCTACAAAAAGAAACTGAAATGATGGTCTGAATCTCAAATTATCGGAATTATATGACGTGACCGAGATGCAAGTTTCAAAAAAATAAATTAATAAGGTATTGTGTAATTTTAAATTTTTTGAATTTATTATATAATGTGTAATGGATAAATGTGTTTAAAGGATAAAGCGACGTTATTTCAAAAGTGGTACAGAATTTTAATCTGCAGTTACGTTTTAGTTATCAACAGCATGTTCTCTAGGAACTTTAGGAACTCAGCTAGGTATCGCTCTCGGATTCATGCTACCACCAGTCATAGTCCAAGATAGTGATGATCCAGAAGTTATAGGACAACGATTGCAATTTTTATGCTGGATACTCAGTATTGCTATGATACCTGTGTCGGCAGCTGTATTATGGTGTGAGTATAACATGATAGTTGCACCACTATTCTTTATATGTATTTTCTTGGCTCCGTAAATAATTGAATCAAGTAAATCGACTCAGTACGCATCATTAATGTTTATTTATAGTGGATATCTATGCCATATTCTGGTGGATAAGATACTATAGCCCAGCTAAAATATTATAGCTCCATTATGAAGTTACATAGAATTTTTTATGTATAATATGTTTCGTATAGCTTAGTGCCGTAGAGTCTTAGTATTAAATAATTTAGATTTCTTTGAAAGCAGTTTTTATATATCAGTTGCTTGTGAAACGTACAGAAACAGTTTGCAATTGAGAGAAATGTTCAAACCGACGTAAAAACATTATTCTTCCATTCAAAACTATACATAAACTCAAAAATCATAAAAAAGTATAGCTTGAGAATGTGATAATTTTCTCTCTTGTTAGTAATACCTTTTCGTCTCTAATGCCCCGATATCCAAAAATATAATAGTTCTTCACTTTCCACAAATCGCATCAAACGCTTCCAAACTTTGATCAAAATTAACGCAGAGGTTACTGAAATTACAAACTAACAATAATACCAACTTACGATGGAAGCAGAAGGATCAATATAGGTTATAATTATCGGGATAATTTTTTCCGCCAGGTTTTCCAGAACAACCACCTATACCTCCCAGTCTAACCCAAGCTGCACTACGAGCCAGAAAAGAAAACGAGGAATTCAAGTCCAGTGAATTCTTCAGATCGGTTAAAATGCTTTTAGTGAACAAAGGCTTTGTGGTTCACATGTGTGCCTATGGTATCAACGTAGCTGTTTTTTCAGCAATAGGAACGTTTTTGAGTCAGTTTGTCTTGCAGTACTTTGAGGTACGATAATATTTCATAATAATGGACCTGCAGGCTATAAAATATACAGTACCTGGAAATGATTAGTAACTTGAAAGCCATAAATAATATCTCCATTTCTTGTTTTTTGGTATGAAAACTCTAATCCATGTTCCGTCATTAAAGCTACAATGTATCTCTTCTTACGACATGTTCACCTGCAATATGGTAGCCTCTACATATGTAGCTTTATTTAATATGTTCCATTTTCTTAGAATGCAAATGAAGACGCAGGAAGAATGGGAAGTGTAATGGTCATATCAGGAATGGTCGGAATGGTGCTTTTTGGAGTACTTCTGGACAAGACCCACTGGTACAAGTAAGATATAGATGACTATTGTGAATAAACATATGTAAAATAACTTCTTCTTTTCTAGGGAAGTAACTCTTTTCATTTACCTCTTATCGTCGATAAGCGTGGTATTTTTGATGTACTCCTTACATTGGAAATCTAAGATTTGGACGTATGTTTCTTGTGCAGTGGTGGGGTGAGTTAAGCTTTCATCTCCATTACTTCTCAAGGACACTTAACCTTCCCTTTTCCGAAATCTCAAGACATTAGATGGTAACTAATTTATAGTAATGTTAATTATTTGTGATTGGCTATAGTGATTCATACAAACTTGGTCAAAAATGACTGTCCCGGCAGCAAGTGCTCATGTGAAAAGACCAAAAACTCCAAGCGAAAATGATAACTTAAATATATCTAAGGCCAGTTCTACTCGATCGATCAATAAATTTCTATCACTTTACATAGGTGCTTTCTAAACACTTACTTTTGGTCTTTCATGTACCAATACAGCACAAAGCTAAAAACTAGATATGATTTTTTTTTCTTTTCTGACTATAGTGACAGTTAAACATTTTTTACTTTATCCTGGTCGATAAGAAATAGTTTTATACGAAATGTACATGGTTAAAACAACCTAAATCTATGACAGTAAGGTAGTTTTTATCAATGTCTTCAATTGAAGAATCACGTGATATTACAAAAAGGCTTTCTTAACAGAAGAGTACAACCTTATCTACCTTTCAGACGCATTCTAGAAGTAACAATTGTTGTCGACCTGTATGTAATAAGACTGGTATTTACTCAATGTAATTCCGATTTGGTGTTTGATATCTGAATCTCTGCAGACACGTTTTTTGTATGACATGAATCTGTATAAATTGTTATACATTACAACACATAACAAATTTTCTACATTTGTGAATGATTTCAGCATGTTTACCAATGCCTATATGCCAGTGGGTTTCGAGTTGGCTATAGAACTCACGTTTCCTTCAGATGAAAGCATAACCACAAGCATTCTCCTCACCATGACTCAAGTGCTTGGAGCACTATTCACGGTTGGCGTTGGATACTTGAACATATGGATGGGCTGCTTCTGGTCTCTGACTAGTCAAGCGGTGCTACTTTTCATAGGCACATGCATCACAGCTTTCATCCCAAACAATCTCAGGAGGCAGGCAGCTTTGAAAAGGAATCCGAACATGAAGAAAAGCTCTATGCATGGGTCAAAATTAATATTTCTCAAGTAAATTATAAGTAAACATGACCTTTGTTGGACTAGACGTTTTTATTGAAAATAATCTCCTTCCTGTCCTTGAACTGCGGCTAGAGACAAAAACTTCCTGCAACCACAAACAGCTTATTGGGCCGTGTCATTTTTCACTAATCATCGTCCACCGGAAAATATAGCCCTAGAAAATTCCCAGTTCAACATATTTTCAAGATTTACAAAAAATGTTCCGTATCTTCTACATGCACAAGCCTAGAAATTAAGCTTTGAAGGATTTCAAAGAATGAAAATTGGTTCTCCTTTTCCTTGTCCAAACGATGATACTAGAATCTATTCATTGATATAAATATGTTTTTGCAATCACTCGACTTTAGATTTGATTCTTGAAAAAAATGTTTAAGCTGTACTGCATTTTGTGGTATATAAGTTTGCCTGAATAAACATTCAGATACAAACTCTTTTTTCAGTGACGCGTCACTTAAAAAGGAACTTTTATTTGTGAAACTTTGTGTTCAAATGCACAATTTTTATCTGAATGACAGAAGATTTTTATCAAGTAGGAGCATCTATAATCTACCTGAATAAACGTGTTAAGCAATTCTAGAAATACGTTTAATTCAACCTGAAGCTTTTGAGCTCCTACGGACCAGACCAGGGGACTAATTTGATCGCAAATATTTTCGAATTCAACACATTTATCTAACGTCGGCCTGTATTCCGGTATGTCGGTCTGTGTGTCGATCTATACGTCTGTCTGTCGGTTTGTATGTCGGTCTATCTAAAGTCTATTTAAACATCGTATGATTCCAATTTCAGATTTTCTGTGACCTAAATTAGTAGCGAGTCGAAAATATTATATTAAGTGAAAATGCACGTACACCGATTACTTACATTTTTTGTTTTTGTCTACTTGACTTTAATTTCGAACTTGGAATTATTGATATTTCAATTTTTGTGGATGCTCTTAAACTTCTGTTACCGAGGCAGATAGAACGATAATAAAGATGGGATTTGGTTTTATTAGGAGCCAGTGAAAATATAATGCACTGAAGAAACAGAGACAGGATAAGTTTCAAGAGTTATATCAATAAAAGTATGTATGTACTTTTTTATAATATAATTGCTACTGTGATAGATATGTGGATGACACCGTACCAGAATCTACAGAGACAAATCAATAGGGTGCAGCACTTTTTCAGAATTTGTCAATATGTCCAAGACATAAACTATATACATACCTTACTTTTAAATAAGCTATTACCGAATAGCCGAAAAAGCAATCAGCTCTAACTGGTCTTGCCATTGGCAGCTTTGTATGCATTACAATGAATCCTTGTTCCATAATAATCGTAAGAGACTCCTGTTGACTGTACTATTACGTACGATAACATGTTTGGCGTCTGTAGGGTGTTTTTTTCATCCGAATATTTGCGATGAATCCTTTTTTTTTTGAGGATCACTGGAGAATCCACGTTGTCATCTCATTGTTTTTGAAATAATGTCGGAAGATACAAGCGAAGAGCACCTAGAAAATTCTGCTAAGGAGAAAGGTGTATCCCTTACGGAGGGTAACCTGCTATATTCGAAGCTGCAATGTGTGCAGTGTGGGAAATGTTTATCGGTTAAGCCAGTCAGTGAAAAGGATGGTAAGTGAAGCTTTGTGAAATGATTATACAAATTATTATATATTTCACTGTCCATCCACAATCGTGGGATGTATTGTGGCCACGAAAAGATTTGAATCTTAGGCAATATTTTCCAGATGTTTTATAACATAAGGTTAAATTGGTGTTACTCTGTCTGTTGCTTGGCTTTTTAGCGATCCGTAATTTCAGTGGCATTGAGTAGGTTGACGCTGTACTTTCCAAGCAATAGTATGAGTTTAACGGATAGGCATAGAGGCGGAATTATTTCATAGAGAATTGAGCAGAAAAAGGCGAATCGAGGTTCATTGATTTTGGAAGATTCATACATATATAATATATAATGGTTTAAACGATTCTAAACTCCTCGACCCCTATAATTTTACTGCGTTTAAGAAAAAACATTCTAGAAGATACGTTTGAAGATGTCTTCCTCGTCATTATGGTCATATTTCAACACAGTGTTACTGCGATCTGAACTAAAAGCGATTTTCGAAGCTGACTTTCGCAAATATCGCTATTGCCTATTGAAAATAAACTTCCTGGAAATGTCTTATGATCGACATAGTTTGTATGATGACGTTATCCACGAATTTGGAAGAACTGATCAAATAATCAACTATGTACATCAAAAATATTCACTCAAAATGCTCTCCTTACTTGAAATTTCACCGTCCGCCTCTGCTCAGGTAAACAGTTTGGTTTGCTACTATGAAAGGCTAGAATAGAGATGATACGTTTACACAGTTGGTAAATCCAAAACAATGAACGTAATTAATTGTCATAGTAAAACACAAAGCAGCCTACCTTATGAAAGAAATAAACCAAACCGGACACTAACACAAAAGACATCATCTGAATTGTAGCTTTCCAAAGGTTCACACAAAACTTTTTTGAAAATAAAAGTTTTTTTAAGAAACAGTCAATTTAAATGTCATTATAATTTCAAAATTCAATTTTATTCACTATTTGTTATTTGGTAAAACGTTGTTTCAATCAGCCAGCGGTCAGTTCAAGTATAAGGTGAATGAAACATAATAATAAAACTTCAAAGAAAGTACTTCTGCTACTACTAAGCAGTTTGTTTTTTAAACTTCGACTTTTTTTAAGATTTTTTAATGATCTCATTATGTTGATGTTGATTCATCTCTATCAAAACTTATATGTTAGGAATTACATAAGTAAAGAAAAAAGACAAAAATATAAATTTAGTAAAGTTGAGAGATATTTAATTTATTTTCTTCCCCTGTAAACCATTTTTACTATATCTTACAGATAACGGGCAGTAGGGGTTAGAAAAAAAATTAGGCGCTTTCATGAACTGTTCACGATAATAGCCTAAAGTGCATATAGACTGTACCGCAACCTAAGGCAGCCATACTTCCATATGATAACTCATTAATCCCACAATTGCATTATCAATAATTCGCTTGCACAATTAACTGACAAACCGAATTATCAGCGAATTATTAAAGGCAGAAATCTCGATTGCTTCACTAATATTTTTCTGAGCGATGTGGCTTTTTAAATGATTTTTGTGATTTGCCAAGCAACATTGAATCCTGCAGCTTGACCCAAATCTATCCAGCTTTGTAACTAGTGCAGTTTTCAAGATGCTGAAATTCCAATTTTTAAGACCCTGTTCACGGAAAACTACAAAAACTTGTTATTTTATTTCTTTTACAGGTCGATATATGTGTGGTCGGTGTTGTCCAGAAGCAAAGCAATGTCAACTGTATGCTGCTGTAGCTGAGCACTTCATATTTCCATGTATCTTTAGAGACTGTGAGGCTGAACTACGATGGGGAGATGTACACTCGCACGAAAAGGCCTGTTTTTATCGCGATGTGTCCTGCCCATTTTCTGAATGTATTGGAAGATACCAATTTATATCTTACCAATCCCATCTGGAAGAAATTCATTCATTACATAAGCAAAAATACCTCAGTGATACTTTAACCTTGGAGAAATTAACTTTATCTACCCCATATGTGAATCTGCATTGTATTTTTCATAAAGGAAACACATTTTTAGTATTCATTAAAATTTATCGACAAATATGCTGTGGAAGGATGAAAGGCATTTGCGAATTCAGTGTATTTTATTTAGCAAGTGAAGTAGATCTGTCTAATTTAAACTGTAAGATCAAAATTATAAATTCTGACATAAATGTTGTGAAGTGCATAAACGGTAATGATTTCGAAGAGTTTATTGATACACAACATTGCCTGGGCTGTTTGAATGAGTTTTGTGATAAGCCAGACCATACAAATAGTGGCGATTCTTTTTTAACTGATGATTTAGAATTCTCAACTAAAAGGAAGACATTCTCCTATGCTATTGAGATTAGCAAGAAAAAATGTGTGAAGGCATTACCGAATATTGAATGTCCCATATGCAATAATGATTTTAATGAGCTTATATGCTTGTGTCCAACAGGACATTCTTTGTGTTTTGAATGTTACCAGAATGTCAATGAGTGTCCGTTTTGTAGAAAGGCCCTGCCTTCAGATCCGATCAGAAACTTTGCCTTCGAAGAATTAATCAGAGATTGGAACGATTCAGACTCCAACTAATTACTTACTATCTCACTTGGAAATGATAGATCCCTCATTCCAAAAGCAGGGGATCGCGAAACTAATTAACTGAGACAAATATGGTAGAATAATAGTAATTCCATGATTGCCTATTCTTAATCAGTTTCATATTTTAAACATTTAATTCAGTGGCTGCTGTTATTTTTCATTATATGTGTATTATATTTTATTATATCTTTGTATAAATTTGTGTGGTTTATCATTCAATAAATCTCTTAAATTGTATCTATAGGGAAGATGCTAAATATATTGGGTTTGTATTGGGATGATTTAATGACGTTAGAGATATCTGGTTTTTCTCATTTCAATATCAATCATAAGATCGTTGTTTTTATTTTATGCTGATGACTAAATATTTTAAATGTGCGGAATATTTTTAGATATATAGGAACATCGGATTTGCTCAAGCAATTTCTATACATAGCTACCAATATTTGCCAGGAATTGTTCGAAACAACAACAAAATAAAATCAAATTTAATAATTAGAGGGCTTGGAAAAAATTGAGCAGATTCATACCCGCATGTCCAAGATTCCGACACAGCGGGTTTTCAATAACAGCTATAAGCTAAAAAAAGCTTAGTTATAACTCCTTCCGAACATATATGGTTCTACCGTATATGAAAGACAATTCCAAATTTTGTACGTAACCTGACTCAAATGACACTAATTGTTAATGGATGGGGTGTTTGTTTAAAATCGCAGAGACATAGCAAGGCTGAATCAAGTTATAGTTGTAGTGATTGGAAACACTGTATCAGAATCATGGAAATACGCCGATTCAAGTTCCGTGTCCGCTTAATTTTTTAAGAGTTCTCAAATTACTGAATTTGGTTTAATTATGGTCGATACTAATATTTTTTTAAATTTTCCAAATTCTCATCACCACATTCAAAATATCTAAATACTGGAATTATATTACACAAATCCTGATCGCTTTAGTTTTTCATCTTCATAAAACGCTGTACCTCCAATAATACATTGACAATAAATACACATAGATCACAAATATTGGAAACAAAAATGCTAAGAGTATTGTTCAAACCAAAAAACTATTGTTAAATCATTATATTTCCATTGGCCACTAATGATACCACGTACGAATTGATAATTATCATTACTAACGTTTCGTCAGCTTTTTCAAATTCCAAAAAAAAATTGATTTTAAAATTATAATGACATTCATTTTTATGACTCCTTCCAGGATAACAATTTTTTTTAACGAGACCTTGATATGAACTATTATGGATGAACAATAAATGTTTCTCTAGGTTTAGCCATACGGCTTATTCTTGGATCCCAAATTGCGTTGCTGCCTTGAAATCGCAATACTAGGCAGTGATAAATATTAATGTTATCACTACTGCCTATGAAATTTTACTAAAGTTTTGGACGCTGAGCAATGTAGGGTTGTGTGTATAGTATTGGTATCGAAGATTGGCAGGACGGGTCACAACATACCAAAGCTTGACTCGAACCGGCTGAGAGCGTTGGACGAAATCTTCCAAGAACCCAAAATTTAGTTTATTACTTCTAGCACTGCTATCACTAAGTCAACTCGCACATCCAGAATCAGAAAGTGATTTCACGGACTGTAGCAGATTTTCAATAGCAATCTTGATTTGTTTTCTCCAGCTTGTCAAGATATGTGTCAAGTGGTTCGACTCTCAAAGATAACCAACTTTAATCCTCTTTACTATGTGATCATGTCTCCAAGGTAATGCAATTGATCTGATTATTCGGCTCCTAGAGATGAGATCACAAATTAAGGTTGGCACTTCCCAGTAAGTTGCATCTTGATTTTTATGTAGTGAAATATTAGCAGAATTTACAGCAGAAATTTTTGTTCTGTGTTAAGGTATTATTTTTGCAATAACTTATAGTTAACGTTGTCTTTATAATTATAGAAGACATGCAAGTCCTATTTTGTAACTATACTCAGATTTGGTTAATTAATTACACTATTCAATATCTGGAGCAGTTTAGTTTATCTTTTTAGCGAAGTTTTTAGTGTCTCTCGTACTAAGTTACCTAAGAAATGCCTTAATCTTTATCGTGCAGAAAGATAACGATGAGGTACTAAACTGTTCATCTTATGTTGATGTAAAAACTGACATATTGTTGTTCACCCCTTGAAGAACACAAAATTTGTCTTTTCTTATATAATCTCTCGCATTCTAGATGGACGCCTTACCGTTTGGCCATGACGAACTTCAAATACACCATAGAATTCAATTCGTCTTCCCAATTTTTTAGCCTGTACAGCTCGATCTATGATTAGACATCTATATTTGAGTCAGGTGATGGAGGTGGTTGTATTTCTAAACATTTATGTGTAGTTGAGCAAAAATTTAATATTGCATGTTCTTCATCACCCTATTTGTTGAAAACTGTCAGAATCAAACTGGCCACTTTGACGTTGGGAGACAATTCTACCCCTGATAGTTTTTTTGATGATATACTGGAAGAAGAAAAGGAAAATGACAAAAGAAACGAAATAATTATTACAGAAATAAATATATTTTTAAATGACAATTATGAAGATTGAACAAATGAAGGAAATGGTGTAGAAGTAATTCATGTGAACGAAAATACAGTGGAAACAGTCAAAACAGAATTTTTAAGAATTGTTGATATCTTGAAAGACAATCCCCACCCTCCATCCACCGCTACAATAAAGTGTGTTGCTTCAACTCTTAAGAATATTCAGACACTCGCACAAGCATTAAGTTTTATTATTGAAAAGGCTACATCCAAAAAATCCAAAATCATCTAAGTTCAACCTACTTCTATTTCAAGAAGGAAAAATAGAGGTTTGCCAGAAGGTTCTAAATGGATTCAAGCAGACGTTATTTACACTGAAAACATATACACTGTGGCTCAAATTTATTTCGAATTTCGCTCTGAATATTTTCGAATTCTGCTGAAATTTTGTATAAATATTAGGAAGTTATTTTCTTAATTGTAGAAAGAATTTGTATCACAGTGTAGGTTCTTTTCGTTCTTTTGTATCTACCGTGTTGATTTTGATTTTTTTGTATTTTGTATATTTTTCCCTTTTCTGAAGTAGCTACCAATTATTTTACTTATAGAATATTTCAGCGTCAAATAAAATAATATTTTATTAATGTTACAATATATTGTTTTATTTTTATGGCATACAGTCCATCATAGACGCGTGTATTATATGTAATGATCTGAATCGCACGTAGATTTGGAGTAAGTATTTGAGCATTTGCGTTGAACAAACCAGAGTTGAGTACCTACAGAATATTTAACGTTATGTGACGCTCTGTACTGCACTGTGGTTCGGAATTACGCATCCCGGGCAAGTCGTTAGCGTTATACGGCCCAAAGATGACGACCACATGGCCCAGAGCATAGCACCACAGCATAGCATACTTGCCTGTATATGCGTCGTATTTGGCAGATCTGGTAATCAAAACTGTCCGGTAAGAACAGTTACTGCCACATAAAAAGATGAACATGAAGTGAAGTACTTAGCAATATTACTTTCAAAGGCACCTAGGATGGTGTGAACTACTGAGTTTTGAACTTAACAGTGTTTTTTACAACTCTAAGAAAAAAGTCCCAGTGCAGCAAACGTGAGGACACCAAGTGAGTCTTTTGTGGTACTCCTCTGAATATGTACTCTTTGTAGCTACTTAAAAATATTGCAGTTAATCCCAAACAAGTGATTTCAAAAAATAAAGCGTCTTATTTTTATAAAATTTGTAGTTGATTACACGTAAATTGTGAATTACACTTTTGTCTGCTTTTAGACAAATTACACTATAAATACTCATAACAGAGTACGCTTCAATGCTGAGGATGATTTGTGCTCATTGAAAGGAGTGTTAGACACAATCTTTTAGAAAACCCCGACAATGCAAATCTTGTTAATGAAAATATGAAGAGAATATCGAGAAAAGATTTCCTAATAGAAACGCTAAAATATCATATGTTTTTGTTATTGGATATTTGGAGGCAAAAAATGAACAGAAAATGTAAGGTTAGGATTTTTGCATTTGACAGACTTCAAAGCAAAATAAGGCATGTGGACCATCTGTATGGCAATAACTGTCAATTGAGCAACGATGATAACGCAGACCAATCTAAAATAACGCAGCACAAATACTGTAACATCTTTGTAATTATGTGGTTTGCAACATCTCTCTATTAAGCAGCTTTAACACAATTTTTGCATATTTGAAGAAGAAACTGAAAGTAGCTCTATATCAACATAATCATGACATAATACATACATTTGACAGGTAATTCACCTACCTACGCCCACAGAGTATATAAGGTGGAAGAACGTAAACTCAACTCATTTTGACTGGCGACAGTACTGACATTAGTGTGTTGGAGACGTAGGTCTAAATATATATCTATTTTTAATAAACAGCAATATCAACGACATACGGCAGTGTTGACGCGGTTGCCTAAATTTCCATCAATTGTCAACAGTCAAAACGCGTAATTTTTGGAGGTTATTTGTGAATCTATTTCCAAACAGCAAAAGGAACTTTGCTATTGAGAAACACCTTGACCCCTCAATGGACGTATATGAAGAGTAAAATAAAACTATTTAAAATGTTTAATGGAAAAAAATAAGGAAAAAAGCAGTAAATATTCTCAGAAATAAGGATTTACATAGCCTTGATTTTTTTCATTTTTCGTGAATGGCCATCAGAGGCTCATTTTAGGGTATTTTTTCCCGAACATACTTGAATATTGTCAATCTAATGCATTTATAAATTATCTCTTTTAAGATATAATCCTTGTATGACTGAACATTTCTAGCTGTTTGTTTATCTGGTCTCTGAAAATGGTTCAACATTAGACAAATGACTAAACTTGTCCAAAATACTGTAAGCTTTATGTGGAATTCATTTAGTAGATGGCTAGTTGGTCATTTGCATAGGCCAGCCTGTTTATTGTCATATTCCTTGAAATACATACAATAAATATGTGAAACTGCACTTCAGTCATATATTCTGAAAATTGTGCTATCCTGAATGATCCACTTGTAGGTAAATCAATTTGCTTCGGAAGATAGCCAGCAACATAGCAGAGTTTACATTGTATCCAGGTATGAAAGACAACTTCAAAATTACAGCTGGCTGTGGCACCACTAGGTAGTTTGTCTATGCAATGTTTTAAAAACAATCCAGTTACCAAGGGCTTCAATTCACAATTTTTTTTTTGTGAATGGAGAACAAAAGTTATTAACAAATACAGTTTTTAAAGCTGCAATCAATTGGTGACAGGTTGTATTTGTATTAGAAATCCCATATGGCCAAAACAGGTTTTCGATTGTATCTTGATTAAAGTTCCTCAAAGACAAACATTTTTAAACATTTTCCTTTCAAATGCCTCCATAGACGTATAATGGACCTAATAGTGATTTGCCAACCATGCATAAGCTTGAATTTATTGTTGTTCACCACTGTCACTGTTCAATATTTTCCTGTTTTCTTTTCTTACCAGGCTGTGCTCTCAAAGTCGACCATTCGACCAATCAAACAGTTGATCTATTTGACTTGCAAACTCTGCTGTTTGCATTACTTCAGCAGGTAAATCGCCTGACACACTAAATGTATTTGAGCTGCCATTTTCATTTTCATTTTCATATGAATCTTTGGAATTAAAATGGCTGGGAGTCAACTTACATAGTTGTTTGTATGTTCGTTTTTGCTGATCAAGATTGTTATATATTGAATAACCACATTTAACAATTTACCAGCGTCGAAACTTGCACCCAACGCTGATGCTTCTTCGGTTTTTTACAAAAAAAAATGTATGGTTAAATTTTAATTTACATACTTTTAGCCACCCTAAACCTACCTATCCGGCTTCCTATAGTTCCTATGCGACAGAATAAAGAATATACAAGTAGTAAAATGACATTGACATTTTGATATAAACGAGAAAACAATATGCATGGCCGACTCTATTCTTATGTGGAGTCGGCCATGCAGTATGACAACTTCTGTGAGGACAACGCCCTACCCACATCACATGCGCAGTTGCACACCGACCGTTTGTGCTTTTTTGGTGAATCACCAAAGTTGATTATTAAGGTTATTACCAAGATACCAAGTGTTTTTACATTAATTTGTGGTTTTCTCATTTTAAGCTATTTATTTTCTTTGATATAATGTTGGAATCCTCAGTATCAGATTCAGAACCTCCAAGTAATGTTGGTGTGAAGAAATGTATATCTATCATAGAAGGTAATTTTTTGTATTCAAAGCTACAATGCGTGCAATGTGGAAAATGTTTATCAGTTACACCAGTTAGTGAAAAGGAGGGTAAGTTGGTACCTTCGGTTAAAACAACTAATTTTTTTTTAATATCTAAAAATCAGTGGCAAATCTAGGATTTTTTCACGAGGATAGTACTTATGCGGCTTATGCCGCCTTCCAATAATTGCTATAAATAACCTTTGAAGTGTATATATTATATTTCCATAGTAACTACTACCATATTTTAATAGAATGAAATAAAAGTTTCCCAGTTCAAGTTTACCACCGGCCCACTTTTTAAATCCTGTTTTTATAATGGAAAAAAATGTTTCAATATACTTGCTATCCCAGCTACTCTTCACAAAATAAACTATATTAAAAATAAATGTGCAGTTTTTTTTGTGTTTATGTGCCCTTGATATAATTAATTTGAACTGTATATTAAAACAATTTTAATTTCACAGGTCGGTATACATGTGGCCGATGTTATCCAGGAGCAGAGCACTGCCTACTCTATACTGCTGTCGCAGAACACTTCCAATTTCCATGCATTTTCCAAGGCTGTGAAGCAAAACTAAAATGGGGAACAGTAAAATATCATGAGAAAACATGTCTTTATCGCAATGTATCATGTTCACTTCCTGAATGTGCTGATAGATACCAGTTTATATCTTTCCAATCACATTTTGAAAATTCTCATGCAGTACATAAAGAACAATATAGCAGTGATGATTTAAGCCTTGACAAATTAAGTCTATCTACTCCATACATGAACCTGCATTGTATGGTTTATAGAGAAATCATATTTTTAGTTTTCATTAAAATTCATAAACAAATTTGCTGTGGGGACATTAAAGGGGTTTGCCAATTTAGCATTTTCTCTCTAGTAGAAAAAGTAAATCTTCCTAATCTAGAATGTGAATTGAAAATAAATATAACTTCCAATATAACTGTTATGGAAACTATTAATTTAAAGAATGCTGAAAACTTTATTGATACACAGCACTGCTTGAGTTGTATGATTGAGTTCTGTAACAAGCCAGATCATTCAAATATTGGTGATTCTTTTCTAACTCATGTTTTGGAATTCCCAACCAAAAGTAAGGCATTCTCCTATAACATTAAGCTTTATGAGAAAAGTTCTCTGAAGGCATTACCAATTATTGAGTGTCCTATATGCAATAATTATTTCTCTGAGCCAATATACTTGTGTCCAACAGGGCATTCTTTATGTTCTCAATGTTACGATAGTATCACTGAGTGTCCATTTTGTAGAGTAAAACTATTTGAAGAACCAATCAGAAACTATGCTCTTGAAGCATTAATAAATGAGTGTAGTAATACTGATTCAAATTAACTTCATGGTTATATATCCAGGTACAGAAAAATGTACACTAATTTCCTTGATAATAACATACTTCCAAAAGGGCAATCAAATACACTGTAACCAGGAAAATTTAATGGATCCTACCAGTAGTCTGTTTTTCTATATTTTGAAATATAAATGTCAATCAGTTTACAAGTGTTTCAATAATAAAATCCATTAAAACAATAATAAAATGAATTTATTTTTCTTAATAAACTGTTAACATTTGAAAACACCACATCCATTATATCAGAAACAACCTATTTCCAAAATTAACTTTTTAAAGTTCAATTCAAATGTAGGTAAATTATTTCGAAGTAACAAAATCAAAGTCATAAACATCTTACAGTGTGTTTTCAAGAATTTGAACAGTTTGTGGAAAAATATAATAAGGATTTACTGATAAGGTGATTATTTGTTCATGGTCATATTTTCCGATAATGAAATGTTGACCAAATGGCTCACAGAATGTATGATGTTCAACCTTTGAAGAGTATTTTCACTTTCTTCTATGTACCAGATGTATTGAAAATTACATCCCCATACATACATACATAAAACTTCGTGCTTTCTCAGGATGTGACTGTTGTCATGAAGCTGGGACTCAATAATAATGAGAGATATTATTTTCTCTGTCTAGACCGTTGGCACAGATAAAACCAGGGTATTATTACACCATAAAGTATTTTCCCTCCTGTAACCATATCTCCATCTCTGGATTTTCTTGGTGAGTTGTGTATGTACCTGCAAGACGGCAAATAAGCTATATTAGAGCATTCGATTCACTGGCTAAAGCATCAGTGTGACGCATCTTCTGGAAAAATTCAAAAGAAAGATGTATTACATTATGTTGATAAATATTCGGTTCCTGTTGTATATCCTTCATTTTTTCTGACTGAAACCAGTCGATAAAACGGTAAAGTATGCAATAACATGTACAAGTATTGACCTATATGTGATACTGGATCCTTTGGCGCCGCAGCTACAAACACTACACAGTTTGACCACTCGCCAAACCACTTCAGGCGAAGATGCTAACATAGTTAGCGAAACACGTGTCAGGTTTAATAAAAGTGGTTTGGCGAGTGGTAAAACTGTGTAGCGTTTGAAGTATTGAACTATGGATTTACTGACTACAATTAAATAATATTTACTTGCCAGTTAAGCTAATAAAAAGGTAAAAAGCTTACTTTGCTTTCTTATGTTTATTTAAATCAGATGTATATTATGTATTCACGACCCTGTATTGCATTTTTTATTACAATATCATCTATATAACTTAAGTTTATCGGATTGGGAAATTAGATTCGCGACTTAGTTGGGAACGATAGAATATTTTATCCAAAATGCCGTCGTGATCTATTGGAAACTTCAATTTGCAAGTCTGGGGAAAGTGCAAATTATTAGTTTTTTGGCTTTTTGTATGGGAAGCTGCAAAATTCGAGCATGAATAATACGATTGAAAGCAGAAAAGATGAGAGAGATGTGTGTCGTAATGTAGTTCAATACTTACTGATGCTCAGAAAGTCTTTTAATGTAAAATGTGACGTATCAGAGCGGCAACGTGCATTCAAGAATTGAAGGTTGTCTGAGGTTGAGCCACTTTTGAGAACACATACTTTCCTAACACCTAATATGTCATAACATTTTACATGTTTATAATTATTAAATTAATCATTACGGCGCACAACTTACCTTTCACACATGAGGAAGAATTATTATTTCAAGAAAAATATCACCCAGCATTCGGGTGCAATACAAATAAATTCAAAGTAAATTTTTTTTCACAAGTTCTTATTCAAATGCGCTAAAATGAATAAAATAAACTTTTCTTTTGAAACCTTTACTATCAACTTGTAACGTCATTACACAATTTATATGATATAAAAGCTTGTGGGGAGATTTATTCACTTGTATTTACTTAGTTTGAAAATTATAGAAATTAAAATCAATCATCAAGTTATTCAATTTAGTTGTTTATCTACACAGGTAAATCTCGCGACAAGGTTTTATATAATATAAATTGTGTGATGACGTTATAAGTTGATAAGAAAAGTTTTAAAGCAAAAGTTCATTTGGTTCTTCCTAGCGCATTTTAATACAAGCTTGTTTTAAAAAAAAATAACTTAATTCATTTTTACTTTTTAGTTATCGCTGGTCAGGTTTCTCATTTTCATCTTTTTTAACGCATCATCGTTGCAAGGTCGTGTGCCGGTTAAGTTCGAACAGTTTAGCTCTTCGTTAAGGAGAACTTCTAATGATTTTACTTGAGGCTACGTATGCTTGACCTACAGCGAAGAGCTTCTAGCCTGATTCCTTTCATTTGATACTCACATTGTAGGAAAGCATAAAAAACTTAAACCGCCATATTGGATTTAGATTGAGGCCACTTTATTTTTCGAGGTATATAGAATGTCACACAGACACAGTTAACCATGCATTGTCATCCAAACTAAACGTGTATACAAAATCTTAGCTCAATCGGTTGAAGATATCTGCTTCAAAATTGAGTTGAAAGATTCCACCCAAACAAACAGTTTACATACATACATTGCAAGTTAAATAAAGTAAAAGCTTGCCAAAACACTCAAAATTTGCACTTTGCCACACTACCAAGTTAGAGTTTTTACTTTGAGGTTATTTCAACAAAATACAGTTCATGATGCACCTCCAAAATCTAAATTAACAATAAATATAATATTCAATAAATGACACTATTATTGCACATATCAATGTTTGATTCCTATCAACTGGTTTTCAAGTATTTTCTTTGAGGATTCAAAATAACATAATTGATATAATGGGTATTTCGTAAACATGGTAAAATGGCTATTTCGATATGAACTTTTTTCAAATACCTGGTTAAAATGTCTACTCCAAGAGTGGGTGTGGAGTATATATCAGAAGTATCTTGCTAGAAGGTTTTCTACCTATTGTGGCTTCAGAATACATGTTTATTTCTTGTAAATTGCACAGACTTAAATTTTTCATATGCGTTGCATAAGATTTCACAGTATGACGATATGTCATTATACTTGGCGATATGAATATCTAATAATTTCAAGGAAACACATTTGCTGATTGCTGATAATTTCATGATTTGTCAGACAGTAATCAGCTCTACACACATCACCGGATCCTGAAGATTTTTCGCTTTCTTGCGGTATTGGTTATTCATTCTGACCTGACTATAGTTCTAGGTGCTTATCATCTGTATATCGCATATTATCTAACAAGATGATGTACTTCCCGGCACGGGCTAAGCACAAAAATTACTCTCCTATAATAAATGCCGCACAAGTAGACGAAGCAAGCCAAGGATGACTGCTTTCTGCATTATTTCGGCTAAGATGTATGCCGATGCACTGCATCCCGATATCGGTTTTAGAGCATAGTGCAGCGTTATCCTCCTAATGACCACAACTAGGAGACTGACAATTTGGTCTGGTCAAGTCTGCGAAGCTGGCTGAGGAGCTCGTGGCACTTAGTCCCTTACTCTTCCGTCAAGACGTTGTTCATCGCGGCAGAAGCTGAGAATTCAGTAACGAACATCTTTTGTTAGTAGTCGAGGAGAACTATGTCGGGCTTATTAGCTTGCAGAAGCATGATAGTGAGGAGCGAGTAGTTCAGTTAATAGGACATCGTTCTTTACAACGGAGTCAATATTCCTGGTTGTGATAATAAATTATTATTTTCATTTTTATTGTATTATTCAAACTCTTTTCGCAGGATTGCGATAGGATCAGGTACTGACGGGCTATACCCATTGTGAACGTGAAGAGTGTAGGTTTCTAATCTAAACCTAATATTAACGTTCGTGTTTTTTATTATACGGTGTACTCTTACGTTGAAAGTATCGCGCTAGAACGAAATTCATTCAAGATTACCAGCTTTTTGTCGTTCTTGGCTATTTGTTCTGTCCTGACCACCAACTAATCCAAATGAAAGGTTTTTTTGTCTAGTAAGCTTCTAAATTTAGTTCATTTGTTAATACAAAATCAATTTTTCTGTTGATTTACATCAAATCTTTTGTGATGACAATCAAGTATTAGTAGAACAAGTCTGTAAAATCTCAAAAGTATCTACAGCACAGGTTTTTTTCGAAAATTAAAGTCTAAGTGAGTCGCTGACCCCGGTAAAACGATTATAGTATTTATTTTTTTATATAGAAGAACACGCGAGTATACTTTTCGCTTTAGTCAGAAGTCTATTTACAGCTGTCCGCCTATATATGTCTGGCCGCGAGTGGCGATACGAAAGTCTGAAAGTTAATAATGGATTAACATCAAGAGCTCTTCCCTTTCCGCAATTGGGATATTTTGTGAGACAAACCCGCGAGCCGCAAAATCCCCGACATTGTATAATATTTTAACGGCAATTTTTAAAGCAAGATTGATGCTATGTTGGTCTGAACCACAATACACATACACCGGTATGACGATATGCATCCGACAATGTCGATCTCATTTTACGTGACGTCACTGAGGGTGAAATTACAAGCGTCCAATGAAATTATGCCTCCGACGCCGAAATGCTTGCTCTGAAACACCAGTCCTATTAGCGTGCTTAAGTTTGCCTCGACACCTTCCATAAAAGAATATCCCCACTCATTCCATCATTGCGTAAATGCACGGCCAGAACGATTTGTACCGATAAATCAGCAAAGTATGTGAATCGTGGTCTTAAAGCTAAGAGTATAGGTATATAGAAGTGAGGCAGCAAAAAAAAAGTTTACGCAGTATTGCCGTTCCGTGCGGCGTTGTGCTAGTTTAAAACAATATTGCCAATGAAGATTTTCCAGTTTTTCAATGAAGAGTAAACGGGGTGACCTAGGGCTAAGTTTAACCTAGGTTCCTACAGTATGATAACTAGCTTATTCTGGGGTTAAATATTATTGGGATACCAAACCTTTTATTTATATAAAGATTCAACCCAGAAATAAGCTCGTAAGCTCGTTACCACGCTACAAGATCTCGGGTTAAACTTAACCATAAGTCATCTTAACCCTTCATCGGGTAAACACAAATTTCTAAAGAATTCTGGGAGCCCCATACTACAGGAAATCACAGCGAGCCAGAGAAAAAATCCTCGAAACTCAAAGGCCATAAGAAATCTGCTTCTGTGTGTGAACCACGAAACAACAATCTAAAAGTGGAAATCCCCCGAAATGCCTTAAGGCTCACTTGTCCCGATCTTTGTATTTAGATGTCCTTTAACTAATGGACCATTAAATAATGAGTGCAAACGTGATGGTAACATATTCATCTCTTAAAAATAGAATTAATTAAAAGACTTTTAAACAATAGTGGGTGGACATGCTTGTAAAGGTACCTCACCACCACCAGTTAGGATGAAACCCCGTCCATAATATTAAGTTTTTTGTGAATTACCGTATTCAGATTTATAGTCCTTCCTCAAGGCTCCCTCGGTCTTTAGGTCACATAAATTCTTACGCCCGAGGGAGGAGGTATCCTTGAGGAAGAAATATAAATTTGGCTAAACATACGTGGAAAGTAGAATAAAAATATTTTTTTCATTACTGACCATTTCAAATTTTAATGCCTCAGTTTTAAAAAAAATTGTGTGTCATGTTTAAAACGCACGGTTTTCCTCGATGTTCGTAAAATGCACGATCAGTTATGCGCGGTAATTGGCGACACTGGTATAAAAATAAGGACGACTCTCTAGGTGGCCAGTGGAAGAACTACCTTAACTCAAAAGTGTTACTGGTGAATCAGTTGCACGGACAGACACATATGCGCACAAAAAATATATTATCTAGCACGGTTATAGATTCCAATTACTTCATACGCTGCGCTTCTGTCAAGAGTTAGGTATTGCAATTGTGAATGGTGATCCGGTTATCTCACACCTCCCGAGAGTGTGATGGAGTGACATTTAACTTATGAAATACATTTTTTTTACTCATCTGAGCAATAACGTCAACAACAACTACTCATATCAGATAATCTTGAATTCACTGTAATATGTAAATGTCGGCGCATCAAGTCGACTTTGTCAGAGTAAGTGATGCTTACAAAGGACTCTCAAGTAGGTACTAAAGGTAGTCGTTTCTCTTTCAAAAATAAAACTTCAGTGTCAAGAAAACGATATCAACACACTTAATAATCCTTTACTAGATAAATGGAAAAAACAATTTTTTAAAATGGCAACATCCGACGGAAATCAGAAGGTTCTTAGTATTATTTTAAAGGCTTCCACTAAAAATTAATATAAACGAGTTCCCTTTGATCACAGCTTTGCTGAATAGTCACTGCACAGAACCAGAGAGTAATATTTCTCTGACTGTGACAGAACTGTCGTGTTGTCGATTGTCATCTTTCTTGAAGTATTTTGACAGTTTGTGCTTTGACGTATGGGTTGTGCAATGTGCATTATCCTACATCATTTTTATAGGGAGAATTTATATTTTTTATGAAATGACCCACTACAACAATAGACGAATAACTAGTAATTACTGGAAAAACAACTCTTAGAAACCACCATTACATAACCTGAATATAGTAACAGGAGAATATAAGTGGTTATGTCCAATTCATATTCCTTTATCAACAGATAGGATTTCTCAAGATGGTGTTTGAAGTAAAACGAATATTTTGCTGAAGCAGGCTTAACGAAAATGTTAGAAGAGCAACAAATGGGATCCCAAACATTAGAAATACTTAGACAGGGTGTTTGGGCCTCTTTCACTGGAGGGTGGTTCTATGATCCACACCAAGATGTTTTTTGCAATACCTTTCACTTGTATACTTGGCTGTTCCTTTTAGGGTTTCCATTCGTGATATATGTGGTGAGTAATGAAAAAAATACTATACATCTTACTAGAATGTTACAATGTCCAGTGACCCCATTAATTGCCTTCAACCCTTGAGTACTATGGATCGTTTTTATCACACGGTTACTATAGTGAGTCTGTGAGACTCATCTTTTGCAAATAGCGTAATAAAGAAATTATTGTGGGTAAGACAAAAAAAACAACTTTTCATTGTTTGTTTTCATATGTTTTTTACTAAAATTAACAAATTCTTACAAATTCCACTAACACAGTCAACAAAAATTTCTTCGGCGTGCATATACATTTTCAATCATCTACCAAAAAAAAAATTACCTACAGCCTACAGTACAGTATAAAGTAACATATTTATTTTGATATAATATTGCAATTGTAAAATCCCAGAAACGTTCATACACGTGTGCAGAAGTGCATGTTGTTAAAATTACTGTTTTTCTTTCAGTATTTTGTACTAGAAAAGTGGAAAACCATTCTAGTTTTGTCAAATTTCATAAGATAGATAATTTATAGCTTTGTCAAATTGTCAGTCTTTAGAATTAAATGATATTCAAACTGTGAATTACTTGGTGCAGCCTATTGACTACTGTAGATTGACAAGAAGAGAGAGTGATTAATGAAAATAATACCTTTTGATGTAGCTATCTCTTTATACATGAGATATGTATTTAATGAACATTTTATAATTTATGTATAGTAGTTACTATGCATTTACCTATTCTACATATGTCCTGAGTGCTATTTCATTTTAACATATATTGCTTAAATTAAATGGCATCAAGAAAATGAAATAGAATATTACCAACAAACAAAATTAAATGATATTATGAAGGGAGCAACTCTGTAGCCTCTACAGTACAAATTTTATTTTGATACATATTATGCTCCATAATTAATTTTGGCTTGCATCTATTTCTAGTTTCCTTCATAAAAATATTCACTTTTTTCACTCAAATCTCTTGAGACCTCAATGTGCGTGACCAGAAATTTTCCATAAGTTTTGAATCTCAAACAGTGCTACCAAAAGTGAAAATAGTTTATTACATAAACAACACATTAATTTACCTTAATGTGACTCATAATCACACTATTGCTGATTATTGTATATACATGAATTCTACTTCCAGTACTTTCCTCCTGCCTCTTTCATTTGGTATTTCTACTGTGCTGCTGTAACAGTGGCATTAGCAGTTATAAAACTGGTGAACTTTGGCCTTCATCATATGTATGACACAACAGAGTGTTTTCAGGAGGAAGTTGAAGGCTGGGACTGCAAAAAAAGGTGAGGTATCATTATATGTAATTGAACATCAATGCTCTCTTCAACAATATGGCAAGTTAGTTTGAAAAGTTTAAACAGTCAATTATCAAATGAGGATTACAAACTAATTGTATGTGAAGTATGGCAAGAGTAATTTTCTTACAATCTTACTAGACATATTCTTTCGGTGTTTTTAGTTTTATGTGAACTGGTATAAAGATGTTTATTATTTCTAGGGAGGATGAAGGAATTGAAATGCAAATTCTTTCTAACAAAGTAACAAATGTACCATCATCTTCAGGTTTGAGACCTGCTACATATTCAGAGGCTAATATACATACTAATCAAACTACAGATGCAGAGAGTCTTGAATCCTCTGAATTCAGACAATTAGAAGTGGCAGAGGAGGGTAAAATGCCTAATAGTACTATAGGTATGTGAATATTACATGATGTATGTTTTCCTGTTGGTAATTGAACCTCTGCACTGAATATTATTCTAGTGGAAACACTTATTTATGTAACTGGTTGTGAAATTACTCATTTTGTTCAACAAGTGAATTTTCAGGACAAGCACTACTAGTTCTGCAAATATAATATGAACAAACTGTTATTCCATTATGTGTTTCATTCAGTATTTTTTATAATCTCAACCAATGTTATATTTAAAAGAAAACGTGGAATTGGAAACAATCCACTCTGCTACAATAGTCTGAAAGCATAAAACACACAAATTTTGCTGTATTTGTGATAAAATTAAGTAATTTCTAGTAGATTGTATAAGCTCTTACTTGGTGAGACTGTTCCATCATGCAGATGAAAAGATTGTGTATTTAACACATAGTTTGAAAATAAAACTATTTCTTTCAGTGACGCCTTCTGATAATTTAAATATAAATCAGAACGTGTCACTAAACCAAAAAGAGTTTTATTTGTGAAACTGTGTTAAGTACACGATCTTTTTATCTGCATAAGTAATTCCTATTTACTTATTTGTTTCAAAATATCTCCAGAAAACTTCATATACAATAAAAAATATTGATGGCAATTCTCTCTTACTGTAGGTTCTACTTTTCATAACAGGTTGCAGAAAACAATACCTTTCAGAACAGAAGTTTTAAAATGTCTGACTTTATAATTATATCAAAATTAGATAAATTATATTCTCTATTTATTGTAGAATATCCACATTTTCACTCAGCTCTCATTTTTATTTAGCTTTCATAATAATACAAAGTTTAAATAGTTCACAGAAAAATGTTTTCAAAAAACACCTTCAAGGAATTTCAGTTTGGTATAGACTTGCCGAAACGTAGTTTCGAATTCGGATGTACGTGTAGTAATAATGACTGAAAAAAACTAGTGTTTTGTGTAGTTGCATTTCATATATCCTTTCAGTGACGTTATAACGTATGTTTTTGCTGCAAATTTGAAACTAAATTAATAATTTGTATGAGCTGGATATCTCCTTTGACGTTTTATTAATTATTTTGTATGTTTTACAGATTTAAAAGCTGATGTTCACCGAAAGAACTCTTCGGGAAGTAGTGAAGATACAGACACCCCACCAATTGAAGAAGCTCACATTCATAGTGAGCATATGAAATCTAAACATTCAAGGACAAAGCATCAGCGATCCAAAACTGATGGTTTTGTGACGTTTACCATCAAGGACGAGAAAAGTCCTAATTCTGGTTTTTGCAAACTCAATCCTAAGGTAGCTAATATCTTCATTATCTAAACTGAAAAATGTATATCTAGAGTTCTTGATATTGGATGTTACTTGAGATATATGATAGTAGTGATAGTACACTTGATTACAGGATTACTAACTACTTCCTTCATTAGAAACTAATGAAAAAGGTGTACATGTAAATTATATGGCAAGGCATATGAATTTGTGACAGTACTGCATTATAGTCTTTCTTGCCAGGCAGAAATTGAGGAATTGGTGTATCTTTTTTTAACCATATGTTTGGAGAGAATCAAGTCCTGATGTTTCAGCTGCAACTGCCAGTATTAAGCAGAATGAATAAATCTGTTCCATTTTTATGTTTTCATTAATTAAATATTATTGAGAACTATAGAATTTTTTTATATGCTATGTTGATGTTTATATTCTATTCAAGTTGCCAATCAGAGTATATTTAGAAAATTCTAGTTACCGAATTTTTTCATATACCTACCAGTTATATTTTTATTTTATCAAACTCGTTATTTTATTCAGTAAATGAAATCAAAAAGCTGAGTATGCATAATAAATCGTTGGTTAATCAAGTCATTAATATTGTAACACACAGTAAGTTATGGTGATGGTTAAAAAGTGCATGTATGTTTTTAAAACATTGAAGTGTTCACACTGTTAATGATATTCACAACCAGTGTAAATGACAGATATAGGAAGTACAGAAACGTATGTAATGCACCTGATTGTTTAGTGATAAAGTTGTATAGTTTTCTGCAAGCACACATTCTTAGATTAGAATTAGTATTTATAAAATTTCTCTAAAAAATAATTATTCATGGACTAAGAATCCTTGGAATTTTAATATTTGTCCTATTATTCTCAATTCTTGTGTTGTGTTTTGATACGATCCGTTTTTATCTATATCATATTATCTTTTGGGAAATAAATATTGATATATAGACGCAACTACAATTGATACAATCATTTGTCTACAGGGAAGCATCGACTCGCAAGAGAATGGCCTACTCCACCAAAGACCATCCTTGCAAAGCATGGGTTGCGAGCAAAGCACTTCACAATACATGGAGGGCGGTAGGAGGCACTCAAACTTCACGAATAGCAGCCTGAATTATCTGCCATCAAGTGTTCAAACAGAAATCAAACCGACAGGCTCGCTCGAGTTGGGCATAATTGACAAGAACCCCAACCAGGCGCTCACTTCTGAGGGGTTCTACTTCAAGTCGAACGGTCGCAGCGCGGGTGTGCGTCGCATCCGCTCCACGGTTTTGGAGACTTGCTGTCCGGCACCTTCTATAGCTATTCATCCCAACAGGTTAGTGGTCTCAATCCATATTCAATCACGTTGCAGAGATATTACAGATGAAAAGATACACAGAATTATTTAATTCCTGAAACTGGTACTGTGGTCGGCTTGCTAATTCATGTTGACTTATCCTTGCTTTTGACTGAAATCATATATATTTTATAGAACTCCATTAACATTTCCTTTACCCTGACAGTCCATACATAAGTACACAGGAAATTAGATAAATTTCTATAGTGACACTAACTGTGTCCAGGATCATGTAGATTATAGATGGTCGTACCTAATGAAGCTATTACATCATTCATATAAAATTAATTTAATTGTGTTTATTATTACACAATTTTATCTGAAGTTCTCCAGTATAACAGTTCTGTTTATAATTCAAATTCATACAGATCATTGTGTTATGCTGGGATATGCTGGTTGAGAAATCCAAAAGAAGCAATATAATGCAGTCTGAGATCAGAAACATGAAGCTGCTTATCTTATGAGAGATAACTCAATATCCCCGATCTGCAATCAAAGAACAAATAATAGGAAAACCTAGAGAAAAAAACGTGGTCAATATATATGTAGGTTTTCTTGAAGCATATCCAAACAAACTGGTTTAAGTGTGCTAATGAATTGTAAGGACAATCATGATTCACTCTTCACAAATATTACAAAAATAATCTCGCAATTTGATGTTTCTCCCTTTAGTGTATAATTTTTATGTTCAAATCGTATCAAACATGTTTTACATAATTTTTGTGTATTCCTGAAGCTCCTGATCTGGAAGCATAAAAAACGTCAAATATTTTCAATAACTTATTAATCCCTGAAGGGTCGAGTTATTCCCAGGCGGTATTTCTCCATGTTTAATTTATATGTGCCGGGCGAGACATCAATAAATAAACGTATGGTTTGAATTACATTAAAAACCAAAGAGCATTGAGTTCATAGCATCGAGAATAAGAAAACTACCTTTATGGCATAAACGCATAGGGCATTCTAGTGTGGACCCCGATCGATTTCCGATCTGAAGTGAACTTATTCAATCCATCTTTGTTAAAGCACGGAAATGGTGAGCAGCAAAGGCACTCGCAATCCATTGCCTCCGCCGAGCACCAGCCTGACTCGCAACCAACACCTCAACTTGTGCCCCTACTACGGTTCGGAGATCGTGTACCCCATTGCCGAACAATCTGATGAACATCAGACCTCGCACGGACCTGACACCGATATAGAGTCGTTGACGCATATCTCTGATTCGGACTTTGATGAAAACAATCAAGGTAGTACTTTCCAGCTATTTTAATCTAGGTCGTAACATTGCGGGTACTTTTGCGCCATAATAACGAATGTACAAGTTATATCACAATCTTCAAACAAAATAGATTGCCTATTCAGTTCAAAAATAAAAAGATAATAGTCATTGCAAGAAGCTACTCTTACACTCAGCCATGTGGACAAATAAATAGATATAGTTTTGAACATGCTATATATAAATATTTTGTCTTTTAATTAATACATTTAGTTTGTCTCCTTATAATAAATATGTTCAAACGTTATATGAGGAATCATGTATTGCTACCCTGTAAGTCATCTTCCATAAAAGCACTGAATGTTCAAACAAGTTAGATGATTCTAGACTACATTGTAGAGAATGTGACTTCACAAACTTCATTGTTGTAAAGAATCTCTACTCCAGCTACATTTCATCTGCCATAAATATAGTTGATGATATTGGCAAGCAAGTGCAGGTACTCAGCTATCGGATATCTAGCAGATCAAACGCGGCTGGGGCCAATCTATTCCTCGACGTTTGTGACATGGTATCATTACTGTACTTCGAACACATGCTGTTGACGGAATCACTAAGATGTGGATTCCAAACCTTACGATATTCGAATCCACATTCTTAACTTATTTCCGAGCTCTCAAATTAATCTGCATTTATTTAGTGATTGTCCTTATTGCAGATGAGATTTCATACGAACATAAATTTGAGCAGACGAAAATATCTTGAAGTCACTATTATTTGGTGAATTTGTGAGATATATAATGGTTATGATTAAAACTTTTCAAAATTTTCCTTGATCATTGAAAGTTATTCGGAAAAGAAGCTATAAACTTTTCCATCAGTTCTATCAATCTGTCGCTGTAGTTCAGATAGGTAGTTTTGGTGTATATTGTTGCCATTTTATTAATTCAGGTTGTAAAAACTACGAACAATAGTTATCCGTGTATATGGAACACTTTAAATAATTATTGACAGTTTCAAAGTCAAAGTCATGTTTGTTTTGAGGTCATTTTATAGGAGCAACCATTTTTGTTTTTAATTTTTAAACAAAATTTGTAAGCTTGCTGAATGAACAACCTTTACTTTGGATTTGTAACTGTTAATAAGAATTTTTTCAGTACCCAATTAATTCAAAAATATGTCTGCATACCAAATCGTGTTGACTATCGGCAAAAATAATTTAGAAGCACCTTGCAACGAGTTATATCATATGATAATTTTTTTAAAGGAAATGGTTATAATGTATAATAATAACCATAGAGTATTTTCATATCACAATTATACAAACTATTACTTAGCCGACGCTACTGCGCATTCATATCGAAACACCAGGTTGGTAAGAGCTCACAGATATTCCAGAAACAATATCACAACTGACCGACTAATCTGGCAAAAGGCCGGCGAGATCGAAAGCACACCCACGAGGAAAATATGTGGTATGGCAATCCCGGTTGTCTATCTGCTAAAGAATTTCTTGATTATCCAAGTGAAGAAGTAGCAAAATGCCATCTTGCTATGTCCAGACAACAATTTGCTTCATTACCGGCGTAGCGCTGTCCCTGTATGTACAGTGTACGGGATGCTTCGCTGGGTCCTATCACGATCCTCTTTACCAGTTTAAGATGGCAGAACATTTAGTCCAAAAAAATCCTGGGGAGGACGTACAAGAAACCTAAATGCTGTGCTTTTTGCGGAATATGCCTCCTTCAATACAATACAGACATATTGGAGTACAAGCGCGACTAAATTATAAGATTTGATCACATGAATTTAAAATTGTATATTTCCGCTTCACTATTATGTCATAGATTAAAATATTAGTTACTATTTCAGGAAGTCATTCTCCTCTACTGTACATAAAACTGAAAAAAATGAAAAACGTGCCTTACAACGAAAAGTATCAATCAAAAATGTCACCAAAGCTAGCGGACGAAGAGAGAACCAGCGCTACATCCAAAGATGCCTTGTTAGATAATGATAACTCAAATTCCAGCATCACTGCTGATATGCAGGTTTGTATGAATGTATATGCTTGTATATATATTTACAGACTTCATTTGACTGCTAATGTATCATTTGGTAATCTTTCTTTCACATAGCATTGTTCTAAAACTTGAATATTACTGGTGGTTCTGAAACTATAAGGTATGACCGCTGAAAACTTCACAAATATAGAATTATTGAAAAATTCTCATTATGTTCATTCATCGGTAGGGTCATTCCAGCGGTTTGAATGTTACACTTGAGTGAATAAAACCTTGATCTTCAAATATTCTCTGATAGAAATAACTACATAGTCGAAACCATGAAAAATATATTTAGGGCGTTACGTAATTTTCTGAATCTATGCAAAATTCTGCGGATTTTCTCAAGAAAGCTACAACTCAATATACAAAGAGTATGTTGTCATACTTTAGATATGTACATGCCAATATTCGCACTTTAATTTGCTCAAATGAGCACGAAGTTTTATGTTGGTGTCAGAATTTTTACATCCATTGCCCAAAAAGTATCAGGTCGAGCTATTTAGCGTCATTTCTTGCATACCTCTGCATCATTCGCAATTTAATTCACACTGCTATCCACATTCACCATATCAGTATGAACATGATTTAAATTGTTGTATTTTTACCATTCAGGATGCTCATGGAGACTGCTATAATACCGACAATGATGTCAGTGACAAAAAACTCAGTGAATGTTCAAATCTCTCGTGCAGCAATACCAGCATGGAATGTGAAGAAAGAGCTATAGAGAAACGAACAAAAACTAGGCCTAAACACAGCGAAAAGCTTACTAGGATCAAACACAATGACGAAACCGATTATAAGATTTGTGATAGTGTTCAACCTGGTAAGCTTGACAGCAACGAATGTGCGATCGTTCGAAAAAGGAATATTCGAAGGAACAGGAAAAGAAAGAGTAATCCTAGGAAGACAGGGGACGGCGGGAATTTTTCTAGTCTGGCTGAATTAGATTTGGATTGGTTATTCGAGGAGAATCATCGATTGCAACATAGAAAAGGTAATTACTGGTGTCTCCACAAATTACTAAATTGTCTCATAACACCAACCTATGTTGTATTGAAAATTTCTGATATTGGTTTTTTATATGTCTCTCAATTTGTTTCATGGCATGCCTAAAATTGTAATATTTGAATTCTGGATTTTAGTATTTCAATTTTATTCAATATGAAACCCCATATACTTCCATTCGAATAAACGACACGTCTAACTCAAGAAAAGTAAAGTTAAAAAACTGGGAATGCAAAGAGAATGTTTGACATGCAGCGATAGTGCCATACCGTCGCACCGAATCACCAGAAAAATTTGTTAGGTACCCATCACCCAGACGATTTTTGTGGAAAATATGTCCAAAGTAGTATTTCATCCATGCAATTTTCTGATGTACGGTTAAGATAATGAAACTGAAAGAATTATTAGATATGAGATCTTCGCGCATAATTCGCAATAATGCCCAGGGTAGTATAATTTTTAAGAGTTGAGGTTTAACTCTGAACACACATCTCAGCAGATATAAGAAGATACGGACATTCATAAAAATTTTCATGTTTGGAGCATGAATACTACGTACAGGTGTAAAAGTTAAAATGTGGGTACAAAAACAGCTTTAACATAAGTTTTGAAACATTGAAAGATCATGATTTTTTTAAATTTAATCATCTGTTATTGATTCTAGGTGATTTTTAAATATTCATTTGAATTGTCACCTAAATATTCCAATCATTGGGTCTCTGAATTTTTTAATGCATTGGCTGATCTCGAATTAATGTCTAGGACTGAGCCATATTAATATGGCATATAAAAGGTATTTCTACATTGCCCATTCTCTTGCAGTCAGATAGAAAGTAAACTTAACACATGAAAAATGTTTCTCAACAGAACCACTAAAAAGAGAAACTGAATGGTCAAGTACGACGACAGTATCTCTGGAGCACGATGTGAGCAAGGTTCTGCAGGAGACGGTGCCAGCCGCCAGAAGTTTGGGTGCCATACCGAAGAAAAGCCGGCCTTCCACGAGCCATGACGGTCAGGGCAGCAAACGGCCGCCAAGGAGCGAATCGGAGAAGTGCAGCATATGCAGGTGTAAGCCACTGAGGAATGAGGAACGGAGGCGAGAAAGACACGCTATGAAGGAAAACAAGGTATTAGGTATTTCCATAACAACAAAATTATAATTTATTCCCCAAAATTAAGTTCGCTCTTGATTGGTGCCATAATCGGTGATTTCATGTACCAAGAATGATTTGTCTACTATAGTGTATCAAGTTCCTCAAGGAAGATGAACAATTTTGTATAAATACAAACCGTCCTTTTAGATCAATCCTACCCTAACTGTATGAAGATAATATTTAAATTTTCAAGCTGCTAGAAGATACAGTCAATCTATTTAATGCAATTTCTTTATACCCAGGTAACACAAACTCTGAGGCAAACCGATAGTCCTAGTCCAGTAGAGGGCCTGGAATCCAACGTATATGTGACGCCAAAAATTATTAAATCTGGTTCTAAGAGAGGTGAGTTGAATAAGGAAAATTAATCTTGATGTTTAGTAAAATGCAACATAACTTTGAATGACTTTATTAATATATTGAAAATATTAATCGATATGAACACACCTATATAGGTTCAACAAGTAAAGAGAGTAAACAGGAGCAATCAAGGAATGAGGAAGCTTCATCCAGCGGCTCAAATAATGAACTCAGTAGCCTCCTACCTGCAGCTCCTTTACTTTCTGCTTTTTTGAACAACAGACGTGAGATACCTCTGTCCATATCGGGTCCCGTGACTGAAATAGTTCTTCCAGATAGACCTGTCAATAGGTAACTTATCTTGTAGCTAAGTTTATTTAGAGTTATCTCTTTGTATATTTCAACAAAGTATTACATATGAAACACCAAGTCATATACTTCCAATTTCACTCTGTTATGGTTGTCCATGGGTGATGATGTCGCTTTGGTGTAGATTGCGCGCTGACCGAAAAGTCGCAGTTCATAAACAATAGTTCTCAAAAACTTTATTAATATTAAATTGGTTATCTAGAAACTTGGCAACTTTCGAATAAACTCGTTCGGTAGATATAAACGAGGCGTTGCATATTTCTTATTTGGTATTATGGACTATATACACGCGACATTCTAAAGCGCTGTGGACGTGCTCTTAACACATTTAACCCCAACTAAAAATGCGCTATAGTCTCAGCTTGTGAATATTTTCATATGGTCATCCACCATCCTCATGCGATAGCACTGCATGTTTTCGAAAAGCCGGCCTCCAACGCTGTGAAAAGTCGCTGTCTGCATAGATCCTTAGACACCCATAATGAACTAATTAGTAAAAATAGATCGCAAATTGGCATATGCTATGGTGGTAAAGCCATATTTGACATACGTCGTAATTGTGTAAATCAAGGATATGGGGATCTCTCTGTATATTATTACCGTTGGATTCAACTCATACATTGTAATTCATATGCCATAATCTAAAACGTCAGTGACACTGTTGCAAGCGTCGCTTGTACAGATTGCATCCGGGATCAAAATTTGCTGTAAGAAAGAAGATACGACGTATATGATAGTTGCAGGGATGGAGCAACAATCTATAGATCTCTTCAGTTGTAAATACTGATACTACCATAGTCTAAAAATGAAGTAATCTCGTTTGAACATCTGTTCCAAATTTCACTCATTTGAGTAAACCTATTTTTTTAGGGCAAGGCTGAAAAGGATAAACCGACTGAATCGTCGTTTAACTAGTCAAATATCAAAGAAAGACTGCGCTATTGCCAGTTCCCTATCTGCCGGTTACGGGACTCATAGCGCGAAGAATTTCAATGATACCAGCGATGGGGCTGTGCATTGCTTTTTAGATGAACACAACAACTGGATCACATATACTTTTGATGAAAAACGTAGTGGTAGGTAGTTTACGGTACCCTTGGGAATCCTAGACATCCTTAACAAATATTTTGAACGATTATTTTGTCAATTCAGTTTTCTAATTTCGGGTAATAATAATCTGGATAGCATAATCTGAGTGCTGAGTGTGAATTCATTGTACTAATGCTTATTACACACTAAAGAAGCTTGCCTAGCCACTTATCTTAATGACATTACCAAATGTCAGAAACTTTATATTGTATACTCGTATGTGGTTAAAAAGAATATCACAGAAAATGACAACGTTGCTATATCGCGCGGAGGATCTGCGTTTTTTCCTCCCACGGTCTGCTATTAAGCGAGAAATCAGAACTACATATTGTTTTACTTAAAATGTATACGATCTGTATACATCTATTGACCAATATCATTAATATTTATATTTTCAATGTACGAAAGTTATGTTGTAGTTGCAACTTAAGCTCATAAATTGAACGATATTTCAATAAACTTATTGAATTAGGAACAGCAAACAGTTTTCGTGAGAGTGGAGGATCCGGCGATAAGGTTACGTTGCGACGGAGACAGAGTGATACAGCTGCCACAAGTAGAAGTAATAAATGTGCAGTTGATCCTTGGGATAGCAATAGCACCGATTCTGTCTGCAACAGTTCCATGTCTACTATATTGGATGTAGCCGTGAGGAAATCCACTGTAACATCGAATGCGAGTAGTTTAAATGTGCCGACAGAGCAGGGTAAGAAGATAACATCATTCATATCTGATACGTTCACAATTGATAGCTCATAATTCAGTATAATTTTTTACCGGTTGTGCATTTGTATTTTATCCCACTTTCTATCATGCTGCCATATCGTACATTTTAGAATAGATGTAAATGCTTTGTATTTCAACATTAAAACTAATTATCTCATCATAACAAAAATACTCTTAATTTGCAAGTTTCACGTTCAGTTGATATTTGGAGCATTCTCATCTTTGATTAGTGTCATATTCATAGATCCCAAGTCGTTGGGCCTTTATTTGTCTAGTACGAGTACCGAGAAACATTTCCACTTGAATAATCCATATTATTCTAATGGCCCAAGAGGCGCCAAACCCACGTCAATTTAGTAAAGTTATTAGTCACGAGTTGCTAAATATTTTGTTAACTTATGAGTATTCAGTATTCGATAGGTTGAAAGTTGACTTTTGTTAGAGAAAACAGGTTCAAAAAGTTTGTAAAACCGTACTAATCTATTTGACATTATCATTCCTGAATTTTATTTCTGTTTGACAGTATATCGTTAAAAACTAATTTACATTTTTAACAGACACAGACAATTTAAAATTGAAAAAATAGGCTGTTCCACCCTCCATATACCGCCTCTCTGATCAAGCCCCTAAAAATCTCTGTAGTATGTATAATGGATACAGTATATACTTTATATGCGGGATATCATCCTGGGCAAGGACAATTCGTTTCAGTTTTTTCTTTATATTTTTTGATTCAGTTGTTATAAACTTGCAGTTGTAACTTGTGTTGTGTGATGGCTGTAAACGATCTCAATTTATTTGCCAAAACAATACTAAGAATATGGCGGCGGCACCTTGACATCCATAGTCAGTCCATTTAAGATACGTATAAGACAAAAGAAAAATTGTTACTAGGTTTTGAACCGGTGACGGTCCGCATATGAGGCACATGTTGTAGCTACTCTATTGCGGAGACTTAACGGTTTGATCCGAGATGCAGTATATAACGAGTAGAACATGTAGCACACAAAAAGTGTCTGACAATAATGAAAATTGATTTCTAACAATAATCTGTAGAATATATATGAGAATCAGCCATAACAACAGTAGGTTAGCAATGTTTTGTACGTTTTGTAACTGTTTTGTCTGAAAAGGCCCAACCTTTAATCTAGCGAATATACACCCTGTTTTAACCTCATAAATTATTACTATAAAATATGAATTAGTGAAAATTGTCAAACTTTACTTAATGGCCTTCCTACATTGAGTATATACTTTCATTCCTAAGCAATATTTCATTAAATTCCAATATAGATCAGATTATGATTATTTGGCCATGTGTTCAGAATTGAAGAATTCAGGCGTTTTGATTCAATTATAATTTTCATCATCATTATAAAGAACTGTGTAATGCGTCTTAAATCTAGATGCACTGAGAATTGTATATTTGTTTTGAACGCTATAAGTCATATGGAATTTCTGCTATCGGAGCCTATCGATTTGTTAGCGAACATACAACGTCTATTCCTCAAATATATTTAGTTTAAATTAGATCTATGTCGTTGTATCACTCAATTGATGATGTTGTTTGGATTTAAGCTTCAACCATTAGTACTTAGGATGATGAATAGCGGCCTGGCATTTTTATTTCATATTCACAATAAAGTGAAACGCATTTAGCTTTGAAAATAAATATCTATGTTATGTGTATCTAAAATAATAGCCTCAATTTTTTTCTATCCTCCTCTGCCTAAAACTAATTTATTGGCTAACATGATATCAAATACCGCAGACGTGAACATTTTCTCATTTTTTCTCTCAAAATGTTGCTAAATAAACACTGTGTGTAATACTATCTGACCTACCACTTGAGCTAAGCATGTAAGACAAGCATTTGCCATTTGCCATTTTCTATTTTATTTATTTTCCTTTGCATGAACACTCACGTATATTTTCCAATTATTGGTAATATATGGCGATTAATAATTATAATTATTATATACATATTTAATGAAGAATTATAACATTAATTGTACACAGTAAAAATTGCAATATTTTTAATAGCAAGTAGGTTGCACCGTTCTGTGGGTGAATCAAGTAGAAGACAGACAGACCCCATAGAGAACCTTACCATAGATGATAAATCTATGTTGAATGTAGCTCGAATCGATAATGAAGGAGAGGAAAGATGTCTGCACAATCGTTTCAAGATCATCCAACCAGCGGATGCCATCAATAACAACTTCCCACGCACCATGAACTACTATAAGTTCAAAATATCGCCTTGGACATATATCAAGGTTGGTGGGTGATATATCTATTAAGTGCGTTCAAAATACAGTATCGAGGAATCACATTTGAAGTTTTTGATTAATTCAAGGCTTGGATACATTGACAATTATATCATTCATCAAAAGGACTTGCGCTTTACGTCCTTGCTTTTTTAGAAGAACAAAAGAAAAATTATTTGGATTTTTTCTCTGATCATTTGGCTATATCGATAATCGGCTCCTATTGCTTTCTCAGGTCACTCTGGACAGACTTAAACTACTTGCGTTGCTGGATAGAAATCTGACGCTGAGCGAAGCGATACTATCGATTATCCTAGGCAGCATGGTGGCCATTCTGGGGGCGGCGTTACTCCACGGAAACTTCTACTACGACACGCTGGCATTCATTTTGTGTCTGGTAATTGCAAGCTGTCAGTATTCGTTGCTGAAGAGCGTTCAGCCAGACGCAGCCTCCCCGACTCATGGTTTCAATCGGATCATCGCTTATTCTAGGCCTGTGTACTTCTGTATCTTCGCTACCATCGTTCTAATACTGGATTCGCAACTTGAGAAGCCCATAGATGTAAGTATCATTTTTTCACTATTAATTGCTTCTATAATATATGGGAAATCGAGAACAAAATACCAAATACTACCGAAAATAGGACATTAATGTCGCCAAAAAAGATTTCCCCTAAGACAGACAAAAGAAAGAAGAAATAAATAATTTAATAGAAAAATAGCTAGACAGGATAAATATTATGCTAGATTTGAGAGCTCTAGTTTTGTATCCATGATAGTATCTAGTTAGCTAGTTGGCAAGTAATCTGGGTAGCCTTTGTTAAAAGTCAAATCTGACAGTCCGACGAAGATTTAAATATAGATCGAAATGCGTCACTGAAAGAAAAAGTTTTATTTTTGAAACTGTTTGTTAAATACACACTTCTATTATCTTTAACATTTATTTCATTGATAATAACTCTTTCATGGTAGAATTAAAAAATATAGAGATGTTTTGAAATTATTTTTTAATCATTTACTTACTTTTTTTATTGTAGATTTATTCAATTAAAAAAATGTGAATGCGAATACACAGCTGTATAACTCGCATGCATATTACAAAATTGGAAAACCACTATTCCAAGTTTGCAAACCACGGATAAAAGTAAGCTAAGATTGTGTTCTCAGGATATGAACTTTCCAATAAGAACAGATCATTTTTCTTGATCACTTACGGATGTACAAAGAAACATATGCCCTTTCTTAGGTCTTAGTCACATGATAAAATATAAAGGAGTGGATTCAGAGATGTACCTATATACTTTTGAATATCTGACACAACAATGCCTCAAACCATTTTTACGTCATATATACGTCCCATATATGCAATATATTTTCAATGTATCCAAAATATGATCCTATTTAGTTTTGAATGGCTTCTACACACCCAGCAATACAGCTCTCACCACTTAGTCAGAAACTCTTCTACCGCTTTCAGTTACCTTCTGTAGATGTTTCGGTGATATATTTTCTCCTGAAACCTGCTAGATTTTCCACATTTCTTTTTTCTGCAAATTTATTTACCTGTTGATATACTTATGCATTGTATCATCATTACTATTTTTATTGCAGTACAAATGGGAAGAATGGACGTGGTCTGGCCAACAAATCTTATTGCTGAGCAGGGATTTTTTACTGAACTTTATCCTGGCGTTCCCCATTCTATTCTCCCTCGGCCTGTTTCCCCAAATCAACACGTTTACGATGTACCTGCTGGAACAAATCGACATGCATATATTCGGAGGGAACGCGATGTCCAGCTTATTGGCTTCCTTCTACTGCGTCTTCCGTTCTGTCTTGTGTGTCATCATACTCAACGGATTGGCGTTTGGAAGTCTCAGTGAATCTAAGGTGAGTAGGGCCTTTGCTCTGGTAATTTTCGTAGTAAACCATGTTCATCATTAAACTATACTTTTTTAGGCGGTAAGTTCAAGGTTGAATTGATATCATAATGATACGTGTTTCGCTATGTTACCATCGACAGGGGAAGATTGAAACATATCATAGTGAAACACGTATCAGGTGGAAATACTGGTTTGGCGAATGGTAAAACTGTGGAGTGTATGTGTTGCTCCAACTTTGATTTATAAAGAGGTATACTAGGAGTCTATGATAGATAATGCTGGTTACGTTTCAAAAGTTGATACAATATCGTCATAGCATTGATAAAAAAAACAAATAATCATATAACCTCTAAACTTCTTACTCTTCTTCAATATCATCTGTGTTTTTAAGAGTGGAGCAGCATTTTGAAGCTTTTCATTTGGCTTTATAGTGGAATTAGTTCAATCAAAAATCGGTCGTATGTATTATACCGGGCTTAATATAAACACATGCAATGTGCACAAGATTGAATGCGCTCTTAAGTTACAAATATAGTGAAATCTAGTCCGAGTGTTCTAGTATATAACTGATACGTTTTTGGGTTCATAACTGTGCCTATGTTAGGAATTGCTAATTTTCCTAATTTTATTGTTTTCAAACATCAGATGTTACCCATACATAGCTATGATTTTGCAGTTATGGAAAGGTTTCATTTGTCAAATAATTTTCTGTTCAACGTTTTGTCAGTATTCCAATATATCGTATTCTCGTTATCTAGGAACCGATTAAAAAACCTTGTACATAGGATTATCAAGTCGCAAAATAGTTCACGCAAATATTTACACAGTAATTCAGATTTTGTAACTTAGGTAGTTCAGAGTACTGATATGTTGATGATGTTATAACTATCTAATTTTGTTACTCCATTTATTTTTATATTTTTTACTATTTTCAGGGCTCTCAACACGTAATATTCTCTATATTCTGCGGTTGCTTAGTGGCGTGTTGTTATCATCTGAGCCGTAGCGCTAGTGATCCTAAGCACGTGTGGAATATATTCAAGAGGCATTTGTGGCTACTAGACGTTTATCGGGAAAATGAGGAAGAAATGACCGAGCGCCACGGTTCTTCGGATGTCTGCGTTAAGGTAGGTAGATCTTATACTTACATCACTGAAAAAATAATATTACATTTTTTTATTCTTTTTTATTAAATTCATATTCACCTCACACCATAAGTTTGCTGAGAATCTGATATTAGCATGGTATTCAACATACCAGCGACTTTTGCTTGCAAAGTGCATTGATGCATTTTTTGTCTATAACTATAATTTTTTCATATGTCTGGAAACTATTCTGTAAATAGTTTGATAACAAAACATGCATCAAATCAAGTTACATTAAAATGATTTTTAGGCGAATTATTGTTAAAGAGAAATCAAATCGACATGTTAATATCTTTAATATGGTACCGAGGCTATGTATTTAATATCTACTTATTCAAATCTCGGAAGTTTGACTGCAATTTGATTTAGTCAGAACTACCTGATATGGTAACGATAATGCAAAGTTTCAAATGCTTCAATCTATAATTATTCCCTTCATTCGCGTCTTTCAGTAGTACGATGTCAAATCAACATGCAATGGTTTATGGTGATTCTATATTTTTGAACTCTTGTTATTACTTAACATATATTCATTTCAAAATGGTTTGACTTGGTTAGTTTTTCCTATTATAGTCTTTGTTCTTTAATGTTTTTTCTTCCCCAACGTTATAAATTATACACAACCATATAAATGTTATGATATGGAAAATGGAAATCCACGATATAGCATCATGTTATTGAAAAATGAATGAGGGGCTTATCAAATCCAATTCCTATTTCGTCCATGTGGCTTCAACGGCTAGGGCAATCGCATCAATCTATGCATTGGCCTGATGGATTAGGCGTTCAGCCGCGATGGAACTGGAAAGTTAGCCTACTTGCCATTATTATTTTTTAGGGTTTGATAAATGCTAACTAAAACTCCAAATCTTCGAATATGACCGCTCAGTGAACACTGTCGATAACTGTTCATTTTAGTAACATACTCCAAGACTTGCAATAAGTGGAGCTGCCCAATAACGTCTCACAAGTTTAATAGTTATAACACCTTGGATTACCCACAGTGGTCATGGAGTAAGAGTGAATCTGTTTGCTTGAATAACAAGCGTTCGTTTATGAAAGTAGAACTTATAGCTCTTAAAACGATGTGTAGTATTGTAAGTACACGCCAGAATTGGTAAAAAATCCTGGAGATAGATAATAGATGATAAGTATCCACTTAGCTGTTTATTTTTGTTTCAGACGAAACCAAAAGCACAAGACAGACTTAAACCTCCCCCGAAGACGGTTCGCTTCCCAAAAGACATCAAGAATATTAACCCGGATGAACATGAGGATCCGCTGCCGTACAAACTGCAGCAGACCGTGAATGCTCGGCTCACCAATGACATGATCATCTGCACTCTAATCGTCGTCCTGGTGTCCGGAATCCATGCTAGTACTGTCTTCACTGTGCTGCAGCCTGAACTGAGTCCTGTATTGTGGTCTATTTCCGCCAATCTAGGCTTCGTACTGCACTACCTGATACCTCAGCTTCGAAAACAGTTGCCGTGGTTATGCATTGCTAGACCGATACTAAGGAGCTATGAATATGAGCTATTTCAAATTAGAGGACGCGCTAGGATCAGGTGGTTCGAAAAAGTGAGTGATTTTGAAGAAGTTTCTGATTCCGTCATTGCCTTTTTATAAGAGTAGCTCGGAATTTATAATCGGATATAATTCTTTTCCTACAATTCTGGGGTGAAATCTTTGAGTTGAAATAAAATTTCCTTCCTGAAATTGGAAAATACATTCTTAAGAGAGCTGACTATCTTACTTTACCTATCTTTCTTATCTCCAATGGAAATGGAGAGCGCATTTTTAATAGATTATGCTGTAGCTCAGAAATCGTAACTATAAAATAACTAAGTTTTGGCTTTTCCAAACAACGCTAAATAAACTCGTGTATCTTTGTGCGTTTAGTGTTGTCAGCTCCCGAGTTTTGGGTGCAATTTAGTGTCCCAATATGTATGATTATTCAGTGTATACTCTCCACTATACAAAACTCCTAATTACAATTGTGTTTGTTTGTATATTAAGATTTCTGGAGTTTGCTGCTGAATGATTTACTTTGAAATCAATTTTTGAATCATCTGTTTCACGGTGTTTTAATGTATAAGTGATTTTCAAACATAATCAATGTATACATTTTAAATGTTGATGTTTATAATTCTGGAGCTTGCGACTTGATTATATCCAATACAGTCAATTTTGCATTTATCTGGTCGACGGTGTTTCATCATATATGTGATTTTTAAACATTATAAACTTATTGTTTCAGGTGTATTTGTACCTTTGCTTCTTTGAAAGAAATATCCTTTATCCCCTCCTTTTTCTCTCGATTCTAACTGAAGATTCCCCTAAGATCGTGGAGAAATACGGAGCTCTGGGTGGCTCGTTCATAGTGGTGATATGCGGCATGAAATGCTTGCGAAGTAGCTATTCTGACCAGAACTCTCAATACCTAATACTCATCTTCACTGTGCTGTTTTTCAAATACGACTATAGCTACATACACGACGCTTTCTTAATAGAGTACTTTTTTATGAGTATCATCTATCACAAATTTTACGAGCTGCTACTGAAGGTGAGTAGTCTTGTCTAATATTTTTATGGAGTTTTATAACTCTGACATGATATAACATGACATGACATAACTAAAAATTCGGCAGTAGTTGTGTTTTCTTGAATGGCAGCACTGCGATGTTGTTGCATGGCTTAAATATAGTGAATATGTTTGCTAGAATTATAAAATTTATCACGTAAGGGAACTGTTTTGCGGTATTGCTATCGCCTGCTTGACAAAATTGGTGTTGCCATTTGAAAGGTGTTTATTGCACAAACGTAGGGTTGAATATTTGAGGATTTTTCAGATCACAGTGAAAATAGTAGTAGTAATTCTTTGTATCCTAGTTAACTTTTCGAAAAAATTGTTATAAATGTAGGGGTTGCACGAAACCCTTAAGTTGAGAGCGGCCGATAACAAATATCTAACTGAAAATTGTCCGACATGGTTACCACATGATTTTAAATATTCTTCCAAACGATTCTGCAAAAATCGGTTCTTAGCCTTCATGAGGTTTGCATATTCTGCGTGTCGGACGTGCCACCATGGTTCGCTATGTTTAAATTTATCTGATTTGAAGTGAATATCACATACACAAGTTTCAACAGTGTGGTAATGAATAAGTTATTTTAGGTCTGGGCCCAAGGATTATAAAAGACTCACTATCTATGTAATTCCTATTACTTACTGAAATTATAAAAAAATGCGAAATTATTCGTTCAATTCCCATTAGAATAGGAATATAAATTTTCATAATAAAATCTTATATTATTAAGAACAATCATGACGCAGTTGATTAACCGACCAACTCAAAAATCAATAACACCTTATGCTATTTCTTCATACCCGTGAATAAATAATACTTCAATCATTTTGAGCGTCTTTCACGTCATAAATCCCTTTTTCAAGATTATCAAATTTTATACACTCCTCTCACAGGTTTTTGACAGCAATCCAAGTAATTAATATGTAATTTTGTAAAGTTTCCGAGCCTTCCTCATGAATCACGTAACTATTGGAAATTCACGAAAGTATACATTTTATGAAGTTTCATTTATACGTTAATATCTCGTTCAAATATCATTCAATGGTGGTCATTCAACACCGTGTATAGACAAAAGAAAGGGATGCGTTCTAATCTGAACAACTTCAATTTTCAGCGTAGTCACAAAACAATTTTGGAGTGTCCATTTTTGATTCCCCAATTCAATTTTTGTAAACTAATATAAATTCGAGCCTACTGTGACCTAACTTTTGAGAAATTTCAGTACTATTCTACTTCTAATAGCGTAATTGCATTCGGCAAAATAAAGACATTTTGCGGGGGTTGGACTGATTAAAGTTACATCAAACTAAATTTAACTAAATTTAAACCTAGTATTCATCAAATTCCACGACTTTAGTTACGAATATATATACAGTGCGAAAATAACAGAGTCAATGTAATTGTATCATTTTTTGTCTTGACGATTCCAGGTGCAATTCGTCGTAACCTACATCGCGCCGTGGCAGATCACGTGGGGCTCAGCTTTCCACGCCTTCGCCCAACCATTCTCTGTACCTCATTCGGCCATGTTATTTCTTCAAGCTATCATCTCTGCCATACTATCTACACCCCTTAATCCTTTCTTGGGGAGCGCCATCTTCATCACATCCTACGTACGGCCGGTAAAATTTTGGGAGCGTGACTACAACACGAGACGCGTCGATCACTCTAATACCCCGCTTTCATCGCACCTGGATAGAAACGTTGGTGCTGATGACAACAATCTCAACTCGCTGTTCTATGAGCATCTGACGCGATCGCTGCAGCATTCGTTGTGTGGCGATTTGAAACTAGGGAGGTGAGTAATTCAATTTTTATGACGGATAATTTATTTTTCCGGTACCGTTTTAATCCAAGGGAAGTGTTGTGAGCGGAAACATTAGCTAGTAGGTTACGCTGCATTATTCAGGTGCATTGCATTAATGATAATTTTTCGCCGTTGCCAGAAAAGTTTTATATCGATAGTCATTCTAACGGAACTTAAGTCCGTGTTACTTCAGACGTACTTAATCAATTTTAAAGATTAATTTTTTGAACATATCTGTGTATTGCCATTTTTGTCAATGTATAATATTGGTAATCACCGTATGGATTTTTATAAAAATTAGGAAGGAATATGCTGTGAGCTTATAGCAGGTAATCCAGGTATTGTAATTCGTTATTTAACGATACATTGGCGGAGTTATGAGCTAAAAATCAAGGAACTTAGTCTAATATTTGAAAAAATTCCAAACTTAGCTATTCTTTAAAAGTTCTTTATCATTATAGGCACAGATTTAATCAAGTGTAAAAAAATTGAAATTTGTCAATCTTGTCTGGAATTTATTCAAGTTTCGCGTCTCTAGTGTGAATGAATTTTTTAAGTAGTAGAAATCCATATTCATGTGTGAGCAAAGTTGTTTGTAAAATTTATATCTGTTCGTAATTTACAGATTAACATATGCATGAGCAGCATGATAAATGCTGAGTAAACCTGCTAGGTTTGCTAAAAGGTGATTTATATTTTTCGATATTTTTCACCTGGTGTCATCACTACGGAAGGTGAATTTAGACATATTGTGATTCCTAGTTTTCAATAATTATGGGTGCAAAATGAAATACACGTGAGGCTGGAATAACAAAGATTCCATTACATATATTTTTTTAAACGTACAAAACAGGACAGCCCATATCGTTCAAACAGAATAATAATGTATCGATTGATTTTTTAGGAGTATGAATCAAAGTTGGCAATGTATCTTTGGTAGCTTTGAGATATTAATTCATTCATGAAAATTGTATACGTTGTTTAAAAAGTTGTGAATTATTTGTGAGGACTAATGATAATGTAAAATTATGATCATTGGACACTACTTATTTGCATCATATATTTTTCACATCAAAATAATAAAAAACCTTGATAGAGGAGAGAGAGAAAGACACATTGAAATGAGAAAAAAAAACAGGCAAATCTTGCACAATTCTGTGCTGACACTATGGCAAACCATCCATCGCACCGTGCGCCAGAAGAACCAAGTACTGATTTTTCTGATTGTACTGTACTGATTTTTCTCACTCCAATCCGATTACTACCTTTTTTGTAAGTCAGAAATATTGGTTACCAAAATTTTTCAATACTGGTGAGATTTGTCTTTCATCTAAACTATATGACAGCATGAAGCTTGAACAAAGGAGGAAATAAAATAAATCGTATTGATTCAAGTCCTCTGTATCACTTCGAATTTCCATTGTGATTTTTGTTCTCATTTAGTTTTGATTTTTATGATATATTCAATGGTCATCAGCTCAAGAGAAGGCGATATGAAGATACCATATCAGTCAAAATGTTAGACCCAAATTCTACTGACAATGGTTGAAGTGTTTTGGAAGATCTATGTTGAGTTGTTTACAAATTTTATCTGAAGATTTTAGGCGAAACTTCACTTTTGAATTGATAACTATTTTTTAGATGGGGAACAGTCAACCAAGGCGATTGTTTTGTATTGGCTTCTGACTACCTTAACTGTCTGGTACACATAATTGAACTAGGCAATGATTTGGTCACATTTCAAATGAGGGGTTTGGAGTTCAGAGGTACATACTGCCAACAGAGGGAAGTGGAAGCCATAACGGAGGGAGTGGAAGAAAATGATGGTAATTTAACAATTTTGTTAATTGATGATGATTGCAAGGTAGAGGCATCCAAGAGTTCCAACCTACTGTCTAAATTATCTTGTTCGATTCTAGGAGAAAAAGTCTGAGAATATGGTTTCTTTATTATAACAAAGCTATATTTGACAATAATATGATAATAAAATCCTATATCGCTAAAGGAATTGTTGAGCGTCTGATAATAGTTAATCGTTAAGTGGGGATAACAGAATCACAACTTTTTTCAAATGATATTGAGACCAAACATACAATAAGTCATGGAAGATTATCAATTGTCACTTTGAAGTTCGGATTCAAAAAATTCATGTATTTCGCTTAGTTTGTGTATTCAGTAGTTGTGATGGTGCATACGCTCCACTATATACGTGACCTCCTACAAAAATGCACGTTTAGGTCTTAATTCTTGAAGTCTCGTCAGCGCAACTCGACAAAGGTAGAAGACGTAAATCACTTTGTAATAAGCCTTGGTATAATGCTGCAATTTGATCATTACTTAAGTGATCATAATATATATGAAATAGAATATTTTACTAGAACTTGTGATGAAATGCAGAATTGTGATTGTTTTGTGACGATATGTTTGCAGACGTGTAGTTATATATGGTTAAGGAGATTTTTCTAATACGTTTACCTTTTGTTCTTTTCAGGCTGTTGTTGCTGTGATACAGGCCACCTGCCGCATATGCTGAGCATTAATGCTGCATTTAGTCAAAGGTGGCTTGCTTGGGAAGTGACTGCTTCCAAATATATATTAGAAGGATATAGTATATCTGACAATAGTGTTGGAAATATGTTACACATTTTTGAGTTCCGCAAAGTTTTGGTTTCATACTATGTAAAGGTAAGAGAAATTATATATTTAATAATATTCTCCGGAACAGATTCGTGTTACCAGTGGCCATGTTATTTTGCCATTTATGCTCTGTAATTCTTATGAATTAAATATATACTGCTGGTATAAACCATTGTCCGTTTATCGTTACCCCAACTGTACGAGAAAGGCAGCAGGAAGTTGTTCTTAAGGCCAATATATTTGCAAATATTCATTTTATATATTTTAAAGACATTTTCTATTTTTTATCAATATATTAATAGTATCATTATGGATAGCAATATCAGTTTTATCCATAAATATTGTGCTGTCCGTTTTTCCAATCGATCAGTTGCTGACCCAATATCGAACTTTTTTCCGAATCATTTCCAAATATTGTTAATAATCTTCTTCTTTCGGTGCCTATCCAGTCCGAATGTTGGCGATCATTCTGGCTATCGTGATCTTATTCACGGCTGCTCTAAAAAACCCGGTGGTTGTCAGAGAGAACTATGTTCTCAGATTTTTCAGCCAAGAGATCCTTCTGCGGCCTGGACCACGTTTACTTGGGATTTTCCCTTGCAGTATTTGCTGTAGTAGACCATATCTTTTTTTCGTTACGCATTATATGACCCAGGTATTCTAACTTGCGTGTTTTTATGATGGTTATTATCTCCGTGGTTTTCTTCATTCTTCGAAGGACTTCTTCGTTGGTCACGTGGTCCACCCAAGAGATCCTCAAGATTCTGCGACATAGCCACATCTCAAATGCTGTCAGCTTCTTCATGGTGGCTTCAGTCAAAGTCCATGATTCTGTTCCATAGAGTAAGACAGAGAAGACATAGCAGCGGAGGAGTCGCAGCTTGGTCGTCATTGACAAGGAATGACATTTAAAAACTGATGACATTTTAACAAATACTCCTGTGAATGATCCCATTGATCATTTAACATGGTTCCCAGATATGTATATGTATTGACTCGTTTGTGTTGGTTATTAAAAATTGTCAGATCTTCACGTGGCAAATTATTTTTGCTGATCACCATATATTTGGTTTTATTTAGGTTTATATCGAGCTCATACTCCTGGCTTACCTCTATTACTCTTATCATCGTTTCCTGTAGGTCTTTTAGACTATCTGTAATGATTACGGTTTCGTCCGCGTACCTTAAGTTATTTAGGAGTTTACCATTTACAAGTATTCCTGCGTTACTGTTTTCTAGGGCTTTATTAAATACATTTTCCGAGTAGAATTGTTAATAATAGGTAGGGGATTCTCGGAATCGCTAATAACATACTTCAGTAGTCCCAAAATCGAAATTTAGGAGGCTGCAAATCATATATTTTTGTTTTCGTTGAATTCCCATGCAATATTTTGCATGGGAATTACATATAAGCCTTTACATTTTTTCACTTTTTCACATTTTAAATTTTTTATCTGTTAATCACAATTTTTCTATTACATGTATCTCAGATGCGTATCGTGCGAAAAAATGCAAAATAATATTTAGAATCTAGATTTAAATCGTCATTTTCCTAGAATTAATCAACTGGCAGTTGTAAGATTGAATGCTCTAATTAAAAATGTACCACTGTAACACTAGGATCGCAAACGTGAAACAGTAAGCATGTGACGTGTTCTGTCATATTTAATTCCATCGCCATGGGTACAATGTTGACTAAAATATAAATTAGATATTGCGGGGCACGTCACATACCTTCCGCATTTTCATTTGCAAACATTGTTACAATAGTACAATTTCTAATAGAATTATAGAAGAGTTTTGCCAAGTATGAAAATCTACAATCTACATGAGTATTGTTGATGTATTTTGATATACTATTTGACTATCAGTACATCTATAAATCTTCTTTCCTATTGAACATACGTGTTCTACTGTATGCTAAATGCTTCCGAAATCTCATCCAAAAGATATCATCGTCTGTCTTATAAAGTAAATTTTAAATTATGGAAACTTTTGAACTCAAGTTGAATTTTTTAAAATTATAGAAGATTTAAAGTCCCGAAACATTTTCCAAATTAATTTCCAAAACAACAGTAACTCGAATACGTTCCAAAAAAATTTTCTAAATCGATACTATTACTGCCTACTTATCAATGTTCAACATACTAGATGCTATTTTTTTAGGATTAAGCCTAATAATAGTGAATTAATTATGCATGCTGTATCTGCTATAAAGAGATCAATTTTTCAGAGCATTATATTTTATACCATCCGTTCGCCAAAATTGGAAGAGTGGCTGTCAAACCATACCATCTTGAAAGCTTTGTCGCCAATCTCGGCCAGGAGCTTCGTGGACCTGGATCCCATATTCAACTACAACATAGATGAGGATTTTGATACGACCAACAGTGGTATAACGAAAAACAGTTTCATGCAAGTTCACGGAGAGTGGATAAACTATTGTGTAGAGAGAAGTCAGAAGAACATTGATTGTGGACCTAGTTCTACTTTGATGCTCTTATGTTTCGCTTTGAGTTTATTAGGTAACTATGATGATTGGTGAATGAAAATCTTGCATTTCTTACCGGGTCTGCTTCAAATTTTTTATTCATGTATTTGACTGCATCCATATCTTCTATGTTTAGTATGTACAATGGATATTGTAGTTGTACATGAGCCTGTGTTACTGTTGCTCACGGAAACAGCGTTGACAGATTAATGTCTTCAAAGCGGACACTTTGATGCATATGCATTTTTCAGCCAGTTGGCTTGCTATCTTCAATTAAATAATTGTATTTTTATAATATCCATACAGAAGATTGCGAAAGAGAATCAGCATATTAATAGAAAGACATTCTACTGTACCGCATATCTAAGAAAAACAAGTGAATTCGGTTGTAGGATCTACAAAAGTAGCCTGTGAAATTAATTTTCATTATATCGGGAAATAATCTTTCAGATCGAATTTTAGCGTGCGGTCTATCTTCTTGACTCCATTTTTAACCTATAAGCAGACCAATCTAATGCTTTAATTTTTAACGTTTTTACACTACTACTAAAACTAAAAATATAATATGTAGGAAGGAGAGCGTTGGGTGCCGCTACGAACTCGCATTCAACGGTGGAATTTTTCCTGTTCTGCCTGCACGCCCTGTTCAAGGGCGACTTCCGGATCGCGTGTGCACGTGACGAGTGGGTGTTCAATGACATGGATCTGCTGCGTACTGTGATTGCTCCAGGGGTTCGCATGTCGCTTAAGCTGCACCAGGACCACTTCATGTCTCCGGACGAGTATGAACAACCACCCTACCTTTACAATGCCATCAGTTGGAGTGATGAGGAGATGGTGATCACGCACGAAGGCGACCCCGCCTGGCGGATGGGCGTTCTCAGCGGGGTCTCTAGTTTATTGGCATTGAGGTAAGTTACATGCACCGATGATACACACATACACCGGGTTTAGGATCTTAGGTACAGACGTGGGGAATCGCATACGATATTTTGCTTTTACTTCAGATAATACAAGGAACCAATCTTTTATTTTAAGCGTTGTGAGAAGCTAAATGTCTATTCACATACGCTGTAGCTATCGGGGAACAAACACTCTTCAGAATGCCGAGGTACTCCAAAAGAACGATTTTTGGAAAAGACTCCCCTAAAGTTTGCTGTACTGGCGACTCTTGGTATTATTATGCGAAACAACTCAGTTGAACGTCTGCCATGATAATATCTATAGAAGAGAATCAGATTCACCCTCCTTCGATGTTCTAAACAGTGGAGGTGCTTTGTAAGATCGGGCGCATCCACTAGACGTATCACTTGTTTTTGGATTGTGTTCGGAGCACATCACTGCACATGCGAGCACTATGCCAGCGATGGTCTGATCTGGACCTTGTAAAGCAGCAGCCGCAGCGGTTCCGGGGAATACAATTCCCCAGAACCCCTAGTTTCTGGGACTCCTACCTAGCGAGACCGGCAACATGATTCATGCCATGACATGTTATTGTTAATGTTTATTCCCAGACGCTTAATGAAAAATGGCTGTTGGGTGGTTATCTTCCGCTCCAGAGAATTGTATTCGCCGGAATCAATTTACAAGGCTCCGTACAGGTCTCTGGAATATTGTACTTCCTGATGCCTTTGGACTCACTCATCTAATCCGTCTAATGGACTCGCCCGACCTTGCACCACAATCCAGAACATGGAAGAAAAGTAGCTGATCTGTCCCTATTTATAGATTTGAGCATGGTAAATGTTCGACCGAGCTGTCTCGCATGTTAAAATCAGGAGTCATTGATATAACAACGCTTCCGTACCAGGTCGAACTTCAGACACCTCCAACGAGTCATTTCCGAAAGTCATGATTTTGCAGAACCATCGCGTTGTGGGATGGGTTACTAGATGGCTACAATTTACAGTGTTTGAAGATCAATGTGAATTGCATACATTCATCTTCTAGCGCGCGATAGGCTTTCTGACTTTGCGAGAGGTTATCTACAAAATAAATTGTGAAAAATCAAATTAATCCTATGTTTATGGTACTATGTATATGTATGTGTTATATAGACCTTGATAAATTACGATATTAGAACATTACAAAAGTTGTGGTGATTACGTCTTCTATATATCCTTAGTGGCACTAGACGCTCTGATAAGCCCGTGCAGTTTACCTTTGGACGCATACCGGATTGGCATACCTTCAGGAAAACCGTACGTCACTATAAATTATCGGATTTGCCTCGTTCCTCGTCCATTCCGTTATTGTCTACAGGGTCGATTTTAAAATACTTGTGAACTTGTTGAAAATGTGGAGTCCCACCATCAGATAAAAGCTACATTCGTTGTCATATTCCTAATGGCACTTCCCAAAATTAAACATAATCTACTGTCCAGTAACACAAATAGGCCATGAGTGACCTATATATTATTCCAGTCACTTAAAATCTGTGTTGGAGATTGGTTCTTAGGACTATATTTAGATTTTGCACGGCCCATGAAAATTGGCAGTGGGACATTTTCGAGTTCCAATTTCAATTTTTGGAATGAAAAAATCCTAAGTGATCATTATATCAGTGGTACTGATGTTGATCGGACTATCCAAAACATTTTTATATCTATGGCTGTACATTGCGATAATATGAACTCCTATTTCCAGGCACGTATATGAAGAAGGCTGTGACGACTTCAAGATCATCATGTTAAACAAACGTCACCTAAGCTTCCGAGTAATCAAGGTGAACAAAGAGTGTGTGCGTGGTCTTTGGGCAGGCCAACAGCAGGAGCTGGTGTATTTAAGGAACCGGAATCCGGAGAGGGGTAGCATACAGAATGCGAAACAGGCCTTGCGGAACATCATAAACTCCTCTTGCGATCAGCCTATCGGTTATCCTATTTACGTATCGCCTTTGACGACGAGTTACGCCGAGACCAATGAGCAATACTGTTTGCTGCTGGGAGGTTCACTCAGCATCAAGAAAATTAAAAACTATGTGTACGATGCTTTTAGAAAGTAAGTAGTTATTTTACGCACATTTACTGACGAACATTTAAATAAAGGCAGCATAACATTTCGAGAAATAATATATATAGTCAGGGGAATTCATAAAGTCATTGATTTCTTGTTTTAAAATTTGCCTTTCACTTTATATTGAATAGATTGTAAATAATATGAAATATTTAAAATTTCCTGGATTATTCATGTTTTACCTAATACCATTGCTGAAATAGTATGTGTAGATCAAAGATTCAGGCAATATTTTTAGCGATGTATAGAGGGCAATCGCACTTCCTTAATATCAATGAAATAAAATCTCCCCTTCTGTTCATTATGCTACCCAAAACTACGATGGTTTTTTCTTCAAGTTTATTCCTTCAAAAACATTTGTTTGACACGCAAAATTGGTCACTTGGGAAATACAAAAATGAATTTTGACACTATCAAAATATTTGAATTCTGTCAAAATAACTTTGCTAAGGTGATTGTGAACTTGCTAAACATCTAGGACAAAAAGACTGACTTTCTGATTCCATTACTACTTTCACAAGTAATTCTTAAATTATGCCAAAATAATGAGAAACTTTATGAACACGGCTGGATCCCACAGTTTTAAAAAATGTAAGCATCTTAACTTTTGTGTATACGGTCAGAAATGACTGTGGACTCCAACAATGGTTATAATAGATTTTTTTTAATGCAGTACGACAAAAATTAGGACTACGCCCCCGAGTAATACGGATTTTGCACAAAAATGAAGTTGAAATATTTACGAACTTTATCGATTTCAAAAATAAAGCAACCCCTACAGAGTGTCCCAATTCGTCAACGCCTATCAGGGGATACACAAAACAACACAGAAATTAGTCACCTATCCCGCTTATACGTGTAATTTTTCTGTCCGTTTTCATATGTTTGCATACTACAAATATGCTGTCACATGTAAATCATCAGTCATTGATATATAAAGAGTAAAGACTCGGTCAAATTGCACGAGAATCATTTCATTTTTCTGTGCATATGTAATACGGGATTTTAAATACATTATCAATCAATATAAAGTTTCTCTTATGTATTTCCGAGTATCATGATGATTCTTGACTACTTCTAACAAGTAAGGGCAAACACTCATACTTTTCGTATAAAATAATTTACAGGATCAGAAAAAGATGCGGCGAAGGCTGCTCAAGCGGTGCTGCTAACAGAGAGGAAATAAGCATGGGCCACGAGGGGGTGTACGCAATGACTCCCATTTCTCCACTTGCTGCGAACGCCGGTAGTCAGTCGACAGATGGATCCCATTTAGGAGGCAGTATAGGGCGAGGTTCCAGCCTTAGTAGGACGTCTTTAGGTGAGCTTGAGTGTACTCTTAGTTAAAACACAATGTAGTGTCGAATAAGTGAAAACGATAATTCTTGCAAGATGTTGGAGATGTTATTGTTGTAATCTAAAAGGCCGAGGATATCACGTTATATGGGCAACATTGAAATTGATTTCAACATGGAATGAAAAATAGAATTGATATCAAATTGTCTAGTTGTCTGGAACTCCCCAAAAGCTCGTTAAAAATGGTTTTTTGTTTTGTTTCGTGTCTCATTATTTGCAGTAATCGGTAAAGACCGTATCTCTGCGACTATTGCTCGAATAGCAAGAATGGTAACTTATGAAAACCTAGGTAGCCAATGAAAGTCATAGCTGCTGCGTAAGTGTCGAAGTCACGGCAAGCTGACAAAGAACAATATATGGTGCAAACTTTTTCAACTCAAATATATATGATATACCTCAGTATCTCAGTATCAGTTGTTCTTATTACAATTGCAACAACAACTTTCCGAAAATCATGTCAAAAGTTATGTTTCCACGAGCACTATCAATACGAGGATCACGCTGAAAGTTTTTGGATACAGAAAAACTACAAGATTTTTTAAAAACCTCTTCTGTTTTTTCAACATATTCTCCCCCTACCTCAACACATTTACGCATTCGGTAAAACCACTTGTCAAATTCTTGTGACCAACGTTCTTTTGAAAGGTTACTAATTTCCTTCTCAAATGCAGCGGTTGCCTCTCATCGGTGGAAAAATGGCGACATCGTAACTTTTCTTTGATCTTAGGGAATAAAAAGAATTCGCACGGTGCTAGGTCCGGAGAATAAGATGGATGAGGCAACAGTTTGTTACCCTTTTCAGCAAAAAAATCGAGTGTTGTAGCGGCGTTGTGGGCGGGTGCGTTGTCATGGTCTTTGGACGGCTCTTGCATAGTTGTTGGAAGACTACAGAAACATATTTGGTTATATACCATACAGAAGTAACTGTCCTTTGATTGAACAAGGCTACCGTTGTGATCTATCCACTTTTAGAAAAAAAGATGCGACCATTTTCTTTCCAATACTCTTAGAACGACGAAATTTGGCTGGAGGCTGCTCACTTTTAAAGCACCAAACTAATTATTGCTGTTTAGTTTTGGGATCATAATGATATAACCATGTTTCGTCTCCGGTTACGATATTCAAAGTGTTTTTACTGTGCCCATTATCAAATTTTTCAAGCATGAACTTAGCCCAACAACTCTTGTTGCTTTTTACTCAATGGTCAATAAATGTGACATCCATCTGGAACACCGCTTCCTTAGGCGAAGGTGATGATGAATGATTATTCGGACAGTTGCCGATCCAATCCCCAGAGAAGCCTCAATCTTGGTGTAGGTTATCTGTCGATCTTTTTTTACCATATTTTGCAGTGGGCGGTCGACCTGTGCGAGATTCATCATCGAGTGAGACTCAGCCCATTTTAAACTCAGCAAACCAATTAAAAACTGTAGCCCTAGAAGGGGCAGAGTCCCTAAAGCACCTCTTTACGTTCGTGACATTCCACTTGTTTTAGTCCCTTTTTATATTCATACAAAATCATGGCTCGGTTCCATTTTCATGTTTAAAATTCGGCCAACACTTAGATGCATTCGAGACCGTGGCAAGGCAACTACTGAGCAATTTAAACGCTGTCTTTGCATGTAAGCACTTACAACTTTAGACAACATAGCTGCATGCTCAAACTTGTTTAAACTTCTATAGATTAGGAATATCTAAAGACTTTCAGCGTGACCCTCGTAGTTGTTCCGGAGAATATAACTTCCTGGAGCGGAAGAGAACCCCCAGCTTCTGGGACACCGGCCTAGCGAGTTCAGCGATATGAACGTGGCATGACATGTTATTGTTGATGTTAATTCCCAGAAGCTTGATGAAAGATGATTCAAGTATTGGGTGTCCCGCCATCTCCACAGCTTTTGCGCGTTAAACTGAACTCAGTTTGCTTTGTATATATCCATTTCACGATTATCTCAATGGTCTGATTCATTTCAACAGCATGCTGCCCTCTCGTTGTTCAATGGTTTATAATGAGACTAAAATTCTAACAAATAGAAAATCGAAAACATAGGTGCTACTTTCTGCAATTCTCGTCGTGATTCATTTATATGTGAATGAGCGCGCGATCCTTTAGTTATGTCATGTAGAACTGTTAATAAAATTATTCGATATAATGCATGATGAAAGTGCATTGCGAGAGGATTCATCGACCATGTGTGACAACAGTTACAACTAAAAACACATTGGTTGATGAAAGCAATTTTCTTTATAAAAATTAATTTGATAAAGTGATACAAAAGTTGTTTTATACTTTTGCAGTTAGGATTAATTTAATTATTCTTCCCAATTTAAATAGATTATTTAACGTCTAAGGATGATCATTAACGGCGAAAGGAGTGAATTTTTGACATTTTGACATGAAATTTGTAATTAGCGAGCCCAAAAACTTGAAATCTGATATGCAACTTGATTATGTTCTAATATATGTTGTATTTTTTGCGAAGGGGTGGTCGAATGTTTGTGAATTTTAATGGATTTTTTCAATCAGTTACTCCAAAACCCCGCGTGTAAGAAATTACAAATCAATCAACATGATTTTTCCAGTTTTGGTCAACTTTTTTGGAGTTTCCGACCACTGTGCGCCGTAATAGCCAATGGTAAATACATAAAACATAAACAAACATAAAATACAAATTGCTTACCTGAGATATTAGGTGGGATGCGATTTTAGAAACTTCTTACATCATTGCCTTTTTGATGGCATTTATGATAAACAACGTGAAATATATAATGAGCTATTGAATCATCTTTTACGTAGGTGGAAACCGAGGAAGCCTGGTATCCGTGGGCAAACCAACAAGTTCCACTCTGGTGAGCTTAGCAGGGCTTTTCAAAGAAAAGGATGAAAGAAATGTCTCACAGACATTGGACTCAACGTCTAAACCGGATGATAAAGCGGATAATAACGATTCAAGTGAAAAAGAGTACGTGACCACAAGAGTTAGGGTAAGTTTTTTGTACTTTTAAATATTTGGTGTTTCTAAAAAGAGACGCCCAGAAAGGTATTCTCAATGATTTTTCGCATAACCCATTTGAATTCATCAGCTGTCGCGTCAATTAAATTGGTAGCTACAATTGTTTATGAGATGTTATTGAAATTATAAAATATTCATACATATTGATAAATATCAAATCCTGCATAATTTCATGAACTCTCAAAATTGTCGATTTTCCGAAAATTTCCTTAATTTCCATATTAGTAAATTCAAACTCAGAATACAGAAAAAAGTGTAGTAGTGGCGGGTTTCGAACCCACATATATTTTTTCTCAGAATTTCTAATTACTATTTGTATTTACAAGGTGTCTCCCTCTGAGGAGTTGAGAGTTCAATCCGATTCGTATTTGTTTAGTATTAGACTATTCCCTCAAAATTTTGCCATAATATTTTAGTTATAGAGGGAACATTGTCTTACGAGTCATTCTGACAGTCTGACATCAAATTCGCGATTATAATATTTCCCCCTCCCGATCTGTTGACATGTAAATTGTTGTGAAAAGTGTCGAGTTCATTCTCCTTCTTTTCCAGATAATCGATCCAAACCTAGTGTATGATGCAATCAACTTGGGTAGGAGAATAGATGTATCATGGCCCACAGAATATATGAGGATAAGAGGAGGACGATCCCATTGGAAAGACTGGGTGCCTGAAGTTGGGATGGAAGGTCCTGTAAGTATATCCAGCATTTAATTGAGTCATTATATTTTTTAAGAAATTTTCATTTTTAACCTCATGATAACAACTCTGTGAAAGTTGTCAGATACGACTGTCGACAATTGGAATATGTTGGTATCTCACCCTTCCCTCACATGGGGTATATTTACAAGACATTTGCTCTCTACAGTCGGCCGTCGAGCTATATGGTTGTGGCTAGCTAAAAGATGGGACATGCATGTCTATAACAGGTCACCAGTATGTTGGAGAACACGATCCCATAAATAAAAGAATTGTGATCAAAATGCATGTAGACTGCCTGGAACGATTAACAGTTCCAGATCAGTAATTTCTGTCCCGTATTCCCTTTTGTTTGATTTCTGGGTAACCAGATCTGACAGATTATGAAGATAGATAAGAGAGTAACTCGTATGGACCGCCCTAAGGAATAGGAGGAATATGTATATTTATGTATCCGCATTTTCAAAAGTACTATGATGTGACTACTTTTCCCAAGTTTTTTACGACCTCATGGAGCCAAGTAGGGCTGCGGATTTAGATCGAGTGAATCGATTTTCCACACCGCTTGTTCAGCTTTACAAAAGAAATAAAGAAACGTGCGTTAATTCAATTGTCCATACTCAATTGAAGTTGTGAAACTGATCTTTTATCATTTTTTACAATTTTGTATCAGGTAATTCTTAAATTTGTATGAAATTTAATAATAAGCATTAAAGCAGCAACCACCATACGCGCATCTAGTGCGATCGCGATTTTATAACAAACATCGCTTCAGCGTCGACCTACAATGTCCTTCACCTTCTGTCTCAGGGTGAGCAGCCTGACGTTTGTCTTGACGTCAAGGCTGCTCGGCCTGATGTTGCTCAAGTGGATGCAAAGTTTAGGTGTCGCTGAAATGTCTTCAACATTGACAGTTCTTCCTCCGCCCGCGAGGACAAGGAGCAAAACTGCCGGGCAGCAGATAAGCTTTGAGTCGCACAGTCGCTTTTCATCTTTTGATGTCTGCTCGTCTATCGTAACAGGTGAATTAGGAAGCGGCTTGCTTTATAAACCTCGACGTTAAAGGTTTTAAGAGAAGTGATCTAGTTTCTATGTATTTTGTTAACTTTGGTTATATATAAATAATTATATGAATTTTATTTCCATAGGTTGTTCATAAATGGGTACCCTGTCATAAGGATCCCAGCAGAAGATCTCATGTCGATCGAACAATATTACTAGTCCAAATAGATGACAAATTTGTTCCTATTGCTGAGAGTGGAGTTCAGAATTTAGGTCCGGAGGTATAGCATTTAAGGTTACACTCGAAATTACTTACTATACACTTAAATCGTCCCCTTGATTCTGTCGAATGGCGACGAAATGTGATGTTTAAGACTTACTTTCCATATATCTCATAGTTAATGTTATTTAATATCACTCTTGGACGGATAATAATCTTAGCTTATTTACTTTTCTGAGAGGTTATTATGAAATACTTGCACTGGGCTCTTATCAAGAATACTCTGGCAAATTCTAAAAACGATACGTCTCATACGTTACTTAGTCTGTTTTGCTTTGGTAAGATGATCGATCTTAAATTCAAAAAGACTCCGTGCATGGCAAAACCAACTTACTTGCTGTAATGAATCGTTTGCTCTCTAATACCTCGGGCATATTTTTCACCTATGTTATCATATGGTTTTCACTCCGAACGCATAAAGAATTTTTTTGGAGATTGCCCGATATTGGAATACGATGTACAAGCCAAAGCTGTGAAAAATAGCAGTTCATATTTGCTATGATGTCAAATATAATATTTCCCTCGAGAAACATATTGAAGCTGGATTATATAAGGTGTAAATAAATTCATTTTGCGATAACAAAAAACTAATATACAATTTTTTCAGTAACCTATTAGATTTGTCCGGAGTACTTCTGATAGGAGTTGTTATGGCGATCAACATATCATTAGGTACAGAACTGACTCGAAATAATACTTAATATTCGCTTTCAAAATTGAACAGCATAAGCACTTGAAGCTTGTCCATAATTTAGAATCAAAATTCAAAAAACTTACTAGTTTTCCATAATAATCGAGTGGAGCTACAATGTTGCCTTAATAATTATGATAGACTGATTTTTGAAGTCTGTTTTTTTAGTTATTTCATTCATAGGACTTATAACTTTATTTTTGCTCAAAACGTTTGGATTAAAAAAAATCAGCTCTACACATTCAGTATTTCTCTCACATGTGCACAATTGGCCCTAGTAAGATTTCTTCCACTAATAGAGTATGGTATGATATTCTACGTCCAGATCGAATCAATGTTGTTTGAAAGTATACAAAGATAGAATCAATTTTCCACTTGCTTTAAATCTTATGACAGTAGGTATTCTAGATAAAAAATACTTGAAGAGTATGCCGCATCGTCCAGCCGTGAATACATTTAATGCTTAATTAAAATGTTATGAACAAACACATAGGATGTTCAATAAAATTGATGGTATTATCTTGACAACTAATGTTTTTCAGTTTCATCCACAAACTTTTCATACCTAAAGATTAATTTTCAAATTACAGAACTATTATAAGAAATTCATACATTCAGATAACATTGATTATATAAATGTTCACCGAAGATAAATTATACAATAGGATGTAGTAAAAGACTATACCTGTTTTATAAATGCATTGAACAAATACAGTATTTTAATAATTTTTCCTGAAATCTTGATGGTAACTGTGAACCCTACTGTATTCATTGAAATCAAAGTTTTCTTTTTTACTAAACCAAAGATATTTTTTCAAATGTCCATGATTAGAAAATATATTTAAGCAAAAAATTAGAGTATTTGTCTATATTGATAGAGTATATAAGTAATCCATTGTTCTTTATATTTCTGGTGTTTCGTTAGTTTTTTATTTCATTTTAGACAAATACTTATTGTTATTTGATATTGTAAATAATCTATAGAGGAATTGTTATTGCTGAATGTAAATACATTATTTTAGCTAGATGTACTATATGTAAAATATTTCTTTTTATATGAATATGGCCTAAGTTATTTCTTGTATATAAAATTATAAATAACACATAAAGTTATGATCTGAAATTAATTTGGTATATATTCTTAACTAAGGAGGTAGCACACCTTCAGAAGAAATTTTCACGCTACTAATCTATCGGTCTGTGGACTGCATCGATGACTTGATGTATTTGAGGTGGATTATAAATTTGACTCCCAAAGCGCAACTGCTATAAGGGCACACTTCATCTTCATTATTCCAAAACTATTTGAGGTCCAACGCTTTCAAACATCTCAAATTGGAATGAAACAGTAACATATATAATAAAATGATACTGGAATCATAATAAACATTTATTATCACACATATATCATTAATATCAGACAATCAACCGCTATAAAATTTGTGGTTGGTGAAATTCAAATAAATAAACAGGAATGTATTCTGAATATTAAAAAATACAAATAATTGTAAAACTGCTTATCACTACTGGTGCTAAAAGAACATTTTGTACTATACAAAAAAGTGTTGCATAAAAATGGCTCAAAGACATGAAGGCCACAATTCCGGATTAGGTTTGTAGTTGTATCTGGCAGGCGCCGTTATTCTTAAAGTTCAGAAGGGATCTGTAGTTTGTGAAGCTAAGTTTTTAAATCAATTTTTACACAAATGCAGGAACTGACAATATATATTTAAGCTTTCCACTCATCTGTGTAACTCGGCTACAACAAAAATTTTAATTCAACTGATATAACTCATTGAAAAATGGTAATGAATAATGAAAGTTGCACACAATTGCAAAACAAATCTATCATATTCAGGGTGCTTCAGCCAAATCGGAAATTTTCATTATTGAGGTATTGAGGCGCCTGCTAGATCAAACAACAATGGAATCCAACTAAACATAATCAATTCTCAGACAATCATAGCGTATGGCTGTACAAGAGGTAAAAAATAAGGCAGCGTGAACTTTAAACGCAAATCGTAATACTTCTGGATGGAATCATTTTAAGAGACGGTCCATTGAAAGACTGCAGTGTCTCTGCCTCCGATGGAAACTACCCTAGTGTCATCATACAGGAAATTGACGCCGGTCACGTGTGAACTGTGGCCGCCGTAGGTGTGGCACAAAGACTGGAATAGATAAAAACAAAAAGTAAAATTACATGAGTAGCACATTGCATGCCAACACAATCTTGTATTATTCCTGTCATATTCATTACCACTGATTATATTCGAAAGAGATTTTACAAAATGTTTCCGCTCGAATAAATAATCATATTCTAGTATTGCTGGGATGGATTACCATGTTTTTTTACATACTTCTGAGACAAAACGGACCAAAGGTTGCCAGGCTTTGCCTTCCCATTACTACTACTACTACATACTTCTGATTATCTGATAACATACATGGGAATTTAGTCGATGGCTTATAAGTCCCCGCATTATCAACATTCATTGATGCACTATTTAATTTATCATTCTGTTCAGTAGCCAAGTAGCATTTGACACTTGTAGATCTAAAATGATGGCCTGTACTAGCCATATTAAGAATGCATATTAAATCCGTTATGAAGATGGGTGATATATAAAAAATATTTTTCATTTAGATGAATCGATTTTCTAACAGTTCAGATATAATGGTAACAAAATCCCATTATTTAAGAATTCTGTGAAATGAGCACAACCTTAGACCTAATGATTTCAAATACCCTTTTGAAGTTGAATTTGAAATGGAATTGTTTCTAGAATTCCATATAGATAAGAAAGACTTGAACAAATGGATATTAGATCATCTGATTTATTATGAAAAAACGAACATAGTGTGAACAACTGCAAACGCATTCAAGACAGGTGTATGTTGTATCTAGTGGCTCGGGGGAAGCTAGGGTAATTCTATTTCGACTAGAGAGTGAATGCAGTTGGGTGTTTTTGAACCTAAGACTGCGAATGTATGGTTGAGTATTTAACAAGGGATGAGTGATAGTCGAGGGTCGCAGATCAACGAAGGGGAGAGCAAAGTGTGGTTTACAAACGGCTCATTAACTGATGCGGGTTCTGGTGCCAGGGTCTTTGAATTCAGAACAAGACAATCTCAGTCTGTGTAATTCGTACTAAGATAAAACTGGGAGTTGAATACGTATCTGATACCAGGAAGGGGTCAAAAGGAAATCTGGGTCCTGAACCGTCATACAAAATCAGAAAATAACAGTAGTTCATTTAGAAACAGTATTTCTTGGTGCAGTTTGCTATTAAAACATGTCATTTCAATGCATACAGACCAAGCTAAAAGCGTGTTAAAAAATTAGCTCAAAGATATTACTGCCAAATCTGCTGTTTACGTCAAATCAGTGTAAAGTCGAATTGAATGGACCCGTTTAGTGTGACGTCACACGTAAGAGCTAGCAACAGTGACCACTGTCATAAGTAAACCAGGAATGAAAGAGCTGTTGGATTACGGTCTACAAAATGACTGAAATAACATGCATCCAAATTGTATAATTAAATTGTTAATACTGCATACAAACTAAAAATATTAGAGATATTTTTCAGGGAATATATTTGAATTGTATGACGCATGTGCAGAATTAAATAAACTTCACATTTCTGTACACAATCATAGAAATTCTAACCTAGTATGGACTGGCGCGCGATCCGTAGCAGTGCGATACAGACAGAGCGAAAGGGAAGAAAGCTATAGAGATTGCATATTGCCTAGGAAAATCTGTAAAAGATCGGTTTCCAAGTAGGTACACAACATAAAGACGCTGAACTCGACTCAACCTTGTATGTTCAAGTTTTCATGCTAGCTTGCACTTCTCTTCCGGAGCACAGAAAGATGATTATCGTATTCAATTTTTTTGTCATCAACCGATATTTTATGCATAGAAATATTTTGAAATGTCTTGTTTATACGTTTTAATAAATCTTTATTGTTAAATAACTCTTATAACAAATGAATTAAATTCTGACGAAACTTTTGAACCAATATTTTTTTATCCCAATGGGCAGACTGCATAAGGTTTAAAATAGGACCAACAAAAAATCAACCATTTCTTTAGGACAGTGCGCGGTGTTGTCATATTTTCTTTGTGACGTCACCACTAAACGGGTCCATTTAAAGTAAGTATGCTATACTTGGCCTTCACGCTGGTACCAAGCTTGCAAGAGATAATACAATGGAAGGGGAATTAGACAATGCTGTATCTGGACATTTCACTTGAATATCCGAGATTTCGTCATATTTTCGTACGTAACGCAAAATACGAGTTATCTTTATATAGCATCTATGACGGTCATTTATGCATGTGTCTACACATGATAGGTTGTTTCAATCGTGCCACAATATTTACTCTCACCTGGCTAACAAGACATCACTTATGTGGAATTAAAGTACTAGTCGCCACTAACTCAAAATACTCATGGTTCGAAGCAATACTGGTGGAAGATATACCTTTGTTTGAATGACAGGATAGCTATACAGCTTGACTTTTCCGAAATCGTCTCCGGTAACCAGCAGTTGTTTATCGTGGCTGCGATCGCAGGCGTTCAAATCCGTTCCGTCAGCAGTTTCTGGCCAAACGCCTACAGAGGTGAAGGTCAATAGACACGTATTGGTTGCCCATTCAACGTCTCGCATGATCGTACTCTGAGGAATCTGACGACATGTGCCAGCGTTCCCTAGGAATAGAAAGTCAAAAAGTCAAGAACTTTCGATAATCTATAAAGTGGAGGCAAAGTACCCTCAAATGGAATAAACACAGGTTTAAATTTCGCAATTTGTGTGCTATCAGAATAAAAGGTAATTATTAAGTTGAAGTTATCTTCTCAAATGGATTTCATTAAGGTCTTTGTTGTTTCGAAAAACCGTGTGAAGTTGTTCTAAATACTCCCTATAAATAACTTTGTTACTTACAGAATAACAGCTCGTAATCTCCAGAGTTACTCCTTAATGTTTGGTTGTCGGTAGCCCAATCAACATGAGTTATGAAGCTCGAATGACCCTGAAACAACATTATCATTAACTACATTCCAAGAAAGCATGCTGATTTAGCTTATCCAATAATCTTGATAGCTTCATCAGGAAACATGTTTTTGCTGTTATACTGGTGGAAGATATATAGAAACTACGACTCTGGTATGGAATGCCGCCCTCACTAAAATTTTGACACTAATTCTCAGGTCCAATAAAGAATTAAAAATGTCTTAAAATTAGACTTAATTCTTAATATACATCATGGAAAAATATTTATAGAACTATAGCTTACCGAACACCTGCCGACTCTGCTGTACTTCGTTCCGTCGTCAGACACCTGGTATATGTAAATGTGGTTATCCCTGGAGCCCAGGGCCACCATGGTTCCATCTGGAGAGAACTGTATTACTTGTATGGGCTCAGAACCATCCACGTGCTGACCCAGCAGCTCCCGCGTCTGAGTGTCGAAGATCATCCATTTTCCATTGGTGCAGCCGACTAGTACACAAGCGCCATCTAGGGAGTAAGCCAGACTCTGTGCTTGATCCTATAAAAAAATCGAACCTTCAACATAAAAAAATATGCAACGTATAGTGAACAAATTATGTCCGTAAATATTAAAGGCACAGTGCTAGTGTGATGGAATCGAAACTTTAGAAAACTAATAAATTCAACCGATGTCAATAATTTATTACCAGAAACAAAATTTGGTAGACATATATAACCCTGAGAGTGGCATAAAACATAACAGGAATTGAAATTGTCAAAGTACTGTTTTAAAATAACAACTTCACAATTTTCGGCTATTATGACCATCTACATTCTGATGCAAAAATAAGTCACGATTTTCAGGTTCAAGCGCCAAAACTGGCTCCAGGTGTCAACCTCCGTTATGTAGTGAAACCATATAGTGAAGCTGATGTGTATATGAATTAAGCACTTGCAACCTATTATTATTATCAACGAATTAACTTATGGTTCAAGAGCTGGCTGTAAAAAACCTAATCAATAACCACACAGCAACCATAGTTTGAATTCATTTTAGAACAGCAAAATTGCTCGAAACATCAATTTAAGATGTTACCGTTAGGATTAGAAGAGAGCTTTAAAGAAAAGAGCTTATTAATTACTTGTATCATCATTATGTAAGACGACTAATAAAACCGTCAGACAAGTATCCTGAAGCAATTTCATGATCATGAGCGTATGGTATTGTACTGTAAAATGTGTCGCTATAAACTTCTCTGTTACCAGGTCTTCGTTCAAAACAAGGAAGGCTAAGAATAGGTTACTTGCAAGTTTAATTTTCATTCTTAATATCTAGTTTTATTTATAATCACTACAGTAGAAGTGCTAAGTACATACCCCAATGTCCTTGCTCCATAAAATACTGTGTGACATAGAATCCCACAACTGGAGCACCCTATCATAACCCGCCGTGGCAAATTGAGGTATGCTAGGGTGCGGAGCAAGACCCCACAGTTCGTCAGTGTGACCCAGAATGATAGGATGGAATCCTAAGTCGAAGGTACCATTTAGTATGCAGTTGCGAGTCGTACCGACCAATATCTGCGAACCTTTGCCCTCTGAGACTACTCTGATGCCTCCGAAGTGACCTTCGATCTTGAAGAAAAATCAAAAGTTGAATAGAAAGAATTGAGCGTTGATCATTCAGTGTCAGAAAATACATTATCAGCAATCTGGGATAGGAACCATATTTTTAAAATAATCTTTTTTAGCTTTAATAGTAATATTCAATAATATTCCAAATCATTTTCTGAAACCGATCCAAAATTTGTTACATGAATTTTCTTCAATCAATATGCACCAATCTATAGCTCTGAACTACACTTTGATATCTTAGCTAGAAGCAATTTTCCAATACTGGAAAATTCACAAATATTTCAAGATTTGGGCTGAAATTAAACATCCACTTTTCATAACAATATGAGGATTCGAATTATCGCTATGAAACAAAACGTGATCGAAGCCACATTTTGCATTCATAATTCGATCATCCTGTAGTTTATTTAGTAAGAATTACTAAGTTCTGCACTTGTCTTCCTTATTAGAAATAATTTATTTATTATGCCTAACACATACATGCAACTTTTAATTTTTAAAGCAATTCATTTATTTTATAGCAATGATGATGATTTTATTTTTCAAATGTTTGTGAAGCTCTCACCATTCTGATTTGTATTTACTTCTTTTCCATTCCTAATATGTATGACCCTTGAAGAGTGACTATTCATATATATCTAAATGCTGGAACATTATCTATCGACGCATAGATTGTTAAAGGTCTTGAATGCCAAACAAACAGTTTCTTAACAAGAATTTCAAATTATTTTGAAATTTGTAGTTAAAAATATTACCTGACTGAATACACCAGTAACTTGCAAGTTGGACCCGAATTCCATAATTTTCCCGTCTTTTCCACCACCAGTAATCACACTCCCATCTTTAAGTACACAGATCGAAAAAACTGGACCTTCATGTACGTTTTTGATGAATTTCCAAATTGTATTCGTACCTCTTCCCCAAACAGCTAAGTTGCCATTTGAATCGCCTGCAAAACAAATCATGTTATATATGTATACATATATACACACAAATTATATATATATATATATATATATATATATATATATATAATGATTAGTTGTTTATCAGATGTATTATTTTCGAAATTATACTTCCAATATTTTTTATCGCTATATTTGTGGCGTGCCACAAGGCAGGCAGGTTACAGTATACATGGAAAATGGACAACGACAAAATAAATTAAAAATTTAATGATAACTGATAGTAATAATGAAAATAATATTTAAATATTGTGTGTTTAGCTTTAATGATAATCATAATTCATATTATTGGATCACTTGGTAAAAGAAATAACAGTTATTGTCAAATTTCTTCTTAAAACACATTCAATTATATTTAATTAGTATACCTTCTATAGATGTTGAATAAAATCCTAAAAATTAAAAACTACTTTTTTATTTTTCTTATTAAAGTTAGGTTTAATGTGTTTTCTAACTATAATTCATTTCTTCTATCATATTTGCCAGTAATATAAATATACTTTTGTCCACAAATTATTTGGATAATGAGAATAAATTTCAGCCAAATATACCTAAAAGAAATATATTATATTTTAAGACCATAATGGTGATGCATAACGAAAAGACGCTGAAAAGTTAGCATCATTTTCGAAACGTTGAAATCAAAGAATTTTCATTATTGTGGTTTCTAAGGAACAAAATTTCACCTGTTATCGTTTCGCCAGTCTGTAGGAATGCCACACAAGTGACGTATTTAGGCTTATCTCGAGTTTCGAATATACCCATCCGTTTATAGAGTGTTCCTCCGACATCCAAAGACCAGAAGGCGATATGCGACTTTCCACATGTTACGATTGTATTACGATCTAGAGGATGGAATTCTGCAGCTACGATAGTGTCTACCGAGCACTGAAAACAAATAATACAAAATAAAAAGATCTGAATATATAAAATGTACATTTATTAATTTTTTTGGCAACAACCCAGAAACAGAGTTGCACACTTATTGTATTCAATCATCCCTGATACCGCTGATAGAACCGTCAGCAGGAAGCACGTAGCCCCCCTCCCGAATTCTCCGAGATGGTGTTTTTGGTGGCAAATAAAAAACTTGACGCTTACTTTTGTAATCATTTTCACTCTCGCATATTTGACAAGAGTGTATCCATTTTTCAGTTGTACTTGAATAAAATTATCTCTCTTGCCGATGACAGTTCATTTGAACCTATCTTTTTTCCAACATTCGCTAACGGTTGTTCTCACTGAAAGTGACCTGTGAGAGTAATCGGCAAGTTACTGGCAAACGAGCAAATCCCCTAACAAGGTGGTTGAATAAATCAAATTAAAAGCATACTGCATTACCTTTGTCTCTGTTATCCTATATCCATTTTCCCCTTTTTGCCAGTCCCACACTGATATGTTATGGTCGGCAGCCTCGTCGATAGCCAATAACAAAGCACCGCCATCAGCCTTACTGAACGATAAACAACAAACAGACACATCGAAGTCGTTCATTCCTATTATAGATTGGGTATGAAGCGAAACGGAATTCCATATCCGGATGTGAGGCTGAAAAGACCAATGACGTTAGATGAGTTTTGATTTGAGATAGGTGGATGTTGCAACTTACCCGTCCATCCCTTTTTTCGTGACCTGCACATTGTCCAGTAGCTACAAGCATCTTGTTGGGATGAATGGCCAGGCTAAAGGAATTATGGAAGATTTTAATAAAATGCATTTTATGTTCAGGAAATGAGTACATTTAAGTACACCAAACGTTCTTTGAAGGCTGAAATTTTGCATGAACCCACATGATCAGGGTTATTGAACGTCTGTGGCTGTCAGGGTCAAGAACACTTTTGGTTGAAAAGTATTTCATGGTATTATTTTAATTTGATATAATTTTTCAAAAAATCTGAAGTTTTTTTTCTTAGCACATGAAGCGTTCAAAAAGTATACGGTTTATTAGGATGATTTTGTGGTGAATAAATTCAGCCACAATTTGTTACTGAATGCTTTTCATCTAAAATTTAACCGTTTAGAAATATATTTACAAAACAATCCTTCCCATTTTTGAATATTCTTTATTTCCGAGATTATTTCATAAGAAAAGAAAACAATAGCAGGTATGGATAGGGTAACTGTATATTCAGGCTCATTTATAATACAAACAAAACACAAGTCATTAATATGTTAAAACTGTGTTGCATTTACAGTATCAATAAAATAGTAGCTGTTCCAAAGAATAATTAGTTACTAGGGCTAGATTGGACTCATTTTCTTTGATGGAGGATGTGGAATGCAACTGTTCGGTGAACGTGATCGTTCTATATTATTTCACCAACACACGTAATAAAATTTAACAAAGCATCCACATAAGTTATTTTGATTTTGAATCCACTGAAATGAGGGAAACGTCAAATTAAAAATGTTCCTTCAAGTGGTCTCTGAAGTGACAATCAAATATTACTGAAGTGGAACAACCTGAATTGATATACATAAAAAACCTCAAATCTCTGTATATATAATAAGTGGCAGTTAATATTCAAAATTAATGATACTGGCTTTAGTAATCAACACAATAGTTGAAGGTTGTCTGAAAATATCTTTAGGTCATAATTATCTGGACATCAACAGATATCCCTAAGTTTTATGGAATTAGTGATAATATTGGAGACAATCAAATATTTATTTCACGAATTTTTCATTTGTAACTGTTAATAGGGATATTTATAATGATTATGTCTACCTTTTGACGTCATCCGTGTGCTCCACATAATGTCTTTGATTCTGATCTTCGACATTATAAAGCACCACCACTGAAGCCACAAAGTAGATCATCTCACCCGTAGGCAGAAAATAGAGGTTGGACCTGCAATCCCTGCCTCTGTATCCATATGCCCAATCCAGTTTCAGACGTCGACTGGGAGCTGTGGATACCTTGGTTATCTCGTAGTTCTCCGCATATTCGGTGGGTGCATACAAGATAACGGGACGGCCTCGGAGGTATATTTTGAGCGATTTATCGTCTTCATTGTAGGTGGCGTCTTTGGTCCTGGAGTGAAAATGAAGTAAAATATCGTATAAAAAATCACATATTGATTGATTGATGTTCGATAGCTGCAGTGCCATCATTATTTATGACTTCATATGATGGACAGATGCCATCTATCGAATAAAAATTCACTTTCACAACATACAACCTATTTACGATGGTACAGCAAAATGCAACAAGATTTTATTGCTGATATCAGTTACGTCCACGATTAGTTTCAGATAAACTCTATGTTAATACACGGGGTTGATTTTTAGCATTCCAACTATCACGTGTCATAAATAGTGTACACAATAAGGACTAGAATTCTGCTGTACCCTCGTGAATTGGATGGCATTTTTGTCCATTATTTATAAACTATTCAGTAATATCGAACGTCCTATAGGAGTACGGGTTTGTGAATCCATGTGTACGTTTTCTGTTTGCAATGCATACATGTAGATCATTTTAGAATACAAGTATATATCAAGCAGCGTTACAATAATATTGAAGGATGAGCTGCTAACCGCACTTGAGCACCCGCTAGGCCCTAGTGGTGTCCGGCCATAATACCGATTAGATTATTTCTATACGAAACTACAGCTCCTACATCACCTACATTACTGTACATCCGATTGAAGTAAATTTGTGGAACGATTAAATAAAAAAAAAATGGTGCTAGACTGGGGTAAGGATTTCTAATATTTCTGATGAAAAATGATAGCCACAGTTCGATATAGCAGATACTCTACTACTATTTTATCTTAGGACTAGTTTCTTGACATGTTCATTATTATTTATGTACGTACAAGGCAGTGTTTGTTAGTCTGCAGTACAATAAACATTATATATTCATGCAGTAAAACTTTTCAGGAATTTTCTCGAAACTTTGTTTCCTAAAACTACAGTTATCCTATAAATCAATCAAGTTGTATTTTCCACACACATTCTAGCTTTTTTTAACCAAGTGCAATTTAAATGTGCTTTCATAGCTCGAAAAGATGTTAGTAGGCGAGGTTGTTTCAATTTCATTATAATGACCAATAAAGCATATTGAACATGGAAGTCCACAAAATATAAAAAAAATAAATTGAGGCATCATGCGGCTTGTAGATGATCTTACTTAGTGAAACTCCTCTATCATTAAGGTACAATTATTATTGTCCAATTTATCCTCAAAGCTCCAAAAATAGAAATCAATTTTCATCGACACGTTACAGTTCAATTTTTAAACAACTAAATATGCTTTAGAGAAAAAATCGAAATGTGTTACTAAAACAATCATTTTTGAAACATTGTATATGAATTGCACAATTTTATCCTAAGGATTAACACGTACCTCATACAAGCATGTTTTATACTATGATAATTTAAATTCCCGTTCTTTTAGTTTGAATAAAGAAATATGTACCCCACGTAACGAGCATATTGTAAATATTTGTTTTTCGCGACACTGACTTCGTGAGAATACAGCCTACGTATGGTTATATAAACACTCCTGTATAATTGTCTACTAAATTTTTCATAGTCCACTCTTTACCTTCGCATTATAAAGTCGGCTAATATATAGTAAACTAAACAGGTACAATGTGGATATTTTTTTATAGTTAGTTAATATTATAATTGTACAAAAAATCTTTACGCGACATACCTACTTAGTTTACTCGAACGTTCATCGATTATACCACTGCACGAAACGACTACTACTGTTGTACAGTTTCGTGAGGACGCACCCATTCCTATTTATTATGAATATCAAGGGTATTACACGTAGCAAATAAAGCATATAAAGTGACAAAAATAAAATCTAATCCAACTATTAACCAATGAATTAGAGGATGTCGGCAATATTATGATCAAAACTAGAGTAGATCGAATAAACTTATGTATCTCTCATGGATATGATAATTATTGTGATCTTCAAATATCTGCGATGAAAACCAACTAGCTCAAAAAGATTTGTCATACTAAAAACGAGTAATATGCAAAAACTACAATACATGTTAGATTAGCAAAAAAATGGGCCTACCTTTTATACTTGCGCATGTCAAGATTACAACTACCTGTGGCAAAATCAACGGAACGTAAACAGTGAAAAAGGTGGTGTAGTGTTATGTAAGGACAAAAACATTATTTGATAAAGCACAGGAAACATCGATTTCCTGTCATTATTTTCTGTTTTACTGCAGACGAGCGAAATAAACTGGCAACAGTCATGTTTGACCTACCACAAAGACAATAACGAACACCGAAAGGTTGTGAAATATCTAAGGAATGTTACGGTTACAACAAAGGAGTGATTTGAATTTTTTAAAATAGACCAACAAGTTACAGTCCTAATTAGGAATTACAATGGTAAAATAGGAAACAGACCTTATTTATTTCACATGAAATAAGAACATCACTCTTTATTTTGAAATTAGTTGCATAAATAAAAAAGTGATGATTCATTTTTCGTATTTGAATATAAGTAGTTTAGTATTAAAACCAATGCACATGTATGAAAATTCATTCAATTTAATCTATAGCATTATAAAGTTGTAACTTTTTAATGTTAGGCTGTGGTTGTCTCGCTGATTCATCTATTATTCCTAGTTGTCAATAATTGATTGATTGTATTAGTAGCTTTACTTCCGATATTCCTTAAAGTACAAAATATGAAACAATTATACACATAAAAACAAATAATTTATCCATCTTTTGAACATTGATAAAGGCTATGCAGGCAGCTGAAAAGTTAGTAGCTATTTATTGAATCACACGTAGTTTCAAGAGGTCAGTAACCAGTAGTAGTTTACGTGTTTAACAAAACTTATATTCTATATAAAGCAACACTAATCTGTGAAAAATCGATTAGTTGAATTAGTCTCTAAATTTTTTAGTTACATTCTGGGCTAGCTACGTTTCAATGTATCGACTACCAAGTTACGAAACGATAATATAATAATTCAATTTACGTTCTTCTAATAGTTGATATCTTAGTTGCAGATCTTTGTAGTACTCGAGTATATTGTACTCAAAATTGTACTGAGTACTAAAATACTCAGTAGTCGTTACTCCGGAGTAAATTTATTTTGATGGAACTCAGTACTCGAAATTTTGTATAGGTGTGATTGATAATATAACGGAGTGCTATTTGGTAATTTGTATTGTTGTTACCTTTGTTATCAAAGATACTTTTTTGGACAGATGGTTTTTCAAATTTGTATTAAAAAACCGTTAAAAATGTTCAAAAGTGAAAACGAGTATGATAAATTAATAAATTTTTGAAAGATTTATTAGTTACTCTACTATAACAAAATTAGTAAAGTCAAAAAATATCTTTGTAACATTCTCTGATTTCCAAAATTGAACATATAGAATGTCGGGAATTGGAGTAGATCCATACGGAGCCGATAGTACAGCGACTACGAAACCCTGAATGATAGAAATACAAGTACAAAAATTCAGTTAGTGTTTCAAGTTACTTAACTTGTTCAGAGAGTGCCATTAATAAAAAGCGCAGACTGTATCATATGCAAGTATAGTAAATCTCCTAAACGCAATGCCCTAGGTGACACTGATTTCGAAAATTTATTATAGTTAAAGAATTATTTTGTGCTTTATTTGCTATTTTTACTACCTATTATACATAACACTTTTATATTTTATATATGTAGTTTTTTTTAGTTTCTCTAGAAAACACGATATTTTGTATTTTTTTATTAGAACTTTATAAAATGTTATTTTTTCTTTTTAGGAGTTTCTGTATCTTATTTGTGGGGTATATAGGTTTATAGAATATATTGCTGTTCTTTTGAGAGTCCTCCACTGCTACTTATACCTCTACTAAATAAGTATCTTTATTATATTACTTTGGAATTAAAATGCAAATAAGCGATAATTGATAGGAGGCAAAGAATATTTTTTTTTCTTACTCATCATTTCAAACTTTTCCTAGTATGAAGTCCCTTATTATAATTAGTCGTGATACACATACTAGTAACTAATTTTTCACGAGTACTCTGAGTAATGAGCTTCGATTACTCCTCAAATACTCATACTCGAATACATATGAGTAGGTACTTTTTAAAGTTGATTAAGAACTCGTAATAACTCAATGGTTGTATTGAAACAAATTATATAGTCATCAATCATCCAATTCTTCTCGTTCAATAATTCGAAGATCATGTGAAATTGTTCAGTTTCTTACATGTTTGATGTATTGAGAAGAGCACAGCACCAAAGCCAAATTGTGAACTATGGAAGATCACCCGCAGAGCTATCTGTCTGAACCTGCCACTTCACTCTACAGCTCAACACGAATAGTCGACCAAGTATCCAGAAAATACCGCTTTGATAGTGGCGCGACATAGAGCGAGCGCAGTGTTATTGCAACCTGTTGAATTTCAGCGGTTGGTTTGATACGCGACTAGAGAGAACTATTAACGGAACGCCTACCGAGGACGGTGTCAAGCATGATGGAAACCAACGAATTCAAACCACTAGAAAGAACAGACCCTATAATTGACATGAGAACTGTTCATCACCAAGATGATGCATTTATAGCTTCCCCTCCAAGTACATTATCGTAAACAATCATCATACTAAGCCTCTATGCTTTACCACATTTTCTCATTATAATTTATCTATCGCTTGTTTGTGTATAATGATAAGAAGACATAATGTTGGAATCACTACACCCAAAGTTTTTGAATACATATCAATTAACGTGATAAGAGTTGTGACTAAGATTGTTACAGTTCAATGTTCACGTTTTGATCATTGAACGGAATTAATCGAATATGTATTTTTGCTTCAAATTTCAATATAATCATATAATGCCTATATTACGATTCCATAAGAGTGAAAATGAGGCTATGCTAGGACTTATTTCGTTTATTATTTATTAGTTTCATTAAACTGAAAGTGAATTTTTATGCATCTGGATAACATACCTCACGTCATTTTATTCTGAATTCAGCGTCGTATAATATGTGCCATTGTAAAATGAAACTTCAAGATTCAAACATTTGGCTATGCTCCTTTATTATACAACATTGTTCATGCTGATTTCAAGCAATTTATAGCGAAACTCATAATTTAGATATATTTGATAATGTAGGTGGATAGGTGATTCATAAATCTTTGGTTAACTTTTTTTATGTTAACATATTATAGTACATACAATGGAATTATAGAATCGTCAGCATTCGATATTAATAATTTTATTTTGGAAACGTGTATAAAATGAGTAGCGTCAATACAAATCGTTCAAGGATCTGTGCAGTTCAATTTGTTTGGCAAGATTTTCAATATTTTGTTTCCTTAACTCCTATTCGTGGCTGTTGTTAGTAATTAAAAAGTAGCTGAGCTGTGGAGGACGAATTTTCAGAGGGAGGTAAACCAATTTCTGCTGGCCAATGCCTGCCACGCCCATCTAGTTACGCCAAGGCATAAAATATAGCGGATTGAGAACTTTTGTGGGGTATAACTACACTTTTGCAGTCACTAGAAGGACTTCTTGAAAATGTTCAGCATGAAGATCCACACCAATATAGTACATCCTTTTTTGATATCATTAATTTACAGCAATTATAACTGATATGTGATACTAGATATTTTGGCGCCGTAGCCAAAAACACTACACAGTCTTACCACTACCCAAACCACGTTTTTTTAAACCCGATACGTGTTTCACTATCTATGTTAGCATCTTCAGGGGAAGATTAAAACTCTCTCCTGAAGATGCGAACATAGTGAAACACGTATCAGGTTTAATAAAGCTGATTTGGCGAGTGGTAAAACTGTGTAGTGTTCAATTGAATTACGGCTTTTTCTTTGCAGTAATAACGTAACATAAAATAGGGTGAACTAAGTTACAGTGACATCTTTTCTCCTTCGTAAACACTTGAACGATGCACTGTTATTGCCATCATTCATGCGAGAAGCTGTACACTCTCCACCATACATGTAGATTGTTATAGACATGTATGTTCTATGTTTTGCCTACACTTGTCACGATAGCTCTGCGGCCTGACAGTAGAGATCTGTACTGTGAGTCCGATCAAAAGACGAAACAAGGTATGACCTTAGCAGGTCACATGTATAGTGGCGAGTATACACTTGATATCTTCTGTTATCAGTAAAACAATCGCAATAAACAGAAATCGTGAGGATACAATCACAAAAGCTTTAATGCTGACTAGCAAAATAAAACGAATGTGTGTTGTCTCAAAAGGAGAGCCATTCATTTTCTCACTAAGACGATGATACATACGTTTTTTTTCTAAACATAATTGCTATAGGCTATAGATCAAAGAAACATCGTGGGAGTGTATCTGCTATTGTTTGAAGATGAAGCTCATCGTTATAAAAGAAATATACATAATTTTGAAGTGAATTATATGCATCTGAATCTGTTATACTGCGTATATAATGGTAATACAGTAGCACGGTAATTGCTGCTTATTAATTTTACTGATTACTGGATATATAAATAACGGTCCAATATTTCCCACAATAACAGTTTATTTTTCACGTAGTAAATTGGATCAAATTGAAAGGATATAGCTAAGAGGACAAGCACATTGGAAGTAACAATCAGCCAATGAAATATATTTTTGAGAAATATACTCGAATACTACTTCGTATGAAATTAAAATGGGTAATGGATTATTGTTCGAAAAAATTAGGCATCGAGGAACTCGAGGAAGCAACATAAATATCTGGATCTCCGGATTAAAAGACGATTTTTTCTCAGATAGATCGTAAATGATCTTATTCAATTAAACTCTTATCAATAATTTCTCAGCAGATTTAGTATAATTTGCAAAAATAACATATATTTCTATAATGTAGACTATGACATATGCATTATTGCAGTAGTTTTTGATTTGTACTTCTCATTTGTTTCATTGCTTGCAATTTATAGTTATGGTATTCTTATATAAAAACGTTAACAAAAATAATATTGTCAGAAAATGAAAAAAAATAACATACCCATGCTTCAAATTCGGGGCAGCATAGGAGCTGGTTTTATTCGCAAATAAATTTAAAAACGACTTTGTTGAAAACCTAGAAGGAAAAAGAAAACCATAAATAAATAAAAAATAAATAATTGTCCATACTATGAAATAAAAATACAAATAATAATCAATATATGGTCAATTTTGAACAAGAAATAATAAGAACAAATAATTTAATCTTATTTAACGTTGCATAATCTCATGTAGTACTCGATTTTGAATAAAGTGAATTTTTCACTTTGAAATAGAATTTGTTTAATTGGGTAGTTGATTTTCAAATGGTGAGTATACCTCCATTGTAAGCGCAGTATCACTATAGAAATATAGTTTAAAGAACAATAGTATATATAGAGTATTATATAAAATACATCTTTTTGTATGAACTCGTGTGGACATTTTATCAACACATGCCTAATCATGTTCAGATGCTTAAAGGACAACGCAACGTGAAATCAAATTTTTCTACATTTTCCAACAGACAGCTTCTTAAAAGATATTATCAGGTTTCATTATGCAAAAAGAGAGTATTGATCACAAAAAATTGTTTGTATTGATTTTGAGATCTGAAAACCGATTTGAAAATTGATCAATCTAGCTCTTATTTCTAAACTAGTGGTTAACAACTTTGTATATGCATCTTTTCGACGATCGTTCATGAGAGTGTCGACGAAAAAGATTAATATTGGACTTCAAACTGATAGGAGCTAAGAGTTTTTATCTTACTGTTATTCATCAACAATAACATGCACACCAAACAACCAACTTAAGAGCAAAAGAAGTCTCAAATGATATTGAAAATTCAAAGTTTTCTAAAAGTAAGTAAAATCTCTTGTGCACAGTTCAGAATATATTTACATGGAAAAGTCATGTTTTTCCAAATATTTCCATATTTCTAAACCATTCTGGTATAAGAAAAGGTCAGATTTTCTAAACTCAGAGAACTTTTTCTATTTTAAAAGATTGGATGTGCCATTCGATTTAAATGTAAATATACAATTTATCCCATTTCGCTGGAAATTTCTATTAATATCTTATAATTTTCATGTTTGTACCGTGCATCATGCAAATTGCTGTAATTGCTATAAGTAATTATTAATATGAATTACCATCGAAGTAATTAGTGCTTACATTTAAATTTGGACTCCTGTTCCGTGTGCAAAATATACCTAACTACTAAGTCAGCTCGAGTAAGTCAATTCTATACTCGTACCCATGCAATGAATACGATGCCGAACTTATTTCAGATATAATTATAAGATATAGATGAAAATCAGGAATCAAAGAAAATATTTTGAGGAAGATGTCCCTTTTCTCCTTTAGCACTTTCCATGCTATTGGATGAAAGGTACAGCTTCCTAGATCAGAATGACGAAATTACCAAATATTGCATGGCGAAAGGAGAGAGAAAAATGATAAAAAACACTATTCTGGTATCAGCTTTTTTATAAATCCGTCGCACTTTCGTAATCAAAAATTGAATTTTTCAAAAAAAAAAAGCAATTATCTCTTTGCGATGTGCCCTGATAATTATTCTTAGTGCTAAAAACTACCACCATGCCAAATTTCAGCATGTTGAATGTTTATGACCTCAAAGCTTCAGGATATTGGAGTATTTATTCTAGGGCTCAAAAGCTAATTCACAATATAGTATCTTACTTGGAATGCATCCCATTGCCAGGGGAGGCGGCGTTGGCATTATTGAAGTCCCCCGTAGAGCTCCACCGTTTGTGCAATGTGGACGAGGAGCCGTTGCAAGGAGGCGTCGACGGAACCTGACTCACCGAGCTATTGCTTGGTCTACGGGCCCCATTCACGGGCAATGGGGTCGCTCTCGGGGACGGAGATGGGATAGGGCTTACGCTGCTGCTGCTGTGGCCATCGCTGTGTAGGCTACCTATAACAAAATGCTGAGTCAAATTGATAGACTTGATACTTCTTACGCTGTAAATATACCATTTTCCGTTCGGACATGTTGTATGGTACGATGAAGCTATAATATATAATTTTATATGATCCCTTCGCCAGCAACATACTTGTGAAGAGTAAAGATGAAGTAATATAGTTTTTGCAAGCTGAAATATTGTTTGGAACATTTTTCCAGGTGCGTTGTCATACACTGTTCTTCAATGAAAAAATGAAGTTTCTACGTGTTAGCCACAAGCAGCAGGAAAACAAATAATACTTCAAACTTATTATCAGCCTTACCAGCAGCGCTACTTTTGGCGTTTCACATATTTCGAGCATTCTGGGGAAGAGCCTTTTTATCTTCTGATTTTTATACAACGCAAAAACGTCCGAATATGGTCAGAAACTTGAGAAATATACATAAACGAAGGCTTTCAAAATCCGGATAATGCGTTCTTTGATGTTTCATGCCATATGGATACTCATATCCGCTAGTCTGTCGTCAGTCTGTCCGGCAGTTCTCTTAAAATGGACGAAAAAGCTTGATAGTTAGGCGGAAATCTGTTTATCGGTGGGGGAGTTATTATCAAAGAATGGAAATATTAAAAATGCTGACTCCATCACCATATTCCTGAATACTAGCCCCTAGTATAGTCTGCCTGCGATACCCCAATATCTCACAGCGACAGTACGCACGTTGAATAACTTACCACTACTATGATATGCATGATGGGTCCAAGAGTGCTGTGGTCAGTCCCACCAACAATCTCAATTCCATGGTCTATGAACATTTGAACCCAATAATCTTCAGTACTACTTTCCAAATATAGATGATTGTTCGTACATTCGCCTTCTTTCTATTCTATCTCAACAAATTATTACAATTATATGCGAGATGTCCGTCAATTAGCTGCGTAAGAAACTAACAAACATGAAATAATTATTCGTTTCTTATTGAAGATCAATTATGAGAAGGCTTACCTGTAGATTGATAGTGCACAGCTCTCCTTTGGGGTAGGGAGGATCCTCCACCGCCATAGGCTCTTCTCTGTGGCGTGTGCGCGGAACCTTGATAACTGATAGGCCGTTGCCGTGAAGCTGATACGTGTGAGTCCTTACCGTTGATCTTGACAGGAGTTCCAGAAGAACCGATTGATGACTGAAACATTTTTAAATCAGGCTTTTAAGATCACGAGAACATAAGTGCAACTATAATGTTATAGTCCCAGGACATAGTATTCACAACACAGTTTGAGCAGCAGCTCACTTTTCTGTATGCTCCAGAATAGGAGTCAAAAATATTTTTAATTCATGAGAGCATTGGACGAAAATAAGCAACTAAGCCTATTCGTAGAAATAGCATAGTTCTACAAAAAAATGGTAGATGATGTTTCTTGCACATCAACAAATTCTCCCCATGCTCCTGGACATTTGAGTTGCATCTCAGACGTGCTGGAAGAGTGGTTTTGCTTTTCAAACAAACTCGTTTGAAATATGAGACACTGACAAAGAACCAAAACGACATTAGTTACAAATTTGTCCCCACCTTAGAGAAATACGGTCGAAATTAGTCGAAATACACTTTTTAACTAGATATTGTAAATATGAACTCAAAAAACGAGGTGAGTAATAGTGAAAATGATAAAATCAATTTCAAATTTTGAGCTACTTAGAATTGCTGACATAATAAAACTTATAAGACCAGAAGAGATAACTTTACTTAGTCTCTGAGATAGTAATGAACTTCATATCATATCACCTAAGATTCCCTGTTTACTTTTTGAGGTCTTTTTCCCTCATTATGCGTATTGCAATTTGTTTCATTGTTCCTCCATGTTGCGTCACCAAACAAATATTGATATTTACGCTTTTGAGCACTGGACAATACCCGTTCCTAATTTCCTAAGATACTGTTAATTGATACTTGTAGACAAGGTGGATTTTTCAAAAGTTTGATTTCGGACTTCCATTGTCTATACAATTTGTTGATTATCACGACGTTTCGATTGATATGCTATCTTCAATCGTCTTCAGGTGAACTGGCGGGCACGTTCCTTTCATGCCTATTCCTTCTTAAAAGAAGATCAACAGACTACGACTGGACCAGACAACAAACAATGACAGACGAACAGCCACGTCAGCAGACCGGAACACCACTCATCTCGAACCAATCAGAACAGACCACACACAACAACACGTCACATACTATCTAAACTTACCGCTGAACTTCGGACACCTTCCAAAGTAGACAGCCTACGTAAGGCTTCGGCTAAGGTCGCTTTGAGACATACCAGCTCATCCCCCTGCTCAAGCACTTTTCGTTCCAGGTCTGCCAACCTGCCGGCCACTGACCGGTGTTCAGCTTCAAGCATCTCATCTGTAAAAGTAAAAATTGTATTAATTCAGTGTAATAGCAATAGGAAGCATAATGAAAAAGGACTGAATGAGCTCAAAAGAAAGGGTAATAATTATATTACATAATATTAAAAGTGAACTATAGGAATCTCAAAAGAAACCACAAACTACTCTTACTCTTGGTGAAACTATTAAATAGGTAGTCATTTTGTAAAAAAAATTCGCAGCAAAAACTTGGTCAAACAATATATTGAACAGGATATTGATCCGTACAAATAGTAAATGTTAAAATAGACTTTGAAGTAAGCAACTTTTGTTTTTTGGCACAATACCCACAAGGGAGGTATAGCGAAGTTGCGCTCGCAAAAAACTGTATCCATGAATTTCTGTTTATCAGCGCAGAATCTAGAACTAGAATAACAAATGATGTCTTCTTCAATTTGATTCTCAAAACCTTTTTTAGTACAACTCAAAATGGACAGGGAAGTGAAACACAAATAATGAAGTTATTTTAGTTATCCGTTTTTAACTTTTTGATTGCAAACCAGGGGAACGTAAAAAAGTCGGAGAATAACTTAGCTTTTTCTCTCCTCCTATCTTGGAAAAAGGTCCCAGAAAACTCATAACACGGATAATTTTAAGCAGTTTCAATTTTTTTGTTATACATTTTTTAATCATTACTTCGCCGCCACTGGACCAAAATTAAAAAATCTTATATTGACACATAAAAGTGTATATTTCCACAAATTGTGAGACCTCTGAAGGTCTTAAAATGGAGCTTTGGATATTGGGTATTGACACGTATATCTAAAGAAATCTTACTCTGAAATAAGAATAATGAAGATTCAGAAATTATATCCTTAAGCGGCCCATACACGGTCAATGTTATTGTGCAATACAGATTGCCCAATATGCTTGACAGCTGCCCCTAGACATTCAATAATTTAGCACAACAGTTTTGTTTGACCAATAACTAGAATCGTGTAAAGGCAACATTTATAGTTGTGCAATATATTGCGCACAGATGTTCAATCTTCATGGCAATACATTTCATTTATGTTGAGCGACACACGTTGTGTTTTAATTGCCGTGAGCAAAACTACAAAATATAAAAAGATGAAACAGATGAAATAGGCAAAGCAGTGGATTATTGACAACGAGAAGTTCACTCACGAGAACTTGATAATGGAACTGAGCATGTATGAGCAAAATGATTCTTTCAACTTGCGCGTTCACTACCACTTGCTGATACCGACTGACCTTTGATATTCTACAATGCTACCAATAGAAGGCACAGTATTTTACAGGTTGAGCGAAACTGTTCAAAAGTATTTTATACTGTCCAACCCTTCAATACTATCTACACATAATAATATTGTATAAACTCAGATATTTTGGAATAATATTGACCGTGTATGGGCCTCTTTATACAAGGAAATTTCTATTGACTAATGAAGCACATAAACGACCTCCCCACAAATAACTGCAAACCATAATCTGTTATAATTATTTTACATTCTCTGCCTCTTTCACTTATACAAAGTTACTTTTTCAGGTGATTTAAAACACGTTATGATAACTGATTTGATATAAAATCTAAGATCTGGAATGTAGCTAATTGCAATGAGTTGTTACACGTCTTATTAAGGATATGGATTGATGTGGATTCCATCAAACTAGGTTAATACAGTAATGGCAAATGAATATAATATCTTCATAAAACATATTATATGCATGATCAGGGGCGTAGCAAAGGGTCAAAAGAAAACGTCTGCATACGTTTACATACTCAAAAAATTACTTTGACCATATCTTACTAATAAGGTCTTCCAAGACATCAATGAAGCAAATAAATAAGCTTCTTGACAGCCACATTCAACGATGGAGTATTCATATAGAACATGTATTTTGCATTCTAATTCTAATTATATACATATATAGTTTTCCCAACTCTCTGAAAATATATGATGAAATTATCACTCAATTATCACTCTATGCTAAGTCAAACTGTCGCTGAATAGTCACAATGGTTATTATCTTTCCGATCCCCAAATTTTATAATCAGATCTTTCATTCCTTTTTTCCTGTTTCATTAAAGCTTTTATATTATTACTTAATTTGATTCCACGGTCCTAATATTTTTATTGAAACCAGTGCATTTTATATGAAGGATATAATTTTAGGTTTGGTGTGTTTCAATTTTCTGTTATGTGTGGTTCTGCTATTGACTGTTCCAGAATGATCATTTGTTTCATTATTATTTTTTCGGACTAGGTGAATCATCTGATGGCGAAAGCAAAACAATCTTGATATTACTTTGTATGCTTGGTGGCTGGGACATGAAGCCCAATACCTACGTAAACTCGTTTAAGTAACTTTAATGGTTACCCTTGTGGTTCTGGAACAATTTTCCTTATTCCAAAGGCAATCATGCTTTTTGGAGCTTATTTAATATTTCAGTCAGACATATAATAATTTTATGATTTGATACAAAAAGAATGGATTACAATAATATCATCCCCCAAATATCGCGCAAAGTGGTGCTGCCTATTGGTATCTTGCAAATTCATAGTTCTAACACCCAGGTTCCAAGTTTATGATCATTTTCCAACGACACCTCTTAGGTTTGAAAAACTGATGATATCAGAAAATGCTCTTTTTGTGTGAACAGCACATCGAAAAATAACTAAATAATTAAGAATGAATAATATTCAAAATACAGCAAGATAAAAAGTTGCATGGTTTGGAGAAAAATATAAACCATGTCTTGCAGATCTTGAAACACAACCGAAAATTACATTAAAATATACTTGCGTCTGAAAACTGGTATATGACTTATCCCCATATGGCCATTTTACTCAGTGTTATTTCCAATGGAAGTTTCAGTTACAGCAAATTTAAATATCACTACGAATTTGACGCGATATATAACCTAAAAAAAATATTTGTGTACTTTCTGACATTATCGTTACAGTTGATTGATTTATATACAATGTGAAATACTGCTCCATTTGAAGGATATTGAAAACTAATCCTTCACATTTCCATATCTTTTATATTAAATATTCTGGACTCAAAATTTTAATTTCTCTATTAATTTCCTTTTTATCAAGGTTTGCGGTACCTTATAACACCAAAGGAAAGCTGCTCCATTCTGACTTTACTATCAAGTCAAGGTACTTCTCTACAAACTATCCTATAATGAAAAAAATATTATATAGGGCAGCAAATTTGAAGATATAAGCCTATATAAGATCAATAATATAAATATTCAGTTTGCTCACTAGTAGAAATAAAACTAACTAAGAGAAAAGAGATTTTTATCGAAGACTCTCTTCCCACGACAGTAGGCGGATTGCACTGATCTGATAACAATGAAATTTTCACGTTAGGTTATTACTGACGAGAATTTTTTTCTAAAACAATCCCGTTTCGGCAGAGTAATACTGGATTAATACTAGAATTAATTATAGGTAGAACAACACGCGATATATGTTTCGCTCGCTCTGCCACTCAATCTATACTGTCACTTTCAGTCTAATTTGTCCATTTTCTGTTTTAGCAACTACTAGCCCCTTAAAAAATAGTGTCAAGTACTTTCACCTCATATTTTAGGTGCAATACTACCAGTTTATTGGAGATTTTCATCGTATTTTAAACCTGATGAAGTAAGCTTTGGAAATATTGGAACATTTTCCAAAAATCCAAAATAATGCGCTGTTTTATTGATCAACGGATACCAAAGGTAGTGCAGCGTCTACTTACTTCACGACATTTTACTAAAAACAAGTACTTTCAATAAGATCAAAGCTCAGTGTTATTGAAACAACTCAATTGTCTACAAATTTCTAACAAAAACAGGTACTCAAAAAAGTATTACTTATTGAACCAAACCCAGGGGGGTATATAACCCCCTTGATGCCGCCCTATAGGCGCCCATGTTATTATAGTGTCTGAGGAATATAAATCTGTTCATTCTGAGAATAAGCTTTTGCATGTATCGCAATTTAGGTCTTGGCGACGATGAGGTGCAAATACGTGTCCTTTGGTGAACTTAACAAACATCATAAGATATCATTTGAAACTGTAAAAGTCATCTTACTGTAAACACTTGCCAAATGCAAATTCTGTATGGCTGTTTTGTAGAGGCTCATTCTCACTGGTTACATAATCCTTAGGAATAATACTTGGAAGAATGCAATAGAGGAAGTATTGTCACACCGATTAACCGATTTCTGATACATGCTTGATGCAAGCGAAATGTATTCAAACTATTGGATGTGTTAGTACACGCCAGATATTCGGTGTCGAAAATCATCGTGATATCCACGATGTAAATTATGATAACAGGGGTCGTGAACTGCATGTTGTATTTTGTATATACGAGGTGAGAGAGATTAGTTTCATAGGTTTAACGATAGCATGTATAAGCACGTTCATTAAAACGTGTCAAAAGCCGCAGCCCATTATTTAGATGCCATCTTCAGGTATGTACTATTTTGTCATCTTCAAAAGTATACATACGAGTATATACTCGTATATATATTTGCTCCATATCTAAAGGTAGAAAGGGTTAGAAAGATATTTACAACTCCTTAAAAACTATTTAAAACAAAAATTCCAAAACAACACAAAAAGAATGAATAACACATCTACATATTTTGAATTTTAAAATACATATAAACTAATGCCACACTGTGACTTACCGACATAGACGAGACATTGTTTGTAAAACCGAAAAATTTCGATTTTGAGTTTCATGTTTGTCGTATGTTTTACGAAGTATACATCACAGGTAACCATGAAATTAATTTACGTCGATCGGTGTGTCTGTTTCTGAAACTCGGAACTGTTCGAGGCAGATTACCGTCCAACTTCATTTTCCAGCGTTTCAGAGGTCCCTCCCTGATATGAGGGGGTAGGGCAAAACTAATATCCTTATAAGGAAGTGCCAATCTTAATACTTTGTAAAAATGTTAGAAGCCTCAAGAAATCAGCAAACTACAGGACCTTTATTTGAATTTGCATTATGATAATTCTAAAGCCAATAGTCATCATTGGGCATGGGACAAAACCTTTCAAGTTATTCTAATAATAATTTATTATAATAGCACGAAACCTATGATAAATATCGAGTTTTTTATAGATAGCCTCACACAATGGCAGAAAGTCTACCGCGCTTCATAAACGCTGCTAGAGGATAAACGTCTATTCACATGGACCTTAAAACGCTGTGAATTGGAACCATCGGGGAACAAAGTCGCTGGTAGCTTATTTCACAACGCAGAGGTTCTTTAAAAGAACCAATTTAGTAAGGAGTTCGTCCAAGGCGTTGTAAGCTAACCTGGTGGGAATGCGACCGTTGGGCTCCTCTAGTCTTTACTTTACTGACAACTCTTGGTGTAATACGAGACAATTCGTTCGAACATCTGCCATGATAATATCTATAGAATAGACAGATCAGCCAGCCTTCTTCGATGTTCGACTTTTGCGGTCCTTTGTGAGGTCAGGTGGCATCCATTTGACGTATCGCTCGCCTCTGGATTATGTCCAGAAGCTTCAGGGAGTGCTTCAGAACGCATCCCCACACATGCGAGCAATACTCCAGCGATGGCATGAATTGGGCATTGTAGAATAGGGTCTCCAATTTCCAACCTATGAAGGCCGAGGAAAAAACTGCATTCAAATATTGTTCATTTACTTTGGATTATGCTCACACATTCGCACAATTTTATATGTTCTGAAACTCGATCAGTTTTTCAACATATTTCATAAAGAGTCCAGTACTATGCCTAGTAGTACTTCGCTAAATTCCCAAATTACGAGACAAACCTGAGTTGCGGGAATCATACAGTGATCAAGGTGGTTATCTTAACGTTTTGCAAAAATTGCAAAATCGTTTATGATATACATACTCCGTAAGGGCTGGAAACCAATTACGGTAACGTAACGAATAGTACGACCTTGGGAAATATAAATGATGGTTGCATTTATACAACATATAAGCTATTATAAAATTAAAACAAACATCAAACAGTATCACTGCACCTCCAGCTCAAGCTATTACTTATAACTCGTCTGTGAGGCACAAAATACTAATTGCTGACAAAATTCTGTCTGTTGCTATCATTTGCATACATAATTTAGTCTTTTAGCGTTGGGTCTTAGTGTAGTATTAGGTCATTTACGAAGAGACCTCAGATAATTCTTCTTACGTGTTCTGACCATTGACTAAAGCCACTTATGACTACTAAATCAACTTAAAGAAGAATAAAAGCGAAAGATGTTGAGAATTATATGGATATATGGAAATAATAAAAGATATGTACCGAAGTGAAACTAAAGAAATATGTCTCCGGACAGATTTGTAATGCGACGCTACCCTTTATGAAGTAATACAGCACACTACCACTGTGGGATACATAGCAAAGATCAAGCATGTTGGTGTTTCGAGTTTCCGGAAAGTCTCTCATTTGGAGGAAAGCAGGAAAGCTGATATATCTACATTATCTTATCACATAACAAAGGGATATAAAAGTGGTATTTTGACAAAAAAACACCGCTAATCTAGTAGGTTATGAAATAAGCAGACAAAACAAAGTCGATATTATTGTTAGTCGTTACTTCGGCCGTTACTCAACAAATTTGTTTAACATAAAATGTATCGGATATACCCGCGATTTGCTAACAAAACAGAAATGCATATGGTGCAATTAGCTGAATGTCGCAATTTTATTGAGAGTACCTTCATGTTATCGAAATAATGGTTTAAATAGTTCAAAACATCAAACACCAATGTATTTATAAAACTTATAGATGACATAATAGGACATATTCACTATGAAATCAAACATACAAAGCTTCAGCTCATTATTTGAAGGTTTCATATGTGCTTGAGATGATGACAATGAAATTACTTAATTTGGATCTACTTCTCCAAATAGTAGATTGTTTCATGTACTGTGGGTGAGCTGGTTTTGTGATACGTATGATGTGTTTTTTTTCAAATGTTCAAAGCAGGGATCGACAATTAGTTTCTACTTTTTTACACCACATGAGGATCTAAAACACACCTTCCCCGCCATCTGTACATCATCACGTAATTCGTTAAAACTCATATAGTAAACCTTGAAATGTAAATATGAGATTATATAAATATACATATATCAAAGAAGTTACTTTTATGTATACTTTCGCACAAAAAAGGTCGGTGGTTCGAATCTGGTTCACGGTCTAGACATTTGGCGACACCTGGTTTAAAGGATTCGTGTAAATTTGCAAGTAACTTACTAGAGTTACAATCGCAAGTCAATTGCAACAAGTAGTAATAGATCTTTGAAGTTTTATATCAGTCTGCTCTTTATGGCTTATTTTTCAGTAAATGTATCCAAGCATAGCAGCCATTTTTACGGTCAGAAATATCACCGTCAGACGTTGCTACAGTACCTTGCAAGTGAACAAGTAGCAGGTACCGCATGAGAGGCAATACTGCAAACGACTCGCGAGATAAATGTTAATTTGACGATACGAACGCCAAAATTTCTGAGCATAACATAAACACATCTAAGACGCATAGTATATTTTTCGTCCGTTCCAAAAAATTATAGTAATTACAATCCCTATAGAAACAAATACTAAAACTATGTACTTACGCCAAGCATTGTATGTATTGACGAAGTTAGGGCTTTCGGCACCAACACTATGGTTGTTAAAAGATAAATCTTCGGACTTTGAGAGATCATCGCAACTGTCACTCATATTTGTACGTTGCACACATTTGGAGTTCACAAAACGATATAATAGGAATCACAAAATAAGTTAGTTTCCTCTCGAATCACAAATACCTTTAAAATGTGTTCATATATAAACTAAACATAGTCATATCTTTATTGCATTTTTACGGCCGAGTGAGAATGTTTACGTATCGGTGTTTAATAGCTTAATTCCTCGAGAAGCTGCAAAGTATATACACATTTGTACGAAATCAGAACAAATACATTAATTACATTATGATCATATGTACCAGAATTATGGTCAAACCAATATTTAAATTTTTATAATAATTGCTGTATTGTTTACTCGAATATAGGGGAAATGTAAACGAAGTCAGTAGCCAGATCTTTTATTACAGTCAAAGACAAAGCATAAAAGTACGTCAAATCGGTTAGCTCGACAGTGTCTACTGTTTTTTCGGTTTATAATGGAATAATTACAAAACAATATATTCAAATCTAAATAGCAGCTGGATTAACTGGAACATATGGTATAATTTAAAGCATTATTTCCGCGTCGCCGTCGTGAAAATTTTAGTCTGAAGTTCAGTGATATTTTATGCTATCGTTTCTGCGGCACATTCTCTGGCATGGTCGGAAAACACTTTTAGTGAGCTTGGAGTATTGAAAAGGTTCTGAGCTTCATTTTTATATCTTTCGGTAGTTTCTAATCAATTTAGGAAGTGATCAAAATAATTCGGAGTCGATTCCTCTAAATTCAATTGTTATAAACGTTGTAATCTCTCTGACGCGCTATACTTCTCGCATTTCATTTTCAATTCGGATGACTCCGAGATAAACAATTATAACGTATTACAGAAGAAAAAACTGAATTTCCGTACAATAACAAAAAGCAAAAATAGTCATTGCGATTACTGCGGTTTACCGACAAAAATAAAAGAGCGAAAGTCACTGAGAGCCGACACAACACCAAACACCACTACATCGTATCAGTCCACGTTTAATTGAAAATTTAATTTGTTGTTCAACTGCAAAGAACCGAATACGGAATGAAAAGGGGAACAGGCGCAGCATAGTCTAGTTGAGCGTGTAATGTTTAATTTAGTTTAACAGGAGATTAGGTTGCTTGGATACAAGTACAGTATACTTGAAGTGTAAATATTCGTAGTTTGCTTTACAATAAAAAAATGTTCCTTTTGTGTACTTTTGCATATTGTTTTTCGTATGGTGTGTGGCATAATTATTATGGAAAAGCTTTTGTGATCAAATCTCTCATCAACGCACAAAAAACATGTAAAAAATGGTATCGATTCAATTGACTTACAACTAGTACGTCTCATTATAATATGATCGTTTATTGACCTATTCCTCATTAATATGTTAAATGATAATCAATCTGTTTTATGTTTTTGATATATGCTTACGCAAAAAATCATTGAGTACTCAAAAAATATGAATATTGTAAATCTTCAATTGTCTTCAGGTGAACTGCAGATAACAAATTCCTGCAGCCCTGTAGAACACAAATTCTAAAATTACCAAGCAATATTTTTTAAATATCCCAGTGATCTACAAAGTTAAAGCAATTGTTTTAAGATATCGTTTCGAGTATTTTTTACAGTGATTATATTTGGATGGTACCAAATAATAATAAAACAAAATCCATCGGATTTGACTACAATGAATTAGGCACTTAGCTTTTACGTATTCAAGCTTGCAAGACAGTAAACAATTACGTTATGTAACCTTAAGTTAATTGTTAATAATTCTGATAAACAAAATGTTTATTACAAAACAAAGATTTTGTGTTTGTATGTTTGCAATAATGAATGTATGTCTTTCTGGTAGCAGTTAAATTTTACCGTAGGTGAAATGGCAAAAATGGCGAATATTGAATATATCATTACGAAACTGGGATTTCAATTATGTGTATGTAAAACCATCGTAATTTTCAGGCGGAGGTGTGATTAAACAATTTGAAAAAGGCATTGAATCGAGCTTGACAAAAATCATATTTTTTTAAATTAAATTCCAAGATAGTTTGAGATGATTTCGATCTTCACAGACGAATCCAGATCAAAGATCAAATCATTTTGGGAAGCACACACATCACACATTTTTGCCGATTTAAAATAATTATTTAAAAAGTGATTTAGATTATAGATCAAAATCACAACTGTCGTCAATATATTAATCAATCAACTGCTCTATTTTTCAGCACCCATTAAATTGAATATTAAAGGGGCTTCAAAGATACATAAAAAATTCTTGAACTGAAAGGAAAAATTATGAAGATAGGTAAAAAGTTAGTTGATAAGACATATTATGCATCTGTTTCTGATTCCATTTGATATTTCTAATCACTGAAAATATTCCTGGATAATAACATATCATACTACCATAGCGACGATTTATAAAACCATCAGTATTCTTTAAGAGTTTAGAGTTCAGTATTGATTATAAGAGCATGCATAAATAAAACCGATCAATAAGTTCATGCATTTTTGAGAACCACAAAGACGAAGCAACGGAATAAAAAATCATCGTCTTTCGATGGTTCTTTCTAAACCAAATTCGCCATATTGCACATTTTAGATTTCTGATCTAAAGTCTTCAAGAGCTCACAGCTCTGTGACTCCAATTCCTCTTGAAACATTAAGAATCTTGAATTTTCATGTTTTTTTTTCGCATGTGCGTGATTCGTTATGTCGGTTTTTATCATAGTAAGCGTCTGTTTTTTTAAATGTGAATTAGTACATTGGCATTGGTATGTTTTATATGAATATATATAATAAAATCGGAAAGACACATTAATTTTAGTTTCAAGAGGGACAATTATAAACCATATTTCCAACCTTCGTGGTTCAACCACTTGGGAGGGATAGATTTTACCCTTATGGGGGAGGGAAATCAAGTGACACATTATTTTTAAGCCAGTTATTCCAAAAATACCTCAATTTATTCAATGATTAGCACATAAATATTTAATTATCCATAGCAGAATTCTTTCAAATATTGCTCATTAAGTTAATTTTATTTTTGTCAGATACATTTAGGTATGCCTAGGTGGCATTAGTTCCCCCGCTTGAATAGGAACAAAGTCTATTGTAGACGTTTGATTTTTATTTCGGGGTTTACTTTCATCATATTTTTTACTGCAAAGAAAGAACCTTAAAAAAGAAAGTTCATGCTCTGAAAAGTAATATATTCTATATCCTTAAAATTAGCTGTAATATTATTTTATTTAAATTAACTGGTATCTTGAAAATCTTTCTGCAAAACTAGCAAAAAATATTTCATCTATGGAGCATTCATAGATACTATAAATAAAAATAAACCACTTACTAAACGTCATTTAAGTACTATCGAGGTTCACTATTAGATTAATTTTTCATATAAATCTTTAGAAGGATACTTCGCTTTTGAAAGATGTTTGGTGTCACCCACAGTATAATTTTATAATCAGTCTTACCCAAAACCCATAAAGTACAGGCATGTTTGAATTACATATAATTTGTGGAAGACTACCACACAAAAAATAACAAATTATGGTTTATTGAACAGATGCTTGAGCAAACTTCAAAATGATACACCACTTGACCTTCCCGTTTAAAATTGTAAGGGTAATATACTTTTCCTCTGTCGAGGACATGGAACCACGAATGCTACAAATGTCGTTTAAAAGTGCCCCCTTGGAAAGAAAATAGAAGGATCTTTTCGATTTTTATTATTCTTTTCAGAAACAGGAATACTGAAGGTATTTAGAATTTATTAACGTTTTTTAATAATAGGGCATATCAATATAAATGTATATAAGACTTCACTTCATCTATGGAAAAGTAAGTGTACTTGATTTATAAGCTGCAATTGATTTTCATGCCTGTGATGCCAAAACAAATGTCCCTAAGAAATAAATCAGTAAATCAATGAATCAATTTCTAATCAATGTTGTCTTTTGAATTATTTAGTGGTTGAATTATTTCAACAATTCAATACATGATATATTTTTAGTAGCTCATCTGCAATAACATTGACTTTATCCAGACATGTTTTTATATGAGCATACATATGTGATAATGTAGTCAAATAAAGAAGCAATGGATAAAATCAAATGATACTTCTTCCATTTTTGATAATAAGTACTGTAATTCTAGTCACTTTGTGCCATCTAACACAGAATCAAGCATTATTTAAATAGAGATATTCAGCTATTAAACAACCACTATAAAAACATTCCACCTTGTAAAAAAACGAACACAAAACAAAAGAATAATCCACTTTGACACAAAGTCAACAATACATTTCTAAACAGATGATCAGCTGTTAGAGATCGAGATATCTGTCAACTCGCGAATACATCCATCAATATTTCGCGCTTCACTTGTCACGTTATTACACCACATACACCAGTCTGGAAATACAAAAACCAAACTCACTACATAGCCACACCGCTAACGTATATCTGAAAAAGCGCATATTATGGACGGAAGTGGGAAAAGGAAACGAATGGAATGGAACGATCTAGTTGGCGCCACATTTCTGACAGCGCAACACCAGACGGTGTAGCCGACACCGCAATCAATAATGGCAACTACATGAGTTGGAGACGAGTTTTTATCACCTGAACTTATTTGTTTGCCTATGAAATAATGATATCATGGATTTATACGAAACAGGAAGAGTAAGTGAACGCGTTGAATTTGTTGTCGTTATTCATTTGTTCGCCATCTGTGACTACAAAGAATGGGTTACACCTGTTTTTAATACATACATAAATTCATTGAAACAAAGCCATTATGTTGAATGTAATAAAATATCGGTTTCAGCATAATATTTATACAACTTAACCCAATAACGAAATTTTAACATCCCCAGAGATGCGAGCAGTGCGCATCTAGAGGGAAGCTTTCAAGCGGTTAATTTGAAGTTACCCCAACAACTCGTTATGTAATTATTATACAGGCATGTTTCTTAACTGTCCTCAACTTATTTAGCGACTATCGGAGATAGCAACCAATCATTTGTGTGGGAAAGTGACACAATAAGTGCGTGATTCAATCAATATCATGCAAATTGTCTTTCCTATCACTGCATGTGAAAAATTGAGCCTGGAATATAATATGTTGATGGCACTTGGATTTGTTTAATTTTTCATATATGTCAAAAGCAGTGGCATGAAAACGTCTTGTGAATATGACACCTTGCATTTTGAAATCCTTAGAATGGTTTCCTTTAATATCCAATGATACTGAAAAATCAACCAGGAAGGATTTCCCACAATAAATACATTTTTTTGTTTATACTATAAATAGTGAGTCAACTATTGAGCAAAGACATGTACAACAATAAAAATGAGTACATTCATTACAACATGTCAAAATTCTACTACCCTCAGATAAGTCATGATAATCAGTATTTAGACAACTATTTATACAATTATCCAGTACTAACGGATTCTATAGCAATTATTATGCAGCATGACGACCAAACAAGATTCTATGTCACTCTTATTTTTTCACACTAGCTGCACACGGCCTCAAATTAAGCGTTTACTTTAATGTATCTTATTGTTCGTTATACATACGGTTGTACAGTACCCATACGCCATATCTCAATGACAGTTGAGTAATTTGTTACTGTCACGCAACGTTACCGGATGGTCTGTGAGAAACATTCTGTGTACCATCACAGATTGAATATCAATTTATAGATTGACACAGTGGGCTAAAATTGAAGATTTGTGGTGAAAAGTCGAATGAGTAATATTATAATATCACCTGCACTGCTAAAAAATCATACAGGTGTTCAGAGCACAAAATTGCAGAAAGTTAAGTGTATCGATTAAACGTTTGAATAATGCTGGAATTGCTATGAAATAATGTGTTTAACGACTAAGACATATCGGCCTCAGTATCAGACCATCAAATTTTTGTATTAAAAAACACGAAAAAACGCCATCAACACGATTTTTCTATTTACTCTAAAAATGTGTCTTAGGCGGCATACATGAATATAACTAAAACTGTAGAGCATAAAGTTTTCTTTCATATTTTATGGCCATAGGCGTGCCAGCGTGAAATATTGAGAAAAAAGTTGAGGGAGAACTCAACCTTAAAACAATAATCGATAGAAACAATTAGCTTCAAGTGTTGCGCAAAGTGGCGCTACCTATTGGCATTTTAAATGGTCCAATTAGCTTGGACTCTGCTTAATAGCGGTAACTTTATCGTAGGTATTTGTACAAACTGGTGCTACACATTGACATCTTTACGAAGTCAAATGATCTTGACAGCTTGGACCAAGACATTCGTCAATAAATGTAAACTGATTTACATCCCATGACCTCGTAAATACTTTTTAATATGCTCCGATGTCTCCACATCATTCATGTCACAAGCTGACAACTTACTGATACTAATTGTATGCTCTCCCTATACCTAGGGCTTGCAATAGACTATACTAAGTTTATGCGTCAGATGTACCGAGAATAAAAGTCCATAGCTATTGATAAAATAATAATAATAAGGATTACCGAGCCCAAAGTTCATAGTTTAACGTCTTTTACCAACGCCAGATAAATTTAGATTTTAACCTTCCACTCCCCACTCCCCACTCCAACTTCTCGATACCTATTTTTTTGGAAGATGATAAGGGCACTCGTACCCGACCAAAAAGGACGTATTTACGTTTTTTTTGTGATGTACAGATATGTGTCATGAAACATCAAGAAAAGTACCTCAAGTTCTGGGAAGCAACTAGCATAAATATCATCTGTTGCTCTCACATCCATTCTGAATCTCTATTCCATCGTTTTATTGGGGTAAATGCGTGGGATTAGTACTTGATTCCATTTCAGCGCTATGTGATGAGAGATCGACGACCATTGCAAAGCATACGCAGGTCATAACATATTCAAAAACTCACGGCTAACGGTGTTTGCAAAAATGTTCCAGAAATTTGTACATAAAGAGCCTATATGCTTTTTATAGTAATTAAACGAGGTAGGTAGTCAGCGTTTTTGTCGGTAGCATAGCGTAAAACGTTTCACATTTCCCCAGTGTGCAACTGTGCGCGAGGATTCACGGTCGAGGGAACAGTTTGTCCATATTATGGAACAGATGTTCTGTCCTGTTGGTTGTCAAGGGCTTCGGGTTCGGGTTTCACCTGCAGCGGACGACTCGTGTCTCTACTCGGTGGAGGCCACCTGTTCGAAACCCATCGATACAATACACACAATGTCGAATAACGCTATAATTTGGACGGCGTCAGCCGCCTGGGAAGAAAAATATAAAATAAACCCTTTTTTTTAATTTTTCTGTATGGATTGTAGCCACCATTGGAGCCCTTGTACCAAGGATTACTCAGAAGTCAGATCTGGGTGTTCAGCCACCTGTCTAATTTATGTCACTAATTTGGATTTTGATTAACAAAATTTTAAATAGTAATCAGGAAATAAACGACCCTTCAGAGTTTTTTTAACTACATTCAAATCTTATCAGAAACTTGTGAAACATGTAAACATAGGATTTGAACTATTTTCCAAAACTTAAAGCCCTCAAAGATGTCTTTTTGCCAACGACTCGGAGCTCAAGATGCATAAAAAATAAGTTTTGACATATCTTTAAATATTTTTGTTCTATTTGTCACGCCACTACTAATGCCGATATAAAAAAGCAGAAAGCCTATTCACGTAACCTCATCATATATCTCCTCCAATTTCATCAAATCGGTCCAGCTGTAAATCAGATTACGCGGTAACAAAAGCGTCAACAGACAGACAGACTGACAGAAAAAAGTGACACGGATTTTCGTGTGGTGGAAATCACAAACATTCAAAAAGATCATAAAATGTAAAGAAACGACCTGCTGTTAAAACGAATGCAGTTGGATTTCAACGCCCAGTGTCAATTTCCAATTACATAATCGGTTTTGACATATTAGTACTTCCTTTTCCTCTAAGAAATGCTAATGTATTCCCGGCGTGCAGCTTCATAACACCTGACTACTTTGTTCAATAATTAGTCAGAAGACGCACACTCTTGCAAGGACATTATATTTGCTAACCGGTTATGAAAAAATATAATTATTACGGTAAGCGTAGGATTATTTCAATTAAGTGATGTAACAGAAAGATCAATGGATGTTTTCTGCGGCTCATTTATGATGGCATCAAGAAACTGATAAGAAAAAATCTTCAGTAGCTACGTGCATAAGACTTGTTTTTTTAAGTTAACGTACATATTTATTTATTCAGTTCCATTGCCTAGACGAGACGTTTATCTTACTTTCTAGCGCAAAATGGTTGGAAACTCGAGAAATGGAGCCAAGTAGATTAACGCTGTACTTCACACGGAATGGTATCATTTTGGAAATGTAGATTGGAATAGGATTTTACGGCTATTATTCTTTCAAATTTCCATTAAAATATATTGGAACCACTGAAAGACCGGATTTCTTATATGATTCAAAAAAGCTCAAAATTCAAAGTACAAAGTACAAAGTACTACCGTAGTCAGATTTTATAGACGGTAGAACGTCTTCTTCCAACACCTATTTTTTTCCGTCCATCGTTTTTAACCATCCAATTTTTTTTAGAAAATGATTAGGAAACGTCTAAAAATCAAGTGTGTGATTTTTTCGTTTTTTGATGATATCTCTGCTGCCACTGCGTTATTTTCAAAAACTACAAAGCTCTTTCGTCCCTGGCACAGTAGTAACCTAGTGTCAAAGATTCATCAAAAACAGAAAAGTACTTTCCGAGTTATCGAAGAGTCAAAAATTACCAAACAGACTTTAGACAGACCGACGGAAATGATTTCCATGGCTTTTTGTGATGTATATGTCATCAAACGTCAAAACAAAATATCCCGAATTCTAAATTTATCGTGTTCACAATACTTCGGCCAGTTGTTGGAGAGGTACTAGTAATTTATATTTTTTGCTTATTATTATTATTTCGATTTCAAAATAAAAACACCATTCCTACTACGTGCCTGTGTCTAACCCTTCACAAATTTCATGAAAATCTGTTCAACGGTAAAAAATACCAACAGACAGACAAAAGAAAGGAAATAAGTGATATTGATTTTCGTGATGTAATGTAATTAAGCAACAAAAAAAACATATTTTGCCTTAAATAATTGAAAATTGAATGTTCATGTTCATATTATTTTGTTATTTTGTAAACAGCAAAAAGTGATGCTGAAAACTAAAACAGAAAGTAATGAAATATGTACATTAATATACAACAGCGTCTATTTTTCAGAAAATCAGATTTAAATTTCATAATTTTATTTTGACAACTGAACTCCCAGGAAACTTGATATTTGTAATTATTTGAAAAAATAGTGGTGAATGTAGAAAACTAGCTTAATATATTAGATTCAGGTTTTATATAAATAAATTACGCTTTTGTGATCCTAGTGTCTGAATATTCAGGCTACATATGGTTTGGAAGGCTTTCTGAGCGACACAATTAAATTAAAACATTTTAAATAGTTTTTCTACTGGGTTTTTTATTAATTTTAAGTACGTTATTTCTTAATATATACCTTTATAAATGACGACCCTCTAAAAATAACTATAATACCTTCTACATTTCTGTCTGCCAGATGATGCCATTAAGCAAAAAGTTAAGACTATATATAGCTATTAAAGACGAATCATAACTGTTCCTTTAAATTAAAGTCGCTATTTCCGTATAATGGTTTGTGAGAAACTAAAACACTGATTCCAGATCTTCAGTTAAACATATCGAAGCCGTAAAAAAGTTTACATTGATGAGATTTTGCAGCGATAATATGAAAAATATCTATTTTTAAAGGAATATGTAATAATTAGCAGAAAGAGATCATAGTTATCCAAGCCAATTTATTATACTCAATTCCTAAAGTCCTTGAGATCATTTCAAATTAGAATCATTGTAATCACGCAGATAAACTGGTTTATGCATTTATAAGAGGCATAATTTTTGTTAAACATACCTCCAAACAACCTTAGCGAATGATATGATCTGAGACTGGGCCCCGTTACATGAATGGTTATCATGCAAGGTACAGTAAAGATTTGAATTAGAGGTCAATACCCTTTAATTGAACAAGGCTATGAAAGTTTACAGTAATTACTTGTTTGCTATTTGATTTTCAATCTGATATGTACTTTAGCTATTCATTTTTTGTAATTTTATAGGAGGAAGTTAACCCTGAAAAGCTATTACCTGTGTAACCATGCGCCTTTTTTATGTTTTGGAGCGTAGATGGACCACATTAGTAAAAACCACTACTATGAGATTTATTTTTGCCAGTAAATATGAATGTAATTGCTTCCAACTTCGCTCCTTCCCTGGAAACAATACGACATCGCCATAGAGAAAAAGGTTTACCTTCTTTTAGAGTATTCAAGCTGCTAACAGATTTTACTTTACAGTAAACTTATACTCTTTAACAGATATATGGGCATGCATGTCAGATTGAAATTTAGGAATTATGTTAATAATTAATAAGAGAAAACATTCAGCAAAAATTGGATAAACGCTGCTTATCTATAGGTTTGTATTTTGCAGTTTTTGCCACCATGTAATATCAGTGACCGCTTCACAGATACTGAAGTGGGTGGATATGGGGTGACTACTACTGGTACTATTTTGACATTACATCTCGAAATGATCTTATAAATCTTATAAAACCCTACTAAGGAAGCTATACAAAACATAAATAACAAAAAAATCTAATTTTTCACTTGCTCTTTCCCATAAAGAGAAAATGACGCTACAAGGAAACCCCGTAAAATTATAAATAAGCACATTATGTTTCACAAGAATACTGTAACCAGCAGCGACTATGTCGGTTGACTTGATATCTTATTTTTTAATTTGTTGTGTGATTTATTGTACAAGTAAGGTACATAATACGAATACATAAAACAATATGAGTAAATATGGAGTGACTTTGTTTACAGTCTCAATATTTAGCAAGTATTCGTGATGTAGCAATATCGAAGAAAATTGCTGAAAGCCATGAATAACCTGAAACAGTTCCAATAAGCAAATAACGCAAATTGTGTGCCACATTCCAGCGACCATTATCTTGAATTACGGTGAAATGTTGAGAGCAGGAAGGAATATCCGCTAAGAACTAGATTTGCATGATTTAAGTTCAAAAATGTTCGAAGGAAATACTGCGTCAGTAATATTTCAAAATTTTTATTCGATTTTCTGTACGATAGTTAATTAACCACTCTTCAGAGTGATTATTCGTTAGAATAGAAAATGAATATCCGTTATTGCATGGACCATGGTGAATAATGACAGGTACCATTAAGATATTCTATAATATCACTTCAGGGATACAAATGAGCAAATTCAAAAATTGATACGAAGGATAGCTTCTCAACTGGAATAATTGAAATATGTAGGGTTTTGGAATGTGACTTCATAACAGGAAATAACGTGATATTTTATAAAGCGAAAAGCTAAACATTTAGATTACTTCCGACACATAATTTGAAATGACTTCAAATTCTGAGAATAAGCTTCTGAAAATAAATGTCGGAATGCTATCATAAATATGTGTAAGTTTTTCAAAACAATCTGTATGAGCTACTTTTTTTATTTGACCTTCAGTTCAGTTATTAATTTTTCCGTTATATTGAAATATTTCGACCGGTTACACTTTTGCTGAAAATCCTGTTTTACTAATAACAGTAACAGATCATGCTTGTATTTTTTATGCTTTGCTGCAATCATCTTTGTACCGCTGGAATTATTTGACATCAAGAGGTAAAGAACAGTTTAATAAAAAAGCTTACTAATTCGCGGAACCCTGGTGATATTTTCACCGAACCCCGAAACACAGTTCATGAATATTTAACTATCTTGAAACCAGTTCCTTGAAAGAGAAGATAATATTGTGATGATCATTTTTACAGCTATTACGTATCTATAGAAGTTACAGAATTAACGACAAAATGAGAAATTACCTTTTAACCCGATTTCAAAATCAGAAAAAAAATCTATGATGGAGCCGAATTTTTTTTTGAGATTTACCGTAATAATGGAAGTAGTCGAATAATTTGTTGTTTTACTTCCCTCGTATGAGTGAGGAAAATAAAGGGATCATGAAGGTTCCAGAATTTGAGAAATCCGTCATTACGTCTTTAGGTGTTTTTGTCACCACGTAATTTCAGTAACCGATTTTTATGAAGTTTGGAAACGAATGACACATTAATCTCCTTTCTGATCTAAGATAACAAAGTTTTATCTCGACCAATGGCCCTAAATTTTGTGAACTATGCTAAACCATGGAAAATGACTGCTTCACGTATGAAAACATCTTGATTGACGAGCATATGTACATGGTTGCCTCAGGTGATTTATGTATGTACAATTAGTTTCAAAGCTCAACAATTTAAATTATAATAGCCGTATACCGATTGTCGTTATGCAATTTCTAAAAATACACATATTCACAAATAAACTCGACAAATACGTAGTACTATTTTTTTATTCGAGACTTTTGTCAGGGTGGGCAGAGTATGAAATTTACTGCTCTGTCTTTATTTGTTATTCAGTTTACATTTGACCGGATTTATTGAAAATGCACTGAATGAGAATAATAGTGATGAATCCATACGACATGTATTATCCTTTAACCCATCAGAATAGATATATTTGAAGTAGTAACTTACGGCTTTCATCCGGTGATTCCATCGAATCTCCATTCAAATGCATTGTTCATTCTCTCAGTTCACCATTTCTTATTCAACTTATACAGAGAAAGCCTGAAAATCAAAAGGAAAATTGATAGTGAACGGTAAACTCCATATACGGTGAATATTAGCATTAATGTTAAATTATACACGTAGTTAAAAATAAAATATGTAAATATGGTAACTTGTGCACCGTTACACAACTACGATTTTAAAACAAATGCTTGCTTAATTAGCTGAAGTTAGGTAAACAGTAAACCTTGCTATGCCACAATCGCTGTTATATACCAATAATGGTAGTAATCTCTCCATTGAAATGCTCACTAAAATTCCGATATGTCCAACTACGATATTTCATTTATATGTAAAAAAAATTTAATTAGTGGGCTAGATAGTCAACTCTACCACAGAGCAAGGCAAGAAAACTCTTTCTTAAATTGTCGAGCTTTCTGAACATTTCTTTCTGCTTCATGGCAGATCAAAGTAAGGTTAGAAATAAAGATACCGCATCTCTTGGAGTAGCATTAAAAGAATTCAGTGTCAAAATTGCAGGGAAATTATTGGAAATTATCAATTAAAAACATTCTTCTCTAATGGATCATTTACCATAATTTTTCTGACGATCAATCGCGCCTTGAACTGTTCTGAATGAAGAAATGATGTTTTTCAAGAGTTTGACAATTTCAAAAAAGTCTTAGCTTCCCTGTAGTACAATTAATAATAATATAATATAATAAAAATATAATTATAGTATAAATAAAACTATAAATATAACGAATTCCATCTGTTAGAAAGTAGTAGTACATTTAATTGATTATCCTCAATGTATCTCATTGTCAGTTTTCCATTGCATTATCAAGTATGTTTTGCATTAAGCGATACCGTTTAATTTTTTAGCATGCGTTTTGTTACCTGGGACTGATATACTTTTACTTCAATTGTTTATTAGAAATTTGTTTACATAATCGATTTATCTTGTCAAAATAAATAGTTTCAGTTTTCGTCAAAATATTGAGAACTCGGTTGAGAACAATATATCAACACAGCAGCATTTATATATGATAATAATAAATACTATGGTAGGTTATATAGCAAAATATGTTTCTGAACTCCATTATTTGCTTGGAAGACACGATTCTCTAACATTTACATAATGCAATTTATTTGGTTGTTTCCAAACTGACTGAATTATATTATTTAGGAATTAATTACTTTTGATTTGACTAGGAATAAAAAACATATGATTTTTTTCCAGATATATATCTGATGCGTCCAATCGTTTCATGTATATCTCGATGTATATTTATATTCAAATGAGTACTGCTCCAAAATACATCTGGTCATTTACATCCAAAATTTTTCCAATATAAAGCAACGAATTCAACTTAACCATTCTGTGAATGTTAATGTGTATTATTACTCTGTAGAAGTCATTACATAAATGTTACGTTTCTTAAATGAACTGATTCAAGCGTGTATTGCATGCGTTCATTGCTTATATCATCTGTTTCATGCTCTGCTAGCTTCATTGTTCATAACTTGACGCAGAACATTCATTCACTGCTTGTTATGTGGAAGGAACACATTTATTATTTTGACCGGATTTGGTCACAAGGTTTTCATATGACATTGCGAGGAGGAAATATGGTACACGAATCAGGGCATACACTTCTGATGTATTTGCCATCGTGTTGTGTATTTAGGTTATTCGGTTATTCGGACTCTAAAACTGAGTGGAGAGAACTTTATTTAGCTTTCAGCTACGACATACGGGGAACATATATACCGAAAACAGTATAATTTCAGAGATGTGCATGTGATCATGAGTTTGGAAAATATGTTTTCAAAAAAAAATTAATTATAAAGACATTCTTGCATACTACAAAAAAAGAGATGCTTCAACAGGTATCAGTGAGGGTCGTTGAATTTAGGTCTTACAAAATATCATAATTTTTTGAGGAAATCCAAGTTACATAATACTTCTCGATGGCGTAATTTTCGAATGTGGATATGTAAAGTAATTGAATAGAAAAATTCGTCAAGTAGGTTGAGATAGAACTTCCCGCATAGTGAAGGCAATTCAAAATGAAAGAGTCTGTTTGTATTTTTCTCTGTGTAAAATGAATATAACCGAGTGTAAGCACTGATAATCTTGAAATCATTATTGAGCACCCCATCCATGTATACCGGATACATAAATCTATAGACCGACAGGTTGGAATCCCGGAACCAATCTGTATGATTGAAAGTAAACCGTAATAACTCTGCTAAAAAGTAATATTTCATGAACATTTTAGCGTATTAGTATAAGACTGATGGATAGAAAGGCTCTGATCGATCTATCCTCGTAAGAACTGGTTACCAACGCTCTGCAATCGTCCAATGCAGTTAGTGGAGAAACATCGCGCAACTTCGGATGCATCCATATTGTGATGATGACGATACCTCCCCCGCCACTGAACCGTTTTTAAAAACCACAGATTTTTCATCCTTGACATAGTTAGAGAATTTAATTAAAATCTCAATTATATTCAATCTAAGGATGGGCCAATGATCTGCGGACTGAGAGGCGAGTGGAAATGGTGGTATTATTTTTTCTTATGTAGCTCCTACAGTATTTTATATTACAAAATGTTTCGTGATTGAATACCTTTCTGCATGTTTGGATGATAGTTTTGTTTTCTAAAACCTTTTCGTATATTATCGGATATGCAAAAAAATGCTCTGACAATTCATTCGCTTTTAATTAAAACCAATGTATTTTTCCCATTTAAGATAAAATTGATTTACATATTTACCTTCGCAATTATTAAAATGTATAAAGTTCGATTTAATAAGGCTTCCTTAGAAATAATTTCACATTTATATGGTTTTTTGTATACCGCTGACACCTGTCACGCAAATGTGCAAATAATTCGTTTTGGGAGGTATTTGTTAATATTGAAATGTTCTGGCAGTAATATAAAAAATCGACTTCAGAAGCTACATTTAGAGATATGCATCGCTATTTCCAAAAATGCTTACTATGATATTCAAATTGATCCAGGAAAAAAAAACGATATTATTTAAAGTGCCAACTGAATAAATGAAATCATTATGATATTTTTTCTCGTACGCGTTTCACAAATCGTATGCAAATCTATGCTAAGCATTTTTTTCGTATTCGTAGCTCCGGTTTTCACTCACACAGTGTGCATTCTTAATCAGTGGTCTATCAATTCATAAAATTCCTGTGAGAACATCTTCTCATTGCTATTATTTACAAACAGTGCTATCGAAAGATCATTCAACTATGTTAAATATTCATGCTGTGAGTTTATAACAACGCTACCTTTCAGACTTTGCAGAAAATGAGTATCTACAATACGGAAAACTGTAGAGATGTTTTCTATTTCAAATTGTAGCTGTCATTACCGGATTTAATATCTTTGAAACTAAGTTAAATTTGTCAAGAAATCGGTCACACTAGGATTGTTCCAAGATAGGATTTTTTGCTGCTTTTTCTTCCAATAAGATGTAAGGTTTTTCTGAATTGGCGAAATATTATTTTTTCATTTAAGATTTGACAGTCATGCAAATATATTACAAATATTCCATATTGATGTTGGATCTTCTGCTTCATTTTCACCTGTGAGCACTGCGAATAACTCTTTATCAGTCTTAATTCAATGGAAGTAATTATTTTTTAGTACATTAATGAGCCTTAGAGATACATTACGCAGTTCAGTTATTTTATGATTACATACTAAATCGAGCTAATAGGGGAAGTGAATTCACAGGCATTGTTAATATAAGTTTAACTTTTTTTTACATATACTCGGAAAAACCAAATATCGATTATTACAGCTGATCGCCACGAAAAAAGTGAGAGAAAAACAAGTCCCTGGTGGAAGACGAATGATTGTTGAAAAATATTAGGGACTAGACAGAAACGAATATAGCACCCCATGAAAAATAGGTGAGAAAAGTTAAGATGAAACTTCACTTTTATACGTTTCTTGGGTATCCCCAAAGGAGTCACAATTAGAACAAGGAAAAGCTGAATTAATTTAAAATGGCAGCGAGGAGTTAGTGAGTTATCATCAGTTTATGAAACTTAGTAGCAATTACAGAAATACCGGTTTGGCTCCATATGAGAAACATAATATTCAGTCTACTGGAGGATTATGCGGGATTACTTAGGATTTTATTGTTTGCACAATAAATTATTATGAATGTGTTGACGTAACAGAGTCGTAACAAATTTGTAATGCGTTACTCGACTATATATTTGTAATCCTATCAGGAGATTACCCTTGAATAACAGAGAGGTCAAATATAATGGCGTCTATAAGCATCAACGCAAAGAGAGCAAAAATCGCGAGAGCTATCTGTCGATATTTCCATATACCTTGCGCTGAGGAAAAATGTTGCCATCATAGCTATCATTTTATTGAACATTTTGTTATAGATTGTGCAAAGCATAGCTGACTGCTATAGAAATAGATCTAAATAATTCTGCAATTATCAAGTACCCGACTCGAACTTACCAGTATAGAATTAAATGTTATCAAAACAGATGTTCTAAATCTGGGGTAACCAAATGACGGACCACGAGCTTTTTACGCTCTTCCATCCTGGCAAGGTGAATGTCCAATATAGTGGAAGGTGGTTATTGTAAAGGTGTTTAATGAGGGCCACGACAGTGAAGTAGAGATTTACAAAACGGAACCCAGGCGAAACTCACTGGTGACCCTTGCTCTAAATATATATGAAATATGAACTTCATATAGAATGTATTATGATGTGCAAGACTTAAACATTCGAGCTACTCACACTGACATTAGTTCGAGTATACATTATAATGTCTGGAAATATAATGATCACAACATTTTGAATTCAATATAACTAATCACTTGCGATTGACTAGATTTACTAACTTTCTATTTCCTAAGCATCCATTATAAAAATCTATCTAAAATTTAATTTTGAAATTATGGACATTTTTGACTACTTCCAGAGTAACAGTTTTGTTTTTAAACAGGACCCTAATATATAAAAGGTTAGGATACAGGTTCTACATTGGCATAATTGATAAATCCAAACCAAAGGGTATAACAAACTGTGACATCAGAAACACAACACGGGGGATGTCTTATGAGGTAAAACGAGCTATACTACAAAGGAACCCTGTCATTGACTATCACAGTCTATATTCATCACGAAAATAGACCGAATTATCTCAGTCAAATAAAAAGATTTGTCAGCGCGAAAAAAATATTCAGAAAAGAAATTTCCCAATGTGAAGTCAATAAGACGCAATTGACGGTCCCCAACAGACCTATGATTAACACAGATGAACATGCACAAGGTGATGATTGCAAACCTACTATTGCAGGACGGTGAGATGTTAGAAGTGAGATAAGTAAAAATCGCTGCAGGACTGCTCGCATGTGTGGGGATACGCCCCAAAGCACTCTCCGAACCTTCTGGACACAATTCAGAAGCGAGCAATACGTTTAGTGAGATGCTCCTGACCTCACAAATACTAGAGGGGCTCATCGTGCGCATCCTCACCAGGTCGAGCTTAAAACGCAACGCCTTGAACAAGTGTGTTCCAAAAGTCGCTCCTTTAAAGGTCCTCGGCGTTGTGGAATGAGCTTCCAGCAATTTTGTTCCCCGACAGTTACAACCTACACTCCTACAGTATTCTAAGATCAATTTGAATAGACATTTATCCTCGTGCAGTGCTCATGAAGCGCGATAGGCTGTGTCTTTGCGTGGGGTTATCTATAAACATTTTGAAAAAAGTATCTATCTTTATTCATAATACGTTTATGCATATTTGAGGAACAGTAAATATCATTTTTATTAGAATACGAAATTTAAGTAGGTTAACATTCATATTAGTTGAAAAAAAATCGGACTCTATATATCCTGCAAATTCAGTTTATTTCTAGACACTGACATATTGGTCAACAAATCTCATTTTTGTATATTCAGCGATTTCTCCATACCTCTGACATTTCATTTTTGCATGCATTCCAGATTCTTGATTATTTCTGGAAGAATTAAAAAAAATTGGGAGAAAAAAAGTTTTAAATGCCAGATATCAATTAGCTGAAACGTATCCAGGAAAAAATTATTGTCTTTTTAAATAAACTGGAATTTACTCTGTATCTTTCTTATGCCCCCGACTACCGGAGAGCATATAGAACTTTTTCCATGGTCTAACAAATTAAATAATCCTTCCTGGACTGGTATTTATTTGTATGAGCATCTTTTGAAATCGCGTGATAATTGCTAGGTATTTGCATAATTCCGTATCTTTGTTGTTGTATCTAAATGAGGAACAAGATACTGAAGACCTACCATGCTAATCATTGTGTAAATTTAGAATTTCAACGCACTGCGAAAAACTAATCCATATGGAGCATTTATTGTAAATCGGATACAGCTGTCCCTATATAGCAAATAGAATAAAAATCCACCTTCTACACTATTGCGATTATTTGGGTCATGTAATAAAAATATTCTTCACAGGTACGGATAAAGCGAATCGGCCTTTACAGACCTAAAAAGGAACTAGCAGGCTGTGACTCACCTTTCGGTGCCATTGTCTTTAACAGTCAGCCTACCGCAATTTTTTTTGCAAACTAGAAGCCGGTATTTATTTGGACGTATGGGTGATTCAGTCATTTATCTTGAAAATTGGCTTACATATAAGGATACTGTACGGGGTAACTAAAATAATTAACCAAATTCAATGTAAATATATAATTGCAACGTGGATGTTTATAAACAGGTTGTCTGGTGTAATTTTCATGTTTCAACAGATAATATCTCGCAAAAATATGATATACGAGATAGGCTTCAGATGAAGGCTCCATTTGACATCAAAAATTAAATTAAATAGAGATTGTAGCAACAAGTAGAATTTAATTAGTCCCAAACTCGCCTGTTTTTGAGTCCTTGATATTTACAAACCCTTTAAGCTTTAAGTCATAATGAAGCTTGAAATTAAAATCTTCATAAATATTCTATTCTAAAATACTACGCAGTGTGAGAAATGTGCTGACAACAATGTTGTGTTCAATAATATAGTTAGCGCATATATATCAACCTTTGAAATAAAATAAAATCACTTACTTTCTGAAAAGTACCTTAGTCTACGTCTTCATTGAACATAATTGACTGATGGGTATGAAAGTCAATAATCTGGAACACTTCCAAAATGAGTAGATAGGTTTGAGCCCACTCGCGTAATCTAATGTCTACAAAAAGCTGTTCAGTTTTCTACAAATGGTCTGCCATAAAATTTTTACTTTACGAGTATGTAGTCGTGCCACCTGAGCAGACAGCTATTCAATTTAATTTTCCTAAACAGTTAATTGGACATCAGAACATTTTTGGGAAATACATTCAATTTAACTACCTCAAACTGGCGCGGCGTGTGGGAGCGGAATCAGCAGAACGAGATTGCATGGAAACGTTTTATTTCTAGCATTTTTCTTCATCACACAAATAATATGGCAGCAGTATAGTACAGTGAATCTGACTACCAGAAGATCGAATTAGACTACTGATTGCGTACTTAGTTTACTAAAATCAATACCAATTGAAAAATTGAGGTTCTAAACGTCTACTACGTAAGTAAGTCATTTTTCAGGCTTTTCGAATGTGTCGATAGTGTAATTTATATAAATTAAAACGTACTGGATTTTTCAAATTGAAGATAGTAAATACTATCATTACCATTTTTCAGTACCTATCCTCGTTTTGCGTAAATCATGCTCGAAACCGAAGACTTCTGCGTCTTAAAATGTTATTAATTTTTAGGGATTTAACTCATTACTGAACAATAACGATTGTAATTACTATGAGGGATACATCTGGATGTTACCACATTTTCACACCCATCTCTAATTGGATGTCCCAGTTACACCATTTAGTATAAATGACAGGACCCATTAACTAAAATAATTTACATTCTGAATGATGACTTCAACATTTCTCATCAGCATTTTATCACTAATCTGTTCAAACTTGCCTAAAATCTTGATCCGGCGTACTGTAAATACATAATATAATGAAGGTCTATGATGCATTCGTATTATACATTTCTATTGATATTTGAAGTAGTAAGTTGTAAAAGATGCAGATGATTTGCTGCTTCCTTTATATCTTTCATCTAGGTAAAATTATTCATGAAAAGGGAGATCAAACAATCTTTCTAAACTAAATGCAATCATCCAATGCCTTCAATTCCTAAGTTAAATTGCGTAGAGAAAAGCAATACATATTCTGTCAAGCATTTTAGATCTCTTTTGCCTCGATAATAAAACCTGAGTTGTAAATTTTCATATTGGCATTTATGATTTTGAACAATAAATAAGAACGATTGCTGTGTAGCACGCGACTTGCCGACTTAAAAAAATGGTTTTCAATGTTCAAATCCTATGGAAACCCGGTCATACAAACTAAAACTTTTGTAATCATGTCTAATTTTGTCCACAGCGAAGGTTTCTAACAAGTTTTGATTTTCTTTGAAAATATCCTGAAAAATCATTCTGTATATTCCTATATACCCATGAATTTTTTGCGTGAGCTTTTTATATTCCCGGGCAGGGGTTGAAACTTATTCAAACATACTAAAACGTGATAAAAGAGTAAAACAGTCAAGACGAGATTAACAACTTCAACTTTTATTCAGATTTCGGATGGGGGGGCTCTCATTCCTACAGTGGTCAATGTCTACCATTTAGAATGATTATGGATTCAATTCTAAAATCTATTCGAATCTCAATAAAATCATTATCATTTATAAAGCAAATATGTATGAAATTAGCGGGATGCTCAATTTAACTCGAGTCTGCCAAGTATTTTACGTAAAAATAAGTGATTGCATGCGATGCCGATATCAAAGAGAGAATTTCACAAGCCTCGACAACACAGTAACTACTTCGCGACGTTACCAAAACAGCTAAGTACTTCCTGCTGCCAAGGCCGCGGCAAGCGCATACCTTGGGCCACCAAAGTCACGTGAGTGAAAGTGCATTAAACCTGATACCGGGGACAATAAAGTATTTAGGAGGGAAATGCATATTTAGGTATACCTTACTTAGTAGCGTGAGAAAACCCGGAGAAAGAGCGGTTTAAAACGCATTTCGACCTCAAATGAAGCTCATTGCTAATTTAATTATTGAATACAATTTTTCAGCCTAAGTGTACCTAAGTGCACACTATATATGTTGTCTGATATTAGACATGGCTGTTTAATCTTTTACGGTGCATCATTATCGGCATGAAACACATCAGAAGCTGAAGACTGATACTCTCCTATAAATGTGGTCTGCTACACACAAGCTTTGACTCGTCTATAGCCTAGACTCGTAAGTATAGATCATAAAAATAAACCAGGTGTCCCAGATACAAAAAAACATGATTCCATGTGTAACGTATTCGATAACGGAATGAGATTGGTCTGAAGAGGAAGTAATTTCTTTGAGAGAAAAAGCCTTTCCCACTAATTGTAAGAGGGAGGTCATCCAGGCCTTTGATAATAATTCTACATAACAGATAGCCTCCTTAACACATCATATGACCTTGAAAAGTGTTAAAATTATCTATTTTATCATGTATATCCTCTCCATAGATTGAAATCTTGTATGTTGCACTATTCTGTAATAAGATTGTATTCACTGAAATCTCCATGTTGATATACTGCTTACTAGAAATTAAAAATTGAATAATTTTTGTGTTTGTATAATGGCTGCATTTGCAGAAGAATAGTTTCCTCTTGCAACTAATGTCATTTTAGTTGTGGGAACACTATTATTCTAAGTTTAAGCGCAGGAAACAAAATAGTATACTATTGAAGTACATGTTTCCAATTTAATAACTGGATTATAATAGCTGATAACTGTGCACGTTTTAGACCGGAATAGCAAGCTGATCGGTTTTTTCATCTTCCTATGTTTAATATGCAATTAATTATGCAGCTAAAGTGGAATTGATTAGTCGTTTTATTTGTCTATGCATGCTAGATACTTATTATAACAAAAAGTTGTTTATATAACGTGACAACGACTTCATATCATTTTCACTCCAAACGATGTTACGTCACTAGAGAATGTCAGTTTTCAATCGATTAAGTGAGTGAACGTGATTTAGACTTAGTTCCTCTGTTTTGAACAGTGCCCTGTGAAATATGTTCTTACACCATTTAATTAGCTCAGTACTTCATAATTCCATCTGGAAAAATTCAGCCAGCTATTCTTTTTAGATGTTAGTTACCATTTTGGTATTATAAATATTGTGAAAGGGCCCCGAATTGATATCCTTAAATTTTTGAATGACCGGTTTAGGCATTCTACAAACATCCTCTTAGTGACACAAATCATGCATAGTATTGTAGATTTCATTAACACAAATTATCATCAAAGATTCTTAGCTTTTTCCCTTATTACTGTCAGTAGGCTAATCAAGGCAGGAATTAACAAATTCTTCTTTTGGTGCCATATCAGGTCACCCTAACGTTGGCAATTTTATTAGCATTGTTCGCAGTTTTCAACTCATCTAAATATTTATTCGGAACTATGTATTTCGGTCCAATCATGATGTTCTTCAGCCATGACGTCTACTTCCTTCCAATTCCTCTGCGACCCTCGATTTCAACTTTCCATATTAGCTGGAGGATTCTGTATCGGTCTCCTCTAAGAACATGCGCTAGGTATGATATCTTAATGGTTTCAAATAGTTCACGAACTCCGTTGGTCTGCACATCTGCCCAGGATGTTCGGAGCATTCTCCTACAAGCCTCTCAATTCTCCCAGTTCTTTTGATGCATATATTCGTGGCTTTTTTGTAGCTTATCAATTTTCTATGCTTTAGTATTTTGGGGTTCTCAGTGCCATGGATCACGAACCAAATTTCTCTCATGGCAGAATTCTACGGTGTATGAATTGTCAAGTCTCGAGTCAAACTTGTCAATACAAGCTCCGTAAAGATAGAGCAAGGTTGACGAAGCTCGGTCAGCATCATAATCTTGCCAACTATCAATAAATCACGAGGTTCTAAGGAGGAATAGAGAAGTTGGAATCAAACTGCGCGGCGTAGCGAATTGATTGGTGTCGAGACTTGCCAATCTACGCGCCTTGGAATGCCGCCTTAACATTGCTTGGTTCTTTACAAATCAAACTGGCTGATTTCAGTTCCTTTAGTCATGCAAAATACCTCAAGGAATGTGAAAATACGTCTCATCAGTAGTCTTCTTTTACCTTTTACTTCTCTCAGCAACTGACGCCTGTGGCATCTTATTTCCGCTAAAGATGTTCTCTGATGTCGCCTCTATACATAGTATCGCGTGAAACATGCTAATATTTACCTGATAAGGAAGCAGTAGCGTACTTCGGACGATTACAGTGTACAAATTTAAACATAGGCTCACACGTAGTAATCTATTTTGCACTTTTTCACACATTTAATTACGGAGCTGCGCAACATACATGGTGGTCTTAAAACACATTATTGGAACTTTGTAAATTTTAAGGGTCAGTGGTGTAGCCAACTTTTTTTTCAGGTCATTTACAGCAAAGGTGTGAGCAGATATGTCCAAGATAGTACGGAGGACTACCGAGGTAAAAACATTAAGTGTAGATAATAGAACGCCTGTTACTAACACCTAAAAAGTGAGATTTCTCTATCCCTCCATCACCTCCATACTCATAATTTTTTTATGATTCTAAGGTTAAAATTAATTCAACTATTTTAATATGCCTTTTCAAGGGCTCTCCATATAATATGTGACATGTGGGGGGGCCTGACGTTCACCACAGTTTGTCGCCACGAAAGGGAATAGAAGGAGCTACGTGACGATAAAGTGAATTCATGATTTATAAAAAAAGTCGGAATTATATAATTTTGAGTTTACCGTCAGTCCACAAACCGAACCACAAACTCCAAGTAAACTGACTTTGACTTCTACATGTTTGTGCCAAATATGACAGAATATACACATTTTTACATATATAATCAATAACTAGTTGTGCTTATCTAGCTTATAGATGGAAATGGTGGTAAATGACCCTCATGATAATTTAGAAACGGCATAGATCAACCGACAAAGCTAATTGCCTCTGATGCGATTCGTTACATAACAGATACAATAGGGTTTAATTAGTGGTCCAAAATAAGTACTGGTGCTTAATTAAATGATCATGCTTCTGTTGCCACTGATGAATCGCAGTGACTAATAATCGAATCCGTACGCCCATACTATTAGTTGTGAGGAAAACAAAAACCTCGAGAATGTAGGAAGTGGAAAATTTTCATGTTTGGTTCAATTGTTGTTCTTTGAGATAATTAAATTCGTAGAATCAGTAGTCCAGCTTTTCAGTTCAGAAGCATCTTTAGGCTGGCAAATGGGCTGTTTGAAATGGATACTCAGGCTCCTTATCAACTAGCTAAATCCTATCGCGAAAATGAAACAAAGGTTCTCAAATATAGAATTATATATATATTTAGGTATATCTCGATTTTTTTGTGTATTAAGTGGATATGGCCATTTGGCGACAGCATTGTACTGAGGCTAAGTGAAGCCTCTAGAAAACCTCAACGCTCGCCGTCGAGATTATGTTTATGTTTTTCTGAATACTTGTAAAGATGTATCTATTTTCAACGTCCCAGTTCCAGATATACAGATATTTTATAAGCATAGTAGTTTGCGTTATCTAATTCCTAAACGAGGTTTATGGTTTAATCTAGCCGGATAAATCCCATAATGAATATAAAAGAAAAATTCTCAAATCTATTTTCTATATACACTGTTTAGCTAATGTTTCAATTTATATTTTACGGGAATACAGTTTTATGGCGACTGAATTTGAACTGGGTTAGAGGCACCCCGAGAAAACCTCAACCACCACCGTTCAAGTGTGCTTAACATGCTCAACATATTGCATGACTGAAGATACGGTTTCCCTGATAAATATAAAATGAAATAACATAATGTAACATTAGCTAGGTGGGGTACAGGAATCGCTAGATTTCAGACTTTTTCTTTTATATTCATGATAGGATAGCTAGTATCCTGATTAACCGTTGTAAACATCCATTTTGACAGTGTGACGATGCTTTATATATTAAATCGAAACTTAACGACTTCTATTCGCTAAACTATTGTAGCAACTGTACAACTTCATTTTATTTTGTTTTTTTTTCACTTGCATATGTTTTTATATTTGGTGTACCTACAGTAAATAGGTATTTGCAAAATCCCACTAATATTTTCAAAACGCGTCTCAGGATACAAATGCAGTGACAGTTCTAGCTGGTAGGCCAGGTAGGCCACTACCCCATAAAACGACGCTTAAACGTAATGCCGTCTAGACCGTTACCACCGAAATACGGTAGTAACGTCTAGACCTGTAGTAAAATTAATTCCATACCTTTAGAAAATGGCCCTACCTAAAATAATAATCCTGGAATAGCTTCTGACAATGTGCAATGATAACTATTTTGAGATATATAATAGCAAGACGTTCAATTTTCAAGCTATACACTATTGCTGTTTTTTTATTCTTTTGCATTTAATATTAAAATGAACTCTGGAAAATAGGATAATTAAGAAATATATCATTGAGTTTGGATCGTCAGCTATTTGATAAAATTTGATTTTTACCGATAAAAATAAAATAGATTTGAAGGAATTTGAAAAGAATCGATTGCCGTATACCTAATATGGTAGGCGTATTCTATTGGAAAAAATTACCTTATAAAAACAGGAAAAATATGCCTTGCTGTGAGCTACACCACAGATGGAACACCCGAAAAGTACTCACCATACATTTTTTCAAAGAGAAGTAAATATTTCAACATCCATACATCTAAATTGTTTATGTACACAATTACAAATATTTGATATGATTATTTGCTACACTATGCCTCCTACCGGAAGAATAAATTTTGGCCTTTCCCAAAGAAATCTATAGAGAATCCAAAAATATATATGATCTGAAGTATCTCTGATAGAAAAACACACATCTTCAATTTGCAGGGTCCTATCATTTTCAGGTATGGTCTGTGAATTAAAAATAAAGATCACAATAGAAATTCAGTTAGCTTTGATTTTCAAACAACGGTATTATGTGTAGAAAGTAGGAAAATTCAGGAGTATGGCATTGCTCAGTCCCTCGTATACGCACAATGCAGCTGAAAGTATGTGGCTGAAAGTAAACTATCAATAGCAACGCAAGAATTCCTAGTCGAGAGAATGTTGTCAGTCGTGATTCAGTACCGAGATACTTAGAAGACATTGACTTATTTTCTGGTTAACCCAATTTTATGGTTTGAACGGTGCCGTGCTCGCGGCGGCTTGTTTTTCTCACAGAGAGCTTACCTTTTCTAAAAAAGCAGCCAGTACCGTTGATTTTGATAATGAACAACTCTCAAGAATTTGAACTTTTTCAGCCAAATCGTGGCTTCGACCGCAATGTAAGAAATGGAAAGGAGATTGACATTATACTTTGAAAATGACATTGGCCTAGAAATAAAAATTTAGATGGGGTTTTACAACTGATAACAGTTGAAATTGAATTAAAAAATCTTTTATAATCTCAAAATTCCAAAAATTTACAGGTCTTCGACTTTCCATTGTTCACAATATCTCTTTTAAGGGGAACAGCAGCCCTAAAACCCGATCCCAATCTTTAATAAACTGATACAACTGCATGTGAAATACAGTTTCAACTTACTTACGCCATTTTTAAGTATCTTTAGTACTTTTCTAACTATTTATGATCCCTGCTCAGTTAAAACACAGTATTTTGTAGTAAAAGCTGATAAAACGAATAAATCAGTGAAAAACACATTTTTTTAAACATTCGATGTAACAGTAAAAAATTCATTAATAAAAGTTGGAATATGCAATTAGTTTTTCCTTTTCTCTGGAAAACCGTGAGCTCGTACAAAATATGTTTATATAGAAAGTGGCTCAAGTTGTAATTTCTACAATTATATTTTTCCCCGCTGTAACGTCACCTGAATAAAATTTGAACAATTATATATTGTTATAATATAACTGTCATAATATTATTGGCATTCTTATAGGGCCCGCTAATTATTTGTAAAATATCTTTTGTTGGGAATAAAGGAAATGCATGCATCATATTTCTCTAATTCTAATTCGCATAACGATTTATCTTGGATATCAATATAAACAATAGTTGACAACCGTGCATTTAGTCAGAATTAATCTTTGATTCAAAGTCTAAAGTGATATAAACAATTTTAGGAGATAGAAAAACGTGCAGGTCAAATTCGTGAGGAAGACAGACGACATGCATTTCGTGAATAGGCGATTATCGTTATATTTACTTTCTATTTCACTTCCCTCTTTACCAGATGTTTAAACAATGAGTACAGTAGTCTTTACTTCCCAGGCATATCACACTAAGCCACTAGAGGTGATCGCAATTTTTTGAAATGCAGATAATAGTAAACTTTGAAATTGTATACATAGTATCATATAAATCCTTGCAACTAATTGCTATCAGCATTTCTGATGACCAATCGTTATTTTTGCAGTTGCTTATACCTACTCTCAGAAAATAGTTTCAGGGAGAGATAACATAATTTCTTAAAATTACTCTGGTTCACGTTGACTGCTAATTAAAAACACATATGATTGATGAAAAAATTACTGATGTCTCGATAGGCAGCCTTTATCAAAATACAAAAAATGGAATAATGTTTGAAAAACTTTAGTAGTCATTTATCTGTCGTATGCCCTTTCAATTGGAGGCCAGTACAAGTCAGATTAATCAGGAAAGGATTTGTTCTGGATCCATAGTTGGTATACTTTTTGTCTAAAATTGAAAATCGGTAACTTCATACTGCTGGTAAGGTAGATAAGGCATGTTCACCGCAATGTGTAGGTACCAAATTGGACTCATTTTAGGATGGAAGATCATGGAGGACGGCAACGTCAAGTGACCTGGGTACGTTAGAAACAGTGACCTTAATTTGCTGCATTCACAGGCCGTCGAATAGCAAACATTACAGGGTATATTTCGAGGATATTTTATCCATTGTAGATACCTGTCAATCAGGTCATCCCAACTCAGAAACTATCTTTTTGGAAGACCTGACAATACGTATTGGCTAAAACATTGCAACAAAAAGGACGATGAGGGAGGCGAAAACTTCGCATCAGCAGTGGCTTGGAACAAATCATCAATGAGCCAATAAGAATCCCTGATCACTCTGAGACCTTGTTAGTTTACTAGACGTGTACATCACAAAAAAATCCCATCAGGTATGGAAGCCTACATTCCTAACAGTTGTAAACGCCCGTCCAAAAATAGACCATGATCTGAATGGAGCCGCAGAGACGCAGTTAGTTCCAAAATTCAACTATATAGGGAATGTAGAGGTGTATTCCCATATAGTTACAGTTTACAGCATTTAAGGTCAAGTGAATTCAATTTTGTATCTTCTCACAGCGCTTCTGGTGCGCGATATACTTTTTACCTCTATGAGAAGTTATCTATAAACAGGTGTACAGAGACATTTAATGTCAAACTCGCTCACAACCACGGAACTCAATTTCCGTTCGAATAGAGTATTTCGGGATATAGAAATTTAAATATTTCAAAAAGTTTGACTGAACTTCTCGCGCTCTAGGTGCTTTTGAAGTGAATTTTGGAAATATTGGAGAGCATGGTAAATTTCAAAAGTTTTTTAATAAATCCAATTGAAACTTAGCTCAAGTATAGTGCAAATTGGCTCGGTCCATTCACATCCTTATGAAGTCTAATAATTCTAACAGCTTATTGCACAAAGTATACGCTTGACGATTTTTAAATAATAACTCAATCAAAAACATTATTTTTTCAACTGAAGCCACTGCGCGGGAAGTTCAGAGTCAATCTATTCAATGCCATTCTTAATCTGAATGGACTTTCCATTCATAAGATTTAGATCGGATTGTCAACTGAAAATGAAAACTATGATATAACTATCACAAGTGACCATATGCAGGGAGAACCAGATGCGTATAAACGCGTATGAGAACAAAAAGTGAAATTTTCTATTAACCTCCAAGTCTCTCACGTTACTTTCCTAGAGTAACAAATTACAGACTACTTTGTCTGCTAATTGGTTTTTTTATAACCTGCACAACTGCGTCAGATCTCAGAGAAAAAAATATGCTGCACGGTCGGAATCAGACAACCATTGATTATCATTAACATCACTATAAAGTAATATGAATCGTTCAGATGTCTAAGTTGATAGGGAAAATTGATATTTTCTGTGCTTTGAGAAGAAATGTTGCTATCACCTTCAGAAATTTAATTGCCTCTTTTTTAATTGCGCTGAGTTTTGAAATTGAGCTCCGCGAGCTAGTAACTCATTTATTCCAGACAAGAGGCTTTGCTGTTTTTTCCTGAATATTATAGATACTGTGACGGTTATATAAACGACATAGAATAGATAAAAGTTATTTAGATATAAGTACAGGGCTAGAACTTCATAAATTAATTGAAAATATACCATCTAGGGTCATCATCCCAAATGTGAAATCGAATTGAATAAAATGAAGTAAACATGTTTCTTCAGAAAATTGTTGCACAAGTGTAAAATTTCGTACATTCATCAAATACTGATAAGTGTATCTCACAGCATTTTTGAATCGTCAATAAATAACAGTATCAAATAGACAAGATTCAAAAAATTAACAAAACACTAGATAACTATTACTAGTTTTGGCATTTTCATCTACATTGTTAGTCCTATCGAGAAATCATAAGATACCTATTATTTGTTCATGAAGATGTCGATATTTCGAAATCGACACTAGAAGAATGGCCTGCTTGGCAACACGATAAACCAGTCACAATTGATAAATCACGAAACCCATATTCAAAACACCTCAAAATCACTTTCAAAATGATTCCAACAAACAAGAATAAGTAAAAAAGACTACAGATACTATATTAATTAGATTTTTTATGCATAGATAGACGCTATATTATGTTAAATAGTAATAGGTATGTGCCTGAAGTGTCCGCATTTTTGTTGCAGTTATCCAAATGATAGTTACTTTGCCTGCTAGGTACTCATAAACGTTCATATAGCAATTATACATAGTTATCATCCAGTACGTAAGTGGTATTCGTGACTCCATTCCGTGATAACTCGCTCACAATTACGAAAAAGCCCTCACCTGCTCCACTGCTATACATCATTTTTCTCTCAAGAATATTGGAAAATGAAACAGACTTACTCCAAAGACTTTCCATTGCATTTCTGCCTCCTATCTATACCCACCAATCATTTGCAGGCATGCATGTTTTGATCAAACATATGGGCATGGGAAAACATGGAAACTACTGATGAAATATGAAGAAAATTTGGGTTAATGTGGGTTTGTTGATATCTATCCATAAACGTACTAGACAATTCATTTCTCATGATACACATAATATTTCTACGAAATTCTCATATCCCATACCACAGGTATAAGGAACCACTGACTGAGACAATCTATCTACTCAATACCTCATCAGTTATCACAAGGAACATGTTAGACCTGGTGAGGATGCGTCCGTTGGGCTCCTCCAAAGACATGACTACTGTACTGGAGTCTCTTGGTTGCTATTATACGAGACAGCTCGCTCGAACATCTGCCATGATAGTAGCTATACAATAGAGACAGATTAGCCATCATTCTTTGATCCTCTAGACTGTGGAGGTCCTTTGTGAGATCAGGCGCATCCACTAGATATATTGCCCGTTTCTGAATTGTGTCCAGAAGCTTTAGGGAGTGCTTTGGAGATAATCTCCACACATGCGAAGAGCGAAGCAGAAGAGAACGCACGCTTCTGAGACGTCGACCTGGCAATCCAGGCAACATCATCGTGCCATAACATGATATTGTTGATGTTCATTCCCAGAATCTTAATGGATGAATATCAAGTATTGAACATCCCTTCATCTCCACGGCTAGCCAACCAGCATGCGATTTCTTTGTCAGGATTGTTGCACTAGTCTTCTGTGCGTTACACTGAGCTCCATTTGTAGGTCCCCATTCCACAATTCCCTTAATATCCTCATTAATCCGAACAGCATGCTACCCTCTACAAAATAAGCTCTCGAAATGGTTGTGGTGTGCCCGGTCCCATGTAGGAAATAAGGGTGCTAGCATCTTCGGAGCTGTAGATAGGATTAGATGTTATTGCATTGATGCTAAACAGATCGAAAGCATATCCATCCACCACTACAGATAAGAAGCGATCCCAGAGAGCACTATCCAACCATTGGCACAGACCCCATGGCAGCCCATAGACAGCAAGCTTTATCAGAAGTCTCTCACGCCACACCCTATCGAAAGCTTTTGATATATCGAGCGCGACGAATCGAGACTCTCCATAAAGCTCAATAGTGCTCTTCTTCACATAAATGTGACGTATACTCCTCGCTGATGGGAGAGTTTAAATAGTTTGCAAAGGACTGCTGGAACTCCGTAGCGCAACGTTTCAGGAGGATTCTCTCTAGTTGTTTTCTCTATTTTTCATAATTAATGTCTTGCTTACAACTCGAATTTTATAGCTATACAGGGTAATTCGCAAGTCGTGACCAAAAATGAAACATCATACACAGGGACGTATTTTAAGGAGGGTTCTCCATGTAATATTTTTCCCTTGAGGGCTTAATTGAAAAGATACGGTGTGATGAAATTCAAAAATAAAAAAAAATTAATGTCTTTAAAACCGTCAACTGGAACGAACTAAAATTTGGTATATGGATTTTTTTAAAGCTTTATTCAAACCAGTGGCGGAGATACCGAGATTATAGGCATTATTTTTTAGAATCTAAATAATACGCCACTATTTTTTTCTGCAACGCCCAATTTTTCGAATTCTACCTTCAATTTGCTACAAATAACCACTCTTGTGTTTTTTCCTAGTGTATGGTTTTCGTGAAAATAAAAAAAATCAGATAAGCAAAGCTTTATTTCAATAAATGTTCAAAAAGACCACCATTCTGAGTGAGAAGTGGGGCATCTTTTTAATAAGGAAAAACGTATTTCCGCAAAATTTGTTGTGGCTTGAATTTGAGGAAACGCATTATTTATTATTTCTTGTATTCTTTCAACAGTATTAATTTGTTCAGCATACACTAATTGTTTAAAAGCGCCCCACATAAAGAAATCAAGGGGTTCAGATCAGGAGAGATGATGCTGCACCAGACATTTCTAGAAAATCTTTGTAGAATCGACTGGATTCTTACAGAACGGAGATTTTCTAACGACCAAATATGTTCATTATGAGAATTAAAGGTGCCACTCCTCGTGAAAAGCAATTCATATGACCACAAAACCAAATCAATAAAAGCATGCATTTTTATTTTGCATTTGCAGTAACCACTCAAAAAAATGTAGCCGTTGCACTTCGTCGCCGGGTTGCAGACATTGCACATTTTGCCGATTTAAAATTCTCCACGCACGACTTTTGGAACATAGTAACTAACTAGGCTGCAATCCGCCTAGTACTTGTACTAGGATCATCCAACGCCAAATTAATCACTTCCAGTTTCTCTTGACCAGTATGTCGGACACCATGGCCTCTAACTCCGGGAAGTTGGGCAATTCCATATTGCCGAAGTCTTGCGTGAAAACCTTTGGGGTAGGTCGGGGTCTTTAGGAACTCCACGTTGATACTCCCGAGAAGCCACTAAAGCATTACCATAACAGAACCCGTACACAAAAATAATATCGGCGTACTCATCATTGCTAAATTCCATTCCACAATACTCAAAAATGGAAAAAAGAAACTTTTGACTTGACTTTTACAAAAAAAAAAATGGTAGTAGTAACGATAACAACCGTATAACACATAACTTTCACAAACTCCGAAGAAACGTCTGGTTGGTATCAAGGCCTCCTACTTTATTTTTAAACTAATTGTATCTCTGCTCTTAATGAATAATCTAATTTGTTTTATTTTTATTTTTGCAAAAAAAGTGCACTCTAGGAAAGAACATAAGAGTAACTAGTTGTAACATATTGAAAGTAGAATTCGAAAAATTGTGCATTTCGAAAAAAAAAACAGTAGCATACTATTTTTATTTGGAAAAATAATGCCACTAATCACCTGTATCTCCGCCACTGGTGCACGTTAATTTTAAGCACGGACTTTTGAATATGGACAATACTCAGGTAAATCCACATACCAAATTTTACTTCATTCCAGTTGACGGTTTTGAGGATATTAAAAAAAATGTTTTTTATTTGTGAATTTTAACACCCCGTATTTTTTTAATGAAGCCCTCGAGGAAAAAAGTTACGTGAAAGACCCCCCTTAAAATACGTCCCTGTGTATGATGTTTCATTTTTGGTCACGTCTTGTGAATCACCACCAATTTCTGATCAATCTAATTTTGAATTAACCCTACAGCTAATCCACAACCAAGATAAACAAAACAAACATGAGTTCACGATCTTCATGTGATTGCCCAGCAGCACTTCGACAAGGAGAGTTTATTGGTGAATGAACCAGATAATAATCTGACTTAGAACTTGCGTCGAAATTAAATTTAATCCCAAAATATGAATTGTACCCAAATCTAATCTCACCTGTATCGCTAATACCATAGAGCGTCAACCTACATGATGCCATTTATTTGAATAGAACGTCTTTTCATAAAAGAGTGCCTTTCGTCGACAATGTAATGAGATACGTTACGATACGTGATTCTTAATGTAGAAAACTAACTTTTTTGTTCGAATCCCATGAAAGCAACGGAAGCGACTCTTCGTTTTCAAGACCGGATGTGAGTCCTTTTGTTTATTCTTCAGCGCTAACACCACAAATCTCGGCGGAAATGATGTTATCCGTCTACCTGGCTTGATGCGGGCTTTCTTCTAACAATGCCATGGAATCATCAGCTATTTCTAAGCACAATGCCTGGCATTTTAGTGATATTGAGTAGGTGCCGATATTGTATTTTTGAATCAGCTTCAACATATCATCAGTCATTAGTTGATCAGTGAATGTGAATACCAATATTTTCAAAATTTAATTATTTTTACCCATTTTGCACCTTGATAGAGACTGCCCAGGTAGCCGAAATCTTAATAAAGTTGTTAAGTAGCCATGCGTGGTTTAAATGTTATTTGCCGTTAAGCTAGAAAAAGTAAAAATTAATCAACGGATGAACCACAGGAAAATTTTATGTTACATTAGCTGTTTTTAATTTCAATGCTCAATTGATACGCGAACATAGGTACATGTCATTCATTCTGAAGTTGTGTTGACAAGCTTTGTAGGCATCAAATGTGGAACTAACAGAAAACATCTAAACCGTAACCTGCAGCTTTTTATTCGATCCACCTTACTCCTGACAGTTGAGTAAAAGTATATATGACAATTGGCTAAGTAATGTACCCAGCATGACTGTTTTGTTTTCAAATAGAACTTAATTCTACGATTCTCAATATTTCAGTATTTCCGACCAAATTTTCAATTAATTGTTATCGCACATAATATGCATATAATCAATTTATAAATGTATATTTTTTATTATGTTCAGAATGTAATTGGTTGTTTTCTTTTGGTAAAAAATAAATGTTTCAAATTTAAATAATTATGTGTCCTAGTAAAGCGCGCCTCTCGAGTCAACAATCGCTTACTTATTATGAACTATTATATGCTGGAATACAAAAATATGTATTATATTTGAGTGAGGCATACTATTTTGTTATTTTTCCAAGGAAAACTCAGTCCATTTTGTTCATAGATAGTCCAGAAAAGCTATACTGGTATATCAGTCCACTCAATTTTTTATTATTCATAGATTAATATATTTTGCTGCATGTGAAAATGCCCATCTGAATTAAAAAAATATTAGATATACCTCAAAAATATGATATTGCTGTGAATCTTTTTTAGATAACCAACGTACTAGATGTATTTTGTTTCAGTGTCAAACCGTGTATATTTGCGAGAAAATTGTTTGGATCAAGAACAAGGATAAAGCTCCAACATGCTATGACGATCTTATCAGACACCTTGTATGATATTTATCTTCGTGTGCTAGACATACTGAGCCACTATAATTCATTATGCCTATTTTCATGTATATGGAAATATCCACGTCCTCGGAAAAAATCATACCATGCTCAATAATGAAATATACCGTATTTGAACAGCGGTAAAAATAATCAATATTTACTGTGAAAATTCCATAACATGACCATTAATCAAGCTCCATTTTTTAATGGCATCTATTCAATCGAAATTGAAACGAGTACTATTTCATTAATTTTTAATATGTAGTACCGCAAACAAAACTACTCGAAAACTATTTTTGCCTATTTTATAACTGGTATCTGGCAAATGTTTGGGAAAATTTGATGTTTGTTTTTTAACGCACCGATATTTTATCTGTATTTTGTCACAAAAACAGTTTCATTCATGAAAATGCGTTTCAATCACGCGAATTTACCTGAAGGATAAGAGCAAATCTCACATCAAAGTGGAGGAAAAAAATATGTAAACTTCCACGTGCCTCCCAATTTCTCCGTGCCTGATAATGTTTGTCACTTCTCAGATTATGATGAGAATATTTAATGCACAACATTGTTTTTCAGCCATACGCGAGTGATGATAGTCATTTCAAATGGAGTTAATATGTTTTTTGAATCTTTAATGATTACATCACTAAAGCCCATATCTCTGCAGCTCTCTGAGTACAATAGCTGCAGGAGCAGCCGACATATTATTTGGCCAGATAATGCGTGATGAAATAGACAAACAAAGGATAAATTTCAGCATTTATGAATAATAAATACCCTCGCCAACAATTGTGTCGATAGTAAATCAAGCAGCATTAGCTACCACGGTGGCAACACCGCAGTCTCAACAAAATCGTTCAGGATCACGCATTTAAAAAAATAGCGACAGACAACAGACGGAAGGAATGAATCATTGTCTCGAATTTTTGTGAGATGGACACAGTATAGTATCAAAAAAAGCTTATTGTTTCAATTAACGACCAGGATAAATAAAGATGAATCAAACAGGTGACCACGTGTCAAGTTTAAGAAGTTATTAGGTGTATTTACTAAACGACCCCGTAGTAAACAACAAAAAAATGCTTTTAGGTAGAATCTCTTTGACCTTTAACATCAGCAGTCTTTGTAGGTACACACCAAGTTGATGAACACATTATAAATAATATTAATACTAAAAATTGATCTTATTTGGGTTTAAAATATTCGAAATCCTCTACTCATTAATCTACTGTGAGCACATGAAGACTGTTTCATTCCAAGATTTGAAGAGAATCCCTTGAAAAATTGGAATTAAATAGTGGATATCAAACAAAAATTTGTTATGAGTGCAAAGCATAGACCAGGTAGAGTAAAAGCTGGATTTACTGTATTTTACTATGCGTATTTCAGAGATATTTGGATAATGCGACAATCTGTTGTGATAGTTAGTTACAAAAAGAGAAGCTGACGAAATTGGGCCCTTTACAAAAAAATTGACATTATATTAAAATCTGAAGAGTACCTTCCCAGTTATAGAGTGGCAACTACACCGATATTTAAAATATATATAGCTTTTTTCTCCCTCTCAAAATTTCATCAAAATCAGATTTTAACTTTCCTCCCAGTTATACAGAAGGGCCAAGCATTACAGTGCAAATTGAGAGACAAACCAATGACAATGAGTTACATGATTATTTGTGATGATGTCATGAGCTATCGAAATGAGATAAGAAGTAGAATACAAAACACTGTAGAAACAACAGAGCATCCGCCACTGGCTTTTGCATGGTGCACGTCTTGACCGCAAAGGCAAAGCCAATGAACTGTGCTATTGGTCCGGCTGACATATGACACCGGTCTGAGGGGCTCCGGCTAAGCACCTAGCGCTGCACGTGATGTGCGGCTAACTGCAACTGCATACAGCTAGCCGAATCGAATGAGACTCGTTCGCATACCGATACAGGCCTTACAGATGCTGCACCATAATGATATGTTTCGAGATTGGAATTTGTAGCCATATCAAAAAGCAGGATGACAGTGAAGTTCCGTACTCCTTGGGGCAACGGGTCAAAAGTATTTGCTTGTCTGGGCGGTCCGGAAGTTCTTTCCCAAGAGTTACCGTCTACCTTAGGTTAGTCAAATCTGTCTGGTTGTCATGCCAATAGTCAGGAATTAAGTGCATTATTCCGGACAATGACACTATATCCGGGGACGGATCCAGAAACAACTGGGGGGGGGGGGGGGGTAATTTGTATTTGAATCTAGAAATAATGTTATACGGAATATTAATCATTGTTCAATTCGACATAATTGTAAAAAACCATTCAAATTATATTGTAGAGATCTAAGTAATGTATTTTACCGTATTCGATTTTTTTCACTTTATGATTTTTGTACAGTAGTGAACTAATCTTATGACAAAACTCTTAGGGGGGGGTGTCCCAGATCACCCCTGGATTTGCCACTAGCTTAATTAACAGAATATCGTATTGCCACTAGCTACAAACATGAATGCGTGGGAAGTGCCTAGTCGATCCACTTGACTCAACTTTGCTTCGATCATATGCTTGTTTCTGAAACTTCTAATATTTTTTCTAACGGAGGCTATTTCGTTCCCCTTCTGTTTCAACAGCCACTACTACAAATTTTAACTAGATAAAAATCATGAATAATTACGGAAGTCCTAACTCCTTGAAAAATGGCGTCAAGTAGGTTGACTCGACATATCTCCTGCAATGGTATCAGGTAAAAGTCTAATAGTTGAAAGTTTTTCGATATTTTAAATCATTTTTCAACTCTATTCCAGAAGATCAACAGATCCATGATCTTATCCAAATATTGTAAATTAAAGAAATTTTAGAGAAACCAAAGAATTAAATCTTGTCAGAGTTTGGACGGCTCTAGAATATGTTTATCAGTTGCAATTATACATTTTATGTCGTAATTATATGCCTGTAATTGTGGACATGGGGAAGTAACTGTTGAAAATAACGGATTTCTTTCCATATCTTATGATGCTGTTCAACCAATTTCTATGCACAGGATAATTGAAGATAGGAAGATAAATCAGTTGAAGATTTTCCCAATCTTAACATTCGTTTAAAATCATTTAAATTCGCAGTAATTTTATCTAGTGGTTTCAGAACCGACTTATCATAATCATTGCAGCATAGAACTCCGATTAAATAGTAAAAAACAGATTTGCACCTGGCAATCCCAATCTCCTCTCACTTCAAAGCCTCAAAGTGCACATAGTTTTTGAATTAACAGTATTTATGAACGGTACAAGGCAAATAATTATATTGAAACTTCTATTTGCAATCACCTTATAAATAGATTAGTAATCAGCGCATTTCCCAACGTTTGATTGGGTAGGCGAAACCTGCCAACTCATACAGCTTAATCAGAACACAATGAACGGTGACACGGTACGCCTATGGGCCGCAGGTGGTCTATACCTGTAATAATAGCCATCATTACTTGCTTCTAAGGCAAACTTCTCTACAGCGTGCTTCACTAGGTACGAAATACTTGCAGGCGGTATATTGTGGTTAAAGCCGAGTCGGAATTATACATATAGTTTGAGTGTCCGAAATGCCTTCATAGAAGCAAAAAAGAGATCAGAGCGACTCAGTACTAACCATGCATTCATGATTTTTATAGCGCTCAGCTGTATAATTATAATGAAATTACTTATAATTATGTGAGGACCCCTCACAGCATTAGTTTCCTCTCTGTAAGTCGAAGAGCGGGTGAAAAACTGGGTATGTGTTACTTCTATCATTGATAGACATAAGTCGTGATGCATTATTGAATGTAATGTTCATCATGCAACTTTCAAGTAGTAAAATACAATGAGATATGAGTTTTAGTATTTGAGTGGTATAATCGTAAATGTAATGATCAATAGGTATGTTAAATGACATCAAGAAACAACGGGATTTACGTATTTATGCATATTGGTTCACCAGTTGATAATGCAAAAAGAGGAAGTACGACACAAGCAAAAATGAAAATTCTGCTGCTTCAAAAACTGCGCCTAAGAATGGTCGGACACTCGAAAAAATGTATTCTCATTCACCCGAAATATATCGATATTAGTATGATCAAGCAGGCTTGGCATACCCTGTATACCGCACAGCGTAAACTTGTCCAGATAACAGCCATCAATTTAACAGAAAATCTATCGAGAGTAATCTCACCATCAGCGAGCGATGGTTCATGAAGAAAACTTCAGTACACGCAATATGGAGTAACCAGGAGTATTAAATTTAATGTACCGGTGAAAATAAACAAAAAAGCGGATAGATGAAGAAGTTAAAAAAGTTGCAATAATACTCAATTGCTACTTAAGGTGACTTTGATTGAGTTTGATATAATCAACTAATTCAAAATTATTAAAGTTAAACGAATAAGATAATGGATACCCAAGACATCTAATCAAGTATCAGACAGCCTCTAGGAGAATGGACTCGTGATGTTCATGTGGTGATAAGAAGCCAGCAAAGGTCATGAAAGAAAACTTCATTTATAGAAGAAGTGACTAGATTCAACAGAAATGCAGGCGTTGCGTTATCAGCTAAATTGACTAATAAGCTTATACAAAATAAAATGAATCTGAGCACTCCTGATGACGCTGAGAACGCTCGCTAAGATTGCCGATCAAATTACGTGGAGAAATCAACCCTATGATGGAATGCTACATGGCAAACTCTGTATTGAGACTCTGGGGTTTGGAATACCAGAGCCATATACTGTACTTTGATGAAGAAATATATAATAATAAAACATAATTTGATGCAAGATGTATCATAGGAGTAAACATATTTATGTGCAATACTTTAAAAACTTTATTAGCTTCTTGTACCGTTTCATTAGTAAATCCTCATATTTTTTATTTCTCTCTCTCTCTTTGTGTGTCTTTGCAGTTTTGAAGAGTCCTAAATCTGAGTGGGAGTGGATTATTCGTCAGTTTTAAACATTTGCTAAACTTTTTCATCCGAAAAGAAAAAAAAATGTATTGAGGATATGAGAAAAAATAAAAATCATACTAAACCAACTAGGGTTTGGGACCCTCAAGGTAACGATGTAAAAATAATCTATTTTGAGTGTTAATAATATGAATGATCCTTCATTTTCTAAACGGCTATTAGTTATCACATATTAGCATCTGAGCTGTGGCTATTTTTGAACTGCCATTTATCTAATCATAGTAAAGTTATTGATCCTTGTTTCACTTCTATATGGTAATCATACATTATATTGGGAAATTAACTATTAGGTTGAGGACGCAATTTACACAGTGCTTCTGGAGCCTGATAGGCTTTATAAACAAAACTACGATGTTGCGACAATCCTCATTATTTTGTTTGTTTTACAACCTGTCCGAGTGTGAAAGCTATTAATAGAGGAATGTTATTCATCCATAAACCTAAATGTATGTAGGCTTGAAACGACAGACCGTATTTCAATTGATGCATAATTTATGACAGTAACGTATTAGCGCGATGCATAGAATAACAATCGAGTAGCGAATTTTAGTGCAAATTAGTATGGCGTTACTGACGAGGAGAAAAGATGTGATTTGAAAAGCTAACAAGAAAATTATTCGATATTTATCGTTGAAGCCGGATGTGCTTTTATTCAAATCGGCTAGGGTAGGCTATAATAATATACGATTAATATCAGAACGCGGATTATGATTCTCGTACCACACTCTCGAACATACTGCCAAATAACACCAAATTATCGTAAGCCAGATTGGGACCTTTTTATTAGTCATACTGAAAGCTTATTACAAAATCACAGTATTCCTAATTGCACAAGGACAAAAAACTTACTACTTGAAAGAGTACTCAATAAGAGGAAACCCGGGGAAAATCTTCAATAAAATAGTCTAATGTATACACAACATAAGTATATGAAACCGTTCAAGTTTGAGATTATGAACATTTATTTACATAAGCAATCAAATGCAGCGATTCCAGAAAAACCCTATGACCTATGCCTCTAGATTTATTTAGATGCAAGAAAATATTCATCTTTTCCATAAAATCCTACTCTTTTTAATTATTTAAGTTTCTCATAAATTTCGAGAAATAAATCAACCAAAAAAATTTGAAACTTACCTAATCTCATTTTAGAATGATTTTCAAGAAATAAATCCCTTTTTACACTAAATTTTATAATTTTGTTTACGCAATATCTCACATTTTTGATGAACATTCAACATTCCAATTTATAATTATTTATACCTCATACTTCATACTTTTTACATTCATCTGTCCTGGAAAACAGCCTATTAAGAAAAATTCAAAAAATAGATAACCAGTCTGACCCTTATTCACATTCATAAATTACGAGGGCATCCACATAAAATTCTGAATAACTTCATTATGGCAGATAATTATATTTGAACGGAATACGGTATTCTTTTATTTCAGACATGCATCACTGTGTCCTGTACTTCTACTAACGTTTCAAGACCAAAATCAAGGAAATTGGATAATCGATATTACAATCCGTCATTTTGCAAAGTTAGACGCAACCTCACTCTTCGAAATGCGAGGATACTGAACGATTCGTCGCATGAAAGATTTGTGCGTTGCGGCAGCACATAAAAAAATTCACAGTGCGCGTCGACGTAGATTTTTGCGATGATCCGCCGCACTGTACAGAGCCCTTACAACATGGCAAACACTGAGTCACGATACTTAGCCGCCTTTCCAGGTTCTTCCAGTTCAAAAATTATTATTGACAATTAATTATAGATATGTTTGTTAACGACTTTCTATAATACTTCTAAAAGTTGTGAGCCACTATATCACAGTTATTTAAGCTTGGTAAAAATCATGGGGAAACGTTGAATGTTGTCCTCGATGCAAAATAACGGTACAAGCCCGGACTGTAACATCCATCTCTTAAATCGCAATACCTACATGATTGATGATACATGAATACTTGAAATTCATATCTTGGCATCGGATCAAATATAAGATCAAATATACACGCTTCAACTATCTTAGTGATAATATCAATTGCTTTTACACATTTGTTGACATTGTTACACATATTCTAATATTAGCAACTAGTTCGCTACTCTCATTGATATTTAACAATTTATTTGGATCTATTTGCCTGAGATAATGTAAAGATGTATATTTCAGTGACAAGTCAAAGTTTATTACTTCGCTCCTACTTTTTTCAGGAAACTCCAAAGACCAATAGTCATATGCCTGCCTAAAAAATGCTTTAAGTGGAATTTGAACTTCCCGAGCAGTGATATCAGTTTTTATAAACGGATTTTTATTGGAATCCACCTCCGTACACAGTGAATATTTTCAATGATAAGCACTGAGAATCTTGAGCACTATATATAATACCTATATAGCAAGTATGGGAATCCCCTTATATATGTATAAATGTATGGATATCAATGGACAGCTTACAATTATAGGGTTTCTATTATTTTAAACTGTTTGAGATAATATATAATATAGATATTGCATACAGTCGATAGGTACAGAAAACCAGTGTAATAAGTCATTTCTATTCAATAAACGACATGGTAGATGCTACCTATATCATACATAATACATAAAAAGCCTTGAGAGAAAATGTTTATTTAAACATAAACTGTACGTTATATTATGTCATCAAGCACAGGAGCAAAGGTAAATAATAAAGTTCCTCGTACAATTATGACAGCAATGACAAATTTAATATAGCTATAAATAATAATGAAAACTTACATATTTTGCCGAAGAAGAATCGAACTCCAAATCACTACTTCAAAGTTATTACCTACGTCGGAAGGAAAACAGCAAGTGTGTGACGAAATCCAAACACAAACCGGCCGATACGAAAAACCGATAACCGCTCAGTCAGCTAAGCAAAACTAAAGCTAAACTTGGAATTAAGTCTGGCTACACTCAGGTGAATGTTGCTTGTTGCCTACCCTACCCGTCCCCACCTTTTACCAGTGGCGTATGAGCAGCGACTGTCAGGAAGGTGAAATGTAAAAGATCAGAACACATTTCATGCTTAACTTACTCTTCTCGAAGTTCTAACCTTCAAACACCTCAGAATGTTTTTGATGTTTATTTGAGGATTTAGGTTTTTCATATAAATCCCATTTAGAATTATTCATCACAACTCTGCTAACAGATATGCATCCTACATATGTTTGAAATATTGAAATCGTCACATATATAACAGTCTACAATCACACGATTGAAGTGCAACAGCTTTTATTCAATCCACTCTTATTAGTTTCATTTGTATGTAACTTTGTAAACCAATCTGCTTTCAATTATGGTAGCTATACTATTTTCGCACAACAGCTGATTGGCTAGCAACACTCCTGAGTTAATTTGACATATTTGTGTTTACCTATGAACAAAATTTGGAAGCTTACTAAACGAATAAGTTTCATTTTGAGCTGTTCCCATTGTCCATTGCATTTTTGGTAGAAAATGCCTTTAAATCATACTGGAAAATAATCTATTAACGAATACATTATAGTTTTGCAAGTACTGCATTTATTAATTAAGAGATTTAAGTGCTCGTATCAACTTAGTTTGAAATTTTTTTGAATTAAAATCAATCAGATCAAGTTATTCAATTTACTTGTTTATCTAAACAGGTAAGAATCACGACAACCTTTTAAATTATATAAATTTTGTAAACACGATATGAGTTGATAGTAAAAGTTTTAAACGAAAAGTTTATTTTATTCTTTCTAGCACATCCAAATAAAAACTTGTATTTAAAAGTTTTTTTTAACTTATTTTTTAATTTTTTAGTTATCGCTGCACTAGTTTGCAAAAATCCCAGTACAACAACCTTCCATCCATCTTTTTTTTACTCTCATTCGTATTCTTAGCGAGTCCTTTCATTTGATACCCGTATTGTACGAGAGCATAAAAAACTTAGTCCGCCATATTTAGAAGTCCGCCATATTGGATACAGAGCGACGTCACTTCATTTTTCCGGTTTTTCTCAACAAGCTCTTTTATTTGATCCCATATTGTAGGAGTACATTAAAAATAACTAGTCCGCCATCTTAGGTGTTCCGCTATGTTGGATTTGGAATGACGTCAGACAGCTAACCATGCATTCAGAGGCGGATTTACCAGCACGCTGAGTAGGCTGGAGCCTAGGGCGGCAAATTTTAGAGGACGGCAATTTTGGCTGAAAAAATTTGATGTCTTACAGAAATAAAAAAGCATTTATTATATGCACAGAGAAAACGAGTCTCAAAAATTCAACAAAAAATTCAATATTTTAGTACTGTACAGTATAATGAACACTAACGTCTGTATATGAAAAAAATTTACTAAACGCTCTGTAAAATATACTTCTGTGATTATTAATTTTTTAAATATTCCGATAACGTTTCAATATTACAATATAAATCTAATAATTTTTACCCAGTTTTACCTTACCGCTCGAACAGATCAAAATTAGTTAATAAATAATATAAATAAATAAAATATTTTCAAGCGATCTGAGCTCGTAAATAGTGGGAAGTTTTAGGGAAGGTACTTTTTTCTACATGTACCTAAACGGTATTAGGTCTAATCACACGATTCAATCATCGTGTAATAGGTTTCAACAGTTCAACACTTAAATATATTTTTTTATCTACTACGTATTTTCGTAGTCGTGTTTGGCTTGCGGCGCGGGAATGAATGACAGTGCGCTGAGAGGGTCTATCTTTAATAGATACTATTCGAATTGTTTTTGAACTGTAAGTGCAATAAAACATATTTAACATCCTATTGTGTAAGTATATTGGCGGCATACCTCACCCCACTTTACAATTAGTACGTGATTGAGCTTTTTTTAACTCAGTATAGCCAAAAACTATTTCCCTGTTTCTTGTAATTGAGTTTAATTTTTTATGCCTCAAAAATAAACGTTTTTTTTCTCAAAAACAAATATTCATTTTCCTATGACAACGGTAGGATCAGCTGTTTAATTCTCTCTCAACAATTTCCATAGGCGAGCGGCAATAGACATATTTTTCCAATTAATATATATGATGTATCAATTATAGCAATTTTAATGAGTCCTTATATTTAAATTCCTATTAGGTACGATCACTCCCCAGTAACTAGTCACATTCTACGTCATTGGTTAACGTCGACTCTCACCTGTTGATCAGCATAAGCAGTATATTGTGGCAGTACCACAGCAGTACTCGCATCACGAACTAACTGCCCCACCAAACAGTGGAAATTGGTGTTGCCAGTTTTATTGTAATAGCGGCAGTCCTGCGGAAAGTTGAGTATAATAGCGAATCATTTTCAGGTACCAAAAAATGCACTTCGAGGACCAAATGTATAAATATATGATAAAAATATAGTAAATTTATTGTCTTAATGTTCCTTAGAAAAACAATATAGTGTCATATGAAGTAATAATATCCAAGCTTTATTCATATTGTCCACCTTCGCCCGGTGAAAATGACACATTGTTGAAATATTTCATTTGGTCAGTTAATCGAGCTTTTTGAAGCATTATGTACTTAAGTTCCACAAACGTTCATAATTCGCAATCCCGAACCGTTTCCAGAAATATGGCCAGGCGTTTCAAAAACATTTCTGGTGAAGCCTCAGGGAACGTCCAATCGAAATACCGCGGATGTTGTCTGAACAATATTTGATAAAATGTGGATGCGCCTTCACCAGGTCGAACTCACAACGCCTCAAACAAGCCTGTTCTAAAAGTCGTTCTTTTGGAGAACTACTGTGGAATGTGAGCCATGGTTGAGTATTAATAAGGAATCAGATTACCTGGAAATGGTTAAACCTAGTACCCAGCTCGATGATCCAATATATACAAAATGCCCATCTCGCAAATTCCATAACCAAAAATATGCCAATTTCGAAGGATGTTGGAGTTCTAGGTGCCTGCTTTGACAACTGCTCAGATGCAATAGATACTGGGTGATCTTTTCCTAGCTAGCCCCGTTGATCTCATTGAATTATTTTTATTAAAAAAATACACAAGGATAAAGTTATTATATCTAAAGTTTCTATTGTTTTTAATCACATAAAAATATTCCATTCCGAAATTTGCAAAAATTTATTTTATGTGCAATTGATGTGAGCATGCATACAATGTAGAATACGTAGAGTTAGCCGCCAGCAGTTTGCACCGGTCAGTACATCGTCTGGTCACTAACGCGCGATGGATGCAGTTGTTGAGTCACTCAGATTTTTACAGCAAAACTTCGCATTTTTTGATAATTTGAAAAGCATTTGCTCTTATTTCTATATTGTTAAAGATACCGTATAATATCATCCAATTATTATACTGAAAAATGAATAATACCAATAATTATTTTCTCATTGAATAAAATATTAAAACGAAGCTGCCGTAAATATTATTTCATAAACCCACTATTTAGAAGTTGGAAAAATTCCTGATATACGACGAAATAATCCATTTTGGTATGACTCGTAACACAATGTTACACACCGCGAAAAAATGTACACGCAATGGTTTTGCTCAGTATACCGTATTTTCGGAGAGTCTCACACTTAGGAATAGGGAATATATTTCCGGCAAGCTCATCCGCCTTAAGACTATAGAAACTTTCCCACAAATTAACTATGAATGAACTTATGTATGAAGATTGGGCTGCATTAATTTTATATCAGTGATTTTTCCACATGATGAATCCTTGGATTAACTTTATTATGGCTATTGTGAAAATCAGATGCTAGTCTGACAGCAGTGGAGTTGGAGGGACGCCCAATACTTAAGTCATCAAGCTTCTGGGAATCGAGATTGAAACGATAACTTATCCTGGCACGATTATATGTTGGCGGCCTTACTAGGTCGGCGTCCCACAAGCTGGTGTCTCTTGTTGCTACAAGGCGAAGCACTCTCTGAAGCTTCTGGACTATATCCATAAAAAATAGTACGTTTGGTGGACGCTATCCGAAGGACCTCCACAGTGTGGACCCTGGAACTAGGGTTGGCACGTAGCCGGGGTTTTCCGGAATAAACAGTGTCGTCCCGGATCCACGATTCAGATTTTTGAGTCCCGGCAAATCACGATAAAAAAAATCGATAACATAATTTAATACGCCTTCATTTCAATAATCGATACAATAACAGGATGATCCCACAGCTTTTAATAATAAAAAAAATGTGTTTGTTTGGTTTAGCATTAATGTCTTGGTGTTATTTTTTCATTCTGTTCAATTTAACTCATGATGAAAGTTTAAAAAAATAATAAAGTTCATTGTAAGTACTTAACCAACTAAGCATTTTTATAATGGGGTGGTGAAAAAATGATGACAGAAGGGAGAGGGTGCATATCTTGGAATTACCTTCACCAAATATGTGGCCACCCTATCGGGAACATCGAAGAAAAGTGGCTGATATGCTTCTATACTATGGATTCTACCATGGTAAATGTAGGACCAAACTGTCTCGAACAATTACATCAAGAATCTGCGTTTGTGGAGGTTATAAAAAAAGTAACAATATACCACTGCACATTTTAGATTGATTTTCCCATCAATTTTTTTAATACGGTTACAATATAACTATTCAAAAAGTAATACGAGAGTTGCTTCCTCCGCAATAATAATTATAAATAAATACACTTGTAATCACATACATCATCACTGCTGATTACAGTTATCTACTCATAATCGATAAACAGTACACAAAAATTAAATAGGATTTTAAAGAGACCATGAAAAATAGTGATTATGCCCAAGCATTATATACCTACATAAAGTTTAAGGTGTCAGTGAAGTTTGTGAAACTTTTTTGGAAAGATGCTCTTACAAAGATTTTCTAGTTTTATTGTAAGAAATAAAAATAAAAAGTACAGGTAACGTATATTTTCATATCGCACATTGTAGGGATAAGCATTTACATCACGAAATAAATTTAATCACCAAAGAGTCACTACCTATATGGTTTCATTCCCTAGATAAAACCCATATACAATGTGTGAAACCGTGTGTGAAATGGTATAAATTACACAATTTTATCTTAATTAAGGGAGCGTTTTGTCATTAAATTCAGTGATGGTGTACTTACTATGAAGTATTAATATTTGATCTACGCGAGCAACTGGTAAATATTTTAAGTATTTTTTTGAATGGTTTAGAGGTGGAGTGATAAACAGAAAAAAGGAATAATAGAAACGCTAAACTTTGTGTTTCGATATCATTATTATTTTATCTGAGTGGGTGATATTATTTTCCACTGCATATCTTTTAATGTTGTTTCACCACAAAAATTCATTTAACTTGTGAATTAGATTTCATGACGCTTTAAGCTCAAAAAATGCAAAATTAATAGATTGTACCCCGAGTTTACAAAAAAGTAAAAATAAATCAAATCAAATCGTTAAAGTTATTCAATATCTGATAAGACATATTAATCTTGCACACATATTCAACAGAAAGACATATTGATGAAATATTTAAGTTCTGTTTCAAAATTATGTTCATAGCATTTGGCGATGCATAATTCTTTTCATGTCCAGCCTGAAGGATAAGTGTATTGAAAGAATGCATCCAATTACATGTACTAGTTTTCACTGGATGTAAAGCTACAGTTGAATTTTTTGTTTCTGTTACTTGACATTACGATTTGATCGTTAGCGATCGATGAGCAATTTCAGTCCAACTTATTTTGCTAATGTCTATCTTAAAACCAAGAGTCTTTCTCGATAGCAGTTCCTTAGACTCTAATTAACACTAACATGTAAAAAGTTCTGAAACCAACAGATCAAAGAAGGCCAGAGGATTGATGATCTTGTTACACTTTTTGAGTAACTTGAACTTCAACAAACTTTCATACCTCGTGTTTCGCATGGGAATATCAAGAGATCAACAATCAATGTCATCAAAAGTCAATATCAAAATGACAAGTATACATTTTAGAATCCGCTAAAAGGTGTGACTGGCAAAAGTTTTAGCTATTTTTCATAATTAATCGAATATGTTCAAATCATTATTGTGCAAGATGGTTAAATATCAACATACTGCATATTTGGTATTGATTCAACTGCAGATACATAAACGATTTAGCTTCTTCATACCACCAGACAGGTACTGATGAATACATAATCATAAGTATTATCTATTATTCCATAGAAATGCAATTAAAATCATAAGATATCCAGCTACGAAGTTATAGACGAGAGTTAAATATGTTTGAAAACATAATTCGAGATATAGTATAGATAATATTGGATAATCCAAACACAAGGTTTCACAAATAAAATGTGTTTTTGTGAAGTCTTTCAACTATCGTCAGAATATTGACGTGTTGAATCATCTATGCATCCATGTATCCCACTAAACTCCAGAGATAATTTTCTTGATTTAGACAATATCTAACTGTCACAAAGATCAGAAAAAGTATTGGTTTCACATGTAACTTGTAGCAAATAGTGACAGATCTTGAATATTTTTGTATTTAGGTAAGTTATGTAATGACCTATTTAATGTAACAAGTGTTAACAGAATCCTCCAATACAACACAGGAATATGCAATCATTTTTTCAATATGTTAATCTTTTTTTACTTTTTTACCGAAAAGTTCACAAAACGCAAGAACTATGAATTTATCATGATTACTAATTCTCTCCATCAAATCATGCAGTAATAAGCTCAAATGGTTGAATTCCTTTTTTTTCAAAAAACAAAACAAATCTATTGTATAATTGTGAGATAATCTATTTTATTATATATCTATGTACAAAATATATATTTTAATCATACAAAGAATCAACTATACATATATGTACTTAATATAAGTACTTTATCAACCTATACAATATTCTATTTACTATTTTTGCTTCTATTAAACAAATTAAGATACTTTCCCCTAGTCAACTCTTTCGATTCTTCCACTCCCAACTGGTAGGCAATATCATGCAATTCTTTGACTTTTCCTATTAATCCTGATGTTGATAATGATGCCAACTCTAGAAAATCAAAAAAAACATCCACTATTTATAACAGATATTAGAATGTGACAAAGATATAACTCAAAAATTTGTAAATTGTGCATCACAGTTCTCCAGTGTGTGAAATGTAAATTTTGAATAGCCTTAGTTGTTATTCGTGCTACATAATCAATGCCTGTCACAAAAATAAGAACCTGGCAATACTTTCCATAAACTCATGAGGTGCATGCACAGCAGGTTCTATGGATTTTGCATTTCCCATGTGGCTTTAATTGAAGGATAAAGCTGTTATTCTACAAAAAAAATACACTGCTGGATATTGGAAAGTCACACAAAAATATAAAACACTGCATAACTCTTTGACGGTTCTAAATTTTACATATCACAATGCTACATCCAAGTAACACAAATGTTACACCCAAAAAAATAAACTTCTAGGGATAGTTCACTTAATATTTTATATACCGAGTTGATTTTAAAGCTTTTACTCTTAGTGAAATGTTTTTCAACCAGTAGTGGACAAAATACAAGAGAAGTCTTCATTTCTTTAAGGTAGTTTTTCCACTGGCCATATTAGCAGACAACCAAAAGTGATCCATTTCCTTTTGGTACTGCAAATTGTTTGCACTAAAGTGAAAAGTTTACTCGCATCAACTTTTATAAAAAGTTCGTTTTTGGTGTAACTCTATAGTTCATTATATAAGCAATCACAAAAAACAAAACACGAAAAATTTATTACTATGGTGGTTAGCAGATCAACTTGGACAATGATTTAAAAAAAATATAAGATAGTTTTGAGATTTTGAATACCTCAGAAAAAAAATCTTTGGTGAATTCTCAAATGATTTCAATATATTAGGTTTTTTAACATTTACATATTTACTTGCAACCTTAATGTAATTAGGGATGCGAAGGTATTTTCAGTAGGTATATCAAAGTTGCCTATCTCAATATTTTCTTTTTCAGTTATGCTGATTCAGACTGTATGTTTGTATTATTCTCATCAAGGACATTCAACACAATTACCGGAATAAAACCTTACTGAAATCATAGTAACTCAATAGTTTACATAAAATTCTCAGGAACTCTTGTGGATTTAATTTTGGAAAAATCATACTCAAAAAATAACAGAATACATGTCAATAACTGATTTGCTGTATCAATATTCATTAGTAGCTGTTCAGCTAAATTTCACCCGAATAAAGACATTATTATTATTATTAAATTTGCCCCACCACAGTGTGTTCACTTTTGAAAAGGCTAAAACCTAAATTCAGCTTACTATTAGCAAAACCCACTTGGTTGGATTATGCATGATAAATGTGAATACACATACCATACAAAGCAACAAAACAGTTGATACTATTGATGAATTTGGGTAAAAGCAAACAAATCTTTACTTATTTTTATCAGAAAAGAAAAAATACAGACCTATCAACTCTATATCATTTTTTTTTCATCTTGCTTCATTATACATTCACATATTATGTTCTTAAGCTGGTCCTTTTAGCAATTTGTTGAATGAATGTTCATATCTTAATGTACCTGTGCTTTAGTGGTGAACTAAGTAAAACCAGAATAAGTTGTAGCATTGTATCTCAAGTTGACCATTTGGATACCTAATGAATAGTATCTGATTTCAATGTAGGAGCACTCATGAGAGTACTTTTATTTTGCAATTAGGAAACATTGGGAGATGAAGAGTGCCCGCTGACAAGTCCTATTTTTGCACTAACTTGTAGAACTAGGAAGGCTTGGTCCATAGAACTCCCACCCATAGAACTACTGCTAAGCCTAACAAATACTTCACTTCAAAGCATCCACAAGGAGAAATCCTCCTTGGGCCATCAGCCAAATCTTATCCAGTTAAATGATCCGTCCCTGGGCAACTGTTACATGGGTGCAAATGTTTATATTGGAATGTGTAATCTAACCTCCATTCCATAACAAAAATAATAAGTGAGAAAGCTTAACTCACGGTGCATATAATTTTGATCCTCCTGACTCATTTCTTTGGAATAAGGTGGCTTTGTAGTGCTCTGAGGTGTTGTTTGGAAACTACTCATGAATTCGGTCATTCCTGGAACTTATGACAAATAAAAAATAAACTATTTAATTTGAATATAATATATAGCAACATACTTTTTTCGGGCCACAATTCTGGAGAAGATCTATCAAGATTCTCCATACTCAATAAACTTCTGCTGAAATCCTCCAAACGATCTTGGTCTGCAACACAACACAATCGATATTGACAGTTGTCTAATTACAATGGCATCGTATGCCGCAATCAAATTTTTAGTGAACAGTGCGTTTTCAAAACGTGCAATCTATAAATGAATGATGCTCAGATGGATAATATTTTCTCTCAGAATAGCAGTAATAAGTACATATTTTAGGAATAATTTGTGAATTTTATATACCTTGTTCAATGCTCCCGGGTCTATTCGACGCCATCTTGACACTGCTACCAATTAATAACGGTTTTTCGAAAGTTCCTAAATTTTCAATTTGAAAAACACCTGTAATTCATTATTGATTTAAGTTTTCATACTTCACTTTTTACGACCACAAATGATAACGATACTTTCCCAAAAATTTTATAGGCGTAAATGGATGATTTCTCTTGAGATTTTTCATTTTATTTTTAATAATTTTCTGTGCAACTCCCCCTTAACCCAGCGATCAGTTATATTTTTTTTTAAAGTGTTGCATCCTTGTTACTTCAAAACACATGAAGGTCAATCGTTGTCAATGTCAACAACTAGAAGCCTGCTGTCAGTCATCTTAAACTCTTCATAACCTCAATATATTCTGAGTATTCTGTTTCCTCGTTAAGTGATTTGTCGTTTGTCTCGTGACGATTTTTCTGTAAAAAATTCAAACAGTTCAAAAAACAGTCAAGTATGCTTTAGAAAAATCACATGAATATTAACTAGAAAATAACATCTACCCTTTTTGAAATAAACCAGGTAAGTATTTAGTAAGTTACCAGGGTTTTTTGATCATCTTTTAACATTTTAACAATGGTGCGATTATACCTTTCTTTGAACTTTAATGTTCCTCTCAGGTATATCTGTTTAAGATTATACGTAGTGTTGAAAAACGGATACAAGAAATGAATTTGGTAAAGAACAAGCTGTTGATAGTCTGATTTTGACCTGAATTCATAATGACCAAGTACATTCAAATTCAGTTCTGTTCCAGATTGTTTAATTTCAAAACTTATTATATAGTTTGGAATATGTTGTTCTAGATGTACAGTATAATTTATTAGCAACAAGACAGTGATGTTTGATATAATTTTTAATCATGAACTTTCCATAACCATAATCATAAAACAGTATTGCCAAACTTTATGAGTATATCTTTTGTAAATAATGCATAAACAGTTGTTTCAAACAGTGTGATGTGTGCTTGCAACAATTACATCATACTGAATTCAATTTCTGTTTTAGCTATGATTAAACTTTTCAGGTGCTTCTGTAATCTTCTTATGTATATAAAGTGCTAAATTTTGTTATGTAAACATTAACTTAAATGTATATATACTTATTTAACTTTGTGATAATTGTTGAATAGTTTTCAATTTAATTATTTAATAACATGTATATATGTGTTACTCCATATGTATATGTCCTTTAGTAATTATTTTTAATTTTTGTCTAATGTTAGTATCAACTATGAATTTACAATCATCATTTATCAGATGTTCGTAGCATATTGGAATGAATATTTTAACTGTTAAGTATACTAATGTCATTGATAAAGTTAGACCAATTTGCTTCAAATCAAAATCCATATGAAACTATGTGTACTTTTGTAAAATGATGTTAAAGTCAGTCAGTTTAAAATCTATGGAACATGATTTGCATATTGTCTTAGTTCTTGAATGAAAACTACTTAGGTAATTATTAATCATAGCTGTCATAAGACAAGTTAATTAAATAATTAAAATTTTCATTTTGCATACCCTACGTTGTTCTAAATAATATCCAATTAAAATCGGTTTTGCTAACCTTTTGAACTTTAAGTATGGAAAGCGCATCCTTTTTATTCCAAGATTGTTCAAAAATTGTCTAGAGACTTTTTTGTCAAAAGGTTATGAAATTTAAAAAGATAGGTATGTGAAAGCTACTCTCACATCACCTCTTCATGGTGTAATATTAGTGTTACTGAAATAAGACTCTTGCATGAAGTACCGAGCATGCCTGCATATTAGCCAATCAGTTGAAGAATATAAAAAATACATCATGAGCTGAAATATATATTCATACCTTATGGTAACCTTGTATGTATATTTAAAAGAAAGAATATTAAAAATACTACAAAACGATACCTTTTATGACACCAAAAAATCAGCCTTTCATTGAATTGTTGAACATACTAAGAAATGATATTGTAAACATTTTCAGGAACATGGGCCAGACACTGTCAGAACCAGTAACTGCTAAGGACACCGCCTGCTGCCAAGACAAAATGTTCAGGGTAGGATCCAGCTGCATGCAAGGATGGCGTATAAATATGGAGGATTCACACACCCACCTTCTATCACTACCAGATGATCCAGATACCGCATTTTTCGCAGTTTATGATGGACATGGAGGTGCCAAGATAGCAGATTATGCTGGCAGGCATTTACACAAGTATATCATTAAAAGGCCAGAGTACAAAGAAGGAAATATCCCTGAGGCCATGAAACAGGGATTTTTAGGTAATTATTATGATTTATTGATTCATTTAGTTTATGCATAATTTCTAACTAGTGCAGGGGAAATAATTAAGAAAAGATATTTAGAACTATAATTACTATGAAATTACCAGAGGCTTGGGTACTTTTAGTATGATGGCATAGGTCAAAGGCATTCTATAATGTCTAATTGTCATCTTACCTGACTTTTTATTAGTATTTATTTATTTCTATAAACCAAAATTCATATGACTGCATACTTTAATATAGTTCAAAAAAGCCTTGGGATGTAGTGATCCAATCTATATTTAATAATTCTTCATAGTTTGTCAATTGAAAAATCCTTCACAAAATCTAAATAAACTACTGAGCAACACAACAATCCGGAATCACTCAAGTTTCAGTGCCTATGTGGACCATAGTAATAAAATAATATTCAGGTTTCTCTTTTATTTCTTAATTGATATCTATAATCTTATATTTACGTATTTGTTATGTTTGAATGTTAACAAAGTAAATACACATGATAATCATGTAGATTGTAGATGCTCTTACTTGGTGAAACTCTTCCATCATACAGATTAAAAGATTGTGTAATGAACACACAGTTTCACAAATAAAACTCTTTTTTCTTTCAGTGACGCGTTTCGAAGATGATTTGAATATGAATCAAAACGCGTTCACTGAAAGAAAAAGAGTTTTATTTGTGAAACTGTGTTTACACAATATTTTTATACACACGTAATAATCTCTTTACATTATCACTATTATTATTGTATTATTTTTCATATTAAAATTTATAATTGGATATGGATTATACATTTCTGAATTCATGTCACGATCAGACTCCAACAAATTCACCGATTCGATTGTCTTGGTTAAATTATCTGATTCCTGGATTCCTTTCAAACACAATTCCTAGTGCATCAGCCCAAATTTTGAAAAATCGCTGCTAACCCGCTATTGCAGGCATCAGTAGCTTTGAACACATTTTCCAAAGGTTTTTTCAATATTATTCCAGTCAAAATATTTGCCTGGATCCTTTAAGTTTAAATCCAAATAAACATGTGAAAACCCCAAATTGGTGGACTCTTAATACAATATTTAAACATATTTTTACAAATGGAGAGTTTTATTTGTGAAACTGTGTGTTAATTACACAATCTTTTTTAATACCTTTACCTGATAATTAATAGGATCAAGACAAAGACAATTTTCATTTAAAATTGGAAAAACCTGGCCAGGTGAATAAATGCAGATAAAAAGTTGTGTAATTAACACACAGTTTCATTTATATTCAAATCGTCGGACTGTCAGATTTGACTGCTAACAAGGCTACCCAGATTATTTGCCAACTAACTAACTAGTCCTATCATGGATACAAAACTAGAGCTCTTAAATCTAGCATACTATCTATCCTGTCTAGTTATTTTTCTATTAAATTATTTTTTCCTTTCTTGTGTCTATCTTAGATATTTCACGTGATAAACTATTTTATTTCTTAAGATATTGCAGGAGTAAGTTAACCTAGAATACAAATAGATGTAAACTTATAATAGTGTATCGATAAAAATTGAGTTTAAAAGATCAGTCTGTTCGTTTACTCATTGTAGTAAGTGGACAGTAAGAGCATCTACAATCTACATGAGGTAAATAAATTTTAAGGATATTCATAACTCATTATTCATTTGCAGAATTAGACAATCATATGTTGTATGAAGAGAGCTTAGTAAACGAACCATCTGGCACGACGGCTGTGACTATCATAATCAAGGGCAACAAATTGTATTGCGCCAATGTAGGCGACTCTAGGGCAGTGGCGAGTGTCAACGGGAAGGCGGAGGAGTTGTCGGAAGACCACAAGCCCGTTAATGCGATAGAATATAACAGAATTGTGGCAGCGGGTGGTTGGGTAGACGCGAACAGGGTGAACGGTAACCTTGCCCTATCTAGGGCGTTAGGTGATTACGCTTTCAAGAGGAACCAGGATAAAGGACCTGAGGAGCAGATTGTCACAGGTAAGCATATATACCATACTCAATATTTGGTGTGAATTTGTTTAGGAAGGACCATGAAAAGGTGTTGGAAGACAAGAGATTACCCCCAGAGTGAGAGAGGAAGAGAGATAGAGATTACTCAGTTTTACCTCCCACGCCGTTATGCGTTGGTGAATTGATTGTGGACACATTTGTCTTCAAAACACATATAATTATAGGATTACTCAATTAAAAACATAAATATATTTCGATCCATTTCAAGTGCTTTCAATAAATTTAAGCAATTAATATCTTTTAAATAAAGCATGGGCTGTTTTAATCAACCGCGTTGTCTGGCCAGTTAATAATAAAAACCCAGCTCCACTATTTCTCTACCATACTTCTAGCCACTATTTGTTCCGACGAATGGGTTACTTTCTTTGGCATGTGCACTACTAACACTGTCACCTTTCACTGGCCGTTAGTTAAAATCTCGGCGAAATGTTTCGGCTGCCTTTATCGAAGTACAAAATTTGAATCAATTATCAAATTCTAACTTTCTCTGACTATCTCCAGGAAAACAAACATGTTTTTATTAAGAACTTGGTATGACATCGTCACATTCTGCCTGTCTTCTGAGAGAAAATAATACATACAGCAGTGGCATCCCAAAAAAATTCCCTCAGAATCTAAAAATTGAATTATTTATTTTTATACTTTTACATTTACAAGTTAGTAATGTTATTTAATTGATCTTATGTGGCTTACTGACTCTAGGACCAAAGTCCCATGGAACGCCTTGATAAGACATGATAGTACGTTGCTTAAAACCTGTAGAAGTATATAGATGAGTCAGGAAGTCAAATTATTTTTAAAAGTTACATCAAAGTTTCACAAATTAGATTGTGTTGAATATGTTACGCGCTTTACTTCATTAAAGCATTGCATTTATGTTTGTTTGCTTTGTGTAACAATTGCACAATTAATTCGTATTGATGGCAATAATTTCACTTATATCATTTACAATCGACATGTTATATATTATTACGAACTATTTTAAAATTTTTACTAATTATACATCTATGAAAATTTTGCTTACGGGTAACATCTCTATTCATTAGGTAGTCTAATCATTTTTTGCATTCTGTTCATTCCTTGAAACCACATATGATGAATAAAAGAACCTTACCAAGATTTTGGGCTGTCTTTATCAAAGTATCAAGGAAACATGCAACCTAAACGTTATTAACGATATTTTATTTATAATATAAGGCAGTCAGAGAATAAGTTAATCCATTATTGTCAATGTCAGTTAATTTTTTCTGTATTTTGTTTTTTGATGATAAGTTAATATTGGAGATTATAGGCAATACTAAAGCAATAAACAATTTATTGGCAACGATTATTTCTTTATTTTGCGCATTCACGTCTCGCAACTAAAGAGATTCCGATTTCACTCTCTCACATTCCAATCATAGACTCAATTATAAAATTTTTAGAGCTTGAGATTGTCTCAAATCTTGCTTGCATATATTTTCTTCAGTGGATTACTTTGTAGATATATCTGTTTATTGGGTAGTCCTATGAAAACAGATACTGATTGTTTTGTGCATTTTACAATGTTATTTATAAAACTTTGGAGATTACAACAATATGCATCATCGTATGGTTGTGTTCGTATCACAAATACTGGTCCAATCAGTAGTGTTGAAAGTATAAGATTATTTTATTTATTTCTTTAAACAGATGATGATATGGTCCGGGTGGACAATAAACAAATTATTTCACATGAAAGATCGTGCCTTTCCAAGTCTTGTGCTAAACCGCTCGTGTTGATAATCGTCACCAAGCATCGCTGTAGAACGGGAAAGGATTTTAGACTTTATAGACGTAAATAGGATTGATGCGCGCTATATCGTGACACATGTTCAGCGAATTATCAACTTGGCGAACGCCGCTATTGATATATTGATATTGAATGTTTTAACAGTGATATTATATATAAAGGAACTTTTATCAATATATTCTGCGTATTTCCAAAAATCTGGTACACTCGCCTCTAGTCATAGCATAGCTCTCTGGGTTCTTCTATTCGTTACGTGAATTATGTATTTCATTTCTAATGTTTTATATTCACGCCACTTGACACAGCATACCCTGACGTGGAGGAGCGCACGATTGACGAAAACTGGGAGTTCATTGTTTTGGCGTGTGACGGTATCTGGGACGTGATGAGTAACCAGGAGGTGGTGTGGTACGTCCGCGAAAACATCGCCGCGGGTTTGGAACCAGAAGACATCTGCGAGAACCTGATGATGCGCTGCCTAGCACCCGACTGCCAGATGGCAGGCTTGGGCTGCGACAACATGACCGTGGTTATAGTCGCACTGCTGCATGGCGACACCTACGAGAAGTTGCAGGAGAAGTGCAAGGTGTCCAACACGCAGACCTTCCTCGAGCGGTGTCTTTCAGGGGTGAGTGAGAATGTGCATGCCTGTCAAGTGAAGGTGACTTATTTATTGACACTTTTGGATCAAACCTCAACAGAAATGTCCTAAACTATTTAATTTTTATGTGATGTGTTGATATATTCAATGGTAATCTATTTTGCTTCTCTTTTTAATTTTTTATCATGCGCTTAATAAAGAGTTACTCAGTAGAGTATATTGTTATCAAGTTCCGTTCAGTAATGCGTTTTTTTGAGAATAAAAAGGACTACCTACTTGAAAGCTATTTGTAACTTGTAAGCACGACTCATCAGTCAGATAATGTCGACTTGTGATCGACTTTAAGTGTGCGTATACTGTTAGAAGATGCCAACGAGTCTCCTTGTTCTTCTCAGTATGATTTCACAAATAGTCAAATGATTGAAATATGGACTATTGCGACTTTAGAAACAAAATGCTATACCAGGTGATTGTCAAAAATCTAAACATTGCTTCTAACTTCATTTCACACTATGTATTTGTGTGGGAATGCACACCCCGCTTTACGTAACCTCATAGTCTATCTTGCAGCAAAACAATTAGGTTTGTCAAGTGTCTATCAGCTTGCATGTATATTTCTAAACATGTAATTAACTCTGGGATATCGAATTAAACTTGGTTCTAATTCAGATAAAATTTTGTAATTCTAAACACAAGGTTTCACATATAAAACTCTTGTTTCTATGGCACGTTTCGATTTTATATTCAAATCATCTTCATCAATATTGAATCGAAACTTCACAAAAACAGAGCAGGAGTTGTGGAACTTTGTGTTTAGATTGCACACTTTTATCTGAATGATGGAATTTTCACCAAGTTAGAGTATCAACAATCTAAATTACCTTTGAATATCCTATCAATTTGATCCTTTGAAAGTATGTACTTTGGATTATAATACAATAATTTTGAATCAGGGAGCAGGTCAATATTGTTTGTTTGTGCCTAAATATGACAAGAACGTGATGTATGCGAATTGGTCTTTTCGTCAGAGTACAAAGTAATTTTCTGAGGTTTTCCTTAATAATGCAGATAAATTTTTTTTGTAATTAATACACAGTATCACAAATAAAACTCTTTTTCTTCCAGTCACGCGTTTCGATTTATATCTAAATCATCGTCGGACTGACATCCAGAATACAAATAAAAACTGTTTTTCAACATGACGGGAGTTTCTTAGCCTCACCCATATCACAAGTATGTGAACAAATATGGGGATTCGATTTTAACCTACTTATAATTATAGTATCTATTTGAAACTGCATGTATGTATATGTACTTAGAATGACTACAATCATTTGATAGCATCAAGCTGAAGTGAATCCAGAAGCTCAATAGACTAAAAAGAAAAAAACAGATATTAGTTTGAAAGAAAATAAAAAAAACAAGCTCATCATTATTGCAATAAAATTTTTAAAAATTTAACGTATTATCTCTGTCTACCCCACTGGGCCCCTAGCGTAAAAACGTAGTCCGTTCCCTAAAATAATCAATTTTGCTTCTCACATGCATAAAAATGCTTAAAAAATCTGTTAGATTTCAGACATTGTAAACATTTAGAATCACAATTGCTATGATTTAACTTTTGTTACATAAACTCTCCAAAAACTAATAAAATTAAATATAGATTGTGAAAGCTCTGACTTGGTGAAACTCTTCCATAATTCAGATGAAAATCGTGTATTTGAACACAATGCCTCACAAATAAACTCTCTTTTTCAGTCACACGTTTCGATTTATATTTAAATCTGACGTTGAGTTGAATATAAATCGAAACGAGTCATTGTACAACAGAAGTACACAATTTTCATCTGAAAGTTTAATGTCTTGAACAAACTACTGCATTGCTTTTCAAATAACTATGTTTACTGATTTTTTAGATTGTTGTGGGCCACAATTAATAAGCAACCATTTTCTTATATCTGGATTGTGTAAACGTTACACTCTTTCACAAAATATGCTGTGAATATTTGATGCGTTTCACTCTATTCCTTAATATTAAACTTGAGCCACCACCTCAAGCCACTTTCCTATCGACATCGAATTTTTCTACAGATATATTAACGTAATCTATTCTCTGAGCTATCATCCTTGATAACGCTCTCCGAATCTGCTTGACACTCCAACTCATTATTTGTCTATACATTTGGAACGTCCTGGTATGCCTGCTGTTTTGTTCCTAGAGTTTTGAGAATTTGGAATAATCCCTCAGCTCATATGTCTCCCGATACTATATCCATTAATGGTTCAAAATCAGTATTAACAAACTTTTCTCAACCATAGTTACGACACATTGATATTTAGGCATTACATTGTGGGCTGGAATTTTCTGAAACATCGTTCGAAATAGAAAAACCTTTTATCTTATTTTTTCAATGAGATTAGTTTGATATCAGTTAAATTGAAAAAAGTCAATAACTGCATTGTATGTATCCCCATTCAAGGCCTTATATGTTTAGTTATATTTGGTAGTCTCATAGCAAGTAAACCCAGAGCAAAGTCTGAAAAGACCATCTGATTTTTTTTTTTAGGCTTACATGAAAGAAGACAACAATGATAAAGAAGAAAACAGTCATGAGGAAGCAGATTGTCCAACAAAGGAAGTATGCAGTAATTCCGAAAAATGCTTGGTAGAATAACATCCAAGTGAAACTAAACTGTGTTCCATTGTAAATAAATATATATTATGTACATATATTTCATATATAATTTGCAATTTTGCTCCTATATATTTTAAACGATTCTGTACTCTACATTCTTAGTATACTTCATTTCATAGCAAATTATTTTGAAGATGTTATGTTATGCTAGAGTGCTTAGATGGAATTTTTGTAATTTATTGACCATTAAAATTGCCAAAACAATATCTTAGATCACAGAAACAGATTTATCCATAAATAAGATCCTGGTATTGGTCTGCATTGAAAATGAAATTTGAGTTATACTTCGATTAATACATGGACAGCGCAATAGAATATTTTGAATGTTGGTGTAATTTGTATCAAAGCATTATCTGAACATAAAATAACAACTAGGAAACCACTGCTAATTCCGATATGAGCGAGTCTTGGAAAAGTTTCATCCAGGCATTTTAGCGTTAATGTCTAACAGAACATTTTATAAAATTGTCAAAAGTTGTCATTCTCAGTGAGTTTGTTCTAATGTGTATTAAATGGACCAATCTTTAGGCAATTTGAGCGTGCAAAAATTACCTCTTCTATACCCTGCATGAGCATAAATTGTCCTTCTGTAATTTGAATTGAATGTTCGTTATATAAGAAACGTAACCTCAACAGCATGATGCACTTTCTGATAATGTTGATTAAACTCACTAAGCATGACTCAGTACTATCTGATGTAAAAGATACCGTTATAAAAGTTATAGATAAATCAGTACAACAGTACGTGTAATATCTGGATCAATTTAATGGGAAAACAAGTTTAACCATATCTCCACTGTTACCTCATATGTCCATACCTTTTTATACAGAAATAGATCCTAGAACTCTTTCATAGAACTTGGTGCGTTGAGAATTGTAGCAAATCGAGATGTATGTTCCAACTTTTACTTAATTTTATTGTCCACTTATAATCCTGATTAAATAAAATTTATCCAGTGTGCTGCATTTGAAAAGATAGACTCTTCTAACTAGGCATTGGACTTTTGGTTTTAAGGTTTCCAATATTATTATTATACCAATATTAGTATTAACGAGTCTCTACTACATATTTGATACAGAACTTGTTGCACTGGTGGACGTCACAAGAGAGCTACACTGATTGGCACAACCTATTTTGAATGGCTTATTTTCCTAACACGATTTTATATTTACCGTATTTCAGATTGTTTAGTTATAGGATGTATTTGGCGAGTAAGCGTGTGATAAAATGTAAATTAATTAATGAATTATATAAATACTTGAAAAACTATTTAATTTTTTTGTTATGTTGAGTAACTGAGGTAGTGTTTACTCGTATGATCAATTGTTGTTTTATGAACACATTGTTCGAACAAACATTCACCTGCAAGAATATCATCAAATAAAAAGGTAATTTGGAAATTGGTGTCTGTGGAATTCCAACTCCCTATTCCGGTATCGTGTATCAATGGGGTTGATTAGTGAATAAAAAGTCTCCAAATTAAAAAAATCCTCGTTCATAAAAGAATCATACATTGCTGGAATAAAAAAATCGTGTCACGGAGAAATATTAAATTTGAGTTGCTGTTCAAATTTCACGTCATGACTTCAAATGATGAAGGAAAGCACATGGAAAGCAGCATGTCACGGCGCTGAATCAGAAAATTAACTTTGACAACATCGCCTCGCCGGTTGTACCAAGAAATTGGACCGATAACCGCTGTCAATTTGTAATTTATTCTTAGTGAATTTCTGAATCCGCAAGGTGGTATTGTTAATTAATTCCTTTGAATTTTCTTGATATTCTTGTACAGATATTCACTTAAATATCCAGTGAATACCATTTCGGGTTTTACGAATTATGTACATCTACACAGTGATTTCAGATGAATTTTTAATTTTTTTATCAAATCAATTTTACTGATTTTTTTAATGTAACACCCTGTAAGTTTTGTTTAAAATTTTATTATCTTTTAATACCCTATTTGGTCCCATAATGTTTTTTCGGGTTAGCGTCGTTGCCAAGTCATATAATTTATTGTTCTATATTATCGAACATTTCCCTGTTTTTTATATTTCAAATAAAACAATATTCCAATTAAAATCGAAGTACCTACTAATAATGGTCTACGGCGTTGACAAGTTTTAACTCAATTTTCTAAAATCCAAATCTATTTACATATTTGTTTATAACATGAATTATGCACAAGAAGAGCTTAGAACATGATTTACGTATAAGAGAAAGTCGTGGAGCGTGGAGCAGAAGAAAGGCATCCACACAAGGTATGTTTCCGGAGGCTGAAAGAAAAATTCGAAGATACAAAAACACTTATAAAAAGAGATTGTTTTAATTAAAAAATGAACTTTTGCACCGCTATACATACACACACGCATACATACAAGCGCACACGCACAATTATATATTTTTTTCATGGATTTCGCTGCGAGAAACTGTATAAAATGTTACTATGCCTACGCAGATGAATAGGGCATTAAATTGAAGGACTGGGAGAAAAACGTTAAAAGTAATTTATTATATTAAATACAATAAAACTAATCTACTTATATAGGTAACCTTAATTACTAATCATAATAAATTTGAATTATAAAGGTACCAAAACATAAATATACAACTCTAAAATCAATAAATACTTATTACTTTTACAGTATGCTACCGGAGAAATGCAAGACGTTGAGTATCTGAAGGAAAATTATATAATTCGAGTAGGCTGCATCCAAAAGTATGTACATTGAAGTCTGATCTTAAAATGTCTGCAGTGAAATTGTTATAAAGTTGCAGGCTAGCTTTCGAAAGCGATTAGCTTCATTGAATTTACCGTTATCAAATTAGTTTACAAACAGATGCCCAACTTCTTGCAAAAAAATTCTCCAACACGAGCACATTGTTATCATGTACAAAATGAAACTAATCAATTAAAATCATCCAGTCAAAAGGACCACGCGGAATCCTTATGTGGAATGGCCCATCTCGTCGTCGTGGAATAATAGTTCTTACTAACAATTTATCTGCCTTACTGGCAGTGCGACATTGCCATGTTGCACACTTTAGGCATTCTGGAAGTGAGCTTTGTTTATTCTCAATGTGTACGATGATTCACAAGTTTTTGCTAGTGTGTCTGCGTGTTTAAGTGTAAACGTATGTATGTAAAGGACGAGCCTTTAATAACTATCCCAAACGATTCACCTATCGGGTAATAATATTGGATGAAAAAAGTTCCAGGCTTAACAGCAGGACATGAATATAAAATAGTCCTGTGATGAGTATGTTCACAATTTCGAAACTTTTATGTTTGAATATTTTTTTTCCTATTTTGATTCATTTGAGGTGGGAAGAGTTGATTTTATTTAGTGGTATAATTTATATTTTGCTGCTCGATTTTCATGATTTTAGTTTTATTTGAATCAGCATCGATACATTTTTCTGATGACAGGACGATCACGTATTCGTTATAAAATATTGATACAAAAGAATAAAATAAAAATCTTCAAGCTATTGTATCAGTACGAACATTAACGCTATTGTAGTTGTCGTATTCACTGTAATAATAATTTTCATCTACAGTATATTATAGTCATGACGTGTTGACGAAAACAGAACTGATCCGTCCTAAAAACACGTTTAGAAGCTCCAAATGATACTAAGATCATGCAGCCAAATATAAATATATTATTTCTACGAAATATCTAAACCTCCCTCCAAAAAAAAATATTTCGAAAAAATAGTAATCAAGTGTTATACTTAATAAAAGAAAACTGTTTTCAGATATATGTTGATCATTAATACCTATGAGAAAACGGCATTATCAATTTTTAAGTAAGGTTCTCAGTCATTTTAGAAACAATACATTATAATAGATTTTCGTGGCACTTTTATTACACTTTTTACTCGATGGTTATGAAATCAATGATCTATTTCATACAGCCGTCGTCCTTTATCAATCAGTCACCCTGTACAAGCACAGGGAGACATATATACGTATTAATAAGCATATACACATAAACACACAAGTAATGTCGACTTTAACATAATAAGGTACAAAAAGTCCAACTTTAAAGTATCTTATCTGGAAAGCACAGTGTAATTAACTTGGAACCATGAACACTTTTGCTCTTGGAAATGATAACTACTACATATCAAACTAAGAAAAAATGGGAAAAAGTAATTTCCCATAATCCTCCTGTGCGTCCTTTACCAGTAATTTAACTAACTTCACACAAATCCAGCATAATTATAAAAAAATACTTTTGTGGTATATATGTACAGTATTTGGACATATCGAGATTTCCTAATATATTCGTAGGAGCTTTAAGACAAAATGAATTGAGAATGTCCTACAGTGTTCTTTATCTACAATGAGGTGGATGTAGCTGTTTATTATTCAGAAAAACTGATGAAGGATCATACATTCCAGTTGCACTTATACTTTAGCAAATTGTTCTTATGGAATGCTGAGCATCAAGTTAACCACCTCACAATATAACAATATAGTTTCCCGACTTAGCAGTTCAGCGACTCTTACTATTACTATTTCGTTGTTAAAAATCAGAAACTGGTTCAATTCGGATGTTTTTATGGTATAAAAATAGATTGGTTTGGCTGCATTTTAATTTTAATACTATATCTTTAATAGTAATTTGTTCTAAAACGTTATTCATATCTGACAATAATTCAGATCTGAAAAACAGTAGGTTTGAAGTTGGAAATAATTAAAGCTTCTACAAAAAAAACTCGTACACCAAAACTACATAATATACTGTAATTTTAATTTGTAAATTTTACTGATATTAAAATCATTAAGATGCTTTAAAATATATGATATTATTTAATTCGTCCAAATGCTTCAAGATCTATAGAAACTATTGCCAAGATTTTTTGCCTGAGAATTCTACTTTGAGACACTATATTCTATTGACTATATAGCATCTAGATTCAAAATGCGTGAAAAAATTATACATAAAATATATAAATCTTAATATCTTAAATATGAGTTTTAAAATATTTTTGTTACAGCATCGTTCTAATTGATATTATGTGTAATTTCTGCACCTTTGAAAATATATACTTCAATGATATAGGAACATGTCTGATATCTCTGATCAAATTTTGTATAATCTCTAATATTTACAGTTAGTAGTAGTTTATAGTTATAAAACGTTACTAATGTACCTGCAAATTTACTTTCAGTGCAAAATGAATATGTACATAACAATTTTGAGATGTGTCAAACTAATGGAACATGCTCAGCCCCCAATCAATTTTCAAATGTTTGTAGCTCTGCCAACAGATGAACATTGCGACCTCGGTTAGTATCATTCTATTTTTAAGATCCTTGTGATCACTTACTTTTTTCTCTGGGCTACATCAACAATTGGACGTCGGTGTGTTAGACAAAGAGAGAACTATGTAAGCTTGGTAGGTCGTGCAGCCAAGAACAAGTAGGTGTGTCATGACAAAAGTATTTGATACACGATTAAATACATTAAAAAACCACACACCCAATTAATGTGTTCTTAAAACACATACATAAAGTTACAAACTGATCCACAGCGGATCAAAAGGTTTCACAAAAATGCTCATTGAAGAGAAACTTCTACAATATAATTTTTTTGTCGCTAATTTTCCATTGGATATAATTTTTTAATAAGTATAAAAGTTATTATTTATGCATGCGGTTATTACCGCATCTTCAATGATCGTCTCTTCATTTTAAATGGCTGCTGAAAAAGGGATTCAAATTTTTATGATTATTATTTAACAATGTAATTATGCAAGAAAGAATTGAAATATCGATGTCGGGTTTATTGCATTCGAAATACAAATGCTTAGATATATGAAAGGTATCATTGTCAACAGGCATAAATATTCCAAAGTTTAATTGTGCAATTTTGAAATAAAACTGATTTCTAGATAAGCCACAATGAACAAGATGCAATGTGTTAATGTTCAAAACTGTTTACGAACAATCGCTGTACTTGCATCAACAATGAAATTGTTGAATGATTTCTGCATGCATTCGACTCAAAACGTTATAGTTTAAAAATTTTCATCACGTAAACAACTTTGAATGAACACCAAATTATGTCTCGGTTCTAGTCATTCTATTATTATTTAATGCTGGAATAGCTTCACCAAATATGAGCATCTACAATCTGCTTAATTATTCAGTTTGTCTGAGGAGCATCATATCATGATAAAGCACTTAAAGTAATCAGTTATGGAGTTTCTTGAACAATAAGATGAACACAAAATAATATATACTCGTAATTCGTACAACAGTACAAGGAGAGCAGCAAGTTGTTAATCTGTAAGATTTGAAGTTATGACCGTGTATATGCTTTGTCTTATTTCCAGGAGGACTGTGCTCTATTACAGCATATGGTTCAAAAAATTTATCATAAACATACGCTAAGAAATATAATTTTTATTTTAGCTCTGCCAGAACAGATTTCGAGAGATGTATCAAAAAGATTAGGAATAGGATTCACAACTAGTTATTCCCAACATTATCGGTAAGGTGCAAAAAAGTGTTAGCAAACAAAAGCACAGGACGAACAAACAAGATATGCATTATCATGCTAACACGAGGTATGATTTTGGTTGCACTTGCTTTCGTAAACCTACATCCTTCCTACATTATTTTCAGTTTTTCATGTTACTTGCCGCTGTTTGCCTACAGGGTAGGAATTACAACAAAAAATGAAACACTCGCACTCGCACTGCCTTATGAAGCGCTACATTCTCATATTTAGTAAACCGGTTCCGTTGACCCAAGGGCAAAGGTCCCACGGACCGCTCCGACGAATAGAAAAAACCGGTTTCGAAACAATCACTTTTCTGTAATATATTGACCTAAAAAAACAATTAACTTTTTTCTAATAGGCTATTCAGCTATGTATCAAAATATAATCACATTTGTTAAACAGATTACTTGTGGGGTTTTCCACATTTGAGATGTTGGAGAGTAGAAACCAGAGATTTTGTTTGAATTAAGCAACTGGTATCACAAGGCCAGTTGCGCCGACCTTTTTATTCAGCAACGGCTAAGAGAGCAAATTCGATCAACAACGTAAATGGCCGATACCTAAACAACTGAAGATGTTGCTGTGATACATTAGACTAGATATCAAATACACGAAAATCGATGTGGTAGTTCAGTTGCTGGCAACATTTACCAAACTAGCCATTAGAGTCCCAGTATCCAAACAAAGTTGACCACAAAGTGGACACAACAACAATATCCATACTTCCTGTAAATAAGTTGGTTTGTTCTAAAAAAATGACAAATGATAATGCCAATCTGTACATCTACAGTCAATACAGATCTCTCAGATTCTGTCAGTAATTGTTTATCACTATCCAGTTGTTATTCGCGTGTTTTGCGTGAATGGTCAGTGATTTTTATAGGTAATATTATAATACACCTGAACCATCACAAAACGGATTTTATGCGGTCTGTAAAATGCAGACATTGAAATTCTGTTCACACATGAGAAGTATAATACTGTGTTTTGGGAAGCCTCTGGAAATTAATATGCACACTATTATATTTGGATCTCTATATTTTAGAATAAAAAATGTACACATAACTAACTGGAATCATAATTTCATATTTTTATATAAAAAATGTTTTCATTCCTGTACTTCAGTTTCACAATGCTTGACATGTTTACTGAACAGCGACTCTGTAATAGAGCCAGTGTCACTTCAGTACTACATTATTTGACCATAATTTAAATACATTATCAATTAGATTTCTGCATAAACAAATCTTCAACTTGCGCCCACCTTTTTCATCTGCAAAAATGACTATAATCCTACACTAAAATTGTCCAATCACACGCACCAACTCATTCCTGGCTACCTCCAATAATTTGCCTTCTGTTCACAATCACGCAGCATTATCATTTCGCCACTTGGGGCACTTTCCCATTTTTCATGTCCTTTTTACTCGGCGTCGGTGATATGCAGATTACATCATTGTCACCATCCTGGTCCTGGAGATAAAAACAATTCAGGTCATTATAGAATAATATAGACCCTAGATTGGGAAACTGAATATATTATTTCACCCATTATAACGTTTACAATATAATTTTTTTTTGATTCGGCCTATTACTTGCATTACACAATAAACAAAGGAAGATAAATTTTAATTTTCACATTTTTTCTGCTTAAATCTTAATATCATTACACCACACGCCCACAGCATAGAATTTCATAACCTGATATTCAAGTAATGTTTCGATGTTTGATATGGATGTTTTAAGAAGCTATGTAAAATAAAGTAAGAAATATTTTATATACTCGGAAATTACCTGTTCAGTCTTTCCATCTGCAGTATTGTTATCTTCGGGCAGAGGTCCATTTTCTTTTTCCCATTCTTTCAAGATAGTATCTAAGTTGTATCGCTTGCGGTAATTCACAAAAAACGTACGAACGTGCTGTTCTGTCTTGTTTCCAATCACTTCTGCAATACTCTTAAAGTCCTTTCCATATTTGCGTACCTGGACAACATAAAACGATAGTCTTATGGACAATGTGATATTGGAGGGGTCAAACTGTATATATATATATATATATATATATATATATATATATATATATATATATATATATATATATGCAGAAACTGTAAACATATATTCTAATACCTAGTTACTAAATCCAACGTTTACAGATTAAATACAAGTTAGCGCATTGATAATGACAAGATACTATGCACGTGTATAAGTTCATACAATACAGCTGATAAATATTACATGCATTAATGAATATTGAACAATTACATTTAGTACTGTCCATGGAATGGCATCATATAAATCTCACATCACATACCGAAATACAGGAGGCGACCGTAACGATTTTTATATAAAAATAACACGAAATACACTGAATGGTAAAATGTTCGCTTCGTTTGGGTTAGTTACAAAATGGTTATGACTGACACATCCTTGTGCACAAGATTTATACTGAAGCTGACATTGAAGTAAGTGGAAGTAGAAAAGATGGTATACCGCTTGTTACGTCACAGGTATACTTTTAAGTAGCATTATTGCTTAAGAAAGGTTTAGCTGGTCTTAAATTAATCAAATACGACATACGACAAGAAACGCGCGTATATCTTACATTCCTGCGTTCCTAAGCATAAGTATGACCTTATCAGTAAGTACTGAACATACCCCTTGGACAGCCAACAGCAGTTCTTCATTCGTCCATCGAGCGTTGTAACGGGAGCTGTTTTCGCTTCCAGGACGGAGATCTTCTATGGAATCTGAGTGTTTGCGTTTCAAAGAGCTAATGTTTTGTTTATTTTGCTGGATCTATAAATAACAATTGCCAAAACATTAGAAAAGTTAGGTATGAAGAAGGCAACCTATCAATATCGCAACAACATTTGTTCAATGCTCATACTAAGTAAAGTCCTACTTCTATCACATTCTCATAACTGAGATGACAAATTATCCATATGGCAGCCAAACAAGACCATCTTTAAAATAATTTTGTCCATTTCAAATGAGATATTTGAAAGTTTGGATATAAATAATTTATCAGAAGCTTTCCTTATAACAGATATATTAGCTTAGGGTCAGTACAATTTTGGCCTAAATGAAATGTGTAGTATGAGCATTGACAAAGATGAATATTTTGTGTCAGTTGATTCACATTCACATTAGTCTATTTTTTTAAAGAAACTTAAACTGTACCATGTTTTTATAATGACATGCTGCATGCACCTGAGTATTGTTATATGGTCGTAGAAAATTTCAAGAACCTCTGTGATTTGAGTATATTCAAAATTATTGGCTTCACTCTTCTTGCATAGATATTCCAAGAATCGCTGTCCTCAGTGTAGGAAGATTTATCATGGACAAATTGGCGTCCAAAAAAAACATATAAGTGCGATAATCGAATACATATGTAGTGTGAAGGTTACCAGTGACGTGATTATTTAATCTACAGTTGATGAATATTTTACTAATTCAAAAGCCAATCATAGATGAATGGTTAAGTATGAATAGTCTTGCGCCAGACTATTTACAGACTAATTTCTCCACAGTAAAATTGTTATAGTTATTAACACTATATCAAAAAGATTTCTCTGACATCAAGATATATTGATATGGTGGTACTACTGATATATGTTTCAATGACTCCAATTAATTCTTGAAACGTTTCAACTCAAAAGAAAAGAAAAGAAAAACGAAGCGCGACATGCTTGATACTTTGTAAAAATTCCGCGACCATTGAACCAATTTTCTAAAGAGCAGACTTCTCAAATAATTCTTATTAAAGCTAAAAACAAAGTGGTTGAATCCTCCTTTTAACAAAATGGCGTCAGGTAGGCTGACGCTGTACTACCCAGCCAAATCAAGACCCGTTGCCTGTCGAGTGTTCAATATTTCCATAGTATACTTTGACGAAGGATCTTATGCAAAAGACAATTCTTTGTAGGAGAAATGCACTGTAGTACAAAAATGGAGCTTAATAGGTCCTTATCAGATAGAAGTCTATTGCGATATCTGCCAAACTGCAATTAGAATTTCATATTTGTATATACTTCTGTACAGTGTCTTAGCACTGGGATGTTTCTGGTTTAACTTGAACCGTATCAAAGGGATCATGGAGGCGGAAGGGTGCAAAGGTATTGTGAAAGGCACTATGCTACCTTTTTCTGAGGAAGAGAACCGAAAATATATAAAAGTTTCGGCTTTGGAGTGACTAGCACAGTCTCAACATAAAATGACCAATGACATTTTTGGGGTACTTTCTAGAGAAAACCTGTCAAAAGGAAAAACAAAGAGATGTTGTTCCCTCAACTACAATGCAAATGATGTCGCCAAAAAACTAATACCCCAGAATAAACAAAGAAACTACTGCAGATAAAATATATGTGTATTCAATATATAGTTTAACAAATAAAACTCTTTCTCACAGTACAGTTCGGTTTATATTTGAATACATCGAAACGCGTCACTGTACTGTAAGAGAATTTTATTTGTGAAACAGTGTGTTAAATACACAATTATTTCATCTAAATAATGAAAGAGTTTCACCAAGTAAGAGCCTCTACAATCTACATAAAAATACTGATTAAAACTAATAGGTAGGCTAATTAAGTACATTATATTTAGAATCATATATATGCAACCTAGGTTGTAATTTCAAACCATTTTACAGATTTCTGTACCATAATTAAAACTACAAGCTTGAAGAAAAGACTTTAAAAACAAATCGGCTGTCAAAGTACCAAATATAAAATTATGTAATAAAAATGACACATGGAGTTCCACTTATTAGCAAGGGGAATGACGTATCAGATAGTAACCACAGGATACATTGAAGAAGTAACGCGGTTGTAGTATTTGATAAAAGTGCACCGTTTCACATTTTTTCGTTTTATTTGTGAAACTTCGTGTTGCGCTATAAAACAACTAATGGTAGGAGCGAAGAGGTCGGCCAACTTGTCTATGGTACTTGCCTCAATAATGTAGTTTACTCACCTGCCTTTGTAACGAATCCAGTTCCCTATCCATGGCTCTGAGCATGGTGACGCCTGCATTTCCGCTGGCCATAGCAGCCAAGTCATCGTGGTTGATGTACATCCCTTTAGGAGGTTTTCGCTTTCTGCGGCCTGCCGCCGACACGCCTCCGTTACTGCCCGAGCCGCTGCCGCCCCCGCAACCGCGTTTGCTTGTCGGTCCCGATGTCGGGCGAGACAGACCGGTTCGTCTAGGCGCGCAATTGTAATTTGTATTCGCATTCAAAATGATTTTTTTAAGCATTTGAACATTTTCTCCTCACTCCAGAATTCATATATTATACCCTCAAGAATCAGGACACAAAAACTCACAAGTGTTGTCTTGAGCATATTATACAGAATAATAATGGTAACTCGGCGGCGGCTCTCTAGATTCAAGAATTTCTAACAATACGGTATGTAGAAAAAATTAACTGTAGACTAAGAGGATGCAACAGTTTGATTTAGATATCGATGTTTCGCTGATCATTATTAGATTAGAACAGTTGAGGTCTGAAATGACACATGATAGACGCATAAAAAATGTTGTAATGGGCGACTTATGTTGGAATAATTACTGTACATCCAATTATTTAGAGATATAAGAGATGTAACGTAGATTCGATACTATGAATCTGAGTTTAAGTGACAAGGTCCACTAGAAATATCTCTATCTGACCATTCTAAAGAAAATCATAAAGTTGAGCTGGAGCTTTTCTTGGTCTTTAAGAGCTTAATCTATTGCCATTGCCCGGAAGAATGACGTTAATAAATTTCGATCTGTTGTAATATGAAGGAAGCACCTTCAACCACAGGAATACATTAAGCTTATAATGAGATAAATGCTCGACTATTAGTGAGTTATCAAAATACCATACCTTACTGTTTCTTTTTCTTAATATTGTATTGTCTCTGTGTCGTAGCTAGGGCAGGGCAATTTAGGCCCGCGCCAGGGGCGCAAAATCGTGGGCGTCAGTAGCTAATTTTTTTTGCTCTCCAGTTCAGTTTTTTCAGGAGGAATTATGGAATTTGCCCTGGGCGCTATAGTTTCTAGTTAAGACACGGTATTGACAACATAATTTTGAATTTTTATTGTAATGATTTGCTTAAGTATATTCATAATGCACAAAATTGAAACATCAACGAGTTTCAAATATTTGCACTTATGATAAGATGAGACAGATTTGGTGTTCACTAATATTAATTGTGGAATTGAATTACTGACAGCTTAATATTCGAGGACTATGCAAGATATCTATTAAAAATGTATGGAAAATGAGAGACAACTGGATGGCCATCAAATCGCCGGTTTATCACTAGTAAGCGATTCTCAACAATATTTTTATAATCCTCAGTTATGCATTGGCAGTGATGAGTCCCTTTGCTACTTAAGAAAAGCAGGTTACAAAATACGAGGCCATATCAATATAATATAATTAAAGTTCATAATAGAAGCAATTTGCGTAGTACATTACTAATAATCAACACCCGCAGATCTTCATAGCTGTGATTGTAAAATCAATACATTAACTATAAAAGTACTAGAAAAGTTGAGAACCAATTCTTTCAAAAGCCTACTGTCTATTGCTCATTACTAATTTGCCTGCTGTTGTTTGAGGTTTGTAGACAACGTGGATGTCTCAAATGTTGTTAACACGACGTTTCGATTAATTTACTATCTTCAATCGTCTTCAGGTAGAGTGGCGTGTAGCTTGTGTGGCTAGTTCTGATTGATTCGGATGGCGTGCCGGTTGACTGACGTGGTTTTCAGGTGGTTGACAGGAATAATCACTCAACAGCCACGTCAGCAGATAACTACGTCAGTCAACCAGCACGCCATCCGAAGCAATCAGAACTAGCCACACAAACGACACGCCAGCCAAAGGAGTATAAATAGTTACGAAGGGACACGTTCACCTGAAGACTATTGAAGATAGTAGATCAATCGAAACGTCGTAACGTTAAAGTCCGAAGCACATTTGCAACTAATTCTCCCATCCCACAGGAAGAACCTTGATGTTAATCGTGAACAGATTCACATTCGATATCGACTTCTGCTGTTACTGGATTAGTACTGAGCAATTAATGACACCGATTCTTACATACGTAGCCACGTGATACGTAATAATTATTAGAAATAAATAAGTAATATTTATTTGACATATTTTGGAGCCTACTTCATGAACTTTTACTAACTGCGAGACCCCTTCAAAGTCGAATAAAATACTGGAAAAATATCATGATCATTTATTCCTAGAGAATATAATGACTGGATTCCTAGAATTTTTTTAAACTCAACTCTTAATTTCATATAATAATAACTACTCCATGGAGCATATATCTCAGACATCGTATTTTGTATTATAAATTTCGAGGTATGTTCGAATGCATTCCTAAACTTTCAAAAATATACTAGTAAAAAAAGCTGGGTCCCAAATCTGATTTTCTAAGGATCATATCAAGAAAATCCAATCATCACACAATAAATAATAAATCAATAAATTTGAAATAAGGTTACTTGATATCAGCATTCAGTCTATCTCCTGAAACGTATCCTGCAGTTATATCTCTGGTTCATCTTTCATTGGTTGCTAATTAAAACCACTTGCGACTAATTAAATTACTTCACGGTGATTTCTGTACTTTGATGAAAGCTGCCCATGTGATCGAAATATTAGCCAATCATATGTAGTTTTAGAAGCTCGCGAAAGGCACCTTGTTCTAACCAATTTTTCAAGATCGCTGAACCGTGAGTTTTGTCGATAATTAGTGGTTAATGAGGATCTAAAACATGTGAATCAACAATCATTGTGTATCCGATTGGTCTACACCACGGAAAATCTTTAATTTTAGTAATTTTGTTGGTCAAATCAATGAGGTGATATCTACTTTATTATATGTTTTATTCTCATGTAACAGCAAGGGAAGAATTGTTATCACGAAAGTCCGTGATACTCATTTCCGTCGGTCGTCTGTCTGCCGCCGTTGTAATTGCCTTGTAATATTTTATGGCTGCTGCTTTATTTCTTGAAGTCGGTATCTTAGCGGAAGAGAAATAAGAAACAAAGACATCAATTATCCTAACAGTAACTAATAAGTAAGATCAGTTCTACTTGACTTTTTTTTCCCAAAGATATTTCAAAGCGCAAGTTGTATCCGACTAAATTCAGCAGGAGAGTCTTCGAACATACCTCGATTTATGAATCTAACTAAACGTTAAACCTACGGATTTGGAAAATACATACCTCCAATGTTGGTAGCAGGAGTTACAGTAGGCGCCCTTGGAGGTGTTTTGAGTGACCGTACAGATGACGCCGCAGTTTGAGCACGCTCCACCCTCACCCTGCATACATACAACAATCATACATACCGACGGACTGACAATTGGTTTCTAACTAAACATTTCCAAAATTTGTTCGGAACGGTCAACTCGCAGGAAATATCGCATTCTCTCCACTATTCGTTAGCAGACGATTCAGATATAACTAAGCTATGTCATATATAAAAGTCGAATCAACGAGTCACTCCCCTTATATTATCAATTTTTTTAATGATGAACATTAAAAAATTGTGACTGACAATCAAGATAAAATATTTTTCGCAAAAGTTGTCATTTAATATGTGACGAACCACATATTAAATAGCGTCACCTAACTATAATTAAAAGATACCTCCATTTTAGAGGTATATGTGGGTGACATGAGAAAAAAAGAGGGTCGTTTTAGGTCCATTGGAGATATCAAGTAACAACCGCCACAATAAAATGTCTGCATCCCTAGTCCAGACAAAAAAAAGTAATTTCAATAAAAAAAAGGTAGTACCAATGGATATATTGTGCAAGATGGCAGTTTAGTTTACAAAATGAGATAGGAGAAACTTGATATTCCACTGGCATTTACATAACCTGGTCTCAAGTTTTAGTATTTTTATTATTCTCCTTCAAAATAATAGAATGGCAGATTCTTTCACGGATAACAAAACCTTCAAATTAACTCACTGCCACATGAATAGCGGGAGAGTAGAACTTTATATTGACGAGTTACAAGACGGAAGATTAGACAAAAACTGATTTGAAACACCACCGTGAGAATTTTAATCCATTACAACCCAAATTAAATACTTTGCTCGTTTCTAAATACATAATTCCTGCAATACAGTATGCTGATGAGAAGTTAAATGCATTTTGATATTATATTGTGCAGGGCAACATACAATTAGTTAAGATTCCAAATCAAACAGAAAAAGCTGAGTGATATTTAGACACCAAAAGCCTTTTATCCTTTTATATTTCGACTATTTTAAATGATGTGCATCTGATTAACATTGATTATAGATTAAATGGATAATATGCAATCGTCCTTTCCATACTTTGGCCAAATATTTAATGATTGGTCTATATTGGAAAACTGGACTAGATAATTGTCAGATACCTCGTGCAAATGTTTCTAGTTCAAAGAAGTCATTTGGATAAAATATTTTAGTGAACTGTAAAGAGGAAAGGGGATACAAAAACGGGTTTCATTGTTCCATGAAAGAGGCGAAAAAAATAAGCTCCAGTTGTTATACAAATTTCCCTATTTTGAAAACTAAAGAGAAAGTTCAGCAAAGAATCGCGATATTTCCTACAAGTTCCAAAAATAATTCCGCAAAACTTTAGTGAGCGACTAGTGTGGCATTCAATGATAAAATGTGGGAGGTGCCTTGTACTACATGATTAATACTTACAAGTGCAACTATGAGACAAATGATAGCTCGGTGATAGCATGCATGTCTGGATCGCTTTTTTGTAGGATTTATTGAGGAAGGACACTTTCTGATGTGCTAGTTTATTGATATTCCTGAATACTGAATTGTTGAACAGGTAATATATGGAGGAATGGAACACAAATACGTCCACGTAAATGAATAATTTCGTCATAAAAACCACCAAATGATCTCTTGACACCAAATTTAATTTTTGATTCTGATAGAAAAACACACAGCAAACAGGTTAAATGAGTGTAACATATAAATCAACTTCTTTTATTATCCCTAAAAATAAAATGTATAGGAGAATTGATGAATTTAGGCACCTTGCTTGGCCTTTGGAAAAGCAACTTTATCTGTATTATCAGCAGAAACGAGGAGACTCCATTTTGTTGTTTTGGATAAGTCCAATTCAGAGCTGGAGTTTGAAAAGTGTAGTTAACCGGTATGGTCATTCGACTTTTTGCATTTTTGAATAATTACTTTGTACGAATTAAAAATTGATATCCCTCTGTCATTATGACAGGGTGGGTAGAAAGATATTTTTCGATCTGAATTCATGCTTCCAAGCAGTTTTTTATGTCTAAAAACAAAGAATAATCAATGGCAACCTGAAGGCATATATAAACTGCTATAGAAATAACTAGTTGAAAATAATTCGTACAATAAGTACCCACAATTTCTTGGTAACCGATACTAGACCAAAAACACATGCTATCTCTATATCTGGTACCAATCTTCAATAATTACTGTATGGTCAGTTTTTAAAGTTCACTAAAATGACCTTTTCCTGACGTTTCACAACATATTTACTACCACCGCCTAATTGAAAGTTTCTGTTATTTTATGTTATTGAGTCAGTATCAGTATATATCTTCAAATAAAGTTTTTTTTTTAACTACCCTCTAGCAGTGAAACGCTATGGAAGTTTGCAAATGATCTTGGCATTTAGGAATAATGTAAGAAGCCTAATTATGAAACGCTCTCATGTACTGGCAGCTGTGTATAATTGAACTAAATGTGTTAAAGTATAAGGCTTATCATCCAGTGTGGTAATTTTGCCCCATAAAAGGTGGAAGATACATTTTTGATATGGCTGAATAGTTACTCTGACAACTAAAATACTATCGTAGGAAAAGAACAGCCCAGGTTCACTTGAGTGCATTTTCCATAGAAAGTTTATTTCCAACAAATTTATATTGGTAATAATCTAGTGATCATAATCTTTCAGAGTTTTTCCGTTTAAAGAAATTTTAAGCTCTCCTAACTCCTAACTTGTATTACACGGATGTTCTAAAGTCAACAACAAATTGTTTTTTTCTACACACGAACGATAAATTTTCATGTGAACACAATTCTGAATGATGCGTATTTTGTAAACGGGTACAAATTTTTGACATGTTTCAAGTACCGAGTCCAAGGTACATGGCTTTTTTATAGCAATATACCGACACAACCAAAGAATATTTTTTGAATCACTAGTTTTGTATATTATTTTGAACAGTGAAATCAATATATTCTGCATTTCTATCATTATCTAAAGTCAGAAACACATTTAAGACCAAGCATACGTATATCGAAAATATTTATTCTGCCACATTTTACAAGGCAAACGTCTTTTCAGCCTTTGAATTAAAATAGCTACTACAATCATGCCAACTGCCAATTGCACTGGAACTCAAAAATCCATCCTCCAAAAAAGCTTAGGCAAAAAATGGCCAAGCCTCTAAGATATATAAAAACCAATTATTTCAAATAGTAATGCCACACCTTGGTTTTCATCTTTAAACAAAAATAACGATTACAATCATACATCCATTCACGCATCATACACACAATATCGATTATGTTGCAATGTTCGTTTTTACCTACCTACAGACAAAGATTGGAGTTCCACACTTCCTATGATACTTAAATGTACTTAAATATCGATTAATAACTATATATAAGCGCATACATATTGTGTTAATAAAATAAATCGTTAGACATCAGAGAGTGCCCCAACATAATCTGAATAAATTTCTTACAGGGTGCTGGCAAAGATTTAAGCATTAAGGTGAGGTAAAACTATTTACTTCTATTTCGCTTTTGACTATAAACTTTGACTTTCGCTACCCAAAAAGCTTTTTTATCATTACATAGACTGTATCAAACGGTTCTGACGCATACGTTTCACATGTAAAGCCATTGTGGCAATATTGCTGATCAAGAGCTGTAACTGAAAAGACAACTATATTTTAATCTGCACCTGCTTCAAATCTCAAGTCAATCTCAACACACAAACTAATAGGCTATTAATATAGGGCAAACTTTAGATAAAAATAAAGAGAAATAATCTTCAGGAACTTCCTAACATTTTCGAGTCTCGTGTGACAATGTATTATTTTTCTATATATATATAGAGTTCAGCAAAAACACAACTTAATACATAGTTTCCAACATAGATAATGTAGACGTTCACCAAACCTAATGCTAAAATAGTTAGAGCAACCCTGTAATAGATGAATCGGCAACGAAAAGCGTAACAGTATAACTTTTCTCTCCCTGACAATACATAAATGAAAGTATCTAAGTGATATAGTAAGCAGTAAGATGATTTTTATCAAATCAAGTGCAATGATACATCGAAATAAAACTACCTGCGCAGAATTATCTGCTGATGTACCACCGCAACTCACGCGACATCGACTAGTTAGGCCACTTTTTCGTTGAATACCACGGTGCATAGTCCATTTCTGTAATATCAATTCCTTACTACTTCGATATCCATTGTGAATCTTGTTTTTAAACAGATAAAATGGAGTTAAACTGATTTTTTCTACGTGTTTCCAAAACCTGTGTGACGACAATGTACACTTTCTTATATAAATTAGTTTTTTTACTGCAGTTCTGAATATATACTTGTTTGTACATGCTATGAATTAAATTTTAGTTCATATATGCAACTAACTAATTGTATAACATGTTTCCATTGCGCGCTGTAATGACAAGTTTTTCTATATGTTTTAAAAATATTTTACAGACTAGAAAGAATATAGGTTTTCCCAATCTCTTCAAAAACCACACATGAGGTTATTGAAGACTGACGCATAAAATGTAGAGAACATCTCTATATATCTATCAAACCTATCATTTTGAAAAACTGTCTTAAAATATTTTTGAGGTGAGAGAAGAGACTCAACTTTTGAAGGGATCTGAAAAGGCGAATTATTGGTATCTACTTTCTGCTTAACTATTGGGGAATGCTGGAAGAAAGAATATAAACAATTTTTTCTCCTTTCATAACAGCATTGTTTTGTTGGAAGTATCCACCTTAAACTGGAATACTTTCTGCAACATTCTATGCCTTTCACTATATTGCGATGATTTAAATAAATATTTCATACCACAACAGTAGTGGAAATATTTAAGATACTTTCAGCTATTAATTTTCAGAGAAATCCTCCTGCATGTACTAACTCTGCATAACCATAAATATAAAGATGGTCTTGATCCATGTAAGAGATCCAGATTATTTTATATATACAAAAAATTCCCAATACCCATTATCAGAACTGAGTACAATTGGCAGCATTTTGTTGTCACACTTGTATGCACAGCATATCTTATTTGTTATAAATTCCACAGCCATACAACAATTGTGATCTGCGACTCAACCAAACAGGTTTTGCATATCAGCTAAATATTCACTTAGCTTTCCTTTCAACGCGTCGTGTTAAGTACAACCTTATTGGTAACGAGACAGCGTATTTGTTGTGAATAGCAGAACACTAACATTTAAGTATTGCAAATGAAAATGAATGGAAATTAATACAAAAAAACTTACTGACTGCTAAATTCGGAGAAAAATTGTCAAGGGATATATTCTTAACATTTGTATAGCCGTTATAAAGAGAATAGACAATCAGAAGAACTGCAGGATATTCTTATAATTATTTAATGGATAATTGATCTATTCACATCCTTCGCAATGGCATGTTTCAGCCATATTACGAAGATAAAACTGTTGTATCCACTCATCAATATAGGATACTTACACCTGTCAAAGCAAAATACAATCACATATGCAATATGAATTATTAATAAATAACGACCTAGTATGTAGTCCTGTAATAAAAATTCAATAATACAAATACTATTTTCCCTCTACACTCTGGAGATTTGAAAAATCCAACTGAATCTGAAGAATGTTTTTTCATTTGCTCTGCGAAGCTAAAACTTGCATGCTTATAATACTATTGCTATTGCCCATGCAAACTCAACTGACACAAAAAATGTTGAAATTTGATATCAATAAGCCTCTCTAAAAAGGAAAACATTCAATTCCATATGTTTGCCTAGAACCTTCAAAGCTATCAGAAAACTAGTTATGTCATGATCCTATTTTTAGTCATTAATATTGGTTAGTAAACAGGGCAATATGATGTTGTGCAGTCAGCACTGCACACTACCACATCCTGAATCTTCAAGTTTTAAGGATTTTTTTTGAAACTTTTGTACGCAAAATTCACAAGAAAATCTAAGTCCGAGATAGTGTCATTGAAGCAACTACATTTACTGATTTCAAACATTTTCATGTTAAAGTTCATATGACTGAATGTGTATCCATACATTATGTTATTTCATTGTATGGCAAATATTTCATATATATCATATATTTAAATACTATTTCAATTATAGGTACACTCCAAAATAAAAAGTTGACAGCTGGGCATAAACAAGAAAACTTGTTGGAAATTGAATATTTTCCTCAACTGTGAGTATTCTTACAAATCTATTCCCACCTTGTCATCATGGTCAGATTCTTCATTAGAGCCTGCTTCTGATCCTCCTTCTGAAGGTGCTCCATCTTCTTTTGGAGCATTCAGTTTCCTTGCTTGTTTGTCCATCAGCGATGTACGCGATCGCGTCTTTTTCCAGCTGTAGTAGTACTTCACTAGACTGGCTATACTTTTATCCGGCAGCTGTAAAGATGGTATAGTTTCACCCACCATTCTAATGTGGAAAAATATTGGTATAGAGTATCACCTATTAGATATGATGCAACCTAGAAATGTAAATCTTCCACTGATTTTTTTATACAAGGGGTCATTTTAAGCACTTTACATTTTCATTTGCATATTAAAATGCAAAAAATATGACCTATAAAGGTTAGAAACTGATCGTTGATTAAATTTTGATGTTAAAAAGGTATTCCACTCATTTTAATCAGTTATGATATAAATAACTTTGTAAAACAAATGTAACTTGTGGAATCAGCACCAACAAGTCCTGCAATACCACGTGTTGAACGGATTTTTTTCATACCGCGTTCCATTCAATATTTTTATCACCAAGTTTAAATTAGGATAGCAGGAATAACAGAGTTATTATTGATGTTAATTCAAATCCCAGAAGCTTGATGGAAGTTGACTAAAGTTTTGGGCATCGCCCCATCTCCACGGCTGACAGACTTGCGTGATTTTCTTGACATACTAACTTGTGCTTTAATTTTTTTTTTTCGTTTGGTAAGTTGTATGAAAATATTTTCATCATGAAAGAACTCCAACTTTGATCAAATTGAGGTTTATAGAAACAATCAAGGCAGTATTTATTTTCCAATTTTTCGTGTCTGATGTTACAGAAAATTAGAAATATCATGTGAATATCTAGCATCAATATATTTCTCATGAAATTACTTACCATTTGCCTTATTCTATGAAAACTTTTGCCATGAAACTGAAAGGCCTGTTCGAAGAGTACTTTATCCTCCACTGACCATTCATCTGGGAAGGGTGTGAAGTTTGCAAGATCAAGCATTGCCCGTTCCAGATCATGTTTATGCCAAAACAGCATACCTAATGCTTGTTCTCCATTATAACCATATTTGTCTTTAGCTAGGACTATGTAGTCTTCCACTAAAACAAAATTATTCAGTTTTTATATTATCTGTAATAACACGCTAAAGCTTTCTATTGCAGTTTTTAATTCAATTCACTATACATAAATTATGTTTTGATAATATGAAGTGAGTTTGTCAAAGATTTTGGATGAATTTAGGGAATTAGGAAATCATGAACTAATTAACGATGTGTATCGACAAGTTTTCAAATTGTTCAACATATAAATAAAATAGCAATAGAATTTCAAAAAATTCAATTCACCATGTAGGTTCCAGATGCTCCTACTTGGTGAAACTCTACTATCATGCAGATAAAATAATTGTGTATTCAACACACAGTTTTACAAATATTTATATAAATCCAAATGCATCACTCTAGAAATTTTTTTTTATTTATGAAACTGTGCGTTAGATACATAATTATTTGAACATTAAATTGTTTAATCATTCATGCAAAATTCAATTCGAAATATATTATGTTTTGAAACTATAAATAATTTTTTTATTTGAATCTAGTCCTCAATGGATAATTAAGTGTCTATTTTTCAGTGTTAAAAACTAGTTGAACAAAAAACACCTTGAATGTTACTATCAAAATTGCATTTGTTTTAAGTGTACAAAAAACCATCCTCTGAATGAGTTTGGTATTATAATATATCATGTTCTAAGTAATGGAATGTGTGGAGGGCATCAATGATGATGACCCTGGGCGAAGTTGTTACGCCAGGCTCTTATTTGTATTAAAGCTCTTAGCTGAAATATACTCGTATATATTGTCATATATTTCTGAGAAAAGCCTTAGCTTAGAAGTTTGTAATATTTTAAATATTCAAAAACAGATGTACATGATCCCATCTTTCAGAAGGAACAACAAATAGCTGCCAGCAAGTCAGATGAGTCAGCCTGTATACCAAATAAATAAAAGTTGGTAGTTGGTAGACCTGGTTTTTAACATGCTTATATTATGCAGATAAAAAGATTGTGTAAAACACACAGTTTCACAAATAAAACTCTTTTTCTTTCACTGACACATTTCGATTTATATTTGAATCATTGTTGGAGAGTCAGACTTGACCACTAACAAGACTACCCAGATTGCTTGCCAACTAACTAACTAGATGCTATATTAGATGGATACAAAACTAGAACACTCAACCCTAGCACAGTATTTATCATTTATAGGTATTTTCCTATTAAATTATTTTTTCCTTTCTTGTATCTGTCTTAGGGGGAATCTTTTTTTGGCGACTGCCCTAGTGTTAAGGGAAACCCCTACAAAACCTTAACCATTGGAATTATTAAACAAATAGCTTATAATAATGGTGATAATCCTAAAATAATAGATCATTTAATGAATAGAAAATAAAGGCTATTAGGAGCATATATCCACATAATGCACAATGGGAAACGAAATGGTACACAACAATTACATATTTTGGAAACATCAGCAATAAGATATCAAAAGCAATAAGCAGTTAATTCAAGTTGTAACATCAACCAAAACTAAATTAGTTGCTCTAATCTTATTTTACACTATCATATGTAAGAAAATTCAGACATATAGGTATACACTAACTCAAATCACAAGGTGTAAAACACAGTTGACAGAATAGCACAGTAAACAGGATGGTTGTTTCAAAAAGGCATACTGCAGTTAACAAATGATGTGATATATCCTATCAGCTTACTTTAACATTGAGTCATTGAATACCAAACATATAATTCGTAGTTACACCCCTTTTTTACATTTCAAACTGACATCCTGTATGGAATCTGAATGATTTTCATGTAGGTAATATATCTAGGTTTTATAGAGCTTTATCAGACACATCTATTGTGCCCACTTTCTGGGTGTTCCACTTATATGTAGTGGGGGAACTTACATTTGGATTCTGGAATGGCTTCTGTTGGCGACCAGACTAGAAGAGCCCTATCCGCCAACAACTCAGGTTTTCTTTGGCTTTCTGGTTGTAATTCTGGGCAAACGGCTTGGTAGTCTCTACCAACTCTGATCTTATCTACTGGAACTGCAAAAATAACGTTTTAGCGTGCATTTCGACAATATAATAAAGAACAACCAAAAATAGCTCAGAATAACTTTCAGGTCTAAAAATGAGTTAGAAATATCTAAAAAATGAGATACCTTATTAGCTAGATATGTGGGAAGCTTTACCTGTACTTTCGTCCTCGCTTGTGGAGTCAGCCTGAACGTGACCATTTGGACTCGGTCCTCTACTCCTACGGCCATTTCGGGCGTTTTCACTATTTTTTTCAGCTAGTACCATTTTCATGGGTCCGGTAGTGAGATCAAATGGAAAACATGAAATTATATTAACAGAAAATCAAACATTTATGAATCACACACCATCAACTATTTTAAAGAGCAAAGCAAACTAAATTTTTCTCTTCGGACAGCCGTAGATTTTGAATGCTTTGCACAATGGCCGCCACGTGACGCCACCTCTGCAAGCTTCTTCCGTCCCCCACCAAATTTAAAATAACTTCTTTGCCAGGATTTTTTGAAAAGGATAACGGTATAAAATCACAAAGACAGCTCGAATACTCAGTATATTGCCAATATCTAAGTCATATTATGGTATTCAAAATGTATTGAAAGTTCATTCGGATTCAATTTACGTATGCGGGTACGTTTACATGCACACACACGGAATGCGATTGACGGTTAGCTAAGAAAGAAATCCTACCTTTCTGCGTAATCATAACGTAAAACCATTAGAAACAATACATTTTGTAGGATATTCTTCAAGAAAATTATTGTACTTCTCGACCAGGTAGGATATACTGCCACATAATCGTTATTCACTGAAAAATGACTAGATATTGTATGAACCGTCAATCTAAAATTTGTGAATGGAATAACCGTTGTCAGACCACAGACATAAAATAAAACATAACCATAACATAACCTCGCAAACTTGGCATGAGATATCACAATATCACAAACACTTTAAATTAAAACCAATACAAAATGTCTTATTTTGGGCTATTAGCAAGAAGTATATCTACTTCATCTGTTTGTAATGGCAAAAGAAATTTCAAAAAATTTCCGATCTACAACAAAAGAGGCTCAAGGATTTTCAAACAACAGCAAAAGGAACAACCAGATCCTGAAGTACCAATCCACAGTATGTTCTTTTATTAGAATCACAAAAGAGATAGGCTGGTTATATTTCACTTTTTCAATTACAGAAAGAGGAGTTCGCGATGTAGGCTATCATAATGGTGAACAATTTGTTTGCATCCCAGAGATGATTCCAGAAATTATTGTACCAGATCTCACTGACTGCAAGGTTTGCATAAAAATTCATAATTAAAACAATCTTTCAATTGCTCATTTTTTTCAGTTGAAGCCATATGTATCATATAGAGCCCCTGAAGTGACACAATCAGAATTCACAGCTGAAGATTTGTTTTATGTTATATATGCTCCAAAAATTGCCAAAGACTTCAAAGAAGGTAAATTAGATGAACATGGACAGCCTCTTGAACCTTCACCAGAGGAAAAACTTACACCTGAAGAAGCTAAACTCAAAGCAAGGCAATCTGGCTCAGATTTATTTCAGTAATATTGTTGTCCTGTTTTAAATGTATATATTCATTAGTGTATTAATTTTAAGTATACAAAATTTGTATAGGATTGAAATGGTTCTGACCAATAAAACAAATTTGGAAATTGTGGGTGATTGAGTGATACATTTTTGTTATTGATCATTGAGGAACTAAAAAAAAATAATTGATCATACTGAAATATAGTGAGAAGACATGCATGGTGTAAATTGCGAGACTGATCAGTAAGGGTGAGGCACTACAATCTAGGGATCCTCATTATTATTAACTTAATCTTGATTTAAGCTCTATGTGTTTCTTGATCTTTGTTTATTTGAAAGTTGTTTTATAAAATCTTGGGGTTCCAATCCAATTTGAAGCTTAATGGCAGGGTATTACTACACAATTTCAATGAATTTAACAGTTTTTCCCTTAAATTCTTCTGTGAAAATTACAGCAATTTTCAGCCATCTAGTATAAAAATCTTAATGGAGATTCTTATGATACATTCTTATTACTAATGTAACTTGCAAATTAATTCGGTTCTTTTTATTTGATTCATCTTACTTGTTCTGGCCATTGCCCTTTAACAGGTAATTTGTCATCTGTGAGACTGCAAGAAATTTTGATTTCAATGGTCCAACAAAACAGTGACTACTTTCAAGTGAAACACCTAATCTAATTCATCTCTTGGTTGAAACTTATTTAATATCTTCCTAAGGTTTCTAGTTATAATAATATCACTAAGGAATATGTACTTTAGTGACATTTTGGCTGTCTTCCTTAAAGTACAAAATACAAAAAAGTATAATTCCATATGCAACGTGGTCTACAGAATTAGTTAAATAGTAATGATAAAACACCTTTACTTGGAATATTATGAAATGAAAATATATAATGTATCCTCTACATTGGCAAAGTCTACAGCTACAAAGCTACTCCACTCAACCCACCCAAAATAAAATTATATTATGACAAACCCTAAAACCATTGAACTGGATAAAGATCTTTTGAAGCAGAAACTGATATCATTGAAATGGAAAATTGTCAATCGACTAGATTCCATTCTTTCATAACATGTTGTTAAACAATGCATATGTTTTTCTTGAATAATTGGAAACTTTTTGTTAGATTCACAATCATTGTTATAAATCATTGCATTGAGAAGTAAAATAATTTATTCTTTATACAATTATACAATACATACATATACTACAAAAATCTAAAACATCAAACAGCTTTGCTAATTTTCCTATTTTTCAAAATACTGGCTATGAAAAACTCCCCAGCTTTGTAGGAGCTCCTAACAAGTGGTCCACTTGCAACATACATGAAGCCCATTTTATTTCCTACTTTCTCCCACTCAATATATTTCTCTGGTGTCACATACTCTACCACCTTCAGATGCCGTTTTGTGGGCTGCATATATTGGCCCAAAGTTACACAGTCAACTTCTGCTTCTCTCAGATCCTTCAAAGTCTGTTCAACTTGTTCATCTGTTTCGCCTAGTCCAAGCATAATTGATGATTTGGTGATCAAATCTGGGCTAAACTCCTTGGCAGCTTTCAAAGTTTTGAGTGATTGCCTGTACTGGGCTCTTCGGTCTCTCACGTAAGGTGTTAGTGCTTCAACAGTTTCAATGTTGTGTGCATATACATCCAAACCACAATCTACTATATTTTTCACTTGGTCCAGGTCTCCTCTAAAGTCAGGAACAAGACATTCCACCAAAATTGTGTTGTTCCTAAAAAGTGATTTTGAGGCAGATTAAAAATTATTACTCTTTTTGCTCAGAGCCTGCCTTGATTTCATTCGTGTTTCCATTGTGCACAGTACTAGAATAAGTGCCTCAGAAACATAGTGACAAGTGGCAGATAAATTCAAATAGTTTTTTCATCTTATACATTTTTTTTTTCGAAAACAATTTTTAGATTAGGTTAAAATTTGATTTGAAATCTATGGATTCTATAAGGAGCTTGGATTTTCCTGTCTGAATGAACAAATAAACAATGAAGTCGGTATTGTTTGATTTCTTACCTCTTTTTGATCTCCCTAACAGTTTCAGCAAAATGGTTCGATCCACCATCAGGCAAATCTGTGAACAAATATAGATAATTAATCTTAATACAATTTTATATTCATTATACATATGAGTCATACATTTGAATGAAATGTTGAGTTAGGGATTGAAAGATGTCAACATAATTTAAAAAATTGTGTGGTATGGTTTACCATAGATCACAACAAAAAATTTACCAAATGAACACTGTACATAAAATGAAAACAAGAGTTTTTGAGGAATCACATTTTCTTTTGCATTAATGCATAGAATGGCATACTATATGAATAGTATCAGTTCACACAATTAAAGTAGTTAAACAAAGTTATACTTGATCACTTTATGTCCAGAAACATTCATGCTGCTTGATATATAGTGTATATTTTGATAGAAAACTAAAAAAACCATCATAACAATCATAGACACAATGTAAATAATGATATATTTGGCAACATCAAACATTGGTTGAGTTGCAACTTGCCATGGTATTGGTAGTGCATGCATGGTACTGGTTAGGGACTCTTGGTATTACACTACAAAAGTGGTATAGGAACTTATTTCAGTCAAATTTTCTATTTGGATCACATTATTTGTATTGTATGTTATACTAAAATTATCATTGCAAGTATGCTATTATTATTGAAGACAAAACTTATATGAAACTCACCATCCCTATCAACAGAAGTAAGCACAACATAGTCTAGACCCCAAGATGCAATGGCAGAAGCTGTGTTCACAGGTTCATTTGGATCTGGTGGAGGAGGTTTCCTGGATGTCTTCACAGAGCAGAATCGGCATCCTCTGGTACAAGTATCTCCCAATACCTCATTAAGAATACCAAATAATCAATGAAAAATTGTAAGTTACTACATACCCAGTATATCATTAGGGTCAGATTTACCAGATGAGCAAAGTCAGTGGCTGCATTGGGCAGTGAAAACTGAAGATCATTTTTTAAAATTATATAACCAGATTTGATCATCACATTGTGATGGTGTTAATAGCTTTAAAATTGAGAAATCAATCTCCAACAATTTTCAATACAGTGAATTTCTCTCAAAACAAGTCACATACACAGTAATAATGAATATGTCATTACACCATATATGACTTGATGAACTATAATTAAGAAATATGTTGGAAATATGTATTTTGATGTCTATTGGATATTAAATATTTTCAGCTTAATAATGCTTCTTTCATACTTCAGTTATTTGCAAATTGGTTGTTTTGGTGTTTTTTTGGCAGCATTCATTGAATTTTTTCTAGGCTGATAATCATGCAAAAAGGAAAATTAGACCCAATAGAATTATTACTTTCTAATACATTCTCTTTTGGTAGTGTATCATTAGAATCTTTCTTATCATTTGTAAAATCTTTCTACCTCAAGATAAGCTGTCAGCATCTGATCTATAATTGATATAAAACTAATTTGCAATTAAAAAAAGAGTAATTCTTACCATAATGGTAGCAGTTGCAGTACCATGTTCCCCACCTCCCCAACATTCTCCAATATTGGGACACCTAGCCTCTTCACATACTGTATGTAAGTTTAGTTTCCTTAATTGTTCCTTCAACTTGCTAAAGTTCTTCCCAATAGGAATTTTTGTCTTGAGCCATGGAGGAAGCCTCAATCTTTGATCTTCGCCTTTGTCTCTCTTCAGTTTACCATCATAGTCTCTCCAGCTATCAGGATCATCTTTCAGGATAGGATCAGAATTGTTTATGAAATCCTGAAGAGTGGGGCCATTAACAATGCGTTCCTTCAACACATCCAGGTTTGATTTGGTTCTTATACTAACTGCATCCTACAAGGAGAGTGAGCTTAGTTTTGGAATGCTAATTGGTTGAGTATAAAATAGTAACAACTTACTTGTTTATTGAATTTCATTAATAAACGTGTCCTGTGCATTACTGTAAATTTATATATGACCAACGAGAGAGAATTATCAAATAGTTTATATGTTCTTATGGGCCTTGACCTTATCACTTGGTCATCGTTGGAAAAATAATGTTATGGTCACGTCACAGAACATATCTAGGGTTAGTTACTGTGTCATTGTTATACTAAAGTGCTGTCAATCTCGTGATGTCAAATAGTAGGGTGCATGATGTGTTGCATATGATTCATACAGGAAATTATTTTGTTAGAAAACGATTGTACTATCGATTGATGATTGTTCCATCTTCTAGGGATCTAGGGCTTGGATTTGCAATCACTAATTTTTGTAATGTTTACTAAGCAATTAAAATTAATAATTAAATCAACCACAGACAGATATATTTTTTTTTCAAGAAATAAAAACGGTCGGCCGACCTTTGAAATATCATTTTTTGGGGTACACTTTAAGTCGGCCAGGGTGGCCGACTCTAAGATGTGATGATTTTCTGTGTTCCCTAAAGTCGGTAGTTCCAGTATGAGTAAAGATCTAAGACAGTCTACAATGCGACAACTTCCTCTGTCTTCGAATTATTGGGTAAAATGTAACTTGGCCTGTTGTTTGAAAGAAGAGATTGATAAATATCATGATGTGAAAGAAATTAATCTAAAAGCAACGCATGAAGTATCGACGACCAAGATAAAGGAGGAAGATAGTGACAAAACTGGACTTTTCAGCTTTTTGCAGCTCAAAAGTCTGAAAATGGTGAAACAAAAGGAAAAAATGTAGCTGATGAAGACGGAGCTAAAGTTGGAATATCTACAAATCTACCAGTGCGAAACGAAATTCAAAAGTATCATGATGAAAAGTCGTTGGAGTCTCCAATTTAATTTTTATTCGTTAAAATTGTTATTGAAATAGGCGAAACAAGTGGTTTTTGGCGAATAACTTTTAATGTGTTAGGAATTTCGATAGGAATGTATTTAGAAAAAAGTTTTATTTCTCAATTCCGCATCGAATGCAATGAATAAAGAGGGGGGCTTATATTTAAAGTAAGAAAGAATAAGTCTTTTAAAATTTGAAAAGTTTGGCAATAATTTTTGAACACCCTGTAAAATTTAGATCAACCAAACTTGGTCAACAAGACATCCACATCTTACTTAATAAGTTCCTGGTTTAAATGTGATAATTACGCACCATTCGTATTTTTCAGCAAATATTAAAGTCGGTGATGCAAAACCGATTTTTTTTACATTTTTTTTTTCGTCGGTTTAACCGCATCGATTTTGATAATATTTTAGGATAGTAGAGATGACCATTGGAGACACCCAAATATGCAAAAAAAAATGGGTAGTTCAATTTAAAAAAATATGTTGTTATGACGTCAAACTTTTTTGGGACACCCTGTATGATCGAGAGTATTTTCCTAAAATGCAATCTAAGGTACAGATACAACATGCAAAATACTAAAATCCCAACTTAATTGATAACGGAGTTACAGAAGACGGGAGCTAAGATGCAGGACCCATATGTTTTTTCTTTTTAAGGATAGGTCGCCATGATGGTCCGACATCCAGAACGACAGTTGCAAAGCACAATGAGGGGCCAGCTCATGAAATATAACAGAGCAGCTATTGCATCAGCTCTACAAGAGTCGCAAAGTAGTAACCTCAAAATTAGGGAGGTTGCAAGGAAATTTCAGATTCCCAGAGCAACCTTGCAAGATAGGATCCATGGCTGAATAGATACAAGCTGTGTTTGAATGGGATGAGATACTTTTCTCACTACAAATGAAGAAGACTTGCTGTGTAAATGGCTGATTGATATATCAAAATGTGGATTTCCACGAATTCGTGATGATCTCCTAAACACAGTGCAAATGATTGTAGCTGAAGATAAACGACCTAATCCATTCATATAAAATCGTCCAGGAAGAAAAAGGTATAAACTGTTTGTTGAACGTCATCCTGAGTTAAGAGAACGAGTACTAGAGTGCATAGAAATAAAAATCTTGTTCCAGCACTCCAAGGAGAAATTCGATTTCCCCATCATTCCAGAACCACTTGTTTTCACCAAGATCGCTAAATTTGAAAGAAGTACCAAAACTCCATCTGCAGGTAAAACTAAATATGCTTTCTGCAATTCATTCAGCTTCTTGGCGTGACTTTATGAACTCAAAAAATCAGGCTAAGCAGGAGAAGGAAACCAAAATATAGAACAAATTAATATAAATAGAGAAAAGAAAGCGCAAAAGAATAAGCGGTTGCTGAAAAGTAAGACTGAAACACTGAAACTGAGCACAGTGAGGAGCAAAATAAGGATTAGATCTACGGAATTAGCCTCCACCAGTTCACAGATAAAATATATTGAATATAAAGAGGAACTAAGCAGTGATGTTGAAGATGAAGATTTAAAAATATTGGCCATACTCTGGAGTGGCTGCAAGAGACTTTGTTTGTGATTTTTGTTAGGGCTAAATTCTTTTAGGGATGGCTATATAAAACTTCTCACGTTTGGTATCGATATAATTTCATTGTGTATTGTGCCCTAGGGTGATCTAGGAACATAATCATGGCATAAGCACGCAAAAGGAAAAACGACGATAGCTGCGATACGTGTCGACCAAAATGACATTGCCTGCCTAGTGAGGCTTGTTAAAAATTACCTTAAGTTGTCGTTACTGTTATGAATTACAGAATTATATTGTTTTGTTATTATGTGTGACAGTAACATGAACGAAACTCATCATATCACGTAAACGAGCCTGAATTACCGATTCTGATTGCACCATGAGTAACCAGAGTAGTATAGTTTCCGTATATATCTGCAATAGGTACTATTTTAACATAAACAAGCATGCCTTGCTATCCGCTTGTTTACGGTTAATTGTATTCCTCGACAGGAACAATGATACAAACATTATTTGCTACAATTGTTTTCATAATAAAACTTACATTTTCTCCAGTCGGCAAGGTTTAATTAAGTTGTTGACCTGGTTAAGCTTAACCAATCATAGACTCTGTCCTGATTAACTATGCTATAATAACGATTTGATGTGGTTTGATTTAAAGCCCATATATCCGACAATTTTTGTCACAAAGTTTTCAAAATTGACCTCAATTTGTTATTTGAGGTTCAGATATCGGAGTGAGTTATGAAAGGTACCCACTGTTGTTTATTGCAAAAAAAACCATGTAGATTCTAGATGCTCTTACTTGGTGAAACTCTCCCATTAGGCAGATAGAATAATTGTGTACTTCACACAGTTTCACAAATAAAACCCTTTCTCTATCAGTGACGCGTTTATATTTAAATCATCGCGTCACTGAATGAAAAACAGTTTTATTTGTGAAACTATTAAGTACATAATTATTTTATCTGCACAAATAATGTTAATAAATTTGGAAAAATGGGCATACATTTGATATTTCGGTGAAATTGTGAAAAAATATTTCTTCCAATCTGAAGACTCTCTGTCGATCAGCACAGGGGTGATTTGCTGTTTCCTATTTTTTCCATTCGACGTAATATCGTTTTTCTTCTGGTTCCCAGTTTAAATTCACCTTATTGACCTCAACAGAAATTGATAATAATCGTAATTCTATGTCTTCCTCTCCCTGTTGTTCACGAGTGTTTGTTTGAGATTACATGAGCGCTTTCCTCCTCATGTGGATCGTAAATTTAGAGATTTTCTTTCAATTAAGAGAATCCGGAGTAATTCAATCTATTCGCCAACGTTTAAAGGAGAAACGGGTATTTTGAATAAAAGTGCGTTTATAATTATAGTTTCTTTTAGAATTACTATTTACAATTTTACACTTACTTTTAACATATCTAAATTATACAATCACACAAATGCAATTACAATAATAATATGGCACATGTAATAATTTACCTACAATATGTTATATTCACATCAGTTTTGCTATTTTACACAATATCAAAACTTTTATCAACCTCTAGACATAAAGACAAGTATAGTGAATCATTGAAAATATGCGGAATTGGTATTTCTAAATAACTCACCGCAGTCTTAATGAAGGTACTTAGTCGTAAAGGTAAATACTTTGATATTTTACAAACTCCTGTTATATTAAAAATTATTTTATTGCAACCGTTATAACACAATTTTCCAATTTTAGATACTTGTTAAAACACATTTTCATTTGTGAAGGGGCCATTATATAATCAATGATGCTGACAATATCAGTATTGATAAACTAACAATGAATCCTCATGCTAAGCAATCTCAATACTTTTTTTGTTTTCAAAACACGGGTACACCAAGGTTTGTATAGCTATTAATTTCGACGAAAGAAAGGTTTAAGAAAAGAAATTAATATTCTTATCTAGTATTGTTGAAGTGAAGATTCCAGGAACTACTTTCGAATGCATTAAAGTGCCTTTAACAGACTGTTACAGATTACAGAAGCTTGAGCCATGTAATATGAGACAAAATATAATATATGGATAAGTTAACAATGGTCGAGAGATGAATTTCTGGCCGTCGTTCTGAGTGCTTAACGAAAAGCAGCATGTTTCTCCTCACACGAACTGGGTATATGAATAGTTTTAAAGTCAACAACGTCGATGATTTTCACCTCTATTTCTACGCCAATATGCACCTTGAACTGGAAATAGTATTGACGATGCCCAATTATCAGTATTGATGCATAAAAACCAAAATTTCTAGCAATATTCTGATCATATCGATCGTCAATACATTTTTTCACCTTTGATAGTCAATATTATTGTCAATATGCTACAATTGTCAACATTATTGATCATGTAAGGCCGTTGGCTATTAGATCCATATACTAAATATCACTAGTTTTTTCGATTAAAAATGAATCGTTACATTTCAGAAAAAATATAAGCTTGTTTTCAAATTGATTCAGAGGTCTTTGAATGGTTGCTAAAACGTTATTTATATGCTTGCATGAAATACTGGAATTCTCATTCACTAAACCAATTTAACAAAAATAAATACATTCTGATATGAATTGATATTTCATTCGATCATTAACATGATAATTTTTAGGAAATGCAACGCTGTCAAACATATAATCTTAGATTTTCTTCACCGTTGATAATATACATAGAGGAACTCAATTTTCCACATTTTTTAAATACGTGGGACGAATAATAATATATACAAAAATTGCCGGTCAGCCAAAAGCCTTTGGCTCGTTGTTAAACGGTTTTAAATAATATTAAAGTCGGCGACTGAATTCAAAAGCTTACTTTAAACTTCAATAAGACAAAATTAACCAAATTGATACTATTGTATTTGTGACAAAATTTTACTAGATAGTGGTGTCAAAATTATTGATTGATGTGTTATGTACACACATTAGTGCAGTGAAAAATATATTAATTTGGTGTTTGGAACTAAATTGATCATTAAAGATGTAGGTAAAAAAATCACGGCGATATCGCTCAGGCAGCAATTTACTATCAACTATAAATAACGTGAAAATTGTGGAACTAGTGAGTTGTTCTCACACTTGATACTTTTATAAGCAGTTTCTTCAGTCGACCAAGGAATAGTACGTATCTTCAAAATGAAGGTGTTTGCCAGCTTTCAATAATTGCTACTCCCAGTATTGCTTGGTATACGGTATATTCGATTGCTCAGAAAATAGGTAGATGGTTCAAACGAACAAAATTAGCTCATAATGAATATTTATTACAGGTAAACTCATACAGTGAGTGAAGTAAACGGTGTGTATGTGATTTTGAATGTATGTTTCACATATATTTTTCTGATAAATATAAATTTGCTTACTTAGTTCTTAACACTCAGAAAAAAATAATATTTTGCGAGGTTGACTGAGTTTATAGACTGGTGGCAGTAGGAGGTATTTTATCTTTTTATTTCATTTGTTTTCAAGCTGTTGTCTGGAACACTTAAGCAACCCATATATTTGTTAGATTTTTTGTTTGTTTTTTCTTTTTTCTTAAAATTTTTTTTTGTTCATTTTAGCTTTCCAACAATGTCTGTTCTGATACTAAGGATTGATATGTAATGCTTTATTGTCATCAGTATATTATCAGTATACTGAACAATGGAAGTAGTAGCGCCTCATTGGCACTGCCAAAGGGACAAAAATAATAGTAATCATGGGAAAATAGTATAGCTTTAAATTACTCTTATTTCGTAAAAGTCCCATTTCTTATAGACTTCATGAGCTATTACTAAACTTGTGCAACCTTTTGTTACATTAGCACAATCTAATCTGAAAAATATAACAAGTTTTGAAAGCACGTGTCCACTTTTTGACTATAACAGAGTTGTTCTAGCGTGCTGGTTAGGGTAAAAATAATTTCAGTTATTTCAATATCTCTAGTGATGCTTATTCAATGAAGGCATAGCATGTTTAGAAGTTTATAGTGTATAGAATATTCTAGAGTACAAAGTAGCGTCATTCGGTTACTCGTTAAAAAATAATTATTATTTGACAATGGAGATTATAGAAGGCAACTCTCGTCACATATTGTTTTCTTGTGAAAAACTACATCGTAGACTCATGGAAAATTTTGTCGTGTTTATAGTGATGAGCGCTTGATGAACGTCAGTGTCAAAATTAGTTTGCTCGATTTCGTTTCGGAAACTCGATCTCAAAGATGAATCTTGCCCTGGTCGCCTACCCGTTGAAGAAGTCGATAAAATTCTTGAAAAAATCGAGGTAGATCGACATATTTCATCTCGAAATATCGCTACCAAACTAAACGTCGACCATAGAATAGCTTTGAACCATTTACATAAGACTTGATACCAGAAGAAGCTCGATACTTGGGTTCAACATGAATTAACGTAAGAAAAATTTAATGAACCGAGACTTCATTTGTGAATCCCTGTTGAAGCGAAACGAAATGCAGCTCTTTTTGAAAAAAATTATTAAATGGATCACGTGAGAAAATAGACCGTAGTTGAAGCCCAGAGAAGCTGGGAATAGTTGAGAAGCCCGTATTGACACTAAGGAAGGCGATGCTGGGTGTTTGGTGGGACTGGAAGAGTATTTTCATCATAAGCTGCTGTAACCTGGCCAAACCATTAATTTGACTGTCTACTGTCAACAACTAATGTGATTGAAGCAGGCGATTGAAAATAATTGATCAATAGGAAAAGCGTTGTCTTCCATCATGTCAATGCTAGACAGCACATATTTTTAATGATTCGTGAAAAATTGAGAAAGTTTGGCTACATCCACTGTATAGCCCGGACCTTGCCCCGTCAGACTATCACTTGTCCCGAGCTCTGAAGCTTAATGATGCAAAACTTCTTAGAAAGAGGCTTGTGAAAATCACCTCAGAAGTTCTACAGTCACGGAATTATGGTTTCACCAGAAAAGTGGCAAAGGATAATCGATCAGAATGGCACGTACTCGTATATCATTGATTGGTGTTTAAATTTATATTAATAAATTTACTTTGAAGAACATGAAAAAAAAAACGAAATTATTTTTTTCCCAACCCAATAGTTTTTATCCATTTTTTGGTAACTCTGGAACTACAGTTTTGTGGTAGTCCCACTTGGTCTGACCCTTCGATATGAGTTTATGGATCATTTTTTATCCTTGAAACCAAGTTCGACAAGAATAGAAGGTCATAAGGACCAAATTTTGCAATATAGCATTAGTTTATGGTAATTCGGAAAACCATTGAATAGATCAGAAATTGCAGAAGTACAATGTTACACCAATAGTTTCTTTTTTTAACTCAGGACCAGCACTATTTATGGTATAGAGTGGTCAAGGATTACCCGACAGACAGATGAATGACATGTCTTACATCTCACGCCAGCAGATGATTTTTATAAGATTAATAACATTTATGTATCACATTTCCGGGCAATCGAATATCACCTATATCCAACTGCACCTCATATAACCTACGGGGTGTTTTGTACCCTGTAATTTGAAGTCGCGATCACCGAGTATGGGCAGCTAATGACTGCCGTCTATTACGTTTGGTACTGCAGCATTGGGGCGGCCAGGTTCGGGTGGTGCGTCGTGTTCATCCTCAGGGCGGATAAGCTTTTGTTGTACCATTCATCCTCTGCGCTCATACCTGAAACAAACCATTGTTGGTGAAGTAAAATAAAACTATCTGTAACAATCATATTTGTTGCCCAAATAAGCCCAGGGAGGTATCTGCGGTGCCTCATTCCATAAAACCCGAATAGTACACAAAAACTGAATTACGCACGTAAATAGATTGAAATATACCGCTCCACAATTAGTGTTAGTTAGTGTTAGTCCTAAAGGTGTCATTAAGTGGGTTGTCTGAACTTGCCGCATAGTGAAATCACTTTGAAAATGAGGATGTTTATCGTGTGTAAGCGCAGTTAATGTTTCTGAATTTTGAAAATATTGAAAAACATTATCAAAAACTTATTATGATCTTCCATATTTTCAAGGAATATTTTCAAGGAATAAACGCCACTGATCTGGAAGTCAACTATATGACGCGTTATTTTTTAATCACCCGACAATTAATGATTTTTTCAGGTCATAAAGTTTTTCCGGCTTGATCTACTACGAACACAGCCAACGCGTCAAAATTTTCCCAAGACGAATGTCGAACAAGTGAAGATTGTTGCGAAGTTCTCCCAGAGTATAAATGAGGTTTTAAAAATTCATGACTAACAAAAATCATGATTCTTGGTTGTTATATGTTCATAATTAGTTTCAGCGTTTCTGTGACAATCTATCAAAATTTTGACAGCCTGTCGATGCTGAAATATTAAAGTGTGACGCATCAGAAATCTACGACTTTTATTCGTGGAACCTAGTTAACAATATACCAAGTTAACTTGTTCACTAGATAAGATCCCTAATGTTGAATTCAAATACTTGAAATTATCTCATGTCCTTAAAAATGCAGTTAAAATGTTGTTAAATATTTATTCACGAACATTGATAGTAATTAACATCAGCCAAAATATGTAGCGCATATTGTGCATAAATTGACCATAAGAATTGGTATATAGAGTTCAAAAATATAATAGTACACAATGCATCTTTTTGAAACTAAAAAAACTCATTTTCCAGTGTTGCCAGCATAGAGAATTCAGTTAATTAACTCAATGGTTACCAGAAACAGAAAATTTGTATCAGAGTGGCCATTTAGAATTATGTTATAGTTGGTAAAAAATAGGAGTTTACAATCCACTATATACAATAACAGTGGTTAGATACTATCGTAATGTTGGATTTACACAAAGCACATATACTACCGCTGCACTTTCACAAAAAAGTAAATTTAATAAACAAGTAAATATAAATTATGGTGGATGAGCAATATTACCCATATTGCGTTCTTAATAATTTATTTATTTTGAGGCGCACACGCCAAGATTTTGAATAGTCACTTGATATAAAATTGTGCATCTTATACACAAGGTTTCACAAATAAAAGTCGGTTTCTGGTGAAGAGTTTCGATCTAATCTTTAAATCATCGTCAATATGTGAAAATTGAATGTATATAAAATATACCCAGGTTACTTGTCAACTAGGTACTAGTAATATAATGAATACAAAACTAATCTAGCATTCTATTTATCCTGTCTAGCTATTATTATATTGAATAATTTTATTTATTCTATGATTAAGGAGAATGTAAAAGAACAACATAAATAATTTTTTATTCAATGGAGAAATCTACATTAGAAGCTGAGGTGTTTTCCGTGCAGGAAAAACAAATTGAACTTTTTAACGTTAACTTTTTTACTACTAATTATCGAAGTTTCAGATTAATTTAGCTTCTATCATACAACTATATTATCAAACTTTCTTCCTGCACTGTACAAAACTGCCAATCAGATTTCACTAGAGTATATGCAGTTCTTAAGTTCACCACTTAATCCTGTAACGGAAATGGAGCATCTTGTAGAACATCCTGCCATGCCTTAGATAGACGCTGTAGGAAAACCCATTTCCGTTACTACGTCCTTACCTCTCTAACCTACATGTTTTTAATCACTTGAAATTAACAGCTTATCTATCTGTGAGTGACTTAGTGCAAAAAGGGGTTTTATGATTTTTGAGCACGTTACAGCTTGTAAGATGAAACAGTTCTATCTGCTATCAGGTGAAGATTTCGGATCTTTTATAGGAGATAATTTTTTCAATGAATCTATTTCAGATTTCTTCTACAGATTATGAAAAAATAATAAGATTATCTAGTTTCCGGTTCTTTGTCAGGATATTTTTAAAGAGAAGATGTTATTCAGCGTTTTGGCGTCAAACTGGTAGGCTCAGGTACAGCTCGTTGTCAAGGGGGCTGGGCAATTTTGTTTCCCAATTTTATCTGGAGAGGAAAAGATGCTTGGTATGGCCCATTTTCGAGGGATAAATAGTCCTCATCGACAAAGGGTTACTTAATGATAATAATATTCGGAATAAGATTGTTACAAGATGCACATTGCCTTTAAAATATTGAAAGTAACATTTAGTGCCTTGCTTATTACGAAAATATGAAAAAAAGCAGAATAAGGTTCTCATTTCTTATAAGTAATCTCAGGCAAATTCTGTATCATGTGAATCTATACACTGGTGTAGAGAACGAATGAAATATACTTTGACTGATAGGAATAAGGTCAGGGGTCTAGTAATTTTAAGATGGATTGTATGCTTCTTCCAACTCTTAGTAGATGAACTGAATATTAATTTTGCACGTATAGACGGAAGAACATAAAGTGATGGGTAACATCAAAGACACCGGTCATTGCAACATGTAATTTAGCGTGAATATTACATGGAGCTTACAATATAACCGCTTCTCATAGCTGTAGCTGGATTGATACATTTCTGTTGTAAATACATACTAAAATATAGGAAAAAGTAATATTCATTCACAATCGGGAAAAATATTCTGCAGGAGAGTGGAATGAAATTCTCGGCGTTCAACGTGCTAACCTGAGTTTAGAGGATGTGCACGTCAAAGTCATCAGAAAAAGCTTTCAATGGTTGTCAGGTAGACCAGTTGGGATCGGAATCTATTTCTCATGCAAAGCGACCAGAAGAATGTTTTCTTGGTCGAAAGGCTATCTAAATTGGTCACCATTTCCAGTGAAATAGCCCAAGTGTAACAAGAAATTTTTTTTATTATCAGCATTTATTGAATTTTGGGTGGAACTACCTAACCCACATGGTAGCGACGCTATTGACTTGTGACCTTATTAGTGATAATTGTAGTTAATGAAAGCTGCAAGTTCGAAGTGTCAAGCTTAACAGGAGTGAAATTCTAATGAATGTAATACTCACTCATTGCATCTTGTCTCATTCCTGCGACAGTGGTCATATTTGTACCGTGAGACATTGTAAATGACTGCGCCATTCCAGGATATGAACTTGTACTCATCTGAAAATAAAAACATACTTTAGTTCATACTTATATAGTAGTATTTTTTGGAAGTATATCTATAAAAGTTGAGTAATTTTTATCTGTATCAGCCCGATGGGTTTAAAATAGTCTAGCGTAAATTTAGGAGATTCACAATAAACTCTACTCCGAGTTTCATATGCTGAAAAAAAATTAGTGGGGTGTGACACTACGTGCATCACTTCATTCACCATTCTTTAAAGATTCATTATTAGTTCGTTTGATCGTCATTCTAGGGCAAAAGTGATTTCTACTTTTACATGCATATTGTTCGTATTTGATAATGTATGATAATGCCACATGTAACTTACATGTGTGCATTCTAGGTGCTCATGAATGTTTTGATTTAGTCCTGCTTGATGTTGCAAATAATAAACCACTGGGAGTTTACAGACGTTCATTATTTTAGTAGTTAATAATGCAAATACGATATTTCCATACTTTCGTGGTGAGTTGGCAGGGAAATGATGCGGTATCGTAGGCGGCCTTGATGGAGGCGGTCGCGGCCGTCTAGATCCAGATTAGCCTCCGCCGCCGCCGTCGCAGGTAAATTGATTAACGGAGGTCAAACAGATTGCCAGCTATTAGTTTACCTAAGACCGCACTTCCTCATCCAGACGGACCGGAACGTATGTAAATGATGGAGGGCAACACACCACGTCAACAGTTAGGAATTCCTGACTGAGTTGTGTCTGTAGATATATCTAAGATTGAAGATAAATGTTCTTTGAAGATCAATCAGCGAACTGCCGTGATTCGCGAGGTTTACAAAATAGTGGGTACAATACAGTGAAGATTCTGTTTTTTAGGGCGACGTTTTTAGATTTATATTCAAATCTTCATCGGACTGTCAGACTTGACCGTTTACAAAGGCTACCCAGGTTAGTTGCCAATTAGCTGACTAGATCCTATCATGGATACAAAACTAGAGCTCTCAAATTTGGCATCTTATTTATCCTGTCTAGCTATTTTTCTATGAAATTATTTGGTCTTTTGTATGCCTTAGGGGACATATTTCTTTTTATTATTAGTATTAAGGGAACCCTCTAGAAAACCTTACCCATTGCCGTCAAAACGTCCTTTAGATATTTTTAATGTGACAATCTATTATGTTTCTTAAAATATTTTATGTTTCAAGATAGTATTAGTATCTCGTGTGGCAAAATCTTGGTTTTTGGGCGTACTTATGTGTTCTCTGTATTTTGTTGTAAATTCTCTAGCTGTTTGACCTATCTAAAGCATTACAGATGGCACATGAAATCTTATAATTACCTGACTTATACATATCATATTAATACAATACGACAAGTATCCATCTATTTGTATTTTATGTTAACTTCCTCTTGAGATATCTTCAAATAGTGGAATTTATTGAGAAGAATGAAGTAGTTTGAGGTGTAGAACATCTTAAAACATGAAATAGTTTATCACATGAAATATCTCAAGGACTTTTTGACGGCAATGGTTAAGGTTTTCTAGGAGTTCCCTTTGATACTAGTGTAAATGCAGCCGCTAAAAAAAAATATGTCCCCTAAGACAGACAAAGGAAAAAATAATTCAATAGAAAAATAGCTAGACAGGATAAATAGTATGCTAGATTTGAGAGCTCTAGTTGGCAAGTAACCTGGGTAGCCTTTTCAAGCAGTCGAATCTGACAATCCGACGATGATTTAAATATAAATCGAGACGCGTCACTGTAAGAAAGGGAGTTTTATTTCTGAGACTGTGTGTTAAATACACAATTATTTTATCTGCATCTATTTAAACGTTACAAATGCGAACGTCTGGCATTCACTGTATTGTAGTTGGTGTGACAAACTTGAAACAACACTTCCTTTCAATTACTAGTTTTTACATAACTACCTGTCCATTTGCAAAAAATTATCGCACACTATAAATGAAGTTTTGAATATAACAAATATTATGAAACCAGGCCTATCAATGTAACAGTTCACTTCTGTAATGTTTACTGATCTTTTATCTACCCTTGTATCGGAAACTGGAGGGTTTTCATACAGCAAACTGAAAATTATATGTGAATTGGTATTTTTTGTTTTTTTAAATATAAATCTTCTAAGTTGACCTGACAGTTAGGAGATTCCATAGTTATTAGGTAGTAATGTGATCAATTAGGACAGGTATCATAGAATTCTACCGGCATTATTTATTCCATGAAAGTTTAGCTACTGACCTGAGGGTATCTGTTGATAGCTGTAGGATGTGGATATGGTTGGTAACCTCTTGCTGCTCCTGGATAGATGTTACGCATCATGGCTCCATTGCAGCCAGGTAGAACACTAGGTGCAAGCGCCTTCTGGAGTTGCTTCTCCTGCTTGCGGTACTTTGCTCGACGATTTTGAAACCATACCTGTAACAATATTTACATTGTAGTCAAAACTATAAAGACGAACAAAACAAAGTACTAGTTTATCTTCACTTGTCCTCTCCGTTAGTTTGAAACCACATTTAATTACTAAACGAACTTTACTAACGATTCATTTGCCTCCACCATCTTTATCAAAGAATAAAATGCAATAATTATATTTAATTGACTATTCTTAATTTTCATTGGATTCTAATTAATGAAACTAAATCTTGTAAGCTGTACGTGCTCTGGATTGATGATACACTTCCATCATTAAGATATATTTGTGTTATTCATACAAAAGATTTCACAAACTTTAGTAATTTTTGTGACGTGGTTATTTACAAAGCACTGTTAGACGGTAAAAATGGACTTTATAAAGGCAGGTTACTGGTCATCAAGTTGCTAGCTGGGTTCTATCATTTATATAAAACTTTTTTGAGTTTTCATATATAGCATGGTTTATTCTGTTGAGATAGCATTCTGTTGGATTCCTTCAAAAGTTATCACGGCCTAGGTGATGATATATTACGATAAATTTCCATAGCCTAAGTAGAGCTCTATATGTCAATTTGCTTTTGAAATATCAATAATATTGAGGTTATACAATACATAAAGAAATATCACCCTTAAAGACATTTTGACGGTGATGTTTGAGGATTTCTAGCCCAAACCTAATGCAAATTAATGCAATCCCCTATAGACCAATACCTTGAGAGGATAAATAGAATGTAAATGTTGAGAACCTGAGTTTTATATTGGGACATGGCTAGACTAGTTAGCTAATTCAATAATAATCTGGGAGCCTTTGCAGGTAATTCTAAAATTGATAGTGTGCCGATGCCTTATAGTTTAATGCGAATCGCGTCCCAAACAATCCAATTTTATTTAAATGAATCTATAATTTCCTCGTATTACATTTTGAGACTGCTGAGGCAGTTGAAACGTTACTAAAGTTCTTTGTCAAAGTCATATTTGATTGCTATTACTGGCCAGGCCAAGTGAGCATGAATTACAGAAACAGCCACAGAATACATTTTAGGACTCAATTCCATCCTCATATATTTAGCAATCGCTTCATTTGGCTTAGGAAAGTATTAAAATAGTAAATACTGGTTCGAAATCACAATTAGTTGATAATCTGACGGTGATAGTTGAGCTTTTCTAATGGTTTTCTTCACACTTAGTGCCAATGAACCCGCCAAAGAATATATACCCTTCTACAATGTATGTGAAATATCTATAGATAAAAAGATCGTGTACTTAGCACACACTTTCAAAATTGAAACTCTTTCTTTCAGTGACGCGTTTCGATTTATATTTAAATCATCGTCGGACTGTCTATCTAAACTAGGTAACTAGATCCTATCATGGATACAAAACTAAAGCTCTAAAATCTAGCATACTATTTATCCTGTTCAGCTATTTTTATATTAAATTACTTTTTCTTTGTTTTTTCTGCTTCAGGGGGACAGAATTGAAGTGCTCATGCAAAAAATCGACACTTAAGTTGATGCTTTATTTCACGTGCAGTGGTAGCAACTTAATATACTCGTATTAGTTTTAATTAGATTTTAGCACTGTTGATCCGCGTTTCAAATAATAAATAAATTGTGTTTTGTAGTTGTCATATGACTGTCGCGGTCTGTTTCTACCTTTTCACATCTGATGAGGCCAGAGAATCGTTTCTGTTATATATATTGAACTGTTTACTTAAGCTCCTTATAAAATAGGTGTGCGGTACCAATTCGGACCGCGGACTTGGTGACCCTTTCCCTAAAGCTTCTTAATTCAATCTACAAAAGGGCAATACGTCTAGTGGCCGTGCCAGACATAACAAAGAACCTCCATAGTCTGGAACATTTAATAATAGTGAATGATCTGTTTCTATTCTATAGATTCTACCAGGGTAAATGTTAAACTGAGATGTCTTGGATGATAACACCGACAAACATTAATACCACGAAGACTAAATAGGTACAAAATGATGATGGAGCTGCTAATTCGCCGCTTGTAACAATCATTGATGATATATGTGGACATTTACTGTCTCACAGGTGTCTGGAGGGCGATAGAGTCTGTCTTTGTGCGAAGATATGTACAAAAATAGTTATACATTGATGTCTATAATCTTTCATAAACTAAACAGAGCTTCACAGGCATAAATCTGCTAAAAAATGCCTTCATGTACCTACTTTAATTGGATCCATTGTTCGTTCGGTGTACAAACGCAACCCTCTCCATCGTTCCCTCCATAGCAAGTCGTCGAAGGCATCACGTCTTATCCTCTCCCCCGATCCCATCAAATGGATCCGTAACGAAGTTAGTCCGGCCCCCTCGGAGGAACGCGGGATCAGCCGCGCCTTCCCCATATTCCCTCTTCTTCTCTTCCACCCCCACCCCTGCTCTTTCCTCCTCGTCTCTCTTTAAGATAGTCTAATGCATGTAAGGCGCGGTCATGGCGTTTCTTTTGTTTGACGCAGACGACGCCACGTCTAGGAGGAGAAAGCGTCTTTCCTGTATGGCCCGATGCGCTGATATGAGTGTTTTCTTCTTAAATTTTCACAATAGAGGTTATGATTACTATTTCCATATTTAATATAAGATAATTCTTCGGGGTCAACCTAGGTAACCATGATTGGTATATATAAGTTGATGAGACAAGAAACTACCTGTGCATACATTAGGTCTCGCAAATTTAGAAAAATTTCAACACGAAGCATTCTCTGGCTTTAAAAACGTAAGAAACCAAACTTTTTCTTTGAAAATGTTCCTATGTCCCAAATTATATGTAAATCGAAGAATATTACAAAACCGGAGTTTGACGATATCTACCGTGAATTTTATTTTAATCATTCCGCTGTCAGTGCATGGATTGCCAAAACAACATAGTAGTATCATTTATAGATCAGTGTTTCTCAACCAACGGTTTGCGAGGAAAATTTGCTGGTATGCAAAATATCCACCTATCTATCCAGAATTGTGCTAATGGATAATTATTTATGGATTGAAGCAGATTGAGAGTCATTGATCTACAAGATCCAACGCTATAGAGATGCATTACATTGATAGCAGTATAATTTCAAAATTTAATTTTCCATATTTTGTACTTTGATCAAGGTTGGCGAGGCAGCCGAAGCTTCAGTAAAGGTCAATCGCACGTGGTTTTAATTGGCGGTTAGTAAAAGAAAAATAAAGTTGAATCCGAGAGGTAACCATCGGATAAATTTCAAGATTGAAGATTCGTATAACAAGCAGTGCATCATGCCGGTGAAAGTAGTCCCTCTAGTTTGAACTCCGACTCAATTGAAGTGAAGTTACATATTACATCTATCGTTACATATGCAAGCGTTACAATTGCTATCAATTAAGTTAGCCTTAATCAGTGATGCAAGCCTAGAATAATTAAAAAATGTTTTCTGTTGATAACAATCAAACGCACGTTACAGTGCTCAAAGCGAAGAGCAGATTAATTAACATTAATGTTAATTTCTAACGATGCCTGCATAACAACGACTCTGTTGTGGAATAGAGGCCGCTCAGTACATAGAAAATGTATTCGGATTGCGTATGCAACGCATAGGCGGACACGACAGACTCTTTGGAAGGTGACGCATTCACCATTTTCAAACAAAACAGTGGAGTCAAGTGAATCGACTCCGCTTTCCCGGGAACTCATTTATTCTGAGCGCATATCCATAACGTATGCTGTTGATCAAAGTATCCATGGTCGGTCTTAATGCAGTTTCCATCTTATATCATTTCATCCCTTCGCGTATAAGAGCGAGTGAGACATTGAAATGTTTCTGTTTCTTATCTTTGATGTTTTGTACTGGTTTGTACGATAATATTTTATCATCTAATATGATAATCTATGGAAAATACTCAGATCATTAGAAATAAAACGTGATATCAAAATATTCGATGATCTTGGCCGAAAGCGTATCCACTCTCAAGTTTTGTCATAATCGGTGAAGAGTCACTGAGATCGCACGATGGCCAGAACGGTAGCTGATATGCAAACCCATAGAGAAAATTTTTTACGTCTTCAAATCGGAAGAAACCTGGGAAATGATTTGTTAGAAATAACATATAATCCTATCTACTGCTTCGCAGATGACAGCACCTTTATTTCCTGCATGGAACCGGGCAAAACACTAGCATCCCTAGAGACCTTATGTCGGCGAGGGCAGCTTGCTGTTCAGATCAATGTCGATATTGAAAGAATTGTGGATATACAAAAGAAGTTCAGTTTCACATGCCAAAGACTCAGACAACAACCCTGACAAAGAAGTCGCATGCTGGTCTGTCAGCCGTGGAGATAGAGGGACACTCCATATCCATACCATGTTGCTCGCGCGGAAACTGGGGAATTTCTTCCGCTTATCCGGAAATTATATTCTCCGGAACAGCTACTGCTACGATACAAAGCCAAGATGAGACCATCGCTGGAGTACTGCTTGCATGTATGGGGATGCACTCCCTGAAGATTCTATACACACAATACAGAACAGAGCAATTCGTCTAGTGGATGCGCCTGACCTTACAAGGGACATCGACAATTTAGAACATCGAAGAAGGGTGGCTGGTATGTCTCTATTCTATAGATATAATTATTCATGGCAGATGTTCGACCGAGCTGTCTCGCCTAATAATACCAAGAGTCATCAGTACAGTAAAGACCAGACGATCTCAACGGGTGCATCTTCACCACGTTGAGCTTACAACGCCTCGAACAAGTCTCTTCCAAAAGTCGTCCTTTTGAAGAACCTCGGCGTTCTGGAATGAGCTACCAGGGACTTTGTTTCATGTTGGTTAATATCTACAGCGTCAATACGAATAGGCATTTATCCTCTCGCAATTTCAAAAATTATTGAGCCACAAAGCAAACAGGTGATATAAGTGAGGAGTTGCTAGGACCATACTTTTCCGTAGTTTAAGTACCACACCAACCTTCCCAATATACTTACTATATATTCTGTCAGGGTTTTCGGATGCTGTTCATTTGTCGAGTGCATACATTTTTACTGATTTAGTACCGCTTGCAATTGTCATAATAAACTTAAACCAAATATGCGTAAATATGGTTTTTTCATATTGCAAGACAGCCACGAGACGCGAAATACCCGCATTACCAGATATTTATAGAAATAATCTTACTGAAACGGACGGATAATTTGAATAATTAGAAGGAAAAATCATCTGCTGCCATTGGGGATCAAATCCACAAACTTCTGAATTCTAGACGGACGCCTTACCGTTAGGCCATGACGAACTATTTCGACAGAACGGCAAATACGAGCGTAACGCTGAAAGTCTTTAGATATTCCTAATCTATACAAGTTTAAGCAAGTTTGAGCACGCAGCTATTTTGTCTAAAGTTGTGAGTGCTTACACGCAAAGGCAGCGTTTGAATCGTTCAGTAGTTGCCTTGCCACGGTCTCGAGTGTTGGCCAAATGTAAACGTGAAAATGGTACCGGGTAGTCGCGATTTTCGAGCCATGATTTTGTATGACTATAAAAAGCGTCTAAAACAAGCAGAAAGTCACGAAAGTTTAGTGAGTTGCTTTGGGGACTCTGCCCCTTCTAGAGCTAAAGTTTTTAATTGGTTTGCTGAGTGTAAAAGCGGCTGGGTCTCACTCGATGATGAACTTCGCACAGATCGACTGCCCACTGCTGTTACTCCGGAAACTGGAGAAGCTGTGCAAAATATGGTAAAAAAGATCGACATATAACCTACACCGTGATGGTGGCTTCTCTGGGTATTGGAAGCTTGTAAAATTTGATAATGGGCACAGTATATCATTATGATCCCGAAACTAAATAGTAGTCATTAGTTTGGTGCTTTGAAAGTGAGCAGCCTCCAACGAAAGTTCGTCGTTCCTAGAGTGTTGGAAAGAAAATGGTTGCATCTTTTTTTTCTAAAAGCTGATACATCACAACGGTAGCCTTGGAAAATCAAAAGACAGTTAATTTTAAATGGTATATGACCAAATGTGTTCCTGTAGTTTTCCAAGAACTATGCAAGAGCCGTACAAAGACTGGTCTGCGGGATATTCAATGGCACCATGACAACGCACCCGTCCACAGCGCCGCTAGAACACTCGATTTTTTTGCTGAACAGGGTGTCAAACTGTTGCCTCACCCACCTTATTTTCCGGACCTAGCTCCGTTTGACTTCTTCTTATTCCCTAAGATCAAAGAAATGTTACGAGGTCACCATTTGTCCACCGATGAAGAGGCAGTCGCTGCATTTGAGGAGGAAATTAGCAACCTTCCAAAAGAACGTTGGTTACAAGAATTTGACAAGTGGTTTTACCGGATGCGTAAATGTATTGAGGTACGGGGAGAATATGTTGAAAAAACAGAATAGAGTTTTTATAAAAACCTTGTAGTTTTTCTGTACCTAAATACCTTCAGCGTGACCCTCGTATGCTATGGCAGGCGCATCCCGCCGTGCAATTCTTCTTCGCAATTTTCTAATTTGTATAGTTCGATCTTTGATCAAACATCTAGTGCCAGAGGCAGAAACTGACATAATTCCATTAAGTTGGGCCGAGTGCGGAAATCTGCCGGTACATATTCTACCCATTATTGCTAAGCCTACGCTTATGTGTCGAGGATGCACAATCACGTGGAAATCCTGGAATAGCATGGAATTTTCTAATGCATACGCGACATCATTACAAAATAGATGGGGTAAATGCAAATAGAACGATCTGTTATTACTTATTACACACCGGTACATGTTCGTCACTGCGAATTATAGTTTCATATGATAATTTCGCCGCATTGTGACATCCGACCTTCATGTTCTCCATGTAAATGTATCGATTCATTTAAACGTCATGATAATGGATCTTCCATTTAGTATCGTCAACCTTTCAGTGACAGGATAAACTACATGTATCAATAGAGCAAAATAAATGATGATTAGTTCAAAAGTTTGATTTCGGACTTCCATTGTCTATAAAATTTTGAGTATCAAGACGTTTCGATTGATCTGCTATCTTCAATTGTCTTCAGGTGAACTGTCGAACACGTTCCTTTCATGCCTATTTATACCCCGTCCGGTGACGTGTCGTTGTGCGCGGTCTGTTCTGATTGGTTCCCGATGCGCGGTATTCCGGTCTGCTGACGTGGCTGTTTGTCGGTCATTGTTTGTTGTCAGGTCCAGTCGTAGTCTATTAATCTTCTTTATGAGTGGCTGCCAGATTGGTTTAATGTCTACGCTGGGTTTGCTGTACACTTTGCTGTTGTTGGTGATGAATGCCGCCTCCTTGAATTCCCTTCGATACCAATGCGGTTCCTTGGCAATAACCTTAGCGTCGTCCCAAGCTATTTTATGGTGCTCCGTCCATGCGTGGTCAGCTATTCTAGATTTTCCTGTCTCTGCTCGCTGGGTGTTGAGACGATGTTCTTTGATTCTTACTTCCAGTGGCCTTTTTGTTTCTCCAACATAGATTTTACCACATTGACAGGGTATCTGGTAGATGCAGTCCTTTGTCTCTTGAGATTCATTCCTGGGCTTAGTTTTTGTTAGGATACTTCTGAGGGTGGCAGTCCTAGAGAATCTCGTTTGGATCTTGTATCGCTGACCTATTCTTTTGATTCCATCTGATATTCCTTTGACGTAAGGCAGAATGAGTAAGTGCTGAGATTCTTCGTGTTTAATTCTTCTACTGTTGGTATCTTCCTGTTTTGTTACTTCCACTAGCTTCTTTGGGTATCCGTTGTTTAATAGATCTTGTTTAATGATATTGAGCTCTCTTTGTAGTCCCTCTTGTGTGTTACAAATATTCCTAGCTCGGTCGACTAAAGTCCGGATGACGCCTTTATTCGTGGCTGTTGGGTGGTTTGAAGTGTAATGTAAGTATTGTCCTGTGTGAGTTGGTTTTCTGTGTACTGTTGTTTCTATTTTGGTGTTTCTTCTCATTACTAAGATATCTAAAAATGGAAGGCAGTGGTTGCTCTCTTCTTCTTTCGTGAATTTTATCGAAGGTCGCATGTTGTTCAGATGACTGGAGAATGTTTCTAGTTGGCTCTCTACGGTTTCCATGGTTCCATGGTTCCAGATGATGAATGTGTCATCTACATAGCGAAGCCATAACTTCGCTTTAATACTTGAACTTTCGATGGCAGTTGACTCAAGCCATTCCATGTACAAGTTGGCTACAACCGGAGACAACGGGACTTCTACAAACAAGAAGAAGGCCTGCCTATGGGATCACACATAGATATTCTACTTGGTGCCATTTAATGAACATTTTTTCTGAAATTGATTTACCTGTATCTTCCATCAATATATCCGCCCTGAAGCTATTAATGCTTTTCAAAGGTTGATGATATATTATTCACCTTATTGTGTATCTTTTTCAACAGTTGAATGAATTCGGTATAAATGTTAATCGTAACGAAGGGATCTCAAAGAAAGATTAATTTGTCAAATGGACTAATTGAAAAGAATACCTTTAGTAGGGATTTTAATCTAAGTTGGGCTAATACCAGTTAGGCTGATGGAATTATGAAATATTAATGAAGTGCTGCTAAAGGTTGGTTTTCGCTGCTTTAAACGAGGTAACGTCCAAGAGAAGGGTAGATCAGGGTTGTATTTAGTGTAGACAAATAATAGATGATCGATATAAATGACAATATTCGTCTTCTAGAAATATGACTATTATTTTACAGTACCTGTAACAATTTATGAATAATATGCTATAGCAGAAAAATTTTACATTGTACATTATCACTTCACTTTATTTCTTGATTACCAGCTTAATTTTTTTTTAAGTATCAACGTAACGATATATTTCTGAATGAGTATCTAGAAGCATAATTATGTGAATTTACACGATGAATACAAAAAGATCTAGCCTGGATACTGCCAAAATGTTTGTTGAGAATTTTTCTTAAGTTAAGTTCTTAGGCAAATAAGAAATGTGTATTTTATATATCTTGGATCTTACCAAAGTGTAAAAAAAAAGAATGGGAGCAAGGTTGTTGGAAGGCAGATGTACTAGACAATTACTACTGGCTTTTAAACTATGACTTTACGTTGTCTGTAATATTATATTCCTTTTTATATCTAAATTTTGTTTTCTATGCTGCAAACATCATAAGGACCTATTTTTTCGCTTTTCTTGAAGTTTTTAATTTACTACGAATACGATTGCATAGACTTCGGAATTGTATTTTTACTAATAGTCTAACCAAAAGATGAAGTCAACTTGATTAACTGGGTAAGTTTTTTTGGAAAGACTATTCGTCAGCATAGCAAAATTGAGATAGATTGATGTTTACCATGGCTGTTATGAGACTTAAAACAGAATTGAATAATCTGCGTGTTAATGCCAACTTGACATTAATTTACCTTTGTATAATTGAAACTGATCCTTCTAAAACACCTTAATATTTTAACTGATCGACAAATGAACACAAATTATTGGGATATAAACAATAGAAGCAATTCACTAATAGGATTATAGTAGTGCCCACTTCGGAGAATTTTGGTGTTCAAGCTCGCGAGTACGCATTTATGCCAGTAGTTCGAATATAACGTTTACAAAAAATCAACTGAGGTTTGAAAAAGCTGGAAGCTGGAAAAATGGAACAGCGATTATTGAGATTACGCGATAACAAGGGTGCGAATCGTCAGACAAACCATACCTACAGACTGTTTAACAGATAAGAAAAGCTTTGACATATTTAAATTTATTCCCGCTTTTGCATAAACATAATGCTGAAACAACTTGGAGCTGAGAACACAAGTTTATTCCATATAAACATAAATATTTGGCAGAATATCACAATGTCGTTCGGTGTATATACGATGTGGATGGGTGATACGTCAAGGAAATTCGTTCGTACGATACAACTTTACTGTAAAGTGATTACGCTCAAATGTTTTAAGCCGCCTTATCACAAATTCACCCCCTTGTTTCGACCCTGCCGCGGATGAACTATTCAAATTAAAATTCAAGCGTCGCAGACACCGACGCTCACGTTGACGCTGCCGTCGCATCCCTGGAACGACGTGGCGCTACATTGTCGGCGCTCACTACCACGCCAACGTCGATTTTGTGCATTTTAATGCGATGGAAACAACGTAGGACTTGTTTCAGAGCTACTAGAAGTGGGGAGTTTTAGAGAATTGCGATATTTCTTGTAAAGATATACTAACGATGAGAACTTCTGATCACACTCCAAGGCAATTTACTTGATGAAAAAATTATTATTTATTCGAATCATAAAAGTATATTTCCGAGATCAATACTCATTCTAAAGAAATATACTCTAAAGAAAAATATAATTTTTTCACAACTAAGATTTCAATGTTTTTCTAACAAGTATTCTATTTTTTATTTAGGCTATCATATTTTCCTACGGAGCTTTGAATATACTCAAGAATATAAACATCTTGGGGTACGCCGATTTTGTGCATTTTAATGCGATGGAAACAACGTAAGACTTGTTTCAGAGCTACTAGAAGTAGGGATTTTTAGAGAATTCGATAATCTTGTAAAGATATACTAACGATGAGAACTTCTGATCTCACTCCAAGCCAATTTACTTGATGAGAAAATTATTATTTATTCGAACCATAAAAGTATATTTTCGAGATCAATACTCATTCTAAAGAAATATACTCTAAAGAAAAATATAATCAAACAAGTATTCCATTTTTCATTTAGGCTATCATATTTTACAACGGAGCCCTGTATATACTCCGTTCAAGAATATAAACATCTTGGGGTACGCTCTGAATAATTCATTAATTTCGCATCATCATCAACAGTCAAATGCATTTCTGCAATATGCGTCTATTATTTTCCATTGGTTTTTATCATTGTAAGCCCTCTCTTAGGATGAATGAGCTGTTAAAAAGTTGGGTTTGTGACAGATGAGGATCTCAAGTGTACAGATAGATAAAAAGTTGTGTAGTTTTCACACAGTTTCACAAATAATACTCTTCCTTTTAGTGACGCGTTTCGATTTTTATTAATAAAAATATAATTAACTAAAAGAAAGAGTATCATTTGTGAAACTGTGTGAAAACAACACAACTTTTTATCTACATGATGAAAGAGTTTCGCCATGTAAGAGCGTCTACAATCTACATGAAGTATGCAGGTGTGAATGTAAATTTTGAATAAGCTCTATTACAAATGGTGGACGTATATCTTCTGGCTTAAGTACAGGTATATATTTTTTATATTCTGTTCATCTGTACAACATCTTTCCAACTTGAATTAGGAAAAATACTATATGACGATGAGAACGATTAGAAGGACGTCACATTGGTACAGTTTTGAAACTTTTTTTGTTCTTTTAAAGGTTGAGGAACCAACATAGCTTTGATAACAGCTCATCAAAATTACCGAATGTTCATACTAATACTGTTAAATTATTCCTCCCAGAAGTACAAATTTTATAATGAAGTTGAAATATTTGCGCCATACATACGAAAACGTGACGTAATCGGATATGAACGTGGGTCTTTTCATGGCATGTACATGGATACGGCGTGTCCATAGGAGATATGCTCAGTTTACACTCGCCTATTTCTCGCAAGTATGGCCAGCAATATAACGGCCTAGAATCCATGGTAACGGCATCTGTATAATTATGACGGCATCCTATAGTCCGTATAGTTTGAACATTCGATAATAACTTTTTCTTGAATTTGTATGAACCTGATAATAGAGTTACCTCGGTACATAACCCAGCAACTGTAGCACATTCGCTAGCACTGTAGGATCTGAAGGAATTCATATGCGTTCAAAACCCATTTCACGAATTTGATGCTATAAAAACCTTATTTGACAGGCAGCAATCCCACCTCCAGTGTTCTGTAACACTGTTCTTAGTATCTGAAACCATCTACATTCCAGTTCTGATACTATGAAAAATAAATTTACCCTATAATCTTACTCATCCGGGAGGATCCATAGAGCCTCACATCAGCTCAAGCTAATTCACCCAGGAATAGCGCTACCTCAGCACATTATCTTATATTTCAGAACATCAGAAACCTCATAAAATCCCAGTTCTGATGCTACGGAAACATAATTTGCCCAGTTATTAGCAACTGATCGACCCTTTATTAGACAAAGAGAAAATATTTTCGAGTGACGCCAATTCTCCGGTCTTTTATTCCGGCATGAAGGAGAATCACGTAGCGTTTCCGGTTGTGCGAGCGATCGTAGCTCTGGTGAAGGGTCCGAGCCGGGAGCGTCATCATCAGAGAGACCGGTTCGGTTAGATCTTTTATTGAATTAGGCGTTCTCGTTACGGGGCTGCCCGAAAGCGGGCGCGGGGCCCTCGAGACGCACAACTGTCGACAAGACCCGCCGACCAACAGTCCTCCCTTGTTTTACCTCCTGGAGATGAGACCGTGACTCATGCATTAGTCCCTTTGACGGCTCTCGCGCGCTGCCATGGTTGTTGCTGCCCTCGAGATTTTATCATTTTGTGCTCATCGTTGTCTATGACTATAATAGACTAGAATAGAAATAAAATAAATCATCTACGACCTGTCTCTCTAGTTAAATGGAAGAAAATAATCTCCAAAGGCAAATTAGCCAAAATCGAAAACAGGTCTTAGTGGAATTTATTATTTATTATTAAGCCTCAAATCCATGCCGTAAATTCAGGCTTAGTTTCACTAGGTCGACTTCTAACGCGTTATGAAACTAATTGGCCGTAGTGGTAAATTCAATTCATCATTGATAACTCTTCGATATAAGGTCTCAATGACAATAACCTGACAAATATATTTGTCCACGAGGAAAAGCTGTACAAGCTTACGATCTGACAACTGTAAAGGGACACTTTGTGGTTAAACATCTTTTCCAATTGCCATATGTTCCTCTTCTTGTTTTACATCATTGTTTATGATATTATGCTACAATACCATATTATGAAATATTCTATTGCCTCAATTTTAAGGGTAGTTCCCCTCCCAATTTGATTTTCATCTACTCGAGACCAAGAGAACTAATAATTCCCTTGGGGAGCATTTGTCTCGCTCGTTCTCAATAGAAATATCGAGAATACAGCAAGCTTACTTATAAGGAGCATCAGACCAACTTCTCTCGTTAGTTCTTCTTCCGCAAATTCAAGAATAGTGTGACTACAATGTAACACGCTTTGATCATAATGGTTTTAATATATTGTTGCATATTACGTTTGTTCTGACTGATTCATACGTGACAATATATCATTCTGCACGTCACAAGCATCTACAGGTATTTGTTTCTTAATAACATTATAAAAATGTACCATTCTGCAGAAGTAAAACTTTCAAATGATGTTGAATCAGTCCACAGTGGGACATTTTTTGTATTTTTAGAGCAGACCAGATATCAATGATTTTTTCTTTAATATTTGTTATAAAATAACGAATTATAGTACGCACATCTGCAAAAAAGTACCTTATTTGCTTGCGTTCAATGAGATTCCGTGTTTGTGATAATAATCCAGATCTCTTATTATTATTTATATACTAATAATTGCAGCCTCACTGGATCAAATAAATAATGGATGAAATGTACACACAATTTGTTATGTTGACTTACTTGTATCCTAGCTTCGTTCAGTTTGGTACTCCTGGCCAGCTCCTCTCTGCAATAGATGTCGGGATAGTGGCTCTTGGCAAACGCTGCCTCCAGCTCGGCGAGCTGTTCCTGTGTGAAGGTGGTACGGTGCCGCCTTCGCGCAGGCGTGGGGCAGGAGGCGGTGGTGGGGGTGTGGCCAGCATGCTGAGGTCCGCCTGGACCCCCACCACCAGGGGTACCTGTTACAGGCGACCCGCCACCAAGACCGGTAGGAGCCGATGTACCTGTCACTGAGGTGGTACCACCCGATTGGGGTTCCGGTTTTAGTTTCTTGAATGCACCGTCTGCAAAAAAATAATCATTTGAAAAATATGGCAGCTGCTGCATACCCTCACGCGATGTTTTCCAGATAAAGACGAATTTTGGGTTTAGTCATAATAATATCATCAGAAAGTTATGGTAACATCTATTCAAGAAATGATTTTGATGATGCAGAATACAGGTATTATGCAATGAATTCGATTTTATTGAATATAAAAATAGAATAGAAAAAGTCAATTGAATATCGTAAAAAACATTCTTTCCAGATGATTTAATCACGTCTACTTGTCAATCTTATAGAGGCGAGCCAGGATGACTAATGCTATACTTTGGCCGCAAAGACACTCCAGTGTTTGAATGGCAGTGTTTTTTCTTGTGGACGATTTGCCGGCAGCCTTTATATCATACCAGGGCTGTTCAGCACAACAGGTAGCTGAATATTTGTGTGAGTATAAGAAACATATTACATACAGTTCTACAACTCAATTAAATCATTCAGTAATGCATCGATCACTTTGCCTTTGAAGCGTTGAAAACGTTGACTTAATGTTGTGTGGGTTTTTTTTGTAGTAGTGAACAGCAATATTATATTATAAAGGTTTTTCATGAACCTTACTTCTATGTCGTGGGAGATGTAGGATGGTAACTCTAAAACGAAGTGTATTTGAATGCGGGTATTCCTAAAGGCTAGGATATTATATAAATAAGATTGGAATGTATTTAGGAGTATTTGTTGCACTAAGCATATAACATGTAGGACTCATCCTTTTTCAAAAGGAAAATAAATACTATATGGATATAACGGTAGAAAACCTAATCCATGAATTTTGGATTTTGTATGTTTCGGATTTGCTGAAACAAGGACCATGTATAGGATCCCCATATCGCACTGATGACATGATTGAATGTTACATTAGCTTGATTTTGGAGGTAGTTGGAAGTACATATTTTAATTGATATAAGTATTTAAGCTTACTATAACATGTTTGCATTACATTTGTAGCAAGATGGTGAAATGTTAGTCTAGTATAGAAAATAATCCCTAGAATATCAATTTTTTGCACAAATTCAAGTTACAACAATGGATTATCGTCCGATTTACTAGAATTGAACTGCAGTGCTTCAGTTCTTAAGTAAGTAAGGGCTTTTGCAGTATCAATCAGGGTATATGTATAACAAATTAGACCATTATGGGTATAATAATCGCGTATACAATACTCTATGATAAAAGGTAGCTCCGAAACAAAACTAACAAGATTGGTCCATGGATAGAATCTTGCGGCACTCCAGAGCGCAACAGTAAAGTATGTAGTTAAGTTTCAACCTTCTCAATCTGTTAGTTTCACTTGGTGTAATTCGATAGGTAGCTATTGAACCATTCCACAGATTCAGGTGATAAGCCAAAATACATTAATTTGCATGGAAATATGTCATAGTTTATTGAATCTTCATTGTAGTCAAAAATAGGCTAATTTTTATTGTGCCCTAATGTAAAGATAAGTAGTACATCATCGGTAGCATCCGATAGAATGATAATGGTACTGTGATGTAGTCTGAAACCTGACTGATTCTATGGAAGTATACAATTTACTCTTTATATGCGTGTTAATTTGGTTGTGAACAGCTTTTTTTCAAACTAGGGAACATATTAAGAAGAATAAGAGGACGACATTCATTCTATGCTAAATTTGTTGTTTTTTGGGCAATATTTTTCCATTAGGATGACAAAATGCTATTACATATAGAATAGTTATACAATCGATTCAATTCATCTAAGCCATAGGGCAGGAAAAATTTTAGTCTAAAGAAAATAAAGATCAACTTGGCTACCTGCCTGTTCAAATCAGTTGGCAGAGCGTCTGACAAGCAATCAGAAGGTTTGAATCTCACAGTTTTTTCTGAGTTTCTAAATGCGAATTGGTGTATCGGCTCCCTTCTTGCAGATTAGGAAGTACCGCAAAGCGGTACTATGATTATTCGATACCGGGGCCTGTTGTCAGTAACATCGATTGGAGATGACAGACAGTGTTACTGGAACATCCACACTGTCTACAAATTTCAAACAACAGATAAAAACTGTAACAGTATCAAATATTTGATTTTCATTACATCTGACCGACTCTTCAATTTTATTCCCAAATTATCACTTTGTCGTTCTACAAATCCTTCTTCCATTGGGCTCAATAACTACCCAATATTTATTTAAAAATCAAAAACAAACCCTTGCGTGGAGTTTTGCATATACCAGCAGGTATGGCATCGTGGCACGTGATCAGTCCTACAGCGCTCGACTAAGTGAGTAGAAGGCAGCAAGTTTTCCGGGTTAAATACGCTACCTTTAAATATTTATTTCTAAGTCATTTATTGAGGATTTCAAAAAAATGTTTACCGATGATTAGTTTTCATCTATACTTTATTGGTATATCACTACTCATTTTATTGAGAATATCATTAAACTTCGTCAATCTCGGATACCAATACCGTACCGCTCAGGTATCTGATACTGTGACAAACATCGAGTCCGGGTGTCGACGTGGGTCGGCGGCGTCAAGTCGTGCCGTAAACGGCGGCATCGCCGGCACCGTAGCCGTCGTTGGCAAGCAAACCTTATTGAATTCATTACTGTTTATTAATGCAGTTACCAGCAGAACCTAATTACAATTACTGACACCGGCGCGCGCCACAAAGAATCTCTCACACAATCTTGTTATGCGACGGACGGTGTACTGGTGTGTCTCACTGTCACCGCCAATGCAATCATCTATTTGCCCACGGAAAGAAAATCGCATTTTCGGCTTTCAAGATGATTTTACTATGCAGAAAACAAATCCTTCAATTTATGGACTGTGGAGACTTATATGTTCACTCGGTCACTGTTTACAGTGCCAACCTTTATTGGCCGACTGGGCACTTTGCAACCTTTTTCTGTAAGGTGTCATTAATGACGAATGATGAATCTTCTGGTACAATTGTAATTGGTTTACCGCCTTCCAGTTTAAAACATGTTTCTAATGCTCATATTGATATAAACAACACATAAAATGCAGCTTAAAGTTGCAAAGCTCACCAATGACCGCAGTCGTCAGTGTGTAGATGGGCTATACAACTTTAAAAGTAACTTTCTTTGTTTTTCTTCTGAAAAGGACAATCTAAAGGCTACAACTAAACAGGTGAAATGGCAAATATTGTTGCCAAATTCAATTTGCTCTAAAAAAAATCACATATAATGGCATGAATGAAAAACAGAAAGTAGAGAAAATACATCAAGTTATTCATAAGGAATATCTTTCTGAATGAATTGGTTAACGGAATTATTCTTCAGAGTGGACAATTTGTCAAAAACTGAACCTTCGGAGTAAACTGAATAAATTTAGCTAGATGCTTTTTTTGAATTTACTTAAATTTTAGGTGGGTGAAACTGGTGGCAAAGATGTTATATGTACATGAAAATGGAGTGAGGAGTAATAAAACATCATACGTAGTATTGTCGTTTCAATAATATAATAAATAATAATAAACTGGTGAAACTTAAGGAAATTTGTAGTTAGGTTCATTTTATTAGATTTTTAAAGATTGTTTGTGTCCGATCTGTAGTTCATACGGTTGGATTATGTTTTCTTATGTATCATGATCATCTCTTGTTTTTTCGATGTTATTATTGTATTATACCACCTGACATTTCAATTTTTCATATAATTTTCATGTTTATAATTTTTTTTGCTCCAATATTGTTTAGTTTATTCTACACATTGGCGCAATCCCATACATGGTATCCTATAACTTACGATACATTGTATATTCTTCTCTTAAGGCTGCCCCAAGTTTTGCCTAGTCCGCTTTTATAATTACATTTTAGAACAACCTTTATACATTGAAATGCTCCAAACCGTATAAATATCGATGAACACTGTTATGACAAACACCCAGAGGTCCTTATTTCGAAAAAGGATTGATGAAATTAAAAAGCTTGTAATTTAAACACGAGGTTTCGCAAATAAAAGTTGTTCTTACGACTTTCGATTAAAATGTTTTAACAGGATGGGAGTAGAACAGTCTCAAACTCCATTTATTGATTGGAATAAGTGACCTAACCACCCCCATCCCAAGCCCCCATATTTGATCTAGATTGGCAAATACTTAGGATAGTTAGGCCAGCGAGCAATACATGCATTGAAATTGTCTACTTTTTGCGCTGTTTTATATCTCAGAGACCGAAACTGGTACACATATAGAAGTTCAATCGTTTTTAAATCAGTACGTGAAATGCACCCAAAATTATTATTATAATTACTTTTTCCGCACAAAACGAACATTACTTACCGTTGTGAAACAAATGCCTGAATGTGATAAAAGGATGAGGGTAACAGATCAAATAGATATCTAGTCCTCATACCACGCATTTCCAAAGGACAACATTACACCTGTCAAATCCCTCGCAAACAACTGAAAGGCATAATCGCAATAATCCTCATTGTCCTATATACATATGAGGGGCAAAGCCTGCTCCGATGTGTACATATGGACCGGTAACTACCGCTCAGGGTGTCCTAATAAAGTGTCAATTTACCGAGGGAGCATATGCGAGTGCACCCGCGACTCTGGCTGTGCTTCTCTCTATGGTTTACACTCAATTTGACATATTGTGTGGCGAGAAGACGACATGTGTGTTAGTGACCAGGGTCGGAGGGTAGCAGAGGGCGCCACAGTCGTGCCCTGTAATTATCCGCTCATTCTGAAGAGCCCTGCAATTGATTATTATGAGGGAGACGTTCCAATAGGATTTATTCTGTGATGTTTATTTTGTATTGGCGACATTGGGTGACTGATTTTGTTCTGGTTATAGTGTTTAAATTATTTGTTAGACCTACTTTGTCCATTTTTTCCACGAATCAGTGATATTAATGAATGAATATTTCCCATATTGCTATTGTTAAGATTTTAGCATTTGAGATGATACCATTTTCCATCAGCTTATCTGAAAACATTTCAGTCACCGCATACTTCTTGTAATTAAAATTTGGGGCCCGTAGTAGGTTATGATGCTCTATTTGAATTTAAAGTTTTTGAATTGTTGTAACCTTAGAAGATATACTCAGGAGTATATTGGAAGCCGTGATAGAGTATCTCAAATAAATATTAGCGAGATAGGATGCATAGGATGTTAGATTAGAACATTTGATTGATATATTTATGCAACAATTGTGATAAAAAAATTATATTCAGTAGTAGGGTCATATCCAAGCTTTAATATGAACACGATATGCGGATTAGTCTCAGCTGATTTTTTTTTAGTTTTGTTGATCTAATGCCCATCCTATTAATTCATATAGTCATAGAAAAATCTTAAACACCGACAGCTTCTTGAAAGAACGTTTTTCCAATAATGAAATCATCTTTTAGTACTGTGCATCAAAATGAATAAAACTTAATAAAAACCACTGACCAAAGTCGGGTGACAAATATTTATAGACGAAATTAAGCCACATATAAAAATATATGTGGTTTAGAGAGTAAAATTGTATAATATCAACCTAAACGCAATTTAGCCTCCTCAACAAATATAAGGATCAGATAATATGATTCACTAGCAGTTATTCTAATAAAATTGTCTAGCACAACATTCTATATTCCAAAGCTTCTCACATAAAAAGGATAACTAAACTTATTTATCCGCAGATTAAAAATTGATAGTGCGTATCTACTGCCTCAGAATAAGAAGATAAGCCGAAGTGGCACTTGTCTGATCTGCCCGATGTAATAAGCAGACACGTGGTAAACGCTTGTAATTAATATATATATATATATATATATATATATATATATATATTCCTATTTATATTTGAGAGACTACACTTATTCGATCAAATATAAATAGGAATACATCCAATTTATGTGGCTCTGAGTGACAATCTAGAACATGTTTTGTCCACAAATTAAAGCGCATGCAGTTTTAAATTGGAATAGTAGAAATTTAATTGTTGTAATATCATCCTCGCCCAACATAAATGTGGCAAAAATGCTTTTTCCGTTAAACAGACAGAATTATTAGCAGGAGATGACAAAAATAGTAACACAATTGATTCAGACTGAACCTCATTTCATTGAAAAATATCACTAACTTTAGCAATAATTAAAATAGTAGGAACAAATATTTGGTAATAAGAGATGCAATTAAAATCATAATGATATAAGCCCCTACAGTAGATGGTACCAACGTTGTAGAAGAACAGGGCCCCTAAGCACAATTGTGGTAACGAATTTATTCTTACAGGACAGTTTTGATGATCAGACCCATCAAAATGCGGAGTTCATCATTCCTTGACACACCACTGGCACTCTCTGGTAAATTATGGCTATCGCATATTTAATTTTTCCAAAAATTCCGCATCCATAAGGAAATGGATCAGCTTGCTGGGGAGATATGTCACTTCGAACTGGGTATTAAATGAAGTCCTGCATCATGTAAATAACGCAAAACCCTGACATTCGCATCAGCTGTTTGTCTTATTCACTATCACCAAACTGTCCCACCTCAAGGTAAAGCTTCACACATTTGTCTATTCTGAGCTCCATACCAATAAATCTACACTATCTAGAAGGTGTTGATTTCACGGTCCAAATATACATGAAGTGGAGGACCTTGTGCCTCTGGTAAATGCAAGCTTTACAGCTTCACTTTCGAGCATTTGACAGTAATACTGAGATGTAGAAGAACCAAAACACTCAGGGATTTTCTCCCAAAAACTTCTTTTATTAGTGATACCTTTCATCTCATACTATGGTAATTTGAGTTTTTCGGAGTGGCATCAGTTGTGTGATGCACATCAGTAATAGATCGTTCAAATCTCTACAAACTAAGCCGCTAATCAACCGACATTAGAATTTGAATACATTTTTAATTAAAAGCTTTTATTTAACTTCACTTGTAGGTATGTATCTATGTCCTGGAATTTTGCAATCAAAATTCCACTGAAGCTATAGGGCTGAAATTTGGTACACACGTTTGGTTAACGTGACAATCCACGATTACTTACAGGCCGCCATTTTTAATTCGATATGATGGAAGTTACAAAATGGCGATTTATAATTTTTATAGTATCCTCTATAATATGGGTATCAAATAAAAGGGCTCGATGAGAATAACTCGAAAAATAAAGTGACTTCACTCCAAGTCCAATATGGTAGAGTTCTATAGATGGCGGACTAAGTTTTGAAGGTCTCCTTATTGTAGAGCTAGACTTTTCGAAATTAACCGGAAAATGACCTCGCAACAATAATTATTACAGAATTTATATGATATAAGAGCTTGTCGCGAGATTTACTTGTGTAGATAAATTACTAAATTGAATATCTTGATCTGATTGATTTAAATATTTAAATTTTTTTAACTGAGTAAATTCGAGTACTTGAACCTCGCGACATGCTTTTCTTTCATATAAATTGTGTTATGGCTTTATAAGTTGATAGTAAAAGTTTTAAAGGAAAATTTTATTTTATTTACTTTATCGCATTAAATAAACGCTTGTTTTTAAAAAAGTTTTCTTACATTAATTTATCAGTACTGATAAAGAATTCTGATATTAAGGAAAAACACCAATACTATAAGGGTCACATATTATATGTCCTATTGAACGACAAAAATGAAATGATATCAATTTCCGTCATGTACAAAATTTTATTTTCGGGACATATCTTAAGAATGTGTTAGAAAAATGGATTATCTCACCATTACCCACTTGAACAGAAATTTCAGTGGGAAGTAGATAATTTGAGAAAAAATATTGACATTGCTGTCACGATAACACTGCTATAAAACTCTAAAACGCTGTGCTACACCTGGGTGTATAAAATTACCAGCTCATATAATGTCTGCTCAATTATTCAGAGCCTAATGGAAGCTTTATTTTATTTAGTAAAATGGACATTTTAGCATAAAAGTGTGTGAATTTCATTCAAATATGGATGTATAGTTAAAACGCCTACAGCCCTACATACATACATAAACGGTTAATTGAATATATGTGCTCCATAATGTTTGGAAAGTCATGACATTATTGATGAGTTGTCAGGAAAATTCAGTTGAACTGATTGAGCCAGTATTTCTTCCGGCTCAATTAAAATTAATAATTCTGTTTTAACGAAACAGAGCAAATTATTTGTTGCAATCCTGAATTTTTTGATACAAGGTGGCGCTGTGACGAAATTAGAATATCCGATGGCCTACAAAATCTCAATAACTACTATTCAGATTCAGGTAAAATTTTGGTTGAAATATGATGTGAATAAGAGAAAAAACAAATTCGTCTCCAGAATACCTGACCGTGAAACAATAGATCATGGTAATCACTTATTTGCCTTGTTGTTAGTGCGACGTTGTCGTTTGTCGTATTTGCGGCATTCTGAATATGAACTTTATTTTTTCGCAATGAGTACGTTCCAAACTTACGCTTTTTGAAGGATTCAGTTCATTTCAAATCAGAATTTTTGTATGGTCTTATAGTTTCAGTGCATTCAGAGCACAGCTTTTGAAGTATCTGATATTTTTGATAAAATCTTCTTTATCATTTATTTATGAATTTCTTAGCCACTAGTACGCACAGTTTTTTAGAAAATGCAAAATTTGAAAAATTAGTGAAGCTCATATATTTGAAACCCAAAAAATGATATTATAATGTTATAAGTAGGTTCAGGTTATGCTTCCTTGATATATGATATTGTTTTAGTTCAGAAACATTTTTCTTCATAATTTAAAAAGTTCTAAGATTTTTAAGTTTTTATATATTTCCGTAATATCTTATTTTTCCAAAACTCACTTCAAGTGACCAAAATATTCAACGAACTGATGATGACGTCAGACGATAGACGACATAATTTTTGTTGTTGTTAGAATTAGAGGGAGAATATGTAGCTTAAAGTTAAACATAAATGAGATTTGAAAAAAAAATAAATATGTAGATTTCAAAGAAAACAGTTTTTACAAGGTCTACAGAAAATTAAATATAAATAAAATTGAAATGAAGAAGAAGAAGACAATAATGGTTCATAAAAAGTTCAAAAAGGTTAAAAAAATGGAGAATAGAAGAAAATATTGGGAAAATAGGTTTCCGTTCCCATACTTCAAGTTGAACACATACATAATACACATACAGGTTACTGACACCCTTCAAGCATATGACGAGGCGATATGGTGAGGCGGCTTAGCAGAGACAGACTGACGGAAATCCGAAAAATAATTTTTTGTAAGGAGTGTATCATGAAGCATCATGAAAAACATATATCGAAACATGAAACGTTTGCCTTCCAATTGGCAAGAAAAGTAAAACAAAGTGCATATTTCAAAAGTAATATTAACGTTTAAGATAACAGACAGAGAAACGTTTTCTGAAGTGCCAGTTCTACTCACTGCTGGCCTCCTCAATAATTATCGATAGACTCAAAAACATCACGATCTGTACATATTATAATAATTTATTCCGACCGTTCCGTTCTTGTATCGCTCGATCTGAACTCACCACCCCCAGCTCAACCTTTGCAGCCCCAAAAATTTTTGATAAATGATTAGGGGCCTCGGAAACGTCCAAAAACGAATTCCAGTATATTTTGTTTTCATAATGGCTCATTCCGTATGCATCACGATACACCCCAACTCATTTCTGTCGGTTTGTCCGTCTGTCTACCGTTCGGTAACCCTTGACCCCTTTGTCCTCGGAAATACATTTTCAATTTTGATCAAACAGAAAATCACTCTAGCAGCTCTCGCTTTTTCTCATCTCATGAATCGTACCATTTTATCGTATAGAGAGCGCATCAAACGTAACTTCGAATAAGTTCCTTGAATTCAAATATTCTAATTTATTATCTTGGCATCAACTATCAAGATATTTACAACTAACATCATTCTGGATGATCTCCTTCGCGTTCTCAAAACGACAGTGTCAGATTGGCCCAAAACTACATAAATACTAGAAAGATGTTTGGTGTGTTGTATAATGGCGTGTAATAGTACCATGAGTATTCTCTACAGACGGTGTGCAACTTTGATTTATAAGTACCTGTAATAGCGTTTTAGCATTGTCTTCCCTTCACCCAAAATCTCGCGACTAATTGCACTGATGACACAAACCAAAACCGTTACTAACTAAATACTATACTATCTAACATGTTATAAGATCAATCACCATGAGACTGAGACAGGTGGAAGAAAAATGGGTATAGAACATTGAAGGTATACTGTCAATAAATATTTCCAGAATTTCCACTACAAACTACTCATCTTACCTGTATGATCCGTGATGGTCCTGTTCGAAGGAGGCGTGTGGGCTGGTGTATGTACATGATGGTCGTGCCCATGCTGCAAGCCTCCGTAGATTGCACTGAAATCTTCTGCCGAAGACCCGCTGGCGTTATTGCACTTTCTCGCGTTGCCCTTATCTACGCCGTTTCCACCTAGGTGGCCGTGGTGATCCTCCAAAAGGCCACCAACACCCAGCAAGTTGCCCACTCCCACCAGGTTTGGCCGCAGCTCGTCCATCATAGCCTTGGATTGAGGACACGCGTTGAAGTTCAGCTGTCTGCTGAAGATGGCTGGAAAGATGTTGAATTGCTGGTGCTGCAGGTCTTCCGCGGACGAGGTAGGTACCGCCGAGGGGGCAGGGGACGATCCCAGAGCCCCCAAGCACGACGAGACGCCCTTGAAATCCAACTTGAGGCTGTTCAAATCACCGAGGAACAGATGGGCATCAATTTTGCTTCTGTGGGAGTCACTAGGTTTTGAACTGTCACTGATTCACCTATTCGCGTTCAGAGGGAGTTTAATCGACGCTCATCGTATAATCTAGGAATTTTATACTTCTTAAAAAAATCCTTGAAGCTGAGAGCTGCTGTTGTTTTGCATAAACAATGACTAAAATAGATCAAATAACTGTTACTACTAGCCGTTTCTCTCACTGTCGGCTCTTTGAGTATACAAGCTGTATAAGACTTTATATATAATCAGTTTACTGCACAATATTTTTCTATCAATGCTCTACTAGCCTAGATTGGATATCGTTATTGCCAAGTGACAAATTTGATATAGATTATCTTAGTGCTAAGTTGGAGTTCGCTGATGCATTGAGCTGAGTGCCACAGGCGGGAGGAAGAAGTTTACTGAGATTCCTGATTAATCTGCTACTCTCTGACGTTATCTCGAATACAGGGCTTAGATTTTCTATTTACATATTTTGAGTCACTCGAGAAATGATATGACTAGATATGTATCCAATTCAACCACATATTTCTATATCTGGCACAAGAATATGTTTTAACAGTTTATTATGGTTATCTTCATTACAACCACTAGAGTCTTCTTGTTGCGAGATTATAATTAATCACTTCTGATCTAGCGTCTTTATCGCGGAATACAACCCACGATCGTCTTTACTTCAGTTTATTGTAGATTTTTATTCATTCTGGGTAATTTGATTTGATATATTTTTTATATCTTTGGAAACTATAGCGTCATGGTACCGGTTGATTTGTTGTTAAGAATGAGTGCTTTTGTTTTATTGCTGTTTTATTTCCCACGACTTTATGTTATATCGGCAATAACACTATGAGTACACAACACGCTTCACTTGGTCCTGTCTTGATGAGAGAGCTGTAAAAAATAATTCCATATCTCAGATTATGCACCAATTATTAGTACTCAATAGAGACGCTAAGGAAATTGCTTCATACTTATTCAATCGATCAGTTATTTTGATAATGCTTGAATTATCATCACAACTCCTTTGTTTAGTGGTCAACAAGACATGCTTCAATTTATAAGTATAGCAAACTTGATATAGATAAAACAACTTGATAGAAACTTCGAATAATAGTAAATATGTTTGAAAACATTCAATATTCAAAAGCAATGATATATACGATGAAGACTTTGCTTCAAGATAACGAATATCGAATACCTGAAACTACTACTATACTATTCAGAGAAAGTCTCCGTTACTCTGAGGTTTCGGAATCTAACATGATGTTCATTCAAGTTTTACAGATTTGTTAAATTGTTTAAAAAGGAAAACATATAGAATTTCACGGTTTAAATTTTAATATAAAAATTTTGCTCAATCATAACGTAGAATTATACCTAGCAGGGATTTTATGGCCGACTTCAACGATTTTATATACCATAGAAATACTAAAAAAACTCCAGCTATTGAATACAATTTATTGTGTATCTTACACGAAATTGTATTTTTTGAATTTGTGTTTGGTAAGAATTGAATGAATAATATTGCATGAACTTAATTATAGCAGATATGTTAAAACAAAGAGGAAATGAAGCATGCTTAGATAAGAGAATTTTATGGTAGAGGACCTTCAATACAAATATTAAAAATTCAAAGCCTCGACAAATCAGAATTTATTCAATAAAATTTTGCATAGAGAATCACACAACTAGCTTGAATGATGAAATACACACTGGAGTAAAATATCTGCTGAAATCCGATATCAATCACTACAAATCTGTATGAAAAATGAACATTATTGTATAAATATGCCATGACCATTTACACGGCACTGCAAGATCGGTTAACCAAAAGCTGGCTTCTCTTCTGCTCACGAAAATTATATTTACTAGAACAATTACTTGTATTTCTACCGTACAAGCGCTATACAGCTTGCACATATAATGATGCGCTCCAAAGCACTCCTTGAAATTTCTGGACTTACTCCAGAAAAGAGCCTGATTTACTCCAAAGGATCTCCACAGCTCAAAACATGAAAGAAAGTGGCTGATCTGTCTGTATCCCATAGATTTTACCATGGTAAATGCTTCACCGAGCTATTTGGTATAATAACACCAAGAACCATGAGCATAAAGAACGCTAGAAAAGCCTAATGTGAAACTCTAATACTTCGAACGAGCCTCCTCCAAAAGTCTCTTGGAGAACGTCAACGTTGCGGAATGAGTTTCCGGGGAGTTAATTTTCCGATAGTTAGGATTTACCTCAGCTTAAGGTCAATGCCTTCATAAGAAGTGACCTTTTTCCACAAATCATGTGTTTAATCGTAGAAGAGTATGATTTTCTTAAATCAACCTGTTATCTGCAAACCCTCCGTTTATACGTTCCATGTCTCGAACCAAACGACTTTTGTCATCCAAAGTAAAACCTATGCGTGATAAACATTTCAGGAAATTAAAGCAAGGGATGTATGAATTCAAAACCTAAAGTCAAATACTGGGGTTATGGAGTAATTCCAGAAATGAACCAAATAATAACCAGATATATTATAGCGACATAAAAACTGATATGAAAAGTTAGACTTATCTTTGTGTTAAAACATTTTAGAACAGTACTTGTACTTGAACACATACTAGTTATGAGTATGACCCAAACCTGATAAAAGTGCACTAACTCACCTCACTGTTAACGACTACTCGAACCAAAATCCTCCACAGTCACCATTTTCACTCACTCAACACCTTGGCAGCAACTCAATCAAAAACAATCGACTGCCTCTGATATTGTTAATATCTGTGACTGATTTAATTATATTTCAGAGTACAGTTAACTTGTATCTAAATATGACTAGCTTATGTCTAAGCCAAACAGCAAGTGAATATAACCATATTAAATTGTGATAGCCTTGTTCTGTTATCTGGATAGCGCCGTCTCATCTTCGTTCTCTCTTTCACACGCAGACGACGGGCTTTCAAAGCTAGCAACTTCCGTCCCAGCCGAAGCTAATCTGAAAAGCTGTGTGTACGAGTCGCAGCGACCAATGGGAACACCCCGTCGAAGCTCGGGGGACGCAGGTTGGCCGCGCTAGGGGTGCGTTGCTATGGAGACGCCAATCGCGGGTCGCTGCCGCAGAAATGGCGGATGCTCTCGCTCGGAGGCTTGCGTTCGATTTTTATATTTTGACAGAGAGCTTTCGTTTTTTGGGATGGAAGTGACGTATCCGGCGAATGGTTGTTTGTAGAATAAAAGGAAAAAGAGGGAAGCTTTGCAGATAAATTAGCGCTATAAGGCATTGAGTTTCGAGCACAATTGTAGATTTAGTATCTTTCAAGGTGATAGTTAATTTCAGATAAAGGTAGTGGTTGAACATTCATTCGATAACTTTAGTATTCTGGCTTTAGTAATATTCTGTGACTGCAATTCAAAGCCAAGAGGATTGCTAATATTCAGGCCCAATAGGCACTTAAATAAGAAGCATTTTAAATGAAAAACACCGTGTGTTATAGTTATACCGCATAATAATAGTAAATATGTTAAAATACTACTACGTGAACCAAGTGTAAATTTGCTTATTCAAGCTTTAGATGGGTCCAACAACCATGAATCAAGAGTGCCTTCAGTATGAGGTGCACAGTGGCACAGTGGCACCTACCTACAAAAATATATCTTTACTCAAAAAAAATTTCTAGCGCAATCTTCAGATGTGGTGAGTCACAGATGCTGCTCATTCTACAGCGCTGAAGTTCTGCAACTCTTCGTCCGAGGTGTTGGAAGATCATGGGTAGGATGAGCTTTTCTAGTATTCGCTGTACTCTTGGTGTCATTTTCGGAGAGAGCTCAGTGGAATATTTACCATGACAAAATCTATAGAACAGGGACAAACTGGTCATTTTTCTTCGATGGTCCATGTGGTAGAGGTTTTTTTGTAATGTCTAGCGCGTCGAATAGACGTATTGCTCTTTGAATTATATAACTAAAACTTATCCTGTACTTTTTCCGCCGATTTAGCTTAATTACTACGGATTGAACACATATCTAATAATTAGAAATAACTTTACGAACGTTCCACCAGCCTTTATAAAAGTATAAAAGAAAAAAGGATAGATTTAGCAATTATATGACACCGTTATTATATAGTTTCTCCATGATTAGTGGTGTAGTTGACGGCACCGAAAAGTCTAAACAAGATTATCCAAACCCACACCACATGGACCATAAGCTTTTTCCTCTAGGTTTACTTATGTGTTGTTCCTGAATTCCATTTAGTGGATTTTATGTGGGTGTCTTATGATTACACTATTGTGTTCTGTTTCTTTATCAACAATATTTACCCAAAAATTGTTTCAGTAGTGTTCGGGCACCGCTAATATATTGAATAAGTGTAAGTATTTTGGTATAGATATATGTTCTACAGGGCGTTGGGCCAGTCCCTACCTAGGGCAGAGAGAGATTGAAATAATAATAATAAGATATGGAGCAATGTTAACAAAATCGTATATCAAAATATAACTTTAAATTTTATAGAAACACAAATTGTTGTTACTCCTGTAGTTTTTTAGTCGTTGGGTTGTCACGTATTCTTAGACTCAACCTTCTCCTACCTTTGATATGAAAAGTATCGTTTTACAAAATTTATGACAATTTTTTAAATACATTACGTTTGATAACCAGTTAGAAAAAGAAACTCAACGTATTAGTTGCATATGGAAGATCTTTCGAGCATTATCACTACCCATTGCAATTGGCGAAGAAATATTGCCATCACGAAACTATGGTACTCATTTCAGCCGGTCTGTCTATCTGTCTGTTTGTACTCTATCCTGTTATCCTTAACGTACTTTTTGTATTTTGACACTCGAACAATCTTTGTTGTTTTTGAAAATCGGTTCAGAGGCGGCAAGTTATCGTCAAAAAAGGAAACAAAAGATAAAAAAATTCGCTTATGGGCATTTTCAAGGCCCTGGATCGTTTACTAAAATATCTTCGGGAGTCGTCCAATTACACCTAGAAAGCTAGAACGTGGAAGTTGGATTTTCTGCTACATAAAAAATGTACTTTTTTGTTTTAAAATTATTGTAACCTTTACCGAATTTTCGCCCGACTGTTAAATAATCTGTTGTCCCATATTTCGGAATCTCTTCGATTTATATCAATCTTTGAACGTTAATTACAACGAAACTACATATATCGCTTACTCAAATAATTTAGGAATAAAATGAAGTAAATACATGAAAATAAAAATCGATGGAATTTGCCCATCAATATAGTCAGCGTCGCATGGACGAAGGACCCATGATCCCTTATCTCTCAATACCCCAAAATAAGCAGGTTTTAAAAAAAAATGAAAATGTCGAATCCACGAGGGGTCTTCGGATTCAATAAGATCGGTGAAGACTTTTAACGACGCCTCATGACGACCTTGGCATTCACAGTTTACAGCGCGGAATTTGTAACGGATTGTTTTTTTTTCTCTCCAAGGTTTTCTAAGGTGGCATAAGTATGGTGGTAGTTGGAACATATTTTGTCAGCATCATCCTTGATGAAATACTTTCTCAGCTCAACAACGCTTTTCAAGAAGACCAGGCATAATTACTTCTTACGCACGCCTCTGTTGGAAAGTAACATAATTTCAAAACATTATGAATCTTTTCATAGTGAAATCCTAGAGCCGCCCTCGAATAAGATAGTTAGTCCAGGTTTAGATTATATAGATTGATTTAGCCTGAAACATTTTGTTTATAGCCCTTATCACGTGAAAGAGTTGGGTTGATCTACAATTTTATCTGCCTGAAGTGTGAGACTTCCTATATGTGGGATACTCGCTAAAACCCCTTGGAAGTTTGATATATGTCGTACTATGGCGCATTTATAGGTATAAGAGTTATGACAGCGTCTTGACGGAATCACATAGATTTCGGTTCGCTAAAGTTTAATTCTTACTGAGTTATAAAGTTGTTATTTTGAGTTCACACTTTGTACTTTCATATGTGGTTCCAATGATCAGGACAAGAAAAGATGAATAACGAGGCAAATACAGGATAAGTTACAGGAATTAGATTAATGATGAACCTGCTACATCTCGTGATTCTGCGGTTTTATCAAAAGCTATTCATTCTATATATATCCCGTATGTGAAGGTATGAATTTCGTCTCCAGTGTAGATCTTTCTAACGTTGAATCTCATACATTCAATAGAAGAGGAATCGCATTTCAGATCTATTACCAATTTAAATAAATCTCTAGGAGAAATCCAAACAATTCTCGAAGAACGTGAAAGAAATCTCGAATTGAATTGTCCGGTGATGCCAACTAGCTCGAAGTCAGTGCATACCCAAACGTGATTGTAAATTTTATCGTTTGAATTCGTTTGAATTCGATTCCACAAGATAACTAAATAGTGTCATTTTGTTATTCATATCAGAACTTGTTATGTGTTACGTTATGGTCTGAAATCTGAATAATACGGACCTTAATTGTTTCATTTAGGTGTATGTCAGAAATATTTTTGAAATATCAAGTCAAAGAACGGACATTATAACTATATGGATACCGCAAAAAATAGTTAATGTATGAAGTATGCTTAACTTCAATTAAAATTTATAAAAATATTTTTTTTATATACATAACCACTGGCAATTGGTGCACAAAGACTTACACTACGGGTCATTTGGTAATGCATGTATTGGGATCTCAGAAACCATAAGAAATAGTCGGGTTTAAACAGATAAAGTTTGGAATATGATGATATGCCAGATCAGGATAGGGTGTGCCATAAAGAACATATAACTGGCACAACTGGTCAAGCTTGCTGCTCTTCTTGCTGTACACTAACTTTTTGGAATATGATCTAATCAAATCTACAGCTCCGTAGACGGCAGCATCCTTATATCCTTTATGGAAGCAAGCAAGCCACAGTCATTCCTAGACACTTTACCTCGACGGTAGCAATGAAGACATCGAAATAATTCTCTGATGAGGTCCACTGATAGATTGTAGTTCAAGACACAGAAGACTTAGATAACTACCCCGTCATCAAGCTTCTGGTGGATAACATCAGCAACAACACATCAACGTTGAAAATTAGTTGTCTAGTAGGTTATTACAGTGGGCAGCGTTTCAAGGTCAATAGCGACATATTGACAACATATACAGCAGATGTTGCGGTATTTGTGCTGCGTTATTTTGGAATGGGATGCGTTATCTTCCTTGCTCAATTGACAGTTATTGCCATACAGATGGTTCCACCTGTCTTATTTTCCTTTGAAGTCTATCAGGAGTGTCAAGTGCCAAAATCCTTACCTTACAGTTTCTGATCTACTTCATTTTTCTTCCTGCAAATATTCAATAACAAAAACAAATAATCTTTCAGTGTTCTTATTAGGAAATCTTTCCTCGATATTGTCTCCATATTTTCTTGAACAAGATACCAATGGTAGCGGTTTTCTAAATGACTGTGCAATAACACTTCTTTAAATGAGCAGAAATCGTCCTCACCAGTAAAGCGTACGCAATTAGGAGTAGTCATAGTGTAATTTGTGAAAAAGCAGACAAAAGTGTAATACACAGTTTTTGTGTAGTCCAGAAATTTTATAAAATAAGACGCTCTATTTCTTGGAATAACTTGTTCGGGATGAATACAATATTTTTCAGTAGCGACAGCGCATTTGGTCCATACATACACTACGAATCGTCACGCGGTCACGATTACCCCCGAATGCAAATACCGCAATCATAAAGCACGTCAATAGCGGTTGACGTTACTCCCAAATAGCACAATGTACCTCTTCAACGCATGTGGCATGCTTAAATGTCAAAATATCGCATGCGACAATATCTCTCTAATTTGAATAGACAGCAAGGTTATAGCGCAGAAGGTTCTCTGCATCTATGACTTTATTTATTTACTATATTATCTAATGAAACCGAATATCCAATTACTATTTTCTCAAAATATATACGCAGATAGAAGCCGGATAAACATGATAAACTGTAAAATTAGCAGCAGTAATAAAACATTGAATATATTGTTCAATGTTTCAAGTGTATTGTAGCAATTTTAGGAATCTAGAAATTGGAAAACTTATATGCAACTGTCTTTGAGTCAATGATCATTTGAGGATATAGTTGAAAGCAATTCAATTAATTCCTGTATGTTTTGCAAGTATCTATTCATTTCAAAACGTAGTTCCTAAATTTCTATGCAAAAAAATAGAGGATCTGACTCGATTCCTTTTTCTTGTCTGTAAATATATCCAACTTTTGCTTGAAACTTGTAGACAAGGTGGATTTTTCAAAAGTTTGATTTCGGACTTCCATTGTCTATAAAATTTTGAAGACGATTGAAGATAGCATATCAATCGAAACGTCGTGATACTCAACAAAATTTTATAGACAATGGAAGTCCGGAATCAAACTTTTGAAATATCCAACTTTGTTAAACCGGAGTTATCCTGCCGCGGAGCCGACACTGTCCTAGAAATGTCGGGCACCCCGGCAACATTGGCTTCGACTACGGCTCCGGTTGTCCATTAAAAACTCATTAAACATCATCCCTGGCAATTACAAAGTTGGACTGTTCGTTCTCTTCTTGTTTCTCTACTCCTCATGGAATCTTTGCTAACTAACCGGAACACGCTGAGGAAACTTTCTGTCGACGCCAAAGCTACTCCGTACATAGATACTAAAAAATGAATGAACCCCACAGGAGATCTTTTTGCCGATGAGTCACTCCTTCCTGTTTTCTCGTGGTGTATTCGCATATGACTACCTTCCTAAATATAATTTAATAAGGCCACAACAGATGAATAAATTTTCATGTGGTAGATATATAAAGACTACTGCTGTAGATGTGAAGTTACTCGTGATGATGATAGTTTGCTTGTTCGTTCGTTATTTAGTGGCATGCGAGTACCTCACTAAAGATCACTAAAGACCAACAAATCAAGAAAAGGTTCATCAACTACTGCCGGCGCAGCTCGAGGACGGTATTGATTTTCTGTTCTTCTTTGTATAGCAGACATGGTGGTGAATAGATGCTTCCGATATATTCACCTTTAATGCTGGTATTACTGTACAGAAGTCTGTAATTACTCTAATGCATCTCTTGGTGTATATCAACGAGCTATTAGAAATAACGTCACAAGCCGTAGGTAAGTAGTTTTTCTTCCAGAGCCGGTATGAGTGCTCTGCTGAAGATGTTCAGAAGAAATTACTTGCAAGGCAATAAGGATTAAGTCATAATAAATCTGAGATCGATTGAAACGAAGACTTAAAGTACCAAGAGCAACAGTTGCAGCGAAACCAAGATGAACCATGTGGCTCAAATGCAGTTAAAAGGAGGCAGCTACAGATTTGATGGTGCGATACCAATCAATAGGTAGTTATAAATAAAGTTGTGGACATCAAAAGCAACTTCCATAGAATGAATTGTGGTGCTAATTAAATATGTCAGAAATTCGTATTAAGAAAATGGTATAATGATGCAAACAAATTTCTACTAATCTTAATATTCCTTCACACGTTTCGATTAAGCACTTTTGTCTGAAGTAATAGTAAAAATAAACAAACACTAGTCATCAAATGGCAATGCCTAAATATATGCTAGAATCATGATAATCTCATGAAAAATTCTAATGAAGTACATCCATAATTATACCTTCCTGGGAGGATTTAAATGAAAAACGTGTTGCTAATACTTACATGATTCATATTGACTTCAGCAGATTTGAAAAAGTATCAGTGAATGTACGGCATAGGTGCACAAATTGTTTGTGGAGATTTTTCAGGCTTGTGTGCACGCAAATACAAAAGGACGTATTATATTGAAGACGTGTTAAGTTTTCCAGCAAACAATGATTTGTTAGCTGGTTTTGGTTGATTGCTGAGTCAGAAAAGTGATAAATAGCCAGTAATGTCAGGGTGAGTGAATTTTTTCATTCGAAACTAATATTATCCACGAGTTAAGTTAAACATGCAACGCAAAAGCGATACTAAAAAGGCTAATAGATAAGGGAAAGCTGAAATCCAACCATGTTTAAGATAAATAAATCATCACCCGGCCGATATTATTTTCCAAACAGTCTGAAAAGCTTCACGACAATATTTGGGCGTTGACTTTACTATTTCAGGCTGTTCGTCACATTGAAAATAAGGTCCAAAATTGCGTATAATGTCTGTTTATACCAGCTCGAACTTACGTCAGTTCCCAGTTCCTTTTTGTCGAAATATAAATCTGAATATATGCAAGTTGTACCACGTACAGTAAAGACGTGTTGTGATTTGTCTTGTGTTTGTGCTAAGAGAACAATCTGCAATAGCCTAGGTGAGATTATCTCACAGAGTACCCAATTCTTCAAATTGTATTGTTATTTATTGATATTTTATTGTATTATTTGAGATCTGTTTACTAGACAATTGATCATTCAATTCTTGAATGTCTGCGATATGAAAAAACAGATAACATATTCTCGAAGTACGTCGCGAGTTGACCCTTCGTACTTAACTAGTTCAAAGGAGTGGATACTTTGCGAGTTGACCCCTAGTATCTTAGTGAAGGCCTCACAGTTATCATGATAATTATCCGCACTAGTTGTTTGGATCTCTTGGTGAGGTATTTCGCGAGTTGACCCTTAATACCTATGACCCTGGACATGAGTTATGTTATCTCGTTATATGCTATTTTGTATCCCTAGAGATGAGTTATGTTATATGTTCTTTGCACAGTATATTATTTAATCTACCTATTTGGTTTTTGAAGATTTGTTTGGTGCGTAATCTATTCACGTTTATTTGTTTAATTATTAAAATCACTGGTTAGTGATGATGAATGATAAATTGGTTACTCAGGTTCTTTTTATGTAATTTCCAGATGTGTCATCTCGAGCGCCTTCCTGATACACGCCTAACCTTCTTTTTATGTTAAATTAGTACTCGTAAGTCATTATATAAAAATTACAATGTATTCGTAATTAATTATTTTAGTCATATTGAATTACTACATTATTAAATGTTTATATACTATCGCCCAGAATTATCTTATATATTTTTTATCTCCTACAGTAATAAATTATTAATGGCCTATATTTCGCGAATAGGCAAAGTTGAGATTTGAGTTGATTTTATCAATTGATTACATTTTGATTGTTAGAGCTGCCTAAATAATTTTCAATGTAATCAAAAATCTGTCTTCTCTTGAACGTTTCATGTAATCATCACATATTCACATATATTTAGATACTTTATTGATGATAGTATGAGGGAACTCCATTATCATTATAATACTAACAAATACGTTGTAACTGAATACAGGCATCGATTACGTTATATTTTCTTCTGAGTGCCAATTGAAACCACGTACGATTAACTGAAATATATTTACTAACATTTCGGCTCAGCAGACTTTAGTACAAAATATGAAAAAGAACAAATTTATATGATTCACATCATGAGCAGTAAATAACATGGAATTCTAGCTAGAGGTTTCCAATTTCTACAGGTCAAATACTTTGCACATTGTAATGCTTTGTAGAAAGTTTACTCAATTTGTATTTTATGACATGTTATATTTTGTAGGAAAGCAGCACCCATGATAAAAGAAAGCGAGAGAAATATTGATAAATCATTTTAAATTATATGAAAAGAATCAATTAGCTATGTATTATTTTGTATTGCATTCAAAACGATACACCCTCCCTCTCTACAGCAGAACATAATTAGTAGCCTTATTGTTGGTGTTTTAAAAACGTAAAAAGGGAGCACGCTTCTGACACGTGCCCGTAACGCCCATGCGGTAAATATTTACGTTTGATCAGCACCACCCACTCATCACTTCATATTTATTATCGCCTATTATAATAGATGTTGAATGGTCCATTTTACAGGGATGGTAACACTCAAGAGAGCCGCGGATTGTATCTGAAATATATTGTCAAAGCCATCTAAACAAAATTAAATTATGGTTTAAAATAACTAAAAACACGCTTTTATATTTAATAGAACAAAAAGGCAAAAAATAATTCTTAATATAAAAATAAAATCATTAACGAGCAAATTAATGTGATTGTGATAACAACTAAGTAGTAAGAAATTATAACAATTGATGTTGAGCACTCCACGCTTTTATCACAATGCCAATAATTTTTTCGTTAATCATTTCATTCTTCTATTAGTAATTATTTTTTAAACTATAATTTATTCATTGATGAATTTATCCTTGTACTTTGATTTGTGGAACCGCAAATACGTGGCTGCTGGAATTAGACTTGCTCTTCAATGGATCTTAATTAACGGGTCTGAAGGGTATTCTCTCCGTTTACGGGGTCTCGGATGAGACCCGTATCGTTATATTTCACAAGTAACAAGTTTTGACGTTGTGGGAGAATAGTGAGACACCCTGTATAGTTGATAATCAAAAGCAGACACTTTTGGTAGTTTTATGTATGAGCCCAAACACTCAAGAAATGTTTCCAGCTTTTATACCATACGTCTAATTTTTTAAAGTTTTATTACATAATGAGTAGTAGTTACTCCAACACGAGGAAAATGTACCTACCACGTCACGCTCAACATTTTGTGACTAGGGCTACCCGTTTCCCGCGACCACCGCTGCGCCAATCATCCATATCCCACGATCTACTATATATAAAATAAAAAAGTGAGTACGCCCTCAAGCACACTCTTTCAATTCATTGAAAAGCGACGTTTTGATTGTCATTCAAACGAGGGCATGCAGAAGTTAATCATTAGTTGAGTAGTTGGTATGTTCCGCCTTTTGATTGACTAATTGTGGCAGGGACGAAAGGGCCGGATATACAGGATGTAAATATTTACCGAGCAGGCGTTACGGCACGCGTGGGAAGCGTGCTGTAAGTTTTAGGAGTGAATTGACAACAGATGGGTGAAGGCTCTTGTTTCGAGTTAAATTTACTTATTTGGCAACAGTTCCTGATACTTGCATTTTTACTTTGTGTCTCACGCATAAGTGAAGGAAGTATTGTTATCACAAAAATGTTCGAATTTGAGATATGTTCCTAAAATATATTATGGTGTTTGCATCACGAAAATCCATCTCACTGATTACCGTTGGTCTCTCTGTTGGACACGTCTTTCTGTTTCTCGTTCTACCACTGGGTCTATTTGTGACGGTAGAGTGGGCAAAAACGAAATAAGATTAAAACGCTCTGACATTGATTTTGAACACATCTGAGGACCTTGTCATAAAAAAATGATAAAAGAATAAAAAGGTTTCAAGATAGTTGAGAGTATGAACATTAGGTTTTTTTGGTAATCGTCCTTGAGGACAGCTCGCTCATTTGTTATTTCGGAACATCCCCTATGACACTATTACATCTTTGAACATGATTTAATGGCTTTTTCTGTTATTTATTTGACGAGGATTTACCAACTGCTGACTCAATATGACAGAACTGTTATTATTCTAATGGAATATATGAATTAATCATGAAAGAACTATTTAACGTGTCGTGATTGCATTAGACAATTTGGAAGTGTCGCATTGAGCCTCCATCAGAGAATGGTCCTAGTTTTGGACGTCCATTCAGCGGCTGCAAAATCGCCCGTACATTGATGCAGTAATTGTAGTTAGTGGATTATGTTTTTGAAAAAAGGACTTTCTATTTGCAAAGAGGACTAGGGTTACTCTTGATTGGCACACCACCAACCATCCAAATAGAACGGCCGCCTGCTACACAAGGTAGAGCGATCAAAAATAACATGCTTTACAGTGTTTCTTCCGTTTCATGCATAGGGGGTTTGACACACTCATCACCAGCTTTTGTAGGTATGCTCTGTATAACCAGCAGGAAGTCAGGAATCCTACCACTCTTCTCAATTCCTTTACACTCAACTTTAGAGAATCTGTTGTATTAGAGCACGTGGGTTCTAATGTATGAGTAGACATATCCGCTCCTGTTTTGACACACTTATCAGCATGTAGATTGTAGATGCTCTTACTTGGTGAAACTCTTCCATCATGCAGATAAAAAGATTTGGGTAATTGACACACAGTTTCACAAATAAAACTCTTTTTCTTTCAGTGACGCGTTTCGATTTATATTTGAATCATCGTCGGACGGTCAGGTTTGACTGCTAACAAGGGCATCCAGATTACTTGCCAAATACGTGTAAGTTAGGTATTTATAAGATTTCATGTGCCTTCTATAATGCTGTTTATATATCTCAAACAGGTAAATCATTTACAACGAGGTACAGAGAACATATAAGTGCGTTCAAAAACCACAGAAAGATAAAATTTTGCCAAAAACTTACTAGATACTAATCATAAAGTTGACAATGAAAATAGAATGAGTGTACTTCATTCTTGTAATAAATTACATGATTTAAACTTTATGGAAATATTAGGGACTCAAAAATATCTGGGAAACCCTGATTGCGTTGTAGTAAATGAACGGACTGATCATACATATTAAGTTAAGAATGAAATAACGTAAAGAATAAAATATTTTAAAACGTGAAATATCTTAAGGACATTTTGACGGCGATGGTTAAGGTTTTTTAGCGCTTTCCCTTAACATTAGTCTAAATGCAGTCGCCAAAAAATTATTTCCCCTAAGACCGCCACAAGAGAAGGAAAAAATAATTTAATAAAATAAAAAATATCTAGACAGGATAAATATTATGCTAGTTTTGAGAGCTCTAGTTTTGTATCTATGATAGGATCTAGTTAGTTGGTTGGTAAGTAATCTGGGTAACCTTGCTAGAAGTCAAATCTGACAGTCTGACGATAATTTAAATATAAATCGAAACGCGTCACTGAAAGAAAAAGAGTTTTGTTTGTAAAATTGTGTGTTAATTACACAATCTTTTTATCTACACTTATAAGCCCCATGATTTCTAGTTTATCTTCTATAATATGGCATCCCTAAAGTTTGAGACACTCCCATAGACACTATAAGGAAATCCATGACTTGTAAATACCATGAGATACAAATAGTGCATTTGGTCAAAACAATTATATTCCCTGATATTCAAATCACTACCATTGTACACATTGCGAAAAAGTAAAGTTCGCTTCTAGAATCCCTGAAATATGTCCAACGGCAACGTCACACTACCAGCAAGGCAGGTAAAGGGTTAGTATGAAGTATTGTTGCATGAACACACCTTTGCCGATAGTGCAACGTTGCCGTTTCCTTTTTCTTTGATGCGAACTTTACTTTTTCGCAATTTGTACATGAGGAACCCAGTGAACCTACTGAATGTCATTTTATCTTAGCTAGAGCTGCGTATGACTAGATTTATGGCCTGCACTATTCTCACTTTTACGATCAAAAATGTCGACAAACTGTGTTTTCACTATCATCAAACAACAAATTTCAGCCACCGATATTAAAAATGATCATCGCGGATATAAAAAAATGTTAATTCAACTGAAATTGGCTAACGTATAGTGAGGACGGCGCATGGCGACTTGTAACTGCTCTGTAGGGGTAATCCGGTTTTCTGCTTTGATACGGGCGCATCGCCATCGGATATATTTTAATGACAGCTGGGAGCATGGCGATGATTACTTTTTCGAGACGCCGCGGGCCACGCTGTGCAGGGCTCGCGCGCCGCGACGCCACCGCTGTCGCGACGCCGCCCACGCTGTAGCACAATATCAGAGATACAGGATGATACTTCCGAGAGCTTTTATAATTGTAGTAATCAGACTAAATCCTACTCGGATCCTATTTGTGGAAACTATACATTGCCAAGTGAGGAAGATCGCAGAACAAACGATGTCATAAGATCCAGATGATGTGTGCGTTATATTTTCTAGCTCTACGAGGCAAAATAACTTGATAGAATTGTTCCATCAGCCTATCCTGTTTGAAATGTGAGACTCTTCAACAATACCCGGAATCTACCCTACCAGCTATGGTGATAAGAATTATCAAGTGCTTTCTGCATTTCGTGATGATGTGAAGCATCCTTCTAAAATTCACACTATTATTGTTTGCCCTCTTTCCTTACATTTTCTTATTGTTTATGTACATGTCCCAGTAAATTTTTAAGCCTATTATTTACTTATAAGCCTTAATATGGTTTGAATTTCAAACCATTTGCCTTCACTCATATGCTTAGTAAAATTGTCAGCCTTTCAGCTAGCGTCAGCTCCAGTTATCACTGGTAGTTTAGTGCAATCAATTAGATGATTAGGATTATCCCTCTTATCAGAAAAATAAGCGCATTTTGAATATCATCTTTTGCCTATTCTTCCTAAGTAGCTTTCAGAGCACTTATTTCATAAGAATGACTTTGCGGTTTAGTAATTTTTATCAGTCAATACCATGTTCCATTGTAAGCTCTTCTTCTCAGTAATTGGTTCTCTTTTATTATCTTTGATTTCTTAAGACTCTAGCTATAGAGTTCAGGTCTCTCGTTAATCAGTAAATCATTGTGGGATCCATCAACCACCAACGATGTTACCGTATAGTCACAATTAACATATACCTTCATGCATATTCTTTTAGCGTCTTTCTATGAATATTACATTATTGAGTTTGCTACCACTGCCAGAATGCTCGGCCCTCCGTCAGGTGATGATCAGCCGAGTCGAAGGCCTTATTTGCCTTGGTAAGCTTTATTGTCTCATATTTATGTCCATAACCGAGCCAGAGGTCCAAATATTTGAAGGAATTTTGTGACATGATTAGACAAGTGCAAACGTACCCCAAACATAGGATTTTATGACAATGGTAAGCGAAATATCATAATCTCCATTCAAAATCAAGTACAACACCTTGGTCAAAATCTTGATGATATAATAAGCACTAACCTGAATCAAGAAGGAAATTATAGTAAAAAAATATAACACTGGATATTAGTTTTTGGACGCTTACGAGTCCGTGGATAATTTTTAATAGCTTTAGAGTGAAGAGGGGAGTTGAAAGATACCATTATTCTTGTTATAAGCATATTTAAGATCTCGGTCCAGTGGCAGCAGAGTAATACGTATTCATATAACAGCGGGCGATATATTCATCTCTACCGTTTAAGCGATATCGAGGCATGACGAACGGCTGCATGAAATGAATATAATATACGTAAACTCCCTTGAATTTGGTCATGTTGCCATGTTGATTTTTTGCGTTGAAGCATCGAGTATTTTTCTGCCAGCATTGCCCGACGTTCAAGAATTATTGTATTTGTACGATAGTACTAGCATGAGAATAGATAAATGTACAGTAATTTGATCTGTTTATATTTTAGCGGCTTTTACTACCAATTACTGCATTTCAACCTAATATGAAAGTTTAGAAATATTGCAAATTACTAAAATTTTCAAAAACCTAAGAATTTATAAAATTCTTGATTTAATAAGATTTAGTTTTTGATTTATTGTTTCTTAAATTCAGTTCCAACTGTTAGTGCCAGTTAGTTTTCTCTAAACTGCTACAATTGTGTAGAAAGCTTTCCTGTGTTCATTCCTATTCTCATTTCAATCAACATTTACACTCAAATATCCTTTTATCATATCACATGACGATTTTGCAAGCTGTTTCCGTATCATGGTACACGCTTCTATTATGGAAACTTTCATGGAGGTTTTCAAGTCTGGAGACAAACAGCACAAATTCAATTTGTATCACTTTAACTTGCAATAGGAAACAAACTTTTTCTATGCATCCAATTTGAATACTGTTCATACTTTGGATGAGTCTGGAATTAATGTTACGGAAATACTTCGATTGACCTAAAGAAAGTTCTAGGCTGTTAAAAATCTACTTGGCAGCAGTTGGAGTACTAGGCTAGTAAAGTATACTTGTTCAATCTTCAATTAGTAGATTATATATCCTAATATCAGGTGTAGTAGATCTGAAGAAAAATAGCACGTTTACCCTTGAAGAACAAAAATACACATATATAAAAGATACATAGACCTGAAGTTTGCACAAAAAGAGTCAAAATAAGCCTTTATTAAAATTCCACTTATTCTTGTAGTTATGTATAATAAATCAGCTGGGCTTGTCGGAAAACAATTCACTCTGAAATGGTGATCACAAATCGAAGCAAAGTGGAACTTCATGTTTTATAATGTTTTGCAGATCGTATGGCTGTACCCTGATATTGAAAGGCATATGCAACTGCTTTTTAATTTTTAAACATATGAAAAATTTGGAAATGTTCCACGTCAGATTGTTAGCTATGATAGAAAATCATTAGGATCATACATGAATAAACAGAAGTGGAATAGTTTGCACACACATACATTTTTGATCTAGTCTATCTATGAAACACTATAAAACAGTGATTCGATGTCAGCAATTCCTCAGAAAATACAGCACCATTCATAAATATTCAAAATCTATACCTGGTGAGAGAAAGTTACTGAAAAATCAGGTATATTACACAGAATATAGGTACATTCAAAATTTGTACTAATTCCCCAATAATCCTTAATACTACTTTCTATTAATTATTTACGTATTTATAGTCCTGAGCAATGTATCTTACTAGATATAGAACAAAATTCGAGTAGCAAAAAAGGCATAACGTTTCTGTCTTAAAATATTCAAACTGTTAGGTCTATTTTCTGAATAAAACCGATGGTCGTTTGAGATTTCCTCGAATAACATTTCGACGTCGAAACTGAAATAATTTATCAGCAGCGAATTAGGGTTTTTGCTTTCAGAGAGTTACCGAAAAAGGATCATCGCGTATGCAGGAGCTTTTTAGGGGGGTAATTGGCCAACGCGCTTACAGCTTTTAAGCTGTATAAAGCGACCACTTCGACCTTTATACATTTTTTAAAAGCATCTCTGGCTGAAAAGGTAGCTGTGTTGGTATTAGTGCAGTAAATGATTCCAAAGAAATAACTTTAGTCTATGGAAACCTTGGTAATTTTACATTTTTCAGAAGAAATACTGGTATACAAGGTGGGGTATAATACCGAGTGATATTTAAAACACCATGGAATTACTCACTAAGTTACTCAACTCTGCTTCCAGGAGGTAACCCCATAAAAAAAATTCGCACTTTGTGAGGTCCGGTGAACGAGGAGGCCATGGAGTCTGACAAATCCAGTGACCTGGAAATAAATGACCAGCAATGTCCATGCGTACTCGCAGTTGGCAGCTGCTCTGTCCTGTTGGAAAAACGATTCCTCGCTTGATTAAAAATACCTAGATGGAGTGGAAAACTACACCAACAGTAGAGTTACTAACACAGCGTTCCCAATCTTCGAAAAAGATTTTCTTTAATGACTACTTGAAGTGAATACTTGCTTTCAGGAATATCGAAGGGTATTCGTATATTCACATTTCAAATGATTCTAATTAGTGAATCCATTAATAGAAACAATAATTATTGAGAGTAATTATTTGAGAGATCATTAGATTATGAGAATCATTATGTTATCGGAAGATTAATGATCGATTATAAACATTTTTCGACTATGCTCATCTCAAAAAACAATAATAACTGAGTTTCGTGGGAATAAAAGTGCATATCTCTGGTATAATTCTAATTATAACAAATTAATGCTTGCTTAGGAATTTGAATGATGAACAATTGTTAACTTTCCGTTAAATTTGTCCTAGGTTATCTTATTTCTCTGGAGGTGGAAGCGGTGGATCCATTCTATTTCTCCAGTGACACCTGAGTAGTAATTACATGCAATTGTGCTTATTACTAACTCAAAAATGGCTATACTGAACACTAACTTAAACTTCTGCTGTCTAACTGAATAAAAAACAAGATAAAATTACACTCTCCACTGCACAAGAAAGAAAAAGGTGAACTTCAATCAGCTTTCCTTCTCAGTAGTCTAAAAAATCTAAATGTTTATTGGAGTTGAAGATATTAATAGGACGATAGTTTTGTATATTATTTATATCCCTTTCCTTGAATCCCTATGCTAATCTGGAAAAGTGTTAGTTACATTATCACCCCAAGTGGCCATCTCAGAATTAAGCTTCTTAATTCTCATTTTATATCGCACTCACTTATCTCAGAAAAGATATAAACCTCTTGTGAATGTAGATTAACCTTTACTTAGATTATATTTGGTGAAGTGGGCTCAATATCTGAGAGAAAGCATTGGCAATATTTTGCGATTGCATGTACATTCATTTAAAAACATTGATGAGGCTATGCAACTGGTTTGTTTCCTCCTGTTTTTAGTAAATGTACAAAAATTATTGTGATCTAGTTAGACATTATCCTCGATATTAGATTGATAATTTGTTAATGAATTTTTGGTTTGATTCTTAATACAAACTCTAAGTAATATGAAATCCCCTGCAACAGTTGCCCTCTTCATTAAAGTGAACAAGATATTTTCATTTTACCTTGTAAATGTATTGCTTCAGTATGGATTGTTCAATAAACTTTTTTTATAGATAAACTCCCACAAAGGCAGAAATACTATCGCGCTCCAGATGCACTGTGAGAAGATAAATGTCTATTCGCATTGACCTTGAAACGCTATAGTATGTAACTGTCGGGGAACAAACTCCCCGGCAGCTCATTCAACAACGCCGAAGTTCTATAAAAGCACCCCTCTAGTCTTTGCTGTACTGCTGTTATAATGCAAGACATCTCGGTAGAAAATTTAACATGATAGTATTTGTAGAATAGAGAAAAATCGGCCACCTTTCTCCGGTGTTCCAGACTGTGGCGGTCCCTTATAAGGTCCGGTACATCCACTAGACACTAGGCGTATTGCTCTTTCTTGTATTCTATCCAGAAGCTTTAGGTTGTGCTTCTGGAAGCATGCACACACATGCGATCAGTACTCCAGCGATGATCTGATCTGAGCCTTGTAGAGAAGCAGCAGCTGTTCCGGTGAATACAACCTTCCGGAACGGAAGAGAACGCCCAGTTTCTGGGACGCCGTCTTAGCAAGGCCGGCAACATGCTCGTGCTATGACATGCTATTGTTGATATTAGTTTCCAGAATCTTGATGGAAAATGACTCAATTACTGGGCATCCCTACATCTCCACGGCTGGCAGACCAGCATGAGACTTTCTTGTCAGAGTTGTTGTCCGAGTCTTCTGTGCATTAAACTAGACTCCATTTGTAGATATAGTTTATTATAAAAACCACTCACACAATCATTAACATGAACACAAGTATACATATTTGGATAGTCAGTATCTCTTATTAGTTGGTACAAAACATAAAAATCACCTTTGCAATAATCATAGATAGAAAATTGCTTTATATTACTTTGGCTAAATTGATCAATTTCCAAATTGAGTAAGATTCCACGAGCAGGGTGTTAATTATTATCCTATATTACCAAGGGAGGTACAACTCCATTTAGATCTACTATAGGTATATTAGGAAGTGTGAGATCAAGTAGTGTTCCTTAAAGTTTATAACATTATTATATTGACTTGAGTTATTTAAATGTAATGTAGTTTTGTTGATATCACTAGATTAAATTTTTTTAACAGTTGTTCATATACATCTAAATTTAGATTTGGTGGTATATAGATATCTATAAGTACAAAAAACATTTTTCAAATCTTACCCTTAGTAATATATCTAAGTAGTATTCTATCATATTTATATCATAATACACTTTAACTTATTCTATAGCAAAGTGTTTTTTAGTGCTACCATGATGTAATAGTACAGATGAATAAAAAAAGTTCTAGCTGATAGTACTGGCTAAACACCGGAGAACTAGGAGCATAGACTAAGAGCAGTTTGTTGTTGACTTTCTGGTTCCAAGTTTTTGTTATCAATGACGCGTTTATAGCGGCTTTTCGATAATCAATTGTGGGACGAGAAGTAATTTCTGCTCTACCTTTTCGACCAAAATGTTTATTTTGTGCATTGTGTACTGTACTATATGTAGTCCGATGTGCAGTGGATTTTACCCCAAAGTGAACGCGTATTAGGCGTCGCGTCGTCGGCGTCGATATGAAGCGCGGGTCGCGCTTTTAAATCTGAAAGCCCCGCTGTGAGTATACGTACAACCTACTCCAACTGATGGATTTTTTATAAAGCCAAGACAAACTCCGGTACAACGAGCAAAAATATTTTCGGTCAAAAAGCAAACAAGGTACAGGGTAGGGAATCGAGATTGAATTTTGTTTGGATAAAAGCACGCATCAAATGGGATTCCTTTATGGAATATGCGACGTTCCTTCAGATTTGTATAATCAAGATCAAATATGAATCCGATATAACTTCTTGGTCACTAGATTATTCCAGATAACTGCCAGCATCTATGATACTGGAATATCAGTTGGTGATCTACAAAAAATAGGGTACAATCGCTTAGTGCTTTTCAATGCATTAATATTAAGACACTTGCAGAATACGCACACCAAAGTAGTTAATTTTTCGCGACAAAAATATTTTAATAGCTATTTTAAAAAACTGTAATTTTCACTCTTGGTAATATTTGACCATATTTCAGTGTGAATTGCATAACAGTGACTCAAGGTTACTCAAATTCAAAATAAAGTAGAGTTTAGTAAAATCAACAGTATGCATATCTATAGCAGGCCTAATGCATGGTGGAGAGCATACACTTGATATATTTATCTTTGACCAGATCCAAAAATATTCTTACTTGAAGAAATGCTTCCATATTTTTGATTGAATAGTGTTTCTGTGTTTCTGTGTGTGTTTTATAGTTGAAAAGGTCAAATGATAACAATATCCCGAATCTTTCTTAAACTCCATTATCTTATTTGACCTATCTATTTATATATATATATATATATATATATATAATGCTTCGATTTCTATTGTAATCTGAGCAGATATTTCTAGATCTACAGAGAGCCTAATGGTAACCGTCCAAACAGGCGATCAGAGTGTTACTTACTTGAACAATTTCTACGATTCTAATCAATGTATCATAATATAAGTTGAAACAGTTTTTTATCTCATCGCTCGCTGGATCACAACCGATCTAGTAATTTAATATCTCAGTGTAAAGTGAGCCGTGCACTTAAAAACGAACGTATCTTTTCAACGTTACCACTAGATAAAAGATAAAATCTCTACAGTCTGAAATCAAGAGGGACCTTGTTTGCATATGAAATGCGGCATAATTACCCATGCATGTCGCGTTCACCATTTGGACTTGCCTGCTTTCATCGCAGATTTGTATTTTTTAAAGCTATACAAAGCTTGGAAAGCTGTTATATAGTTTTTTCGTATTTCTATTGGAATGGAGGGAGCTTTTATTCCAGTTCTTTCTCTGATTCATTTATACCAAATAGAAGAAGTGTATGTGTATTTTAAAACCACATATGCACGCATATAGGAATTTTTAAGCAGGCAACATGGGATAACAATATAAATAGTGACTTATAAACGCCATTCATACATATGTCCTGCGGAGTCATATTAATCAAATAGTATTTTGTATGAAAATATTATATAACATCTAGATCACGCTCGCCCTCTGTTACTTATTACCAATGGTTTATTGGTCTGTTGGTCTCTTGTTTCATCTGTTGGTGGTATTTTTCACCTCTTAATCTCAATCTTAGCCTACGAGCCTGATTTAGGTTTCATTTGGGAGGGGGGGGGGTGATAGTCTGTATAGTAGGTGATGCATTTTCTGCCGAAAATAAAAAGATTATGTCAGGTAGGTATATTGTACTTACCCCACGATGGTATTAAATTGGAAATATGGATCATGATTGGTTTTCGAAACTATTGATAATTAAAATTTGATTAAAAAAATATTGAATAACGTTAGATAACTGATAATGTCTATAAATTCCACTATTTCTAAGATTTTTACGCTCTAAGATTCGAATCTAATTCTTCAATTCTACTACTATTCCGAGACACTTTATATCGGCAGGAGCAACATGTTATCCAGATCAACGAAGATATCGTAACAATTCAATACAGATCTACAATCGGAGTTCAATTCAATGCGCAGTGGTTCTCTCCTGCTCGAGAAGATTTTATTCACCGGAATAGCATCAGACCACATACTGGTTGCATGAATGGGGATGTGTCACAAATTTCTGCTAGAAGGTTCTGGACTCAATCCAGAAAGGACCTCCACAGTCAGGAACATCGATAAAAGTGGCTGATCTGTTCCTGTTCTATAGATTATACCATTGTAGATGTTTGATCGAGCTGTCTCGCATAATGACACTTGAAGTCATTACCACAAACAATACAAGGAGGGCTAAATGGGCGTGTCCTTACTGGGTCACACTTCCAACATCTCAAACGAAAGTCATTCTTTTGAAGAACCTTAACCGTATACAATAGGCTGCCGAGGAGTTGGAGCTATAAAAGCATAAAATAATGAGCTGATTTAACTACACGTGATTGTTTATGATCCATGTTAAGTTAAAACGTAGTAATCTGTAGTAAAAGTTGTCAAGGCAGAAGCTGAAAGAAATTGCTAACTTTAAAAAAGACTCGCTGTGCCATGAAATACCGTACAACACGAAAGAGGTGAAGTGGTTTAAATTTGCAAAAAATGCATCCAAAGTTTACTGTGTCCATGAATAGACAGTTATAGAAAAAATATATCATTTCAAACAATGAGAACCTGGGATTTTCGGAACGAACTTTATATTTGAAATTATTCTACTTCAGCATATCATCTAAAAAATGCCTATTACTTTAATTAGATGAAGTCTACCTATTTACCCAATTTGTATGATATCATCACGTAGCCATCGAAAAAGGTAACAGGGCGGAACTATTGGACATTGCTCATCATACTACGCCAGAAATCTGCTAGAACGCAGTCTCCTAGTAGCTAGTACTAGTCACTGAACCCGATTTGTCAACAATGGTGACCGCACCTTATTTCCAGAATTACGGCAATCCCCTATCTGAATAATCGATGTAGGTAACTAAGGTAAAGTGGACGTATACCCGCAAAGCTGATTACTATCAATGGAGAGAGAGATGTATGTGAGGCCCAGTGGATTATGCCACTTAAGGGCGAGTGTGTATGGAATAAGCACCCTCTTGTTGGTTACGCGATACAACAGAAGGCATTATCTTGAACAAGGGAAAATTTCCAGATAATAATATTCGCGGAATGTTTATATTTACGTTATTAGATGCCTATTAAATTATTTATCAACTATATTAATTGTATGCTCTCAAGATAAGACCTGATATTGACATGCGTGTTTCGTTTTTAGCCTAGACTCGTCAGTATGATTGTAGGGTGATTTCAAATAGAACAAGTAACGTAATTGAATTTGTGATTGCGTCAATACTTGACTTTGCTTCATCTAACTGGAAAAGTCCTAGATTGGACACTTTTTATAGTTTATAATAGAAATTGGCTTTGTGTGATTAGTTTGTTGATTAACTACAATATAGCTTAGAATTTCTGAGCATTGTGCAAGTGAGGATCAAGTTGCTGAAATCATACATTCCGAATTATGTATACCCTGTACAGTAGTGCATTTCCCTTTGCAGAGAGCTTAAACAGTTAGACTTATATGTACTATATCATACATAACAAATTTAATGGGATCGATTACCTTTTGAAACACAGTATAAAAATGATTACTTACGGTCAGCTACCAGTAAATATTTTGTCTACCGTTTTCTACAATCAGTATGGCTGATAATTGATCATTTGCGGGGTCATTAGCGAATGAATAGACTCTGCTGGACGTAGGCTAGAAGAACTTTCTTGGTTATATGCTTGCGGTTGGTTGGTTTTTGTCCAGATAATTCAGAAGTTGCAGAGTAATGACAATATCCATAACCTTGATTATGATACAGAGAAAAGTCAAGGACATCATGACCTTTATCAAAAGGTCTGGAAGGTTCGACACTAGGGAGTTACGAGGTCTGCCATAGTTTTTAGTGATGGTCTTCGGGGTCGGCAAAAAGAGCCAAAGGTGGCCTACTTGCCAGGCTATGCTTCCCCATTACTACTACTACTACTACTGTTCCACAAAAAGCCCAGCCTTGATAAAATTACCAACCATTCTGGTGGTTTTAGTTTCCAAATTCAAAATTTTCACGTTCAATTAGCACTTTGGCATGTCGTACATGCAATTTCTGCTATCTCCAGGATTAGTGCTGGAGCCTGTCACTGTTACATCCAATAACCGTGGAAAGCTGTCTCTATTTTTGCTGTTCATCAATACTTCCTGCTAGATGCAACTTATATATACGTTGGCTGATTGAATATTAATAAAGTTGTTACTAGAGTAAGGTTCTTGAGGTCATGTGAGCTTCATTTTGATTGTGACAGTGATAGAAAGAGGTATGTCACTGCTGTTTAGTACAGATATGGTACAAACTTTGAGGAACCAGACCTGATGGATCGTGTCGTAATATTTTTATTCCAATAATTCTTATTTCAGAATGTTTTGTAGTCTTATAACCGAAAAAAGGAGTGCTTTCGTTTTTCTCAAACGAAAACATTTCGGGGATATACGTTTGCCCGCATTTCGAGATTCTTCGAAAATTCGGCATATTCTCTAACATTCCTCGATCGTCCGCTATATATCCTACTACTTGCTTGCTTGATGCATTTCGTCATGGCGGGTAGCGTTCTGTTCATAAGTCAAGTATTATAAACTAACATTTACATGTTCCACCAGCCTGATGGAATGTAAGTTCCTAATTGAGCGGCTAAAGCCATAAGATACCATACCGATAACCTGCTCTGTGAAACCTATCTCTATTTTCCACCCGTCATGTTAGGTAACGCGTACGTCCACTTTGACTGCACAAGGGGCGAATTACGCGCTCGAGCTCTCAAAATCGAAGCTGCCCTTTGCCACCCCTCCCCTTCCTGTTACATTGGCATTCGACGGCGGGCGGCGGGCGATGCATATTCCGATTCCGATTCAGTAATGAATGGTAATAGATTCAAGTTACTTTTTTCGATGTCGAATGTGATCAGATGTGCCCAGCGTGATGTCACCGCGGGCGCGAATGCGAATTTCCCTCTGATGTAGCGGAGACGTGCGGCGCAATCTGTCACTGCTATTGAACGCTTGATCGACATAACGGGCTAAACCTTTTGAAAAGTCGATCAGAATTCAGAGTGAATGATAATTGGGTATGTTGTGTTCCATAGAGGATAGGATTAAAAATGTTACTTGACATAATTCGGCAAGTGGATAAAAAAGCAGTAGGCACTAGGAAAAGTGCTTACGCTTCCTTTATTCGATATTTAAATTTACTTTTTGGTTACTTCATGATTGAGGATTTACTACAGACACAGGCACGAGTACTAACTACCGACAGACCGACAGCCCGACAGAGCGACAGAATGACAGAACGACAGAACGACAGAACGACAGAACGACAGAACGACAGAACGACAGAACGACAGAACGACAGAACGACAGAACGACAGAACGACAGAACGACAGAACGACAGAACGACAGAACGACAGAACGACAGAACGACAGAACGGCAGAACGACAGAACGACAGAACGACAGAACGACAGAACGACAGAACGACAGAACGACAGAACGATAGAACGACAGAACGACAGAACGACAGAACGACAGAACGACAGATCGACAGAACGACAGAACCAAAGAGCGGAAGAACGATAGAACGACAGAACGACAGAATGATAAACTGACAGAACGACCGACCAACAGAACGACAGAACGATATAACGAAAGAATAACCGAACGACCGAACGACAGAATGGAAGAACGTCAGATCGACAGAACGACATAACGACAGAACGACAGAACGACAGAACGACAGAACGACAGAACGACAGAACGACAGAACGACAGAACGACAGAACGACAGAACGACAGAACGACAGAACGACAGAACGACAGAACGACAGAACGACAGAACGACAGAACGACAGAACGACAGAACGACAGAACGACAGAACGACAGAACGACAGAACGACAGAACGACAGAATGACAGAACGACAAAACGACAGAACGACAGAACAACAGCCCGACAGAACAACAGCCCGACAGAACGACAGAACGACAGAACGACAGAACAACAGAACGACAGAACGATAGAACGATAAAACGACATAACTACAGAACGAAACTGAGTGACACACATTTTAGTAATGTCAAAATAAAAACAAACGGATTATCTCAAATTAAATCTTTTTCACGATCAGAAAAGCTCATCACTTACGTTTGTAGTGAAAATTTTGAGCGGTTCTGAATTAGTTTTTTGATATTTGCTAATGACCGTCCTCAATGTAGAAATTGAATGCAATAAAGCAAAAATACCAACTACGTGCCCACAGCTTTTCTCAAATTTCGTCAAAATCGGAGCAGCCATTACAGAGATTATGCAATGTCAAAAACAGCTATAGATAGACCAGCTCGATACATTGTAGGTAGCGTGGTGTTTATACACCAAGAAACATCACAAAAACGTATTATTTCTAATTCGAATATTATTGTGAATAAGGAAGAGGAATTTGCAAGAAATATATTCATCTTTTAAATTTGACTACAATGTGTGTAGATGTTTCAATAACACTACTTCGACTGCTGTGGTATTTTCAATCGCGTCCAATACTTTTTTACTTGAATAACGATTGAAGACAACAATCATCAGTCAAAACATTGTAAAAGGCAGAATTCTCGAAACAATAGTGAAATTTTGAAGCAGTTTTATTAAAATATATTGACTTTCCTCATTTTCGAGATTCCATAAAGCTCAAAGCAAATATCAAACATAATATTTTCTGTAAGAATAGCTAGCCGGAAGGAGGCTGGTCGTCTATTGGAAGCGATGAAGGGAAAATCGAATTTATTTTTCAATCATCTCTGACTGATGGGCCGGGTCCTGCGAGAGATGCGGAGTGCGGGATGCGGGATGCGGACTCTCGGTCGGCGAGGGACAGGAAGTGGACGGTCGATCCGCTTTCGCAAAAATCCATCCTAACGGAAAATGAACGACACTAGACGCTGCGTCCCGCTTTCCTCCAATTTCCGACGACGCTTGAGATCGAGATATTTGTTGCGGTCGCTCTATGGCAAGACAAGCATTGGAAAAATGCTTTGAAATTCCACAAATCCAGCGGGAGTATTGCTGAATATTGTTCTTGTTTCTATTATTCTTCTTATCATATCCGGGCCGTCCATGGGACCTTTCACCTTAAGATAGTCTGTGGGATTGGTGAAACGACTAATTGGAAGTGGATCACGTGGAGAGGCATTCATATTTAATTTCTCGTTTCGGGAAAATATATTTGAGTTTAAAATTTTATGTCTCTTCTGGCTTGGTAAGAATGTAATTTTGGATGTTGTTAATTCGTGGATATAAATCAAGTCGAGGCCTAGAGTGTTTGCGCACTTGCTCGAATGTGTGCTTCACTGATTCAGACAACTGATCAGCTTGACTACGATATTTCGTTGCTCCGCTAGTTGTTTGATGTAATCGCTCAGGCATCGAGGTCTCTGTGATGCGCCTCGTTTGAAACATGCCATGGGAATTGAAATTACCCAAACTTAACGTAACGTAACTCTAATACTTTTCTAGATGACAAATCAGAAAATGAATAATATAAATAAATATCTTAATATATTATTTGATTTTGTTAAACATTTTTCTTTCTACATTTGGCATAATTATTAGTTCATTGCCCAAGAAACAGCTCAGATTTTAGCATTGAGTTAAGAGTCTCAAAGTTTGATAAGTTACTCAATGATTCCAATCGAATGGAATCAATTTTTAATTTTATATAATCTCGGAATGCCATAGTCCTCATGACATTATAGCCTTTTTCTGAATCCCTATCTCCCTCCCTCTCTATCTCTTCCTGTCTTCACTCATAATATGAATGGTGAAGCTTTTTTGGAATCTGCCAGTGATTTTTTAATTCGAAAGGATAAACTTTCACTTTGGAATGAGCTACAATTGAAAAATTCAGGTAAGTATATTGACTTAGTCTCCCACGCTGAAATTCGCTCCGGTGTAATGAAATCTGAATCTATGGAACCTCCTTGGAAATTCTCAAACTGTACCTGCTAGTTTTTATGAGTCTGTGTTCAAGCGTAATATGGCTTTTTTATTAATACTTGGTAACACTGATGTCCCAGACGCAAATTAGGCTTGTAATGTTCATCATTTACGTTATGTTACGTGAAAAAAAAACAAAGAGATTCGCATATTAATGCATGCTATTGATTCGGAATTTCGTGTGATATAACAACCAGTAAAATTTCTCAAAATGTTTTGATATACCTGACAAATGAGATCGGGTAGGAAAACTTTGAGTACGCTCTAGAGTGATTAGAAACTTGACTAAACATATAAAAATGATATACATTTCAAACACCAACAATTTATTTTAGCCAACACTCTTCCCTTACCAGTGAGTCAGCAGCTGATATCTGTTTCATTTGGCCATCAGGAATTACATAGTTTAGCATACAACACATTTGTATGTTTTGGAAAATCGTTAGTTAAAGATAATATGTGCCCTAATAAAATATCTTCTTTTATGTTTCTGTCTGTAATGTATAAACTGTAAGTGACCGTGTAGTCCACGTTGTGGTGGCATGGGAGAACATTGGCCTATAAGCACAAATATGCATCGATGTAAATATCGAGTGTTGCCGGTCAAAAAGAACGAATAAGTAAATTCCTTCTCCACCATATCATAATCTACTTGTCATATGTGTAGTTAAAGCTAATCTAGAGAAACATAAAATAATTACGCAATTTCTATACACCTACCATAATCAAGAGCAATGTTCCATATAAATTCCATAGAGGAACAACGCAAAAGCCCAACCCCTTTGCTGAATAATGCTGTGTGCCCTCAAGACATGCCAGACTGTCGCAGCATTCAGGTCGCCTGAAGCCATGCAGATATACTATTTTGAATTTGAAGTAGGTATGTATATGCCGTCAGTCTTCAACGATCTGGCAGCCAGGGGTGTAACTAAGAATATAAGTTATACTCTAGAAACTGTGTGTAAACAAGCAAGTGAAGCAAGCACTGAATAAACTAAACATACACTGGCATCAATGCAGATGACTAGGTAGTCCTGAAACCTGGTTAGTTCCAAATTACACATCAAAAATGCGAAACTCTGCCCGTATTCACAAAAATTATGCTAGAAAATTATAGCACAATGAATCTCAATGACTTACATCAAAGAAGTGAGCTAAAGTGAAGCTTTATACAGCCTTACGGGCTCAGCTCTTGAAAAAAAAGTGTCATTTGAACTGAATTCAAAGTCAAATCTTCATGGAATCAATTGAAATAGAATAATTGAAAGCTTTTTCAGATTATTTTATTACTTTGCACCCGAAATAACTTTTTTAAGGTGTTCATATTTTCTATAATAATAATAATGAAATTTAGAATCAACATTAAATGCACAGAAATGAAATTGCTGCCTTATACCTGTTAGTTTAAATATTTCTATTTACGGAATAATTCAAGAGCTATCATATCTAATGAACAATATCTTAATCAATATATCATCTATAGAAATCATACACTAGCATATATTATACCTACTCTAAAGCGTATATAAAACTATATTGGGCATGTTCAGGAATATTTGATATATGTGAGAAAATGATTGTACATGGAACGCCATACTTTCATGAAATATTTTGTTGTTTGAACTCATCTTAAGCTCACAACGAAAAAGTATCTTCAAAAAACCTTTTCAAAATAGTCAGTTACCCCTTCTCAGTTAAATGGGATTAAAATAATGATATAACCTCTGCAAGTACGTAAAATTTAAAAAATGATTGCGAATGATCATAACGAGATACAGATGAGCCGATCTTTTTGATTATAATATGTTGTAACTGCCAGCATGAATGAATGTGTCCAGCAATATTTAAAGATTCTATGTCTGTAGGATGCGTGGGATGTGTCTAGTCATTCTACTTGATTCCATCTTTTTGGCAGTCGTCAATAAAATCGTGACAGTGTGCGTGGTAGTGTTGGATTTGAGCTGTTAGTGTGGGCCGTCTCCGCTCAACGACGAGCGACGCTGGCGCTACAATCGATCGGTCGACGCCGCGATGCCAACTACGATGCCGCCGGCGATATGCGGTCACCATGGTGACGGTTTACCGGTGCGCCGCGGCGGAGATGTGCCGGTCGGAGTGGAGGACAGTGGCGTACAGATGTAGGTAAGCAGTGATGTTAATTACTGTAAATTTTATCTTTGGTAATTTACGGTGGTGATTCATGAGCTTTTATTACCAAAATTAAATATCATTGCAAAAAATTTGCGTCGCATATTACTGCGGTAATTTTACCGTGATACAAATTTTGCATGTAATAACATCAGAATAACACTGTGATTTACCGTACTGTGCAAGTAAGTGAATAGTCTTTTGTAAATAAATGCTAAATGAATTCATCTCTGTTCTCCACAACAATTAAAACAATAAACAAACATAACATTAAACCATTTTGGTTCAAAATCGACTGTTTAAAAAAATAATAAATAAATAATTTTATGTAATATTAAAAAAAGCAAATGCAATAAGTAAACCAAATTTTAAGAAAACAATCAACACTATCAGAAATAAATGAAAGACTTTTGCTTTGTATACATTTATTAACTGATATTTCATTGTTTATGCTAATTATCTGTTCAGTTTCATGTTTCAAAAAATTCTCTATCTATCTCAGACGAGTTGGATTAATATACAAACTCCAAAAAAGATGATGATCAAAACGATAATTCCGCCGAAAAAAATTGTTGTAGTTGGCTATGAAATGAGAATTTCTCACATGAAATGGCACGTATGACAGGTCTAGAAGACATTATTTTTCATAATTAGTTCTGAATAATAAAATACCATGCAACTAATTATAAATACCTTATTTCTCGATAAGTTACGAGAATAATGAACCAATTTAGGGATGATTGTCCTAATATTTTCGGAAATGCAATACTTTTAAACAGAAATATTCACGACACATTGTGTGCGATTTGTTAGGTTACACTAAGCTAAGCTTGTTCCAACACTCCTGCCTACTACACACTATACCCTCAGGGACGTGCACTTGAAGCATTCCAATATGTTGTTCATGGAGCGATCAAGGAAGTGGTCCCACTGAGTTTTGACCACCCGGGTCTGTGGGACGGTTTCTGTATGGTCAATTTGCTATCTAGCCCAAAGCAGGGAGTGTGTGGACTAATATATGTCGGAATCAGACAGTTGCATCAACAGTTTGCCGTTGAATAATAATAATAATAATAATAATAATAATAATAATAATAATTGACTTTATTCATACTCACAAAGTACATAAGTGAGCGAAGTTTAGCATTGTTGCTATTCCTCCACTTAACCCACTCAAGGTTATTGCTTAATTGCTCTTTCTGTAACTGTTTCTTCATTGCAGTCGGATTTCGTGGAATTTATTAACATTCCTGTTTATGGTGAAAAGTAATAGGTAATTTGATGATTATAATGTCAAGTTTATGTACAATATCTTCTTCACAGAGCTACAAGTATTGTTAGGCTGACCAGGAAATATGTCTCTACCGAGTAAACGCAAAAAATTATAAAATAATATTATTTTCATTTTTGTTCAGCTGGCTCAGTGAAGTTTACGAAAAAAAAAATTAATTTCGTTTATATAATTGAGGTCAATCACCTACTGGATCGTTATTGGACATATGAAACTAGATAAAATATTGTGAGAAACACGTTATGAAATGACATTCTGTTCAACTTGTGTCATATTGTAGAACTCGTTGATTCTTACTGCTCATTTTCATCAGTTCTTAGAAGTAGCAAAAGTAAGGGTGGAGGAATTATGGGAGGTGAGAAATCATCTTTTTTTCTTTCGTTGGTAAAAGAATTTCTATAATCAGTATGTATTGATTTGTAGTCCTACGTACTTGTTAGACATACATGATTGTTCACCTATTTGTCTTAGCAACTACTACTACATATTACTGCATTTAAGTAAATATGGATCATGAATAATTGAGAAACTGCTATCTATAGCTTCTTAAAAATATCGTCCATTAGGTTGACTCTGTATTTTATGTGCAGTGGTACCTGTTTAATGAAGATTTTGATCCAACTTTATAAGGGTTGCTCAACCAGTTCCAAAATTCGATATTTATTGTTAAACTGATACCATTACGTGGGAAGTACAGCGTCAAACTACTTCACACCATATTTTTGCTAGCCCAAATAACAAAAAGGTTATTTAATTGCTGATCTGAAAGAGGAAAAGGTACAACTTTTCAGTCAGAGAGTCCATAAAAAATAACAGGATGTGATAGGAAACTTCTGTGGTTTGATCCTCCCTGATATCTTGGGCTTACTAGTTGTACTTTTTGACCAAATATATCATTGTCCAGTATTATGAAGTTAATTATGATTTTGTGGTCTCCCATGGAAAAGCAAAAATTTGCTGACTTATTGGGTAAATTTGACAATTTCTGAGCCCATGCATTCTTCGTGACTATACTATATAAATAATCACAAAAAAAAAGTTGGGAGTTAAAAAAAGTAACGGTTCTCAAAGAAAATTACTACCACTGTGATCCGAAACCTGTAAATCATAGAAAGTCAATGTTTGCAGGTTTTGACATATTTTTGGTTTATTCAAGATACTTTGCTGGACATTTTAGAGTAACAATTTCCTCATGCAAAATGAAGCAGAAATGGAACGTCACTGACTAGGGATAAAGAAAAAAGAAGCTTATCAGTGTGCTCATCCATATACAAAGATAAGCTTAGCGTACTCTCTTCGTTCATAAACAAAACGCCACTGGTTACCACATGACTGCCTCCAGCTCAGAAAATACTCTCTTGTCTCTTCACGTCACGCTTCTAAAAAAAAGATAGACCGCAACGCCATTTGTAATAAAGGGCCTTGAACAACTTACCTCAGTTTTGTTGACAAGAAAACTAAAAGTACTCCACCAGTAGTTGTTAAATAAATAGTAGCCGGCAATATTCGATTGGCAAGTGTTTTGTAACAACAGCTTTTACATAATCTTGTTCGATGTATCACATTGATCAAATTCATTAAAGTAACCTTCAGAACAAGTTGATTACGTTCCAAATTGATATTTTTGCCTTTTTTATCACAAAATTTAGTGTTTTTGCGTGTTTTCTTGAATATCCCTGACACTATGACTGGTCCCATGAGTTTTATGGAATTTTACAAAATATCTGCCAGTCGTAATTCAATTACTATTAGACATATATCTAGTCTTCAATAAATATATAAACACCACAAATTTTGTCAAAAATGCAGTGAATTGTTTTTTCAATTCGCTGTCTATGAGTTTATGACCCTACGAAGTGCTTCATTTTTGATCCAATAAATTTTTATTGTACTGTAATCTATAAATGAAGAACTATATGATTGAATGATTTTATTGACCTCTCACTATTATTATTATCTTCATTTTGATCTTTGTGGGTTTTCTGAAGATAAATTATATCAATCTGGAAGCCTGTATGTTTCCATATGCGTTTTTGATAAACAAGTGTGAGTCGTGTGAAAGTGAGTATAGATTTAATTCGAGTAAATGAAGAATTTCTCGCAGAAATGATTAGCTGAAAATGTGTAATTGATTTCAATATTTTTTATTACTGACATCTAGTATATATTGGTTTTTGTCTCAATGGTGGTCAAAGTGGAATTAAGCTGATTATATTCCACTGGATGCCAACTGCCAACTACTCTTTTATAAGTATTTTTTCCAAGGTCGTTTGACACTAACATGACTTTTGTCGGGAAATCGTCTTTCGTTGTGGTGAAGACTTGCGTTTCAGCGCTTGCTCCCATAATTTCTTGCCTCGTTCAGGTACAAAGTAAGGTAAAAAACCAATCCAACTAACTAAATAACTACAGACCCATAGTTCTGTAGCTGTGTGTGGATGCGATCCGAAGCACTCCCTGAAACTTCTGGGCACAATTCAGAAAAGAGCAATATCCTTCTCATCTTACAAATTACCTTACAGTCTCAAAACTCGTAGAAAGGTGGCTAATATCAAATACATCAAATAATGGGCAGGCTTAATGGGCGCATCTCCACTATGTTGAACTTCCAACACGAGAGAGCCTTTTCTAAAAGTCATTCTTTTGCAGACCCTCAGCGTTCTGAAGTTGGCTGCTGTGTGTTTCCTTGTAGTTAGTTTATAGCTTTTTGGGTTCTTTGTGAATATACGCCTCTGTCTCGGTGGGACATTATCTATGAACTAAGATTCTCCAGTATTCTGGGAAGGCTCATGTTGCGCTAGATATTACTAAGGTGTTCCTGTTGGTATGGATAGCGGACTTAGTTTTCGATCGTATGTATCCAATGTGGTGGATGGATTTTCTTCTTCTCACAATATTGGACTTGGGTCTCTACTTAGCTTCAACACTACTTGTACCCTACATTAATGACCATATCTTAAGCACAGTAAATTCAGTCCATACTAGTTTTACAATATTTTAGCAGACACATTTCTGACGATTAATTGGCGAGAAAAATGACAAGGAGCGAATGTCTTTTTACCGAAGTCAAAATGACAAAAATGTTACATTACTCTGCACAATACTTGAAGACTTATTTGTGTAATCTGCCAAAAAAAGATACCTACTTAGGGTCTAATACATATTCAAGCTTGACCAAGGACCTATCCATTCAAGGTTTGTGGGACTGAAAGTTACTGAAGAAATGCTTTGTCATGCATACGTAAATCGTACCAGCTGGATATTTTTCATTCAGAACAAGCAGGTGATCCACGGGAAATATTGGGTGTCATTGATTTAGTTTTCCTTAGTAATTATTTTCTAAGCTTGAATATCATCTGCTGATATCAATGACTACAATGTAGTAAGTGCACGATGGCGTTTTGTAAAAATTACCGAGATGGTGAATCTGACTTCATTTTTCTGATAGTTATCTCCTGACTGTAAATATCAATGTTTTTACTGACATTCTTTAGTCATTATACCCTGGGTACAATCAAATAATATGCATAATACTTATTTTTTCAATTGGTTGAATGACATCATAGTTACTAGAACATTAAAAAAATCTGGAGCGGGTTCTTGCATTTGACATTTATTGAAACGACACATCCGTCAGAGACGAAAGGTTATATGATATATAAATATTCATTTCTATCGTTGATTAATGATATTATTAAGATTCATCTAAAAGTGTTCACAAGATACTACAAATAATGCAATACTGTCTTCCAATAATTGTTTAATATACCACTATAATTTCAACTGGACATCAAACGGAAATCATTGTTCCAGGATAAACATATACACAATACAATAATTTGTGGTTGCCAACATTACAATAACTTTTTAATTTAACGCATTAATTTATTGTCCAACCTTTCAGACACTGCAAATTACAGAATTGAGTTATTTTTAATAATCGGCAACGATTTATAGTTCAGCGGTTTTTTAGAATTGCATCATATTCCACAAATTTATCTAATCAATATAACAACTCGGTATAGAATAAATTAAATTATTTATTAAAACTATTATGCTCCACACCTTTATGACAATAATTCTATTTATGAGCTATTTTTACCTCTAGAATAATTATTGGTATTATAACAACATTAAAATAGACGTGTGTTCCATATTTGAAATCTGTGGGGGAAATTTTCTATTATTTTAACGGTTAAATCGGCAGTGTGCGGGTTTGCTCATGCTATCTGCATTTTTTATATACAGTGCATTCAAAGCTGCACTTGCTTTTAGAAGAGAAAATGAGTGTACGAGATTGAAATGTCTGCTGTTATATATACTAGGGTCACACTGAAAGTCTTTAGACATTCCTAATCTATAAACAAATTCAAACAATTTTGAGCACGCAGCTTTTTTGTATAAAGATATAAGTGCTTACACGCAAAGGCAGCGTTTGAATCGCTCAGTAGTTGCCTTGCCACGGTCGAATGCATCAAAGTTTTGGCCGAACTTTAACGTGAAAATGGAACCGGGTAGTCACGATTTTCTAGCCATGATCTTGTATCACTATAAAAAGGGACTAAAACAAGCGGAATGTCGCGAAAGTTTAGTGAGTTGCTTTGGGGACTTTGCCCCTTCTAGGGCTACAGTTTCTAATTGGTTTGCTGAGTTTAAAATGGGCTGGGCCTCACTCGATGATGAACCTCACACAAGTCGACCGCCCACTCCGGAAACTGTAGAAGCTGTGTAAAATATGATAAAAAAGATCGACATATAACCTACACCGAGATTGAGGCTTTTTTGGGAACTGGATCGGTAGAGGTCCGAACAATCACTCATGATCACCTTCGCCTAAAGAAGAGGTGTTCCAGATGGGTGCCACATTTGTTGGCCAGTGAGCAAAAAGCAACAAGAGTTGATTGGGCTAAGTTTATGCTTGAAAAAATTGATAATGAGCACAGTAAAAACACTTTTAATATCGTAACTGGAGACGAAACATGGTTATATCATTATGATGCCGAAAGTAAACAGCAGTCATTAGTTTGGTGGTTTGAAAGTGAGCAGCCTCCAACGAAAATTCGTCGTTCCAAGAGTGTTGGAGTGAAAATGATCGCATCTTTTTTTCTAAAAATGGATACATCACAACGGTAGCCTTGGAAAATTAAAGGACAGTTACTTCTGAATGGTATATAACCAAATGTGTTCCTGTAATCTTCCAAGAACTATGCAAGAGCCGTCCAAAGACTGGTCTGGGGGGTATTCAATGGCACCATGACAACGCACCCGCCCATAGCGCCGCTAGAACACCCGAATTTTTTGCTGGACAGGGTGTCAAACTGTTGCCCACCCACCTTATTCTTCAGACCTAGCTCCGTGCGACTTCTTCTTATTCCCTGAGATCAAATAAAAGTTACGAGGTCGCCATTTTTCCACCGATGAAGAGGTAATCGCTGCATTTAAGGAGGAAATTAGCAACCTTTCAAAATAACGTTGGTCACAAGAATTTGACTAGTGGTTTTACCGAATGCGTAAATGTATTGAGGTAGGGGGAGAATATGTTCAAAAAACAGAATGAAGTTTTTTTAAAAAACCTTGTAGTTTTTCTGTATCAAAAAACTTTCAGTGTGACACTCGTATTTTACTGTTTGATTAGTTTTTATTATGGTCTGGAACATATTTATTTTGCCTCTGATTTTTACTAGTTTTTAATCTTTATTATTAATATCACTATTTTGTAGAGAAAAAAGGTGTGTGGACCGGGTCGGTAAATCGTGCGCCCTAAGTAGATGAACTAGATGTACGTAGAAGATACATGGAGTATGAGCTCGACTTTGTGAAACCTTGGAAGGATATTCGGGTCGGCAGTTTTCATATGAAATTTTAGTTGGGCGAGGGACAGCTCTGTAATGGACTGCTAACTTTTTCGCTGTGAAGTGTGAAACTGTCCTTCGGTTGTTTCACTTGCTGCCCTGAAAAGGCAGGTTCCTTCACCAGCATTCTTGCAGTCACGCACAAAGCGAATGAGGAAATCGGTGCCTAGAACCACTCTGCTTTGGAGATACTCCAAACTCAATAATTCATAACCTCACAAGTGTTTTTTGGAAGATACAATCGCGTGACTGATTACTTAATATGCAAACTTTTCACCATATTCATCATCTGCCAGGAAATAATGTCAAGTTAAGAGGTGTATAATAAGATGATGCATAATGATCCCATCCATGATCACTGAATCGTCCTTTCTTGGAATGGTCTATTGCACTCTTGTCTATCATCGAGCTCCATGCTAACAGAATGACTGTACTACTGTCGTACTCTTAGTGACTGCTGTATTGCGTGGAGGAATATCGTTTGAGGCTATTCATATAAAATAGGCGACCTTATGCTTCCTGTCATTGGGAGTGCCACAGCGTCCTCCTCGCATGTTTCTCTCAGGCGTTATGGGCAATGCTAATAGTGAGATACAAAAAAGCAAGCAGCTTGGGGAACTTCCCTGGAAGAGTCGTTCTGTGAAAGTTATGTGTCCAGACACGCGTTTCACCTGATGTAATGGTGATCCGAGTCTTTTAGAGTGGCATCAGTTGTTTGATGCATTTCACTATTTGATCTTCCCCTGCAAGACATTCCAACAAATGCACAATGAGCTCATGAGACGTTGTATCCAATGCATAGAAAGGGTTCTCTTGTACTGCACGGAGTCTTCTGTCACACAACAGCTGATCATCAGATTCTGTCAGCTACGCCTTCCATTATTCTTCTTTATTCATACACGCCGAGAAATACCTTGCTTGGAGGATACGCATATACAAGTTTCTGGTGAAGATCTTGTAACTTGCATTGAGACATGCTATTAACCTGTAATTCTTGGAATCATAACCAGATTCTCCTTCTGATAACTAGAACGCGCAGCATTTCTGGAGGTATTACAGACAATACTACCCCCCCCCCCAGTTTTTACGCCGGAGAGCCTCTCGAGCTGGTTATCGGTCGTAGTGGCATGTTGTCCTTATGTATTTTCGGTAGACCGTAGAGGTGTGGTGGTTTGCTGTAGTGTGGTGTTAGACTTGTCCTTTCGCGATCTGTCAGGTATTCCTTGTACTTCTTCAATGTATGATATAGTTGTCTTTCGATTTTACATGTTGGATCACTTGGTAGGCGTTTGTATTTTCCTTTTATCATGACTTCCTCCAGCTTTTGGTTATATGTGGTTGTGTCCATGATAACTGTGGCGTTTTCCTTATCTGCAGGTAGAATCTTGATCGATGTTTCTTGTTTCAGTGCCTTTAGAGCCCGTTCTTCTTGCCTTGATGTATTGGTATTGGTATAAAATAGCTTGGGGCGACGCTAAGGTTATTCCCAAGGAACCGCATTGGTATCGAAGGAAATTCAAGGAGGCGGCATTCATCACCAACAACAGCAAAGTGTACAGCAAACCCAGCGTAGACATTAAACCAATCCAACTGGACCAGACAACAAACAATGACCGACAAACAGCCACGTCAGCAGACCGGAATACCGCGCATCGGGAGTCAATCAGAACAGACCGCGCACAACGACACGTCACCGGACGGGGTATAAATAGGCATGAAAGGAACGTGTTCGCCAGTTCACCTGAAGACGATTGAAGATAGCACATCAATCGAAACGTCGTGATACTCAAAATTTTATAGACAATGGAAGTCCGAAATCAAACTTTTCAAAAATTGGTCCTTCTGGACGTTGTTTTTGAGTGCACTTATATGTTCTCTGCATCTTGTTGTTACTGTTTGACCAATATAAACAGCATTACAGAAGGTGCTCAAAATATTATCTGGCTCTTTCTCTTTTACATTGACTGAATATCAGCCTAAGGTAGGTTCTGGTCTACTAGATATCTTTATTTGATGGTCATACGGTTTTCCTTGTTTTGAATATCTTATTATAAATACGTCCAAAATATATAATTCTTGAGTATTGTAGCCGTGTACAATCATGGAATGAACTGAAAAAATGAAATAGCTTAAGAAATAGAATATCTTGAATCGTCGGATATCTTATTATATGTTGACATCAAAAAATATGTCCCCTAAGATGGACAAAATGAAATAAAAACTTAATATGATAGGGTTTAGTTAGCTAGTTAACAAGTAACTTGGGTAGCCTTTGTAAGCAGTCAAATCTGAAAGTACGACGATGATTCAAATATAAATCGAAACGCATCACTGGAAAAAATAGTTTGTGTCCAAATACACAGTTTTTATTTGAATACACTAATGATGTTAAACTGTTTCCTGTGAGTTATTATTATTATTATTATTATTATTATTATTATTATTATTATTATTATTATTATTATTATTATTATTATTATTATTATTATTATTATTATTATTATTATTATTATTATTATTATTATTATTATTATTATTATTATTATTATTATTATTATTATTATTATTATTATTATTATTATTATTATTATTATTATTATTATTATTATTATTATCATTATCATTCATTGTACACATTGTTTCACTAAGTAATGTGGATTTTTTTAGGTAGTTGGATTAGTAGCTACAAATGCTTCCACCTATCGTTGAGGAACTGTTCGTTATCCTTTGTGTTAATACTGAAGAAATGAATTAATGAACATTCATCATGAAAGGCTTAATCAAACCCGTTAAAATCGAAAGTGCAGCACATATTGCACAGAAATACTAATGAATGCCGGTAGCGTGATTCCGTATTTTCCAGCGAATCGAACATCAAGGCATTCCTCAACTCCGAAAGCTCAACGGGATTATCTCGTTATCCCTTTGAATACTTTCAACGATTGTATCTGGAGTTTAATAGAGCGGAAAATTAAAAGATATTTAATATTGTGATATCCGCTTTGATTCCTTTCGGGATACGGACGTCTGTTTGTTTTCTCTTTCAACGCGTCTTTCTTCGTTTCGCATACGCCACTCCAAATTGGATGCTAATGGAAATGATCATTCTGAAGATCGTCATTCATGTGGTTTTATTCTATTGTTCTGAATTAATATTGGGGTATACTGGTCTTATATACATGGCTTTGAGCTTCTGTATAAGTCCTAGGGTGCCGACGATAAGTCACTAGTGAAATGCATCAGTCTGCTTAACTCTGTAATTAAAATTAAGTTATATTAAACAAACATACACATACACACCAATGAGTGAGAAAAATCAACAATTATTGTGGACAAAACTATCGCTCTGCCGACATAGCTACACCGAACCGAAGGTGCTTTGATCTCCCTCCAACCGCGCAGCGATCTGGAGAACACGTCACCCAGACTAGTAACCACCTGGTTAATAAAGAAAGAATACAACTGTATCTCCGCTGTGCTTTGTCGCGTGGTTTGCACGTCATTCAAAGAACATTGGGGCTAAGTAGATGAATTCGGTTATTCCCACCTTGTAATGATACAGCTTCACACTAGATAAGCTTATTTTCTCATATGATCAACCGGGATACCTTCTTATTGATGTTGAACAAAACGTCATACCACTTTCTGTAACTAAGACTTTTGATTTGTATAATAAGCATAAAAAAACGTATGCTTATCTTTTTCAATACACTCACGCAAAGCTCGTTAAGATTGGTTTATGGAAGCAACGTGAAAAATAGTGCAAAGCGAAACTGGGCTGCCAGACAGGTAGAACTTTGTAGTGATACTATGTTTTTCTTGCAAAGTGGATCAAATTCAAACTGATATAAGCACAATGGCGCTTTCACACCGAGAAGGTACCTGTTGCGACAAGTCACTAAGACTCACTCCAACCTTTTATATCCTTTATCAATGGACTTGAACCACTTCCAGAACCAACAAAAATATTTGGATAAGGTTCTTTTACCAATAATGTTTCGGGTTATTGGTTAATAGGCCCTCTTCACCATTACCATTACAGGCTATCACGAACATGTAGAAGACATGCTTTCCTACAGGTGCCCTTGGTCGAAGATGATACGGGGTGATCACCAACCTGTCGTTTTTTCAGATTATCATCCAAAGACGTAGGTTTTGCATACGTTCCCGCATACTCGGCGACCACTTAGTTTATATTTTTCGTTGAAATCGTTCATAAAACAATAGGTCCTTTATACATAGACCTTGAATAATTGAATTTGTGTACATAAAACCAATGTCAGTGTTGACATGGACTAATGAAGAGTTAGTTAAATTTGAAATACATACATATATCTAAATGATGTATATTATACCAATATCCTTTATGCTACTTTACTAAATATCATAAACCGAATGTTTGTTGGTTCTACATACATTTTTATAACATATACGGAATATGTCAGCGCAACCATGTGGCAGAGGGATGAACTAATTGCCTGATCAAAGGGAAACAAGGGGTAAGGAAGCACTCTCTCCCTCTGTCCCCGAATCAGAATTCGCAGCGCGCAAGCCTGAGGTGCTTGTATTGATTTTATGTACAGGCTCTAGCAGTCAAGTCGTCTTGCCTCCATATAACCTCAAATGTTACATCTTTCTGAGGCAATTGACCTCATTTCTTCAATGCAATGTAAGTAGCAGTATAATTTCACAATTATATATGTTATATATCAGCACAGATTCTAGGTAAAAAACAGAATGTCACAATACACTGTGATATAATACTGAACCTGCCAGAATCATATGTTCTATCTTCTGAAGTTCAAGTTTTGCATGCAAATTTAAAAAATATTAATAAACATATTTTTTCAAATTTCACCTTTAGATCTCACGCGTATCATATATGTCAATAAAACATAATTTGACTATGTAAAAATGATGGAGAACTCGATAGACATAGAAAAGTGGAGCTTGGTGATGATTTGTTATTGTATGCTCTTTGTTAATAAATCCGCTGCCATGTGTCAGAGTTTTTTAAAATATATAAATACCTCAACATTACCTAAGACAATTACATATAATATCGCTACACATACAATACTATGACCTCTTATCATATTGCTCAACAACGGCACAGAAGCGGTTTGATAGGACTTAGAGATGAAAATACCTAAGGACAGATACACACAGATTGACTAAGAGATATGAGTGATATGTATTTTCGTGACGCAACATCCAAAAACAGTGTTATCTCAAAATCTAAAATGTCTGTAATCACAATACGTTCCTCGCTAATACGTGGAAAGATAAAATGTCGGAATGAAACGCGAAGTAATTGGAGTTGGATTAAGAATTAGCTCGGAGACTCTTTGCCTCCCGAACCTCAGCACATTTTATTGAGATCTCATAAAAGTGAAGAAAATCGCCGGTACCGAAGCTTCCGTGAATAGACGACGTCAATGGTAGGTTTTACACTTCTTTCAAATTGATTTGAATTTGAGATGTTTGTGATTTTTGTTTTATATTTGATAAAAGTTGATCGAAAATATATTGAATTGTCTTTTCTATCGATTACAACATTTAAACCCCAACCAGATTATGTTACAAATGGACATGAGGGTTTATAGGTAATAAAATCAAGTTGTGCTATGATTACGGCGTATTTTTTTCACGTCTCCGAGCTTCAACCTCCTTTATTGACGTCCTCAAAATCTGTGAAATGGTTGAAGTGTCAAAAACTTCCGAAAATGGATGCCCGTAGGTAGCTCAAAAACTAAATAACCTCGTCTCCACTGATCCAATTTTCTGAAACGTTGAAGTTATTCTATTTTTACGTTTATAGGGGCCAAGAATTAAGCTGTCGGAAGTCATATATATCTTTTTGTTTGACACGGGATCAAATATCAAAAAAGCTACACATATCGAATATTCCGCGGAAAGTAAAAATCATCCAAAAGCCTCAATAACTACATTGTTAAATAATGTTGAATAATAAACTAACATTGTGTCGTTTACTTGACCGAAATTTGTCAATAATTATCCCTGAATACTCACGATTCACGGTCCTTTTGTCATCGACATTGAAGAGGGTGACATAAAAGTGGGGGTTGTTCACCCAGTAATGGAGTGCAGACTTTTATTGAATCTCATTGAAATGTAAGTGTTGACAACACAAGTACGGATTGTAATGACGGGCTAATGAAGGGGTGCAAATCAGTGGCGCGGTATTAATACAACAGAAAGGGGCAATAATAAATACAACGGTAACTTTTGAACAAGATAGTTATTGTGCTAAAATTTACGTTTTCAAGATAACAGGTATTTTGAAAGTTTGATAATGTCTGCATCATAAAAATCCACGTAACTCTTGGTCTGCCTACCGTTCCGTTGACGTTTTAGTGGGCGCGAAATTTTAGTAACGGCTTGTTTTCGAAGAACTATATGCCTTGAGTTCATAACAGACAATGCGAGTGTTATTGTAAATTCAGGCCATGGCTTAGATTGGAGCGACTAACAAAGATCAAAAGGATCTCAACATATAAATGGAATTGAGATCTGATCATCTTCTAGAATTTAATTGATAATAAGAGATATGGAAATATTTAAAATCTTTTATAATTTTGTAAATGCCTAAAACGTTGCCAAAATTTCCATAATTTCCTATGCTTCCCAAACTCAATTTAAGTGAATCACCAGTATTAAAATTCAATCATATTCTTCAATAAATTGATGGATACCACAGTTAACACCTTTGCAGGCTGAATAGTACCTCCGTACTTATTCAAAAAATCAGCCCGACCCCCCACTTAGAAATAGTTTACTACTCCCTATACTGTTGAAAAACTTGTGATCAAAAACTAATCTAAATTTCAAATCCACATTTATTGAAAATTGATCCATAATTTCTGTGCAGACAAAAATTACCGAAGTCAAAAGTTTGTATAAGGTATTACGTCTTTTAGCGAAAAATCCCTGCCCCTGATAGCGTCAGACACCCTATTTTTTCCTTCAAATGGTATCTTTCTATTTAATGTTTCATTCAAGCTTAAATTCAGAAGTAAAAGACATTGATCCACAATGAGTATGATTGTATAAAGGATCAATACCAATTGATACAAACATATAACCATCACTGACCTTATACCAGCGCCACTGTTTTCGCGAATAGCCCGCGGACATCGTCATTAGAGTCCGATAACATCTCCGGTTACTCCTGGAGGGCGTGCAGGTCCATCTGTCCTCTTCGTGCTCGGCAAGGGTGTCGGCCACAAGTGTACAAGGGTGCTGGAAGTCGGAAATTGAAAGGCTCCCACTCCCCATGGGGCCATATGTATTCATGAGTTCACTGCAACAACCACCTGCTTGAATATCGTAAACCTGAGCCCGGTGACGATATGTCTATCTCGGAAAGTGGATGGGACATCTGGGAATCTTCTCTGTAGCTACTTTAGATATTATAATTAATCTACGTTGTGGCAGTTTGATTTCGATACATCTTTATTCTCCACTGTTATTTTCAAATCATTCTTTTGAATGTGCATACTACGTCGCGGAATTTTTTGAATGTAGCTCAATACGTTTTTTGTATACTTATGTATAACTGATTAAAATATGTATGTGAAACTCAGTTTCGTCGGTCTGTCTGTCAACCTGACATTTTTGTTTTCGCGAATTTGAGTAACCGCTGTACCAATTTTGATGGAATTTGGTGACATTATTAATTCAATCTATAAGATATAAAGTTACATTTTATGATCGATTCATAGCATGAGCAGCTGTGAATTTTTCAGTCTTGGAATATTCAGAATAGGTATTAGTGCCACCTGAAAAGTCTACTTAACCGTCAACAGTTTTTTTCTGCAAAAATAATTCTTTGTGTTGTTCCAGGTGAATGAAGTTATATATATTTGATGTATATCGTAGCCATATTATCCTTATTCACAGTACTGTGTACACTGGTGGAGGCAAAGGGACCCCATCATCCTAGAGGAGGAAAAATTGTAAAGAGGCATGTACATTACAGACCTACAAAATCATCCCCTAAAATCAACGAAGATGCACAGCTTCTACATGATAAGGAACACATCCAGGTGATAACTAGCTCTCAGAACGAAACTTGGAAATTTGTAGCTGCCAGAGTGATGATCAATATCTACATATAAGCTAGATAATTACAATATCAATTCAAATTTGTGATGCAGGTGCTCTCATCATGGTTATTCTATTAAACAGAATTCAAAATACTTCAAGCTTAATTGGTGATAAGAAAGTACCGCGGTAATATATTTGGCACAATTCAATGTATCGAAAATAATCAAATGTTAACACCTGTATTAATCTATTTCTTCCAGAAAATGCTACCCAGTTAATAAACGAACTTAATGTTCCAGGAACACTTAGAAGAAGTCATTCCTAAACCGGATTTTTCCAAAATGACCGACGAAGAATTAGAATTTTATTACTTTCAATTACATGATACCGACAAAAACAATAAACTAGATGGCTTAGAAATTTTACATGCTATTTATCATACCGACGATGAGGAGCACGAGGAAAACCACGCAGACTCAATGAGTGATATTGAACACTATATAGGTAGGCTGTTAGACATACCATTGGTGGCTCAACTCCATAAATAAGAATATACATAAAAACTGACAGTCCTGATCTCGCTTGAATTTTTGGTCATTCGTTTGATATCAAAAACATCAGACAGTATTGATCCACCGCTTTCCAGCACCCAAATAGATATAGTTGGTGTCGATGCAGCCAAAACTTCATCAAAATTTGTTTCATTAACATACGTGGATTTAATTAATGGCCAGCGCTAAGTCTCCAAAGATTCCAATAATTTGTTTAGACTATTACGTTCTGAATAACATCCCAACATTTCAGAATTGATAGACGAGGTTCTACAAGAAGATGACGTGAATCAGGATGGCTACTTAACGTACTCAGAATTCATAGCTGGCAAAAGAAGCAAGAACAGGAAGTCAGGGAAGATCAGTGCCAGTACTGCTACTGTTACGTAAAATGATAAATAGGAAGGGTCAGATCAGCTACGTCATAGCATTGAAATACGACGTAATTCAGGACCAATTTACAGCACTGAACTTTGTTATTAACAATGATTAAAATTTTGTGAAAATATTAAGGATCTATAACCGTGAACTGTGCAGTGGAGAGATAAAGATATGATGATTATCTGGTAATGATCGAAGGTACATGTCTGGAAACGTTCCTAACCTCTTAGCTGTCACTGCCAGTGTCGGCAAAATGGGTCAAGCGCTTTGGGGGCATCGATGGGGGACGGGGTGGTGTTATCATACAACATTGCAGGGTACAGATTTGAATGAAGCGCAACTTTTGCTCTTCATAAAACTAAAGGTGTACTATTTGTAATTTTTAATTTTTAAGAAACTGGCAAAACTTGTCTTTGCCCCTCTAATCTGAATATATGTCAGATTCAGTACCGTCCTTTTGTTTAAGAAGTCACGATTAAGAATTGTATAATTTTCCTATGCATGAGAGTAATTCTGGAATGAAGGCACATCAACTTGCTCAGAGAAACTATGAAATTACTTTGAGCGGACAATGATTTATAAACAAATTTTTTTATATCAATTGATCAATTGATCTTGATTCATCCAGCTTTGATGTATATCTCTCCAATACGAGTATAGTGAAAAATGTGATTATAATAGTGGATACAAGAAACGGGGTTTAAATCAAACAGGTCTTGATTTGTAATGTTTTTACAAAGAGGCGAGGTTTAGCCATAAGCCTATTGAAACTTAACCTAATATTCAAAACATTAATGATATAGCCTATAAACGGTTGATACTGGAACCACGATTTTTTTATTATTGTTATAAATACATATTAAGTGAATGATGATCAGTATATTGAACATATACTGTCCTATAAACAATCGAGATTGCTAGTCTGGTGAATCATCCAACCCTTCCCATTTATCAAGTATGGTTGCAAAAAGTTATAGTATATGTACTGAAAAGGACTGTGTCCTGATGTCGGACAATAAAAAATGATTGAATTATCTGCCACTGTAGATTTATGAATGTTATATTCCAATGCTGTACATTTATCTATGTTACACATCAATAAAGAAGCTTATTATTATAATAATATTTTTGTTTAACTGGAATTGAATATTTATATTTGATCGAAAGTCTGTTATCATGTCACGGAATGCATAAGTTAGACATTCTGAAATTATACATTATAGTCAAAAATGGAATATTCAGTTAATAGCTGCAACAGATCGTATTTAGTACCAGAATCCGATCATGCTTATGCCTCCGTGTCAAGTGATAGATCGTTTTATATAGAATATTGATATATAAAATTATTATATGGACAAAAATTGCTCATAGTCATAGTTTATTCCTCAGCTTATGAAGCGCGATAGTCTATCTGCCTTTGCGTGAGGTTATCTATAGAAATCTTCAAGAAGTTCTGTATTCTAAAGCCTAGAAAATTAGAAAATCCGAATTGAAAAGAAATATAACCCGTGCCCCATTGTAAGTTACATTATTTGTTTCTTAAACGATTATTGTTTGAACCTTATATTTTGACCCCACTACTTTCCGATTTTTCTTTCATGAACTAGAGTAGACTGTATGTAGGAGGCATTTAAAATTTTGCCTCAGTCAACATGAATCTGGGAAGCCTCAAGACGTGAAACTTTGGGACGGCAAGACATGGAATGGTCGCCCTGGGCACAACAGTTTGGGAGCAGCAAAACAATCTTCGCTATCCATTAAAATGGAAAAATTGTGGGGAAAAAAGCTTTTTTTGTAAGATGTTCTTTAAATGAAAAAACATAAGAGAAATGCTCGCTATTTCGGTATACGCTATACTATGTTAGCGAAGAGCGAATCAACTTCATTCCTTTATAAATTGAGATTAAGCAATAGAATAAATTACGTTCCTTTCTCCACGGCAAAAAATATGTACAACGTAATAATAAGAGAATTAATCAAGCCGCATACGAAGCGCCCGGAACAGTGACAGGTGACAGACGGAGCAATCACCCAACATTGTGGACAAATTTTTAGAAGTTACGAATCAGTTTCTTTGGTTTCATTTATGAACTGAATGCTTCGTAATTTTTAAGCATAAGCATATGCAGCATTTCATTTGTGTCATCTGTAATTTCGTAGTAATATGATTCCAATAGTTTAAACAAGATAAATAATATAAAAACTCTCACTCAATCCGTATGAAAAGAAAGTATGAATGACATCAACGATTACGTCCCAACGTTCTCCTTCGACAGGCAGATTTTTCAGTGATGTGGAGCAGAAACAATAGTGACAAAACAACACAATAAACAATATGCGTTGCACAACTTCGTGCATCAAATAATGGATCGTATCAAAAAACGACGTTATAAAAACAATGACAATTTTCTCTGGTAACATAACGAAAGAAACGATGAGTGCCGGAGGAAGTTATGTGCTAGTGCTAGTTTTTCATGTGTTATTGTTCAGTTTAGCCAAAGGATCTGTCATTAACAATGAAATTAATCCAACTTCCAGGTAAGTGTGAGATAATTGTGCTTTCTAATATTCATATTTATACCGCATGAGCTGAAAAACCAATCTATTTTGTACTATAGTTCTGGACCATAGGTATTCTGAGTGAAATATTTTTATTGAGCAAAATGAAGAAAAAAAAGAAAAAATAAAATCATGATACAATAAGAATGTTTATCATGATCATTTTACCATTTTTTGTCAGTGGTGGGTGGTTGATATGTATATTAAATTCAGTAAAATAATACTTCTGTAAGATATTCAAAACTGATTAGCAAAAACAAACGTATGAAGCATAATTCTTATTCTGAATGTACAACAACTTTTTCTGAACTACCAGTTAAAATATGCAACAAATTTCAACAATCACCATCTACTTAATTTTTCTCTGCTGCATTCCAATAAAACCGAAAGAATTATTATTTTCGGAAAATGTTTGCAAAAATATCTTAATAGCAAATGGCGAATAGTAGTATCAAATATATCGTAGAAGCAATAATGTTTAGATGTAATCCGTTTAATTGTGAATAATTGAATTTGAAGGAAGTCAGCAATTTTCAAAAAATATTGCATCCATATAATTTAGACTATAGCATCACTTTGTCAGAATTTTTTTGTTGGTTATTTATATGAAAGTGTCTAGACTAAAATTTGACCGCTTTAATCTTTTTGCTACTATGCGCAATGAAAATTTGCATACAGTATTGGCAGAATTTCCTTTAACATGTAGAATCAATGTGTAAGAAAAATACAAAAGAGAAACGCCAAAGTTAGAAGGATTGCACCAATCTCCCATGGAGTGACCACAATGCCTTTTTGCAGGCTCGCGCTATAGTCTATCAAAATAATTTCAATTGATCAACATTTATAAGCAAGATTGACGTAAGGAGTTCTGGACAGTATCAAGATATTTTATTATAAATTTGTTCATTATAAGGTGGGACGTTATGCTACAGTTTTACGGAAACTCCCTACATTCATTAAATGAAAGCGTAGGAATGATTTAAGTAGTGATTAATGTAATTATGCACACCAAGCCAATATTCAACATGTTTTTATTGCATGTATTTTCTTGTCACTTTGAAATTTTAATTTGATCATCATATTATCCGGAAAAAATCTTTTCAACCTATTTAAAATATTACAGTACGACGATTTTAAAAATGAACGGTTTAAATAATTCGAACAAATGTTTTTGACAACTAGTTAGATATACGAGTACGAACCATAATTTTTTATCTAAGACTATCAAATAAGTGAGGAATAAAAACATAGCATCAAGGAAACAAAGCCAACTGAGCAGCGCCTATGGCAGATCTGTGCTTACTTGTGACGTAGTCTTGCATACAAATATTGATCATTCGAAATGCTAATTTTACTGAACTATAATGACAGCCTGCAAAAGGGCAGCGTTGTTCGCGTACCTACTCATTTTAACATTTGTGTTTCATGTTATAGTAACGTGATCCTAAATTTCCTGGACTATAAAAAAATCAGTGAAGTAAAAAACTGTTCTGGCTGTACATCAAAGACCTGTTGGAAATGACATCTAATCCAAGCTACGCCGGCGGTGGCAACATCTAGATCAACGAGGATATCGAAAAAAATGTTTATATTTTATGGGAACTTCGAAATTAATAGAGATTAGTTCAACACACGGAAGACTTAGACATGACAAGAAAGACACACTTTTTTTGCCAGCCGCTGAGATGGAGGGATAGGATGCTTAATTCTCTAGAATTGTTTATCGCGTTTTTGTGGGTTTGACTTAAAAATAAGATGTCCCGGCACGACCATGTTGCTGACTTGCTTAGGATGGCACTTCAGAAGCTAGAGGTGCTCATGTGGTGCAGACTGTAACAAATTGTATTCTCTGGAACAGCTTTTCCTACTCTACAAGGCTCAAAACAGACCATTATTCGGATATATCTTGTATGCGAGGATTTCAGCCAAATAACTCCGTGATACACCTTTATTCGATCCTTAAAAAAGCAATATATCTAGTGGATGCCGCTGGCATTACAAAGAACCTACACAACCCCGAACATCGAAGAAGACTAGTTGATCGGTACCTATTCTATAGATTCGACCAAGTTCTCCATTATACCAATGGACACAAGAAAATCCAAACTCATAAGAATTGGAATTGATGAGAAGCACATCATCTAATACTTAGTCAAATTTATAAGCTCCAAGGTCTTCTGATATCTCGAATACTACGCAGAATAACTGTTATTATCTGATGTAGAACATTTTTCTATACACATACAGAACGCAATATTTGTTTCACTACTCATTTTTTTCTTTCAGGGGCCTGGAATCATTTATAGGAAACCTAGTTTCACGAGGCTACAATCCTTCAGGAGTAGGGTCATCACAAATTGTCTCCTTCAATCTGACCAATCTTTTAATTCTGATCCTCTTGAAAGTAGTAATATTTGCTGCTAGTTCTCTGGGATTTGGCCATTACGGAGGTCATCACTATGCGAGAAGTGAAGATGGCATTCTGACCATGAACGATGAAGAGGTTATGATGTTTCTTAGTTTTATTTCAGGTAAATAAGATCGTAGTTCTAGATTGATTGAACAACCTATTAGTCTTACACCACTAACACTTTCATATTATATTATTTATGTTTCTATCTGTCATTCTGTAGTAACATATTTTCTGGGATGACGAATACAGGGTGCTCCGCATTGTAATGCAGATAATTTCAGATTCCGTTCTACGTGTGTAAAGAGTAAAAGATTTTCTTAAAATTTTTTTGTTGATGAGTGACGGTTGTTAGGAGATCTTGTTATGATGTTTAATCTTTCAAGTCTAATAAACTATGCTTAGTTTGTATGAATTACTACGCAAAAGAATGAAGTTAAGTAAATTGGCTCCATAGATAGCCCGGCTCTATAATGATGCCCTTTAGATTTCTAAAATATAATCATCTAGTATGATGGAGTTTGTTAAAATTCTCTTCTAAATTGAGAACTAAATGAAATGCAGAAGAAAGCATTATCGGTTTTTAAGGTTTTCAACAAGAGTTCTGGGGCCACTAACTTTATTACTAATTGTAAATGGATGAGAGTTAATTGATGGCTAACTTGTGAAACATCTGAGTATAGTTTCGATTTTTTTAAGTTAATGAGCTGATTAAAGTTATGCTCATCAGTTTAATATTTAGACAAACTACGTAGATATTATAAATAATAATTTAATAAAATTTGTTCTTCTGCTGTGATTGACGACGTGAAACACCAACGGCAATCATCACTGTCAATAAGCACATAATATATTCTTTACCAAATGTTGGATAGTTTCTGTCATTTGTGAATCTATATACAGTCGTTTATCTAGGTTCCCCAGGCTGCCTACAAAGTATAGCGTGCAAACAGCCAGAAGAAGCGAGGAAGTATATTGAAACAGGAACCTTAGTTCTCAAACTAGCCAAGCTGGTGGTAGAGCTAGATGATGAAAAATATCAACAAGCATTAGCTGAGATGCAAGCAGCCAGAAATATGGGACTGTCGGGGCAGAGTTGTGATATCTTCCTCTGCGACAGTAAGGCGGACGAAGGTGGTTGAAATTGCAGAGGCTCACAGAAACTACACATGTTGTACGAATCAAATCTGATAATCTAATCAGTATTACTTACCATATTTATAGTCAGATGCTTATAGACACCTAGATCTTCAATATTTATCTTATGTTTACAGTCCACAACTGTGAAGTGATGTACAGAATTGAGGGGTTTGAGTATAATAAAAAATATAGATCTAAATAAAGCAATCATAGTTTTTGTGTTTTATTTGTATTTGTTACATAACTATAAGAATATATTTAACTTTAAACTTGAACTTAATACTGACTAGCTTTGTAGATTATGTACGTGTAGACGTAAACATTATTCAAATCAGTGACAATGCAGATTATGAATAGATTTTTAATATAGGCCTATTACAAGCATGCATACTTTTATCTGCGTTTAAGGCAGAAAAAATCGGATTTAAATTAATCTTTATGGATAATTTTCAGTTGACACAAATAACGTTATCATACACTAAATAAATTATTTTTCCGGATTTCAATGACTTTTTGATAAAGCGGTAATGAATCGCTAGCTAAGTACATGTGTATCACAGTCTAGGGGTTGATATATTGTATTGAAGATAAAGTTAAGAATGCTCTTCCATAATAGATTGCTACTCATATAATGATGCTTCGTTGTTAGAGAATTGATAGAGACGGAAAATGTCTTGCTTGTGTGAGTTTATGTATCTGTTTTAAAAAACTTTTTTGCTGTTGATACGTAGAATCTTAATAAAGAGTAGGTATTTTATAGTTTGACTACATGAAAATAATATAAGATTAAGATAATTTTCTTTTATTTAATCTGCAACGCATCTGCTTCCTATAACTGATCCTCCATTGGTCAGTAGCTAGTTTTTCACATAAACCCGTAACATCTTTCCCACTCAGGGTTCATTTCACTTCCCAAATGACAATCAAAGGTCTCAGCGAATGCGGAGTTATGTTTTAATGGCGACTCCATCCTTGTTCTCCAAAATTTTTCATCGTGATCATCGAACGGACTGTGGCAAAACCTCGAACTAGCTTGCAACCAATACAACTGGTTCGAGATAAATGGCAATCCTGGAAGCACGTCTTCTTCGCCGTTCGTATCAACCCATTTCGTGTAACCTTCAAATGCTACGCCCATTGCAACGACGTCAGCAAAATATTCAATATTCTCATCCTGGAAGAAACATCTCGTGATGAAGCAAGTGATATCACTAAAACAATTCACACAATAATCCATTCTCTATATTATTTTGAGTGTCATGGGATTTCGATTGATTTCCTATCTTCAATCGTCTTCAGGTGAATAGTTCACCATTGTCAGAGTTAAGTTTTCCATATTAGTGTATTCAATGCCTCAAATGTTCACAGGCAGATTCATAGAGGCTTATTTATCTATTCTCATTTATATCATATGCTTTGCTATATACTCACGTTGTCATCACTATCGTTAAACTGATTATTAATGCAATCTACTCTCGCTGTGTACTCTGAAATGGTGTTATTATCATAATAAGAATGCTCTCCTATCGTATCAATGTCATATCTTCTGATCAGTATGTCAGCGAAATATACACCTAGGTTTGCGTAGTTCAAATAATTCGGCTTGTTGTAACTGTAGTACTGACTCAGCATCATAGGCATCGGTATTACTGAAATACACAACAAATCAATTAGGTATATGATTATTAGATCATAAGGGTCAATGCAATCACACTATAGATGCATTCAAGTAATAAACCGTTCCATGAGCTGTAAAAAAATAAATCTGCTCTAGCACATTGAAATCCTTGGTGGGTCAATTCAGTCAACACAATTTCTCGTGGTATTCGATTTAGAAGCATACATTGCGAACATATTGATTCTGATCTGATATTCAACCCAAGCTACTACATAGGTAAGAGCAAATAAATTTGCATGGACATCGGAAATGTTGTTCTACAAAAATTAGCGATATTATTGGTCCATACTCATTACAAATATATAGTTTAATATTTATAATTGCATCTATCATGATAATACTTTTTCTTATGTCATATTCGTTTAAACAAATCTTTGGTTCTCTGGTGAGATATAAGAATAATCCTTACCAAGTTTGGAGTTTACAAATAAGTATTCGGGCTTTCCATTTTTTCTGTCGATAGCATAGTAATTAGTCCACTTTTCACTAGGTAGCAGGTGGGATCTTATGTAAAGGTTTTGCTTTCTGATCATGTTTACAATGCTTGTAGAATTGGAAACAGAGCTTAACTGAAATAATTAATACTCCTATTAGGTAGAGTACTGAGACATTGATGAACAGAGACTAAGTTTTATCAGAATTATTTAAGGTGCCTTTATATTATGAGATGGTTAGTAAAATCTCATGCAGCTAATATATTACTATAAAAAGTCTGTGCTCATAGATGCTAAAATTTGCGGAAGTTGAAAAAACTTCAACTTAGGCGAGTCGCGTATTGCGGTCGCGAACATTTTAGAACTGATATACCTTTTTAAGTATTTTAATCGAATCCATCTCTCTTTCTCTCAGTCTCTCTTTTTTTGTCACCACGTAATCTCAGTAATTACTGCACTAATAATAATAATAATAATAATAATAATAATAATAATAATAATAATAATAATAATAATAATAATAATAATAATAATAATAATAATAATAATAATAATAATAATAATAATAATAATAATAATAATAATAATAATAATAATAATAATAATAATAATAATAATAATAATAATAATAATAATAATAATAATAATAATAATAATAATAATAATAATAATAATAATAATACGTCTTTATTAGGGCGAAATTTAGCCAAAGACTACTCTTACATTTAACCCTAATTATATAATGAATAATGTTAATGAAATTTGGTGAAGAATATGATGGCGCGTAATAAATAATGTTCTTACCTTCTGTAAAATCTATTAACTGACTATGGAGTATTTAGCAAAAAAAATAGAAGAAATAGAACTTATTTATACCAAGTTTCATTTCCTACACATCTCACGTCGGTTTGTCGATCACATTAGAATTATTAGACATTCTCCACGTAATCCCGGTAACCGCGGCATCAAACTTTTTAAAATATGGAGACGAGTATGATATAAGCATGTAATATCAGGCGTTGCTTTTGTACGGTGAAGTGGTAAGCCCCAAACAATAGATTATAACAACTTCTCCAAACTTTATTTTGATATTTTTGAACTTTTAAATATATTACGGGTGTAGTTAAGCAATTTGTTTGGAGGACTCATTGGTCTCTCCTTGAATGTTTCATAAGTTACTTTTAATTAATTTAGGCCGTGTTAAAATATATAATAAATAAAGCTATACATCAGACTATAAACCACATTGGGAGTAGATCTCAGTCATCATTATACTCGTAATTGCAAATAAATACCTCGTCATCTTCATCGGGTATTTCAGCCTTATCACTGTAATGCCAAAGTGCAATTGATTCAACTTCATATTCAATAGTATCTTTGAAAAGTGGATCTATCCAATCAATGTTTTGTATTCTCCCGATGAATGCTTGTTTTACATTGTCGAAAACGGATAGTATTTCATCATGTGTTTCGTTGTTTAAATGCTCCTTAAGGTAAGCCACACCTATAGTATGGGGAAACCTACAAATGATAAACTATTAAATTTGAATTTGAACTATAGTGGAGCCTCACAATAAGGTCTTTACACATGCCTTGAAATACCTCTATTACACGAAATAATAGAAGTTTAGGATTTAGAAGGTTCTTGATAGGGAGTCCGTTCCTGTACGCCTAGGCAAAACAGCTAACGAACCGCGCTCTTCAAATATCGCCAAATTTTGAGTGAATCATTGAAGATATAATTACTAAATCAGTGCCACGATACCCATAATACACAAGGACATCTAACCGTGAGTAAAGCCATTCTACAATAGATACCAGATAGCTACTCAGCGTTTACCAACACACGTCGATCGGAATTCTGTGGAATTCGAGCGTTTTTACAACGCCAATCCGCTACAAGAAAAACGTTCGCACACATTCGCTGTAACCTGCGTGACCAACCACAGGGCCGCATCTAGGAATGATACGGCAAGGTATTAAAATCGAGGTAAAATAACTTCAAATTAATATGGCGTCCACCAGTAACCATCCAGAAACCCCTATCACTACAGCCGTCGCACGATCATACACGGATGCGCTCAGTACAAATGCCTACAAACACCCAACCAAAGATCAGGCAATCGTCTTCAACACAATAGACGGAGCTAGGATCCAAGATTATCTCCTTAAACTAGGCCCCCTGGTCGAACCAAAACATATCTTATTTTGCTCAAGGATTTCCAATGGTAGAATCTGTGTTTACTTATCGAGCAAAAACGTAGTAGACTTGTTTATGGATAAGTATGGAGAAATTACGATACAAGGCGAAGTCGTTAAGGCAAGACGACTGATTACTCCTACTGACAGATTAGTAATATCCAATGTCTGTCCCACAATACCACACAAGGTTCTTAAAGATAGTCTTTCGCAAATGGGACTTAAACTTATATCCCCCTTAACCTTTTTACGAATAGGAGCCTCTGTACCAGAATACTCGCACATCCTGAGCTTTAGGCGTCAAGTGTATATAGCTCCCATAGAATCAAACATACCGGAATCACTTGAAATCTCGTACGATAACCTTTCTTACAGAGTATTCCTCTCCTTGGATAGCCAGCGCTGCTTTAAATGTAAACTTACGGGCCATATCGCATCCCAGTGTCCAGATATATCCCAGCCGCTCACCACACCTCAACGACAGCAACAAATCGACCAACATACTCTATCATCAGTATCCAATTTGCCAGCAGCAAGCGAAAGTCAGTCAATCATCACTCAAAATGCTTCTTATTCATCTCATCCGACAGTACAAGAATCAATCAACTCATCATCTAACATACATCCATCTCCTTCATTGAACTCAAATCTCACCGAAAGCAGCAGTACGAGTAAGAGGGCCATCTCTGAAATATTATCTCCTACATCCTAAACTGAACCCACAGCGGAAAACACAACCAAACCTACATTTGCAGCACCACAGAACATTAAAAATAAAAAACAGAAAACAGACACTCCCTCGTCACACATTTCTGAAGAACACCTAAAACCTATTAGACAGTTCATGGAATCCGAAGTTTCCCGCCTAGCATTAAACTGTGACCAAATCAAAAGTCTACTAGAAAATACCCATGGTAAACAAGACATCCTAGCTGTTGTTAATGAATACACCACTAACATAAAAAGCGTAATTGAAACCTTGCTGCTTATATATCCGCATATCTCTGACAGGGCTCTCAAAAATCGATGCACCAGACTAAGAAGAAAACTAGAACATCTTGAAAACAACACGAATGATTCCTTAAGCGACACATCTTCCATTGACTCATCTTTCACATAACCACGTTCAAGTCGATAATGCAGTGGAATTTAAATGGATACTTTGTCCATTTAAATATGCTCAAGAAACTAATATCTGACCACAACCCGGAAATTATATGCCTACAAGAAACGCATTTTCATGAGTCCAAAACCCACACTCCTAGAAACTACAACGGATTTTTCAAAAATCGCCACAGTGCAACAGCTAGCGGTGGAGTAACAATATACACCAAACTGGGCACACCAGTCAAACAAATACAGCGCAATACTAACTTGGAAGCAGTAGCAGTGATGATAGAAGCTCCTGAAAAGGTACATATTTGTAATATATATATTCCACCAAATGTTTATTTAGAAAAAGGTGAATTCGATTCACTCCTAGCGCAAATACCCACACCAAGAATTATCTTAGGAGATTTTAATGCACACAACCACAGCTGGGGCTCCTTCAAAAACGACACTAGGGGTCATATAATTGAAGATTCAATTCACACGTCCAACTTAGCCATACTGAACGACGGAAGAAATACAAGATTCGACTCCGCATCTGGTAGGCTCTCCACCATCGATTTGACGCTATGTTCGCCAGAGTTTCTCACCTGGCTGCAGTGGAATATTTCTGAAGACTTGTATGGCAGTGATCATTACTCTATATTAATAACAAACTCTAAACATGAAGATTCAGAAACAGAACCTTCACAGAAATGGAGATTAAGCAAAGCAAACTGGGAGGAATTTTCAAACTACATGCAAACTTCATTTCACAAGATCTCTGCTTTCAATGACATAAATTCCATAGTTGACAACTTTAACCATTTGATAACAGAAGCCGCAGAAGCCACTATAGGTAGAACAAAACACATAATTAAAAGAAACCCCGTACCTTGGTGGAACGAAAAATGCAGATTGAGTATACAAGCAAGCAAAAAGGCATTGAACAAAGTAAAAAAACAAAACACCCCTGAAAACAGGACAGACTTTAAACTTAAACGTGCTCGTGCTAGACTAACTGTCAAACAAAGTCAAAAGGAGTCGTGGCAAAATTACGTTAAGACTATCAACTCCTCAACTCCAATATCCAAAGTATGGAAAAAAATCAAAAACGTCTCAGGAGCTAAGTCGTATAACCAAATAAAGGCTCTAAAACAGAATGCTGCAATCCATACTCAAGCGGAGGAAATCGTTGAAATATTATCAAACAGCTATCACCAAAACTTTAGCGATACACATTACAACAATAAATTCCTGGAATACAAGCTACTCTGTGAAAGACAACCAATCGTAGCACAACACAATTCAGACCCAATAAATGACCCAATCAATGAAAGCGAACTACACGATACCCTCATAGATCTAAAGGATTCATCTCCAGGTCCAGATAACATACCACCTTCTTTTCTAAAGAACCTTCCGACGGTTGCGAAAAAGCATCTATTAGACATCTTCAACACCATATGGACCAAACAAGTATTCCCCGAATTATGGAAGCGCGCAATTATCATCCCAGTTCTTAAGCCTAACAAGTCTCCCCTGTTGCCTGAATCCTACAGGCCTATCTCCCTTACTTGCTCCATGTGCAAGCTACTGGAAAAGATCATTAACCGCAGACTACTATGGAGTATAGAGCAACAGAACCTACTTATCTGTGAGCAAGCTGGTTTCAGACCAAACAGGTCCACAGTAGACAACATAGTCGACTTGGAGAGCTACATTCATGAAGCTTTTGCCTCCCAGCAGCATTGCTTAGCTATCTATTTTGACATTAATAAAGCCTTTGACACTGCTTGGAGGTACAACATCATCAAAAAGCTACACCAATGGAAATACGACGGCAACATCTTAGCCTATGTATCGAACTTCCTTACAGAGAGAACCTTTCAAGTACGCTCCAACGGAAAACTGTCAATAAGTAGGCCACAGATAAATGGAATTCCCCAGGGATCTGTAATAAGTCCAACACTATTCCTTATCGCTATCAACGATATACTGCATAACCTATCAAAACCTATACATGCACGCCTATACGCTGACGATCTAATTCTCTATATAAAAGGGAAGAACACAAGTACTTCTGCTAACCTTCTCCAGGCTGAACTAAAAAACCTTGAAGATTGGTCCTCAACGTCAGGCTTTTCCTTCTCACCTCAAAAAACGAAGTGCATAATGTTCTCAAGAAAAGAACAACCTAAACCTCATCTAATATTGCACAATGAAATCCTGGTATATGCACAAGAAATCACATTTTTAGGACTAATATTCGACCAACGACTGACATGGAGAAACCACATTACGCAGCTGACCAAGTCCTGCCAGAATGGCATTAATCTGTTGAAATGCCTATCAAATAAACATTGGGGTGCAGAAGGAAAGACCTTACTTAGCATATACCGCGCTATCGTAAGATCAAAGATAGATTATGGGTGTATAGCCTACGCATCAGCCAAAGCGTCAGTACTGAAACCGCTAGATACAATTCACAATCTAGCTATTCGCCTCATTCTAGGTGCCTTTAGAACCACACCCGTCAACAGCATGTACCAAGAAGCCGGTGAAGCCCCCCTACAGATGAGACGCCAAATCTTATGCCTATCATACGCCGCTAGAATTGCATCCAACCCAAGCTCACCATCGTTCGACACAATTCGTAAAGCTTGTTTCTCCAGCCAACGGATGCCTACACATGCAACCTCCTTCGCCCAGAGAATATCTATGTACTTGAACCAGATAAACATCCATCAGCTACAAGAACCATACCCCTCATCACCGTCATCCATTCCACCGTGGATTGTCCTTACACCAGAAATCAATATGCAGCTAACACATAACAATAAACATACAATCTGCAATGAACTGATGATTAAAAAATTTCACGAAATAATTGAAGAATTTCCCCACCATAGCAAACTATACACTGACGCATCCAAATCAGACCAAAGCTCAGGTGCAGCAGTTATAACACCTACAAATATCTTAACAATAAAGCTACCAAACTGCTCAACAATCCTCACAGGTGAACTATTCGCTATCATAGAAGCCCTAAAGCACATAAAACATAACCCTGATAAAAAATGGTTAATTGTAACAGACTCGCTAAATTCCCTCTTGCTAATCAGAAGAATGTACACAAAGAACCCACTAGTAAACACAATCAGAGACTTATTGCACAACATCTGGACAGACGAAAAAGATATAGTCATGTTATGGACACCATCTCATGTAGGCATAGCTGGTAACGAACTTGCAGACAGGCAAGCAAAGGCAGCCGCAAATTCAACCATACCCTCGACCGTAAACCCACCAGCTTCCGATCTAAAAACCTACTTGACCAACAAAGTAATTGAATGCTGGAATACCGCCTGGCAGGCAAAACCATCGAAACTCCTAGGATTGAAGCCGAAGTTTGGACCATGGCAGACAGTTTCCAGCGACAGAAAATATCAAGTAATCGTCACTCGACTCAGACTTGGACACACTGAAGCCACCCACAGATACCTCATCGCTAAAGAACCGGAACCGATTTGTGCAATCTGTGAAACTGTGCTATCGGTCAAACACATTTTAGCTGAGTGTCCGTTTCTAGAATTACAAAGAATATCTTGTGAATTAGGTAGCTCACTAAGATCTATATTAGGATCTCAATGTAATGTATTTAATTTAGTTAATTTTCTGCAAGCCTCTAGATACTTAAATAAAATATAGTTATCAGCTCCACCGCTAATGACCCAAGGGTTTATGCGGTTTATCTCAAATAAAAAAAAAAAAAAAGGTTCTTGATAACACGTATTTTGTTTTAGAGTACTTGTATAATAAACAATACAGTGCACATGTAGATTGTAGACGTTCTTACTTGGTGAAAATCTTCCATCATGCAGATGAACAGATCATTTACTCAACACACAGTTTCACAAATACTGAAAGAAAAAGAGTGTGAAACTGAGGAATTACACGATCTTTTTATCTGCAATACAGCCTAATTGTAGGGCCTAATTCAAGGATCGACCGGATATGTCCATTAGAGTAAGGAGGAGGTAGAGCAGGAGAGAAAAACTTGTTTTTGCGCACTTTAAAATCGTATACAAGATGTTGAATGTGGTTATAATCAGTCATAAATACTGAACATTAGAAAATTGGTTAATGTCACATTATAGACCTTCGTATTAAAAACTATGAAAAAATTGATCAAAATATAGTTTTTTAAATTAATCTTTTCTTTGGTGAACTATTGAATAAAACAGTGCCGTGAATATAACATGGTTATTTTCAACATTTGCACAAAAATGAGTCATAACTTGAATACTCACTTCCAGGTGACATCATTTTACAATACCGCTTTCGCACTTATAGCAGCATAAACAGTAATAATTCACTCTCACAACTAAATGATACTGAGCAAAAATAATCAAGTCCGGGACTTGCACAATATGAAAACCAGGCAACTATCTGATTTATATAAATTACGAATATTTAAGATAAATGACTGAACGATGCAGCATTCTAAACTGCAAGCTGCCTACTCTGCCTAATGATTAATCCGGCACTGATCACACACCGTTCTATGGGGGCTACAGGCAGGGCATCAATCTAAGTTAATCCCTCCTAGTACATTACGCGGTACATTATATCCCAGCAAGGCACCTGTGATGTTTACCTGGATGCAATCTCCTTTGCACATATCCTGCTCCGTTCGACTGAAGTGCACATAACATTTCTAAATTGTCTTCCAACCGGGTCTGACAAATAAATCCCAAAGTACTGTATGATCTTCCAGATGAAGTAATTTGCTTGAGTTCTGAAACATATAGACAGACTGTAGAGGTACAGATAGCGGTAGAAGTATTTTTTATATATAACCTCACGCAAAGACGATAGCCTATCGCGCTTCATAAGCCCTGCGCGAGGTTAAATGTCCATTCACATTGACCTTGAACGCTGTAGATTGTTATCATCTGGGAACAAAATCCCCGGTAGCTCATTCCACAACGCCGAAGTTCTCCAAAAGAACGACTTTTGAAACAGGCTTGTTCGAGGCGTTGTAAGCTCGACCTGCTAAGGGTACAACCGATGAGCTCCTCTAGTATTTGCTGCACTAGCGACTCTTGGAGTTAATATGCGAGACAGCTCGGTCAAACATCTGTCATAATGATATCTATAGAATAGGAACAGATCAGCAACCCTTCTTCGATGTCGCAGACTGTGGATGTCGTTTGTAAGGTCAGAAGCTTCAGAGACGCTTTCCCACACATGTGAGCAGTAGTCCAGTGATGGTCTGATATGGGCCTTGTATATTAGCAGTAGCTGTTTCAGAGAGTATAAGTTCCTGAAGCGAAAGAGAACCTCCAGCTCCTGAAACGCCGACCTAACGAGGGCAGCAGCATGATCGTGCCATGATATGTCATTGTTGAAGTTAATTTCCAGACGATTGATGGAATATTCAAGTTTTGGGTGTCCCTCCATCTCCACTTCTTGCAGACCGAGATGTGACTTCTTTGTCAAAGTTGTTGTCTGAGTCTTCAGCGCGTTGAACTTAAACAATTATCTCATAGTCCTCATTGATATGAACAGTTTTATGCAGGAATTGTCATCGTCGAAGCTGTAGATGGGATTAGATGTTATTTCCAACAAATTGTTGAAGTTACAGCAATAAGAGCGTTGGAGACAGATAATTTAGAAGCACCCCTATTGATGGTAGGAAGCCAGAAGATCTCCCGTTGATCTCTGTGTTTACCAAAACCATATTAGCGATCGTTGACCAGATACTTCAGAAGCTGCACTTTAATAACAGTCTCCATAACCTTAGACATGATGCAGAGCAGAATTACAGGTCTATTGCTGCTGGGTTAATTTTTCCTGCCCTTCTTAGGTATGAGTTGTACACGACCGATCTTCCATCGAGTAGGGAACAAATAATTTGCAAAGGATAGATGTAAGCTCTGCAGCGCAACGTTTTACCAAAATTGCTGGTATTTGGCTGGTATTTGGTCTGGACCACTAGCTTTCCTGGAGTTCAGTTTTTCTAGAATAAGTTTTATATCTCGGTGTTGAAATCTAATTTCTGGCATTTTTGAGTCTACACTGGTGGTAATTGGTGGAGTGCCACCATTTGATTAGGCTACAAACCAACATTATCTGGACGATTTAGAAGATGGAGAGCTTCACCTTCACGTCCGTCCTCGTCTGTTTTGCTGGAATGTTCCAGCCAGTACGTATTGTGAACGTTGAAATCGATTTTTTTTGTCCATAACGCGTTATGGATATGGTAGTGTATCCACGACGCGATTAAATTTTTTCCCAGCAATGAGTAAGAAAATAATTCAAGGATAACGGAAAAAATACTATCCGCCGATTTCCACAAGTCGGATTAACAATATCGGTTAGAATAGATAATACAACTCTAGATGGTCGAAACAATAACAAACTCTAGTTACATAGTATATTAGACTATATTTATACATCATATATGCAGTCAACTATTTTGAGGAATTTACAAGTCGTCAATACTGCGCCAGAATACGAAATGAACTGCTTATACTATTCCAGTATAATTTAATAATACATAATCATAAAAATACTTATACATACCTTTCAGGTGTGCCAGCTAACAGGAGACTAAGGTCTTTCAAAAATAGATAATTCGAAAATATATAGCTGTCATCATGTATATCATTTTCTGAAACATTCTGAAACAGTTCGTGTAGATTGATTCGCGGGATTATTCTTTTCAGCTCTCGTAGTCTGAAAGGTCTTTGTTTTGCAGTTTTGTATTTCTCTGTCAGCTAAAAACAACATTCAAATTATAATATATATATATATATATATATATATATATATATATTTTATACATGTGTATACATTATATATGTAGCACATATTTATATAAAAATATTCTTGTCATAATGATAATAGGACTACAGAGTAACAAATTGGGCTTACTCCAAATTAGTTTTTTTATGGAGAATTATCCACTAAAATAATGTATAAAAATATTTTACTTTAACAGAGTATCCAATTATACTTATTTATGTGTCTGTTTAATACACTGAGAGGTCTAACCAAGACTCTATTTGGAAACAAGAACTTTTTATCTTACTTGATTAATTTTTTTCTCAAAACGAACAATTTTCTCCACATCGAGCCTCTCAACCTCTGAAGCACCTATAGATTCCGCTGTTTTGTCAATTAATTCTGTGTAAAGAGATTCAGTGAAGGGGTCCTTAAGAAATGAGTTCTGCGAGGTAGGAGCCCTAACCTGGAAGAATGAAGATCTTTAATGTTACCAGTAACATATTGAATGGCTTGGAAAAGTTTGGAAACAGTCGATTTTTGAATAAAATACACAAGGTATCGAAACAAGTTTATAAATGAGTTTTATGGTTCTTCAGTGTCTACTAGGTTTATCATACAGGGTCGGTCATAAAATTCTGACGCACCAGTTGCATTTTTTTAATGGGAAACCCTGCATATTACTGGATATTGTAATTCTTCCTTCGATTTTAAGCAGAAATTGTGATAAAGATAATGATAAATAAGCCCGTAGAATTTAGAACAAAAATACACAAGGTATCGAAACAAGTTTATAAATGAGTTTTATGGTTCTTCAGTGTCTACTAGGTTTATCATACAGGGTCGGTCATAAAATTCTGACGCACCAGTTGCATTTTTTTAATGGGAAACCCTGCATATTACTGGATATTGTAATTCTTCCTTCGATTTTAAGCAGAAATTGTGATAAAGATAATGATAAATAAGCCCGTAGAATTTAGAACAAAAATTCATGATATTATTTGAGAGTAAACCGCAAATCGACACATCTGATTTATAGATGGTAATTTTAATACCAAATTATATCTAAAAACTTTGCAAGATATAATTGTTCCTGCGATTCATAAAGCCGTATAAATGAAAGTTTTGAATCGTTTCTGCAACGTTTTATCATGATGGTCGTTAAGTACGAGCGTATTTACATGACGTTTTTCCCTAAGGTAGATCGGCAGACGAGGAGCATTTGAGTAGCCGGCTAGGTCCCCTGATTTAACGCCCCTTGATAATTTCCTTTGGGTTCATCTGAAAAGCAGGGTGTACAAAACTAACCAACACCATGTTAATGAACTGAGGCAGAGGATTCCCAACGAAAATCAGTTTTCCTGTAGGTTGTAGATGCTCTTATTTGGAAACTATTTCATCATGCACCGTGTGTGAAGTACACAATTATTCTATCTAAAATCCAGTTTGTTAATGAAGCTCATCTGAATAACGTGATAGATTTTTTTCATCAAATATTACTCCATTGTCAAGCAGAGAGTGGTGTTTAGTTTCAACACGTTTTAAATTAATAATAAATGAAATGCCTTTTTCTGATCTAATTTATGTAGCTTTTTCGACATTTTGAAACGGTTAGATCTATCGAATTATAGCTTACGTCAGTTTTCTCATGCTATTTTAAACAAGTTAGGGGTTAATTTCGAAAATAACTGTTCTTATAGAATGATTCATTGGTAATTTTGGAAAAGTAATTATTTGAAAGCAGTTGAATTTAGATGTTTCTGCAATGTTTGCCTAAAATTTGAGGAAACAGTGAAATATCCAATAATACACACCAATTTAAAAGAATGCTAGTTATGCGACTGACTTCATAATATTAACATTTTTATTTCCTATTATGCACCCGAGAACCCTTAAACTTTCCAGTTAAAAAATTGTCTGCTTAACTCAAAGTCTGAGTATCTGAATCATCAAAGAGCTTCACCAAGTAAGATAATTTACAATTTGCATCTTAAAACTTTTGTTTACAACTGCTTTCGATATTCATCAGATAGCTCTACCTCAATGCCTAAACTCATCTCTGGAAAATTCAGGTCATTTACGACCGTCCATTACTATCCTATTTCTACTTCACGCAATAGTACTCGATTTTCATAAGTGCAAGTTCTGCCCTGAATTAGGCTATCCGATTTTCTGATTTAGGGGATAAATTCTTGAAATACTCACCTCAAGCTTTTCCCACCACGTATGGAAAGTACCAATTTCTATGATCCAGTGGTAAGGTACTCCTAGACTATAACATTTCAATATTACCTCCTTCAAATCGAAGGATTTCCATTTAGAGCCTTCCAAAATGGGCCATCCACCTAGTTCTTTGATAAGACTCCAAAAATCTTCGTCTACTTCTTTATTGTCACCTGTCAAGCTACTACACGTTTGGTAGAGTTTTTTTAAGCTAAGAAGTGGCTGTTTTTCTTCATCTCTGATGGGCTCTGTGACCAAATATCCTATTTGGTTGCCCTTTTCGACGTGGCAGATATTTTTCGCACAGTTACCACACGAAAATTGATAGAAATTGTCACACGGTGCAGTCGATAAGTCTAAACCACTCGTTATTCTCCATGCTGCCTCTAAACATTCACTGGTTTCACAGTAAATGCGGCTATCAGCTGTATTTAGATTTATAAATGAACATAAATGAAAATTGAAAAAAAATATCTACTAAAAGCACTGGCAACAGATACAAATAATAAAATACTTGAAAACCTAACTACTAACATGTATATATTTTATGCATCCAATGGTTCTTTAATCATGTTTTATATTTCATTTTCTACTTTTTAGTTACTTTTACAAGTTTTTAAACCTCATTAACCGCTAAGTATGTTGTGTCTGTGTGCATCTATCTAATTATTATTTCGATCGATTGAAATATAATGGCATATAACTAGACCTTGCTATGTCAATAAAGCCACAAGTTATTTATTTGTTAGTATCACATAAACTAATATACTGAGAATTATTTGATTTTCATTGTCCAAGTCTCAATTGCATTTTTTAATCACTCTTAGCTCTAAACATATACAGCTATTTCTTTAGGGATCTCGATAAGTACAGCAGCATTCAGAAAGCACGGAGTATGTTTCTCATCTTTTTCTATACATTTCATTATTAAATTCAGATTTGGTTGAATCTTTACTGGAACTACGATACCTTCAATTAATTATGCACATTCGAAACTTAATACTTATGTATTACTTGGAAAATTACTGAAATTTGTCGGAATCCGATACCCTGAATATAATGCTGCAATTTGTAAATCCATAAATCTCGCGGTAATTCAAAGCTTTCAGTAACAACGTAACCGAAACCGTAAGCATGTGTGTTTATAAGGCGTAAAAAATCTTAATGCAAAACAGATGTACATCCAATTGAGACATCAATTCAACTTTTTGATATGTTTAGATATGACTAACATTACATACATTCATACATGCTACATACAAATCTATATGGGAATAATTCGAATCGACCTTCAGACTTTCTATTCCTGGTGTATTAGATTTGGGTCAAAGTGAAGGTGTTGAACCTAAATAAAGTTATTGGAACTTACGTTTCTGAGAATCGGGAAAAAACAACAACACGATTACTGTAAATCTAGTTCCTCGAACCTGTCATCATACTTCATCTTGCCCTTAATTAAAACCGTATATGTTTACTGAATGAACGATTTGGCTGACTGGGTAGCCCTTTCCAAGCAATTGAATTTTGAAGTTATGTGACATTACCATTAATTGATTCAGTTTCTCCAGGATAAGTAATTTACTTTCAAATCAGCACTTAATGTGACGTATGATATGTTGGAATTAGAACTGATGCGTTTGTATAAATCCAAAATGCATCGTCATTCTAAAACCACAACGTTGCATGTCGAATAAGAAATTTAATATACAACAGTGCCCAAGGTAAGGAAACAAAACCGCATAATTTTCATTCTGCTTTCTGACTTTCTTATTTTTCATTTTCATCATACAAACGGAAGTGTTGATTGAACACAATCACGTCAAAGTGCTGATGTGTTGACGAGCTATACCCGAAACATCTGAAGCAAGATAAATAAGCTAATGAATGTTTTCAACGCCTACTGGGTTTGTTTATATTGGAGCTACTGCTTAACACTTACCTCTATATTGGAGATTGAGGAGATGCGGGAAATAAAGATAAATAACAATCAGTGCCACCAATATAAAGATACCTATTAACAGCAGGTATACAACGAATATCATCCATTTCGCCTTAGCGTCAATCTCAGTTGACTCTAAATTATTTAACCTGGAATAAAATTAGGTCAAGTTGCGTCTTAAATTAGAGAGCGGCACTGAATACTCACTTGTGCATCCTTGCAATGACATCCACGTTTCACAGGCACTATGCATCAGTTACATCGTTTTTTTGAATGAACATATTGTTTTGGCCTTTTTAATTCACGGCAATTAGTTTAAACTGGTCGCACATAACATTAGAATGTGATATCAGCGTAGTTGTGTTGAATGTATAGCGTTTTAAAATAGACCAAGTGTGTTTATACAGGAAATATATGAATCGCTGTGAGAACTCTATAGTCTGGATACCGGACGGAAAATGCTAGTGTGTTCGTAGTCAGAGAACTGGAAACCATTGCGTTCCCAAATTATTTTCGCTTCTCAGGCATAAACGAGGGAAGTATTGTTCCCAAAACGATCTTAGAATGCAAAATGTTTACACTCAAACACCAAAAAGTATGCATTAATTTCTGCTAATCTCATACAGATACCTTATGAACATGTTGATTGTAGATGCTCTTCCTTGATTGAACTTTTTTATAGTTAAGATATACTTGTGTCATGTATACTGAAGATTAATTTGTGATTAAGTGTATGTTCTCCACTATGCATCAAACTTGCTATAGACATGATTGTTTCGGCTTTAACCTAGACTCGTCAGTATAGCCTAGCGGTCTAACTAGAGAGCAATTGGTTGGTATATACGTAACACAGTCAAGGGTGTGACAGCAACATCGACTCTCATCTCCAAGTATCACGCAAGGCAGTCCAAGTGTTAGGACCTCGTCTTCGTAAGACGCCAGTAGGCAGCGCCACCGTGCGCGACGCTTGAATATGAGTGTTGATGTTAATTTGTGATTATAAATATTTATATAAAGGGTATCAAACGAGGCTTTGATGACGGTTACTGGACCTACGCCAACTGACTTGCTGGTGACGTTGAGAGGAGATAGGGGTTGACATATGACAGATAAAATAGAAAGTTATTCGTTAAATGTTAAGAAACGGGAAATAACCATCCGTAGGCTGTGAGCCATGAGTCTGATTTCACACGGGAATAGTTTGACAGAAGATATGTGCGGTTAGACTACAGCGACACTGAATAGTTCCTTATGGGACATGATGCGTTGAAGCTACGAATAGGGAAGAGATAATATGCAAATTACTTATATTGCTCCGATGAAGAACTTACGCCAAACTATCAACTTGATTGTAGTAGATGTATAACCAACCAGAGGAAACTGAATCGACTCAAGGGCGAATGTCCCACGGACCGCCCTGACAAGATATGACGAATAGCGAAACTGGATTTGACGTTTGGTGAAAAAGTTACAGCTGATAACTTGCCAAATGTATAAGCAAAGGGAAATTGATTGAGGTTCAGCTATTTTAAGGCATAGAATGTAAGGCAATATATATGAAGAAAAGAATTACTTTGCTTAGGTGTAGAGAGGTAAAGTGAAATAACAAATACAGATAACCACTATGACGAAATGAATTCAGGAACGTCGTAGTGGGACACATAGGCGAAACTCGAAGGGTTTTGACGAGTAAGCCACACTTTCGGAGAGTTCCGCACTTTATGAAGAGGCTAGAAGCATGTAAAAATTCCAGCTTCATTCCAATTTCTATTAATTTGGTCATACCTGAGAATGAAAATGAATTGTATCTATCTTATTTCTATATGAAAAAAATGCTGAATATTTGTGTTACCGTTCTGAGCTCTATTCAAATTTTCAAAAAAATTTCAAAAAATATGTAAAAATCAATCATATTTCGATAACCGCAAAACTTTTTTTAGCGAATATTTAAGGATTTTAACAGGTTTTCCGGTGTGATTTTCCTTTGATAAGTGAATTTTTAGCTCTAGAATGCCATAAGGCTGAATTTTGGACAAAAAAGACTTTCGTCGAAGAGGTTTTCGATGATTTCAAATCTTTACTTGGGCCCAGATTTTATCTCGATGGGCTTGACATACATGGAAGTTCCTAAGTCTTTTAATTTACCCATAACCTGACAAGAAAAATGTACAGAGGTGCCACTGGTAATGATTATCTACCGATACTCATTATTTTTGTTGTAGACATTTATATCTTCTCAACATATCCACACGTTCAGTTATCAACGCTGGAAAATTACTGAATTTTGTTTGAGATATAATCCACCTTGCCACTGCGAGTTTCTGCTGCAACTATACCAATTCCTTCCCTTTGGCCTTTTTCGTGAACTTATCGGAAAATGAATATTGGAAGCTTTATAAAAGTACGGTGGCTCTAGTTGGATTACGAGGAACCTGTATGGTTTATTTGGAAGATTTAGAGTTCATTACCTAGAGCCGATGCAAATCTGTATTTGTTAGTTATCGATTTAAAAAATATTGTAGGATCACTAATCGGTATAGTGGCTACTGAGATTACTTGGTAAAAACACACCAACAGATAAATCGACGAACTGATCAGACCGACTGAAGGTAACGAGAACGTCTCGAATTCAGAACTTTTAGCGTTCACAATATTTCCCTCGTCTATGGCATCGTAAGTGAGAAATTGTGTATAGGGTCAAACCCTTTTCTGTACGTTTAGCATCACTTCAGGGCATATCTCACATGAGAGAATAGGACCCACTTTTTTTAGTTCAATCTGCTGTAAGTAAAGAGTTAACCACCTTTGATTCTATTTTCTATTTATGTTTTTTTATTAGCCACAGGATTTTGTCAACAATTGTCGATGAAGATTTGTTTTATTTGGAAATTTTAAAGTAATAAAAATGTCTTGACCAGGAATTATAGACTTTCTAGTACCCTGTTTTTAGCAATCCATTTACTCAATATAGCTTATCTTAAACTATTTGGTACTTTATATCATATCTTCATCCCAGGTGATCAACGAATCTTCAATTGAAACAATAAGTGCTTGCATCTATATTTTTTATTTTAAGGTAAACATAATACAAAAATAAAGAAGTTATTAGCTGTAACGGAAGAAATAAATGTATAACTCGTCCACTAATGTATGTAAAGATTCTTTTCAGTTAAAATCATATGAGTGCAACTTTTTCAAGGCATCTGTACCCTAAGAACTTTATTTTAAGGATATGAATAGTACTGAAATGTACCAGAATTTTACAAACACAACCTTAGCTGACATGAAAGCTTTTTAATTATGTAGATTGATGCTCTTAATTCTTCCATCACTGAGGTGAAAATGTATAATTCGTACACAAGATTTTACGAATAAAAGCCGTAAATTGGCCAAACCATCAAATCTGCTGTTTACAAGGGCTATTCACAGATGTAACAAGCTAACTAAGTTCTATCATAACTATAAACCAAAATTCTCAAATATAACATTATTTACCTTGTCTAGCTTGTCCTATAACATTTTATATTCTCTTAATTAATAGGATTGCTAATTTTTTTGTATGTTCTTCGCGACGTAAATTTTTCGCGACTGCATTTGCTCCAGGATTGAGTGAAACCCTTAGAAAACAAACGTCTGCCGTCAAAATTCTTAAGATATTATATTTCTTAAGATATTTCTGTAGGTCAACAGATAGAGGTTCACCCAGAAACATCCGGAAACTCATAGTGGTGTAACGATGAAATGTGAATTGAATAAAATTAAATTTTCATTGATACACTACTATAAGTTTCCATATATTTCTAAGTGTATTTCTGTTAACTTACCCTTCTTAATCAACTTCTTAATATATCAAGAAAAGTATCTTGTCTTAACAGGGCATATCCACAAACATTTTGACAATGGAGATCCGTTAGCTTTAGTGCGAATGACATCTATTCAACTATATTTCCTCAATACATCGAAAAGCCATTGTAAATAGTCAGTTTGACAGTCTGACGATATTTTAAATATTAATACGAAAGGCGTCACACAAACTTACGAATTTTATTGTAGGAATTACACAACGTAACCTCACCTTCTTAATTATTAATACTTGATCAACACAATTTTTCACATGATACCTATATGCTGGTACCTCAAAATAACAGTGCATATAAGAAGGATATAGTATATTCTTCATAGATACTTAGAATACGGTAAACATAAATAATAACTATTTACAGCATTATCACGCAGTAACTTCTTCCTATATATTATATCCACTTTTTTGACTGTTGGTGAAAGATCCAAGGTTAATATGCCAACCATTCATTCTACACATCATAACACATTTTATTTCTTAAGTCAGACGTCGCACATACTCCATTGATTATTGCTGCACATTCCGACAAGATTCAAAGTATAAGTCTTGAAGTAGTTACAAAAAGTTGGAATAATATATTTATTAAAAACTACTCACTCATCCTCATTATATACAATGTTTCATCAGAAACTACTGCAAATAAATACAAATATTTCTCATCATATATAACTATTATGAATATGATAATAGGTACTTATGAAACAGTATTTCTTAAATTATATACTATCCTTCTCCATAAATTACAGAGCTGGAGCTTTTATGTACAAAGCACGACCAAACGTCAAAAATTTTCAATAAACTTAAATTTTCATTCAAAGTGAGATGAAAATAGAATTATTTTATTCTTAACGGGATCTCACACAAATTCATACCGAGTTACCATTCAGTACAATTTATCTTGTAGGTATCGATCAAATACGTAGATACAAGCGAAACAGCTGTCACTGGTAGATTTATATGAATCCTAGAATGTAAATTAAGTCCAAGCTGTTTAAACTACGTATGAATATGAATATTGAACTATATATTGAGCATAAGCAGCAGTACTGGGTATCTTTAAAATTAACTAAATATGGCTTGGGTATTGTCCCTTGACAATAGTTCATGCCACTAAAGTGATTTATGAAGTTAATATCGCCAAAATGATTCGAAACTTTCCTTTGTCATAACGAAGTACTAAAGAATTGCTTAATTTAATTTTTATCTCACTTTGATATAATACTAAAATTGAGAAGCAACACTTTTAGAGCTTTTAGAAGACCTTCACAAAGATCACTATATGAACACGATGTCAACTTGAATTTGAGCTATTTTACATTGAGTAGTATTTTTTGAAATTGCTACCAGTAAGCAATGATAAATTGGTTGACTGGTTCATGAAATTAAGTTATGGACACAAACTTATCTAAATCTGCTAGGACATGCAGTTTATGTTATCTGTTCGTTATCCATTCCGTCAATATTTAATCAATTTATGTATTTGTGGTTATACTAATAACTTTAACTTGTATTGCAGCGTTAGAAACTAATTGAACCAGATTTTTTCGCAACCCAGTTTGAATAGAGATCACAAAACTGAATCTCAATACAGAAGAATCTTGTAATAAAAGCTCACAAAGTTTAAAATTGATACATAATATCAAAATGTCGTATTTATTGAGAAATTAGTATTATTTGAACAACGTCTAAAACGAATTTACTTAGCATTAATATTATTTCCTTTGATTGTAAACCAGAGAGATTTTAAAAAATCACTTGCTTGAGAAAAGAATCACAATATAATTTATGTCATTATATTTTCTGATTTTTTCATGTGGAAGCCAGACAGGATATTTCTCTTAAAATGTATGTATGTCGAATAAAGCATTTATTATAGAGTTTCATCGCCAATGCCTGTCATTGAGGAATATCACCAAACAATATCGCATAGAGTGTTTATAACTGTTGCAAATTAGATGTAAAGAGGCTTCCTGCATCAGAATGTCTTCGCTATAAATGAAAAGATTCATCTCTCTGGACTACATAGTCTAATAATAATTTTTACGAAAACGATGCTCTAGCAAGTCTGCGAATGATTGCATCTTCGTCCTATAATGTAGTAGGTACCTGTTGTCATTTTGGCTTTTATATACATTTAATTGTTCATAAGGATTTGTGGTTGGAGTAGAAGTACTAGGCTGCTGGAACTGGTAAATGAAATCGCCTCTTGCAAACGAACCTCGAACACTCACGCATTTTCACCGCATCCATGACTTCTTGGAGGTGATGTGCTACTGCTCTTTGTACTTCTGGATGTACTCTAAAAACAAAAGTAAATGAATATTAAGGAGTTATATGCCTCACTGTCATCATTGAAATTATATTGTTAATAAAAGATCAATATTTGGTCAAGTAGGTACATCTCGAAATTACCCTATAAGTTAGAGAAAGTTCATTCTTTCGCCAATAGGCAGTAGAATAAAAAATATTTGTAATATGGATGTACGGAGCGAAAAATGATCAATAAGCTGGAGGAATATTCGAACTTATCATCAAGTGTGAAAGGTTAAAAAATGTGATGTCCCAAAGCACTTATATGTTTCATTATAGTCGCCGATCACACTTGGAAAGGAAACCAAACGTTAAAAGTTTCGACATAGCGTGTGTCGTGCATTTATTATTTGTATTATATAATTAAAGTGAACAGTTTTCTGAAATTCAATCTGTAAATACACGTAACTAAATTATGCTTGAATTGAAATAAGTACTTATATACAAAATGTACGACAAAGAGCGACTCCACCATTCATTCGCAGTTTTTTTTTAACTGGACTGACATTATTCCAGCACAAGCCATTATAGATTGGCTTCCTGTTACACAAGTAACCATTTCTTAGAGCATATGAAACAGTGGAGCAGCCTATGATTTGACACCTATTTGAAGATAATATTCTAGGAAAATATTGTAATCACAAGAAATTGCGAATTCCAGATAAATTTTATAATATATAAATCACAAAAAAGTACGAAATGATATCATTGGTTGCCGAAAAATACCATTCGAATTTTATTGAGGTTGAGTTAGTTGGTTACCACTATGCATGCAAAAGTATTATAGTCATTGAAAGGTGGAGTTGTCATCAAATCCTCTACCGCCACCTGGTGTCGATCAACCGAACCATAGCCAATGTTCAGTGATATTTCACCCGTTATTGCATTGTAGTATTGCGGAGGAATGGTAACCAAGACAAATCATAGATAACCAATTTATCTCTAACCTTCTTACGATAATATTTTTCTCCGCAAATATTAATTTTTGTCGTATCTTCACGATTCACATTTCATTTATATGTTCATCACGTGATTCCGGCCTGTCGGTCTATACATTCAAGTAGCTAACGAATACTTGTATAGGGAGGAAACCAAACGAAGTCTTCATTTTCACACTGAAAGTTTCGAGGCCAGCTACGTGATGCAATTATTCACCATTTGTACAAAACTGACTTCATAAGTAAAAAATCTCAAATGATCATTCACACTAAGCTTTTTGAAACATACTGGTCAATTATTTTAATGAAATATATTGGTTGCAGTAAATTTTAATACTTCAAGCAGCCTCTGAAGCCTCCTTCAAAATAATGTAAACAAGATGCTGCACAGTTGATCAAATTATTTTGTATATTGAATTTAATATTGCTTGAATAATTGCTGCTTGGAAAATGAAAGGTCAGCGAGGTTTATTCTCTCCTATATGTGACTTCAATAATTAGCCAGTAAAAGTGGAATACATCATCAACAACGTCGGGATGAGATTCAGACGTTACACTTATTAAAGTCTATAATTTTTTCTGATCATTAACCTATTTTTCATTCAACTCCACAAAGAAAAAATGTTAATTCACTTTAGCTATACACAGGAAAAAGGTATGCTATGTCACGGTTTTTTCCTTTGAGTAGATCAACCCAATAAATCTTACAACGAGATTGCGTTCATCAACAACAGCAAAAAACTAATCTGCCACCATATAAAGTTCTTTTTCTTAGCGTGATTAATTCCTTTTAGAAAATACAAACAAGGTGCGGAACGTGTGAGATGTACAAAAGCAGTGTAGTGGTAGAATTTAAAGGGATATGTACATGTATACAAAACTGTTTCATACACTGTAATGAATAAATTTGAATAACATTATATATGTGTTAATTAAGAAAATTTTAACCACTTGTGTTACAATGTGTGTTTCTCTAGTTCCCTATTTCTGGATAAACACGTCTTGTCATCAATTAAGTGAGAAATCTGACGATTTTTTACTTTATTCATCTCTTGGACTACTTAGTTTAGTATTTTCCTTTATTCCTTTAAGCTTGAGGTACCACGATAGGTAGGTATAAGTGGCTTCCGTGACGACATTAGTTGTTGTTTGGGAGATACAGGATCCCCTCACTGAACCCATAAAGGTGCTGGTTTGCTCTTTTTGGCGGCTTCTGTTGTGTTTTTCCTTCCATCCTTGTATCCTCAGATTACACCCATATCTACATGTAATGGGCATATTTCGTTGAGTATCTATAACAGTTATTTAGGCCTGATGAAGCCAAATAGCAGAAATACGTATCGCTCGGGCTACCCTTTCTTTTATTTTTCTGAAAAACATAGGACACGTCCACGTTCACAAAAATAGGAATGGGTAAAGCAGAAGGGCTGGAAGGAAGGATTAAAACTAACTGAAACATATCATGTGTATCTTTTGTACTAAAGGACAAAATTAAAATTAATGCCAGATCGAGGTGTTGAAAGTTCAACCTGGTGAGGATCTATCCGCTGGGACTCGTTGCACTGATGCCTCTCCGTGTTGTTATGCAATGCAGCTCGGTAGAACATTTACCATAGTAGAATTTATAAAACCGAGACGAATAAGGCACTTTTCTTCGATGTTCCAGACTCTAGACCTTTGTAAGGTTAGACGCTTCCACTAGACATATTGATTTTGTCCAGAAGCATCAGGGAGTGCCCCAAAAGGCATCTCTACATATACGAGCAGTAGAGATGGCCTGATCTGAGCGTTGTAGAGCAGTGGTAGCTGTTCCTGTTAATATAATTTTCTTAAGCGGAAGAAAAGTCCCAGCTTCTAGGCTGGCATCTCCGCGGTTGGCAGACCAGCTTGTCAAAGCAGCTGTCTGAGACTTCTATGCATTGAATTGAACTCCATTTGGAGATCCCTATTCGACAGGTACATCACGTCTCTGTTTGGTGGACGAGCGGTTCTAGCAACAGAATGTTCTGCTGAGCGCTGGTTCATAAATGCTGCTCTTCTGAGCTTACTAATTACCAATTCCAACTCTGCCGGTATACATACATAAAAAATTCGCTAGTACGTATTTATTATCTAAGCTGAAGATCCTACAAAAAATACCAGAAATTCGAACTTCTCGGTTTTGATTACTTTTATTAATAAATTATTAAGCCGCATTTGTACTAGCAGCTTTTATCAGACTTCAAAAAAAGAAATATTATACAGTTCCGTTTTTCAATTCAATAAACTAACATATTTCTGTAGCTTTATGAAATGCCATTCTTAAAGCGCCGCCTCTGGTAACGTAAAAGATGAGTACAAGGAATGCCGCTTCGCTTGAAGATGAAAGTATTTACTTTCACCTGAACTATAACGAGCGACAAGTGGGTCATTACAAAAGTGTATTGAACCTGCGTTTCGATTTCAATTCGAGCTTGAATTCGAACAGGTTGTATTCTGCAGACTGCGTGGAATCTTTGATCTTAGCCAGATGTATCTACATGGAGATATACCGATTATTTATCAAAGTTGCTAGAACAGTCACATAGCATTCATGGACTCTCATTAAGTTGTTATGCATGATTTATCCCCTTAGACAAATTAGTCAAGTAGACTGACTCAATAACATTATAGAAAATATATATATTTTGGTGCAGATCATCTCTAGGATTGATGAAAAACTAATTTTGCAGAACAACCTTGCAAATCCTAAAATTGAGCATGCTTGATCTTTATGTCTTTGCTAGTGTGTGGTTGAACTGAATACCTTTTTATTCATATTTGGTATATACTGAAGTCTCAGTTGCATGTTAGCCTTCGTAACGTTAATATGTTATTTAGTGCAGACGTAATCGTTGATTTTTCGAATTAATGCATATTTGGTGTAATTACAATTGATCATAATATTTATATTTGCCCACCAAATCCACAAGAGCTCAAGATGCAGCTTGAATGTTTTCTTGCTTGGAGAAACTATTGCATCATTGAGATGGAATCGTGTGCATTAAGGTTCATAAATATAATCTAAAAACTCGTAAATATGTGGCAAAGCTTTGAAAATAAAACGAAACATATACATATTTAGGATAGGTTAGTAAAATAGTTTTCTTGACAAAAAATGACTCCGTGATTCATATTTTCAAAGACAGTTCAGTAATTCAGTAGTTTATGTCCATTTAACAGTTTGTCACCATCACTGAAATTGACTTTTGAATATTTATAACTGAGGCGATTGCATCTCTATTTCAGATAAACCATTCATCCACTGATAAAATTATTATTATGCGAATCTTCTCCTAATTGCTTTTTTTTAAATCGGGTGCACAATATTGTTTACTTTCCATTATTCAGCATCCCGAAACACCTGTCGGGTTTAAAAAACGTGGTTTAGCTTGTCGTAGAACTGTTTAATGTTTATGGTTGTAGCGCCAAAGTATCCAGAATCACTTATTTTGCACACCCAACTAGAAACAGAGTCTTATTTGTGAGACTTTGTATTAAACACACAAAATTTCTCTTCTTTCTATTCCATCAACAGTTTTTAGTTGTGTGTCTTTACCGTATCAAAACCAAAATGAGGTTATTTGTAATTTGTACTTCAATAAATTGAATCCTGTGTTTCTTACATTAATATGGTTAACTTTTAGAAATATGGCACTTTTAAAGCTTTCTGTAGTCCACTTTATCCTATGTATACTAATTATACAAAAATTTCATCAAAATAAAGACCTATAGCTGCTACTTAGTTCTTTAGACATTATTTTCTCTAATGTTATTATCATTTTGTTGAGTGACAGCAATACATTCATTTATAAAGAGAAGATAGAGATCTAGATTGATTTATTTATCATTAGTGTTATCATGAACGAAGTGGCAAATAAATTACAGATCAGTTTTCACTCAATTAGTACTAATGACATATATATATATATATATATATATATATATATATATATATATATACTATTGGAAATCTATTCTCCTTTCATATTATATTGGGGATAAAAAGCGTTGGAATGTTCTATTGTTCCGAGGAGGTGAGCATTCTTGAAGTTTTAAATTTAATGGTGGCCTAAATATTATCATTTTTCTTCTAGCCAATAATTAAAACATATCACCATTTAAGAAAACTTTACTGCCTCAGCAGGTTTTAGTTCATGTTGAGTTCTAATTTGGAAACAAAAGACAGACACTGTAAATGAACTAATTTCAATGTTATAAGTCATATTGATTATTTAAATTTAAATTTCTTACATTTTGTCATAGTTAAACTCTGCCGATAGAGCCAAAATATTGCTTTGAGTTGTGATATGTGGTTTAAATTAACTATCCGGACAAAAAAGATAAATTATTGGTCAAATTTCAGAGGCTACATTAGTGATAATGATATACAGTTGGTATCACGTCCTCCATATGAACTCTAGTTCAGACTAGCTGACATAACCATAGCAGAAAATGCGATTTTCCACAGGAATACTACATACAAATATTTCTAGAATCAACACAGGTTGCAGACCGTCATTACTGATTATCAAATGCTGCAAATTAACAACTAGGTCAGCATTGGACAGAATTTATAGAGACCTATTTCGCAAATAATTATATAGCGGTTAACACTCATAGTTAAAGAGCAATATAACTAGCAAAAGTTTGGTAACAATGAATTTCTGAATTCTGAGCTTTGAGCTTCATTGCATTTTGCCCACCGGTGTAAAGCTGTTAAAAAAGCACCAACAAGACTTTGAAAAATATGTGTAGTGATACTTCCACCTTATCCTTTCCTACTGAATTGCTTAGTTATCATAGACAAAATTCACAGAATAATAAATAAGTTTTTAACTTCATTCAACTGAGAAAGTAGCAGAATGCTAACTATCCATATAAATGTAGTAGCTTTGCCTTGCGATAGGCATTGCTGTGGGACGCTAGTAGCTGGAAAAGCATCTTCATGATGTGAGACTAAGTGAAACACTTCTGTGCCAAAGATGTGAACAGGAAGATGAAACATTATTCTAGTGTAGCTGTTGTCTTTCGATAACTTAGGATTTTCATCAGTCAGCCTTGAAACACCATTTGAAAGGATGAAAAAAGGGCCAATAGGTCCTAAGTACCTACTACGATTTAGGCAGATTACCTCAACTATTACACAGAACAGAATAGTATCATCGAACAGTGTACAAGTATATCATCGTGATTGATGTAAATCATAACGATTCTGAAGAGCCCACTGAGCTGAAAGGCAAGATCATGATCTATGGTCTTTTTGATAACGCGATATGTAGCGATAAGCACATTCCATGATGAAGTCGTCTACATGCACTTTCAGATACAGACTTTCTTGAAAAGCATCCCTAAACTAAACACATAAACTCGTATGTAACGTATAACTTGACCAGTTCGAAAAGCGAAAATAACAAATACCATTTGCACAATTACCATAATCGCACCTCCAAATACAGACAAGGGAAAGTAAGAACACGAAGAGAAGAGAACTTGGCTTTTAGCTTGAGGACGTGACTAGCATAAATAAACAGTCGATTTATGCAATAAATTAAAATTGAAATCGACTCTTTGGAGCTAAAATCCAATATTTTATATAAATGAAGTTTTTCTAATAAAGGATGAACTTATCATAATCTATTCAAAATGATGCAGTAAAAAATACACAAAACGAGGGACATAATGCATTGCCACATCAAAAACACAACGCTGACTGTCCCATACAACAGACAGCAGTGTAATAATAAGCCAATAATACAACATCCTCATTTTGGCTTCAAGAACAAGCAATAAGAAAACCTTGAGAAAACCTTCAGAATAAACGTATGATCAATCTATAGGTTGATAGGTAGATATGTAATAAATAAATATTTCCCAAAAACATACCTAAAAATGGAAATATTATAATATATATCATCATTTCTGCCGCCTCTAGAAATAATATAACTTCATTGGATTCTTATTTTATTGGTTGGTTAAACTCTGAATGATGTAGATCGCCAGTGTAATTTCAATGCAAGTTTTTGATTCAAAAATGTATATCACCTGCTATAGATCAGAAGATATAGAAGTTACATATTGAATTTCAGTTTTACTCAAGAGATTATGCAAAAATGTGGACCATGTATCGTTCATCAATATTATGCACAGAAAATCAGTTTTAAATATTTGGATAGTAAAAAAATTATTTATATCAATGCATGTGACAGAATAAATAAATAATGAGAGAAATCAGCTCTTTCACATGAATTAGATATTTGATATATTTAGCACCTTCCAATAACACTCTGCTTTTACGCATTTATCCGTGAATCAAATTTCATGACGCTAGCTGAACTACGAATGTGTAACGTTCCACATTTGAACGAGCAATTGTATTAGATTTCACGATTTTCTTAAAAATAGCCACTAACAATTCCTTTTGTATCTACAATAATAGAGGGATGGCATAAAAAAAATGGTTAAAGTTGTAATTAAAATATAACCTACATAATAATCCTGTGAATAAGCGTTAGTTAATTTCAATGAGTAGGCTCTTTTGTAATCTTTATTCTTAATTGGGCGTATAGAAACTTTCTTTTTTTAATATCATCTTCATCTGTTCCAGATAACTGTTAAATTGATAAGTATTCCATAATGAAGCAGCACTGGATGGGCTTAAAATGAAAAAAATTATTTGTTTAAAAATCAAGCATTCCTGAATATAACCAATAGGAACAAGCCACATGACGTAGGCATAGAATCACTTACATTTCAAAGAACAACAAATCAAAGAACGAGCATTAAAACTGGGCCTGAGTATTAGTATAATTTGATATAAGACCTTCAAGCAGAGGCGTATATAAGGGGAGGGTAACAGGGGAATTAAACCCCAAGATTATTGACCAAAGAATCAATTTTGTTTTTCCCAAAGATTGAATGGTTCATATCTGAATTTGAGTTACGTAATTTTCATAAAAATATATTGCTAATTTTGTATCTATTCCCGTAGATACATTGCGTTTACAAATAAAAATAACAGAATATATAATGTATTTCTATTTTAGCATATTTTGTGCACTGATTTCCGTTTTCTATGTATTTTTTAACAACGCCTATTTTTGAAATAAATTTTATGAACCTGGCGTCATTAAAATCAAAATAGAATTTAGCAAATCTTGCGATCTCAAAATCAACTGTATATTTGGTATAAACAAAATGGTGAAAGCATACATAAACTACATGCCCTGCTACCCCTTCCAAGACTGAGGTCTTGCCTTCAAGGCAGGTATTTAACATTGTAGTTGGTGATTGTGATTATGATGCCACAACTAAAAGTGAATAATAATATCTTGTCTTTTTTTAAGAAGTACTGGGAAATTAACTGTAATTATTATAGATAAAAAAATGTTTTCATTTTATTTCTGTTGTGGTGTTTACGTCGACATTTTGAGATTCACGAGTATTCATGGAGCATTCACCCTACCTTCCCATAAATCAGGTTTTCACTAATCTTCTCTTTCCAACAACTATAAAGGATTAGGTTCAACCTAATATGGGATTATCTCACTATATTTATTAAGGCTGAATAGAAACTCAGAAATACTTTTTCCAGCCTCTCACGACCGATTTTAAACATAAAAGCACTGTCGATTTCACGCACGCCTAAATGTCTAATGTGCCTTATGCAAATACCAACAAATTACAAATTCCGTGGCTGACGGCATTCGGAAATCGCCGGAACACCTGTTACGGTAGGAAACCGACAATTAGTCACCGCACTACGGTGTTGCCACATCGGGAAATACGAAAGCTCGAAAAACAAACGAATATTTAATCTCCGACGCTCGCTGTTATTCTGGGCAAATATAATATAGATCATAGGTTCTCAAGCTGTTTTTGCCCACCGCCCACTTTGAGAATGTGTTTTTTTCTACGCTCTTTGAGATGTTGCGCCCTTAGTGTTTTAGCTAGGGACTGTGGCACCCAGGGCAACTTTCGTGATTTGATATCCCTTTCTAGATATAAGGCATCTCCTCCAAAAAAAAAATGAAGCGCAAACAAAACATCTCGAATGAAAACATTCCCCACTCTTTCAAAAACCTCCTCCAAATAATTTGAAAAGCAAGAAGAACCTCGGACTTCAGGTTTCTGCGCTCCTCAATATAGCCCAACCGCCCCCTAAGAGTCGCAAATGCTTTCAAGGGGGTCTACGTTGAGAACCAATGTTCTAGATAAATAATGAGTTTCAAACTCATTGGAATTTGTATTTCCTACGACACGACAATAAGGGGAAATATTGTGATCGTGAAATCAAGGTATTATGATGTTTCATGACATATAAATCATGACTCAGAAGGTACCTTTTAGATTTGATAAGATCTTGAAACCAGGTTGGTACTGAGACTAGGAAAAAGCTCAGACACAGCCTTCCACGGATCTACACCAATTTATTCACATCATGTTACATTTAAATATGATTTTTGAAGCTATTGTTACGTTTTCAAGTTGAAGAATTGATTGTAAATTTGGCAACCCACTACTTCGGAGGTGCGGCACCGGGCACGCGATTCAGAGGCATATTCAGAATGCTTTCTCCGGCCTACATACCCTGTATGTTATTGTACTTTTAACCATGACCAATGAGTACTACCTCGCATCATGTGAAGCCGCGACGGTATTGCTTTTTAGTTGTTTATCATTTGAAGGATGTGTGTGTGTATCTCCAGCTAGTACCGTCTGCGTATGACTTACATAATGCGGATGGTTATATGAACGATGATTGATGCTACGGTGGTACCATCGTGGTGCGCGCGATATCATGTGTGGGCGAACGCGCGACATCCATTCATTTCGGAGATTCATATTTGGTAGGGCCGTTACAGCATCGCATTCTGATGTGATAGCATCGCTGTTACTCAACCCATTGCAGAGACTTGTAGGAGTTTCAGCTGAACAAAGTTTGGTTATTTCATATATCGATACATGACTAATGGAGATTGACAATGATGTGGTCATTATTAAACCGGCCTCCTATAATGTCGATATCTGTAAGATAACTCTGTTCATATTTCATTCTCCCAAAATGTTGGCCATATATCAGACGAGCAGGTTGATTTTGATATTTAATTTAACAGCAAATTATCTGTATGATCACTTCATTATGGCTGAATTCGGAAACTCCGAGTAAAACGCATAGCTCAAGGTAATCTGCTCTGAAATGGCATGCGCGACTTGGTTCTGCCTTTATTATGATACCAGCGCCCTTCCCTTCAATCGTTAGAAATAGTAGTATTAGTAATGGGGAGGCAAAGTCTGGCAAGTAGGCCGCCTTTGGCCCTTTTGGCCGACCCCTAAGACCATCACTAAAACTATGGCAGACCTGGTAACTCCCTAGTGTCGAACCTTCCAGACCTTTTGATGTCCGACCATTTCGCTAAGTAGCACTCTTCCCTGTTAAACTCTGCTGTGCCGAACAACTCTGCCCTAAGGCCGTTATATACGGCACACTCGCCCAGGAACTGGAACGAGGTCTCGTCCTCCTCGCAGCACTTTTGACAGATTGGGTCTTTGACCACTCCTATGAGTGTCATGTGCCTGTTAAATCTGCAGAGACCTGTGAGGATCCCCACTAACAAGTTGAGTAAATCCCTGTTCTGGTTCACTGAAGCCGTTGCATTATAATTCCAAGACTAGGTAATGGACAAAATCGCTGGTTTAATCATATATACGAGTTATTTCATAAAAAAAAATAAGATCAATGCCGATTCAATCCATATATGCCTGTTAATAATCTCAAAAGAGGCTACACATGTCTGAAGTCCCCCTTTGTAAAAGAAGAATATAATGCAAGGTTTTTGTGAACGAATGCCCATGTATTGAAAAAAACATAATGAAATCTTAAACTATGAACCAACTACTATAAAAAATAGTAATGATTGATTAAACAAAAAAGCTGAGAAGTCTAATAGTGAAACTGATGAAAACGACAAAGATATCTTTTCACGCTAGTTGTGGGGAAATAACTTCACAGAGATAAATAAAAAACAATTTTTTGTGTTCGTCAGATCATAAAGTTTAATGAACACTGTTCCATGTCTACTGTTTGTTTAACTCCCATTTTATTAAGTTTTCTTTCTTAGCCCTCCAAGTATAAAAGTGTCAATGACCTTCTCCTAAAACCCAAAATATAACCAAAATTAAGCGTTTGCTTATTCAATCGACAAGTTTTTTCAAATGCCTAGTCATTTTATCCGGAAATCGCGAATATTAAAGTTACCAAAGGTTTATTACATGCCCCAATCTCCATGAAATCGTCCAATACAAACAAGCGCAAAATGAATTACGCGCTCTGTGTGTACAGGTGCAGCGATTGATAGTTTTGCATGGACCTGGTAAATGATTCCATTTTCGCTTCACAAATATCAATACATGCCGTAATCCATTTATGCAGGTGAATGATGGAAGCAGATCAAACTTCCGATGCCAGTACGCTGTCGATCATTTTTTGCCATATGCTCTACCCGAAACTAGATTGATTTGGGATACAGAAAAGCAACGTTTTAAAAACATTGCACGCGTTTTGCCCTGGATATGTATTATTCGTACACTTTATTTTTACAAATGAGTGTATTGGCGGCAGTGTAATCATGATAGAAACAAAAAACTAGTATGCAATTGCATATCCCGATCTGTAATACTATAAGTAAGATTTCACATTCAGAAAAAAATCCAATTGGATATTTGTCTGAGTTATACCTATATGTCAAGTTCACAAATATCATAGTCAAATGCTACTCATTAAATGAGTGTAACTACCATCAAAGATCAAAAATATTTGAAGTTAACTAATATGTTTTTAATGTGTCGCCTCTTTGATTGATATATTATTTATTTTTACACTTGAGAGAAAAAACATAAAGTGGTTCTTTCTTGGTTTAACCTGCAGATGGTGGCTTATTAAGGTTTTTTGATATTTTTAGAATGTTTCGATGCTGTATCATTATTATTTCTTATTTAGGTTGCATGTAAAATCATGCAAACATGTGTTGATCGAAGGCGATACTCTTATTGGTTTTAAAAATATAGAAAACATTCAAACTAACATTTTAAAGTTACTGAATTTGGAAAATCGTTCAAGCTGTGGTAGTTGTACAAAGGAGCATGGTAATCCATGAAACTAAAGAGAAATTACATTATCCTGAATGAACCAAAATATATTGAAGCAAAGAAGTGTACACAATTTGTATTTGAAAAAAATGTGTTTGAAGAAAACATTTTCAGTTTTTTGTTACAGCTATTCCCCTAGTGGTAAACTCAGGAACTTCTTTTCGCTACTTTTATCACAAATATTTTATCCGATATTTTTTTAGTGAATGGCTATTGTCCTTCAAAGCCATAAGTGTAAGCTACGAATCATATTAGTAGTCGTTAGAAAAATTCAGTAACTGACATTTTTCTTACTCTTTCTGAAAGAAAAGTACAATAGTGAGGAATATTTCAACATGTTTTCATACCTGAAAGATGTTTAATCTTCGGTTTGGAATTAATTTTGGCCCAATAAGCAATATAGTATATAAATTCGCTGTACCCATGCACAAAACGAACATTATTTTCTACCGCTATAGACTGTTATAAAAGTAGTACTCACGAGGACATTAACGCGTCCATCTTCTTCTCCATGAATAGCACTTCATCAGGATTCTGATGCGTCATTACCTCGCAGAATATTCTTTTGGAGCAGGGCGTGTCTGACCAGAAATGTGGCGCAGACAACGAGTGAAGATGCACGTCTTTTTCCACGCTGGTAGCCAGCTTTTGCATATAAAACTCGTCTTCCACGTTCCTCCTGAACCGCTTTCGCTCTTCTTCTTTATTGTGTTTTGGTTCCTCCATGAAAACCAGAATGTTGTTCGGATTTACTTCGTGATACGATCTGCTGTTAGGATTGAGGTCTTGGAGGGAACGCATCTCGTTGGCGTTCAGAAACCTACCTGCAGAAAAATTGAATGTGACGAGATTTGATGGTATCTTCATTCAATCAATCAGTCAATAAAACATATTTTGTTCCCGGATTTAATTTTAATTTATTTTTATTTGACATCACTACCGACTGTCAGCGTAACAGTTATGTTAAGGCCTAAAAAATTCGGTCCCAAATACAACCTTTTGAAACATTTAATTTCCACTATTGCGCGGTACGTAGAAGTATTAAAACTCACCAACAGCAGCAGCACCAAGTCCTAAAGCAGCTCCACCAGCAACCAAACCCAGTGCAGGAAAGATGACAGAAGTCCCAGCAGGTGTCATCAGACCGATCTTATCTTGCGCCTTTGGCGTTCCTCTTGAAAATCCCAAATTGTGCGAGATCTTCTGAGTAGCTTCCATCAATGGCTCTATCACTGGTCTAGTCAGCCTCTGCATCCTCTCGAATCCGGTTTGTACATTATCCTTGATGCTTTCTGTAATCTTGAGCCATAGGGGCTGCTCCGTTTTGGTTTTGATATAGTAAGTGTTGTATGGATAGTTCAAAACGTCTTTTCTGGAACAAAATTTGATGTTCAGGGTGATACAAATTTGTTTGTTGGTTGTTTCATCGCAAATCAGGAATTTACTTCGTGTAATGTACTCATTACAAAAATGATCCAGCATAAGCTTTAATCTGGTTAAACAGATTCATCGTCGTGTATACGTTTTTATGCTATCAACATATGGAACAAAATCAATTTACAAATAATCCAAAATAGTCCTTTATACAGCCTTTGCTTGAAGTTGTATTTTGTGTAAATAACAATATCAGAACAAAATTATTATTAAACTAAAAAATATGTGATTTTGTTTAAAATATTTATAAAAACTATTCTAAAGTTGCAGGTTATATAATATAAACATTATTGTAGGGAATATGAATATTTGTTCTTTCAAACAAAGAGTTCTTTGACTTAGAACCAATGCCCGAACTATACTAGGTGTCGATGCTAGTATAGTTTATTAAACATCATACCTGTAATATTCAATATTATTGATACTGTTATCATCGAAGAACTGGGATCTTCTGTTACCAGCAGAAGAGTAAGTCTGCTTGTCTTGGATGGATTCCTGCGCTTCAGTTTCTACATCTTCCGGTGTTGCTTTAGCAGGCTGTACACCCAACTCCGGATGTGCATATTGCAACACCGGTGTTCTCACACCTTCGTTAAACGTAACTGGACTTAGTTTGGTAGTTTGCGGTGTGTACATTTCTGAATTTGGATATGATGGTTCGCCTGAAAAAGGTGAAGTTTATTCATCGAGTATTTCCAAAAAGAAATCTGCTTAAAGAACACACACAATTTTAGTATTTTGTGCTGGTTCAACGGTCAAGGGTCAAGAACAATTTATTTTGTTTTTTTCACAGCGAGCTTGGCAAGACTTGGAATAAATATCCCCACTAAGTGTATCTGGCATCTTTCTTGACTGCAATAACATAAGTGCGGTGTGAATATTCTGAAAATTTAAGTTTGGAAATATATACTGTTTCAATAATAAAACTCCCAAAAATGACCTGAAACTGTTTAGACATACGAGTATACTATCGAAACTGGAAATGCCGACTGACTGATTTTTTTTAATATAATTCTGCATCAAAATAAAAAACGTGTCATATTTTGAGGGATTTAGAATACAACTCCTTGATAAACTAACCTCCATAGTGAAGCATCCTTCTCTGAAACTGCTGTGGATTATCCTGCTGATCGTATGATCTGTACTGTCTTTTGTTGAAATAATCTTTAACCGACTCCTTGGCGTTGATTTCTTTGATATAGTCTATGAGCTTCGTTCCGGAAACTCTGGAATTATCTGACTTGGAAAATGGTCCAACCCCTGAGCTGCTGAACTTCACGAAGGACTGGTCGTCAGGTTCTTTGTTATCCTTTATCGTGAAAGGTCCCATGGAATGTCTGCGCTGTTGTGCTTGGGGGCTTTTGAAATTGTCCTCTTTGGAAAAAGGGCCAAGTGATTTAGTAGCGGTGGTAGGTGCAGGAGCATTGCTGGCATAAACAAGTTCGCCCATAGGAATGGCTGCTGGAGGTTTATATCCTGTAATAGGGAGAATGTGAATACTTTTACTTGCCAATTATAAGCATAAGATATATTGCTGAATCATAGTTGGCAATGCTATAATGATTTCAAAAACAACTTCATTAGCGGAGGAAGGCGGTTACATTAGCAAAATCACTAAATATCAAAACATCCTGAACATGTTTATGTATGTTTTCAAAATTTTCAATGATTGTTAGGAGTGCTCAAATAAAGTTTCTGGAGCGTTTAAAAGAAATTGAAAAATTTATAAATTTTGTTTGTCCGTTTCACAAGTTGCTGATCATTTCAGGACCCAGTTATAAAAACTTTCAAAGGGTTTCAATAGCGGGTTACTGAATAAGTGTTCAAAAACACTTTTAGTATCAAGATTTGTGTCGAAACTCTACCTGTCCATCGGTTCGTATATAGTTTTTGTCACTACATAATCTCAGTAAGTACTACACCTATTGAGATCTTTGGGAATGGATTTGTTGTGGGCAATGAACACTGCGTTAATTTCATTTTTGACTTCTTGTTATATTTTCGGGCGGAAATAAAAACATTTCGAGGAGTTCGAACCAGTTCCACTTGATCAACTAAATTTATATCAAGAAAGTATAATCATGGATCCTAGAAATTTCAAAAATTTCCTAAAACTGAATGTCTGTCAAATACTAAACCTGGATGATTATTTATTTATTGCTTGTGAGTTGTAGTTATTGATTATTTATTAATGTTTACTATATAATTTCTATAAGGAAATTGTTTTTCAAACTTTTATGACTGCTGTGGCCGAATTGCAATGAATCTTTAACATACAACATTGTTTCTGCACAAAACATATTTATACATGTTACGTTACCATAAACGAACTTCCTGACTTTCATATCATAAACAGTATTTATGATCCATTATGAATGTCATTACTATTTTTGCACATTTAGTATTCCAAGGAAAGCAAAGCTTTTTCTTGTAGTTGTTGTGTGATTAGTCAGTAATGTTTATTTAATCATGTAAGGATTGGTATTGTCCATATCAGCTTACTGATATAGGATTCTGATTTAGTATAAGGTAATTTGAATTAAATTAATTCGTAGAATTAAATTAGAATTAGAATAATGTGTTTTCAAACATGCTTTGAAATATAAAGACCTTGCAGTTTAGATAAATGGTGAACTAATTAAAACCGTTCGATATACCGACGACACCGTCATCTTGTGCGATAGTATCCAGGAATTTTTGTACTGGGAGAAAACGACATGATGGGAAATGGGTGTCAATAAGACAAAAATTATGATATTCAGCCGCCAATCCCACGCACCTTACAGGTAGATTAACAAACCATCGATAGAATTAGCCAATTCAAATATCTAGAGCCTAATAAAGAGATTAAGTGCAGAATTGAAACAATTCGAACAACTTTTCTGAAAATAAAGTCATTCTTCTTCACGACCACTTAACCTGAACCTAAAATTGGGTCAAGGAACGATCAAATGTGATATTTTTTATGTGATGTGGCGCTGAAACCTGAACGCTAGAGGCTTACAAGATTAATACCCTAATAGCGCTCAAGCTGCAGTTACCTATAAGAATGGTCCGAATACCCTGAACAAATATGCAGATCAATGAAGCAGGGTTAATTAGAGCAAATACGGTCCATGAACTATTTGAATCCATAAGGATAACAAATATTTATTATACGTAGGACATATTCTTAGAGGAGGCTGGTACAGAATCGTCCAACTAATAATGAATGGTAAAACCAATGGCCTGAGAGGAATTGGAAGGAAGCAGATATCATGGCCAAAGAACGTTCGTGATTGGACCGCAATACCCTATTTAGATCAGCTAAAAACCGCGAATGCCTCGCCAATGTAATTTCCAACGTTAGAGCACCGAAAAGAAGAAGAACAATGAAGAGCAGGTTTAAAATATTTTCAAGCTCGTTGCTCGTTATAACCTTGATTGACATGTCTTGGACAAGAATCCTAGACATACGGTATCTCACCCACCCAATAAGACGTAGTGGGTACAGCCGGTCTCCAAACTTACACTGGGAATCTTTCCTTGCAGAATAATACTTGGATATACGATGCAATCACCTCGTAATCACAATATTGTCGCTTCCAAAATCAAAATTGAAAGTAAAGTGCCTAGCCGTTCAAATGTCCGACAGCCAGGTGGCCTGGGAAGGGGTATTAAGGGGTGTACCCAACTTTTTATACTCCTGGACCTATTATCCGGTACGCGTATATTCAGTTTCTTCTTCTTCCTTCTTTTAGTATAGGCGAATCGCCTGTTTCTTTTCGTCGTCATTATTCCTATTACATCGAGAAGTTGTCACTCCATCGTTATCGAGGGCGCCCTCGCCTCCTGCGACCTAACGGTGATTCACATTTTCTACCTTGCATGTTCTTCTTATATTCTCACTTCTCCCTCTGTCCAATAGCGCTTTTCCAGTTATTCTGCGAAGTACTATCATTTAGGTTGTCTCTAGTAGTTGTTTAGGTTCCTTTGTGTCAGGTCGAGTTTCTGCAGTGTATGTCATAGTTGGTCTGACCACTGCCTTGTAAATTTTTAACTTCGTTTCTGCATTAATATTTTTATTACACGTATAATCAGTTTAAAATGCAATAATAAAAACAAAAATGGCAAAATTGATTATCTACGGCATTCATCTCTCCTATGGCATATTCAAATACATAGCCTACCTGTATCACTAATTCGCTTTACTTTTGTTAACTGTCCAATCTTGTAATGATCCAAGGACGATCAGCCCGTGCTTGCCTTTTTTTGGTACCTCTAGTAGTTTCTCATTTAATCCTGCGTACCTGGTTCCCGACTTATCAAAAAAACGTGTTCCCTGTACATCCCTAGTCCTGGGACCGAAACTGTTTGATCAAACGAGCTACTGTTTCACAACTTCGTTCTGACGAATACACAAGGTTTTCGCTTCAAACATAAATTTTCAGCAATAAACATCTGCTTTAGATATCAAGGATATGATGTATACATTCGATTCAGACGAACATTTGACTCATGCGTATAAAGAGAGCTCTCCTGTCATCGAAAGTAGGACACCAAGTATCTTCCAAGAAATTGGCCATATTCATTTGCTGCATTGAGAGAACATCGAGTAGCAACGTTTACCGGGAGCTTTTTGATAATATTCCAGTCACTGTGGATATCATACAAACAGATCACCCATAAAAAATCTTTTTGGGTGACTTCAACGTTCACAACACGTACTGAGGGACACGAAGTTTTAGCCTTTGCCATTAGCTGTGGCTTGGAATAAATTGTAAATTAACTAACAAGGATTCTTTGATGGAGGCACTGGGAACCCACACCTCGATGTTCCAAGTAGAGATATTGGTAGTCAGGCAGCTTTGAGAACGATAGTATTCCCGAGAATCAGAACAGCTAAGCCAGGAATCTAATAATGTCAATCTGATGTGGTTCCCTGGACGTAGCAGCAGGGTACCAGGTATCGAAACAAAAAGATCATTTTGCATGAATGGGAACCCGAGGCTCCTGTATTGTCTCCGAAGCCATGCTGGGTATCTGCAATTCCCTCTTAAGGGTGGAAAGAAACCCTGTCTGCCCGAAGCACTGGGAGGGGACGAAAGATCTTTCCAGTTCCTAGGCGAGTCTGCGATATACATGATCTGTATTCAAACATCTCGAACATGTCTCTTTCAAAAATAATTATTTTAGAGAACATAAGCGTAATGGAACGGGTAGTCTGTTCACAGATGGTTACAATTGGCAGCATTTCAAAGTCATTGTGAATAGTATTCATCTTCTGGCGGCGCTTCTGGAATGCCATAAACTTTCTCGGTTTTTCGAGAGCTTATGTACAAAAAAGTAACAAATTAAGTATAATAAGTTGTATATACAAGTGAATGTATGTCTTTATATGATCTATTTGTGGTTATACTGAATTTGGTTTAAATCATTAAAATCGAAGATTATGCATTTGTTTAAATCTTTGATCTTTAATTTGATCAAGAACCTCCAGAGCAAACATTTCATATTGAGTTTTTGTTGTCAGTGCTTGTTGGGTAGAGAACTGAGTAACAAATTCATGTACATACATTAAATCACCCACCTTTTTCATATGGCACCAATTCACCGTTTATAACTCTGGCGTTCCTCCAGGTCTTGGTATCCGAGGGATCGTCTGGGACTCTAACACCATGAACTACTGGGATTCCGTCCTGATCAATCTCCATGTACGACCTGCCTCTCTTCTGATCTTTAGTGTTTTTGTTGTTTTTCACGAAAACTTCTTCTGATCGAATGTTGACTGGTTTAGGAAGGATATGTGGAATTCTGTAATTGAGGATTCTAATTAAGTAGTATAAGATGAAAAAAAATTATTAGCTTTATATTGAAATTTGCTGCTAACTGAAATCATATATGATTGAATCAGTAGTATTACTGACGTTTCGGCTGCCAGCCAATGTCAAAGTACAAAAGTCGATGATATCAGTTTGTTATTGTAATATTATTACTTCAAAATTTAAGTGTTTTATTTTTTATATTTTTATAAAAGATGTTGGGGCAGTGAACACATTTATAAAGTTATTTACTCAGCGAAACGTAATTTAGCGGCAAGATGAAACGTATGACTGGAGATTCATAGAATAATTTTCAGAAATTTAGAAGCAAGGAGGGAAAGCTTTTAAACTCGTTCAAAATTTCCAAAGATTTGAAAATAGGAGGTTTCTAAGTGAATAAATAAAATAAAAACCAGGATGCTATGAAAATTAAGTCTTCCTGGAAATATCCAAAATTAGTACTTCTACTTCTTACGCATGCGCAGGTATTCTGATCACAAACCGCGTTTTATGTCATCTTACAACACAGAGACATGTGACTTTTCGTGGGCTGGTCTGTCAATGCTTCAAGGATTTGTCACCACCTAATCTCAGTAAACGGCTTTTTTATATGTTTTGGGGACCGATATTCAATGGAATTATAGTAGGTAATGTATTTTTCGAACTCGGTGCACTGGCAATGTAGCTATTAGCAGGAAAAAAAATCAACGCTTCTCCAAAATTTGTGTTTCTATGCCTTCCTTATTGGTTCTAGAAAGTGTACAAGCTTTATTAGTACGGTTTTTTATATTTTTTTTATCAATTTAGAGCGTACCGAAAAATGTTCCAAGAACCATATAGTACCTCCTCAATATAAAATCTAATACTGTTTTATAGATACTTATAGTCGCATCTAATCTTTCCCAAATAAATTAGGTAAATAGTCCTCGAGGAAGCTTACGCATTAGAAAAGTATCACGAGATACGACACCTTAATATTAGACACACCTGACGGGGAAACAATGAAAGCAGTAATTAGCGGTAACCGTTTGCATTCGAATTATGTTCGGATAGTGTCTTGACATGTGCACTCGCTCAAAATAATCGTTCTGCTTTCATGGTCTGAATAACATGCAAGCTAAATGCATTTTTACTTCTATCTACCACACTCTTTCGGTGTAGGATATGTCCCATTAACTGTGGAAAGATCAGTCGAAATGTAGGTGATCTAGTGAATTAGCGACGAATGTCGGAAAAGTATTACTGCCATCTTTCTGCTAAATAGCCACAAATCATTTGAGTCTTTATAAAATCCGTAAGCCTCCATTTATCTAAAAATTCACAAGACCTTCAATGATGTAATATGAACTTACTATGTAATTTAGAAAATGGTAATAGCTTTTTGTCACTGTTGTTATCGCTTTTCCAGTTATTTTAAGAGTCAGAGCCATATGAAGCTTAAGACACAAAAGTTGAAAGAATATCAAACAAATCAATTTTATATTGAAGACATCGGATACTTTCATCACCCATAAGAGGGTCAACTCCTTAAATCATCTGGAGTACAATAGTAAAATGTGAATACAAGGGCTGATCAATAGGTACCTGGGGTTGCCGACAAATAATGGGGAGGGATTTTATATCGTTAGGTAGAATTGAAACAGCTGGTTTTAGATCATAAGAAAGACAATGTTATTTTGTTGTGACGATACATTATGACCCTCACATTGTCAGAACATGGCAGGTAACATTTATTACGTCACAACTGTGGCGCGAAATTTTATGTTTGGAGTTTTATATTTGTTACATTTTACTTATGTGTGGAAGTGTAGACACTTTTGAAAGGCGGAACATCATTATACTATATTTTTTTGAAGTACCACATTGTTTTCATTGCTTGAAATATTTACTCACCTGTCACTATCTATCACATTTCCCAGCGTACCATGGGCAGTCTTCATATCACTGGCATTTCTCACAACAGCTATAGTATCTAACCTTACAAGGTTGGGCTGATAGTACACGGAAGACAGCGGTAACCAGTTAGTGATCACAGCTTGTCCATATCCGACGGTCTCGCCACTATTCAAACTATCATAGTTTTTACGACTCTTGTCATAGTCCACTTCATTATAGTAGTTTTGGTAAGCTGAGGTTAATGGCACTTGAGGCTTAGGCTGTGTTTTTGCTTTCCCATCTCTTCGTTTAACGATTAATTGAGCTACGCTTCCGTCTCTAGTCATCACGTTCAGCGTTTGAGTATCTTCTGGGTTTAGGCTTCTAGAAACTTTGAGCTCGGTTCTCGTGACTGTTGGTAGCATCGTTTTCTTGTTATCTATACAATAGGCTGCAGATATTGCAGTTAGTAGCAGGAGTACCTGGAACAAGAAAGTATGTTTACATGTATTGAATATTCGTATTTTTAGATGTTTTATTGAATTCAAAATATAATCAAGTTGGGAAAATACCGACGTTTGTCGTGAAGTAGTTAAACAAAAGCATCTAAAACAAATAGCGTTAGGTTTAATGAATTGCGCTTAGCTGGGGACGTATTTACATTATGGTAAGCAATTTTGTAATAAAGGTACCGACTTGACTTTTTTCCTTAGCAAAAAATCGAAATTTGATCCTAGTATTGCAGGAATAAGATGCGTGTATACTAAAGGTTGGTGTTATCATAAAGTCAGGGGTATACTTTGAAGTATTCATGAATCTTTGTTGTTTACGCCAGTTCAGCAATTATGGATTTGGTATTAATGAATTCTAGATATAAGTATGAATAATTATGGGAGATCGTTAACAAAAAAAACTTGATCCTAATAAGCAAACTTTTTATAGTGGCTTCAAAAGAACGCCTGTACTTATAGTGTGTCTCAGTATTTGATAAATATACATACAAACATAAATTCCTTGTAGAATCCAGAACAATATGAAGATGATTTGAAGTTGATACATTTTTTAAGAAGCCTCATTCAAGACCAAAAACTAAGCAACTCATCATTGTATTGTAGAGTGCAGCTAAGAAATATATTATGATGAATTACACAATTTGGTCGATAGTGGCTGAAATTAAACCATAGTAAAGTACTCGAGGCGAATGATATCGTTTATAAAACTTGAATCAGTTTATGGGATTTTTAAAAAAAAGCTTTCAAATATCGTTAAATCACCAAAGTGGTAAGGAAGTACTTATTAGTTTTGATGTAACTTTTGTGGTATCCTGTAATGGTTTTTCAACAAATCTATACTTCGTCTTAGCCTTCAAATGAAACTATGACTATCAAAAAAAAAACATTTGTCTCTGATTTAAGCCTTCTATGGCAGCAGAAACGTTAGTAGTGGTTTCAGTTAATTGTTACAAAAAGCAAATATTAATCGTAGGTTCCTTGATACCGGAAATTCAGAATTTATCTAGTAGAAGTGAAGAGGATTTGCCCAGCAGCTAAAACAGTGAGAGCCGAGAATAGTGTTAAAACTGCTACGCACAATATTTATGTACTTACATAATATCGAAGAAATACATGTAACTTCCTGATACATAACGTAAACGCTGCTTATAGGCAGAAAAGAGAATCTGCCACTTATATACAATAATTTCCGCATTCAAAAGGAACTCTAAGCAGCAAATAAGCTTTTATTCGTTACATATGATTTAGAATAGTTGTATCATTGTTTGAGTGTTCATATCCAATGTGTTTGTTAAACGATGCATGATGTACAATTTTTGCGCTGTTTGCTTCGAGTAGAAAGCATAACAAATGTCTTTTGAGAGATAATTACAAGAAATTATTATCATTTAACCTGAAATCATTCATTTCAAAGCACTGGTACAAAATACGAGATACAGTAAAATACGAACTGGGAATCATTGGTGGCGGAGTAACAAGCAAAAAACCAAAAACTCCTTATCTAATATTTTCGTTTTTTTTTCGTGTTTGCTATCAGTTTCTGAAACAATAGATACATTTTTCAGCGGGCGCAGAGATTTTCAAGCCTCATTTTAAATGTTCCATGAGTTTAATTTTCATAATCGTTGAATGCAGAATTTCATGTAAATATGGTCTTGATACGACCAAACTTTATCAAAATCATAGTAATACCCTAATTCATATAGCTGTACCTTTATTTCGTTTTTTACCTTTCTCAGGTTATTGTAAATTTCATCAAAATCATAAATTTCAGCAAATAAAATCATATTGAGGGATTTTGTACCGGCTGAACTCAATAAAGTTCTTTTGGACATAGAGTTATTTAAATTAGTAATTACTATATAGTATACAAATGCGTATCTGCCAGATACAATAAAGGGTGTAACAAATGTGCCACCCCCCGCGATTAGATTCCTGACGCGTAAACTGACAACACTCATTGTGGTAAATATGTACGTATATGAATATCTATAATAATACTCTTCCTCACCCAAAAAACATTTCTGAGCACACGTGTCAGTTCTGTCACGTCACGATCAGTTTTAGGCTCAACCAGGTGGTGCCTAAAATGAAATGGTTCTTGCGTGAAGCGTGGAACTTTTTTTGCTGCTGTAAATGATGGTCATATTGTAATGCTCAGCTATTTATAAGATTTTATGTACCTTCTGTAATGCTATATGGATCAAACAGCTAGAGCATTTGCAACAAGATACAGAGAACATATAAGTGCGTTCAAAAACCAACATCCAGATAGATCAAATTTTGCCAAACACTTTCTAGATACTAATTATAAAGTTGGCGGTGGAAATAGACTGAGTGTACCTCATACTTTTAATAAAATACATGATTTATACTTCATGGAAACATAAAAGATCCAAAAATATCTTCTTCTCAATTGTAGTGAATGAACAGACTAATCTTTCAAACGCAATTTTTATCGAGACACTACTATAAATTTCCACCTATTTGTATTCTATGTTAACTTACTCTTGGAATATCTTAAGTCATAGAGTGTATTAAAAATAATGAAACAGCTTAAGAAATAAAATAGTTTATTATATTTTGACAGCGAAGATTGAGGTTCTGTAGGGATTTCCCTTAAGATAGATAAAAGAGAGAAAAATATAATTTAATAGAGAATTAGCTAGACAGTATAAATAATATGCTAGATTTGATAGCTCTAGTTCTGTATCCATGATAGGATCTGGTTAGCAGTCGGAAAGTAATTTGGGTCGCTTTTGTGAACAGTCAAGTCTGACAGTCCGACGATGATTAAAATATAAATCGAATCGCGCCACTGAACGAAAAAGAGTTTTATGTGTGAAACTGTGTGTTAAGTACACAACTTTTTTATCTGTATAAGGCTTAATAGTTCTTAGAAAAACACAACCTTATTTTTACATGCTATACAGCTTTATGATTAGTATAACGTTCTATCTGGTTGAATGTTAATTGAGATTTATGTCATCGTGAAATCCGGTTCACATATGAGATTTGGAGGATATGCTGATAGTCGAGAACAATATTTTACGTTGACATTACATTAGATTTCAAATGGGTTGACTGGTTTCCAAACGATGTGGAATATTAAAACCCTACCGCAAAAACGTATACAAAATATCAACAATAAACGACATCAACATATCTAATGTTTCATTCGCTCTTTCCCTTGGAGAGACAAAATGATTCTACGAGGGGCACATATGAAACGTATTATTATTTTACTTATTATATCAGACCATTGATACTTAAGCCAGTAGTTTTCGGTGTTGCTACGCTCTATATAGAAACATGCATGCATAAGGAGGACGAGGCCGTATAGAAAAAAATATATAGTACACGTGTATATGTTTCTGTAGATCATCTACATCTGTAGATGTAGATTATAATTTTTTAGCAGACCACTGACAAAGTTTGTTGAAACAGCAGCCACTAAGGTCATTACCATCCTATCATAGAAGATGTAACATCCAGTGTAGTCACCTATATGTCATAAGGTCAGATCTCTGTGACCTCACCTGGTCTATTGTTAATTGTAGTCACATGTTTTAAAGACCGTCACTATAATATTTGTCACTTTCATCTTATTGTCATTCTGTCTGATCAACTGTGATATTTCTCTTGAAAATTATGTTCAGCGCGATGTTTCATAAAATATACTGGACAAACACTAAGCAGTAATAGGTGAAAGTAGAGATCAATGTCATCGAGATGTTGTTGACTTCTGCTGGATGTATACAACACATATATATGTATATAACTTTCTTCTTCAGACAAATGCCTAGTGTTGCACCTAAAATTATTATTGCGAGGCTTCATTCTTTAACACGCTGTGTATTATATAACTTTTAGCACGTGCACCCACTTCATTTGTAGGTCGCAGATTCAAGTCCGCGTATTTTGCAAATTCATTTTGTGATAATCGTTGATTCTGTCACAGCTCTTCAAGTCGTAGATATATTCTTTCCCGTCCAAAGCTATATTTATATCATCCACATCCACTGGCGTCAGCCGTTTGCTTCTAGGTTATCCTCTCTATCTTTATTCTATATGGCTTATCCATTTAATTCTTTGTGCCCTTATTTGTAATATCATTCAAGGACTTATATAATGTCATAATGTCATTACTTCTTCATTTGTTTTACTTTTCTATGTTTCGCCCATTCTTTTTCCACTTCATCTCTGTAGCATTTTCTACCCCAAATTTCAGGTTTCTGTTCTTCCGTCTTGTCAATTTGCAATGTAAACAACAGGAAGGATGATGCTCTTTAGCTTAACTATAGTAGAAATAAATATGAATCCCCAACTTTTTCTGCTATCCAATAATTGGTTTTCTGATTTACTACTTAGTAAAATTCTAACTATGATGATGTTGAATCTATAATTAGCGGCTGTTCGTGTCTATGTGAACTTCCGATGGTGTAGCGAAATTTATTTGAAAAGCGTACGTGAATGATGAAATAATCGATAATATACTGCATATAATTAGTGAAGAATAGGCAGTTTCCTAGCTGCGTATCCTTGAGAATTACTGTGAATTCGTTACGCAGGACTCCTCCGTTAAAAGTCGGAAAGAAACAAGAAAACAGGTATTGGACACACTGCATAAATTCCTTGTAATTAATTTTATTCATGACCTTACATAATGTACTACCTGCTTTTTCTCAGAAATTACATTTATTATCATTTTTTTTTCATCTGAATAAATGCAGTATACAAGTTAAATAGAGATTAAACTAACATTTTAATAGTACCCTTTGAGTTATGCTGAAGGAATGTGTAATATCACTGCAAACATGAAACAGTGCCTTCAGATTACGCTAGCAGAGTGTATGTCTTCATATAATTTGATAAGCTGTGGTAAAAAGCATATCGATTTATATATATCATCATGTGACTGCTAAGGTAGTTTATTTGCGGTTTTGGTCCATAGAATTTCAGTTTTTTGTAAATTTTAGTTATAGAAAACATCATCTAAAATACCACTTAGAAATTCTATATTAGAAAAACTGTTGAGGGTCTGGAATATAACATTAGACAGTTGCCTCTCTCAGGAGATACCAATGCTCAGTTGAATTTTAATCAGGAAGGAGGTGGTAGCTTTTCAAAGGAAATGTGGAATTTTAATATTATGTTCAAGGTATAGCGGGAATTTGATAAACATTAGCATTACAGTTTATTGCATAGTTCTGCTATAATTTGAATCTATTCCATTGAATCTATTTATTAAGTAATATATTACTTCTAAGAGTATTCGATCAATGATTTAATCTAGTGTCTTTAGTTCAGCTCCCACGTGATAAACAATCGCACCTTAAGAATTAAATATATCAAATAATGGAGGATCTAGGTATGATTCTGGATATGCATAACTATGCAGTTTAAACTACTTTATTCTTAATTTTTGTTACAAACAACATACCATGTCTGAAATACAATCGCATCTTTTAACATCTAAATGCAGCTGCCGGTATCTATTTGTGGAGTCCACTGTGATTTGCTAATGCATATATATATATATATATATATATATATATATATATATATATATATATATATTACAGCTCTACAAGGCCTTATAGGCCCATGGCTTCCTAAAATTTAACATCACATTAAAAAAACTATACCTCCTGTTCCATCCTATATACCAAAGTTCTCCAAGCATTCCGGTCTGCAGAAATATCCTTCCATGATTGTATTCCTAGTCTCCTTAGATCTTCCGTGACGCTGTCCAACCATTTCTTCTTTGGTCTACCTCTTCTTTTATTTTCACATCTCCCTTCCAGTAACGCTTTTCTTGCACACCTCTATTCTGTCATGCGATTTACGTGCCCCAACCACCGAATTCTTTGGGCTTTGATCGATTTTGTAATGGATGGTTGACCATACATTTCCATAACTTCGTCGTTTGTCCTTCTCCTCCATAAACCTTCATCTGTTTTAACTCCTCCAAATATCTTTCTAAAAACTTTCCTTTCCCATACTTCCAACTTAGCTTGATTTATTCGTGTCATTATCCAGGCTTCACATCCGTACATTACCGTTGGCTTAATTATTGTTTTATACAATCGTATTTTTGCTGCTCGTGATATATTCTTTGCATGGAATATTTTGTTCAAGGCTCCTGCGGCCTTGTTTCCTTTCAGAATTCTTTTTTCGATTTCAGCAGATTCCTCACCTTTGCTGGTAACCAGTACCCCTAGATAATCAAACTGCTCTACGATTTCGAAACTGACTTTTCCGCCTTCTGTCTCAAAAGTTACGTTGCTTGCTTTCGGTTCTTTTTTCCCCTGCATTTCCATATATTTAGTTTTTTTGCAGTTTACACTGAGACCATATCCTTTAGCTGTACTCTGTAGCCTATTATAGATAGTTTGCAGTTCCTTTCGGGATCTGGTCAACATCGCTATGTCATCGGCGTACGCAATGACTTGGTGCCTGCAATGATATATCATACCTTTTCTGTGTATATTAGCTTTCCTTAAGATAACTTCCAGGACCAGATTGAATAAAACAGTAGATAACGGATCTCCTTGTTTTGAACCCTTTTTTGTAGTGAACATTTTTGAAAGTCTTCCATCTACGCATACTTTGCTGTATGTCTTGTTCAAAGTAAGTTTCACAAGTTCTATTAACTTTTTTGGGATTCTTAGCTCAATCATAGCTTCATAAAGTTTGTGTCTTAGAATGCTGTCATATGCCTGTTAAGATCATAAAAGGATACATAACTCCATAATTGCTAATGCATAGTCATGAAATAAAGAAAAAAACACCAAGCTTTATGTTTTACCCCCATAATTCCTATTCCTAACATTGAATGGTATCCACACTAACTTCTGAAACTTACGCTGTACTTATTTCTAGGACACATTTTTCTATAATTCATCATTTATTAAAATAAGATTAAGCCATTTAATTAAGTGTATACATGTATCTATGTTTGTAACGGATTCTTCTATCTTAGAATTGATGATACGAATTAACATTATAATCAAATTTTTTACCACTTCTTGAAGCAATACGTTTAAAAGTTCGTAATACAGATGACATTGAATTTCTTCTCAACCCACTTTTATTCGTTTGACATGTATCTATAGAGACAGAATCTTTGAAATATAACGATACGGGACTCATCCGCAAGCGGAGAGAAAACCCTTCAGATCCGTTAGTTGAGATTCATTGAAAAGCAAGTCTAATTTCAGCACCCGCGTAATTGAGGCTCCAAATATCAAAGTACAAGGATACATTTGTAAATAAATAAATGATAGTTTTAGAAACAAAGGAACACGCTTTTATAGTAGATCGAACTAAAAAATGGAAAATAAATTATAGTTTGAAAAAGCAAAAAACACGTTTATCAAACTGAAAAGTAAAAATTAATTTCTAATACAAGAATAAAATCATTAGCCACAAAATAAATGTCAATGGCGATAAAAGCGTGGGGTGTTTGATATCAATTTCTTGCTAGTTCTATTTCGACTGATCTTTTGCCAGTGTAAAACCTTTTGTGATGGTAGTGGTTCCATACAGGATATAAGTTAATGTGCTGTCATCTCCGAAGCTATAGATTGGATAAAATGTTATTCCTAACAGTTGGTTGATATACCCTAGGAAAAGCTCGTTAGAAAGAATACATCCCTGGGACATGTTACCATTGATGTTAAATTTATTGCCTGGGATTATGGATCGGTACTTGAAAAACTACTCAACTAAAGGCATACACAAAGTGAGAACCTAGTAGTAAAAAGCTTAAGAAAAGCCCCTGATGCCGCATCCTATCTAAAGCTCGATATATCGAATGCGATAGCTTGACCCTCACCATGAAGTTATCATAATGCTCTATATCTGATTCACATATGAGTGATGTGGGCTAGAAATTAACCCCTTTACCTTTTTTTACTTTAAATCTCCTAAAAAGATAGATAATCTTCACATCCGCAATAGTAATGAAGTATGCTGGTCAGGCTTATAGATTTAACACTGAAATCACGGAATGTATTTTTAACATGTCCATCGGCTAATTCCATTTGTTGTTAGTGACAGCAGGCGTCACACTTCTTTTCACACACACTTAGAGAAATTACCGAAAGAATTGATGGAATTTCACTTGCTAATGATAAAAATAAGTTTAATGGCGAGATGATCTGTCTTTAACATCAATACATGTGATTTTCGCATAAACTTTCATTTACCACGGTCGCTGTAATTATCGAGTACATTATGTACGTTTTGTTTATACATAATTGAACACTAAAGCTACTTCGATATATCATTCCAGAGAAAGTGTAATTCTTGTATCAAGCGATGGAATTACGACGATTTACTCGGAAAATCAGGTGAAAATTAGTAAGAAGAAGGTCAAGTTTTTGCATATGGTAGTCCTCAGATTTCAAAGGAAGATTTGATTATAACTACCTAATGGTTTACATGAAGGGATTGGTCCAAAGCATTGCGATCTACGTGGATCTATTGTAGCTCGAAGCATTGTATCTAGTTTGGATCCTTCGAGTGGATGCACACGCTTTGACAGAGAGCGCTTCCTATTGCTTCCGCGTTTAAGCTTTTCACTTCCCATGAAAATTTGCCCCAAAATTATTAGCAGTTGATAAGAGACAGTAGTTTATTATATATTAGCACATTTTGGCAGAGATGATTGGTTTTTTCAAGTTTTTTTCTCAGCCCTGGTAATAAAGCATTTATCAAAAAACTGCAGTCCTCACATGAAAAAGGAGAAAATTTAAACATGTTATATAGTATTAGCAATATAGGGTAACTATAACGTTCGATTTCAGAATTTAAGGATTTATATTAATGCTAGAGCATATTTAAAGTACAATCCAACTTGGCCTATCATGACGATTATTTTTACATGAAGAGGTTTTATTGCATTTTTATTGCTTTTTTCTTACATATACTCTATTTAAATCTACAAGATGTGTCCATCATAAATAATTGAAAATGTTCGTGGGTAGAGCATTCTTATCAATTATGATTCTAATGAAAACTTTCGTATATAAATCTCAATAATGATTTACTGACTGTGGAAGTGAGCCAAGTGGCTAACTCAAAAACAATTATCATAAACTTTTACCTTAACCTAATTAACTCTAATGCATTACCATGAACATCTCCAAATCAAATCTAGGCTGCTGTCAAATTTAAATTACACCTCTCGATTATTATCAACTGCCTCAGTTCCTCTAACGGACATAACGGAAATATTTTCACTCGATAATTTTTACTTTTACCGAAAGAATTTGGTTAGCTCCGCTAATAAACAATCTATCTGCATTTTTTTGATAACCTGTTTTGTTTTACGTAGACTGATATAATTTCAATGGAAAGTGATATTCCGTGAAAAGATATTTTTAGAATAGAAACGAGCAGAACTTTTACTATCTTGCCAGAGAAATTTCACTTTTTTTATTTCCTTTACTGTTTACATTGTCATCTACATACAATAGAACATGCGAGAAATATGACTTCAGGAAAGTTATAAGTAATTGATTAGAATGACTACTAATCAAGATTTTATGACATATCCCTCTCGTATGAACACTGCATGAGAAGTGATGATGGTAATATATTTTATTAACATAGTATTCAGCAGAGCAGTATATTGAAAATCGTATTTACCGGACTCGTTCAGATGCCTGTCACATCAACAGTAAGATTTCGCAACTTCATTAACCGGAAACGAACTTAGCGAGCTTAAAAACTTTGTGAGTGGGGGATACACCGATGCCTTCCCAGGGCCCAGAGGTCTGTCTAAGTAACTGTGCAGTTTACCATCCGTAGGGTCAGAATTTGGAACATAATCGTCAAAATTTGCAGGAGAGATCTTGTACTTTAGACTTTTCACAGTCTATTTCAGTAGGATTTTTCAATTGTACTAAAAGCAATAAATTAACCTCACTAAGAGATAGTCATAGGGATCATAAAAAAAATGTATTTCAAACTTATCAAAAGATTAGAGTTGACCATCTGAATACTGAGAAGAGTTCAATGATCATAGAACTTTATAGAGAGTCTAGACTTAACGCCCAAATACGTCACCCCTGTTTTCACCTATATGGGCGGTCCTGAAGAAGTTTGATCTTTCAGGTAAGCAGGAGTGTGAATTCATAATATGGACTATCGTAAATTGAGTAAGTGGAATATTAATGATGAGTATTCTTTCCCAAATATTGATGATTTACTTGGCAGATGCCTAGTGGTAGTAATAGTAATGAGGAGGCAAATCCAGGCAAGTAGTCCACCTTTGGCCCTTTTTGCCGACCCCGAAGGCAATCACTAAAACTATGGCAGACCTGGTAACTCCCTAGTATCGAACCTTCCAAACCTTTTGATAAAGGTCATGATGTCTGACCATTCCGCTAAGTAGCCCTCTTCCCTGTCAAACTCTGCTGTGCCGAACACCTCAGCTCTAAGGTCGTTGTATACGGCACACTCGCCCAGGAAGTGGAACGAGGTCTCGTCCTCCTCCCAGCACTTCTGACAGATTGGGTCTTTGACCACTCCTATGAGTCTCATGTGCCTGCTCAATCTGCAGTGACCTGTGAGGATCCTCACCAACAAATGGAGTGAATACCTCTTCCGGTTCAGTAGCCATAGCTCCCTACGTTTGTTGGGGCCAGCTATGAACCACTTGGACTGCCTGCAGTCGTCTCTCTCCAACCATGCTTTCGCAAGTTCGTTATAAGCCCAGGCATCTAGGGCAATACTAACCTTTCCTTTGCTAATGCCCAGTAAGGGTTCGGTAATGCATGCGCCCCTTGCTCCTATCCTCGCCAGGCAGTCTGCCTGGCATAGAAATTGGTTGCTGGAGGTTTTTCCGTATGCCCTGTGGCATAAAAACGCGCTCACTGCTCTACAATGGACAATATACTATGGTTGATCCGATATAAAAGGTGCCTCGGATATTTTAATGATAAAATAATTTTTTCTACGTGCCTTGAGGAACACATATAAGATTTATAGTATTTTTTTAGCGTCTGCTCCAAGATATAATTGGGTAGGTAAGCTACGTATAAGCAAATTAATGTTTCAGACATAATATATGCTCTTTTTTTCATGCAAATCGTTAAGCGGAATCAAAAACATCTTCTGTAAGCCCAAAAGTGTTTAAACTGATTTTTATGAAATTAACAATGTTGTTAAATAAACTCCATTGTTCAACATCCAATTTCATGAATGTTGCATCCAAAATAGTGATATAATTAGGGCTGACTATAACCACACTACTTTGAAATTTTAGTACTGCATAGTGCTCTCCTCGGTACTTCATTCTATTTCAATATTCGTCAAGTTGTTCATTTGTCGGACAAATAAAAACATTTAAAATGGATTGCAGATTTTACGATTCATTTTACGGAACATGAAACTAGTAAACAAAATTACAAAAACATAGCTACAAAAGTAGAAGTCATATTTTGATGCCATATTTTAGTTATATCCAGCGCCTGAAACAGTCGGTATCAGTAATTGGTACCAAATAGTAATAGAAAGGAATTTCATTTAACCACAGTCTCGCAAAAAAGTGCTACAAAAGTGGAGTCGAAGCATCTAAATTTAAGCTTACAGTTTAATTAATTTTCCAAAAATTGCTATAAAAAATAAAATTGCAAATAAAATGTTCAACATTTTGCTATAATTTTGGGACGACTCCCAATGTTCAAGAGACTTTGGTTTCTATGTTTGAGATCAGCATTGCGTTCCTAATTCAACCAACCTCATATCCCATAAAAACCTGTAATATCCCATTACAAGAACTAGAAAAAAACAAATCATCAACAATATACTTTAAAGAACAATATTTATAATATAGGGGTCTTGAAAGTAACACAATACATCTGGGAACTGATACAATGAAAATAGAGAGTACCCAGTAGCCATTTGTTCAAGCTTCTTAAAGATCATGACTTCATAGTATTCAATTGTATTTTCTGCTACAATGTAAGATTGTATGGAAGAAGTTCAGACGCGTAATTTGTAATTTTTTCCAGCAAAAAGTGACAGTAGCACTGATATTTATTCAGAGAGTGTAACGAACAGTTTAGCAATAGTATTAGAATGTAAAAGACAATGCTTGCATATTTCATTCGGCGCTTCACTGTCGCAATGTATCGGTAAGGTATTTGTATTTATAAATCAGCCGACAGTCATTGCAAGTATACATGGTGTGCCTGACAAAAACTAAATTATTTATACAGTAATTTGGAAGTATAAACTATGAATAGCTCAATGAATTATTCGCATCACAGATCCTTCCAAAAAGTGGCAAGAACAGTATGTAGATATCCTCCTCTATCACAGTTGCAGTTGTTTTATATATGGACACTTTTACGTTAATTTGTGACTATCACTACTTGCGTACGCCAAAAATCTTGTCAGTATTGTAAGCTTGGAAATAATTCCTTGAAGTCCCATCATTATTACATCACAAATTTCTATATTTCTCATTTTAGTGGACCACTCTATTTTTAGGTACTGGAGCTATCCTCCTTTATTGATTGTTTGCTCGCTGGCATTAAATGTTGGATTTATCCAACCTTTTTTTCATTCCCTATGTATCTGGCAAAGTACTACTCTGGTTTGACTATGTTATTGAGACCACGCTGCTATTCGGGCAAGAAAATGCTACCATTTTTCTGACAGTCACCCATTGCAGTAGACTAAACGTCATATTGCATTTGTAGTGAAACTTTGGCAAAAAGCTAGACCCTGTTTTCAAAGTTGCTGAAGTGTCTACACCTTTTTAAGAACATAACGAGAAGAATACAAGTTTAGAGGTTATTTCACAAATCTGACTCCTTTTATATAAGATTCCCAAGAGCATAAGTAACAGCATAAATTATTCGTAAATCAGTAAATTAAGTAACCTAAGCAAACAAGTGGTCCGCTATAAGGAGGATGCGCTCTCTATGTTTGGGATTAATAAATGTCAATGAACATAAACGTATATAGACATAATACACTAAAAGCGTGATATAACTTCATGATCCATGATCTGAATTAGGTGAATATTCACTAAGCACTCACAGTTTGCTAAAAAGTCGAAATAGTTGACTTCTTTGTACATAGATCCGCCGTATATCATTATTATAAGGCAGACGCATGAATTTTATTTCTTTACACCTGATTACATATTTTTCTCACCGTTGATCCGATATTGTATCTACAGTCAGTTATTTTTTCCTCTTCGCTAAAGTGAGCAGACCACAGAAGAAATTTCTCTTTCCTTCAAGGTTAATTTGTTTCTGATTATTTCGGATCGTTAACATGCTGTAGATAGTTCATAAGCTACTTGATGAAGGTAATATAGCAGAGCAACTAATATCTGTTATCAAGATTCTAGATAATGTTTTCCTAGCGAGTTCATTATAATAGAGATACGGCTGGGTCTATATCATCTTTTAGGTTATTATACTTGTTGGTTTAACAACTACCACTGTTTATCGTTAGGAAGTAATTTGAATGGAAGTGGTAACGTGATGTTAACTTATTTGAATTTATTCCATTAAAAGACAGACATATTTATTACGCTTTTGCTCTATGATAGCTCAATTAACGTTATTCTCATTTACATCAATTATCTTAGAGAATTAGAATCAGGTACAGCATTGAGGAATTGAGGAATTATTTCAGTATAGATTGATCTTAATCATATACAAGTTTTCAGGAAATGTAGATTTTTTATAGCATTGAATTCCAAGTGCCTCGACCTAAACGAATTACTCCATAAGAATAAGGAGTAGTACTGTGATCTCAATCAATTTTGAAATAGAGACATACATTTTTTGTCGTTCTGAGATCTAAGTTACGGAAAGTCATTCACTCATCTAGATCAATCTGTCCTCTTTCCGTCTGTCTGCCCGTTTGTCTGTTTGTCGTTTGTCTCATTTTCACTTTCATAGTTTTTCATTTTCAATTACATATAACATATTCTGCTCGCTAAAGTATCATTGTCCGTAATAATTTTTTTACTGTATGTTTCTCCTCGTAGAATCCTCTCTTGATGTGAAAAAACGAGTATAAAATAGAATTGTAACTTCCCACGCCAATAGGCAGATGAATATTGTAGTGGCAAAAATATTGAATTCGAGATATTGTTTTCTTGATGATTCATGACATATAAAGAATGAAACACAAAAACAATCTCCTGTATTTCCGTCGGTCTATCTGTCCGGCTCCCTCTTTCAAGAGTAAAATAATATTTGTAGTTTTTGAAATCGGTTCAGAGGTGACGAAGTTAATAAGAAGAACATAAAAAAGGCTGTAAGTTTGTTTTGGTAATATCTGAGGTCATGGATCATTAAAAAATGAGGGGTCCAAAGAATGTGGGTAGGAGATGGGTGTTGGACACCTCAAAATTCTTCAGCGCTATTAAAAGATGATCTTCTTTCAGTACTTTTTAGGGATAAACGTTTCCACAATTTCCTCCATAGATGAAATATGCTTCAAATAGCTGTGAACTTCTCATGATAAATCTGAAATTTCGAATTTCTCTCAAACATTTGATCCATTTGATGAGTAAAACGCTAAACGCTTATATTTTGATTATTGAATAAAATATAAATAATAAGGCAGACCACTACACCACGTTTTATCTATCTATCATTCGACGTCTAGGCTGAATTGCGGCGGAGCCGATAAATCAATATCAGTGGTGGATTGCTGCCTGTGATTTCAGGTCTCTGGCATAAAACGGAAATATACAATTAAATACAAGGGAAATTTGATCGATTTGAAAAAAATTGAGCCCCTTAAGATTATTTTAATTACTTCCTAAAATTATTAGTAGTTAACCTGTGATATATGCAAAAATACTGCGATTATCCGGTGACAAGAACTCCAAAAGACAAACTGACGGAGATCAGTAACATGGATTATAGTGATGTAGGCATAAAGCATTCAAGAAATGTATTATCTCAAATTCGTAAATGTTTGCGATAACCTGTACTTCCCTCGTTTATGCGTAAGAAGTAAAAAGCCTGCTACAATTACAATAATCTCACCTGCTTACTCCATACGAGACACCCCATAACGATCCTAGCAGCCCGGTGAATATCACTACCGCGCGTAAGCAGCCACCGGAGTGATGCCCGGAAATCGAAAACACTTTACAACGTGCCTCGCGAACGCGAAACGACTGATCGTCTGCCGGTCGCGATCTCTCAATGAAAGCTGGCGCTCACCTCTTTCTTACTTCCCCAGTCGCTCGGACGATACCAGATATCACACAGGTGAGGACAGAGGCGCGCGAACCTCCTGGAAGGGGTGCGACACTTTTGTTGGTCAAACTGGTCAGACATTTCATTTTGTCCGAATTCTTTTGGCAATAGTAATGGAGAGCTTTCCAAGTCTTTGACCTTAGATGTACTCAATTCGCTGTTGAATGGATATCTTCTTCCTCGCCTATCGAAGGTCGGATATCATTCTTGCAATATTTGTTTTATTGATTGGCGCTGATTGGGAGGGTCCTACTGAGCTAAATTCCTGAACCGTGGTACTTTTTATCTATCATCACTTTAATGTCCCATACGAGTATGTTATAATTATTGTATTTTGTGGTTGCGAAAGTTGATAAATGAATATCAAGTTTTTGATCAGCTCACGCAGTACTTCTATTTGTTTTTCTCTGTATCCAAGATATCATGTGTATCTTTACATAACACCACATTTTAAATTATTGTATTTCATTGTTAATGTTTTTGCTTAAGGGTAGTATCTTGTCCGATTTTCAAGATATTTTCTTCGATGATCTGCAAGAGTTGCTGAAAATGATGTGTATCAAGAAATTGGTGGCCTTCTGTACGGCCTAGGTATAGATAATTAGCGTAAGTATCAATTAATGAGGGAAATTTTAAATATATTTGCAATGACAGTAAAGAAACGAAACTTCATAAATAACATTGAAAAAACTTTTATTCAATTTAAAACAAATGTTTCAATGAAAACACAAATCTAATATAAATAGGTAACAGATAATATTCTGCAAGCGAATTTATGTCTAATCATAATTATTCTCGTTTCTAGTGCGTTAAATATGGTTTCTACTTTTGTATCCATCTCCAAATGTCTAACAAATAATAATTAATAATATATTTTATCATAAACACTCATTTCCAAGCCTCGCGAACAGTGGCGCTGCCCATTGGAAACTTATGAAGTCAATGTCCTAAAACTTGGAGTGCCTTGAGGCGGCAACAGATGTCCATCACAGTAGTCGCAGCTTCAAGGCAGTTCAAGTTTTATGACTTTGAGTTCATAAATGGGCAGCGCCACTGTGCGCGACGGTTGGAGATTAGTATTGATGTTTCACCCTTGACTGGGTTACGTATATACCATCCAATTGCTTTCTACAGTTAGACCGCCAGGCTATACTGACGAATCTAGGCTAAACACGAAGCTGGACCTATGACTAAAACACATTTGGACTTAGACTACACAAATTTTACTTACTGTCCCTGTCTAAAAAGTTTTATTTGAGTATGTTTTATTTGTATATAATTTATATAGTTGTTGGTAATATTGAATCGAAGTTCGTATATTCTATTATTATATGATCGTATTACAGAAATTAGAGGAAACAACTTAACGATCAACTTTCTAAGACAGTACTAAATGTTATCTCATTTCCCGCAAAATCTGAAATTTTGGTTAAAATATTTGTAAACCGAGTTTATAAAATCCAAGCAGCTAAATCTGTCTATTTCCTATTTGTATATGATTTAACGTGTTTGCTGGAAGAGATGTGGTTTATTTTACAATCCAATAACATTAATTGTCGTGGGAAAATATAGAAAGTACTTTGTATAACTGCAGTTATTATGACTGTATTGTTTCATAGTTTTACTTATATATTGTTTTATTCCTTCATTCATACAAAATATTACTCATAACATCCGCCAATGATAAAACTTCTTAAATCTACAAATTTTACTATTAATAAAATATTTTTAAGTCACGTAAATAAGTAGAATACACAACGCAATTGTGATCAATATAAATATGCCTTGGTAATCTTAGAACATCATCCTTCATTAATAATGTTTTCGAAAAATGGATTTGACGTCATATCATATAAACTTGGCCCTCAGATGAAGTTTGCACCTTCAACAGATTTTGCACACTCTTATCCAAGAATTCTTTCTTATAGTGCAATGAATAAGTAATAAAGCATAAAATGTTGCACAAAACATATTGATAAACAGACCGACAACTTTAACTTATATCCAAAAAATATTTTTTATACAATTTTCCGTTCAAATATTAACCCCAGAAAGCACCACAGCTCATATTCTCTCTCTTCTTGGTTAATTTTACCGTAATGCATCTACCCGAGTATCAGATCTCCTGATTATAGGTTGAATTTCAACTAATTTGCCTCGTTTATATGAATTGTCAGCAGTCTGCTTCTCACCATGCATCAACTCAAATTATCTCTGGTGGTCTGCGCATTTCCCTCATAAAAGTAGATGATTAGGAGTATCTTGGTCGTCAATACAGCATACGCACTTTGTGGTGTAGTAGAGTTTGATAGCCCTACCAGGGAATCCCAATCTTTTGCCCTTCATAAGCACTGCTCGTTTATTCGCGTACCCTATTGAGTAAATATTAGGCAGTATTTTCAGCTTCAAAACAACATTGTGAAGCACGTCTGAGTTTTATAACAAATAAAATAATATAATTAACCATATTTTACTCAATTAATTATATGCTTATTATAATTTCTAATCCAAGATAACATGTTCAGAATAAAGTGTATATGTTTTTAGGCTTATAGTAAACCTTTGAGCATTTCATTTGCTTTTATATTTTACTAGATATTTTTTTCTCTTAAATTATATTTACACGTAAAGTGCATAGTATGCACCCAGTGGGAAGTATGTGTCTTTGTGCTAATTAAAGTATGCTATGCTATTTCTCACGGAGTGATTCACGTGACCTGGCATACCGAAGATACCTAGCCTGCTCCAATAGCCAGATAATTACTGAACTGGGTGGCGTGTTATCCAGATCTTCTCCGATTGGACAACAGAGAAAATGAACACAGAGAAAATGACGCCAGCGAGAACGTATCTAACAGGACGAATTGGATCGCCTCTACAACAGTGCGATGGTGGCAGAGCGGCTATGACGCAGATATGCAAACTATACTTCTATACTACTGTAATAAATATGTGTAATTAATATTTCTCATCTTATTCTAGAGCCAACAGAAAACTGTATTCTGGTTCAGGAAAAAGCCTCATACTAATTTTTAGACTCAATAAATTTATTTTTTTATGTTTTAAAATTTTTTGAATGATTCTTCATAGGATTTGCTACTACTTATTTTTCGATTACTTTGACATATAAATTGAAAAGCATTTCATATATGATATGATCATTGAAAACTCTATTTATTAAAATTATAAAATCAAAAACTGGTGGAAAGGTATATTTTCTTTCATAAAGACAAACACATAAAATGTGTAAATGTGAAATACGAATATGCATCACAGGTTCACTATCTTCAATATAAGTCTTCCAACAGAGATCATGATCGTGGGGTGTATTAAACATATTACATTTCGCAATTTTAACTTGACGTAATATATTAATTTATGATTACTTGAAACTAAAAAGTTTTGGTACGCGCACTGCCTTCTGTGCTAAAAAGTCTGACGAAATTGTTCCTCATAAATGATACAAGTCACTGTCTTCAATAAAACACATCAAGACAGTTATCATCAATGTGTGAGAAAGTGTATATATGTGTTACCGGCGGTAATTCTCACTTGGCGCAATTTATTTATTTATTATAACTTGAAAACATTAAGCTTCATATGAAAGTATTGATAAATAAATCACAAGTGACATCCATTACAGTAATAGTAGTTTTTCTTTCGAAATGTCTCGTATTTTGTAATAATGCCACCTTATATTAAAACGTATAGCAAATAATCCATATAAAGAATATGTGCAATTAAGATGTTATTTTATTCCCATATTGATTAATAAATAAATGTATTACCTCTATTAATATGGCATTCACACTTTTACCTCTACAAATGTCACTAGACGTAAATAATAATGAAATATATAAGTATGTGTAGAACATTCAAGAGATAAATGTTCATTTATGGAAGTACGGCACAGTCTTGATAGATAAAGCTGTTGCTACCGTCAAATTAACAGAAATTATTGATAGTTGATTAGATGGCGGAAATATAAAGTATAGCCTATAAATTCGCCAAAACATTTGAAAGATATCAGCATTATATAAATTATTCAATATATTAACAGGAGACCGTTATTATTTTACTACCGTGAAAAAGTTTTTTATTTCACAACGTTCAGATTGATGTGGTATCTTCAATTATAATCAGGTGAAAGGTTAATTTCAAACAGATAATAAATGACCCTAATTTTAGGTATTATAGGTATCGTGTAATTAGATTGTAATTTTATTGTCAATATAATGCATATTAATACTGGATATATACTTGCTTTGCAACAAAAAATGTGTATAACTTTGTAAAACAAATCTAGATTCCAGGTATTACGTCCTTCATCACGTCACTGCATCATTTTTAAAGGGAATCCTTGAACTTTCTTAATTCCATTTAGTTAGTCTTTCACTTTTTTTTTGGCTGGCCCAGTGGCTGTGCATCCTGTGAGTTGAAAGAAAATAGGAACATCCCAAGGTTCATTTTCATATACTTCCAAAATATTTTTAGCACAATGCATCGTTTTTAAGGAATGGCAATTCAATAGAAAGCTTGCAAACTTGTTATTCAAGGTTTTCTATTATTTCAAAGAAAATGTTTTTTGATATGTCAACCAATATAGCGATGGAAATGATCTAGCATAAATTAAGTATACGAAAATTATTTGTATGTTCGTATGAAATGTTCAGCTACACTTGGTTTGATTAAGGGTTGTCGGTAATTCTAAGTCTGACCAAAATTTTAATACTTAGTCACTACGTGAGAAGTTCATACTGAACATATCTGATGCTATTTCTCCATTTTATAGTCTTCAACATTCTAAGATCACGAAGTCCAGAACGCTAAAAGTCAAAGAACAGACCGACCACGTTTCTAGCGAAGATAATATTACCATCCTTAATGATGTCTGAAAAATCAAGGTGACAATGAGGAATAAATTACGCCTAACGTCTATGTAAAAATAAATTCTATACCCATCCTAAGGTTGAGCTGGCTGCAGGTAAAGAATGTCGCGTGGGTACGGCTATACAACGCATACGGGGCCCTGTTAGAATAATGTCACTGTTATTATTATGCGTCTTTTAATGGAAAACAGCTATTTTAGAGATTGGTGCTATCGAAACATTTCATGTTTGGCTTCAGGCGAAATCATATTAATTGAAATGAGGATGCCAGTAGTATGACAAGATACTTCCAAGGCTTCCATAAAGTTGTTCACAAAAGACGCGCACATGGAGAAATATCCTAAGAAACACCGCAAATTCGAAAAACTTAATAAAGAAAATCATTTTTCAATGTTCTCCCATAGAGATTGAACCAATTTTATTGTTTATGGTTAACTTATATCACCCTAAAATGGGCAATCAAATTGAATTTCCAGGTGGAGCCAAAAAAGGTCTTCATCGTCACGCCTCCTTCTAACATACGTCTCAGTTTTAATGCTCCTGAAAGGAGCCTTAGAAACAATCAACTTTTCAGAACACTATTCCTATTAACAAACTTAGGGACAAATTCTTCTTTAAGCAGGGCTCAAAAAAATCTTAATACTTTTTGTAATATAGACTTATTCAACACTAGATTATAGTCGCTCAAAATTAAAATGAAATTTGAATATGTCGACAATCTTTCCTAGTAAATAGTTTTTGAACCATGTTATACTTATACTATTTCACTGTCTTGCTAGATTTAAGGTACGAGCAACAAAAGTAATATGATTTTTCTGTACTGATATAAGATACATACTTGTATTTGTTTATGTAGTAGTGGGTGTACTTTTGGTTTTTTAACTGTCTACACCCTAAATTGTGTAATGAATGAATAAACAAAAATGAATGGGGAATTGCTGAGATCAAGGGGCTCAAAAATATCATGGGTAAGCAGGTCAGAAAATCCCAATATAGACAAAAATCAGTAATATGAATTTTTGTGATGTAGCCTTCGGACAACATATAGACGGTACAATTCAAAATTTCATCAAAAAAATTTCCTGGCTTAGACGTAAAAAATGACGTATACAAATAGAATTCATTTTTATAGTCGCTACACTTCGATATTAGGATTTTTTCCAATCTTGGAACCTAACAAGAAATAATCAAGAATACAGAAACCAGTTTGGTCCTAACTAAAATCATTTTGTTACTCAAAATACTTTTTTCTACACACTGTAGTGGTAAACAACATGAAAACCATTGAAGTTAGCGTTTTGGTACTTTAAAAAGTGTCCCTAAAAAGGACTAGACGGACTAGACGAAAACAAAGAAGTTAAAAATAAAACAATGGGATGTACAAACCCCCTGTTCATTAGTGACGACTAAATTATTCACACTATACGTCTGCTACTTCCTACTTTGATCAGTCTGACGAGTGAAATGAATGCTTGAAAAACCAACGGATCATTACTCGAACTTGATTACTTAGACCTGACGCAACCCGATTCACACATCTCTATACGTTGAGGTTATTATTATGCGCCTTTCAATGGAAAACAGCATGTTCCTGCCCAACGGACGCAATCTGTTCAAAAAAATCGGCAGTAGGTCAATGAAGCGTTTAGTCATCCGCCCATGCCTATCAGTTGGGACGGTGCTTGCTCGATTTATCTATTGTATAAGTAAAATAATGTATTATGACGACATCTAGTTCATTAACATTGATCAAAATCAGGTTCGTTGTGTATGTTCAGTGGCTCCAAATAAAGCGTTTTACTAGCTACGAAGGGCCATTTCTAGAATTTAATTTATTCAGATTTACAGAGATATCTACATACACAGCGTCAGACCTACATTTAATACTGTGATTTAACCGATGAACTACTGAAAGACTAGGCGTTTTGGGGAATGTCGGATTGCAGCAGTATACCCTGTCATTTGTCACGTATCAGACTGTTGGCTTTTTTGTCAGTCCGATTTTTTTTTATTTTCTGTACCTTCGAAGATCACTGTAATGAGGAAAATGAAATTGTTTCAAGGAGAAATTTATAGCAACTGCAGAAGGTTTCGCATTAATAAACAGCTCCCGATTTCTATAGACGTCAAACATGCATTTCTGTATTAGCGTGAGATATATTGAACACCTAGTTTGGTTGGATGCCGCCTCCAGACATTATTCAAGCACATACCTTCAAGAAAAACGAATAAACATTATTTTTAAGTACATAGCAGTTATATTGATGTTCGTTATTTTATGCTGTAGTCTAAGGGTTGAAATTATCCTAATACTTTCAAGGAGGGATACAATCAAGCAGAAAACACCATTCTTGGACCTCCGTTGGCCTATTATTTAAAGGCTTTTTTCAAAGTAGAACATCTAATTCGTCCCAGTCTGAATAATCACAATGATAAATATGCTCCTAGTTCTAAGAGGCGTCAGAGTAGCGGCAGCAAAGGTGTGGAAGCATTCATTGAAATTATGTTTTAAGTCATGTTTAAGTTATGCCAAATTTCGTGAGCTTGTACTATGGTTGCCTCTTTTATTTGTTGTTCTTTAAGTACCTGCTGCATATGTTGGCACAATGAACTCTACTGTGTGTGGTTGTTTTGGCAGTCTCTCAAATATAAAAAATAATTCTGAAACAAAACTAACATTGTCATCATCTGGTTAACAGTTTCCCACAACAGTTTTGTGTTTTGAAAGATATACATTGTTCATAAATCCAAAATGAGAGAAATAATGTATCCCTAATTCAGAAATACCACATTGCTCGTCTTGTGGGGACAAATGCAACATGCAATAGGACAATCCTAACATAAAACAATAAACTACTAGGAAACTGATGAGAAGCCATAAAAAAATCTTCTGTAGAAAATGTATGTAAGTCTGAAAAACAGATTAGATTTTTGCTTGGAGGAGGAAGTTAAGAGAAGATCCCATAAAACTGCATAAAACTAGTCAATTTTCAATAGACAGAATTTTTATCTTCTGTATGTTTTTTGTGTCTAGCAACATACTTTATTGAATATAGCAGCACGCAGAGGTAAATTAACATATTATCATTCCAATTAAAACTTAGATATCCCCATTGATCTAGCGAACGACCACGATTAGCAGTAACACAAATCATTCCTTCACAGTAGATTAAGGTTGAGGCCAAAGCTCGATATATACAGATGTAAGTATAATATGTATGAACATATTACATAGGTACGTGGATTTTACTGACCTTTGTTAATATATAATTATTAATTTTACTATGCTTGCCTGAGGTCAAGCAAGTGTATACAAATATACGTACGGATTAGCTGCGTAATTGAAATAGCTAATAAAGTGCCAGGAAATAATAGATTATGGAAAGCGGAAAAGTCTTGGTTGTCGATACTTGATAAGGTAATTGGAAAATGAGAAAACATACACGCACATGTGCTTATGTACTTTAATCTATGATTATCAGATCATTAAATGCAGTATAATTTTTAACATTGCCTATACACTATATTAGAATACTTAATCATTGATTTCAATGTTGCAGAGATATACACAGTTTATTAACAGCGTACGATACGTTGCTTTACATTTCGATTGTAGTGAATTTTTAGGAACATCCTTGAAGCTCGATTTAATGTTTGAATATTCTCTAAAAGTTCGTTCTGACGTGATATCTATTCCATCGAAAACCATCTCGCCAGTTCCCATCGGTATGTGTATGGATCTGTTTCACTTTTGTCTTGGCGTAATCTCATTAAAAACTACATCGCTTTAATAAAAATTGTGGGAGGGTATATTGTAAGCTCGTAGTAGATAATATAATGCCTCTGTTGACAGCAAACAGATAAGAAGACAAACAGAACCTATGAATGAATAGCGTTATTATTATTGCGAGTTTTGTAACTTGTGCCGCATGTATAAAGTGGATATGTCTAATGTAATGTAAATTATTTAAGAAAATTGCAAATCCTGTACAAAAAAATCTCAAGCTCAGCTTTTATACACTCGATGTTGTTACTTCAAGCCAATTCGTTAGCTCAAACCAAGCTTTTCACCGCTTTCTTTTGATTGACCCTCTACGTAGGTATTGTTACCTATCAAAAATTGAACAAATCATAGGAATTTATCTCTCTAATGCTCAACAGGACGTGGTGGCCTGACGAAGCATCTGGACATACTGCAATGGTACAAGACAAACGGGATTGGGCTTTCACGCTTCGTCACAAGAACTGCAAGTGAAGCCTAGGTTATAATTAATAGGGTTAAGCAAATACAGAGGGGCTGGTTGGCATACCGTAAATAAATAGTAAAGTCCAATCACATAAATACTAACAGAGATACAGGCAAATTGCTCCTACGCAAAAACCAGTGAATGCATATACACAACTCCATAAGTAAAGGGTAAGCACAAAATTGAAAAACCGCCATCTAAGTTTTGTGAGCCACAGATAAAATAAGGCCAACATACTTCCTCAGAATCGAAATACGTGACATCGCCGCCACTGAGGCTTTCCAAGATACCGCCTCATTGTCATTCCAATAGACAAATCACATATTCACTTAGTTATGTACACCTTCAGAGTATTTTTTATCATTCCATTGTACCCGTCCCATCAATATAAATTCAAACAGATTATTATTGATAATGCAAGAATCATTAATAGATATGAGGATTATATATTTGAGGTATTACATTTTTTCCGAATTTTGACAAGAACGTTTGTTTGAGATACGCTACTCGTTCTCGTATATTTTAAAATTCGACCCTATTAATTCACTACAATGTAATGCATGATTTCAAATAGCTTTCAATCGCTAACGAGAAAAGGATTCTGAAGTAGAATAATTTGTCGCTTTCACTACTATAGTCAGATTCCACCTCACCAAGTTACAAAACAACTGAAATTCGTAATACCCAATAAAAATACCAATAGTTTCCAAAAAATAACGCGAAAGACAGTTGAGGGAAAATTCCATGTTCTACGGAGTATTGTTATTTTTTTCCATATTTGCACTTAAGTGTACCATTTTTCAAAACAGTTGTTTCCTCCAAAGGTTGCTCAACATATAAGAAAAATAATATCTCTGGAACAAAATTGATGACCAGCAAGCTACCAATTTCTGACCAAATACCTTCTCATCGCGCTATTGAAACCTCATGCAATTTATAGCACCTGGAAAGTAATGTGCTACATTATGGTTTCACCTAATTATTGCCAATTAGCAGCGAAACTAGCTGAGATGTTCTTTAACCGTTTTTAACCCATGATTACCGTTCTCCTTTGGTAAAAATCTATTTCGTGCCTTTTGACTTATCCGGATCATCAACAGAATTTCTTTAGTTAATTATGAACAGGCGGAACAGCGGAAGTTTTTTTATCTTTTGATAAATTGCTGTTGCTATTGTATAATGAATATGCGTTATATCCACTATATTCTATCACAGACTTCCGACTTGATAGGCTTAACCAATTGTTTACTTATCTTTAATGAAGTACTAAATTAAATCTGGATCTTAAATTTTACTTGATATATTTGGCGTATCATATTTCCAAAATTATTATGGTACCAAATTACCAGCAGAAAAAGAAGTTCAAGCTTTAGAGTTCCCGTAATTATACAGTGGAGTCTTCTGTGGCGGAGTAATTATTGGAAAAACTTGAAAAATGCTGTTACATTTTTTCGGTGTAGAGCATCTTATCATTTTTTTACTTTTGATGGCCAGAGGGAAATTGGAGGTACTCCCAAATTGTAATTGTAATAAAATTATTGCTTATACATCACTACTGCAGTTAGGACAAATGATTTCAGAATTTTTAAATAATTTTGAGTGTACTGTACCGTATTACTCGTTTGCTACGAAAACAGCAGAAGATGCTATCGTGACAATGCTTTCATTTGAAAAAACAAGTTTGCATAAAAATTATACAAAGCAATATAAATAACCATATACGAAACTCTATGTCTAACACAGAGCTAACAAATGCTGTTTGCTTGACTTATATTCCACAATATTTTAGCTAACTTGTTTTGCATCAAGAAGGATTATAATATCAGCAGGTCTCCAACATAATTTAATAATACTGTCAGCTGCTAAAAAACTGCTGCGCCCAGATCTGGATATCACGATTGTAAAAATTATTTAAATCATAAACCTTCATCGCTTAGCATTTTTATGAATCAGAAAAAACGGTAGACGTTAGAAATATCTGCTAAAACGTGACTGTATTGCATTCATATTGTATATTGTATGTTTGTTTGGCTTTTGATTATCTAACAAGAAGAACCTTCGCAGTATACTATATTAAAAGCAATTATATCTGACATTAAATTGACGGTATTGGAATTATGAAAAAAAATCAATAGAATGTTTGTGTCTCAGTCTGTATATACTCAGTATAATATCTCGCTATGGAAAATAAATAAATTGACTTGTTACTCGGAATATTCTTCTTAAGATAGTCCGGTACTATTTGTAGTACATACATTCTCTCGACAAAACAAAAAATTGTCATATGTTTGAGAAGCTTGCAAACAAAAATTATTTAGGTGTCTAGTATGAAATCGATCCAGCCATCTTATCAAGGAACCATGCAAAAAAACGTACGTATATTTTTCTGGGGCCTCCTATCACAGAAATTCATGTTTCTTCCTTAAAAGTAATTTTCACGCGAAATAACGACTATTGTAAAAAGAACTTTGATATATTCATTTTTAATCGCTTTTCGGTAATTATTTTGCATCTACAACTTTTTTATGAAATATCTTGAATGTACTGAATGTGACTAATTATTGGACTTCGATGCAAGCTGCTAAGGTGAATATAGAATGCCATTGAGCCAATGAAATCAAGCTTGTTCTGCACCTTTTTCTCTGAGTAAGTAGCTTTTCAAAGAAGGTATTAATTAGGATATGTATTGTCTATTAGCATATCATGTTTATTACCAAGGTAGTTTGCAATGAGGTTAAAAATGAAATGATTATACAACTGAAATTATTCATTCAAAGGCACATGTACTCTAAGAGAACTGGCGTAAAAACATTGATCCACAGATGTCGTTTTCCTTTCACTTTTTGATCTCATACACATGGTACGACAATAATAATTGAATATCCGACAAATATTGACAGACTGAAACATATATTTTTCTGATTAAAACAGGACTTCTTGTCCTCGTATATTGTAGATAATAGGTAGGTAAGTGTTAATTATTATCTTCTGCGAAAAATGTTCACATATTGAATGGACCACGTCTATAAATCTTTCCGTCAATTCCATTTCGAACTTCATGTTCGAGTTTTTGAAGGCGCAATTACAACCAAGGGTGTTGGAGACCTCTCTAACATCTTATCGGAAAATAATGATAACATAATGAGCAAAGCGTACAGGGTGTCAGCAAGATTCGGCTCACTTAGCTCGACAGCAACAGGCTAACATTAACGCATAGATGCTAATTTTCATTTCGCCCAGTATGATTACGACATAAGAACGATAATTCTGGAAAAGCTGAACTTTTCGCTGAAATGACTTCACTTTTGTCCATCCGATTTCCTTGCACACCAAGGTGTACCAACTTAGCACAAATCCGCAAAACTGTCAGTCAGTTTTATAGAAAGTGACATCGATTCAAAGGAATGTTTGCATGCATTCACATGCATATACATCAAAATGGTATCGTTAGTAACAACGTTTTCTCAAAAGACCGTCGCGACTTAAGCGCACTTTCACTTTCTACTAAACCAGCTGATAGGAAAAAGAATTCAAGACGAGCTGCCCACAAGGCCAAGGATAACCTAGTAATAAACCGTTTGGCTACAGTCATGTCGGATTTGATTACAGGTCCTTAAAACCAGCACCCATAAATAATTTACATCCAATACATGAGCCAGGGAAATGATGCGATCGCAAAATTTTAGAATTTAAAATAATAAAATTCTTGAATGTGTTATGATCACAAAAATTCATATTACTCTGTCGTTCTGCCGGTTTGTTGGTTTGTCGGTCTGTCGTTCTGTCCGTTTATCGGTCTGTCGATTTGTCAGTCTGAAGGTCTATCGGTTTATAAGATTTGGGGAGGGATATGGTGTGGATACGTAGTAGATTAGATTTTGCTTTTTTCTTGGTGCGGAGGAATGGTAAGTTGAACAACTTCTTAGGGACGCAAAATTTGAAGAAAGGTCTGAATTGTATGTTCCCATATCCTGTAAGTTGCTGATTATTTTAGGACGTACGAATTGAACAAAATCCATCCTCTCGCAATACACGGGACAGTACCTGCTCGCCACAGAATCAACAATATAAGTTTCATTTGACACTCCGAGTAGGGTTCAGGTATAATAAGTATGAAACTTAGGCATGATTTATTAAAATTTCACATCATACAACAGTAAAAATTATTTAAAAAATGTATTTCCTAAAGCATATATCGTAGCAGTATTTACAATACTTATAGATAGCTGATTTCAAACAGTTGGTGTTTACCAAGTGTCCGAGAGAGACAACGCTTATAGAGCGCTATGTATTGTGTGTTTTTTAGATTTAGATATTATTTATATATATTACAATTTCTGAAATTTTGCCGCCACGGTTCAGTTGGTTTAAAGAAAGCTTAATCTGGAAAACCAATTTTCGATCGCCTTCTGGGGGATTTGGGGACTTAGCGTCGCAATAAATGTAACGAATGTTTGTTTTCAAGTCGTCCACAGTTTTATCAGCTTAGAAACATACAGATTATCTCCACAGGAAAAAATCCAAAGGTGTTTATGTCAAATAACACGATTTTGAAGAGAAACTCCGTTACGAGAAATGGATGGAATTGGTATGTACAATTTGCAATCATTGTTCTGTCTACTAATGGTGAAATGGCAATACCAATAATCTACACAGGGACACCAGAATACTGAAATACCATTGCCGACTCGAAAACAGTCTAAAAAAGACATCCTATATAGTATTAGATGTTCGTTCGTCACTCTCACTTTGCTACATCGCCTAGCAAGTTGCACTATCTCTCTCGGATTCTCTAGGAAAGCAAATTTAACCATTATCTTATATACGAATCTTGAGTGACTTACGTATAAGATTCAAGCACAATGACATATTGATAAATATATACAGAATCTGTAACTGCATCATAGTCATGTCGGATTATCAATACTTCTACAAATAATTGGACTACAGTCCTGCTCCCTCACAGCATCAAATATTTTCAAGAGATCTTCCTTCTTGCTTTCCAGGTCCTCGCTAAAATCATTTATGCATATTGTTATACATTCCAACTTTATTATCTACATGTAATGTATTTAAAAAATTAAGATATAAGGCTGAAATTATGACTGAATGGAAACTGTGTTTTGCCTTATAATGTATTTAAAAAAATTAGTTCTCATGATTAATATAGCAACTCTACTAGGTAGTGAAAATAAAAAAGTACTTGTCACTTAGTTGCGGATAATAGATAAATTAGTTTCTATTCCTTCGAATGCTTAAGAACTACTCTAAATTGAATAGATGCATCAAGAGTCTATCATTAGTATACACTTTCTACGTACTTTTTAACAAAATTGTCGAGTAGATTCTTTATGTTCTCTTCTGAATTTTTTGTCAGTGATGCACTGACTAATAGTTCACACAGCACTTTATCTTCACAACCCTCTTCATTCAACTTATTGAAGTAAGATAATGAATTAGCTAATCGTTGTGCTAGATCGTCTTTTGTCTCTTCGGTCCTATATCTTGATTGCCTGAGATGATCAAATTAATTAGTGAATATTTAACATGCTTTGCAATATTTAGCAGCAATGTGATTTGAAAAATTAATATTCTTCCCCGAAAGGGCTTAAAGAGCTAAGAAGAATAGTAACATAAGTCAGCCTTTGTAACTGTAAATACAAGAAAACAAGATTCAATAGAAAATGTTAGCAGCACCCTCAGCACAGCATGCTACAGTCACGGGTTCGAGTCCCGTCTGATTTAAGCATTTTTTGGATTTTTCTTTTGATCTTTCAATTTTAACTTGTCATCAAAGGCAGATTATGAACAGGCACTGCGTCGTGACTGTTTAAGGTAAATGCACGAGTGCAGAGATGTCAAAAATTCATATCAAGTCTAAATCAAAATATAGACGCATTTTAACTACTTCGAACGAATTATATATAGAGACTATATTTTCAAATTATAGCATTAATATGTGCAGTCTAGAAACGCAAACTTTTCGTAAGAAAAACCACCGGGTGAGCCTCGAAAACATTAAATTTCAGAATAGGTAATTATGGCAAGTGTTTGCGGTCGCATTTAGTGCATATATCATAAAGTTTTATACTAAATGAGACTTCAAATCAAAGCTCATAAAGTCCTCAAAAGTTACGTATGATTTTTGAGAATCAAATGAAACTGGGTGGTAAGGGAATCAACCTATACGAGTATTTAAATTTATTTTAAAGCACATTCAATAAGAATCGCTTAGGCAATGTTTCCGCTTCATGTCTGCACATATTAGTACAATAAATTTTGGATCATCTCTCAGGACAGCAAACACCGCGATCACACGGAATATGTATGTGCTGAAATAAAGAATTAATGAACGCACAAAAATAGCCCATTATCACTACCATTATATACTTACGTCAACGTAGTATCATTCACAGACTGTACGTGGATCACAGTGGGCGTTAAAGCACTCAAGAACAGCCCTATAGGAATAATCGCTGCTAGGAATTTGATTATTTTTTTCCAAGGGCTGACATGTCCTACACTGCCGAACTTTCCGTAACCGCCATATCCTTCGTGCTCCTCATAGCCTCCTCCATATCCGCCATGTCCTCCATATCCGCCATATGCACTATGGCCAGTTACGCCGTATGCCGCCCCGTCATACTCATGGTAAGGCACGACATAGGGTTGGGGCTTCTCCATCAGATTATAGTCGTAGAACGTTTTTTGCATAGGTCCACGTTCGCCCTTTCTTGTGGCGTCTTCTGTACCCATCAGTTTGTTCCAAAAGCTACCAGTTCCTGTTGTCGGTCTAGGATTTCTCGGAGCTGTCATCTGGAAAGGAGAATCATTAAGAAGAATATACACGTTTACAAAGCATGCATTAAAATGAATCAACTTTCAGATTGAGATTAGCTTCTAAAAGCTATTTTTGTGATAGTCACTTGAAAAATAACTGATAATATACTTGTATATGAACTTATGTGCTTCTTAAGCATTTTATCGATTTATATCAATAACAACAAAATTTTCTGGTCTAAATCATTGGCAGAAACATTAGTTTAACTTTAGATTGTTCGTATTTGTTTTCCCATCTATACTTCCTCTGTAGTTGGCCTGCAAACCGAAAAGTTGTGGTGATGAAAATTTTTATACATAAAATAGTGGGAAATTTCGTATAACTACCTCATTACCTCTGGTTTTATAGGTTGATCAAAGTGCAATCTTTCTGTAGTGAGCACAGGTGCGGGTTCTCCATATATAGACTCAAACTTGTAAGGTTTTTCTTCGGACGAAGGAAATTTAATCACTTTGTGGAAATTTATCTCAGTGGAGGCGGATATGTCATTCCAGTAGGTATGTCTCCAGTTGGTTGGAGGCGTTTGATTATCCAGCCATGGTGGTGTACTGGAAAACATATGTATGATTTTTTTTAAATTGACAGACATGAGAATACGGAGAGAAAAAAATGTCAAGTGGGTTAACTCACGAAACCATCCCCATTTTTTTTTTGTCGATACTATTGGATAAAATAATGACAGCTTATTTCCGCAAAAAATGGTCCAATATACCTCAAAATAATAGTTGAGAATTTAATCATTATTAAAAAAAGTATGTTGAAGTTTGAAAGTATGCCTTAAGTTCGCTCAATAAGTAATACTTTCAAAGAGTTTTAAATTCTCTAAAAACGGTTTCATTATCCTCAAAATGCTATAGACGTTTGAAATATATGTTTTGCACGTTTGAAAAAAATATTTGACCTTGATTCAAGTCATTGAAGATACTGTATTCTGTATATTATCCTTTTAAAATTTGATTTATTATTCCTAAATTATTTTTTTGACATAGCCCTGAAAAAATCAAACATACAAAAGTAAGTTTTGATATTTTTTAAATAAAAGCCTTCTCTGTATCCGAAAATGATCAGTAATTTTATAATGTAGTTAGACTGTAAAATTTCATTATTTATTTTGTTGCATCACAATAATTTACACCGCCGCGGAATATATATTTTTTCTCCTCACTTCCTCCCCCACACTTTAGGCCTAAATGCGTCACTAGACATAGGGTTTATTCATCCAGATAAAAAAATTCTATGTTTAAAACAAACAAATAAAACTCTATTTTCCAGTGACGCATTTCGATTTATATTTAAATCATCGTCGAAATATCAGTTTTGACTGTTGACAAAGGCTATCCAGGTTACTTGTCAACTAGCTAACTAAACCGTATCATGAAACAATTCGTGATAGGACTCCCTATCTGAGTGATGGAAGAGTTCCACCAAGTACAATCTACATGATAGGTTTTCATGTTTCGATCTAATGCTAAAAAGGCATTACCTCAGTGAGTTGAAAAATATGTAATAATAATAATATTTCGTGGCGACTACGTTTCAAAAGATTTTACCTTGCCAAGCAGGAATCATAACGTTAAGATTTTCCAAATTTTACCGAAGATATGGTGATGGTCTAAATGATACAAAAAATGCGTGTTTATACGGATTAGATATTTCTGCTAGATTATGCTCGTATCACTACTTCGTGCAAATGAATAAATAGTTTTCAATACCTAAGTATTGCAGATTAACAATCTCACCTAGATGACTCCTTCCAAGGTTGGCTATAGATTTTGGCTTCAGGAAAAGCTGGTGGCACTTTAAATTTGTTATGTTCGTACAAGGAATCTACAGGTACACTAGGTTTGAAATCACTAAAAGTTACATTTGTTATGACGCTAGTATGGTTCGATAAGGCACTTCTGGCCAGGGGCTCTTTATTCGATAGTTTAGATAGTAGATTGGCATTTTGGTAATTTTCAGTTTTGTTGAAATATACTGTTTGATTCGCTGTGGGTTCCGTAACATTATTTTCACTGAGTACACCGCCAACTAACGCGCACATACAAATAACGTTCAACATTGTTACATGTCGTATTTTTTCACGAATGCACTCGATGAAGATGGACCTTTTGATATATTTATAAACTTACGAAACAATGTTACAATAAAATTACGTGACAGAAAAATATCCCATTGTGTTTAAAACACCATATCATAGAAAGTTCTTCTGATTACAGTACACGCTCTGAAAAGTTGTTAAATGTACAACAAAATAAACTAATTTACTTCTTTGTACTTTTGTCGCGGCGGTGAATGTGTGTATTTAGATACCATGAGTTATAAACAATGAAACACTTATCAATAATTTCTTTGCATATACAACCTGAAATAAGTACCACAGACCTGTCTGGGAAAAAAATAGTTCCCTTTGAGATTATTACATATATTATATTTGAATTACTAGATATACTTTCAGATACATCTGTATATTGAGTCAGATTATGAAATATAGATCTATAGGTTTCCATACTCAGCTCTGGTTTCGAGTCTGCTTAAGAACATACACTCCACTCAATTGGAATGACAACATATAATTTATCTTTTCCCACATTAAAATTAGACTCGACAGAATCGTTGTCGTAAAGGGCTTCCGTTATTTTTTTAAATTTCATATGTAGAACAAAAATGGCGTTTTCCTACTTATCGCAGCGTATTTCAGGTGCAGTCGATGTCAATATACGATGATAATTACAATTAAATATACATATATGTTTTTAATAATATCTATTTCGGGGAGTTGAATTATTATAAAATAAATTGTTTCAGCAGGACACGAAGTTTCCATTTATTTGATTTAAATCATCTTCAAATTATCTTGGAATGATGAACAACAAACTAACATTGAAAACACCCACTGCAGAAGATAGATCACAAAAATTTGAGACTGCTTTCACGGCGCTATAAGCAGAGTGAATATCAACGCGACAGAAGGCCCTGAAAATATTCTAATAAAAATATGCATTAAAACAATAGACAAATGTATGGTAAAATCGTATAAATGCAAAAATAAATACATGTAATCTAGATAAAATGTTGAAAGCATGCAAAAATCATTATTTGGTTAAAGCGTTATAAATATTGCTTAAGTTGTCAACTTAAAATCTATAGTTTATATTTTTTTGTTTTTTATATGGATTATTCCTTTGATGCATCTCTTGTGGAAACTAATTCCCTGTTCGATTTTATATACATAATCCAATTCAAATGTATGGTTAATTTGTACATCATGTTTATGGCTACTGATTATCTTCTTAAAATATTGTTTCCTTTGACCAATATAAGTTCCTACATAGTCACCTCAATAAATCTTATATACAATCTTAGACCCAAATGAACAAAAATTGAAGATTTGGTTCTTACACAGGATAAATCTCGGAACAAGTAGGTACATCTCAGGGATTCGAAAATAATATTCAAAAATTTCGATCTCTCATTTTTATTCTATGTATTGAGAACTAAAAGGTATCTGAAGTTCAACAAAAGAATTAACCGGGAGCAATATCCCACAATGAATATGAGAGTCCTTTCAAATCAAAACGAATATGCAAACAGAACTTTCCTAGAAAAATGGTGTCAAATAGGTTGACGCTGTCAACGTCAGATCTAACGATTATCGTGAGGTTCCTCGATTTGGTTTCCAATTTCAAGATTTGACTGATAAGGTAGCAAATGTTGCTTACTGGTAATTTATAAACTTGTATTCTTTATAACGTCGCGTCAATGTTAGTTGGTTAAGCTAATTAATTGCAAAGTGTAAAGTTTTTGCAAATGAACAATATCTGACGGTGATTTTGATTTTACGATATTGGGCAATTCTGGAACTTCGCAAGATTTCTCACAATTCTACGTCCCCGACTTTCATGCTTTCTGCTTCATAACATTCAGCCACCCCAGCTGTAGGTACTTCCCAGGCAATGGTATCACTTTGAAAATAATATTTAAATCGGATTTTGGAGCTGTTATTAATTTTTTTAATGTCAATAAATATATAATTTTTGTAGTTTTTAGAAATGTTAACCAGAGTTAACCTAGTTACGCTATTTTTTAAAAGTATGTCGCTTTTATGATTAGATACCTATTTATCATCCTTATTCAGGTAAGAAAAAAGTAATTTGTAAAATCAATCAAGCGCATAAGCGGCAATATAATTATGTTTTTTGCATTGGAATATTGACCCATGCAGCCAGACACCGGCGGCTGAGTAGTTGACTACTTTTCAGTAGACTTTTGCATCCAAAGAATATTCAAGATCCCCTACTTTATTACAGTCCTGTCAACAAGTTTCTTTGTAGCTGTTGCAGGTTTGCTGGACTAAGATTTCCATTACCGAGTTCTAGAACCCAGAACACTAATTTTTGCTCTGCCTACTCAAATAACTAGTTCGTTACCTGTCTGCTTTATCCTGCGTGCTGCCATCTCTTCGACCCTATCATTAACAAGTAACTATGGCACCTTGAAGATTATTTTTAGTGAATGTAACAAATCTCTTAGTAAAGAGTTTAATTTTTCTTTCAAATCCTCAATCGCAATAGTTTGACAGCATAAAGTAGATAACCTCAAAACCCTAAAAGAATGATTGCAATGTTATTTCAACCTTTATATAAATCCGGTTCATATAACAGCCAGTTTTATTAAGATTAGAGACAATATTATACAGTAATGCGATCTCGCTTATATGCTCAGTCGGTAATATAGATAAGGGTAATCCGTTCATTGAAGTGAAATTGAAATGTCAGGTTTGTCAAATTGTCAGAAAAATGTCAAAACAAAAAAAGTATACGTCGATTGAAGGAAAATTGATCAAAAAATCAACATCGAAAAAACTTGAAAGTTATGGTCAAATCCAAATGAAACGTTTGTTAAATTGAACTGAACATAATAAAGAAGTCAAAATGGCTATGGAGTCAACAACTTTGGAGGTATGTAATTCAGCCAATTCCAATTTTCTCTTTCAAATATTATTTGACTACAGATGTTTGACGAAGTTCAAGGGGGTTACGTGGAAGGCGAAATGAACGTTCCACAGCCTCAAAACCGAAGCAAGATAGATCAACCAGATTTCAATACATTAGATGAACCCATACGTGACACAATAGTAAGTCTTCCAATTATTTAAATTGTCATTAGTAGAGATCTTGTATGACCTATAAAAAAATACTTGTTGGTGTTGGCACCATTATAGCTTGAAATATCAGGTGCTATACATGCCTAACTTATCTAAAAACTACAAGAGAGATCCTTGGAAAACATAGTGTGCCAGTAGCTTAAACACTTTATGATGGTTAAACCATGTTTGTTCACCTAGACACAACTCTTTTATTCATTAATTCATTTTGAGTCTTAATGACAAGATTACTGGTAGAGTTACATTCCAATAGCTTCAATATCATCTGTGTTTAATCCATGTTGATAAGTGGATCTCAGTGTATGGTAAAAACATGTTCCAAGTTCCACTATTCGTATCATACAAATATTTTCATACCTTTTTCAGTTCAGAGACCTCAGGGCTGTTGGTGTAAAATTTGCATATGTACTGATTCCTAAAGAGAAAAATACTCTCTTAAAAGAGTGTAAGTAAACTATCAGCACTTGAAAATCATTTTCAATAAATATTTCTTTTTCTTCAGGGGATTTATGGGGACCCTTACTACTATGTACATTCATGGCAATGTAAGTATATCACAAGAGAATTAGTGTGGCAAGAATCTACCTTAATTTTGGCCAGCAATTGGTAAATGATAATTAACCATTACCAATTCCTTATTCTAGTGTAATTTGATGAAAATCAATCAAAATTCAAATTCTCCCTAAAATATTGATATAAACAAAAAATTGGGAAACTATGAAAGATACTTAAAGTTAGAGACTACAATTTTTTTGACAGCAGTAATTTAAGAAATCTGGTAATTCTACCACCTCACATCTGGTAATATTTACCCATGTTCCTGAAAATATTGAAGAGAGTAGTTAGCAGTAAACAATTCTCCAAGCCTAACCTGTATATTGAAAAACAGGACTGTATGAATGTATCTCTGATTTTGAAGTTCCATCAACATTGTTCCAGGATATTGCAAGGATCTGATACTGCAGATAACACAAATGATGGGGGTCCAGAATTCGCAGAAGTTTTTGTGATAGTATGGGTTGGTTCAATGGTAGTTACATTAAATTCAAAACTTCTGGGAGGAAACATGTAAGTATTGTCATTTGCATGATAAATACTGGAATAATTAATGGACATGAACAAGAGATCAAAATTATTCAAATATGTAATAATAATCATCTCCTAGCTTCACACACTATAGTGCTGCCTATTGGCAACTCCAAAGTCAAAGGTCCTAACACCTGGCCAGCCTTGAGGCAAGTCTGATGCATGGTAGAGATCATATAATTAATATGTAAAAATGATTAAATGTATTTACGGCAAAGCTTAGCTATAACTATGCTGCCACTCAATCCTTAAATTTTTCATGTTTAATTTTAATGATACATGATTTTCTAGAAAGAATATACAGATTGCTCCAAATTCTTTACAAAAGAGTGGTCATACTGGCTGTGGTTCAAAAAGTCTGTCCGTTAGGCCTAGAGAGAGATGTTACTGCTCAAAAGAGCAGGTTTCATTATTATTATTATAGAATTTAGTCAGGTTGACAATTCGCCAATGAAAAGTAGCATGGTATGCTATGGGAAATGTTAATGATTAATCAAATTGCTCCTCTCCTGTGAACAGGATTACCATTTACAGTGTAGTTGGTCAGCAACTACCTAGAGATGAGGGTAATATTCTAGGCCAGGTTGCCTTTCATATCATTGGTTGTAAATTACAAAACATGTTTGGGTCATATCATTCTGCTACTATCTATATGTAAATTACTGTCTATAGAAAAACTGGATGTTTTATTATGCTAGAAAGCCTGTTCATTAATGTGTAGTAGGAGTAATCTGGATTAGTGGACACTGAAGGTTTTGCAATCCTGGGAATCATTCTAATGTATCTAGTTATCTAGTTATTGCTTAAATGAATTTGAAAACAATAAAATGAAGAGGCTACTGCCTACTAGTGTGTACTTGTGTTTTGTTTTTTTATACAAACTTATAACAATAAACAATAATAATAGGTGGCATAAACACTTATATTCATATGAATACACTTTACTAGTTTTTCTTTTTATAGAAAAAAAATTGACTAATTCGAAACATCTTTGCGGGCGCCATACTAATTAATGAATAGGTTTGGCCTCTTTACTGAGGGAAAGCAAATACATCATCATTAGTATTTATTTTTTGGAACTATCAATGCACTTCAATTGGCTAAATAAAAAAATATCTGAAATGTGTATTGAAAATTATTGTTATAATGCACTTTACTAATTATCTTCCATAATTTTTCCAGATCTTTCTTCCAGAGTGTGTGTGTTTTGGGATATTGTCTGCTTCCCACAACAATTTCGTTAATAGTGTGCAGAATTCTACTCCTTTTAAATCAGACAAATCTGCTGTTTTTCATGAGGTTTGCTGTTTCAATGATGGGATTCATATGGGCTACATATGGTAAGTCTCAAGTCGAGTAGGTAAATGTATGTTACAAATTCTACTTGAGTTTTATTTGTTATAGATATATTTTCTGTATGGTAAACTTTGATTGCTATAAGATCATCCAATCACCATATCAAAATTTTATTGCACCATAATTTTTAGCACAGTCACATGTACTGGATTTTTTTCCTAGTGTGTTTATTGAATCTTCATCTCATTGTCTTAAAATATAAAAGTTTGGTAACCTGTGAAGAAACTATTTGATTTCAGCCTCCATGATTTTCCTTGGAGACAGTCAGAAGCCAAACCGGAAGATGTTAGCATTGTATCCTATTGGTTTGTTTTATTTCATAATATCATGGTTGGTTATATCACACACTAGTTCATAAGGCGTGTTTAACATGTAAATATCTCGTGCGCATTTTTAGTATCAAGTCAAATAACTAAATAAGTTTAATCATGTATTTACTTTGTGTATATACAATTATGATGGACAGTATTTATATAATTTATTGTACAAATACAATTTTAAACTGTATCAATTGGCTTTGACTCAGGAGTGTAGTGGTGGGGGAGTGGAAGGGGGCAGCATACGCACACTAATTTTTTATGGAAACAGCTTAAAAACGCGTGCTTTCTTACAGTATCATAAAAACTCCTCAGCATTCCCACATTGGAATATAGACGACTACACCACATCCTTGATAGTATTATTTACAGTAAAGTATATGGCTCATAATGATAATGGTGCTGAAGCCTAGTATCACAAAAGTGCCTTTTTCAGATATTACATATTTTTTATGTATTTGATGAAGTATATATTTATCGTGAAAATTAAAGATTCATTCCCAGCTATTTGTAAAATAAACAAGTCACATCGAAAATATGTTAGAGTTCAGGTGCTATTAATCCAAAAATAAAAGTAATAAACATTTCAACTTCTTTTAAGAGCGTTGGGACAAAGGAAGAAGAAAACTTTTAAATAGCTTCCAACATTAATTAGCAACAAGTGAACAATCATAATTTGATTCCTTAATTTTGCTTATTCATATCGGATTTCAAAACTTAATGCTTGGCCCCTCGGTAGTTTTGAAGTAATAACAAGGTTACTCTATGACAATGAAGAAAAAACGTTGCATGTTTTAAAAATTCGTTTAGCGTCGTTTATATCCGCAAATCATCTACCGCCACCATTGTACTGGCTGTGATATTCAGTTTGTTTAGGGTCGCATCTAATCCAAATATTCATTTTTAAAGGGATACCATAGCTATAAAAGTTCAGAGTCCTACTTCACAAGAGTTTATTAGAAAAGTATCCAGAAAAGTATTCTCTAGATTTCAAGAATTTCCTAAAGAGATGTAGTACTATGTAATACTCCTTCCAAAGATATATATAATATTGAAATAGGCCATCCAAATGGCTAGTCATATTCATTAATTGGTTACTACTATTGACTACCATTATATATCAAGTATTTCCCCATTGCCCAACAGTATTTGTTTATAATTAGCATTATCAAGAAATTACTCATCAATGAAATATCTGCTGTCTGCGGACGTTAAACAGTGACTTATTCTAATAATTGCTTTCTTTGTTCTAATCCCAATATGAGGAGTGTTTTGAATTTTTTACCGTGTTTTTGTGCCTTGCACATAATTTATGCAATGCAGTGTAAAGATGAAAATGATAAACCAGTGGATTGGTAAGTAAGAGTGATAAATTTGCCATTGTTTTGAGTACATGGAGTAATTAAAAATGATAGGTATGTCGTTTGCAAAAATATAGTTTGATTGCCAAATGAAAATGGCTAGTGATATACACAGATTGCAATGCATTATATAAATAATTCAGAGTATATGTGGTCGAAGCGCTTTTAGACGGCGTAGTATTATTTTACAAAAAAAAGTATTATTAGCTTATTTATATACATTGAATAAATCTAAAATGACACTTATGGTCCGTCTTCATTAGATGCTTTCCTCTAGCATAGTTAACCATAATGGGTCACTGTCGACTAAAGAATTACTGTATACATATTCTTATCTTCTTTATAAAAAAAAGGATTCAAAAACTTCAATGTAGAAAATATACTGGGTACTAATGGTAAAACGTCAATATCAGCACTCAGTAAAAACATAACAGATTAAAATGAGAGCTATAAGTTTCTATAATTTAGAAAGAAGATAAGAATTTCAAGAAAAATGTCAAAGAATCTGCCTTTATGAAGTTGAATCATGGATCTCTTTTTTTATTCCTCAGTCATGTGTGACCTAGTTTGGTTGAGTATGTTTAAGGGAGAATTTAATCAATGTCTAACCATATAGATGGATTATAAGTTTTTTTCTCTTATGTGACGGTACACTCTGTCCTTCATTTTGGATTTATCAGCAATGCAAATATAATCTATATTCTATCATCAACAGTGAGGTCAGTGTCGTAACAATTTCAAATTCCAATTATTTTATTCTATGTACTTTAATGAAGCTGATGCCGTGGCTGTCCAAACCTCTAATTTATTCAATTGCATGTGGTTTCATTTGGTCAGTACAAGTTGGAAATGAATGCTTTCATATGATTTAAATGTTGACTATCAAAACATTCGATATTCACGACATATAACTACACCGGAATTGAAATCCCCTTTATTATATTTTTATATAAGTAGTATAAATTTGGACGGTTTTTGCACCTTCATTCTTCAATGAAATTGGTGTATGTATGATATTAAGAGCATTAATTGATCCTTAAATGGTTGGGACACCTTTTAGAGATCTAATTGAAAAGCAGCGTATTTATGAGGTAAATTGATTTGAACTACGAGACAATAATTTATAATAGAGGCTAGTTTCTCATATAAATAAACGTTATATAAAAATTAAACCTTTATGAAGCACTATAATTGATGAAGTAAGTGTGAAATTGTGTAACTTTCGAGATACACGGTACAGTATTAGTATTCATATCCAAGATGAAAAAATATTTTTATAAGTTAGAGGAAAATATTGAAATATAGAACCTCCTCCCCAAGTAGGTTTTGAATTTTTTTCTCTTTGCGTCTTTCCATAAAATCAACCATTTCAGAATGAAAATTGGATCGTTTAGTAGAAAGAGACAGCTCAATGGATCCTACCATAGATGAAGCTAGTTAGGTTTTTGAAAGCAGGGCAATAAACTGCCACTCTCAATTATGCAATATAATACATTTTTATTTTTGCTTTAAAAAGTTGAAATGAATGCTCATACCACTTTGGATCGCCCGAACAACTCCAGATGCAAACACTATCTCTCTTTTCGTTTTAAGAAAAAATTTCAAAAAATTTCACCTCATTTGAAGCCGAATATGTCCATAACAGGTGTATCATCCCTTTTTATATTAGAAACTACCAGTCATTTTTTTGAAACACTGAATATCAAAATCATTTAGCTGAGCATCAAAAAAGATTTTCAAGATCAACAAACACTAGATATCCCAGCCCTAAATTACCTTTTATGTCACAAAATAATTCCAAATCACAACACTTATTTCCAGGTATATTTACTATTTTTTGTTTTTTGAAGGTTTTATGCATATAAATTGCCAACGATGAAACATGGTGGTAACCCATTATTGAAAGATGGTGTCGCATATGCCTTCATGACCTCTGAAGATTACAGAGACTGGACATTTTCAAGTGTATCAATTAACAGCTCGAATTCCATAATTGGAAACACTCTGAAATATCTATATGGGAATAAAGTATGTGCAAAAGTTTGAGTGATATGATGTAGTATATACCGTATATAGATCAAATAATTGTGAATTTAACATACAGTATTCTGTATGGGACATTGACGTATTCTTTGCATCCTTGAGTTGGTCATGTTATGACAATGCATAATCTTGAACGTGTAGTGGTGGATAATGAACCTGTCACAAAACATGATGAATGTGATCTTGTACTTATAAAATGACTTGAGTAGGTTTGATATTTTTTCTGTCAGCGGTTTAGACATTGCTGTTTGGTGGATTCATGCAAAATCTTTCATGGAAGTGATATTTTAGGGAGAGCACCTTGATAATATATAATGTTTTTAGTAATATGATGATGATGTAATATATGATTGCAGACTGACTTGTTCTACATTTTATATAATGATCAACCACCATATCATAAGTCAAATGAAGCAAAAGGCCATAATAAGGGTGTAATTCTGGCAGACAAACAAGGTGGCTTCTGGTTAGTACACTCAGTACCACATTTTCCAGATATCAAAGATGGTAAATACAATTTTCCAAGAACTGGAGCAGTTTATGGCCAAAGTTTTCTATGTATTTCAATTAACTTGGAAAATCTCGACACTGTAGGTACGTCTGAAACAATTACTTTGTTGAAAAAATAATAATAATCATCTTCATTAATTAACAACAAGAGGTGAATATATAATTTTGATAATAGGAAAAAGCGATAATTCACAAGAATGGCTGGTCTTCCAATTAACCCTTAAAAAGGCAAGAAAATAAGAAAACAAATATTCATGTTATGTACAGAAATATGTTAATATTAAAAATAAGCTCAGATTCATTAGAGCTACAAAATAATCGTAACTTACTATAGTGGTGGTATTTCGAAAGCATAGTTAAAAATTATGCGAAACATTTTAATTTTAACAATTGAGGAATTGAGTTATAAGTCTTAGAGATGTTGTAGGAAAAAGATCTTTCAAACAAAGCACAGGGCACATTTTTCTCAGGCCTCTGACAATATTTTTAATGTTTCTAATATAGGGAATTGAAAAGTGGCGGAATTCATTGAAGCTTCATCGTAAAAAATGATTACTATATATTGCTTAACTGTAGACATTAATCGATTTTTTATTGCCTGTATTTGTACGACTTTCTTAGTATCTTAGATAGACGAGAGGAAACAGATTTATAACTTGTAATATTAGTTTTAATAACATTCGCGTCGGCACTTGCTTGATTATCAAATGTATCCAACACAGAACTAGTTTTTGCCACCGAAACGGAAGTTCTGCTTTTGTTAGTTTCTTCCATAACCAACTCCGAAACCTGAAAACCCTTCAAAATGAGATCGGGATGTGATAATTATATATGATAGTTATAATTTTTCTACAGGTCTTCAACTCCAGTACAACAAACCGTATGTATACAGTACGAATATCCTTGCTGCTCTAAAATCCTCTATACCCAATTTAGTAGCAGCTGCATCCAACAAAACAGTAACAAATCCACCTTGGTTCCACATGGCAAATCTTACTTCCAATAATGGTACTTCGTTCTTGTCATTCGCAAAATCAAAGGAGTTCAATAAGGATCTATACGTGGACCTGATCGCACCATATCTGCAGTCAAATCTTATAGTAGAAACATGGCCTAATGGCATTGGTAGACTCAGATCCGACTGTTCGAAGCAGTTCAAGTATGTATAAAATGTTTTACGAGAATAATCCTAGAAACTATTCGTGAGCAAGAACATTGCACAAGTATCAACAGAGTTATTATTTATGGCGTATTATATTAGCATTATAATCATACCGAATGTTTAGTATAAATTGAATTTCTTAAACCTAGGGTGTGTGATTCGATTTACACCAATATAAGTTTTTGGTTCAGACTTTCTGACCGCAATTTTGTAAACATGATACCTATACATTTTAAAGACTCCTGAACCTCTGTTTTCACGTTTGTGTTTTGAGTCGATCTTAACAATATGTACAAGTTTTTGAATGAATAACTTGAAAAGGGCGTTTTTTATAGAGTAATAAATAGCAAATCAATAGAGATAAATGTAACTGATGCTCTATTCACTACAACTGAAGATCATTCAAAATGGGCCGTTTCATCAGACAACAGGAACTGGATATGTGTTGGCGACATCAACAGAGCTGTGAGTAAATTACACAAAAAATTAGCGCTGTGTTGGAGAGACTATATTAAAATATTCTACTGTGTTCACTGTTCCAGGATATTTTACAAAGTATTATAGTTTCTTTATTTTTTTGTATTAATCCCATTAAATGATGATGAATAGAAGAAATCTACGTATATGACATTACAAATAGATAAGACGGTGGACGGGAAGTTTACCCCAATGACAAAAAAAAAATAAAAGGGCAGGTGATGTTACTAGGGAAACTCTTCCACCATTATGAGTGACTATATTGCCATAAGAAGTACTTTAGAGACAAAAAAGATTGCAACTAGTGAAAATATCATAATGATCAAGGAACATTGTAGAAACTACATGCTTGTTTTATGCGTGTATCTACTAAGTAAAACATACATTTGGGCAATGGACCTGCCTTGTTTATATTAATAAATGCTGGTAGACATTCTTACTGTTGTTTTGAAATTACATGGTGATCTTTGTATAAGTTTAGACAATTATTTTAAAAAGGAAAAAGTGATGTCTTGAATATCCATGGAATATAGACAAATAATGGATGATGACCCCAAAAATTTGTCAAAAATTATCAAATCATCAGTGTGCTCAACTATCTATCATAAAGGGTTGTCACTGAAAAAAAGACTGCCTACAGTTATTGTTGCAATTGACTTTGTTTCCCATACTATAAACAGAAAGTATTTCACTTTTGTTTCTTGCAATTAGCAACTGAAACACGTCATATTTTTCACATGTTTGTTTTAGTAATATTTGATAGCACCCATGTCTTTGAAGACCTTTCATTCGTGAAAATGTTTCTTTATCATATAACAGAACCAAAATAATATAATTTAAGTATAAATGCATTTTGGTTTATTGAAATAAGTATGAAAACCTATTACCTGAGATAGGTTCTATTCTCTTTTTTTTGGTATTATCTCTGCCAAGTTCTTCTTTTGAGATAGGAGAGCATGCAACATTTTATTTAATAAAAGTAGATTCCTGATAGGGCATTTAATTAGTCATTAATTATCACATTACCATCCTTTTACTCTGCTAACTTGAGGGCGAAACATACCATACCATTGCAAGTAACTCTGTAAATGAGGGCATTCAAAATTATTTTCACATCCACCAAGACAGTAGACAACTAAAGAATATTCCAAAAGCCAAATCTAAAACAGCTTCTAAATCAGTATGTTCCACTGCTTTAGTCCATTCATCAGTTCATTAATTATATTTATGAGTTATCAATTTTAGGAATCTCAAAAAACAAGGGGTGGAGGAACTGTATGCATGAACAACCAGGCAATTGCGATGAATTATAAAAAATCTGTAAAAACTACAGAAGAATGTGAGAAACATTAATGTACATTTATTTTCAATAAACACGCTATTTACATTCATACTATGATTTCACATATCACATATCCCATCATTTCTTATCCTGATAGTAGGGTACAAACTTTGAAGGTTGTGGGCACCTATATTTCAACATTTCAATTTCTGCTTCAAAGTAACTGGTTTTATCATAGCAGAAGTATTCTGGGTTCTTATAGCCGGTGTTTTTTGCGGCACCTGGTCCGACGGGCTGATTAGGTACATTGACACATGCTCTGGATAGGCCTTCCACTTGAGGGATTGAGGTGGAAGAGGTTACTGACGTTTGTTTGGAGAATATCACCTTTCCGCCTGTAAAGCAGCGCTTAGCTGATGGAAAGTTGCGGTGCTTGAGTAAGTTAGTAAGAAACATGTTTGGGCAGACCATAAGGAGCACAAATTTGAACTAAATGAGGGTTTTTAATTTTGGATTTTAATTTTACTATTTTTAGATTGTAGGTTATGTCTTATTCGATGAGCCAAAATAAATGAAAAGTCAACATCGAGATGTACCTACTACGAATCACTGGAATTCATCTCTCGTATATATCGATTATCGATCATGGATGATTGGAAGATCGATTCAAAAAACTTGTGTCCACACACATGAATGTATACAAATTGCAAAAATACTTAACACATAACTGTTAATAAAGTGAATTTATAAGATATCGAATAAAAACCTTTATCTAAGAAACTGCCCAAATTGCATAAATTACTTAAGGCTCATCAGCAGCGCTCAAATCCTATCGAAATATTCAATAAAATGATACAACTGAGAACTGAACGTAAAACACTATCAACTTACTTCATGCCATATTATAAGAGGCTAAATCAAAAATCACAAAAATCTTTAGTGAAAGCCACTAAAACCATTGATAAAACTTAAAAACGCATATTAAGTTTTGAAATATAGTACATGAGAAAAATTAAAATTTGTTTTAAGTATCCGAAGTGCATAGAAATATGGAATTCGTCCCCTGAGGACCTGAAGAGCAAAATGTCATGAAACAGAGCGTTTTACTAACTCCAAAAAATATTCGAAATCTTTCTCTCCGTAAAACTTCCCTCTACCAACTTGAATTTGAGTGATATTAATTTTTTGAAAATAACTCCGTCTCCGCTGTATCGAGTTTCACGATTACAATACTTTTGTCTGTTGATATGGTTAAAATTATTTATAATTTTTTTATGGTTAGTATGAATGTTTTGTCTGATCTGAAACGTATTTCTGATTTCTCAAATCAGCTATGCTCAATCTGTTGTCGGTACATTTTATTTGATCTTGACAGCACGTTGTCATATTTTTCGAAATAATAATATGTACCATACGTTTTTGTATTCTATCATTGACGCTTATAATATATTACTCAATGATTTCATATAATAAATTTTCAAGGTTGCACTCAATCCACAATCAGCGTGAACTCGAAAAAATTTGTTGAATGGGTATTTACAAATGGAGTTCACTTTAATGCTGTGGAAAACAACTACCCTGAAAACGACAAGACTTGCTGATCTGTCAGCCGTGGAGTGCAAGTATTTCCTGCCCGCAAAAATGTAGGTGATTTATTAGTGAAGAGAAATCGAAAATATATGAGTAATTCTGTAGATTGTAGATGCTCTTACTTGGTGAAACTCTTCCATCATGTTAAATAATTATTTGTGCAACAGTGTGATTAAACATTTTTTTTATCTATATGAGTAATTGACAATTTCTTCTCATATGGTTATTGAAGCATAACTTCCTTTTTACTTGAATGACAGCTTGAAGTAGGGTGTAGTAAAAATGGAGCGAGAGGAACGGCAGCTTTCCCATACAGATTTTTCATAATTTAATTTAAATAATAAATTGAAGCCTTTGCAGCGAACTTCCTTTCTGGACAAATAGGAATTCTAAGAAATCATGGAAACAGCTCAAAAGCTGGTGCTTTATGACTAAAAAATTCACAACTACATCACTGTTTGAATGCTGAATTTTATTATATGGTGTCCCCAGGTCCCCATTAGCTTTTCTTTTGAGCAAGTGAGAAATATCGTACTTTGATCGCAATTTTTAGTTTTGTGAAGCAGAGAACGAATCAAAAGTTGTCAAAATTTGATGTTCTTTGTTTACTATCCACTTATATATTCTGTGCTGATCACTGAACCTCTAACTAGTGGGTATAGTCTGTGCGCTAACTGCAGGACCGGGTTGCAGTGCACTGACGCAGTGACGCACCGTATATTAACCCTATATATATGTTTTGTGGGCTGCACGCTATCACGCTACAGTGCTACACCACACTACCACAGTCCGCACACCACACTCCACAGGTAGAAAATTGAAATCAAATGCTGGGATCGGGAACTCGGGAAGCTATCTTGTGGTGAAAGCTGACCAAAGCAAAAGTTTTTCGATGTGTGATCGTTATTCGTGCTGTTATTGATTCTTCATCTTTTGCAGATGAAGGTAACACACTAAAATATTTGGCAAATGTATGTTACATTCACTGACGATAGAGTTGTTCTATCGTCGTTGGTTACATTACATAAATTATTTTATATTTTTTTAATTTGCCGATATTTTTTTTGCTGCAGTTTGGCACATCGGACCAGACCGAAGAACTGCTGACACCATCAATTTAAATCTCACAAACTATTACTGAAAAATCATGCCCCCGAAAAAGCAAAAGCAAACTCCTCATAATGCATTTTACTACTTTATGCTTGATTATAAGAACTCCCATGGAAGAAACTTGAACATGAAAGAAGTAGCTGATTTAGCTGGTCCTATTTGGAGTGTAAGTCATAAAGTCTTTAGATACAGTAGGTAGTGATAGAAATTAACTTCCTATCTTGTGAGTCCTGAATATTTGTGTAAATGATTAGGCAGTACAATCAGTATACTAAGCTAGTAAACTGTCATCAATGAAATTGACACAAATTATATTATTATAAAATTACTTCTACTTGAAAAGGAAGTTGGGATGTCATAATTTATTTATGAAAGTAAGCCTAACCAAACATCACCATACTAAATGGGTAGAGTGGTGTCGCCAGAATCCTTAATTTCAAAATTACTAAAACCAACTACTCAAATGTTAAGGTTGAACATAATGGGATTAGCCTCTCCATGCATTCATTATACCATGACTGATCACTGAAACTTTGTGGATCCTGCAACAGGTGCATGTACCAATAGCATCAAATTTGCTTTGTTAGATTATTACAAATCACCAGACAGATGGTTACTTTTGGAAGTAGTACTTTGAAATTTGATGAAACTACCTCACTCTATAAATTCAAATTGTTGTCTGTGTTCTTTCTGCTATAAAATCTATAGAATATTGCTTGTCTTGGAACAGACCAACATAAATTAATCTGAATTAATAGAATATATATTAGAGTTTCTAGATTTAGGTAGTCAAGTACATGTAATATTGTTGCTGAAAAGACAAAGGGGCATAAGTAAAAAAATACTATTTTGAAGTGGTGAGCTCCTCCATACTATAGAAATGGGTAAAATGTAACATTTCATAAAATTTGTCTAATGTAATGAATATTTGAAAACATTTGGAAATATTTTTCTACTCAGCAAGAGACCTTTGTTGTGGCTGTGCTATTAGATTCTGTGAGCTAAATTTTAAGGATGTATTTGGTAATACTCTGTGGTTGATTTGGTGATATAGTAGTATAGGCTTATGTCACATGTGCACTTTTATCCTTTGTTGAAAGCCTATAGGAGTTTAAAAAAATAGATTATGAAAATGATTGCCAAATTTCTAATTTCCATACCTAGAGGTTCAATTTTAATATTTTAAAGATTATTTTACTCTTTTTACAAAGCTAAACTTATTTTGTATTCCCATATTTTTTGATAAATTCAATTTCCTGTCACACTAGTTTTTTTTAATTTACTGGTGGTGAAGTAATTTAGATTGTACTTATGGCATTTTTATTGTAGTTTACAATGTCTTTGAGTGACTATCTGATATTTCACTGGATGATTTCTGAAAAGTTAATATGAACATGCAGTCTAAACTGCTTTGTTTTTTAAATGTAATTTCATAAATATTGCAGAAAATTGGTAGCTGGGGGTTTCCTTATTCCCGAATTTGATCTTAATTTAGTCTACTTGTGAGGGGTGCCACCTATATGTCTTCTCTCTTTCAAAGGATGATAACTTCTTTGTACTACCTTGTATCACATTTTTAGTCAAAAAAATGTATCTATAATTTTTACATGACAATGGTGCTTTCATTGGGGGCAACCTTTTGGAGGTATTTGAATTTTAAATAATGCATGTGGCGAAATGCAGGACTGTTTTTTGTACAACCTTCAATACATTTTTGGTTCAAAAAATGAATTTCTCATTCATTTCTATGTGAATTCGACAGTGTTCCCTTACTTTGAATTCGGATCAAATTCAGAGTTATGTTCATAACTAATAAATCTATCTAATGAACCATAGGCTATCTGTTACTATTTCAGTCCAGATCTTAAAATTAAGCATACTCCATTTGCATATAAAATCGTTTTTTGAACCTTTTTCCGTGTATAGTCGTTTAGGCGCTAAAATGTTGGTTACTGTTGTGTGCTGACATGGGCTTTGAACATATCAAAATAAAACTATCAGCCTTCACCTAGATACAGTACGTCTTCCTGAATGACATAAACAGAGATACACCAAGTCTTGTTCCAGAGTTATAAGATGTTTATTGAGGATTTTGTAGCACATATTCTGTATCAGCTTGCAACCAGTAAAACAGCAGTGAATAAACGAGTACCACCGTCATATGTTTCAAATTACCAATTCTACCTATGCAATGCAAAAATGTAGACGAATAAGTAAGGCATCCTAAAAAATGTGAATGATAAATCCACCATTACAGATGTTAAGAGTTTGTTGCGGTGAATATGGTGATATAGGCCATATCTATTTTGGATGTGAGAAGACTCTAACATTCTGGATTGGGAAATCATTGAAATTGGTCTGCCTTCCCCTTTCAATACATTATATCTACTATGCCTCAATAGTAAAGATGTTATCTACAAACTGATTTGAGTTCATCAAATGATCTGGATTAACAATTTGATGTTGGTTTATTTCAGGGCCTCTTGTGTAATTACCTTCTGTATATAATTTTTCCTTCTATCTGTGGCCTAATTCTTGTGATTTGTGTATCAAAATGCCTTGACGGGCCCCTAGGCGAGAAGCATGTGACCTTTGTCTATCCCAAGTATTTCTTATGTTAGATTGTTGTTTTTGAATATCAGTGTTGGCTATTTATTTTTTGGTTTGGATAATTGGTATGAATTGAATCAGGCCTCATAGTGCATAATTAATGATTTCAACTGAGTTATAACTTTCAGTGTCGTAAAGTGTGTTTGACTTATGGGAGTAACTCCTAGTGCCATTGGAAAAAATATCAATCATATTGTGGCTTAATCTTCATAGGGGATTCAAAAAGTTTGAGAACCTCTGTATTGTTGAACTTGTTTTGAATATAGATTTTAAAGGTGCAACTTTGTAGAGAATGGGTAAAGATCAACGTAAGCCATATGAAGAAAAAGCACTTATGGAAAAAAATAGATTAAGAGGTGTAAAACTCACATCCGAAGGGTATGATGTCGCTGCACTTGCACAAGAGGAGATGGATGAAAATCAGAGAATTCAAGAAATGAGGCATAACATAAATAGTACTATTACAATGGCTGATAAAAAAGATGGTAAGATTGGAATGCAAAATTATACTGTAGCTAGTGTGCACAAAGTTTAGTACCAGCAGTTTCTTTAACTTTATATTCCTATTCCAGTATTGTCTGAAGAAATATTTTGTATAATTCACATAAATACATTCATCTACTGTGTGGCTTTAAGGAGATACTATCCCGCAGAAATAGCTGTATCCGCATTTTCTTTACAAGATGGCATTGCTAATGATAGATATGTTTTCCACAAATTTGTCAAACCAGGTAAGTTGAACAGCATGATCTCTCTAATTGCATAAAGTTATTTATTCAATAATTAATACTCAATAACATTTATTTTTAAGTTTCCTTATGTGCAATAAATAGTATTCCACAAATTATGTTAAAAGATAGTTTTCTAGTAAATTAAAACATATTGTTTTTTATTTTCTTCTTCTATGTACATACAGTATGTTTAAAAAAGAACTTATGTAGAATAAGTATATTGCGGTAAAATATAATTTTGATCTTAATCACCTGGAGACTTTCTAGTTTTATAAATTAAGCAAACATATTCACTCATAATGAAAAGTTGCTCCAGAGTGGTTTTAGTCTATACATTCTATACGTTCACAGCCAACAGACTAAAATGAAAACTTATCCAAGATACCGAAATTAGATACATTATGACAGGTCCTGTGTTATAAAGTTCGCAAAGCACTACCAAAGTATTTAGGCATTTTTACCTGTACATTTATAAGTATTTGCAGATTCTACCCGTAAAGTAATATGTATTACTTCTGTGTCATGTTTGGACGAAAAAAACGCATTGTAAAAACGAAACACTTGCTGTGTAACACCACCAATCATAAACATGGAGGGATGAGACATTGTACTACTAAATTATACTTCTCATAGCTCCAGTGACAGATTGAACTATGACAATTGTTTGAGAAGACAAAAAATTCAATAAATCAGTCCTTTAAACACAATGCTGGCGGTAACAACAGCAACAGTATAATTCTCCATAGGCCATAGGGCCATCTAGGAAATACACACTGACGATAATACGTGGAAATATGAATGTATTATAAAGAAATATGTAGAATTATGTGCAGGTGTCGATGTAACCTCTAAAATCAAAAAATAAAATTTTGAAACCAAACTAAGTTGCTTGTCCAAAAATAATCATAGGATTGACAAAAACGAAGTGTTTGTGGTTTTTGATAATTACTGCGCTTGCACCGCCATTGGATCAATTCTCAAAAATGAAGTAGCTCTACTAGACGAAATGCTGAAGTAGCATATTCACTGCAATTTCCTCCTCAAATTTCAGCCAAACCAGATAGCGGATGTGATGTATATACAATAAGATGTATCCCCAAAAAATTAAACATTATCGCGACCACAATACTACCGTCGTCTATGGCGTGAAATGGAATTTTATTAACCACTATGATATTTTGTTGGTAGAATTTAAAAATCGTTAAATTTAATTTCTGGGAATTTTATTTTCTGCTATTTGTCACCTTGTCCATGAAAATACTGTATATACTTTTTATGTTTTGTTGTACGAGCCAATACCAAATATATACTTTAGAACAGCAGCCTTTTTGAAGTAAAAAAAATGGAACAACTTTAAATTTTTGATAATAATTCGATATTGCAATTAATTGGTTGTCCGCTGGTTGTGACAGTGTTGTTATAATGAAATTTCCGAAAATTAATGTTTGTTATTCAGTTTTTTGAATAATTCTGCTGAAGCATTGATAAAACTTACAGTTATGATGTGGTAGCATTCATCAACGTCGGAGAAGTATCAGAAGATACATTAATACAATTTCCTGTTAAAAACATATTTTTGCTGCCAAGATGTTATGCAACACCCTGTATATAATATTTGAAATATGTTGGACGTAATCCATTATTTTAACTTTACTCCCAAACTTGCATTGAATAAAAGATATAACTTACTACTATGTTCTTGTAGATGAACTTATGAATGATCATTGACTGTTAATTTTAAGGACCTCTACCTCTGGGATATGCTGCAGATGCAAAAATACACTCGAATGAAACCCACCAGATTGACCCTCCCACATCTGATGATGAAGATAATGTAGAAGAGGTTTTTTACGAGTTAAAAGAATTTTTACAGGTATCAAGATATCCTACTTGATGTTATTGTATGATAAGCATGTCTTTATAAATGCCATATTTATCAGAAAGACCTTCATGAACAACATAAACTGGCATAATATTGTTGTATAACGCCATTTACAAAAAAATTTAATATCTGTCACATATGTGGTAGATAGCTTAGCACTGTCACAAAATTGAATCACAGCCTGTATTTTTCGATTAATGTACTTTCAAAGGTTATGTTACTACAAAATCGATGAAGACTACAAATATGATTATTATTATAATTATTGTTACTTGCAATATTTTGGTCAAAGTTGAGAAAACAAACATTACACAGTTTTACCACTTCCAAAACCACTTTTTTTTCTACCCGACACGTTTCGCTATGTTAGCATCTTCACAGGAAGATTAAAAGTGAGAAAGACTACATACGACTTATTAGCCAGTCTTATAAAATAAATTAATTTTTAATGTAAGTGGTTTCCTTTCAGACTATATTGGTTGGATCTGAGAGATTGCCAGTATTGTACACACATAATAAGAATTTGAAAATGGTTCAACAGGTAAATATGATTATGATAAAGTACCGCCAAACTCCATTTTGCATGCCCTAGATTTGGTTTGCCATTTTAAAGCATAGTTTTAGTAGTTGTCACGCTCATGCTGTCGCTCATTTGAATGTTGTAAAGGAAATATAAATAAAATCCAGATGAACCCAGTTTATATTTGCAAGCTTATATAATATTGTTTAGCACAACAGCTTAGATCCGTAAGTTTTACTTTGGCGTAAATAAGATTAAACTCTGGAGATTTTATTATTACAATTTTTAAATGAAGTTAATATACTCAATTGAATGCAAGAGTTTCAAGTTAGGAATTTTTAGAGACCTGTAACAAAATTATTGTTTGGAATCATTATTCAAACATCAAATACATACATTCATATGGTAGATAACATTGAAATATACCTTTTCTAATTGTAGGTACTAGATACTTGGTGTGAAGATTTTGGGGAGCAGCGGTTATTCCAAGTATATAACCTACAATACATGTTCAGGATTTTGCGTAATACTGTCGCTAGGTCACCTATGTGGAGCTCTGATACCTTCAGTGATAGAGTTATTGAGACGGATAAGTTCGCCTATGCCAAAGGAATATGTTGTGATGTAAGTAGGTATTTATAATATATTTGCTATGTTTCTGTTTCTCATTGTAGAACAATATTATTGAAGTTAATATCTATATCTATGATACGTCATTTTTTTCAGTATCATGAGGTCACCAATGTACCTCATCATTGCAGTAGATCAGTTGTAGTACGCTATGCTCATACTATTTGCGACAATTGCTGTGGGGATTTAGATATACCTCTTGTACCTGGACATCATGTGCCGTACAGTGCAAAAGTACCGAAGATTAGAGCATCTAGTCAGCTTAGCCTAGCATCTTCAAATAGGTCTTCAGTAAGTGATGTTTTGATAATGTTGCATACATATGATAAACACAATTTGCATTTTGACTGCAAAACCAGTTCGGCCATATATGTATGAACCTTTCATCATGTTATTACAGGATTGTCAAAACCACAGTATAGTGGTTATCTTTTAAATTCATTGTACTTCTCATGGCAGTTAGGAGATAAACTTTCAAAGAAAGGAAAAGGTCAAGGAATCTACCTTTACAAACTTGAATCATCATTCTCTTCCTAATTTTCCAGTAAACTGTGATCCAGTCTGGTTGGGTATGCTTCGAGCAAAAATCTAATCAAGATATCCAAACCTACAGAGAGACCATACTATTCTCTCGATGCTCGTTCTGGTTTCTTCTGTTGTGTTTCTGGGTCGGCAATGTATAATGTCCCGCGTTCTGGATATATCAACAATGTCGATGCATCCTTGTATTTTACCCTATCTTAATATTTTTAATTTGTTAACAACACAATGTTATCAACATAACCAATTAATGTCATCGTCATTGTAACAGTCAAAATGTAATTTTTTGTCGTGCAATTGGCGACCAAAAGTTTGTTCAGTGATGTGAGGCGCTGTCAGCGTTAGCGGTTTTGCGCTAGGTCCAGTTAAATACAGCCAATACGCAGGTAAATCTGTTGATAATATTTCAGATTGCAGGTGGCTTTTAGTAGGACAATTAGCACTTTTTTGCAGTTTTCATAGTGATTAGAATTAATAAATATAAAACATCAATATTGTCCTTTGAAACATCTTACAAAATCGCATTGCATTTTCTTGACCCCTTTTCCGAGATTTTATCATTTAGTTTAAGTTTTAAATTGAAAAACATTTTTTTAAAGAGAAAAATGAATAATGTTTAGTACAAACATCATTTTGAAAGGGATCTAATTAAATCATATAATAAAGATCATTGCTTTCCGACAACAATTCAAATGTCAATATCAGATCATATGTATAAAAAATCAATTACATCAAAGATCAAGTTCACAATTCTGCCTCATTTTCATACAGCTGCTATAATTGTCCTCTCGAACAGTCCATATGCTATGGATACTTACAGATTTGACCAGCGTCAACCTGGTTAACGAAAGACAAATATTGAAATCAATTATCAGAGAAAGCTATAGATTTAATAATACCGCGTAACATTTTAACATTACATAGAATATGCGTCCGACAACTCGAGATGATGATTCTGATAGCGTGAACTCGCTGTCCACTCATTCCGAGTGGGATAGAGAATCAGTTATTTCGGATACATCTGCCACGGACACGACTGCAGACGAGTATCCAGCGTTGCCAGCTGCCAACAAGCCATCAGCCTCCTCACCTTATTCTTATATGAATTTTGGGGATAGTGATAAGGCTAGTGTCAGAAGCTACAGTAGCAGGAGTTACGCGGGGTCTTGCAGTGCTGGGCTTAGCAAGAGGCAAGCTGATTTGCGTAAGTTTTAAATAAAGTTTTATTATATTATTAATGTATGCAGGTTTCAAATTAAATGCGAAATACTATGGGAATGTTCCTTATCAAAAATATGAATAGTTTCTTGGATAAATATTGCATTCAACCATTGGGGATGTACCTGGCTATATGTATGACGGAAAAAATAGTTTTTCTTTAAATATAAAAAAACTGAAAGCGTAATGGATGGATTGTAAAAACTAAAATCGTTTTACCGTATTCAGTTGCACATTTGTGTCTTTATTTTGGTTGAATGTTCATCAATGGTTATAGATTGATATTTATTTCAACATTAGTTTAGACACCCTGACAGAGTCAGTTTTTGAAAATCTCACATAGGATTAGGCTATCCTATTTGGAAAGACTTCTGATCTCACAAGCACTTGCACAGAATAACTAAGAGAAATAATGTCCCGAAGTATGATAACATTTTTGAAAGAAATTAGTTGTGAGTTTATTTACCTGTATAGTCGAGAACTGCATACATTTGAAATATGTAATCAATTAATTTTTTGTACAGACAACTATACGAGTACTTCATACTCAATATATTGTTTATTATTAATTATTGTTTTCAACTTTTTTGCAATTTTATTATTCCTTCAACTCATTTATGTTCGGTTGATAATCACGGTCATCAAACCATCTCAAATCGCACTCCACTTTTATGGCTGTTAGTGATTTTTATGAAGTTCACTGGATTCATCAGTGTTTTTTTTCTCGACAGATAAAACAATAATTGTAATATTGAGTTTCATAAGATGTGGTAATTGCATGTTTCGAAGAGTTAATACATTACTATTAAAGATATCATTTATTTTGATTGGTTTAAAAAATAAATTAGTGAACAGTGATTTTTATTATTATATGAATTTCTAAAAAATCTAAAATAGTCTAAAATAGACAATTATCTTTTTTTAATGAAATTTCGACTTGATGAATCATTTTATGCTTAATTTGTTCCAGCTTCTTCACTGGTAAGTGACATGACCAGACTGGGAGTTGGATCTACTGCATGTAAGTAGTGAATTTTAGGTTTTTTTGTATTTAAAACCAGAGTCCTAATCGTCATCATTTGATATTGGTTCCGTCTCTTGTTCATCTGGGTTATGTGAAAGTTGCATCCCAAACCGAGAGGTGCCGTAGTCGTCATCATTGGTGATTTTCACATCCGTCGCTTTGTGTATGTTTGTCTCTCTGCCTGTGTCTGCCTGTCCGTGTGTTTCTGTCTGTCTGTCGGTAATCTGTCAGGTAATACTTGGCCACTCTAATTCTGAGAGTACTTTTCGATTATTTAGTTAGGTATAAAAGTCCTCGTAAAGGCAAAAATTCGTATCTCATTGTTTGCGTTTTTGAGTTATGAGCGTAATATGTTACAATACAAGCTCCCGCGTGAGATGCAAAACCCTGTATCTAGGTAGTAGTACAGTGAGGAAGTGTTAATGTATCTCTTTACTCTTTCGTGACAATGTCATAATTTTGTATCTTATTTCATCGGGGCACGTGCAACTTATATGTTCTGTGTCCCAACTAAAATTGTGTTTTTTGTCTGAAGGAAAATACTACATAAATAAGAACGAAAGGGTCAAAAAGAAACAATCAGACTCCACTAACTTGAGACAGAATATCATGAAAGCTATCAGAAAAACGGGCAAGGTATATGATTGAAAGAAATAGGAAATGGATCCAAATATGGGATAGTCAGTATAATTTCTAGAAAAATGGGTGAGAGGTGTGACTCACAAAAAGGTATACCGTTCAACACTAAAAGACTATGTGGATAAATATTTGGAAACTGAAAGAGACAAAACAATTCACAATTTCTGGTCGCAAATAGACTGAAATGAACGAAAAACATTTGTTGCTGCATCAGTTAATAAATACTCAGTTGCACAAAAACAACCAAAAATTAATGTCGTCGACAACATTCTAGCACCTAAAGATAAATGACATCATCCTACCTGTATATAAGATTTTTATCTCTACATTATCTTTGGGAGAATGAACCTTACTAAATTGGGCGAGAAACAGTCAGAGCTAGTGTTGTGAGTGGAAATATTTCCATGAAAATGGTAATATTGGAAATTTCTGAATGTGTCCCAGAAATATTGACAATAATAGTCAAGGGAGTGATGACAGCGATGAAGATATGCCTATTTCCCCGACTTGTTTCCCTTTGAGTAGTTGTTTTTTAAAAATGTTGGTTTTTGAAAGATCTGCAAAGTTCTTTATGTTCACCCATGTGTTTAATTTTTTTAATGTATTTTCCATTGAATGGTTAATTGAAAGATCTGCAAAGTTCTTTATGTTCACCCATTTTGTGTTCAATTTTTTTTAATGTATTTTCCATTGGATGGTTTATTTTAGTTGTTTATTCATTCAGTTTTAGTTTTTAATTAGTTTCCAATATTTCCAAAATGTCCATATATTTCCAACGTTTCGGTATATATTTCCGGAAATATTTCACGTGAATATGTTTCTGGAAATATTACAAGACTAGTCATAGCTTTGGTATTGTTTCCCAGGCGTCTTCATTTCCGAACAGAAGAAAGATTGTCAATGCGTAACACATGCGTAAAATTCCTAGAAAGATTACCTAAGCACCCTCCATTATTGTCGGACTTCAACAACCAAATGAATCTAGAAAATGTATTTAACTACTACAGCGAAGTTTGAGTTGTATTAAGAAACTGACAAGGAGCTAATATACAGCAAACCTGTTTTTATGTTTGGAATGAAATATACGAGTAGATATTTTTCAGCTACGTAAAGACAAGCGCGATTTGTGTTTTGGCTTTGAACAAGAAAACGCATCCAATGATATCCACCAACAATACTTAAAAACCGAGGGAAGAACACTCACTGGACAAAGAAAAATCATTGGGTGGTGAAGTATGTACATACATATTGGAAGTCAAATTAGTTCCTTGTGTATCAGCTGGGATCTATTTTCAGCAGAAGCTTGCATGCCACAATTTTACTATTTACAGTTTAGCCGAGTTTCGACGCAATTTGTTCTGTACATACGGAAATGGTATCTGGTTCTAAAGAATAAGAATAAGTGGACTTAAGATTCTTTGGCCCTGAGGTCCAGATATGTTGATTTTAGTTTTTCCAAGTGTTACGACGAAATGAAAAATATTTCATCAATGAGGCCTGGGCTTAATAAAGAAGACCCATGCGTAACTGATTAAGTAGTTAGATATTCAGCAGACAAAATCAGTTTGAATTAAAATGGACTACTTCACCGAAAAGAGTAAATGGACCGATGTTGCTGTCAAACCTTTATATGGTGCACCTATCCCACTGAAAGGTGACAAATACGGTCATTTTTAATCATTAAAATTACAATTATTACCATAGATTCATTGATGAACGGTTTCAGTGTGTTTTCAAGCCACTGATCTGAAAAATTAAAATAAAAGAAAACCAATTAAAACTTTGTAGCGATACAAAGTACATTTTCAATTTTTCATTAAAAATTTTAATATAACGTATAAAAGTAGGTACATATAATATTATGTGCTCTCAAAGCTGACGTGAAATATAGATGTTACAAAAAAACTGAAAAAATGTAATAGTTCTTTTCTATTGCGCCTAAATTTACTATTTTTTTGTTACGACTTTTTGTCTTTATGTCGACGATATAGGATTGATTGGAAATAATTCCTTTTGCGAAAGTGACAATAGCGAGATAGATATGTTTCATATAGTTCTCAACAAAAATTTTCATATGTATGTTTTCAGCTGGAAGAAGTGGTTTTAACATGAACCGTAATGAATTTCCGACATTAGGGAACGTACCGGGCTCCATGGGGCGAGGCAGGCGACCAAAAACCAACTCCCAAACGAGCTAAATCTAAGATTAAGCTCAAAGTTGCATCTACAGTACTGGAAATGAAATGGTTTCAGTTAGTCTACATAATTGGAGTAGTAAAACCATGGGTTAGATTTCATTGCAAATAACATCTACGATTAATTCCGTTTTCACTAGCCAATTATTAAGACCCACCATTTTTATTGGAATAAGAAGTTTATAAATGTTCAAATTGGGTGTCAAATATGCATTTCAGATATTGAATGCTTATTTTAATATTATATAATTGATTGTTGTTTGCAGATGGTATTTCTTATTACTTCGAGGAAAAGTGATTAAATCTTATTCCAAAATATATTTTTGTTCCCTGTAAATTCAGTGTAACTCAATATTACTTACTGAACCTTTACTGTTTGAAGAAATACGTGTTGATGTTTCATGAATTTTATAATACAGTGTTTATGGAGACAAAGGTATTATTCAGACTATTGGTTTGTATCATAGAGTTTGATTGAAACCGCTACTTAGATTTACTTGTATTTTATTCGTTTTTTTTATTTTTATAAGGGTATCTTATCTTATCTTTGGATGTAGCGACACCAAGTGATTTACATAACGAAAGGTCTGCTTATAGTTTTAGTATATATTTTATCAAAGATGGCTACTCTGCACATGAATTTACCAGAATCAGAAGTTCAGTAGTCTTGTATAGTTTACGCAATTATTCTCGGCACTTCATTCACAAACAAAATTCTGAAAAAATAAGTTTTCTTTCATAAATGAATATTTAGCACAGAGGGAAGAGCAAGAGTGGGACCATTGTCCTGTTATTGAATTCTGCCGTCAAAGAACTTTAACACCCATGATTAAGTATTGCATAACTCATAAGCAAGTTTGGCAAACCACATTTTCCAGTAAAAATGATATTTCAGCCCGGCATGTAATATTTTTGATGAAATATCTGCTAAACTATGGCAGCCAGGTTTTATGTTATTTGGTCTGAAGACCATGAAATCGGAGATAGCTACCTCTCCCTTGATGAACATCTTTTCTTTCTCGTGTTGTTCAGTTCTAGTTATTTTAATTTCATGCTGACATTTTTTTTTAAAATTCTGTATATTTTATCTTTAGGATGTTTGTTAAATTTTGGAATATGCGTTGTGAAGAAAACTATTTTTTATAGATATTGTATAGAGAGCATACTTCAGAAAATATAAAATATATCGTTAATCGAAATGAAAGTTTCATTGCTTACTGCTTTTTTAACTCGTCTACAACAACATAAGGCTAGCAGGGAAAAAGCGTGGACTGGATACACATATCCACAAAACACGCAACGTCAAACTCTTTGAAATGGAATCGCCCTATATATAGGGCAGTGACCAAAAACTCTCAGATCCGGGTCCCGCGAATTTTTTCAATTTAAAATGTTAAAAGAGTAAAATAATATGACAGTTGTTCTTGAACAGACAAGACGCAACTAAGAAAAGACTGAACAAAGTCTGTAACTGATAATAGCTGAGCAAGAAAACAAATTAAATATCTAACAGAGACGATTAGGGTAAAGTCAAGCAAACTGGATTGATTTTCGAAAAGGTAAATTGTATAAACATAATTACGATGACAAATTCGCCAAAAAGACCGACGACGAACAGTATGACGACGGCTTCACCAAAGCAAAGGCAAGAAAGGGGAGGAGTGGAGACTAAAAAAAGATAGGCGATTTTCCTCATCTCCCAGCTCCAACCATGACAGACCTTACGACATTCCTATTGGATTCACCAGTAGTGATTAACTTCGGTTTCTGCTATATCTATGCCGCCATCTACAGTAGTACGTCATAGTGCACGACCGTTAGCCGACGCTAACGCTTTTCAACCATCACAAGTTTCAATTGACACAACAGGTTAGTCGTCGCGAGTCACTCCTGTCGTGTTGAGAGATGCTTTGAAGTGGCGATCTATTAATCATAAGTTTGTCAGCCTTGTATTAAATTTGATCGCGCGGTCGCTGTAGATGCAGGGATCCAGATTGTACGAAAAAGCGAGGATCTTAAGATAATCCATCTTTTCTAGGAGGAACAAGTGCCACACTTCTACTCTACTCTCTGAGCGCAATATCCACTCTGTAATTTGAGAGATACCTGCACTCTGATGAAAACGGAATCTAGGAGGAGCTAGAGCAGAATGGCTATGCTCCCTGACATTTATTTTTAGTGCAAAGGCGGTGTGCCCAGGCCCCTGGTCGTAATGATACTTCTTAAGACAGCAAAATCCTAGCAGGTTTCTAAACGAACACGAATTGCTATCAGAGTCTGAGTTGAAAAGAATTCTCGACCCATCAGGCAGTGTCACAGCTGCCAGAAGTCACGATTATCGCTCCACCTGATTGCTGTCATATCCCGCTTAGCTTACAGGAAAGATGATTTATCACCTTGAGAATTTCTCGTCAGTTCATCATATGATTCCTAACCTGCAATTCAGCTTTCGGTCTGAGCATAGTACGGAGAGTCAGGTTGATTGAGCAGTAACCAGGAAATTCAACGTCAACCATAATAGTGGCATCTTGCTTCTGGATATTTGGTTCTCTTTTAGGTTTCCAAAAATATTGAAATTCTTCAATGAAGAGAGAATATTCCGGATCAAAATTAAGAATGCTCTGTCGATAATGATACGGTAAGGGTAGGTGTTTCTCAGGCTTCGGTCCGTGGACCAATACTTTTCTCACTTTTTGCACACGATGTTTCTTGCTCCAACAACCGTGAAGTCTATCTCTATGCTGACAATATTGAACTTTTGGTCCTGTCGTGGTCTGGTGGCCTGATCCACGACGGGTTGCAGGGTGCACTGGACGAAGTACTAGAGGGTTGATGGGTAATCAAAATTCGAAAACGCAGGAAATATATCGCGCTAAAATACGTCGTGGCGCTCCGCCTGAAGTCTCAGTTAACGGGAGCTCGCGTACCATGGAAAAAGTCTGTCAAGTACGTGGGGCTCTTGCCCTTGAAAACCAACTTTGAAATAACCTTTCAACTCTGCCCAATACTATGTAGACCTTCAAAATTAAGTTTGATCATAAAGTTAGGCTGTAAAAAATGGAAATTAGATCAGCTATCATCTATGCTTGTGCGACTTGGTGTTTTATCGCTAAGACGCATATGCAAAAATCTGCAGCTCCTGCAGAACAGAAAGAACCATTACAAATGCTCCATGGTATTTTTCAAATGAGATTCTTCACAGAGAGCTCGACATGCCTCATACAAGGGAGTTCGCCCAACCACTAGAGCTACTACGTTATAGCATTGATTAAGAACTCATATATTACTCAATGGCTATAGTCAAGCGGTATCGCATTACAACCTTTTCTTGCGCGGATCAGTTAATTACATAGTCGAGCAAGTGAGGAAACATTCCAGGCCGCAGCTTGCACTGTGAGAAAAAATTTAATCGCGCATTTTGAACACCCAAATGCAGGGACAAGATATGATGAATAATAACAAATTTTGGATCAAACGTCTTGTCGACAATACATCGACGACTTTTTTGTAATAAGTGATTCATCGTCAGGTGCATGGAAGTATTCTGGAATGAAACATGTATAATTGAGAGGAATTAATGATATTTCATTTTTAACTTACAAAGCAGTCAATACCATTAATTTCTTGAATATCATTTCGTTCAAATGTTTGCCACGACTACGCTTCATGTGGTCCGTTATAAAAGCCCAATTTTTCGAATAACCTGAGTTATTTTGGCTTCCGTGGTCTCAATAAATTCTGGCATATTCACGTAGAGTTGAGCCTTCACGTAGCCTCAATGAAATAATCCAAAAATGTTATATCGCAAGATATTGGCCAATTCATCGGTCCAAAACGTGATATCAGCCAATCATTAAAATGGGCTCTCAAGTCTATTGTTTCTCACGCTGTATGGCTCGTGGCGCCGTCTTGTTGAAACCAGATACAGCGTAAAGTCAGTATCATGGTGTAGAGATTTCCTTTAACGGTAAGATTGTTGCCATCGGCCATCGTCATCTTTGAATAAATAAGTACCAATGATTCCACTGAACGATGAACAACACCAATTTTTGCATTTCTCTGGATTCTTGGCATTCTTCAGGTTGCTCGTCAGCCCAAATACGGCAATTTTGTTTATTATCGTACATCTCTAAACAAAATTTGCGAAAAACAGCGGATCTTCATTGAGCTGTTGCAGAGCCCATTCACTGAGGACAAGGCGTAAACGAAGGTCTGGTGACTTTAGTTTCTGCATGTGTTGTATATTGTATGCACTCAAACCGAGATATTTACGTAAAATTGCGCCAAGTTATTGCATACGACAAATCAAGCTGCTGAGAACAGCGTCGAATTGATTGATAACGGTTAAATCAGGATCAGGAGATTATGCAAAAAATAAAATGATTTTTTTCTGAAAAATGTGCTTTCCTTTCAAAGTCACGGACTTGTATGATATACTTATTGTATTTTCGCGGATACTTCCATACGATCTTATGTGGACCAGCTAGTAGTAGTAGTAGCGGGGAGGCAAAGCCTGGCAAGTAGGCCAATTTTGGCCCTTTTTGCCGACCCCGAACCCCAAAGACCATCACTGAAAAAAAAAGAAAAACAACACTATGGCAGATCTGGTGACGTCCTAGTGTCGAACCTTCCAGACCTTTTAATAAAGGTCACGATGTCCGACCATTCCGCTAAGTAGCACTCTTCCCTGTCAAACTCTGCTGTACCGAACACCTCAGTCCTAAGGCTGCTGTATACGGCACATTCGCCCAGGAAGTGGAACGAAGTCTCGTCCTCCTCCCAGCACTTCTGACATATTGGATCTTTGACCACTCCGATGAGTGACATGTGTCTGTTCAGTCTGCAGTGACCTGTGAGGATCCCCACTAAGTGGAGTGAATCCCTCTTCCGGCTAAGCAGCCATAGCTCCCTACGTTTGTTGGGCCCCGCTATAAACCTCTTTGACTGCCTGCAGTCGTCTCTCTCCAGCCATGCTTTCGCAAGTTCGTTGTATGCCCAGGCATCCAGGGCATTACTAACCTGGCCTCTGCTAGTGCCCAGCAAGGGTTCAGGGCCAATGCATGCGGCTCTTGCTCCTATCCTCGCCAGGCAGTCTGCTTTCTCGTTGCCTGGCACCCCACTGTGACCAGGGACCCACATGAGGGTCACGTTCTTGGATTGGGCTAAGGATTGGAGGGCGGCGCTGCATTCCTGGACCAGTGGTGTTTTGATCCTAGGAGATGCTACCGCTCTCAAAGCTGCCTGACTATCGGAGCATATATAGATGTCCTGCTCCGTGCACTGTTGTACTTCCGCTGAATATGCCACCATCAGAATGGCAAATATCTCCGCCTGAAAAACTGATGTGTGGGCTCCCAAGCGCAACGCTTTCCTCCACGTCTCAGCCTTCCAGGTACATTCCCGCGCCACTGGATCCCATCTCTTCCGAGCGAGACCCGTCCCCTGTGGACCAGCTAAGTTGCCAGTAATACTTTTGAGTTAATTTTGTATAAGCCTCATTTTTGTATTAACTTTCCTACAAAATTTGGTAGTTCATTAAGTTCTTACCTTTTCTCTTTATCTTATTTTTATTTTCTCACCCCCAGTTTTGAAGTGCTTGCGAGATTTGATTTTGATGCCTTTTATAAATATTTGTAAACCAAAAACTTACCATCCCTTTTTTTGTGTCTGTTAAGGTCCTTCTGTCCCTAGATCTTTCCCTTTGGGAAATGAGCAACGATGCTGACGAATAATTGGCCATTATGTGGAAGTCATTGGTTAAGAAAAGTGAGGTATAGAGTAAATGATAATAGCTTATAGATTTTCAACATATTTTTATTAAAATATAAATCATGATGTACATTCTGGAACAACCACTGACTTTTTTTGTAGTAGCTCGCAAACTGTGTCCTTGAAATTCACCAAACTTTTTAATTGTAGATCATCTGAATAATGCTGGGAATAAAAAGAATATGAAATGTCAATAAATTTTATGCCAGAGCTAGTAAAACTAGAACAAAAACCCTACTTAGTTGAACTCCATCGTCATTTAGACTGAAAATGTGTTCCAGTTAGAACACAAAGCTGAACTGCATCACAAATCATAATGATTTTAACATATTATTTAAAAGAAAAACATTGTTTGATGGGACAGTTTTTATCTAAAAATTTTATTAATGAAAGTATTGAATGTATTTTGAGATTTATTTCTGAAATATAATCTTGTCAAAATAAAGGTTATAAAATAGTTACCAATTCTAAGTATCATAGATAGGATATGTCACTGAAATTTATGAAAGTTTTTCCTTGAAATTATTATCGTCTCTAGATGTTCAACCAGGATTCGAGCTGTCTTCAAGTGGAAGGAAAAATTGCGCCGGAGTTAAACTTTTCATAGCTTATTTACCAGTTTTCGCACAGGTCGCTGTGGTAAGTTCGTAAACCATCTATCTAGTATGTAGGAAGGTATGGGTTCGATTCTCACCAGTTACAATTTTTTTCTACCTTTCCCAATTATGCGGCAGAATTTTGATTCTATTTAGTTTATAAAAATAGAAAAGTGCGTTTTTACCGTCTTCAATTTTCTGGTTAAATATGTTTGCAACATATATAAAAAACATATATTTAGGTTCCAGTGGTTCAATAAATAAATGCATTGGTGGTATCTTTCCAAATGTCTGTGAAGACACTGTCCCGATGCGCTATAGCCTAATCACAGTTTCTGACCAACTATAATGCATACCTTATTGTAGACTATTGTTGGAACGAAGGTTATAGCATAACTCTTAGTTATCGTTTCCATCAGCAATTCTAATTGGGTGGCTTTGTCAGAAACACTGCATGATAATATATCCTTTATATCAATGCCAGCATCAGCAGCGCACTAAAATTAATGAATTGTGTGATACATAGAAGTACAGATAACGTAATATTGTAGCAACTTTAACTTAAAAAGTATAATAAGTATATAATATGAAAATAACAGAAAAAAAGGAGTCCAGGTGAATTTGTTTCCAGGTAAGTAGTATGCTTTTCAATAACTAAATTTGCACCACAAATATCGGATGACACCTTTTTTCGCTGTGTGAAAGTTACAGGCATAAAAAGATATTCTTACTATCGGTGCGGTAGAGTGGTGAAATTTTGCATTGGTTGAAGCACCTGCTCACAAAATAATGACTGGCGGTTTTGAATGACTTAATAAGACGGAAAATATTCACAGTGATGAACTGTTATTTTAGGATGAATCTATCTTAAAAAATAAGTGATTTACCTGTGAAAAATCGTCGGAAAATTTCAAGAAATACCTCGCCATGAAGCAATAAGCAAACTGTACTTTGGCATTTTGATCAGCCAAGCTATTCAATGCACATGCCACCAACTTATTTCCCCTGCATTCTCGTTGACCATGTTGGCATCGGAATTGTATGCTCGAACCGTCATTGTAGCTCTGTTAACAAGTTAGAAATAATTAAGTTAGAATTAGGATAAATAAAGGAATTATTGTCGTAGAATGATTCTAAGCGAATGATCCTAAGCAACTGGAGGGCAAATTGTGTTAAATTGGTGGACACTTTTTCATGGGTTCTTGGTACTATCTTCAGAACGAAGTGTCCCACTGGTTAAAGTTATAAAAAAGTGTCTCACGTGAAAATAATCCTTTTGCCCTGCGAATTGATGCACTTACTTTTTTTTATTGGTCTTATGATTCGTGAACAAAATTGCGGTGTTTATAATCAGCCTCTATAATTGCAACTGTTTCAAAGCACTCTAATAGGGTGCAGTAGCCTTCTGTATTCTGTATTACAAGTTTGTTTACAGCATTATAAGCACTGAATTAAATTTATAAAAATGGACCCTCTGCGCTCTAAATTAATTAGAAACTTGTGAAAAATATATAAAAAGGAACCCCAAAAAATGTCTGGTCACACCCCTGAATGACTGAACCGATTTAAAAAAACAGCATTATTTTTTTTTAGATGCCCATAAGATATCCCTCCCTAAATTCATTTGAAATCGGTGTAACAGTTACTGAGATTACGCAATGATAAGAGTACCAACCGACAGACTGACAGGCAGACAGATTGTTCGACGGAAATTAGTGATATGGATTAACGTGGTGTAGATATTATAAAACATCTCTTTGTATCAAATTCAAAAACTTTTGCGTTCAGAATACCTCCTTCAATGTTTACGCGTGTGCAGTAAAAAAAATAGTTAGGTTTGAAACGCTGGAATGCAATTTTGTGAATTCAATTTTATAGCTAATCATATTACTCAGTGATCAATCTTAGTATGATTCTAGATATGTTATGCTTACTTTGGACTAATTTTATTCAGATTTTATTGAATCATATGTACGTGAGCTAACCAAAGCTATGTGAAGGGCAACAAAAGATGTACTTGGGATATCCCCCCATTTGGGATCCAAGAGCTAACTATAAGAAACCCTAGAGAAAAACGTATGGTTTGGAGAACATTGCTTAGACATTTCCCTAAAGTTTACTCAACAGAAAATGATATAATTTATTGGGTAACGTCCAAATCAGCACTCAGTGAACACATATAGGAAATAATTTCCTACACAAAGAGGATAAAAATTTCATTAGTATTTTAAAGAATCTGCCATGAAGTTGAACGACTGTATTCCTATTCTTCAGTAGACTGTGATCCACTCTAGTTGAGTATGCTTAAGAGAGAGATCTAATTAATTTTCTCCAAACCTACAGACGGACCATAAGTTTCCTTCCCGGTTTCCTTATCTATGAATAATTTTATCTCAGCACAGACAATTGTTTTGGATTTATCAACAATGAAAATCATCTGTATTCTAGCCATTCATAATACTTCATACCATGTCTTGTTGAAAAGAACTTTTGTGGACGTAGTCAGTCAAAAATATAAATGTCATTTTCATTCCATTTTTTTCATGTTGTTCTTTGAAAAAGCAGTGGAAACGTTAGTAAAGATATTTGAGTCAATCGTATGTGGTTTCAGAAGTTACATTAATATGACATCCTGTTAGCCTCATACCAATAACATCCTAATTAGATGCTGTATTGTTGGGGTTCATGGTTATTTGACACTCTTCTCTACCTTCTATTCATTCCTTCGTTTTTAGGATTTGTTAACAAGATGTTGATACCAGATCTAATCGCACTCAACTCATCATTAGCGGATATAATAAACGTATCATTATACGTATTTCATACAATAGAAGTTTAATTATACCAGACACGATAACTAGTTATATCTGATTATAAGTACCATGAAAAACAAGCGTAGGTACTTACTCAAACTTATCGACATTCTAACAGCAAACACTCGAAAATTTAACTTCGACATTTTTAGGATTTTCAAGCTTATAAAACCATGAGTTAATATTAATCATTGATTGTTGCTAGTCATTACCTAAACACTTCAAAAACCAAATGTTTTTTTAAGTGTTGAGCTTTCTCTGATCTTAGTCCAAATTCACAAAAATATTTGACAAACAATGTACATACATACATCTCTGTAGTCATTTCGAATTGAATTCAACTCCAAAATGGTGAAGGTTACTAAATTTTTAGCTACAACACACTTGTGGAGAGCTTGAGATTCTTTTTTTTAAATTCCTGCAGTTAACTGGATTTGGCATTTAGTGAAGTTCGTACCTCACAAATTTTTCATACGTTTGAATAATCCAGCAGATATTTATTCACGTAGATTTTAGACGCTATTACTTGGTAAAACTCGTGAAACGTGAATTTTCAAGTGCTGAGCTTTTTCTGATCTTAGTCCAAATTGACAAAAATATTTGACAAACAATGTACATACATACATCTCTGTAGTCATTTCGAATTGAATTCAACTCCAAAATGGTGAAGGTTACTTAATTTTTAACTACAACACAGTTGTGGAGAGCTTGAGATTATTTTTTTTAAATTCCTGCAGTTAACTGGATTTGGCATTTAGTGAAGTTCGTACCTCACAAAACTTTCATACGTTTGAATAATCCAGCAGATATTTTTTCACGTAGATTTCAGACGATATTACTTGGTGAAACTCTTCCATTATGTAGGTAATCCATAATTTTTACCAACAGGTATTTATTAGAGTAATCAACGAATATGCCCCTATAAAAACAGGAATATTTTGAAGGAAAGAGGTATTCGACGTTTTATAACCCTAAAAGTAGACCTGAAATTCATAATTACAGCAGAAGGAAAGTCTTATATTTTGCTTGAGAGAAGGTGATTAATATATATATATATATATATATATATATATATATATATATATATACTGAGAGAAGGCGATGAATATATATTATAAATAAAAAATACGTAATAATTACCTGACTCTTTCCGAATGGTATGATGTTCAAATCCAAATATTTGGCCAGTGCTGGAAAATACTGTGAAAGGTCTCGCATGAACCTATAACTGTCTGGGCATAAAGTTTCTATCATTACCTCTACTCCAAGCTGGAAAGAAAATATGTCAATTACGAGTATCTCAACACGCGACGACATGTGGAATTATAATCATTTTAATAGTTGCAATCATCTAGAAATGTGTGGGCTCCATTGCAACGTTCTCTTGTAAAGTTATCTTTTTCACGAGATCAATCCCAGTAGTATAAGAGTTAGCCACGTTAAGTCATATGGTTTTGTAAAGGAATCTTACTTTTCCCTGAACAACATACTGATGATCTAATTTCGTGAAACTATTGAAATTATGCATTCATATACCTATAGGTATCTCGTTGGTGCTATGGTGACAAGAAGTTTTAACCGTGATGGTAGGTTTTTTTCGGTAGTTCCCTTAACACTAGAGTAAATGTATTTACTGAAAACACAGAAATCTACATTCCCCTGAATATTAAATGTTCTCGATTTTTGTTCTTCAAATGTTTATTTAAAACGTATAGGTTTTACTTGTTATTTTCCGTTTATAAAAATGTTCATAATGATGAATATGAAGAATATGATGAACTCGAGACATAAAGCGGTGAAATCGTAGTTAGGATTGAAGTGCGTCTTTCTGTATATTAAAACATGTTATTTGTATTCACAATATCCATCTAGTACAGAAAATATTATTTTTGTGCATTTTTACGAGCTGGGGGTCCTGAAAACTTGATTTTTGTTGTTACAATATTGTTGAATGGATGTATCGACATGGAAAAAATGAAATCAAAACATATTTTAAACACATATAGTATACAGCTAATAATCAAACTTTTGATAAATCCACCTTGTCTACAAGTTTCAAACAACAGCTAATAATATCTAGACAAGCTAATCACATAGAGCGCCAGATTCAAAGAATTATCTACCTTCATATTTATGCTAGGTCATATAACCTGCTTGGCCATTTAAAGCAATACATTTGAAAGTCTGACGATGCTTCTAAATATAGCGGAACGTTTTTGCATTTTTAGTGAATGCTGTGTCTTGGTAATACTTGCTTTGCAGTTACAACATTCGACTGGATTTACCTTTTTCTTACCCATGAACAAATTTTCCAAATTGATTAGACTATTTTAATATTCTGCTCCTTTTTTACGCCTTCTATTTCCTGAAATGTAGTTGCCCAGCCTTCATTTATCTGCTTGTATTTATTTTGTTTTTTATGCAGGAATGCTAAACATTTTCGAAATCACAAATGTTCTTGGCACAAATTATATGTACATCAATCACTTAAAGATGTCTGCGTGAATTTTCAAAATTTTAAGAGCACTTTTTACCTCTCATATATGAAGGTATTTTTCTAAGGAGGACGGGAATTAACAGGTACAGATGCCAGCAGTTATACTTTGAAAAATATGTGAAGTTTTCAGATCCATATCGCATACTTGTTATGATGGTTCCATTATTCTTAACTCATCTGCTCAATTTAAACATAATAGACTCGGTAAAAGAAATCAACCTTCACTGGGTTACATAATATATACCACCCGATTGCGCTCTAGAGTTAGACCTCTACGCTATACTGGCGAGTCTAGGCTAAAGACGAAACATATGGGGGTCTGATGCATAGTGGAGAGCATACACTTGAATAAAATCAGCTTAATATTTTTTAACAACCAAAGCATTTATATTTCCAGTTTTAGTTTCATTATCTTTGTTATATGTAATGAGTTAGACTCTCTTTATGACTAATTGATTCATTGACTGAATCAACCTGCATCTAGATGGTACTGTGATCCTAGTGGAAGATCATACCAGTTATACATTATACGGAAATATCATAATGTTATGCTTCAAAGTCGTTAACGTGTCTATCGTTTATCGATGTTGCTTTACAGCTAATTTTATCATTTGATCATACTTTCATGTAGAGATGGTCGTGTCTGTAGCTGCTACTGATGAACAATACCATCAGATTTTATGAGATGTGTCATTCCATAGATACACATTGAGGACAAAGAAATAGAAAACATGATTTGTGTGCAAAATGGAGCAGCCTCAACCAGTTATAGCTTTGGGACTATTAAATAAATGAGTTTATAATACCAACAACGAGGCTGAAAAAAATAGATGCCTATTAGGAAGCGAATTTTTGCACTTCAATCAAAAATGTTGCTGAGCACAATTTGGAAAGACTATCGGAGATTGCAAAATGAACAACATATTGAAGATTTGCGTCAACCACAGTTGGATGTTTGGCATGAGAAAGTCCATTATGTGTGTTGTTGATTTGTTTGAAATATATAATTATATGAAATATATCCGTTAATTGATGATAAGCTGATAATTTTGTGTACACTTGCTCGCATTTGAACAAATAATTGAAGTTTATATTTTCACTTTTTCACTGTATTTGGATTTTCATGGTAATGGAATTCATGTTCTAGATTCTATACATGCATATGAATTCATGTTATAGGTACTATGTAGATGATCAGTGTCAGTAAAAAAATATATCCTATGAATATTTAAAATATGATAATAATAATTGATCCACAATAATGTATGATGGGTGGTACCATCTGTCCATTTGAAATTAAGAAAAATATATATCATATGTTGAGACTGCTTATACTTATTAAAAACTTAAATGACACCTTTTCGCTGCTATCTCAGTACAATAATTTACAAAAAAAAGGTTAAATGCGTTTGAATACACAAAAAGTCGATAAGCTCCAGATGATTTAACTTTAAACGGGAATCCAAAATAAAAATAATCAGTAAAAAAATATATGGTACGTATTTAAAGCCTGTATGAATATATCATATCGATCTATGTTAAATGCAGGTTTGGATTCGAAGTTTTTTGAACAAAAAATGACCACAAAAACGGTTTGGGATTCATCCAAATATTGTGTTTTTAAAAAAGTTGCCGACTGGCTCTGTGATGTCAGAAAACCAAATACTATACACAAAAAGGAGAATCAACTTCATCCATCAGTCTTTTTAGAGAACATCAAAAAGAGTTGTTCACCTACCTTTTCATCTTCTGTGGCTCCATTCGCAATGCAGACGGCCAGTACCAGAACTGGGGCAAATTTAAGCATGGTATTGAGTTATTAGTAGTCTGGCGATCCACTACTAACTCCAAGACGCTGCGAATACTAATGAACAGGTATACGACAGATGGTGACCTTATATGACTTTCACTTTCTGATATCACCGTTTGCGGATCTCAAGAGGATCTCGCCCATCGTTCGTTTGATAAGATGATCATTACCGAATGAATATAGCCAAAAAATAGTGACTGAAAATAGTAAAAATGGTATCACGTAGTTAGAGGAAGTCGAGGAATATAAAAAAATGCGAATATAAAAAAAAACTAAATGGAAGGAGTTTATTTAGGTAAGATCATAAACTATCAATAATTAAAAAGATAATGTTAGGATACTAGGCATGACCTTAGATTAGGGGTTGAATTGGCATGCTCATATGTCGTTGAAAACTAAATTGGCTTCGTCAGTATATGTCATTCGTAAACTGAAGAAGTTAGTTAGTTCAACGACCATTTCAGCATTCTTTTTTCTATAATTATGTGGAATTAGATTGTGGGGAAACTCGTATATGTAGTTGATATTTTTGGTCTGCAGAAGAATGGTGTTCGTGTTATTGCGGGTGTAGGACACAGGGACCATTGTAAGCCGTACTGTGTTAACCTAACGATAATGACACTATCATCACTGTACTCGCAATTTGTTAAGATCCATAAAAATAAGAATAATTTCAACCGAAATTCGGATTATCATTCTAACAATACCCGATCAGTAGAACTTATAAGAGCTCCTAGATATCGGCCAGAGAGGTCTTCCTAAGAACAATAAAACCTATATAATCTCTCACCAGCTCCTCTCAAAAATTTGAATCCTCAGAGCCATCAATATATTATCTAAAGAATCCGCGTTGAATTCACTGAAGAAATTATAAATGTTGGTAATTCCGCAATTAGAAACTGCTGGTGCGAAAAAATGCATATTGTTTATTACCCAATCCCTAGATTTACATTCTTTCCATTTCCGCCTTGATTGAGGTTGAAGTTTGAGGGCATAAATGAAACCCTGTGTTTAGCAAACGGCGGGCATCAAAAAGCGATTTATACAATTGTATTGTACAAATTTCCGCTTTTATGATATTGGCGATAATATGAAAAAACGGCAGTCTCTGATAATTACTTAGATTTTGGACTTTCTCCTTCCTATAGTGTATTACTTTTTTATGTGATACTGGAAACTTCTTTTTGAACTTTGTGTTCCCGGTTATTTAAAAGATCATTTTGGACTGTTTAAAACTAAAAACTGATTAATTCAACTAAAACTATTTGGCTTTCAAGTTCAACCCTCTGATCCATTACTTTTGAACCTTAGTGATACTTAGGGATTGTGCAATACAGTTCGAATATTTAGCGATGCTTATTCCGAAATCGTTCGTAATATTCTAAATGCATTTTTTCTTGAGATTCTATGATCCTTTGAACATTCAAATATTCTGAATAATCACAGATATGCGCTGATTATGACGCTCTAAAGTGACAATGCAGGTGTTATTATGAAAACTTTATGCCGTTTTCATAACAAAACATATGATAAACAAGATCAATAGGTGCTATTATTGTAACAAGCAATATTTATATATTACATATTCACAAAAAAGCTATTGAATCAAAATGTCATTTTGGATATTGTAGCAACTTGACCAAGTTAATTTTGATTTTTATTCCCCCGAGAAATATAAGTTCCATGTCCTAACTGATATAGATTTTTTTACATTTTCTGTTTTTACTTGTGCAAAAAGAGTATGTAGTGTTGTTGAAATCACAACAGATATCTTATGGTTTCAAAAATAATATCGCTTCTCATAATTATTCCGAGAAAAATTGCCTAATCTACGTATCTTCAAGCTATGATGTTACTACATTTTAACACTTGTTTACACTTGTTAACATGACCTGTAACTTTATCTTAGCATGAGCCCATTATCAGAAGACAAACAAAACGACATTTTCGCTATTCAGTATTTATTTATGACAATTATGATATGTACAACATCATATTCACATTATCTAGTAATATCTAGCAAATATCTGTTTTGCATTTTGAGTATATCACACATTTAACATTATCATTAACAATTAAATATTTACATTATATACGTAACATTCAAGTACTAGAAAATGATAAACTCCTAAAACATATGGAATAACAAGAAGAAACCTGATTTTTGGGTTTCGATATCAATACAGAGAGCCTTCCAGCAATGACTAGAAATTGTATCTGACGCAGAATAATTAATTATTCAAGTTTTGTTTAAACAGCCTTTCTTCCTTGATGTGCATTGTTGAAGAAATACGGCTCAAAATACTGTTCACCAAAAACGTATTGCTAGACTAATTTCACTGTGAATCAATTTTTACATAAAACGAGTCTCATGCGGCCACCGCGTCCACCCATAAAATATTATTGAATTTACAGTTATTTAACCTTAATATTTCTTCTTATTTACCATTGTCAGTATTAATAAAGGTTGTATTTGACTTATAATACAAAGGGTGATCAAAAAAATTTCATAACCACGCTCAATATGATGAAAATACGCATATCAGCCGTCGGATTTGTGGCAAAATTATTTGGATAGGTGGTCGAATGAACAGATATATAAATATTGAGTATTTTATACGCACTTTGGTTGGAGATTAATCCTGCAAATTCAAAAAATCGATGACCTAAAGACCTAAAGAATAGACTTCTACCTTGACACTAATTGACTCTACCTTTGCTTGATTATTTCATTGATACTATCCACTATGTCATGTCATGTCATGTAATGTGAATGTTTTATGATAATTATGTTTTTTGTAAATAAGTATTTCACTAATGACTGATGATGATCCAGCGCTATGAACATGACTAGAAATAATGTGACACATGCTGAGGAGCTATGGATGGCACGAGATACATTACGTTCATAAGAAAAAACTCGTATATATATTTTTTTATACTGTTATACATTTTGTATCATTAGTATGCAAATTTTATTGCAACGTTTTTCCCGTTTTTTTCTTGCGGGACGTTTCTCAATAATTAAAAAACCTTTTGGGGATGTAGAAAGTGATCCGCTACTAGCAAAACATTAAAAAATAAGCTTTGGATATAAAAAATGGATTCCCCTAAAGAAATGTTTTTAACTAAACTCTAAAATGATTAAAACTTGTAAAATTTATATAAATATAATATTAATTTTACTTGGTAAAATTTAGTTCTTAAGGAGTTGATGTTCAGCAATGGACACACAAGAGAAGGACTTTTTTTTGTTGGATGTTGGACTTTATGATTTATTTAAATATTCATCTGCCATCCATACGAGTAGAGTTGAAGAGAAGCACACTTAAAATAATTATCACATTATGGTTCTTTAATAGATCCCAAATGGATAATATTTTCTGTAATCCCTGCTGATAAAAATATGGTACCAATAATCAGCCAGTTAATGGCTAAATACAATTTTGTAAGTAATAATAAGTACATTTGAAAATTTTGAGAGACTACTGAAGGATTAGTAACCTGAGATATGAAAAATCGAGTGCTTGAAAAATGAGAAAATGAGGCTCTTTTTGTTTATACAATTCAGTAACATCATTGGTAGTAACCAATAATTCATGTCTATCATATTTCTTAGCAAATGTCATCAAAATTAAATCACGGTAGACCATCCGGCTCAAAAATTTGCGATCAATCGACTCATTTTCGTTGTCCAGACACCATAAAATTATAAAAACTTATCATTTCGCTCCTTAATTTTTTTCTATATCTCTTTTTTTACGGGTGGCGCATGGTAAATATCTTTTAACACACTTTCATTAACTTCACCTCTATGTATGTATGTAATGTAATGTTTCAGCGTAATTTTCACCGTCTTCAAGACGTCTGATTAGTTTTAAATTTACACACGTATTAGGAGAAGACGACAATAAAATAATTAGCTTATTCTTTTGGAAAAAAGGCTCAAGAAAATTAAGATTAAATTTTAATAATAAAATCTGTTTTTCAAATTTGAAAAAAGTTTGGTAGAATTTAATTTTAACAATGGAATGTGCTCTAGGCTGTTTGCTGTTGAGAAATCGAGTCTCTTGGTTAATATTATATTCAAGTTTGTTTTGAAGTTTGATATTAATAAAAATGTAATTTAAAAAACAAAAAAGCACGCTTTAATAGCGATTTGCACTAAAAATAGGTCCACTGTCTCAATATGACTAAAGTTTGAATTGAAAACAAAAAAATATATATTGTAGTAGAAGCGTGAGGTGCTTGATATTAACTAGTATAAATATTTCATTTGTTGTTATTTGCCACACCACATTTTCACTGTGAATAGTCCTGTTAATGACTTTATTCTTATTTCAAAAATCGTTGAATTATATTGAAATATATCATATGTTTTATCTTTTAGTGTGTTTCATATTTTTCAGTTTAAAAAATTACAATTAATTTATTTATTTGTTTTGTTGGGATACCATAATAGCAAGTAGCAATTTTTTGAAAATATGGCTTGAGTACCCCACTTTCACGATAGCTTGTAATCTATAATATCTGTTAATCAACCACTTCACACGACTCTCAGAGTTCCAGGAAGTAATTTAAAATTCATCAGCATATATTTGTGAAACTTGAACAACTGTTTGCTCACAGAAGCGACATTATATAAGTCCTGATTTGGGCTTGTTATTAATAATTAGATATATCTGATAAAGTTTTTATTCTTAACATATATTTTCCCATGTCAATGATACGCTACACTAACAAAATATATAGGACAGTTCTCAATTCTAATTTAATAAATCAGAAATTTATTGCTTAGAAAATAATATGGACATAACGAACTACTTACTATTGGTACTGATCTCTGCATCTTAATAGAAGATAAGGAATAATTATGAAAGTTATTGATATTTAACTTATTGAAAATGGCGTCGAATAGTTGAAATACGTATTTGGCGTAAAGTGGTATGCGTTTACTGAAAACACATTTTCAATAGTTGAAGGATTTTAATGCAATTTCAAATTCAAATCATTACCTTTTTACTTTACTTCAATTTATATGACATTTTAAAGCATAGTTATTTTTTTTAACGACCAGCTGTTCTGCAGCAACTGGTACTACTGATTTTTTACTGATTAAGGTTCATAAATAATGATGAACTCGTTTCAATCCTATACTAATAATTCCAAAATTCCACTTCGTTTTTTGAGCGTGAAATGATTTGTTACAATTGTATACTTTTTCCGTTTAATTTTTTTGTATAGAGGGACATGGGTGATATTTTTGAATACCCCAATTGCTGTTCTTTCTACTACCATAGTTCTATTAGAAGAAATGAAAAGTAAAAACTATAACAAAACGTGTAGCACTGATGCTGTTAAAATGAGTAATGTGTATAGCTTACGTGATCCTGTGAAAACTGCCGAGTTGATAAAAGCTCTCCGAAAAAACTGAAAATGTGTAAGTTATAGGTGAATCGTACTCTTCTGCTGCTCATACATTTTATTGGCTGTAACAGACAGTATAAACTGATGTTTAATAGAAAAAGCGTTATAGACACTTAAAAAGTGCAAAGGATTTTATAAGTACAATGTCTGAGCTTTCTCCAGTTTCTATTTTACCACTGGTATCCAAAATAGAATACATATTTTTGATTCATGCTACATACAGATGATTAATTTAATTTTTTGCCTTAATATCGATCGAGGTTTCGGAAATGATTATGGATACAAATGTTATAATTAGGAAACTGAGTGATATTCAAAAAGTGCTTGTTTTATTGTTCGCATTTTATGTATTAATTGACATCCTGGTTTTATCATTGTTCGATAATTGTGATGCAGGGTCCATATATCCAGTTGAAAAAATTACAGTAAATACAGCGGAAGCAAAAATGTTGCTTAAGATTTATTTTGGATATATATATATATATATATATATATATATATATATATATATATATATATTAAAAAGTTAGAGAACAATAATTACAGTTTTGTGGCACAATACGTCACTATGCTATTTATACCAGAAAATCACGTTTTACAGTGATGTACATATCAGTGTGTGGTCTTTCGTAGTCCTGTTTTCCTTCTACTTAAAATACAATAGTATCCAACAAACCACTTACAAAATTTGTCGATTTTACAAACCTGTTCGTACCTACCTTCAATGTATGTCTTTGTCAACATCAAACCCAAATTGTGAAAATGGTCCTTCACTTGATTTATGATTTATTTCAGTTATTGTAGTTATATTACTCTATACTGTTGTAACTTTTTGAGTACTTTCAACAATTCCATAAATTTGAAGTGATAAGTATGCATAAAAATTTATAGCTTACTTATAAGATACCTGCATTAATTAGGGCTAAAACTTAAATAGTAAACAATTGTAACAGAATTCAACTAATTTTTTATATGCAAATTGCAGATACTTATTTACAATACTGCCATTTGAAATACTATATTGTCCGTGTTTAACAGGTGAAACCTCATCGACACACAAAAAATGCGTGTTGAGCATGAGATCTACTTTTAATTAACTGCATATTCCTGTTCAACAAATTCAATTATACATTGGTAATTTCTGTCCTTCACAATCAAGGCATATCAAGATCTAATGAGAATCACCTGGAAATACCTCATCACACCATAGAGTAATTATTTTTTGATTTATGCTAAGCTGTTTCAAGTTTAAGTTAATTCTGTTTTGGTCTCTCAAAGACTGTGTTTACATGGCTACTAGACCAAACAATGAATTATAGGTAAATTGCCTAATAATAATACTTTAATGTTTTTGTAATGCTTCTAATACGATAGTAATTAAATATTTCTTAAATTAATTATTTCATGGGTAACTATTGTTTGTGGTCAGTGGTGAAACGTGCCCATCATAATGAAGACAACCAAATTGTAGGTTTTTATTTTTAACTGTATTATAATCACTGTCTGTCTTCATAGCAAATAAACCTTCGAAAATCAAAGCTAACAATAGCTGGATACACAATAATGATTAGATGATTAAGAAGCAGGATACTGGTTATCCAAATTTACGATAGCTTCCTCAACTTCGAGTATTACATTTCTTAGTTCAGAAATATAATAAAGGTTGGAGGATGACGGCAATTTGAACGAGTTTTTAAAAACCTTGACCAAATTGGGAATATTACTCTTTTATTATTTTCCACTTCTGGCAAAATATTTCAATATCAAAACACTCTTGAATTAAAAAAGAATTGTTAGGATATTTTAGTGAGACTATATTTGGAACAAATATACAAGGCTATCTGGAGTAAGCTATATATTCCAGCTTATGTATACTTAAAAAAATTGGGAACAGGATATGAAAAAATTATATTCTTTAAATAATGGGATTTCTTATGCCCAACAGTGGATAAAGCAAATGTTTGAACGACTTAAGGTCTCACGGAGTGCCCTGACGAATAGTAGCAAATGCTTGATCTCTTAATTCTTCCATCCCTTCAGCAAGAGTGCCCGTACGTCGAGTAAACCTGCTGGTAGAGAATCATGCATCATCGTAACCAAAAAAATAGTGATCGTGGAGCAGTGAAAGGTAATTTTTTATGGAAAAAAGTTAATCTGTTTATTTGAAGCACTCTTTTCCATGGAGAATATTGGAACAAAAAGTGCAAATCGACTTTTTTGACACAAATATTTCATTTAACCTTACATGGGAGGAATCATCAGCGTGGATATAGAAATCCTTCTACAATCCCATGGGCTGTAACACTCTTCGTGTAAATTTAATCTGATAGCACGACACGCTACATGTTCTGATAACTGATTATTGCATCCGATATGAATTTATATATTTTTTGATAAAATTGAGTAATCTTTTTGAGTTCCAATTTGTCAACCTAATAACGAGTGATTACTGATAGTCTCACATTTGCGTAGGTGCTTTGCTCAGCGCGATAAACATTTACACTTTGATTAATTAATTAGCCTACATATTGAAACTGAATAAACTCTACTAACGTTTCGGATATATCTCCAGGAACTAGACAATGAAAAGAAATTTTGGAATACAATGATATTGGCATTGAATTATTAACTGTCTCCATGAGCACAGCACTTTTTTCCAAACTGTCAGGTCAAGTAAGATGAATAAACGAGAAAACCACAATGACAAATTATAGAAGTATCATTAAAAGATTTACATATTCTTTTTCGCAGATTGAAGATATATGTTTTCCATTGCTTCCCAGATTTAGGTTCAGACAATCGCGCTCGACAATCACGCGAGTAATCCCTCCCATGTAAGACAGCTGTTAGCAGAAATGAGAAATATCAATAAGGGATATTTTCGACATAAAAAAATGTGAAGATAATATTAAGTTATAAAAATTCCTTGCTAGCTTGAACGGATGTAATTTAATCAACCTAAAAACTTCAAGATCTAATATTAATTGTACTACTTACTACTTCCTCACTGTGATGAGGAATTTTAGGGTTTTCTATGTCGTAAAATACTTCTAAGATGATGAAAATTTTTTCAGCACATAACAGAAGCTCTTTATAGGTTATAACCACAATGAATAACCAAAAGGCCATCGGATAAACTACACCACCACTATTCACTAGGCTCTTTGAGAGAAAATCTGGGTCCGAAGGGAAATCTGGTATGCGCCCCCTAAGACAAAACAGCAAAAAAAGGAAACTTTATTGACGACCTGGAAAAATCTAGTAACAGTGTGAACAGTTGAGAATTTTGATATCCGCTCTGGCCCACTGCTCTTGTCATGTTTGTAATATATCTCTTACTCATATAATCAAATATGAGCATCAGAAATCAAGGCCATGTAGTTTTCTGTTATGGATCTAGAGACTTGCGTTTACATCGGCTAGAAAAGTTGATATTACTTGTGAGGATGTAAGCAAAATAATCCATCTTATTGAGATAATTTTATAATATTCGAAGAAACAAGCCGATTAAGTCTATAATAATTTCGTCAAAATCCAGAATTTCACGGTATAACGAAATTAAAATTCTAACTTGCTGGTTGTTTCGCACTTTTTGCGAGTTTGTTGTTTCTTATATTTGTGGTAGTAGTTACTTATTTAAGAAGCTGGTGAGTTTTTGTACATAATGATTAGGTAAAGTCACAGAAATTTCGTATTTTTCTATACCTCGTTTAAATTTAGTTTAATATGATTGCAACCAGTTCAATCCCATTAAGATTTTTTCAATGAGATTTAATTAGAATGAAGTCCACTAATAGGATTAAAGTAGTACGCATTCTTCATATCACTAGCTTAGCATATTTAAAAAACTTGACGTATTAATAAAATTGATTCCTCAATATTTTTTCAGTACGCCTTTTATCGAGCAAAAAGTTTTGAAACATATAGATGAGGTTTGAATATTTTGTAAAATGTATATTTCCCTTATGTTCAACTACGTTCGACAGAGAATGAAAACTTGAGAAACATTAACAGCGAAGTTTGGAGAGCACTATACTGCTCAAATTTTAATATACAATTTTAACTTTTGGGAAGAGGTAACTTCTTAGTTTCTGTTCAAGGTCTCACAGGACCAACGCCAAATGCCAACCTATGAAATTCGCAACTTACATAGGAGTCCCTTATCGATCCTCCTTATTTCTACACATCGATCTAGAATAGGGTACAAAGGTGTGACATTAAGTCGATTTCTCTATACGATCGAGCACGCGTTGCTCTGAAACCGACTCCTCCCGCTGGATCCGAAACCTGAACAGCACTGATGATGTTGGTTCTGTTGGTGGTGATGGTGTTGGTGGTGTCGCTTCAGGTGTTGCTGGCTGTGACTATTAGATATGTGGTTGGTGCTACTGGAAGTATCCACCTTGATCTTGTTGCAAAGGTTGCCATCGCTCTTCGATGTCGACACCGATGTTTGATTTTCTGTCACATCCTTAATGCAGAGAACAGTTAGTCCAGTTGAGTTAGTTATAACTTTTGGAATTAGGTATAATCATTCAAGATATGGAAAACATATGTTCATTGACTCAAAACAACAAAAGATGTAGCTTTTATACAAAAATTATCAATCAGAAGTACCCAAAGTAATGACAAATATATATGTTGCACGTATTATTGCTGGATTGATTTACGCCATTCAAAAGTTCAGGAAAATACACCACTTGCCATTTTCAATCAGAAATCGATAGGCATTTGGAGTGTTTCAATAATTTATTCTCTGGAAACGCCCGAGAAAAGAATAAACCTGGGACTTATTGAATCTTAAAAATTAATTTCACTATCACTATATAAATAATAAACCACTTCTTTGTATGTAACAAAAAAAAACAAAGATGCCTGAGTATCTACTTCAGCCTAAATCATCTTCCATTTGTTTGATATAATGTGTAGCGAGTATTACTCCTAGCTTCGACCATAGTTTGTAGTTGATAGCTTGCATACCTACATTATCTCGCATATATATATATATATATATATATATATATATATATATATATATATATATATATATATATATATATATATATATATATATATATATATATATATATATATCTTTTATATATATGCTCCATAGTAGTTCTTTTGCCACAATACATCATACAGTTATTAGTGTCAGCCGTTTCGAACAGAAATTTATATATTCTAAAAAAGCCATCACCGATCAGAAACTGGGTATAGTTTGTACATCAAAACGATAGTATACCCTTTAAGTTTCGGAGTAATTGCTCTGTTATTTGGATCATGATGTATTTTAGCTTCATCATATACTATGTGATGGTCTGTCTTATTCCGATTTTCTACTTTGAAGGCCACTCTGCTCTCCATTATTCCGACGTTTATTTTCAATTTGCTGGTAAGTCGAAAAATTTTCCGAAACTACCTGATGAAAGCCTTGGCGGAACAATTTAATATGCACATGTGATCTTCAACCAAGTAGCAAATGCAGATAAAGAAGTTACTTGAAGCTATCTCTGTAGAGTACTGATCTGTATTTTTATTTGTGTACCGTTACTCCAGATTCGTGAATCAAGTTTGCTATGCTGTGAAGCACCACTCTCTCACTGGTACTTCACCCATCGGGATATAGCAATACTATTGACAGAGCAATGAATTTGTTAACAGCTTTATCGATTTTAGCGTTAATATGGCGTCCAAACGATAAGTAGTTGCTCTATGGACAGTCCTATGTATCCTGCTACTTTTTTCTTTATCCAAAGCCTAGTCGGTCAGCATAAGGCATGATTGTATTTGTTGCTTTACTTTTTGTTCCTTTCATAAGAACAGCTTCAGCATTTTTTGGAGGAATGAGCTCAACAACCTGAGGACGCATTTATTTTCTAACCCCCCTGACGCTACTTAGATAACACAATAGAAAAATTACCCCTAGATGTACCCTTGTAATCATCCCTTCATGGTTCATTGCATTTTTTCAGTACTTTCGGTACCACAGTAAGTATGGCATGGGAATATCTGATTGCTCTATAATAGCTTAAGGTAAGGTATGAATTCATAATTAGGAGAGATAGAAAGATATGTCGTTGGTAGGAAACAAACGTGAACCGTGAGGAAACCAATAGGAGATATTATAATACTATATTATACTAGTAGACTATAAAACTGTTATAATAGTATTTTCTGATAGTGGCAGTTTCTACATCCCGATCAGCAATGCATGGAGTAAGTGGCCGATATATGTCGATCCAAGATTAGTGTTGTTGTTTTAGGTTGAGGGGATGGTGAAGAGGCATTCACACTGACTTGCCAGCTTTCCTCACGTTCGCCATGGAAAAACGGTAAAACCCCTGCCTAGAATGCAAGAAGAAGTGGCTTCGATTTACACCGTTGACAAATATTTCTATCTATCTCGCCTAATTGTTCAGTCCAGTTTCTTTGGCGGATTGTAATAGAATCCGATAAACATATTTTTTGTACCTTGTGGTTGTCCATTTTTTTGGCGTACTCGTGCATCGATTTGCCAAATTCGTATTGCTGTTTGGTGGGTGATCCTGAATCTGGCGCGGCCGAAGGCGGTGCAGTTGCTTTAGGTTGCAGCTCCAGTTCCTCCGTTTGGGAAGCGATGTTCACCATTGTACACGATGTTGGTGTTGCATTGGAATGCCTCTGGATCGTCAGTGTTATCTGAAAAATTCAAAATGTCAGATTCCAATCATCAAATATTTCAATTTAATTTAAACTGTAACAATGGTAAGCTTAAACTCCAGTAATAGAGTGAATATGGTCACGTTCATCTAAGATATAATTTTAATGATCCTCTTATTTTCCTTGTGGCTCTTATAGAAATTCCGTTCAAATAATTGAGGTGTGCGGAATAGATAGAAAGCACCTCAAGGAATTTAATCAGGTTGGTGCTTCCGATGATTACTCCAACTCTGACACTTCACTTAGCCATTTGTGTATGCGTATTTATATATATGACATAATATCGTTATATGCAGATGGTATAATTTATAAAACTTAGGATATATTTGTCCACTCAGCAAATAAACATTAGAGAATAGATAACTTTTTATGGGCTAAATAAAACTCCTAATTCTGGATGGTTCTAGTTCTAAACTTATATAGAATGAATTTTAAAAAACGTAGGTGCAAAATTCTTTTTGCAATTTCGCTCTGATCTTATCAATATCGCAATAATCATATTCGCCTATTTTTTACCAACAGTATTTTTCTATTCACGCAGGACTGGAGAGCTTGAGTTATAGTCAATAATATGGAGATGCATTTTTGTAGAAGTGATGCTTATCATGCTGTATCCAAATTTCATTGACAGAGTTTATAATTGAAAAGCAATTTTTATTATCGAACATACAATATATCCGCGTTAACGACATGATTATAGAAAATAATGATCTTGTGAGTCTCAATTCTAAGACTGTTCTGTAACATTTTTGAAACCGTCCCATTCTTTTGACGGTCACTGTTTGTCCATACTTGCATCGTATTGTTATTTTTTTTAATGCCGATGTTGCCTGTATTCCTAGTATGTTATTTTTAATACGGCAATCCACGTACCTCACTATCCTGTGGAAGATGACTACATATAGCTCTTGTCGGAACCGTTGTCGACCTGCTCCTGAACGTCGCTGACTGTGGAGAACTGTTGACGTCATCCTGATCTATAATTATTGAACCAAACAGATCCGCAGGATCGACCATCGTGTAAACGGCACCTGCTGAATTTGATCGCAATTCTGCAAGAAAAATTGGAACCCAGTAGGTTGTTGAAGTTGTACTTCCCATGCATTGGTATCAGTTAGGAAATAAGAATTTTGATAGGATTTTGAAACTGTGTATAGTTGGAATTTCTCTTTGAGTCTTATCTAAGAAAATCTTCAAACTTTTAGTGTTTGCTGATTTACATAATCGCCAATATTTCCATAATTTAGTTCAACTGGAGCAGCACCTCTGAAATGCGATCCTGATCCTATTCAAAATTCTTAAATTCTTTGTTTTCGGATTCTCGGAATGATGCTATATCATAATGTCAGTAAAATTTACAATTAATACTAACCTAAATATAATTAAGGTCAATATGCAATTCAAATACAAAATAAATTATTCACAACAAAAATAAAATAAAAACATAAACATCAATATTGAATATGTCAGTAATATGAAAATATTTAACTTAATTAATTGCATTGTCATTGTAGTTGTTCAATTTGTAATATGTTTTAGGCAAGAGGAATACTGAATTCTTTCTTAATGTGGTTTAGGTCCAGCTCTTCAAAATGATTCGGCGACCTGCTGTAACATTTAAAAACCGTTTTTAAGACAAGTGTTATACAAGTTTCTCTTGATAACCTGTGCACTTGTACCTGGAGACAATTGTGACTTCCTTTTATTTCAGATATTGTATTCTTTCAAATTTCGGAATAATTAGCATATACTATAGTGACAATGCTGACATAAACTCTTGCCATGATTTTCGACGTTGACTCGCATCCTTTTTCTTCCTAGATTTCTCGTGAAATTGCCCCTTTTTTGGCTTATTCCTACCTTCTCACGTATTGTATCTTAAATCATGTTTATGAAGTTCAGAAGAGAAAATTTTATGTTTGTCTTACAATACCACAATGGTATTAATATTAATGACTTTAACACTCCAGTGTCTAGTTGCCAGTTCCCAGTTCCAAGTTCCCAGTTCCCAGTTTACAGTTCCCTTTGCCAGCTCCCAGTTCCCAGTTCTCAGCTCCCAATTCCCAGTTTCCAGTTCCGAGTTCCCAGTTTACAGTTCCCAGTTCCCAGTTCCCAGTTGCCAGCTCCCAGTTCCCAGTTCCCAGTTGTCAGTTCCCAATTCCCAGTTCCCAGATTAAAACCATAAATATTCAACAATTGATGCGGATCACAGCCAAGATATTACAAGTAGTTTTTTTCTGCGGAAAATCTTATAGGTGCGTATCAGAAGCGTAACAAGAGTGCCTAAGGAGCCATGATAGGGGAGGAGGATGTGCCAAAACGAGACAGGGGGTGCTAAAATAGGGAGGAGAAAAACGGCTTGGTAGAAATGTAAGTATACACGGTGTAAAGTGTTGTAGTAGGTGACTTGTTTTTTCCCTTTAGGTTTTGTCATGGAAAAGCTGCAATGAGTGGCTCTGATAAAATGTGCAATTGGAATAGGCAAGTTTTTAGAGTTTCAGAATATAAATGTTGGTTTTTATATTTGTCTCACGGAAAAGTCGAGGTAGAAAGCAAAATGTTTAAATACCGCACGGGACTGTATAATTTGAAGAGCTCATCGTGTAATTCGTGCGTACCTCATTTCTTGATTAGAACGTAGATGAAATACGATTTACTGATACAAGTGCTTCCGGAGTAACCTAGATCTCAATCAATCCAAACGTATTGCTTTACTTGAGGGTGTAAGTACAGCACTACGATTTTCAATTGTTATTTATTGTAATTGTCTTTTAATATTTAGTGAAATACTTTATTGAAATCTCTCCTCCCCAGTCTAATAATAATTCTTGTTGATAAAATCTTGTTACCTTTTGCATTGGTTTTGACAGGTGAGCTTGCGATGCTTCTCCGCGCAACGTCCTTAAACGTGATGGGGGAATAGGCAACACTCCTTCCTGATTCTACAGAATTATCTTTGCTGAGCACAGCATATTCAATTTCGGTTAAGAAGGGTTTGGTATCGTTGCTTCGTAATATTGGAGCTCGAGATTCTTTGCTTTGCAGCCAGTATGTTTTCATTGTACCTTGAAGAAAATAGAAACAATGAAACAATTTCATGTCAACATTCAAATGGAGATAACTTTCACTTGATAATTATTATGAATGAACGTTGAATTAGCTACTCAGTTAATTAGTCTATTAGTTAACAGGGTAGCATTTCAAGCAGTTTGACTATAACGATTTTATCCAATTTAATGAAACGAGCGTTCCAAATGTTTTATTTTATTTGTGAAATTATGTCACTATCAGTATTTGAATAAAGAGTTCCAATTGCATTCATTCATCCTTCTAAAACCAATTGCAGATGGATTTTCGTCTTTCATCAGTGCAATGATATGAGCAACCAACGTACTTTAGAATTTGAATGGAACACAGGTTCAATTGAGAAATAATAATTTATTCTTTACAAAAAAAATTAATACCATTTATAGTGAATAATTGAGAATCGTTAAAGTCACAGAGGTTCGTTAACATCGACCTTAAAACGCTGTAGATTGTTTTTAGCATGATATCTGAGGGTATTTCCAGATTACACCAGGAAATATGCTGTCTTCATGCTGATGTTCCTTAAAACTGCACCATTTGCTGCATCTTTGTTCTTGCATAACATTCCACGTACTTACATGCGAGAAAATTCAAGATGATCGTGGTGTATAGCCAAAACCTTTATTTCAATACTAAATCCCAATTCTTGCTCCAGATCCTCCAGCAGCTTTATAATGAGATCCTTGATGTTTTGAGGACTGATTCAAAATGCAAGTTTTAGCTTAGCGTTTTATTCAGGGTAATTCTCAGATATTTTGCCGTAATTGCTAATGGTTATATGCTTTCACCTCAGTTTACCGGTGTTTAATTCCATCTAACTTCTCCATTTTGGTAAATGGTACTATGACCATGGGTTGATTTCCTCTCACACCAATTAGATATTGTAGTAAGCAGTTCTTAATATATAATTATCTACATAAATGTCTAAAATAATTACAGCGGAAGAGGTACTGATTCAATCTACTATACTCAATTTTTTGAGATCTGTATATCTTTATGGTCCTGATATTTATTTCTGATGTATTTTTTTGTCAAATTACCTTTCGTGTTTTCAAATATTAATGCTAACACACAAACCAAGGCGGAGTGTTTATTTCCGAGATTAAATGTATACATATACATACTCATCCATTACCTGATTTCAATTATTTGTATAATATATTCTTGAAAAATAAAAAAAACAGATCTGAATAGCAGCGATACTTTATCGTATCGTAATTTGTTATTAATATCGCAAATAATTATCAAGTGATCAAACCAAACAAAACATTTCAAATAATTATACTGTAGAGTACAATTTTTATGATAAAAATGTTTAGGTTTTAGCACGTCTAAGATTAAAAATATACAAGGATTTGCATAATCAACAAACATGTTTTATTACCAGGAGTATAATTTGAAATAGAAAATGAGAAAGCTCCATTAGCGTCTGCCATAGCTTTTGGTTGATTTTCGAACAAACGTTTAAAAAACTATAGTTGAATGAAGGTAAGTGTTGAAATTTGACTCAAAACATAGGATTTTCCTATGGAAATGGCGCTGAGATCCAGTAAGAGCAAATTTTCAGTTCATCGGTCATTATTCGCAGTGTCCCCCCTAAAAATTCGACAATCTTCCAAGCATACGCCTAAAAAACTCCTATAAATGGCACGTGTGAGAGCGTATATTTTTCCACATAAGCAGTCATTCTACCACGATAATAACATATATTATTTTGGAACCTTATGAGCGAATAAAAACTAAACAGGGTGTGTCATCAAGTGACTATGAAGACCATAGAAGAGAGAAAAACTAAATATTTGTTGTGTAAAATTAATATAGATGTCATATCTCTTCTCGGAATGTCATACTGTCCTAAGTTCTTAGCTCACCTTTCCCTTTCACCTGAATTTCTCCCCTCTCCGTCACTTGGTAAATCGATGGTAGGAGTTCCTTCGTATATTGCGATACGTGTATTTTCATGGCGTCGCTGGTAGATTCCATCCGGGAGGCTGTGTTCACGCTGTCACCGAAGAGGCAGTACCTCGGCATCTTCAGACCGACGATCCCTGCTACCACAGCTCCTGAATGGACGCCTACCCTTATGCGTAGGTGCTGACCTGAGGATATTATACAGTGTCCACGTTTCAATATGCGGAGATACATTGCAATGGTAATATAACTAACAAATCGGTACTTCAGATTAGACCCTATGAATTCGATAAGTTGTATAATGATATTGAGCTTTAGTTTGGAGATAATCCTAAGAGAAATATTTAAAATTCATAGCAATGCAATATTCACTAAGAAACATCTACACCTAAAAATGAAATATTGTCCGATATACGATGTAAGATTGCATTTGTAGCATTAATGCTAAATAAATATACCACTAACTAACCTATATCTATTAAGCTGATTAATTATCTTCTATAACAGACAACTAACAAAAAAAGGTAGTATATGCAGGGATAATACGTTGGATAGTTCTACAGTTATACAGAGTTCTCCCATTTCTGTTGCTGTTAGCGTTTACAGCTTACCGACCATTAGGTGAGGCCCATCAGTGATATAAGAAAGTTACTTATATAGATTCTACTTTACTTTTATGTTTATTGTCGAATAGCAGTTTCGTGGAGATTGACGATACGGTGTGGACAAGCAATTAACGTGATAAAAGCCCAATGAATGAAAGTAGTAAGGTAGTAGCAATAAAACTAGAAAAGAAATATCATACTGGGTTATTTTATGGCTTGCTCTATTTTGTATATGTACGTGTAATCTAAGGTCCCATTGGAGGTTTAATAATCCGCTGAGCTCACTAAATGAATTGATTTTGGGATGTGCACCAAGCTTAGGCCTCGAAATTTATGGGTTGATATTCCCGTTACATAATTATTAAAATTATTAAACCTGTTCGCATTTCTTATGACTGATGTAACACAAAATTGGAGGGTAGAAATTTTCAGTTTAACCGCAAATATAATTGCAACCTCCCACACAAGGGGTGTTAAACATCGATTTTCTGGAGGTATTGTGTAATCTGAAGGAAAGCAATTGACTTCCTGTTTGTAAATATACAGGGTTGCAATATTTTAACAAGTTGTAAAGTGCTTGCAACCTCATTTTTTTTAATTGACGAGTGATACACAGGGATAATGTTACCATACCGTGTATCTCGGATTTGAGTTACCCTCCTAAGGAAAACAATCACTAGGCCCGTACATTATACGCCACGAATAGATAGAGTAAGCCCAGGATGACTACTTTTTGCTTGCCGATACACGACATGTCGGTATGGCTCTTAGAGCGTGTGGCAAACCTGCTAAAGGTGGCTGAGAAGCTTCTGATACTTGGTCCATTTGCCTTCCCCCTTCAAGACGATGTTTATCTCGGTAGGCGCCGAGAATTTAACAACGATCATATTTTGTTTGCGTTCGAGTAAGCACCATGTTGGGCTCATTTTAGCTTGCACAGGCTCGATCGTCCAAAAGGAGTAGTTTCAGTAAATACAGTGAATACAGGTCTCTACAACAGACTAAATATTTCCAGGAGATGGCATCATAGGTGTCTCATCTATACAGCTGTAGCATTTCAAATAATAATGTAGCACTTGTAGAGCTGATCAAAGGATGCATGAGCGCCTCTTTCGTCAATCGGTATGTTCTACAGCTGGCATCGGATACTTTCATATCTCATACCCTACTAAAATATACTAAGTTGTTAAAGATACCATCCTGGCAAGCCATTCTGGAGTTGCCAGTCTCTACGTAAACCCTTATAAGGTATGAGTAAAATACTCCAGCACTTTTGATATGGGTTATCAGATGATCCTTAGTAACTTCTGTAAATCGCGTTGGCTGGAGGCATGCAATTTCAAGTCATCCATGTAAAACAGAATAGTTACTCTGTGCAATCAGTAATTGGGCGTGTGAAAGCTGGACCCTCTCATATTTCTTAGCGTTATGGCTAACGCCAACAGTGTTATGCAACCAGAAGGTGTTCATGCCATCCGATCCAAGGGCTGGGAAATTATTTCTAAGGTACTACGACACTACGAATTTCTTCCGTGTTTATCAAGTGACGCAGTACCACTCATTGTCCTTCTACAGCCAGACTTAAGCTCAGCCAAGACTGGCGGGTCTGATTGGGGAGATTTTGACAGTTCATAAGTGTCCGTCCACAAGGTCTCTTTGTGAGTAGCAGATTGTATTGAAATGTTACAGAGATACTAGTGGTGCCGATAGAAATTTTGTTCTTATTTAGTTACTTTTGAACGACATAGTTAATAACTTTTTTCTAGATAAGTGGATTGCACCACAAAGTATGTCCTTATAAAACAATCGACTCATGTAGCTCATCATAGGTGGAGTAACCATAAAACATTAATGTTAGTTTCTGAGATTTTTTGGATAGTTTTGCTCTATAGCTGTAAAAATACATTCTTGTTAGATACCGTTACAATGAAATCAACTGTTCAACTAAATGCTGTTTTAATTGACTGTGAAGGACGTCGCGGTGAATTGCTTTGCTGTATAATTTAATGGTTTTTAACATGATAGTTACTGGTTAGTTAGTATCCTTGAAAATTTACTGCTACTACTACGACATTAATTAGATAGGGACTAGTCTAACGAGGTTATTGCTAATATGTCTTGTAGATTTACATGCTGATTTGCTTGATTTGAGACTTTTTGGTAAATCTGTGGTCGACTATGTATTCTTGTGCAAGAAATTGGGGAATTTTGTTTTTTATAAAATTTTCCGAATCAAACCCTTTTCAAAAAGCGTGGATTCAATGAACTATGAGGGTGACTTAAATGTGAAGGCATATACGTATTACAAATTCAAACACTTAAATGGAACCGTTGAGATGTTGTCGTTTTATAAAGGGATAAGGTGATATATTTACAATTTATATTCACATTATCGAAACCTAAGTCAGCAGTCTCTATGCTTCTTTGTAGACAGAAATAAATCAATTTAGAAAAATCTTAGATCAAATTAGACCAAAAGAGTGAGATATAAGCCACAGATTTTCATATTCTAAACAACTACTTAAATGTATAGATGTATAAATACATACTTAATGTTGTCTCAAATTCATAATGGAGAATGTTGAAACGTCTCATTAACTAACACTATACTGGGTGACCTGCTGCATCTCAAGGAGTGCTAAGGTAAGGAATGCCAGGGTGGCCTGTTTCTGCGATGGGGTCAAGCTAACATAAATGATTTTAAACTTGTAGACAAGGTGGATTTATCAAAAGTTTGATTTCGGACTTCCATTGTCTATAAAATTTTGAGTATCACGACGTTTCGATTAATGTGCTATCTTCAATCGAAACGTCGTGATACTCAACAAATTTTAGAGACAATGGAAGTCCGAAATCAAACTTTCGATAAATGATTTTAGTCGCACCAATCATAAATAAGAAGAAACAGAAACAGCATGCGTGTAATCGTGGGATCACAGTGGCCTAAAACTTTGTAGAAGTTTGATTGTAGCAAGTTTTAATTCACATAACCAGTTTTTTATTTGGATATAACGCTTACACACATTTAATTAGGGATAAATAAATGGACTGCACTGAATCTATCTATTTAAATATGAGGCTTGGACCCTGCAGAAAACTCCCAAAATAATGTAAAATACGAAAAACGGAAACTGAGTTTGTTTATTGCTCATTACTTGTATGCCAATTGCTCTGATTACTGAGATTACGCAGTGACAAAAACAGCCAGAGACAAACAGACAAATGGAAATGCGTGGCAATTATTACCTTGGATAGAAATCTCCAATGATGTTGGAAGTCGAATTTATACAGCATTCGAGCATATTTAAAGAAATAAAAGGAAACCTATGTCATTTATGTTTTCTGTGTTTTTTCAAGGCAGTGTAAAAGACAATAATATTTTGAATGTATATGGTCAGAAGTATAATTGGCCTTGGAATTGGTATTTAAGGAAATCTTCCGATTGCCGGTCGGACGCTCTAATCAAATGAACTAACTAGGCAGCTGCCAATTTTCCGAATTTCAAACTGTACGCTTCGCTCGTATCTCGAGGTACAGCAGCGTCAGTGTTTGGGTTGGTAAACATCTCCAACCGCGATTACCAAAAGCAGACCTCTACATCGAACAATCATAGTCTCACTATGTGAGCAAAGGTGACAATGCAACTTTTATGTTCTATATGATTAGGTATGTTTCCACCTTGCGGAGAAAGCAAGTAATTAAATGTCACTGTTTTCTCCCGTTAAGAGTTTACTTGACAACGCCCATGTATCGGTAACTTACAATAAAACTTTTAAGAATCATCCGATCGATTATACAAAAAGTTACAACAAAATATAGCCGGAAATTCATTCCGAGCAAAAAACTACAACGTCGAAAGTTTTTAGCTTACGCCAGCGTTTCTAAGCTCCCTTTTGTGTTAGCTGTATTCACCTGAATTTGTTTTCTAAGCAGATATTTTTTAATTGTAAGGATAAAAGTTATTATGAAAACAGGAGTTAATCTGACTAAATAAGAGAATAATTCTTGAGATAATTATTTTCAGTAACGCGGGAAAAATTCTTTTTTGTAAGAAAGCATTACCGTATTCGGCTGCCTCCTTTGGAATGAAGTTACTTAAAATTTTACGCATATCACCGTTTCTTATGTTTGCTTTGAAAAGTGTTGATGTTTTGTATAGCTTCATGCGGTAGGGTTTCAATAGGCGATATAAGGTTGTCTGGAATGTAAAATTCGTGCATTTATTCCCTCAAATTTCAGCAAAATCGGTAAACAGGTAGATAGGTAGAGTTTCTAGAAAAAATAATTTTTTTAGAGGACCTATAAAGTGCAAACATTAAGAACAGATTTAAATAAAAAAATGGTCTCCCAAACATTTTAATATCACGCTGTACAGTGATCAGAAACTTGAAAAATATGTAAAAATTAGTTGAGGGTAATTTTTAAGATAACTGAGGCCCCAATTACGCCCGAAATTAAACTCAGGAAACATGAGTACTAATCATTTTTCAGTTTTTTGGTTATTACTCCACCACCAATCCATCGATTCAAAAAAAGTAAGCAGTAGAAGCTACCCACATCATACCTTTCCCAAATTTTTTGTATAAATCGGTGCAGAAGTTACTGAGATTATACGGTTACAAAAAAGCTACGGATAAACATACAGGCCGAGAGACAATCCGATGGAAATGAGGGACAAGGATTTTCGACATACATCATCATACATCTAAAAAAAACGTAAATTCCAAAATGATTGAGGATCACAATATTTATTTCGCATATGCGTGGAAAGTACGAATTCTGGAAAGAATTTTCTAATGAGGTCAAAAGAGCTTTGTGTAATGGAAAGCGAGCGTTTCACAAATATCAGATGTCTTGTCTGGCTACTTTCTAATAGATTCAAAATGATTCTATAACAACAGAGGCTTCTAGGATTATCAATGATTTTTGGTTTCTTTGCTTTCACAAGCTACTATTTTCAGTACAATTTTAAGATTTATAGACGTTTCAGTAGAAATTATGGGATTATCGACTATATCAAACTCGATCAGAATACCATTAGTTAACGGAACATTATCATTTTCCCAAATGTTTGTCAATAAAGTATCATGATTAATTGTGTTTCGCTAATGCCTCTCTCATCGACAGTATACATGATACCTACTCAGAGCCTGTAACCTATAATTCAGCCTTCTATTACTTCAATTACCTGTTGACGGATCTTTGAGGTCAGTGATTGCCTCCACCATATCTAAAGCCATATCGCAAACTCTTTCTGCGTGATTGCCTTCTTTTTCTGGTGCCCCACTCACTACCATGTATGCATCTCCAATAGTCTCTACCTTAAATAAAAAAAGCGCCAAATTAATTAATGTGGTACTTTCTCTTACTGACGTTATTACATAGTAGGTAAAGCACATATCAATATTTATTTTGTTTGTTGTAAGTCTTAGACCTAAAATAGGCAAAACATTTTCTATCCATCTTTATTTGAAAATTGCACTTATACGATTTACTTTACTTGTCTAGGTCATCGATTGACCCCACAAATGACAATTAAAATCAGTTCAATAACGTTTCGGTCACCTAGGCAGCCTTCATCCAAACTCGAAATAAAATAAATTGAATATTGATGCTACAATGACATTGATGGTGATTTATTGTTTCTAAAATAACAAAATTTTGTTTTAAAACAAGGGCAGTAAGCCTAGAGGAAAAATATATAGTCTATCTGCAAGTATAGCAGGCAATGGTTAGACTTTTCCTGGAAATATATCCAACCAGACTGGAAGACAGTCAGTCTACTGGCGAATTTGAAATCATTATTCAGCTTTATAAATCCTTCCTTCTTCTTATTATTTATTGTTTTACTAATAGTATTAAATTTTTCTATATGTCCCATTTCCCTATCCGATTGACAGAGCTATTTTGATGTTTGTCCATTAGTGATATAACTTATGTTCTTTGAGTCCATATCAAGCCAAATCTCCATATGGGCCATATGTTTTTTCTCCAGATTTTCTTGTGGTTGGTTCTTGTCGGTTGGTTGTGTCTTCACCTTGAGAAGATTGTATATCACCTTTTTCACTCACAATGCTGGCAGTGTTTTGTTTCTGGTGTGATGAGGCATTTTGTCCCTCATTTTGATTTTTTGATTTTTCAGCAATGCTGAAGTGGATTCGAGAATCTGACAATAGTCCATTTGTTTTCATTTGAAAACAAAACACTGTTATTTAATGAATGTCAATCTCATTTTAATTTTGCTGTAACAGCCGAAATATCAGTAAATCTCTTTTAGTATCCATATGTGTTTATTATTAACAGCCAGGATAAATTAATGGATCAAAAGCATAATCACATGATACGATGATAAATTCCCCGTGTCAATTCCTCTGTAATTCCTGCTTCACTATAAACCTCTCAACCTCAAAAGCAATAGAAATAGACTTGTTTTTTGCTTCCGCATCATATAAGTTTACGATATAATGGAAGGAACCATTGGTACATTTACTCTTCTCAATATAAAAATAGCTTAAACTAATACTAAACACATTCTTCATTTTTCGTGATTTGAATACTTACTGGCCAATCTGAGTGGGATGTAATAGTACTCAAAATTATTACCAATACTTATGGCGTACTCGCTCAATGCTAATGAAGTAACATCTCAGTTGATAGCAACGAGGATTTACGAATTTGCTCGCTTATTTTGTTAGTTGTTACTTATGTATTCTAAGGATTTGATTAATAGTGGAAAGTGTGAGCGATATCGAGAGCGAAAACAGAAAAAGTCAAAAAAACAGACGATACCGTGTAAAAAATTATATTACATTTGTTTAACTGGTAAGGGTATTAGTAATAATTTGCGATGTTTATATTGTGTTTTGATGTTTATTATTTTGATAATACTCAAATTTTCCACAAATAAAATGCTATAACATTCGTTCCTCATATTTATGACTTTTTTTGTTGAATATGATTTATATATTGTGTTATCATTTCCAATGTCTTCAATGGTAGCAAGCATCGCGAAACCTGTGATTTTTTTTATAGATGATCTCTCGCATAGGTAAAAAACCTACCACGCACCAGTAGCGTTGCGAGAGGATAAATCAGTATTCACATTGACCTTACGATGCTGTAAATTTGGGGATCACACTCCCATGCAGCTCATTCCACAACGCCGAGGTTCTCCAAAAGAACGGCGTCTGGAAGACGTTGGTTCGATGCATTGGAAGCTCGACCTTGAACATGACGTTGAGCAGAGTCGCTGGTCTATAGTGCTTGGATATATCATTTCTGTCCGTAGGTATGGGATGCATTCCACCGATCTTCCATCCATGAGGAAAACGCCTCTCTGGTAGGAGAGAGAGGAGGGAGAGAGAAAAGAGGGAGTGAACTATGTCAATATTCAAAATAGACCTGAAGATGCATGGAAATAATAGACCCAATTGCCAAAAAATCCTTTATTGTTTGATTTAAACAAAAGACCATTAGTTCATGTCATTCAAAATACCATCGTGAATCTTCATATATACTTCCGCTTAGCTCATCACTCTTGGGAGCATCAAAGATTGTAATCCATGAAATAACGGTATTTAACAGGACACTGTAAATTGCAGTTAAAGTTTTTTGTCATGAGAGTGCCGCTTATGTTCATCATTTGTATTCCCAATTAATCTTCATTCATGACGTCGTGCCCATCATGTGTAGGCCAAAGCCCAGTGGTAATGGAGTCAGTGACGTAACATAATGAACAAATAAGATAGAAATAAGGATCGACAAATAATTTTTTATAATTGTGAAATGTAACATTTTCTCGAGAGAGCATAGGTTGTCATCCGTCCTGAAACCATGCTTAACGGAAACAGGATTAGTGAATTTTTCAGAGGAACTATAGAACACTGAAGTCATCGTCATATTCAGCATAAAGCATGAAAGTATTGTCCTTGGCATTGATGAATCAATTACATTATCCAGGCCGCAAAATGAAAAATCCACAGGGATTCATAGTATGATTAATGTGGAACGCATTTTACGATGGGGTCCTCAATCTGAAAGCGCTGTCAGCTATCCACGTGATAAGAGTTGCTGATGCTTATGGTTGTGACAAGCAAATATAAAAATATTCTGATAAACTCTCAGTATATAGAATTGCTATGAATACCCCATGGATAGAGAAAATGGATAAATGTCAGCTTCTAATAAAACCGAAGTGGAGATATTTTCTGGCAGACAGAAGTTGACATCACTGACGATGAAGATTGTAAATAAGTGCTGAAATCTCAAGTCAAAATACGATTATTCAGCTATATGGCCTATTTATGGATCGACAACAGAAAACTAATACCCAGAAGCCAACGAAAATTGTTTGTTTGCGTGTGGTATGTAGGGTGCTGTTGACAGAGGCAACATTGGTGGTGGCTAATCTTACCAATCTTGATGTCTGGTTGAAAATACGTGAACTCTATAGAATGGCATCATGGAAAAAACACAATATCTCCAATTCAAAGTTGTTTGCGATGAAATATTTCTACTTGGGTAGCAAAAGCAATGCATTTTGATCGATTCATTTAGGAGAACCCACTTGGAAACCTTAAACAAGATACTGCTACATAAGACCTTTTCAATTTGTTAGTAATGCGCACAGGAATGGATCCACAGGTGTAAAGTCTAATTTCGTGTATATCCGAAGGCCAAAACCGTAGACACCAATTTGTTCAACGCTCATTGGTAGTTATAAAGTGTGTTACAGTGTGGAATATCCTCCCATTACCCCGAACCCTAAATAACTTGCTCATATCACTGTTATAAATTACTCCCTAGTTGGAGCGAACCTGTAGCCTTTGTAGGACTTGCCTGCTGGCAATGCATTTTCCATTTCATCCCTCCCTGTTGCATCATAAAAGGGCATAAAGGAACATTTATTCCTGTCACTCCTTGGCTTTCCGCCGGTTTTTTGTCGAAAACGGGTCAGGCGTGTAATCAGAATGGATTCTCTCTTGAGCGGTAGTATTCCACTAAAGCTCTTTTTATTCCTTGTGCACTATATATTGAGTGTTTGCACTTTACGATGTCCTATGTGATTCTGTTACAGTAATTATGTGTCTTCTGAATGCAATCACTTGATTTTCAGCTCGTTGTTATTTTCAACAAACGACGTCCATCCGTTTCGACTTCGATCCATACGCATATAAGTTCTATTTTGATGATGGGATTCAATTTCCAAATGTGTAACCCCATCGAATTTCAGAATGGACACAACATATAATGTTTCCAGTAATTGGAATATAAAATATTTGATAGTATAGCTTTACGCCAAAGTTATGCATATCTAAGAGCCATATTTGAAAACTCTGTACAGAACTAGGGCGGCTAAAATTAATAAATCACTGACAAGGTTTTCATATTTTATTAAATCGTAAGTTTTGAATAAAAGTGTCAATAGTATGCAAAGAAATGCGTCAAAGACCAACGATTGGAAGAGTTTCACCACGTAAAGATAAGATAAATGTGTTGTAAACTACATTCTAAAAAGTGTTGCTCTTTGGGCAATATCCTGATTACACCCCTGGATATTGTACTCTATAAATTCTGTTTTAGACGACCGTATGCATTCTTAAATACTGCGAGAAATTACACGCCCTAAAAATATAAAATTTAAAGGCTCTGATGTAGACAACTTTTATTCTTCATTTCAAGACGACAATGCTTATCTGCAAACAGGGTGTCTCGTATTAGCTTTAAAAAAATGTATTGCAAATTCTGTGGACTTAGGTATATGAATTTAGACATTCTGATGCTGACGGTAGAAATTTCGTTCAAACCCTAGTGCAAATGCTTTATCCAGAAAAAAATGTCTCCTATCCCCTGAAATATTTAATCATTTGATGTATTAACTAATAAATAGTTATAAACAGCAAAATATCCAACTTACTTTTTCTACTAGATCCTATTTCCCAATTTATGTCGTGTAACCTAGACTGGAACAGTTTGTCATTCTGACGATACTTCTCGATATAGTATAGTGAAAAGAAAAATTAAAACGTTGCTCAGACAAAAGCAGTTCATATTTATAACTAAATGAATATTTTAATCTCTATAAATGGTCAAGTGGTTTTTAGCACATTCCGTGAAGTTAGTTGTAGCACCCCATTACCAGCTTTATTGTGTTGCATGGTTCCTTTAAGGCTCAGTAGTATGGGGACGAATCGAAAAGCCTATCAGGCCTATGGCCTGAATATTGTAATTAGGGGCCAATTCATTTGAATGGTATATGGAATAATATACGGTGGTTTTTGAGCATCGAGAATTTTGCACAGACTGAGTTCATCATATTCACTACGAGAAGGAAGCTCTTCAGATTTTTCAGGCTAATATTCTTTAAGATGCTTACTTGTACTATTTCAATCAGCAATAAAAGATCTAGGTATCATCCACAATAATTATACCGTAATTCTATATAAGCCTGTAAAAGTCTCGTTGCTGTGAAATGGATCCTGCGTTCGAAGATAATTCTGACACCATCCTAACTGTATAGCTTCTGAATATGCTGAACCTGTGGAATGACAAAGTAAATCAAAGCCAAACTGAACCAAATACAGCATTTAACTGGCGTCAGTTCAACGAGCGCAGTGTGAACAACTCAATTAATTGCACTCCAAGATCTGTTGAATCTCGCTCCGCCGGATCTGATGATACCGAAGAGATATGTGTAATTGCGTTCAGGTTTAATATTAAAATAGGTGCAAGGGTGATACAATACCAATTATGGGGATTAATATTATGATAGTGATGATAGTAAAAAATGTCCTATTCATTGCTAATGTTTCAAATTTAGGGCATGATTTTCCAGGCAGACATTTATATGCGTCCTGCTATGTATTTTGTGTTCAGGACGCGAACTAAGCATCAATAAAGGCACATAATCTTCCCAAATTATCTAGTACTGTAGAAAGACTCTTGATAACATTTCAGCGAAACACCATTATATCATTAACGTGGGTATCTGGATCATTCTGCGAGACGTAGGAACGTAATGATGAAAGCTCTTGCGAGGAGTCAAATAACCTTCGACACTTAGCAAGCTCTAGAGGTTACAGCAAATAGAATTAGGTTAACAAGCATATATTAGGATTCAACACACGTTGAGCTGTATATTTGATGTTGCTTAAATTTAGTTTTTAATGTACCTACAATAGTAATTACTCATATTATTTGTAGTTCTTACTGGTCTTGTATCTTAGCGTAAAATTAATTATATTTTTACATAATATATAATGATTTTCTGCAGTCCTCTTTCTTTAGAAGAACCCTTAGTTTAAGATTTCTTTGTGGTTCACATGGATATCTGCTTCCTTGTTTATGCCGTGATTTGTGTTCGATGCATGCATGTGCGCTGTGGTACTTGTTATAAGATATTATTGTATCGTGAGTTAATGTATCAATATTCAAATTCAGATGGAATTTTATCGTAACGGACAAAAAATGTTCCAGTACCAAGAAAGCGTATACCAACTTCAAATTTTCATTGACGCTCCTGTAAAATTATTTCTTTAGAAATACGGTATTACAATAATTACATAGAAACTATTTTTACCAACATGACATTATTTCGTGGTCAGTTCCATTCTAGTACGATAAAGTGAAAAGTTGAAGCCCATACCTTCTAGACTATCACCTTTTAGCCGTTAAAATGGACATTCCCCTCCAGCAATTACCAAATCAATCAATGCAAGCCCTCTCGAATCTCACAATTCAAACTTAATCGACCTTAAAACCAATACTATTTACATTCACGGTTCGATCGGACAGCAAACAAATCTGCAGGCAAAAACAAACAATACGAGCAAATATTCAAATATTCTTTGTTGGCACAATTTGAATTGAATTGTTCAGCAGTCATAAAATTATCATAGTCGGTACCTGCATGATGGAAGAGCGCCTACAACCCACAATTTCAATAACGTTTTGACTGCCACAACAGCATCTATCAAAGTGCATTAAATTTTTTGTACTTTGATAAAGGTGGCATATGGAGCCGAAACTTTCAATTTGCGGTCGGTACTACTACAAAATCATCTACAGAGATAATTATTAGATGGACCTCAAAATTTACATACATTTTAGTCATGCAATTAGTCCGATAGTTCCCAAAACGATGCTGATTACAGCGACTATTATATCACTGTCTATAAAGTAGAAAGTACTCCCAAAATGAATATAAAGCTAAACGTTTGTGTCACTAAAAATACCCTTGTAAACGAATTTATTCTTACAGTAGTTATATATTTGGTTTTGATAGCGTTTCTAATTTTGTATCCACAAGATGGAAGAGTTTCACCAAGTAAAGGCATCTACAATCTACATGAGTGTTTCTAGTTGTCCTGAGAACACTGCATATTTTTTATTATCATATTTGTATTCGAAATGAGGAATTTCCCTGGAGATCCTCAACAATAAAAAGATTATTGTGGAATGCAAAATAGATTTTGTCTTCACTCTAAGGTCATTTTCATGGAGTAATTAATCAGTAATTTTGTTTATCTTTATTCCTCACTGTCTGTCTGAGATTAAGAAATAAGGATCTCAAGTAGAAATATTAATAAATACGTTTATTTTGATGTCGGAACCCCAAGAGCTTTTTATTCGGCTATTTAGTCATAACCGCCATTGATTCCGAGCAATGCAATAGATATGCTCGTAATCCGCAATTAAGAGATCAGTGCCTCAGAGCTGTGTCAACCACATATGAAATTGGAATTTGGAAATGTTTATCAAAATCCTGTTGGTACAAGTTCATTCACATCACTAACCTTTCAAAATTGACTAGAACTGAAGGCGTAGCTAAGATATCAATATAAATAAAAATAATATCTCCTCTAACCGACTGTGTAAATCGAGCAATAATCACACACACTTGAACAATACTAGAGAAATGGAGAGCAAATAATAATGAAAACTTTATATGTAAAAATGCAATGGATACTGATAATAATTCAAGGCCGATCACGTAAATTCAGTGTATAAATGTAGTAGATCAGGATGAGCACTCATAAGACGATGCATAAAGAAAAAATAACGTTATCAAAAGTTTGATTTCGGACTTCCATTGTCTATAAAATTTTGAGTATCACGACGTTTCGATTGATGTGCTATCTTCAATCGTCTTAAGGTGAACTGGCGAACACGTTCCTTTCATGCCTATTTATGCCTATAGATCATGCATATAGACAATGGAAGTCTGAAATGAAACTTTTGATACATCCACCTTGTCTACAAGTTTCAAACAACAAAAATAACGTTGTTTAACCTAATTGATTTGGATTTTTTTCAGCTGTGATAGGACATATTGTCATAGTTATTATTGAAACAATTTTCAACAATTGACATTAAAGTAAATCATAAAATGATTAACACTACGAGATACCTCAGAAGAGCTGGAATGTAATGGTGTGAAGGATGAGAATTTTTATTATTTCCGGACCCCTTCCAGGTGCTTGTTTGTTATTTAATTACATATTGTAGACAAAAATATTGAACTCGTTATCATTCATTTATATATATGCTATATATACATAATCGCTTACCTTATACACCCTGTTTCTCTCCGTGAGCTTATCAAATATGGAATACATGCCATTGAGCATAGAGACAACTTCCATAGGAGCTATTCGGCTGCAGATTTCCGTGAAGGTGACTACATCGGAAAACAGTATCGAGACCGTGTCGAACATCTGAAAAAAATGAATTCTGTTAAAACTTCGTGTCAGAGGAAATTATTTACTGCAAGCTGCTGATTATTAGAACGTATGACAAAGAAAGATATTTTATTGGCATCAAAGATGATAGCTGACTTGGAAGGTTACGCGAAAATTTTAGACGTGATCTCTTCATTTTTCCATCAAACTATTTACTTGCACTTTGAAATTTTAGATCACATATGTGACTCATAAACTTAATATATTTGGAAGACATTCATTAATAAAAATATATTTTTACTGAAAAAAAAACAAGATAGCTCATGTTATCTTTATTAAAAATTAGTTATAACTGAAAACGGTTACCAAATTATTAGAAAAAAAGTACTTTTTCTGACAATTGACGTCAAACAAAATACATATGTCATAAATAATTGTGTACTAAGTGCTGTGTGTCAAGCTATTATTCGTGCTATGTGGTGAGTGTGAGTGAATGGAACTTTTTATCCTCAATGTTATTTATTGTCATATGTTTCCGCATATAGTTTGTACCATCAATTTATCTGTAATTGTATTTCACAACAATTACGCCTTTCTGTGTAACTAGGATTGTTAGAAAGAAAATGCATACCACCTTTTTGTATCGTACAGCAAAAATGATAAATAATACTATTATAAGACTGGTAAATTAGGTAGAATGCAAAATCGCACTTACTCTTGTAAATCTGCAACCTACTGCGGGGTTTCCATCCAACTATTCAAATATTTAAATACGGTTTTGGAAAATGGTGAAAGAGGCGACTCGATATAAGTTTAATATACTTCAAAATTTGTAACGCATCCACCATTTTCAGTACAATATAAAAAAGAGGAAGGTGGTTATTGGTGGCTATTGTGAAAACAGATCTTCGATTTATGTAAATATAAAATGGATAAAAATTGAATCAGCACAGATTGACTCACTCTTGTCTACGAATTTATGTAACAAATAATCCAGGCTAATGAGATATATAGAATCGATTGGCCATGACATCTGAAGACATCGCTAGCAGAGATGGTCACAGACAAAATAAACGATTGCCAACAGTTGAAAACTCAACTTTTAGCAATGCACACCGCAAAGATATGAATAAGAAAGGCAAGGCAAGATTTGGTACAGGACAAAATGCAATTCAAACAATATAGATAAGCACAAACAACCCTCGCCTGCCCATAATTGTGGAAGAAGTAGAAGTGAACACAACCTCGTATAAGAGTTAATAAAGAGAAAATATTAAAAATGAAGTCTTCAATGATTTACTCAACAAGATGTCAAACTTATCAATGGATGCTTTCAAGGGAAATTGATACTGAAAAATATAACTCGGTAAAAAATAAATGAATACAAACATACGAGATGTTGATCGAGCTTTCACTTCTGTCTGTTCAGAATGACCTCAAACCATCGGGGAACAATGTCCCCGATAGCTCATTCTACAACACCGAGGTTCTCCAAAAGAACGACTTTTGAAAGAGGCTTGATCGAGGCGCTGTAAGCTCGACCTACAAAGAGGCGCCCTTTGAGCTCCTCTAGCATTTGCTGCACTAGCGACTATTAGATTATGCGAGATAGCTCGGTCGAATATCTGTCATGATAATATCAATAGAATAGGGACAGATCAGCCACCCTTCTTCGATGTTCGAGACTGTGAAGGTCATCTGTAACGAACGGCACATCCATTAGACGTATTGCTCGCTTCAGGATTTTATCCAGATGCTTCAGGAAGTGCTCTGGGGCGTATTCCTACACATGCGAGCAGTACTGCAGCGATGGCCTGATCTGGGCCTTCTAGACCTAGGTATCAAGAGTGAGTATATATTTGCTCGGTGATAAATACCTCTAAAATATTTTTAATAAGATATTTCAACTTCAGAAGGTGCAGATGCCTTCAAGAACTTATAGTCTGATATATAGATGGACGAGAGTCCATACGTGTAGAATGCATGCAATAAATTCCTATTCTGGAAAGGTTTTGTAAATAAACTGAACATCCCCAGGTACCAATCGAAGCTTTCTAAATATATAAAAAATATCAAAGCATCATATTCTTGCATTTTCAAATACGTTTATGGCTAAACCGACTTCCCATTACCCTTGATTGAGCATCCTCAATTTGGAAGCTCTGTATAATAGTCATAGAATTCACTGAAAGATAATATCCTGATTTATTCACTGCCATTTGAACTATTATTAACGCGCTTGTGAAACAGACCCAAGACCGCGAGTGGTTTCGACTGACATTGCTTTATATGAAACATGAAACACGCATTCTACATAATAGGGTTGTTGGAATCCCAGCGAATATTTAGTATATATTATGTACGCACGCATGGCCATTTTCTCACCTAACGACTCCGAGAATATAAACGTGTAACAAGCCACAGCAACCGAGATAATTAATTTTCTCTTATCTTATTCGCAGCTATCTCCACTTCTCTGATCTCACATTGCTTCATTGTAGCTGGAATAATAGAAGCTACCCTAGACACCATAATAAGATATGCTGGAGTAGCACGAGTTTTCACGTATAAAAATAATTGTTTCAGGCACAAGCGAAATTATCAAAACCGCAGGACTAACTCCGCTAACAAATAAATGGGTACTGTTGATGTCATATGGAGGAGAAATATGTTTTTACATACATACGTATGATTTCAGACGATGACATATATCAGGTAGATTATAGATGCGATTCGATTCATATTTGAATCATCGTCGGCCTGCAAATTTGACTTTTTACAAAAGCTAGCCAGGTTACTTGCCAACTAGCTAACTAGATCCGAACATAAATACAAAACTAAAGCTCCTTTATAAACAGTCAAATCTGATCCGACAATGAATAATAAATTAGTCGAAACACGTCAATGTGAGAAAAAGAGTTTTATTTCTGAAACTGTGTGTAAGGCACAATTGTTTCATCTGCATGAAGACATGTATGGCTTTTTCTCTCTTCCACATACTTTTTCCGACAATGCAGTATTATGTCGTTGATTGCTTAAGATATCCCGCACACTGCACACTATATTTTCAAAAGCACAACAAAAACCACATAGATGCGCAAATGAAAAGTAATTCCCAGTAAAAAGTAACTCGTTATTCTCTCGATCTTGAGCTTTAAAAACCGCGAACGGGTGCTTTCATTTGAACTGCCAACCCGACACGGAAATCGATTCATATGCAATGTTAAGCAAAATTTATGAAACCTTATATTTGCTCGCACCTGCCGCAGCATACTTTACGTCTTGCTATTTTATACAGGATGTACTATACAAAATAAACATTACAGAACACAATATGAAAGTACGAATGTTCCTAAAAGGTGAGAAGCCTCCTAAAACATTCTTTACGTTAGTCTAGTAGTAGAAATGATTCAATTATGAACAATTCTAAAAACATAAAAACGGTTTTAAAGAAGCTCTGGTTTTATTGCTTATCAAAGTCGGTGCAGGGCTTACTGAAATTACGCAGTGAGTGTACTTCAACAAATAGACTGACCGATAAATTAATAGACCAATGGAAATGAGTAAGACAGATTTCCGTGATATTAATATTTTGAACCGTCCAAAAATACATCATTTTAACTTTAAACATTTTTGCGATCACAATACTTTATTCGCTTATGCGTAGGAGATTTTTTTGTTTTTTCCTAATTTCTACATTGCCAATGTACCTGTTTAATGAATTTAAATCATTACATGGATTACATTGTAGCAACGCCACACAATCATCCATTTTCAGTCATTTTTGTCCGAGAAAGCTATCACGATAAAATATCGATTTTATCAGTTTAGTAAGTTAAATATGCCAACCAAATTCGTCATATAAAACTCCTAAAATACTATTGCATATTCGGATACACCCTTGGAAAAGTATTAATGTAAGATATCGTGTGGTTGTGGCCGCCAATTTGTAATTCTTTCTAGTAACTTGTATGCAACATAACCCAATTCGATAATAATAATTTTCAATGATTCAGTGTTGCAAAATAACAGTCAATTTTGCTGCTTATCACAACAGTCATTCTATCTAGATTATCTTAAAAGACAGGGTGCTTTATGTATGCTAAACAAATTAAATTGACAACAGGATGTGAAATAAATTATATTGCTTAAATAATGGGATTCATTCAACAGTTACGCAAATAATAATAATAAACCGTCTTCATTCAATAAATTATAGATACATCTATAATCTATAATATACAGTGAAGCAGCTAATGGCGAAGTTTAGCTAGAGCTACTCTTACACTTAACCATTGACTGCATACAATTTTCGTTGTTGTTAAAGAGTAAAAAAAAAGTGAAATGTTGAATATGTAGTCAATTTTTCTACTGTTCGATCAGCAGCCGTTACTTCAAATTGTACATACAATTATTTCGCGTTTCTGGTTGAATTGTCATGATGTGCTCCCGAACTAGCCGTTTAGTTCTGCCAGTGTCATTTACCATGTTGTAAATACCATTTTTCTAATATTTCTTCAGCCCGTAATCCGCTGGATCAAGATTAGGCATTCGTGGAAGCCATGAGATTACGTATCTCCCCAAAAGAAGATTACCCCAGCCATGAAATCAGCTGTGATATCATACCAAACGATAAAATCCAATGAATGAAGTAGCAAGAGTTCATTCATTTGTCCTACTAGCTTGATCTCTTTAAGTAAATGAGTATTCAAAGTATACCTCTTCCTTTATGTTGACCCCATATCTGTGATGTGTAAACCTTAAATACTATGTACTTCTTTGTAGGTTTGCTAATGGAGCACCTTAGCTATTTTCAGACATCTGACTTATTTCAGAATAGCTGTTAGTATAGGAATAGAATCATGAATTAATAAATAACTGACATAAAATCATGAATATGGTTGATTTGAAATGAAATTATCTACCATAGTTCAATAAATTTCCAATAGTGTGAATTATTTTTTTATAGAATTATCGATTCATTACTGAAAAGATAGTTTTAGTTATCAACCTACGATTAAAAAAGATCAACATGCATTTTAAGAAATGATATAAAAAAAATATATTCTTTGAAAGACTAATTAGCAAGAAAAAACACATTAGGAAAATTCCAATGCATTACAAACAAAAGTACTCCTGATTTTTATAGTACTTTTTTGAAACCCCCTAAATCAACTTATCCGGTGATAGAACATAATGGATAAAAAAGGAATAAAATTTTGTGAAATTCCCATACGACTAGTGGCTCTAAGTTGTTTACCTTAGAAATTATTTAGTTATTTTTTGTATAATTCTTTATTGACGTAAATTTTGCGTGGCATTGTTTTATTTTCGTGTGGAGTAAATCGTGTATATTCTTACATTCCTTCTACGTTACCTCACAGGTATCAATAGGATTCTCTCCTTTTCTCAGCCTATCCGCTACTTGTTTGGGAATCATCTGATATAGCAGTTCATCTGTTCTTCTCATTTCTTCATCTAACTTCCTCATGGACTCCTCTAGCTTTTTGCTTTTCTGTTGCTCCTGGTCTAACGCCAGCTTCAGTTCGACCGACTGCTGAGTGCCTGCCAGCATAAGATCCCTAAGATGAGCAAAAAGGTATCAGAAAACAGATTTGCTTTAGGTGGAGTTAACAAAAATTGAAATCAACATTTGTAAAAAATTTCGGGAATTGGTCCAACGATATCTATATTGTCTTATGAATCATACAGACGATATAAAGTTCTTAACTGACCGTAAATGCAATATTTTTAACTAAATTATCTTAAAAAATATACAAATTGTTTTAACAACAATGTCGCATGTACGAACTGAACATAAATTAATAAGGAAACAAATATAGGACAGGTGTTTGAGATTTGCCATGAAAATGAAACATTGTAGATGTTTCAATGACACTGTTTGGAACTTCAATTATCTTAAGAATTTACGTTTGACAACATTCCGATTGAATCAGCTTCAGGTAAAATGACCCACAAAATTCTTCTGATTCTTTTTATATATTGCGCTAGCTGTAGCGCACCAATTAACGAAGTCTGTCCGGCTAGTGTAGCGAATTCATCTAATTGTGTCCCCTTACGTCGATGCGGTGGGTTGCGATGACTCACACTACCAGACTAACGTCTATGCACGGCCAAAGCTGATTGCCTTGACTGCATATCTATCGATGTAGTTGATTTTTGTATGTTTGTGTGATAGTTACCGACTAAAGTCATGCATGGAGAGATCATTTATGTACAGTCCGGAATTGATCAGGCAGTTGAGATCTGGCATCACAGGCGTACCAAGGTACATCATCATTTTCCAGTTGTCCATATATATCATTTGACCTACAATAGAAAAGGGTTGGTTGAACGTTAAGTAAAGTAAACATTTAACGCTTTTTTGAGAGAACATGTAACAAGTGAGATTTTCACTCAATTTGAAATGTGATAACTGATTGATCATATTTTATATAAAGTGAAATAGTCTATGATTCAAATTTCGGTCTGGATATTGAATCCTAATATAAAATAACCACTTTCTTGTCTACCAGTATATCTACGTCAAAATAATGATGAAATGCCTCGTAAAATGCATTCAAATATGATATCAAAATAATGAGGAAACCTGGCACAGCATATACAGGGGGTTATCAATTGAAATAATATATCTTTGATTCATCCTGTAAGAACTAAGTACCCTCAGTGACAAGAACAATTCTGGAAGGCTATTAGGTCTGAGTAAACACATCTATTATTAGCAATATAGTACTTGCTGAATAATGCATAGCCCCAGTTTCATCGTACGTATATAGGACAGCTAATCCTTGCTTTGTACCTGCTAGGCAGTTTCATCCATACGGAGAGACATTCAGGAGAAGTCTTCTAAAGTTAGCTTAAGGAAAGCTTTGCTAGGTACTCATCACCATCTCTTTCACTAGTTTTGGGCATCCAGTGACAATCATTTACTTGCTAATCCGCAAGATGGAGTCAGACATGTTAATTCGCATTTAGAAACTCTGGATAAATCTGGCCTTCTGCAGCATCCGAACCACACACCTTCCGATTTCTTGTTAGACACTCTAGACAACTGAGCTAAGTAGGGACTCCGCTCACTCGATCTAAAACGCTGACAGCAATTTCCTTCCAAACCACGCGCGTCATTTGTATCTCGAGGAGCAGCGCCAGGGTTACGTCGGTAAAGGTCTTTGATCAAGGTTACTGTTGCACCTCTGCATCAAATAATTGTGGTACCACTATGTAAGAAACAGTCTTGACAATTATTTACCTGCGAGTCAGCAAGATTAGGTTCCATTTCTCGAAGGAACGATGCAATTTCAAATTCAGAAGAGAAATGGAATTAATGGGGTGCGGCAAACATCATCATGATCAAGTGAGCAGAACGTCTGCCCAGTTCAGTTGGAAAGAGCATCCGATAAGCAATCAGAAGTTTTGTGGTTCAAATGTCACAGTAGGCCAGGTCCTAAAAATATGAATATGGACATCCGGTCTTAAGTAATTTATGGGTAGAATACGCAATACGCCCTATTGGACCCGTTTAATTACTTCCAGTACAGAGTCATAAGTACCTTTCAGTCTTAGGTTTCTATCTTCAGAAATTTCCATCTCATCGCTTAGCGCCACGTCGTGCCTTCTACACTCGGAAGGTGGATTGTCGTTAAGAATTGGTTCAACAGTCACCAGCTCGAAGATGTTATTCGTCCGGTTGAGTATCTGAAACAGACTGCGTTTATCTAAACAGTGATGTACTTGAACACAACAGAATGTAAACAATTTAGGTCGATGATCCCAGTGCAATCCTTGCAAGTCTGAGTAGAGCGTTGCGATTTGGCTGGAAATTGGTACATATATAAACCTTCATCTCCTCAAACATGATTATAAGAGCAACAGATGATATTATTCATGAAACATTTTGATAGGCGTAATAGCATAACTTGCTGGAAAAATAAATTGGAAAATCATACTGACATATACAACACAATCTGAAAAAATTGATGCATATTGAAAACAATATAACTCAAGATAAATAAAAGAGTATTCCTTGTTGGAATGCAATAACCTATGCTCAGATGAGTCTATTAGATCTTCCATACAATCTGAGAGATACCCGTAAAGTTATTTTAAGAAGTTACATGATTTAAACCACTTGTGGTTTCAGTTAGCGGCCAATATGAGCAGATATATAAAACAAATCAGAGAAACAAATACGGGATTATATTCAGGAGTTACATAATTTTGATTGATTTTTTATTTGTTCATTTCATTTAAGGAAACTAAAACAGGATTGCTGTTCATGAAGACGAAACTTGCATTATATATTGTGCTGTTAAAATTAGTCGCTCTTTCGATCTGATGACGATTTAAATTGCCGGTATGTCGATCTATCTGTCTCTGTTGTAAGCCTAAGCTAGTCAAAATGTTTCGTTTTGAAAAATCGTTATATTTTCGGTTGAGTGATTCGCTGAATAGCTCAAAATATTGCCTGTATTTCATCATTATATGTATTTGTAAAAAGTTCAAAGCAAATATTTTGACTTGTCGTCTAGTCAGCTAGAGATATTTTAGTTTGTCAAACAGATTCTTTCGGTTCCAGTTCTTATATTTTTTATTTTTCTCGAAACTTTTGAGACAATGATAAAAGGTACTTTTTTCGGAAACTATTTTATTATTTTTTAATGTTATCTATATCACAAAACTAACTAATTTACGGCAGTATGTCAGTCATTCTATAAATGTATTAAATTGGGCTGTTTATCCCGATTCTCAAAAACGGATAATAACTGCTGCATACATTTTGAAGAAATTTGAAAATTGATACACTGTCAGTGACTTAAGGTGCTGCTTTACTTTTGAAAATAGACCACAGGATTTGGACATATTATCCAAATAATATCAGAACACCAATAAATCTAGGTTTTGGAGATCCTGATAGTTTTTGAATGTTTAAAAATGTACTCCGTGATAGTCTCTGGTTCGCATCGGCCTAGCTGGGTAATAACTGAAAGCACGTGTGCCCATAAAACAAACTCTATTGACGCTTCGGTTGCTTCGGTAACTTTGTTAAGAATAACAAATTAAATTTTGAAAACAAAACACCGAAATTCATTCAATATGAGGTGTGTATTGGAAACTTTGTCGTGGCAGCTGCTTCAAACAGGGTGAGACCACAATGCTGTATGTCGCTGTAGATTGTATTTATAACAATGTTTATGCTACTGTATTTAACTTTTTTTGAAGTGAGCTGATCTAGATTTTTTTATTCGGTAATTGAAATTAAATTTTTGCAATTCTCAAGTAACTCTGTCCTTCGATTAAAAGCTTGCAAACTGATATATATATATATATATATATATATATATATATATATATATATATATATATACATGTCCAAAACTACACACCGTTACTTGAGCTAATAGTTTCTCAAGTTTATTCTGCTTCTTCTAAATGAATTAAATATTAGCTTTAACTTTACATGTGATGTTGAAATCTGATCTATGAGATTTCAACCTTGAGGAGCAAGTCTTATATCAAACTCAGCGGTGGGAAGTATTTCCAAATTAAAAGGGCTCGGATTTTTCTATAGCTTCATTTTGCGTGTTTTTCTTACACACAGACAAAAGTTGTCCATAGCAACGCTACATAGAAAGGCGAAAATTACAGGAAAGCGGATATAAAGTTGCCCGGGAGATCCCTCCTATCAGTCATTACGTAAAAATGAAGGTCAGACAGAGCGGAAAAGATACTTAGGGTGAAACCTCGAAACCGGGAAGTTTAAGCTGGGTTTTCGGGGCAATTTAGTTTTTTCACTTTATCGTTTATCCTGTTCATCACCATTCCCATACAATTTTATGCGATTTACCTTGCAGTATCGATGGATGTTTGTACAGTTCAATGAATTTGCACTACCTAAAAGTAATGAGCAAGCGGTTTAGTCGTTGTGAGTGCATACTACACGTGCAGACATATTTTTGTAGTATTGAATGTTTGGTAAAGGTGCATAGGGTTTCCAGTGCTTCCGTAAAATATACTGTTTGGAACAATTTTAAAGAATTCTTGAGTGTTATGCAACCGTTCCAGAATAGGGAAGAAGTTTGTATTAAAAACTTTATGTAGTGGTTTTTGGTTATAATGAAAAGTTTGATTTCGGACTTCCATTGTCTATAAAATTTTGAGTATCACGACGTTTCGATTGATGTGCTATCTTCAATCGTCTTCAGGTGAATTTTATAGACAATGGAAGTCCGAAATCAAACTTTTCATAAATCCACCTTGTCTACAAGTTTCAAACAACAGTTTTGGTTATAATGTGTCACCCACATCCATTGGGGATCTTCAATAGCTCAGAAGTGGTTTCTTCATAACACCGCAACTAATTCACAAATTTGGCTGCATACTGAAATATTGTTCTAACTTTATAATAATTTAGAATAAGAGCTATTACTATAAACCTCTCGCGTCAATCAAATAACAATATATCTAGTCGATACAACTGTCATTATAAGGGACCCACACGGTCTGGAACATCGAAGGAAATTGTCTGATCTCATAATAGGACCATTAAGACCAATAACCATAATTGCCACAAAGACCAGAAAAAATCAATGTGCTCACCAGTACAAACCTCCAACAACTCTTTCAAAACTAATTCTCTCGTAAAATGTCAGCAATATGGAATATATATATAGAAACATGTGAATCTGATATGTACAAATATGAAATTACAATTCATCAAATGATGTTCAAATCAAATTTTGCATACGTCATCATATGCGGAGGAGAAGTTCTATCGAAATGATAATATGTGAACCCTGTACTTCTTATTATAGTCCGTCATACGACAAAGTAGATGATGAATTTATGCATTATAAAGATGGATTCAAGTAGAACAAATTTTACAACCAAGTTTCATGATTTTTCCATGCGTGGGTTATTATGGTGCTTAGATTTTTTGGATTTGTGATAACGAATTCTTTAAACGAAAATTCGTGATACGAACTTCCGCTGGTTTTTTAAGGGCTACTTTTATCATCGCGTAATCACTGCAATAGAAGTGCATTTTTTGAAGCAACCTGATACATTAATACCTGAAAAGTAAACGTCAACTCCATAGACACCGGTGTTATAATGATGGGAATAGTATGAATAATGGGAAGCAGCTTCTTTTATTGTAAAAATTTATAATAATAACTCAAAAAAGATAAACGGTCTGAAAAACTAAGGGAACATTACATAAACTTGGTTTTTTAAACTTGATCAGGAATTCATACACATTACAGTGATAGCAGAACCATTAAGCTGGCAGCATAGAGAATAACGCTCGATAACAAGGTCGGTGAGAAGACAAGATATTAGGTATATAAAATAATTGCAACTAAAGCAGGACAATAAAATACGTAAAGTCAAGTAATACGAGTAATTAAAAGAAATATTTTGTGAAACGCCCAACATCAATTGCATATTTTTATGGAAAGAACTTCCAGGAGTTATGGCAGTAGATCATACAAGGACATGGTGCAGAATATGAGAATTGAGAAAAAGAATAGGCTACAAAAAAATTATCCGATTCATGATGGTTTCTTATAAAATGTTTATTTTATTACTATATATCTAGTATATAAGTTTAATGGAAGGGGTACTGAGATACGGCCATGAGAATGAACTGGATCGTCCTCCTCTCTGAAGCATTGTGAGCCAATTAACGTTTATGATTAAATTTTATTTTATGTGTAAATTGTGACTTATCTTGGGTCGCCTCTTTGATTAATTATTACACGTCCTGGCTGCTAACTGAAATCACATCTGACTTACACAAGATTTACGTAATTAAATTTTACAATTACTATTTCAATTAACCCTCATGTTGAGACAAGGACCATAGGCGTTAACATTTGTTTATGTTGAGACTGAATTTCACCAGTTTCTTTGGATCTTTCATCAGGTATTATTTCTCCTTGCTGGGAGTAACCGTTGCAAATATCCTGGAGACATGGTAAAATAGGACCTTCAGTAAATTGATGTCGACTTCTCTTTCTCCTGTTTCATATACCCACGCAATAGAAACTGGGTTAATTGGTCTATAACTTTTATTTTTTTGTCGTATCGAGTCAAATGACAATTTTATTTTATACGAGTATATGCGCTGCCAGAGGAAAGCAAGTGTCCCTGTTTGGAAAGTCGATTAACTTGATATATTATAAAATAGAATACTTTAAGAGTAATTTATAAGCATATTTTGATTTTAATATATGTTAAAACACCAAATACTTTGCTTGTGTTTTGTTGTTATCGAACGTTACCGAATATTTCCACGGTGATCATTTCAACTTTGAGTATAGAGGTTAATACTTTGTTTATTTTATATGTAAAGAACAATTACTCCCGAAGGTTAATGTAACCAAAAGATCTACTTTTTTTAGGAGTAAATAAAAGCTCAAGGAAAATGATATGCCTGTTTAAGACTTAATTTACAGACAGCTGATATTTCGTGCCAAATCCGAGGGCGTGACTGATATCAAAACTGAAAATTACGCTTTTTCGGAGATATCTATACCTAACATATATCTTAAACAGCTACCATGTATAAAGTATGGGTATTTGCTGCTTTGGTTTGATTTCATTTGGAAGAGTTTTCACCAGTCGGAGTTTTCATGGGGTTGCTGAAGAAAATATAAAAAATATACCATCGCATGTGATATTTTTCAGAAAAATATCAAACATTCATAAAGCGCCAAAAAAAAATAATTGAGGTAATAAGGTTGCTGAACCAGTTTCATGGATATCAATTCAGCTAAATATATATTATATTATTTTTCCAAAATAACAGTCTACCTTTTATCTCTGTAAATGAACCAGAATAAATATTTGAGCAAACGAAGTATCTAAATGTTGTAGTTTTCCATGTCCACTGGAGAAGAAGTATTGTAATCACGAAAAATTTAGAAATCGAGTTATTGTATTTTCTTTATATCTCTTGTCTATCTGTCTGTACTCTCTATTCGGTAGTCCTTGATCCCTCTTTTTTTAGTTTTTACAGCCCTTCTCAGCCGGAGAAGTTTGCTGCATATATTCAGAATAATAACCAACTGCCTTCAATCTCGCCTTTGTTGACACAACTTTTGTATTCAATATACAAAAGCTGTTATATACGTTCATTCATTAAACATATCTTTGGAAAAAATCATTTTTGAGGTTAGAGTGGCGGTCTTGCTCATTTCTGAAGTGTGATACTTTCTGAAAATTAAACGTTCAATATCTCCACGTTTGAATGAATTTTGCAAAGCGTGAAGATTTCGGACATTTTCCATATCAATGAATTTTTGAGACTTGAGTTGCCATCAGGTTTGTCGTAGTCACTCACAAAAATTCGACGTTGACGGTATAAAACTTCTATGACTTTCTACCTTTTTTTCATCAGGGTAGTGTTGAGAAAGATCATTTGAGAAATTACACGATGAGCTGTTCAAATCGCACGCAAGCCCATGGGAAACTTGAACATACTGACTTCCCCGTGAAAAAACGATTTTTGTGAATGTTCGGAAAATACGCATTAAAATTTCTTCTTGGCAAAAACTGAAGAACTAAAAAAATACAAGCAAGGCAATCAAAATACACATAAAACGTGGAATCACACACTAATTCAATACACTTAGCTATTTTTCGTTTTCTATGTCAGTGTTACGAAAATAGTAGCCACTTTCTACACGGTGGTTGAAATTCTATGGAAATATTAAAGTTCTACGCTGATCGGGAACCCTGGCTACAAACGTAGTTTTGTGATAAAACAATATGTCATATGTGACATAGCTTCAAATGTAGGATAAAACTACAAAATCAGGTTAGGATATCGCAAAATCCCGGCACGTGATTGCAATCCTGATTCCAGATGCGGTCTGATTCGGTATCATTGTTAAAATAATAAAAATTTAAATTTTCTAATGATTTAAGCAACTATGATATAATATTTCACTACTCTAATACAATCAGAGTCTCACAAACATAATACATAAAGTAAATCATGCACAACCTGATTATAATTATATAAAAATATTATCTTTGTATCTACAACGAACGATGTTACAATGATGAGCTTTACGTTGCAATTGTACAATTTGTTTGGTATGACTATCATAGCCCCTGAACAAAGCCAATTGGGTATTTTAAGCCGTAAAGTAGCATTATTCGGATTGCACACTGATTTTGTTTGTAATGTAATGTATATCATTCCTGAAGTAGCTTTAAAACAGTTTCGAATGTAATAGATTCACTGATATTGAACAATACTGTTATCTCTCTTGGCATAGCTCGCGATTAATGATGGACGTGTCCTACTTCAGCAGCTGAAACCTTCACTGGAATACTGGTAAGGTTATTATCTTCCTATAATAATGAATTTATAAGCAATGCACACGAGACCTACGTCAATCAAGTATACAAGGGGAAATAATAGGGTTAATTATTTTACAGAGGCACAGGGATTAAGAATCTTCCAAGAGAAGACGTCAGTATTTAATGAGGATTCAAAAACAACATTGATGTTGGGGCAGTTGAATCCAGTTTTAGCAAAACATATTCGATACCCGAACATGAGATTTAACACTATATAAAAAACAGGATACTAGTGCTGTTTGCGACATAGTCTTAAATGATCCATAAAAGAAATTATATAGTGTAATGAGGGGAACATGTTTATTAGGCAGCAAAGTTTAATGTTTGTACCGCTATGTAAATAATTTGGTAGATATGAGACGCATTATACTCACATGTAGCAGCTCACAGTACAACAGTTAGTATTTTTGTTTACTCTTCCATACACAAACAAAACATTAAATAATATCATAGTTAATGTCGATAAACCAAATTACTTACACCTCCTCTAGGAAGGACATGTGAGAAATAGTCTATTAACGTTCTCATTTGAGATTTGTAAAGCTGTAGTAGGTAGTAGCTATTCCGATGAATATAATTTTCTGCTACAGGTTTTGAGACGCCTACCTACATGGTTGTTAAAACTTGATGGAAGGTGACTCGAGAATTGAGTGACCTTACACCCTAAAGGCTGGCAGACCAGTCTGTGATTTCCTTTACAGGGTAGTTTCTGAGCTTTTTGTATCTCTCAATCTCTCACTCTCTTTCTAAACTCTATTTGTACATCCCCATGTTGATCTATGCTGCAGAAACCGTGCTGGTGATCATTGATGTTGTTTGTTTTGTCCAGATATTTCAGAAGCTGCACTGTAATGACAGGCAGCCTTTGACATAATTGAAAGCAGAGTAATGAGTCTATAGCTGCTAGGTATATTTTCGAGTGCAACCGATTTTTCATCCGATAAAAAATACGCTCAGCTACTTTAAAAAGTTTTCAAAGGACTGATGTGCAACTGTTGAGGACGACAATGGCTGTTATTAAGTCTGGATAGTCCGGTTATTCAAGAATGCATTTTACGTCCCTGAGGTGGAAGTCAACTTCTGGAATTTTCTACTTCACCCTGAGAGAATCGGATGAAGTTGTAAGATTACCGTATAATTGCCAACGAAAACTAGTCACAAGACTTTTTATTTCAGTGTGGAGGTGATGGATTGGTAGCCTCTCATTGGTGGTGATGCAAATGAGTAACAGAAGATCTGACTGATAGCTTTGGCTACAAGCCGGAAATATCTGGATCATTTATATTATGAGACGAGTTTGTCTTCAATTTTTTGAATATGCTACTTTTTGCTGTTATCGATGACTCATTTACAGTGGCTTCTGGCATCGATGAAGCTGCGGTGATTTTCGGTGTTTAGATTGGATTTCCATTTCCTGTATTATTTTTCGACTAGATAAGTGGAGTCTCTGCAACTCTGCTTAAACCATAGTTTGTTTCGTGAGGGGCGTTTGTCAAAGTGAGGAAATGTGGGCTTCGATACCAGATACTAAAAACTTTTATTTTTGACCACAAGTTGATGGGTATGGGCCTTAAAGCATACATCGTTTCACAAAAAAAAACAATGGGATAATCAGACTATCTATACATGATCTACAAAAGCTTCACACTTTACAGCTAACAAACGCAAACAATCAACATTGAAGCAACGTTAAAATAAATACAAGTCTATGAATGACCAGTAAGAGATGGGCGATAGGAATGTTAAAAGTACAAACGTTACGAATTGCTAAAGATAAATTATTATTTTCATTCTTAGGAATTTTTTAGACTTTCTACGCTGGTAAATTTTTCGATCGTGGTCTGTTAAAAACCTTTTTTCCATAAAAGGTTATGAAATTCACTCAATGCTTTTCTTAATATAAGCAAAACACGGAAAACCCGTATTTTTAATATACATTATTACTTAAGCCAGTCAATTTTTCACTATATCTTGAGATTTACTTAATTATTACCTTATAATAGTGCGAATGTTAAATTTTATTAGCATGAATAACCATATTAGTTGTTCTTTCACGAAAGTGGAGATAAGATTAATCATTTACTGTATCGTTCTTGAGAGAACTCAATATCTCGTGGATATACAATTGATTTATTTGTGAGGTATACGATATTAAAAACAGACTTAAAATCGTTATTAGTAAACAGTAGTGCAACAATAACCATTTCAAAAAATGTATGCAACCTAGAACCTTGAAATGCAGCTGGACTAGTTTTTGTCTGGAAAGGTATAAGTACCTGTTTACGACTTGTACAGAGATACTATCATGAATAAGCTTAGGCCTTTGACTGAACAGTTGCTCTTTAGTATCTTAGATTTCCATTACTTTCCATTTTGCTGAAAAAATCGACATTATGCACCCATCCTCCTATAAACACTTGCTGTATTTGTTAATGGAACATTGCTGTACGCTGTTGCTGACACATACCTAATGTACGGGTAATTACTGCACAATCGTAATTCTCGGAAACGGTTAATGTAATGGATGTTTCAGCTTAATTAAAGCTAAAGCTATAGAGTATACAGACGTAAAATATCGATAGAATTTTTTTCTTTTCCCGACAAACAAAAATATCCCAGTTCATTTTGAGATATATCTGAATATCAACTGAGACTAAAAAAAGCTTAAATATCCATAATTATAAAAATTTGTGACATTCAACGTTGCTTATTCAACAAAACATGAGAAGCTTCTGGACACTACTTACTATGCCAGTGGTTGAATAGCTTCCTAAGGGATTGTTCGTAATATTCGTGAGGGTGAAAGTATACGATGTATTTACTATCAACGACGTCATTCCCCAGGATGTATCCTTGTAACGAATTGTAGGAAATCAAATCTGTTCCAATTTACAGCTTTATAGATGATGTTTGAGAGTTCTTTCCTACTGCAGACAATTCACTGGAACAGCGACTAGTCTCTACAGGGCTCAGATGAGGAGATCATCAAAATACTGATCGCTTCTGTGGGCATGTACTGAAACTACTCCTTGAAGCTGCATACTGAATCATGAAAAGAGCAATACGTCTGGTCGCTGCGCCTCACACTTCCACAGTCTGCAACATCAAAAAAGCGGCTGCACTGACTAACTCGATTAATGTCTTCCGGAAGTCGTTCTTTTGGAGAAACTCAGCATTGTAGAATGAGCTGACTGGGAGTTTAGTTTTCGGCGTTTCAGAATTAACGTGAATGTTTAGCCTCTTTCAACGCTTTTATAGTATGACATAAATGGCTACGGATTGTCTGGGTAACTAATGAGGAGTAGTAGCGCCTTTTCAGCGCGATAGGTTTTCTTTCTCTTCCAGTATAGTTTGAATTATGTAGCTTTAGATACCAGCATGGCAAGTTATTTCATTTTGATATCATCCGAGTGAGTAGAAAAGGGACATATTATGTCCATCTCTTTGCAGGCTTGATATAATTTGAGTTCATGGTGAATGCGCATCGATAATATGGAAGTATACTGGTAATTTTCAAGTTACTCTTTCACCAAGATATCGTTATCTAAATGCATAGGTTTGTATTATTTATTCCATAATTTTTTTTATAATTTGACAGCAACTGGATGCACAATAAAATATTTTTGGGACAGACTGTTACTGAAAATAGAGTGAAAGGAACTAAACATTGAAGTGCTCAAGTCCAACAACCATGCAAGAACCACAAAAACCATTACTGCGCAACGTGTATGCAATATTTTTACTACAGCTGCATTAAGTTGATCTTCTCATGTGGGTATTTCCAAAATCATGTAATTTGTTTTCATATCATGTTGTCTCCGTCCTGAATTATAATCGGGTAGCTTCATGTTATGCGGCAAACATTAGCTTCCAAATTTCTGATAAAAATGACATCGGTCGTGGGAAAAACTAATTTTAGATGTCTTAATCTCAACGATAATTGATTATGCAATCTAATATAATCCGAATAGTACACACAAAATTTTCCAATCTAGGATTTTGTGAAGATATATTTTGTAGAGCAGATGGAGATCAGGGTGAGCTTAAAACTCGGCTTGCCCATTTTGCCGTCTTTTTGAATGAGTATGGTTTTTCATGCTTATTCCGTAAGCAAAAGTCTTACAAGATGAACATTTTAAATCAAACAACTAAGATGATGGGAGCAAAAATATAAAAATAACATAAATGTATATAAAAAATAAATTCAGTGTTGATTTTGAACAATACCGTAACGAGAATACTTACATGAGGGGGTCTGCCAGAAGGACAAAGCATTCAAACATGCGTTTGTATATTCATGATATATGTTCAACATTATAATCATACGTATTTATTCATTAAATTGTGCAAATGAAACATGATGATAAGATCTTAGTTGAATGGTTCTCAATTATGCAAAAAAGTTCAAGTTCAGCTTACATTTAATCAATACAACGAAATTATTTTGTATTTATTTACCTTTCATTGGGACCAAGAAACGTTTGTAAAGACTAGGACCTTATTATTATTGATATCTGTGAATTATTGAGGAGCGTAGCCAGTACATTTTGAGTCTTTTTTGCTAAGTAAAAGAAAATCAAGATCCTCAAATGATAAATATGTTGTGAGGACAAAAAAATCTCTGCTCTTTTTTTGTAACAAATACGGTGATACTTCGCTAGTTGCTCAGCAAATGCGACAAAATAAAGTATCCAGGGAGGGTCATCTGGTATAACTTTGTGTCAAAGGGGGGATTTATTTGCACTTCTGCTGCTACGGAGATAGCAGTTACATCCATTGCCCCCCCCCTGTATCCGCGCACCTGGTAAAAATTTACATTTTAACAATGTTTCCAATATTAAGTTTATACGTTATGGACTTCGTAATTTGCCAATGGACAGCGCCATAGTGCGCGACGCTTGAAGATGAGTGTTAACTTATTGTACCTCAGAAAAAATCGATTTCCATTTGTCAGTTTACAAGCTTACATAGTCTATTGCAGTATTTAAAATGTTCCAAGAAGTTTGATCGCCTTTACAAGGCGCTAACAATTTACAGAATTATTACATCAATACCATAACGTGATGAAAAAGTAGCTATAATTCACGGTAAGTACAACTGGTTTTCTGGTAAAACCATCTGTACATATTATGACATATTTCTTGTGGTGATAGTTGTAGCCATTTAGATACGCATTCGACATACCGAAAAGAGTGAAATGTCAATAAATCATCATTTATATTAGATTAATGCTAACCAGTGAGTTTTTATTCTATCGTCTTCTACTCTTAACGTTTTGGAGCACACCCGTTAGCATTCTTACAGCATAAACGACGTGGTAATGTTTTCTGGTAGACATTCCAGTTCATTCAAGCTCTGCATTGTGAAATATAATTCATAGTACTTTATTGGACATTTTGGGTGAATGGCTTTGAACCATCAAACCCCCCTATACACCTTTTATTTAAAAATATTCTACTTTCCCCTCTATTGCATAAGCTGTTAACATTGGGGAAAGATTTTTTTTGGACAGGACAATTTGGTGATTCTATTTTTGACAAAGAATTTATTTTAAAAAAATTTGTGTGGAATGTTCTGTACGTCGATTAGTTAAATATATATAAATAAAATATGTGTATTATTTTCTCAGGATTCCAGTGAAATGGGAAAATGACAATTTTAGAAGCCTCAAGTTGCCTGTGGTCTTTGCACAGAACGAAAAAACTTTATTCTACAAAAATAATGGGGTTGGTATGAAGTTTCAATAATACAAATTGATCATTTCAAATTTATTCTGCAATTTTAAATAAAGACACATTAGTTATTTTATGCTTATGATATACTTGTGAGGTCATAAAGTTATTAACTCATCATCAATGCCTGGTGAATTAGATTTCATATAAATACTTCGTAAAACGCTAGGCTCAGTAAGCATACTATTAATTGGATAATAATTTGAACCACATTACTCCTCTTACGGACGTTTTGGCTTATTCGGTGGTTTTCAAAGTATAAAATATATAAATCTAATGCAATATGAATCAATGAGAACACCGCGGAATAAGTTCCAGGAATCACATTTGTGAAAGAACCGTCTATTCCAAAGTCATGGGTAAGTATGACGATTTATTTACACAAATTACTAATGTGTTATTCATGAATTTACAATCAACTTTGCCATATTTGTATAGTATAATGAAGGTTAAAATGTCTAAAACATTCATACACAAAAAACTTTATCTATACTTACCGAACTGAATTTGAAGGATATTAGGGGTCGAACCAAGTCGAACCAATTCGTTATCTTCTTTCCAACTAAGTCCGGCAAGATCACCATCAATGAATTTCCAATACTACGGACTAACATATCTGAGCTAAAATAAAAAAAATGGTGTTAAGTAAGATGACTGCTCTGCACTCCACATGCAAGATGTTATAAATCTAAATTAGTTTGAAACACGCTCTGGATTATTTATCAATGACTCTGATATCAGAAAAAAATGATCAGTCATACATTGCGATGCCATTTTTGGACTTTTGACTTCTTGGTCGCAAAATATTTGTTATCGCAGAATTACCAATTATCTTGGTTACAGATCCTAAAAATCACTACTATTTACGGACCTTGGCAGACAAATTTGGTATAATGATAAAATTTTCATGTCCAAATTAGGTTTTGTTATTTTTAAATTCACCCATCTGGTACAGCGTATCACGTAGTAACTTGTAAATAGTTGTGGAGTATTGCACAGTTTTATAACATGTAATTATATTTTATTATTGATAGTTGATAATTATTTACTTCAGATGACTCAGTGTAATTTGAACACCAAACACAAGGTATCTCATACCTCAAGATATTTTAGTCCTTAGGCTATTTAATTCCTTTAATATATATCTAACATAAAATGTTACAAGAAGAAATATATGAAAACCTATAATAGTGTGTCAATGAAGATTGAGTTATTTCCTACAGTGCAGTCGAAGTTTCGCACATATTTCTGGATCTCTAATGTTTTCATGAAAATATCTGCTGAACCTTAGCTGTAGTGGGGTAAATGAACAAACAGACTGACCTTTTGAACTAAGTCTTTATATACTATAATTTAATGGATTCGGTTTTTAGGGGTGTTGCCTATATAATGCACAAAAGAGGATAGAATTCAATTCAGCAATAGAGAGACAGGGTAAATAGAATATTAGCTTTGAAAACCCTAATTTTAATTTTAATTATAGGACTTGCTAGTTGATAAGTAATCTGGGTAGCCTCTGTCAATTTTTGACAGTCTGACAGTCTGAAGATGATTGGAACTTAAACCGAAAACTGTCACCAAAACGCAGTTTCATTTGTGAAACTATGTTAATTTATACAATTTTATCTGAAAGATTAAAGGGTTTCACCAAGTAACATAACCTAATAGGTATAATGTGATTACATTGTTTATATTTTCCTCTTAACATAACTTGGGTGAGTAGAATAATTGTACAAAAATCGAAATAACTGTGATGGGACTGGATATGCATACAAGGGTCAATGATTCAGTGAAATATTCATTGCTACAGATTTGCCAACAATATAAACAAAAACAAATGATAATAGAAGCAAATGAAAAATAATCTGTAGTTGTTGAATGGACGTCACATCGAGATGATAAGAATTATGAAAGCTCGTCTCTGGCTAACTAAAGTTGAAGTGTAGATTGTAGATCGTTCTAATTGGTGAAACTCCTTCGCTATTAGGATAAAATGCAGTAATTTCCATTACCACTAGTTTTTATGAATACACCCCTAAACTTGTGTGTGTGTGTGGCGTTTCATTTTCATCTTCAAAAAATAATAATAAGTATAATGCTTCACAATAATAAATAACATGATACTCCCAAGTAACCTCGTACATATGCCACACGTTCTTATCGGTACAGCTGTTTGCAATGTGTTAGTGCTTAACCATGCAAATTTCATTCCTATCAATGCTAAATCTCTCGGTGCATTCACAACAACATTCTCTATGAGCTGGGTATAGCTCTGCATTCTGAATTGAGCACTATCAAGCATTACTCACCTATAGGTATGAAATGTTATAATTTGGTCGAAATAAACGAAATGAGGTTAATTTCGACGAAAAGAGAATTTCTCGAATGGTTATTTCAGTTTATCTAGCCAACTTATGAAAATATATATTAGCACAACCTAGTGATGAATTTCAAATGCTCTTTTTTAATTTCTGCTATGCATGTGCTCAGTTTCTAGTTTACGCCGTCCATTTAACTAAGTCGTTCTTTCAACACCTCCGCACTAATTTGGAGGACACGTCACTCAGACTAGTAATGCATATTAATCATTGAAGCAAACATGTACTTTCAGCATTAATATGAATGTTTAATTGACTGCATAATTGCTACGTAGAAGGTTGAAACTGAACAACTCAGGTATCCTGTAAAGGAGAAATATCATCTTTCACGTATTAATCCCCAGTATTGATTACGCGTTATTTCAGTTAAAAATTGAAGTAATTGAATTAGGGTGATATACAATCTATATTGTATAAAATATTTTGATAAAATACATTTGGAGTATATTACGGACTAAAAATGAAACAGTTCAGAAGTAACCACTAGCGGTCATATTTATAACATCAAAATCAAAGATTTATGTTTTTTCAGTATAATAATTCATATAGCTTTTTCTTTATTATTATTCATTGGCAATTGTTGCGGTTTAATGTAGCTGTTTGAAATGTAGTACAAATGGGATTATATCAATTTTTAGAATTTAACTTTGATTTGTAAGAGCAATATAACGTGTTCCTGATAAAATCTGAAGCGTACCAGCTGAGCTTCTTTAATTGATATGTGGCGTTGTATGGAACCAACGACAATCAAATCAAACGCTGGTCTATTAGCTCTGGAGCTGCAGATAATTATATTGACCACGACTCTAAAAGGCTCAGATCAGATCATTATCGTAATACTGCTACTAACATGTATAGGGATGAGTAGTTGATGAATCTAGTGGCCATACAAAGGAGTTCCACAGTCTGGAACTCCGACGAAATGTGGGTGATCTGTTACTATTCTATACATCAAATCGTAACAATGATAGCCATCAATACAACAAACACTATAGAATAGAAAAGCTCAACGAGAACGAGAATCATCAAAAAGTTATGTTTTAAGTTAACCTCAGCATTGTGAAAAGAGCTACCCGGGTGTTAATTTTGCGTCAGTTACAATTTAGAGGGCTTTATGGTGACTGTAAATAGACATCCTTTCATAATATTGGTGATGCTCGAGAGACTTTCTGCATTTGTTAGATATCTAATAAAATACGCAAATTGAGCCTCAAGAGATTTCATACATGTTTACAAGTACTCATATCATCCAATATAATTATAAATTGAGACCAAACTGCCACACTTTCAGGACGCTTTGTTACACATGAACGAATGGATCATATTCGATAGAATGTCCATTCTTTTATGAAGTTCAAAATTTCTATATTCTCCTTTTATTCTGAAACTAGATATCATTTCATAACGATCTCTTTTATAAGAAAAATCAAATAGCATGGTACGAAATGTTTTTTAAATCGCCAAAAAGTTTCTCTTTCACTATTATAATGAGGATAAGAATATTTCAGTTTCGCATTATAGTGACTGTGAATCTCGATAGTAACTTTTTTTGGGATAGTTACTAAATTATCCCTGTAATTTATAAAGAGGCTGCATCGGAGTTATTCATAATTGAAATTCATTGCACCAACTTAATTAGGGCGAGATATTCCGATATAAGAGCTGGATAATAAGCCATCATATTTTTCCTGAAATTACATTTTTAATGACCCATTTACTAGCGGTATTAAATGAAAAATAGGCAGGACAGTATACCAAAGAATCAACAAATGATTATGAATAAGAATTTGGAACAAATTATGTTAGTTTTATGTCACTGAATGGATACTAACAACCTCTAGTAGTCTTTGTATAATATACCTTCCAGGATAACAATATTTATTTTTCTGATTTTTAGCTTCGCCATGAGATGTTGAGATGTAAATTGATGTATTGTAAGGAATCTAAAATGTGTACAACATGCTGCCACTCCGAAAGTACATCATTACCTGTCTAATGAGAGACCAATGCAATGGATATACTTCCAAAAAAAAAGTTACATGCTATAGGAACATATTTGCAAACTGCGTTGTCATACGTTTACAAAAGTTAAATCCTTGGAAATGTAAGCTAACTTGTCCTCACTGGGCAGACGAAATCAAAAATTAATTGTTTGCCAGACGACTTAAAATCATTTATTCATCGTTTTTTAAAGTCTGCAGCAATTTTAATGAAATCAAATATATTGTCATTAAACATTGTAAATAAATGAAATTGTTCTTTTTAGAGCTGTGAATACAATCTTCGATTTTAATTACTTTACTACCATGCACAAATCGCAACAAAAAAATTGATACAACAAAAGTCTCAAGACTGATCGCCCAAATGTTGGTGACTGTACAGCATAAAAATGAACTACATATTCTTAACCATTGTTGGAAGCTATCCCATTATTCTGGCGATCGGATTTCCTTTATATTCTGTCTTCTTAATTTGCAGACAAAATCATAATTAGAAGTATATCCATTACTTTAGGATAACCATGTATATGATAATTAAATAGAATATCGAATTATCCTTGCATTTTATAACAAACAAACAAAGTAATCTTAGGTTTATTCTTATTATTTTTTTCTCGTCTCATTTGGACTATTGTTATTTTTTAATTATTATATATTATTATATTATTAATGAATCAATTTTATATAATGAGGAGGTAATAACTTCAATTTCGTTTACAGAAAATAGAAGAAAAACCAAAACCTACTGGCCGATAGAGAAATGATCATCATGACCATGTGTTGTAAAAATATGATACTGAAATATGTTACTCTTGCAGATGATACTTACCCAAAAACTATACAAAAAGGGAAGATTTCAAATAGCACACTAGCACTGATTGGTAGATGCTTCTCTTCTCTAGTCATCGCTAAAGATGCCAGAGTGAAAGCCCTATTGTCGAATGTTAACTGGAACGTGACGTGTACCATGTCGAAGAGGAGTTCTTCTCTTACTAATTCTATCTTCATTTCTTTATGGTAGAAATGTCTCGCTACCTGTAACAAATAATAAGACAATAATGATGTGTAATTACCCAATGAGTCACAAAAGCTAGGTATAAAGGAAGAAAGAAGAAAGGAAGTAAAAGTCTGTTCGGTGCATCATAGAATAAATCGCGAAAGTTATCGTAACAAATCAATAAAACGGTATCTTAATGTTATAACTAAAAATATACAACTTAAAAAAGTATATCCAGAAGAAAAATGAGCATAAAGACTTCGAAATCGGTCTAATAATAACGTCACCAATTAGAAACATTTCTTAGAATAATTATAACTTTTGATGTAATCACTAATCAAGTCTGATATATAAGATCTGTATTTCGTTGCCCTTGTTTCAGTATCTATCTTCAATTTTGTTCTATACCTAAATATTAATGTGGTGAAAAATTATAGATTTTCGAGGAATTACAAAAAAGCTTTCTCTTAATTTGTGACAAAACGATTAGATATGGAACATTTTCTACTGAAAATATCGTTATTGCATATTCCTTTCATGTTGTTTTTTATTATCTACGTGTAAAGACAAACAGGACTAACATATTTTGTAGATGTTGATGTAAAAAGGTTACTTAAATCCGGTTTTAGAAAATACATAAAATTTTACTTTTTACTTTTAATTACTGGTGAATAAAAACCATTCACACCGTGTGGTGTATTCTGCTTTTACGGTGAACTTTTTTTTAAATGAATATTCAGCTTGTGTCAAATTTTGACTTTACAATAAAAGATCTTCTTTTAATAGTTTATAACTACGTTCTATTAGGTAATTATTTTTAAAATGATACCATTTGAATGGTTGCAGTACCTACAAACGTATTAAAGAGTTAAGTGGTGAACTCAAGGTCGTGCCACGCGAGGCCTGAGCATATCGATAGAAAGAAGAGGACAGCCTTTGATCCTTTTAGACATTTTTATCGGTGAGGATTCAAATAATTCATATTCTCAATCATGTAGATTGTAGACGCTCTTACTTGCTGACCTTCTTCCATCATGCAGATAAAAAATTTGTTTAATCAACACACAGTTTCACAAATAAGACTCTTTTTTTTCCAGTGACGCGTTTCGATTTATTTTCAAATCTTGGTAATCTGGGTAGCCTTTGTTAACAGTCAAATCTGACAGCCCGAAGATGATTTAAATATAAAACGAAACGTGTCACTAAAAGACAAATAGTTTTATTCGTGAAACTGTATGTTAAGTACACGATCTTTTCATCATCTCAGATTAGACTTATGTTCTTTTCAATTTGCATGCCATTTTTTATATTTTCCGGAACTTCTACCACTGCCCAAATAGATCATCTAGATTCATGTTACTCTTGTCTTGTGATTTGAGAAATAAATCTAAGCGTTGGCTTATTGTAGCTCCCATTTTATATCACGACAATAAAAACTGTGCGGTATCATTATTATTATTATTACAACCAATAGCACAGTTGAGCTAAGTAGCTATCAACTCCAACACAAGGGAAAAAAATGAAATATGTATAAAATGATAGTAGCTAGTCAATAATTTTAGCACATGCAGCCATCATACCGAAAAAAACATGTAATGCTTGGTACGTAATAATCAGGTCCCCTCGTAGACATCTATTAAATAATCTAGCGAAGTCAAATATTTTCAACCTCTCTTCATAGCTAGGACGCTGAATGCCGTAGGGAATGCGTGTCTTTGTATGTTTTCTAATAAATCTCGGTCACTCTGTAGGGTTGGGTTCCAAACAAGTCCAGCAAATTCAATAATTGGTCTCACGTAGATCTGATACAGAAGTGCAGTAGTAGAACTGTGATAGCCCTTGAACGATCTTTCCATAAGGTACAGGCATTTCTTGGATTTGGGAGCTGAATACTGGATATGTTCCGACCAGGATAGATTTTTAGTAACAATAACTCCTAAATCGCAGTGGCTGGAGACCGAAGAGATCACCGACACTATAGCAGTGTGTGACATTTTTCTGTAGAGGCAGTACCCATATCAATGACCATCCGTAAATGTTGTTAAGGTCACTCTGTAGCATATTATTGCTGACCAAAGGTATATTATATCTTAGTATCGTCAACGTAGGAGAAGCAGGATGAGCTGACGAAGTAAGGTAGGTCAGATGTATATAGAAGGAACAACAAAGGCCCTAAAACGATGATGGGACGGTAGTTTTTTGCAGAATGTTTGTCCCTCTTCTTGAATATAGATTACTGTTGCATTTAGTCAACATATTAATTCAGACCCGTTTATGGAATGCATGTGTTTTCGATTAAGGCATAAAAAAATGAAAAACTTGATTGCCAGAAATGGATTTCTATTACATTCTTATAAATTTGAAAATTCAGTAGATATTTGTATACTACAGAAAGATTAGAGCCTCCAACATGAATATTGTCTTGATTAACGGAGATTTAATTAAAACTACTTCTGAACATCGTATATAACAAGTACATCTATATGAGCTAGTCTGAAAAATGGCGGAAATTTGTAATAAAGCTTGACTAGGTGTTTTTTTCTCAGGTTTAGCACTCCTATAACAAAAAAGCTATTCAGTTTGCATTAAGAACCTACACAACAGGTGTATTTATGGAAAAAATATTGCAACACTGATATCTTAAATCCATAATGATTAGATGGAGATAACTAAAAACCATAGCAAACGTTTAATGATCATTTGAAACAATTTTAAGTCTTATAGCTTATTGGAATTCTGAAGTTGAGTATTCTATAGTATTGTTATCATAACAATCGCTTTATCGATATTTGATCGATACTTCTTAAATTATTCATTTTCCAATTAACCTTGTCTCGCTATATTACCTCATTTTGCAAAGTCTACCCAGTTTCAGTTTTAATTGAAGAATCGAGTGATCAAAAAACTGTGGTAGGTAGGTAATGAATTGATGTTTTGAAACCTATTTTGCATGATATTAAAAGAAATTCGCCTAATAAATATGTCACATGAAACAGGAAATGAGGAATATACCAATAATGATCATCGGTCATAGGATCTCTGAATAGTATGTTATTGAAAGTAATTATTAGGAAACAGCAGACATTGTGCTAATATATAGACACATTAATTGACAAGTTTAAAGGCTTTACTTTTCTGCTATTGTATGTTCTCATAAGGATGCTGAAAGGCAGATCTAGAATTTCAATCAACAATAATACTTCAGAGAGCTTAAAAAATAAGAAGCGTTTTTCCAGTATTGTTGAGTACAAACAATATTTATTCAACATTTAATATTTTTTTACAAATTTACACCTCTTGTGGGACTATAGTACATACTATTATTGTTGTTACTTATGATGTTCTGAGGTGGTTTCAATAGAAATCTACTTCTCATTCACTTCTAATTTTTGTGATCCTAAAATATGTATCATCAAAATATCTCACATGTTATATGGTCTGTACTGTACTGTAATATAGGTTAGTCTTTTTACCAGACTCAGCTTCAAAAACACTAAATTTTAGGGTTTTAACTTGTGTGTTAATAAAATTTTAAAAGGTCTTTGTCCTTTGAGTTTGGGTTGTACGTCAGATTTCGGGCTGATATTAATAAAAGCAAAGTAAAGCAAATTTAATCTGCGACCTTACGGCACCTTTCCACTGTCAAGAAATTGTCTGAGATTGCTAAGGGAGAAAAGGGAGGATAATACGAAGATTCTTGTATACACAGATATCTCAGCAGCTGGTTTTTACACCTTCGATTTATTTTCGAAGGGTTCAATGCTCGTCCCAAGACAATAACTGAAATCTCACTTCAAATAAAGGTTTCTGAAAGTTTTATCGTTCTAACACGTTCGGTTGCCAAATCAACAGTAACAGAGGAACACTCGTTAATTAATGCTACTTTAGTGGTTTGAGGAGGGATATCACCTAGCTAAAACATTGACTTTCATAAATTGTATCAAATGACACTCGAATGTGGAATGATTATAGGCAAATAAAATTATCTAAAACACCCTTATCCTCACGACAATCTAGTCAATTTTACTTCTAAAACTATAGTCAGATATTATTTTTAGGACAGGCGCTGATCGCGATCAGTTTAACGATCATATATGGTTTTAATCACCGGATAATTCACTATGAATCTTATACAGGATATTTTTTTAAGATCTTTTTCAACATATAATGAAATTCAATGTCCCTTACAGTCTCCAAACTTTCATATTCAAATATGCTACATAAGGCCTTGCAGGTTATTGAATGAGATCGAGATATTTGCATATGAATTACTGTCCTTTATGCCCCTAATTTGCTAACTCAGATCCAACAAACGAGCTGTATAAAGCGAGCATCAACTTAGACGATGGTTATGTTTATTTTCCAGCACGAACTTTGCTTATAAAGCCAGCTTTCTACGCATTATTTTACAAAAGCTGTGTTGGGAGTCCAGAGAAAAAGACCTTGTCTCGTTGAAAGAAAGTCAATACCGATATTCAAGATTGTGTAGCAAGTGAATGATAATATCTACAGTCTGTATTTTTAACTGTAGAATTTATTTCCTAAGCCAGAAGTGAGCAACCTTTTTAATCAACGGGCCAATTCAAATCTTGAAATATTTTGGCGGGCCGCACATAAAGTAACACTTATTAATAATTTACAAAACTTTATTCATAATAAACATTTGAATAAAAAAATATAGTTTAAAGAAAAGTAAAATTTCATATACAAATTCTCATGCAAAATAAAAACAAACAAGAAAAGAACAGAAAAACGAATTTACTTGAAATTTTTAATGAGAAATTAGACATTGTTTTTTTTGTACAAGCTGATCAATGTCAACTGGAATTGATGAGGTAGCTAAACAGACGCAGCTTTCTAATCGTGCATCACTCAGTCTTGATCAGTGGTCATTTTTGATTAATATCATGGTTTGAAAATAATTGTTCGCAAACATACGTAGGTACTTTCGAACAGAGACATCATTTGCTTTGCATTTTTCCTGAAAAGCGGAAATTTTTCAGGGCTCACATAAGATAATATGAAAACGTTCGATGTTTACTGAGAAAAATACATTTTTTGAATCGGTATTATTCTGCTGTCTTCTCAGCTTTGAACATTTGGAATCGAGTTGAAATTCGTTGATTAAAATGCCTATATATTGGGCGTATTTTTGGGATTTAATACCGGTTTTTTTTCTAAATGATGAATGTGAGACACATTATTCTGCAAAAGTTGCTGTTTCCACAGTTTTAATTTGCGCTCAAAGCCCTGAATTTTATCATACAAATTGTGAATGAACTGTCCTTTGCCTTGAAGTTCCACATTAAGATCATTGAGATTCTGAGTCATGTCGATAAGAAACTCAAAATCGCACATCCAAGTGAGTATCTCGCCACAAAAAATCGCGCAGACGCGGCGCGTTCATATTACATGTTTAAAGAAGTCGCCGACAAGTGAGTAACTCGTCACAAAAAATTGTTCCAGTTTAGTATGTACTAACATTTTATTTTAATTAATTTTATAACAATATATTGATAGGAGAAAGTCGATAAAATAAATAAAATTTTAGAAATGCTTGGCGGGGCGCATAAACATGTTTACAGGCCGCGTGTTGCTCATCCCTGTTCTAAACCATTCCGTAAATGTCAGACGCGTTTCACGTTATCTTTAAAGCATGGTCGTCAGACAATGAATAAAAGATAAATGATTACACATTTACGACTTCATTGTCCATGAAATGATTACACAATTTATCTTAATGTGTCCCTTTCTATTTCAAAGTGATAACAAATTCGTAATCAGATTCAATAACAGTGTCACTTATAATTTTATCGCCCATTATACGTGATTCCTATGAACAATTTATTAGCGTTCAAAATAGCCAATTCGACAAGTATCAGGTAACAGTGATTTATCGCATGATATTTTTTACGAGATCAAATTCGATATAAAATTTGAAATTGGGGAGTTTGGAATATGCACGTCATGATCTATTAATCTTTTGGTTATAGAATAATAGATATTTCTCTATTTTGTGTCAATATCCTCGGAAACGTAACAGTTGTATGAACAAAAAAAATACCATATTCTTTTAGAAGAATTAGGTAATTGCTTATCTAGTATTTATAGTTTTTTTAACTTCATCTGATGCTAGCGCCATTCATTATGGAATACCTACAGATAATTCATTAAATTATTCATGAAACTATATTTGCAAAAGATTAAAATTTCCTTGACCTGTCACACCTCTTTATTATCGAATGAAGTTTAAAATATTTGTAGACAACATAGATTGTTTCAAAAGTTTTATTTCGATGACTATATAATTTCGAGTTTCATCTTACAACTTGTTCACTTTGATATTATGCCAAATTTCCAGTAACCAAAAAGATTTTATTTACTTATAGCTTTTCATCCCACCTGTAGTAATTTCAACAGCTTATTTCCTATTTGGTGAGGAGGTGATTATGAATAGCATTGTCACAAAATACAATAAAGACATGTGAACGCCAATGCAGTAAATACACAAAAATAATTTTCAAGGCCGACTACAACATATTTCTGTGTTGTGAGCATATACGAAGCAATGTTATCTTCCAAACTAAAATAACAAAAGCACAAACAATGTACGACGGAGTTTGCACTTGCCATACTTGCAAACTATATTATTTAGAATTAAACTTTAGATGAGTTGTGTTTGTTTTCGTGCATAACTAAGGTGGTTTCTGCATTGTATATTGCATACTGAAGTTGTCTCGCAGCTAATAAACATATTCTGTTCCATAAAACAAATTGTTCAAGTTCTGTGAGTCTGATAACATTAAGTGGGATATGAAATTTATCTTCCATCGTATACAATCTGAAGAACTATGTAATAATGCTGAATCGTTTGTTTTATTAATGCTATACAACTAATTTTTAGGATGAGAAGATATATAACGGATAAGAAATTTTGAATTGATTAGTTAGGTGATGCAACGACTAAACCCGAGTTTGTGTTACACTACAGTTTCTCAATTTTAGAAAGATAAGATATTCGAAGTTAGGCTATATGAACGATAAATGAGAGAATTTTCCATGTATCCGTAAAATGCAGTCATCAATATTCATTGTTAAAGATTTATATTTCAAATATATTATAGGGATGATAATACTTTAGGATATTTATCCAATATTCAATAAATGCGTATTTTCAACAAAGTAACCATTTGGACAATATCTGATGATTTTGTCAAAAGCGTTAATGGAGTAAAACTGATATTTTTTAAATTTCCGGTCTTGCCTCAAAACTAAACTCCCACAGCTTCGGCCTTTTGAAAAAAATATAGCTAGAATGTTTCTGAGCATTTTATCTCGCGGAGCCAAAGCCATACAGGTAGTAGAGATTAAGTCATTGTAATAATGTGAAAACGGGCTCTAAGCACACATGCGTTTTATGTATGCATGATGCAGCAACCCCGTATGTTTTTGAACCACTTAAAGAATTATTAACTACCGTTTTCATGAGATCGTGGTACGAGATGACATTTTGTAACCTCACTGCCTACAAGACTGGTTGATCTCGACTCAGCGGATTACTGACAATAGCGTGATTACAGAAAATGGAGTTTGAAGCACCATCAACGACGCTAATAGAAATAATATGTTTTATTAAAGACAGAAAGCCAATAGATCTTCAAAGGTGCTGGGGAGATAAAATTCTATTAATATTGATCTTCAAAAGCTGTAGTTTTCAACCATCAGGGAATAACCTCCCCGGCAGCTCATTCCAAAATGCCGAGGATTTCCAAAATAACGACTATTGGATGAAACTCAGTCGAGGCGTTCAACTCCAGCGATGGCCTTATCTGAAACTCATAAAGTGGCAGCAGCTGTTCCGATGCATATAATTTTCTGTCGCGGAAGAGAACATCTGAAACGACGACCTAGCAAGTCCTACAACGTGATTTTGCTGAAGACATTTGTGTTAAATACTGTCATAGTAGTCAAAAAGTACATATCATATATTTGCACTAACTAAATGTCAGCACCATCAACTGAACAGTAAGAGAATATTGAAAGTCCCCAAAGGCTTCACCGGAAAGCACCAATCTGCTATGCAAACACTCCAAACTCAATAGTCATCGGAATGTATATACGCGGGACTCAAGGATGTAAGCTTCTATCCATGTTCATTATGTTTCGGGTGCTAGTGTCGAGCTGTTGAATAAATTGTGGCCGCAAGCATATTTGTAACAGCGATTGGGTTATTGGGCTGCTTTGATGACCAGAGCTGCCGAGGTCGGTGCATATATTTGCGGCGGAAAGTCTCTTTAACAGTACTCATCTCCTGATATGACGCCGCGCAAAGTCCTTCAATTATTATTATAGATTGTCTTCACTTTTCTCGCAAGACCGCGATCTTATCAGATACTGACGGGCTGTGCCAAGTCAATTCCCGAGCTATTGCTCTGTGTTTAGGAAGGATCTTACAATACTACAAGTCTGAAGGATTTCAGGCTTCCGGGAGGTTTGTGTAACTTTTCGTTTAGTCCTAATTGCTGTATGTGTGGTGCTAATGTGGCTGGCATGAGATCTGAGACTGACATGATGAAGGAGGGGTAGTAACTTTTCCATGTTTCCAGAATCATTTAATTTCTATTGCGAGATCTGTATATTTAGATATATTTCCAGAATAGGTGATTCTAGCATTGTTGTCATAAGGGATAGCAATATCTATCATATAGGTAACTCTCTCTGCCTTGGATTGAAAAACTATATCAGTTATATTGGCTGGGACTGTCTTGTCGGTATGTATTTGGATGTCACAGTATAATTAATAGAGATTGTTTTCGAGTACTGATGGAGTGTATTTTTAATAAGAATCTGTAATTTCTATTAGCTTGTGAGTTATGGATAGTGCTTGGTGGATAACTTTTCTGCAGAGTTATGTCTGGTTGTATAGTCAGTTGTTGTGTATCGAATTAAAGGGCTTGCTGAGAGTAACTCGAAAAATGAACTGACGACACTCAAAATCCAATATGGCGGACTTATATTTAAATTAAACTTAAATTAAAGGACTTTCTGAGAATATGAATAAGAATAAAAAAAGATGGTGATCATAAACTCAGTTGTTCCAATCCATCTGAAATTTTGGTGTACTGGGATTTTCGCAGAACTGTCCAGCGATAACTAAAAAGTAAAAAATAAATTGAAAGTAAAAAATTATTTTAATAAGCTTTTATTTAAATGCGCAAAAAAGAATGAAATAAACTTTTCCTTCAAAACGTTTACTATCGACTTATAACGTCATTATACAATTTATATGATATAAAAGCTTGTCGCGAGATTTACCGGTGTAGATAAACAAGTAAATTAAATAACTTATTCTGATTGATTTAAATATTCAAATTTTTCAAACTAAGTATAATCACGTTATAAGTTGATAGTTAAAGGTTTAAAGGGAAAGCATATTTTATTCATTTAAATAAAAGCTTGCATTGAAAAAAGTTTTTCTACCTTTAATCTATATCAGTGTTACGTGAAATGTTTTCCAGTGAGTGTTTTTTATAACCAAGTGTTTAACTTTTCTTGTTGTGATTGTGCATGGTTGTGTGTGTCTGATGAATGGTTCTATCTATCTATGTAAGTTGACTTTCTTGCATTCAAAGAAATGTCTGAGTGCTTGTATTCGCTGTTTGTGATATGATGATGATGATGATGATTATTATTATTATTATTATTATTATTATTATTATTATTATTATTATTATTATTATTATTATTATTATTATTATTATTATTATTATTATTATTATTATTATTATTATTATTATTATTATTATTATTATTATTATTATTATTATTATTATTATTATTATTATTATTATTATTATTATTATTATTATTATTATTATTATTATTATTATTATTATTATTATTATTAACTCATCTCCAAGTCTTTGAGTTCGCAAGTTACCAATGAGCGTCCCCATAGAGGGCGACACTTGGAGATGAGTTGATGTTGCTGTCAAACCTTGACTGGGTTAAGTATATACCACCCGACTGCTCTTTACAGTTAGACCGCCAGGTTATACTGAAGAGTCTAGGCTAAAGACGAAATATTCATGTCTATAGCAGATCTCATGCATAGTAAAGGGCATACACTTACTATAATTATTATTATTTTCCAGAAAATCATGTACAAATTCGAAAAATACACTCTCCTCACCTCCTTAATCTGTCCCATCGTGTAGTAGACGAACCCCCTCCGTTTGCTCCTGTAGTGCAACGTCAATCCCTGTTTGGTTTCGTTTTCACAAATGAAGGAAGGTGCCCTCATGCGAGGATACGAGAACTTCAGATATTCGTGCAAGTTGTCTAGACCGTTGAGAAAGTCGCGCATGTGCCTGCCCAGCACGCTCAGTACACGATCGTACCCGTACTGGCTGATGAACGAGATGAAGAATACCCCCATCTGCTCGAAGAAATCCTTCTCACTCACGCGAAGTATCTGGAACATAAATGTGAAACCAACTATAGATTGACTTCTCACACATAAAGGGAATGTTTTGTGCCACACACTAATTGCTGGGTCCACTCTTGCGTTAATGTCTAACTGCTATCACTGCAATAACTGAAGCATAAAAATATAGCAGTAATAACTACCCTTTTACTATGAATGGACAGACGTACGAGCATATGTAGCGATATTGTTGTGTACATTCCAAAGGATTTTGAAATTGCTATTGTGAATGTAATTAGCTATTTTTTGAACGTTTCTCAAGATTTCATGCATTCAAAACTCAAAGCTATTGTGTCCACGGTTTACAGTACTAGTTAAAAGACCCCAATTAAACTACGTTAGTGTAGCCAAAACGATGCTATTCAATTCAAATTTTCAATTCAATTCATCCAATGATACTAAGTGCTTGGCAATAGCGTAGACTCTTATCCTACGAGTGAAGAGATGATAATACATAAAAAGACAACCGGTGGGAGAGACAGACACCCTATATTACGAAAGCAAAGAATGTAACTGTAGTGCAGTCCAATATGGTAATAAATATGGCAGCCATATCGCTTATTGGCGATTCAAGGGGTCATCGTTTGTCTACTAAGTATTTAGATTCTTGCACCTTCCATATAGCGTGGTGAGGCACTACCCAACATTTGCTAGGAACGTGAACTCTCAAACATTTTCAATTTGAACAGACAGTATTATAATCAGTTTTATATTGAAAAAAGTTAATATGCGTAATTTTATCAGATATTTACTTATTTACATCTGGAATCTGCTAATATAATCTCTAAAACTTTAATAACGCTCCGGTTGTCTCGGCAGGCGTTAGAAAAATTACTTGAAAGAAAATGGAACTCCATATGTTTATAAGGTAAAAATTAACCTTCACTTGTCGAAGCTGTTCTGCCTAAAAAATGGCATTTTTTCAAATAATATTCTATCGTGATTCTCTAGAAGGAGCATAAACTCAAAGATGTTCATCAAAGTGCATCATTACTATTGAATTAATAATTAAATACAAAACAACAACTTTTGAGATTTTCACAATAAAAAATAACCACTACAACAAATTAGGCTTCAAAAGCCTTATTTTAATGGTCTTCCATACTTTATACCCTTTCTGTAGATTGTAGATGACATTCATTTTTTAGATATACTCAACTAAGTGATTTCAATATTTTAATCGTTAAATAATAGTTAGTGCTGTACCTTTAGATGAGATGAAACCCTTTAATTTACCCACAAGAACTTGATTAATATCTGACCATATATCTTGTTGGTTAATCTGGCTTAATACGGGTGAGTTCTCCTAATTTTTTGCAATTTTCGCATCGATCTTCACAAAACATGCCTATATCAAAAATCATAGTTCACGCAACTCAACGATGTTGGGCATGGAAAATTAACTTTGAAAACAATTTCGTATACAAATAGGAGCCATCCATTTCAAATATCCAAAGCGTGAACTTTTTGCCTTTTTATATTGTCATGTGTGTGTAAACACCCAACTTCAAGGTATCGAAATTGCTTTACCTCTACTTTTTTCGCTCCATTCCCGTGCTGTTACAGACATACGTGACTCGTTTGCATTTTACGTTTTTCATAGAACGGGACGGAGGCAGCATACATTTCAAAGTACTGTTCCTCCCACGCATTGTTATAAACGCATTACACATACAGGTCACATAAATGACATCCACATTTTTTTATTTCAGTCGACCTAAAGAGTCTTTCTGAATGACCAAGGGAAGTTACAGAAGACCAGTATCCAAAATATTTCTGAGACTTCTCCTCCTCCAGTAACAATTTTGATTAATAAATTTGCCATCTGCTGAAATTTTGTTCTAGATAACTTCTCACAAAGACAGAAAGACTATCGCACTCCAACAACGTTGGGGATTATAAACATATATTCACATTGGCCTTAAAATGCTGCAAATTGTAACTATCGGAGAACAGAGCCTCTCATTCCAAAACATTGACAGTCTACAAAAGAATGACCTTTGGAAGAGGCTCGTTCGAGGTGCTTGAAGTTGATGCATCAGTTGGACCTCTAGCCTAGAGTCGCTTTTCTGGGGTTGAATTTTTTAAGAATGCATTTCACACCAAAAATTGTAGTATTCCATTATTTGATGATGTCAAAGATGTATATGATACTATGGAAGTAAACGAAACATAACATCTCTTTTCATCCAGATCATCTGTTAAAGTAAAATTCCATTAATAATGCCTCGTTTTGTTGGACGTGCCACAACTGTTTCATCTCATGTTTATCAGCGTTATGGATAACGGCAACAGAGAAATGCAGAAGAGCAACAAAGCTTCTCCTCTGAATGATACTGATTTTGTCCGAACTCGGGTTTCACCGTCAGGTGATCAACAACGACGTGACAAGCAATCATGCTTGTCATATATATCCTTGCTTGTTATTACATAGTACAAAAAATGTACCATGGAACGTTGTGTCCTATGCTTTACTATCGGCAATCCAGGCCATAGAAAGGTTCCGCTTGTACTATAGGTAGTTTTATGCTTCACTACGGTTGATGAACAGCTTCGGATTACAGCCAGCTGCTCCTTCTTGGGCATTAGCTTTTCACATACGCCGTAAATACCAGGTTTACAGTTTTTAGGAGACGCATGTGCAAGATTCTGGTGAAGAGCTTGTAACGTACATTCAGACATTCATTAGCCTGTAGTTCTTGATATTAGGCAATATTTTGATTGTCGGGAGAAGCGTGAGTTATGTGACTTTCAACTCTATATTATTGCCTATGTATTATACTTTTTATTTTTGCTTAGCTCCTTTTGCCTTATATAAACGAAATAATTGTTTTTTTCAGTCAGTCAGTCACAGTCTTTTACTAGATGTAATTCGGTTCGGTTCATAAATGTATTAAATTGGCGAGAAATAATTTCTAAAGTTTTGCTCCTTGATCACTAAACTGGCGTAGCGGCAGTTGGATTTCCAAAGCCGATAATTCCTTAAGTCGTAACCCTTAATTGCCAACCTGAAGAACCTCCGTCGCCGACGGTAGAAGAAAAAGATTGCCTTCATGCCATATTAGAAGCCAAATCGAAAAAACCAAATTGCAACCAGTTCCCTGTATCCCTCTAGAGGTCCTTAATTGAAGAAGTTTTAGACTCCAAGTACATAAGGATTTTTCCAAAACCAAAAAACTTATTGATAAAATGTGATCAAGACGACGTTATTGAGCTGCAAGGCATTTACCTACTTGAAGTGCCCTACCAGTGCAGTATACAGACTTAAGATTGCATATATAAGAATGAAAAGGGAATAACCAAGGAAACGCCATTATTACTTCCAGCCGTACAAATTCTACAGAAAACAAATCCTAGAGGAATACGTCTCCAGCACATATGATTAGACAAACTTCAAGAAGGAGTAGACCAGATACAGATGATAATTTCCTAAGATGCTCCGTACTCTTACAAGTGTAGTCTACCCCTGTATGCAATTTTGTTGTTAAGAATTGCATACATCGCCGTGACAAAGTTCCAAAATAAAAAAAGAAGACCAGGATTAAGAAAAGGCCAATGGTCCTCAAAATCTAAGGATCAAACCTCGACGCCCGAAGTTTTGTTGAAACTCTCCAAAACTTCATCTTAAGGGGGGGGGGTGAAGTTATGTGACTGTCAACCCTATATTATTAATTTTGTCCTTTTGCTTTATATGAATGAAATAATTAGTCAGTCAGTCTTTTAGTAGATTCGGTTCGGTTCGGTTCATAAATGTATTTTTTTAGAAACAAAGTTTTGTTTCTTGACCACTTGATTCGCGGTTCAATACTCGAGAGGCCAAGTCGTTGCTCCTGATATAGTTACGCGTTAAAAACTGGCTGAATTTCAGTTGAGTGAGCTTTTCTACAGACGTACATCAATTCTCACTTAACAGCGATTAGCGTCCATGTCCAGTCCAGGCAATGCTGCTCAACTAATCATCTCTTAAATTCGATTATTACATTTCCTGATCTATCAGCGGTGTGCTTCTTTTTTCATGTCGGAGCTGTAAGCCTAAACGGAAAGCGTTATAGTAGATCCAAATCATCCAGCCGAAAGTAAGTTCAGTTTATTGATGATCTCAGAAGATCGGATTTCAAACGAGACAGAGAAAGTAAAATGTGATTTGTCGAAAATGGGGGAGCGTGGTCGAGCTCCCGACCCGGCTTTCAAGATTTAACAGATATTTATAACTTACATTTTAGGAAGAAAAAAATATTACTTATTCTACAGTTACGAAGCTGATGTTGTAAACCATTTATTATCAAGGAAACTATATTTCTATTGGTATTTTTCTACAAATAAATGTACACAGCCATTCTGAAGTGTTTCCAAACGGCTTCGTAGGTTGTGTGAATTTTTTCAATAATCGTCAAAAAATTCTCATGAGAGTTACAAAACCAGAGATGTTGGTGACAAGATTGAAAAATCAACACTTATCATCAAGCGTCGCGCAAGGTAGCGCTGTTCATTTGGCATTTTACGAAATTAAGGTCCTCACACTTGAACTGCTAGGAAGCGGTTACAGATAACACTTACAATATCTGTGAACAAGATTGAACTGAGTTACAATGACATCCCTTGTTCTTCGGGAACACTTTTTACGATGTACTATTACTAATTTTTTTTCTTTATTGATCACGCAAAACATGAAATGCTATGCATGGAATCTGAAAACCAGTAGGAAAGTTTCATTCAACTGCACAATTAGAGAAATATATGAGAGAATGTGGCGCAGCGTAGGAACAATCTTGAAAGTTCAATGAATGAAAGAGATATAGAGCATACTGAAAGGCTGGGAAAAACAGGGCGCTACAGGCATGCAAATATGAGATCAAGATGTGGAGTTTGAATCCCCCTATTATCATTCACGCCAGGAGCATCTTAAAAACAGTGATGTCAGCTTCACTGACATTTCTAAAAATCTTCGATAACTCTAACTACACACCTTTAAAAATCAAAACTGCTATATTTTCAAAGCCACGAAATGGCAATTCGAATTATTTTTTGAGCTATCATTGAGAATTCGCGGTAAGGGCGGTCCATGTGACATAAGCTATTGAGTCGTAGTATTTGTTCGTAGGTCTGACTGACTCAGAAACCCAGAACCAGTAAATGTCAAAAAAGTAAAATAAGAGAAAGCAATGGCTAGAGCAAAGAGGAGAAGGTAAAAGGTGGCTAGGTATAGTTGTGTAATGAGTGCGACTAATTTTGTTGTGGTCTAAAGATTTAATTTTGATTTTGATTTTGCTATGAAGAATTAAATTTTGGTTCCAAATTCGCAATCTAATTTTGTCCATAGTGTGAGTCGTTGCATTGTATACTTGCGAACTGGCTGGACTATGCAGTCTGTGTAGCCAACAGAAGGCTACTACGCAAATCCGCTAGACTATATGGTCATTGCGCTATTATGTATGAAATCTCTTGGGGATGTCGATGTCTATAAAGTTTCACTCGATTCGTGCTACGGAATATTAGATATTGCACATATTTCAGTTGTTATTGGTTTTATAGAGGCGAATATTGTTGAATTAATTTTGCATATATATATATATATATATATATATATATATAGGTACGTATTTTTTTGCAAAGAAGTCTCTATAGACTTAAATTTATGTATGAGGCATACTCGTATTAATATTTTTTTCAATCTTCCTATATGTTTCTCCCATTGCTTAAAGTAATTAGTTATGACGATCCCTAGATATTAAACGCTCTGCACTGATTTCAGATCACCGGTTGCTTGAACTCCTCTTCAATAACTATATTTGAGAAAATCTAAGACCTTTCAGTGAGAGTTGAGATTCACACAGAACAGAAGTCGAATGAAGACGAGGTACGAACGAGGAATTGATTTAACGTGGATGAGTGACACAATAGAGAAGCGGTGGAGTAGTGGCTAGGAAAGTCATCTTTTTGGTCAACTGGATGATATCATGGATTTCCGAGTGGATTTCTCAAGTATTGATGAAGATATGTTGGACATAGTAGTATGTGCAAATATTTTGGATTCATCCTTTGCTATTGAGGAATCGGAAAATCAGGGGAACATTTGACCCTGAACCGTTAAGAATTTTTTATAGAATGTCCATTAAGTGACTTCATAAAATGTTGGCATCCTACATTTTGAATAGCATTTCGATTGCGAGACAAGCGACGTAAAACTGAATCAAAAAGTTCATAAAAGAGCGAAACTCATTCACAGAATACCTGCTTAGGTTCAACAGAAACACCGGGCAAACAATGGTTCAACTTTTCACAAAACAGGTCATCTCAAACGACATATGAAGCTATTGAACTTAGCAAAACCTACTTGCCATTCCGCAAGGAGCAAGATGAAACTACAGTGTATATTCTATGCCACTGTGAAAACCTGGCAAGGTTGTTTCGGAAGTACGGAGATACGAATCCAAAGGCGAAATGCTACATACAAAATTATGTGTCAAGGCTAATTGAGGAATTAAAGCTGACCACACAATAGATCCACAAAGATCCCAGTGGCGTTAAGCTTTCAGGCCAGTTCCTTGCTCTAATCTAATCTAATATTACTTGATATTCAAGTAACTATATCCTTCAGAAACAAGAGATAAGATCCATATACGTGATATCGTCTACATTATAATTAAAATCTGGTTGAAGAGGGTCGACAGCAATATAACAACAAGGAGAGTCCTCGCAGTTGCTTAATTTTTTTTATCATCGTCCTTGTAAGAATTTGTCACACCAGATGTTGGAATAACACCCGTCTGTCGTATAGATTTTTTACTATTTTGTCAAATATAAGCAATCCTGACCGCTAATTACAACGATGTATGATTACTGAACGAAGTTACTTTTTATGAATATCCAACATAACAGTGGACAAGATGAATATTATGCCAAAAACTTCCACTAAGATTGCTAAGTGACATCTCTCTCTAAGAACACGTTGATTAAATCACCAGAAAATAGATATACACTTGTTTTTGTCTTTGCTGGGAATCATGGAGCAACTTCATTTTCAAATGCACGTGGTTTCTAATTCTGTAGCTAACTGCTTAAAGTTTTTTATTGATAAAGTTGTTTGCTTATGTAACAAAGTTAACGTTGCTCGTATGCCCGAAGTTCAACACTATTTGATTAATTAATCTCTGTCCCTGTCGATAGGACGGTTCAAAGTTTTTCAATAAAAGTAGAAATGGGTTAAGGCGGCTGGGCGAAATGAAAATTTCTCCAACGCTGAGACAGCAAGGATACCATGTTCAGACGGTAAATGAACCTCCTTGGAATTGATCACTTTTTTAGACTAGATATCAGGAAGGTCATTTAATGACTCATATAAAGTTCTGTATAGGCTCAGATAAAAATTAGGTCAACCACATATAATTGTCAGCTACCTCTACCTCCAGCCACAATTATTGGGGGCTGTCGGTCTGTTAATCTATCGGTTAATCGGTCTTTTTGAGATCGCAAAAAAATTGAATACCACCACTGATTGAGTCTTAAGTTGAATATGTTACCTCATGATGAAATGTTTATCGCAGCAGTGGGATAGATAGCTTTTGAGATGGAAGGACATCACTCAGAATGCATGCTTCTTATAAAGTTGTATTTTTCAGTATGATATTTAGTTCTATGTAGTATGAAGCCATGTACAAGAATTCGACACATTTTTAACATTTATGTATACATTAATCGAACAGTGCTTGTATGATCCAAGATGCAAAGGAATTTATCGGGATTTTCTATGGACACATGGATTGATCCCACGGAATAAGCTATGCAAAGAAACCTAAAAACGAACAAGAAGAAGTTCGATTTTTTACACGCTCTTACAATGGAAAAGAATAAATGGTGCTATGGGCATGAAGACGTTATTGCTACCCGCGATAAAAAAATGAATGTGTGGAAAATTTTCTAATGAGTCAATATCAGGCAATTGAAATAAGTTTCACTTCATTAGGTATAATATCTAATACGTTATAAGAAATTGTTGTAATGATTTTCTGATATACTATGCAGCTGAGGATGCTTACCTGCACAGCCTTTTTAGATAGTCTTGGCAACAAGCTTTCAGGATAAACCTGGTGAGTACTGAAACTGGGTTGATCTACAGCAGTGGCTCTTCGTATCTCTTCCCATTTGTCTTCTCCGTAAGTCTGCTTTATGTACTCCACCATGTTCTCTATAATAAGCCCGTACATGATGCATTTGCCTGAAACAATAATTGAAATTAATTCGATATAAGTATAGAAACGTGATTTTGTGAGTTCCTAACATACAATGAGAACGCAAAAGTTGAAATATACACAAAAGATCGTTATTCCGGAAGAAAATGCAAAACACTCAGATCAAACATATTTTATAATTATTTATTTGAATATTTTTTATTGCACTGGAGACGTAATTACTGTTTGGCTACATAAAAAAACCTAATTTTCACAAACACAACGATAAACTAACACCGGAGGACATCCTATTAATTGTAGCCTCACCAGTGCAAAGCGGTGCTCTACACTTTACCCAGGTACGAGTGGTAGTGGGAATGCTATGAATAATTTGAATTTCAAAAACCACTAACAACGGCGTAGGGTACGTCGCTTAAACGCACTCGAAGGTTGACCAAAAGTAACATCACAATCTAATACAAGGATTTTTTGCCGGTTCATTCGACGACTACCACAGTTGGTATGCAATGACAGCATTTACAATGGATATTTGAGATGAACAAAGCTGTAATGCACTGTTATTACACCACTGCAAAGCCAAAAACCTTCTCCACAGGCTAAAAACACTAACTATACAGACTTATTACACAATATCCACACCTCGTATTATATGTAATAGAACAAAGTTGATCAGAAACGAGCCATTGTTGGTTGTTAGCCAAATGAATACAGTTGGACACTGTAAAACGTCAATCAATAATCTTATTAGAGACACACAGACAACCGACAAACAAAACAACTGAGCCCTAAACATATCCACAACGCTTAACATCGACACGCACAACAAGGAGAGAGAGTTATTAGACACATTAAACACAAATGTCATACCGTAATTCATATAACAAGCCAAAGTAGCATAAAAGATATAAGTATCGTAATATATAATTATGCTTCGGCAGCTGCCACACTCATAATGAATAGTCGGACGTTGATTGAAAGAACTGAAATAAGAAACCAAAAACCTCGATTGCAAATAAGAATTGAGAATAAGATCAGGACGATCAGAAAAGTTCTAGCACATCTGATACAATATTCCAATCATAACAACACCTCAAAACACATTGTTACAACAGTAAATATACTCAAATCCAGATCACCACAACTACCATTACCAAAAATATACGACTCAATATTCCAATCATAACAACACCTCAAAACACATTGCAACAACAGTAAATATACTCAAATCCAGATCCCCACAACTACCATTACCAAAAATATACGACTCAATGAATTAACTACGTGACTAGACTAAGAAGATACAAAGTATACAAGGCAAAAGGCATGCTAGGAACACCCTTTCATAGGAGCGAGAGTTCTACCAAAAGTCAACATCAGGCAACCAGATAATAACAATAGAACCCCACGCAGATAAGAACTAACCGAGTTGTGGAGGTCTGTGCAATTCCACAGTGTAAACGCCTCATGAATCTGAGAAGGAGAGGAAAAACACCGACATATCATAGAACAGGAACTAAACATACGCGGCAAAAAAATTATCCAAATCAACAAGGCTATACTCCAACCCATTAGGGTCCCCAAATTCCTCACACAGTGCATAACGTACATAAAACCTAAAAACATGCATATTACGTTTTTAGCCTGAATTCGATCTTCTCACTAAACCGACAAGTCTAGGCTGAGATGAATGTTCATGGTTTAAATGTATTTTTGCAAACGGTCGAAATTAATCGGAAACTTACCATGTCAAATGTATGTAAAATTCTAGAGCGACATGAAAATGGCATCGAGTAAGTAGCTGTACTTCCCATGAAATGGAATCAGCTTAAAATAGGGCTTTCGATTAAAAAACTATATCTGTTACATTTCCAATAATTCACATAATTTCAGTCTCCAAAGATTACTATAACTATATAATTTCAATGTTTTATAGCATCAACCTACTTGACGCAATTCTTAATAACCTGGTCAGGCTAGTGTAATAATGAATGATCCTCATTCAATTAAAATGCATTAATCTGTAGTTGAACTGAAGCGCAACAGATGAGTACCCATAATGAGCCGTAAAACTTATAAAATACATTTATATAATTTAGATTTGTTTGAAACATCCTTATTGTATCGAAATATATGATGCTCATAAGTCGAATGTATCGCCGGTCATGAAATTTGAGGCCCACATCTGTCATCTATCGGAAAGAGTCATTTTGGTGATTTGAACGAAAATGTGTGGATAATTAGAGATTAAACGACTTACCTGTAAGGAAGTTCAACTCTCAATTATACGGTTGCCTCAATTATACGCCTCAGCCCATTACCTGCCACTGATAGGATTCCATATTCGTCATTATAGTTTTCTTCGCGATCATATCAGACAGCTATTATAGGGGCTATAGCTTATAGTGGGGTGGGCAGGGTTGCGATCTTTTCGGACGTGACCATCTCGTCTAATTGAGAGTTGAACTTCCTTACAGGTAAGTCGTTCAATCTCTAATTATACTTCGATGGTCACGTCCTCAAGATCACAAATGTAGATGTTTGAAGTTATTATATTTAGCTGTTTGATAGTGGGGTAGACTCCTAACTAGTGAAGGAAAAAGGTCGTGAATGTAAATGCGTATGTGCATATGAGACATACCTTGCAATACATCATGTTCTAGATCATATTATTGCTCGCTTAAACAATTACATGTCAAGTACATATCTTGACAAACATTCTTCATTAAAAAGTTTATTGTGAAATTTCACGAATGTATTCGATTTTTTAGACCATCCAGCATCTCTTGTATATTTTCCAATGGCATACCTTTTTTATAAGCTGACGATGTCGATGCATGTCGCGTACTATGGCTTTTATATATTGCCACATCTATGCCTGCCAATTTTAGCCCTGTTTTTATCCATCTACTGATGGATTGTGGAGTTGCTGGATGGTGTGGTTTCTTAAAGGTTAATAACATTTGATCTGAAGTTCGGATTTGTCCTGTAACTTCAATGTAATGTTTTAATATAGAGGCAACACACAACTCTGGCTTATTTTCGAAACAGCGTAGTATAATTTGTTGGGAGCTGATGTCTTGATTATGTCTGTTATGTATATTTCGATCCTTTCATCGAATGATCTTATGTTGGATATTTTTATTTTTGATAAAGTTTTTACCCTTTTTGTTGTGGCAAGTGCTAAGAGAACGACTAATTTGATCCTTAAATTGGGATTTGGATCCCAAATTTGGTCGTACCTAGGAAATTGGGGCCGAGATCTAAAGACTCCCTTGAAGAATGCGATGCACCGAGGTCGAATTCTTGCTTCAGGGATTTTAGAACCATATTTACATCTCCCTGGTATACGTTAATGCCCTTACAGAATGACCACCATTTTTTATAGGTTTTTGTGTTCCCGGGCTTAGGCAAGCCAGGATAATTTCCAGAGTTTCATCTGGAGCACCTCTCATAGAGAATGCCTTCCGCATAATCGTATTGGACCCAGAGTAAGTGACTTCCAGAGCGGGTGCGGTTCTCTAGAAGGTGAATATAGTAATTCTTTATTAGGACGCATTAGGAATATATCTGAGATACTCTATTTTTCTATAAATGGAAACCAGGGTCGTGTTTTCCATACTGATAAAATTAGGATGCCTTCTGCCTTTTCCAATCAGAAGCAGATCGTCAAGATATATTACAGATATGCAGCCCTTTGTCCGCAGGTAGCTGATAACAGGTTTCAATAGTTTGGTAAATACGAAGGGCGATGTTGCCAGGCCAAATGGTAAGCAAGTGAAACAATATGTTTTTCCATTGTATTTAAATTTTAAAAATTTCCTGCTAGATTTATGTATAGGTACTAAAAAATACGCATTTTTAAGGTCCAGGTGAGCCATGAAGTAGTTTTGAGTTATTAGATTTTTAACAGTTCTATAATCTTCCATTTTAAAGTGAGGGACGGAAATGAATTTATTCAATTTCTTTGAATTCAAAATAAATCTATGTTCACCATTTGGCTTCTTTCGTAGAAAGTATGGCGAGAAAAAATCACCATCACTGGGCTAGATATGACTACAGCTCCTATTTCTAAAAGATTATCTAATGCATTTGTTAAGTCTGATGAGGGACCAGTTGTCGGAATTTTCGCTTTTTGGGGCCTATCCTGAAATAGGATTTTGTTACCTTAGACCCAACTAAGGATATCCCTGTCTGAGCTCACCGTGCGCCAGTTTTTGTAAAATAATTTTACCTCTAGTTCCATTGTTTCTTATCCTGATAGCGGTATAAGATTCTTTCGTCTTCCTGATGGGGCCTTTGGCTTTGTTTGGCTCCTCTTGTTGCTCCCCTCCCTCCCTTGTGTGTTCCTTGATCTTCTGGAGGAGGGGCGTTTCCATTTTAAATTACCTTGTGGATGCTGAGGTAGAAGGAGTCTTTTATAGCCACTCCTTGGCTATAATTTCGAGGGATTTTGCATTCTTACAATGCTCACTCAAATTTGTCAATGGACTGATCTTGCATGATTTTCTGCATTTTTGGGCTAAGACGATTCTTCAATTGATGCCTTCTGTGTGTGGAGATTGTATGATGAGTGTCAGAGATTAGTTTTCCGGCGTCAACTAGTGCTGAGATCAATGTCTCGTCATGCTTTTGCGCGTTTGTTAGAGCTATCGATATAGCTGTTCCTAGTGCTGTTAAACCTGTTCCTAACATGTCTTGAGTATTTTGGAGGAATGTTTCCCTATTCACTTCTAGAGGTGGAAGAATCGATTGAAACTCGAGATTTAACTTTGGAGCTCTCAAAGCCTTACAGATTGCCGGAAATTTCAATTTTTTATCGGTTCTTGTCTAGTATCTCTTTCAATAAGATAAGGTAAGATAACTTTTCCATCCAGAAGATACGTCCTCTGCGATATCCGGTCCTTCCATAACTAAACTGTTTGGATCTACACCCAGTAGTGTTTGCACTTCGTCATTTTCAGGGCCTGATTGGTGCTCTCGTTCTAATTCATCAGATAAGCTGCTATCACTGGACGACGCGCTCTCACCTGCAAGCCATTTGGTTGTTATCTTGTGGATGCATTCCGTTTTGCGGAATGTACAGTGTGATGTCTGGGTGAAAAAAAAATAGTCAACGCGTTATCGGATTCGAGATGAAACCGACACACGCTTTTGGAAGAGAGAGTAACGGTATCACACACATATATGTCGGCATTTTCGGAGTGGAAATGTACCTTGATAGTTGTCTACTTTTAGACCGTTGATGAATGCATTTTTGAATAAAAAATGCAACTGCGTTTGGCTGTTTCGAAGTGAAATCACCTACACAGTATTTGTTAAAGTATGGTCTCTACTGGTTTCGGAATGAAACCAATAAAAAGTTACGTCTTCAGTAAAAAAGGTTCTAGAAATAAAAACCGCACTTCTTATCAACAACCTCACACTTCGAGCGTAAGAACTATAATGACGAATATGGAATGCTATCAGTGACAGGTAATGGACTGGGGCGTACCTGAGGAGATTTCTGTACCAATTTCTTTCAATATTACGCACAAAACTGCGACCAAGGACAATACTACATTTGTGATCTTGAGAACGTGACCATCGAAGTATAATAATAAATATGTCTAACAAGTCACGTTAATTTAGCTGGTGAGTCTCTTAGTGTAGGGTTAGTGCCCAAGCATTTAATTAACATTTCATTCATTTATTTCCTTAATCTTGTCTGTAATGGGAGGAGGTTGAATACTGTTCTGGTCCTGCGCGGTTGAGAACTATAGGTCGGTGGGGGCTATGTCTTTGTGTGTGTCTATATGTGCATTATTCTCCTTGTTGTGTGTCGATGTTAAGTGTTGTGGATATGTTTGGGGCTGAGTTGTTTTGTTTTTCAGTTGTCTGTGTGTCTCTAATAAGATTCGGGCAAACATTTTATAGATGATAGAACACCACCAAAACCCATTTTTTGGTAATTCAGCCTCTTACGTCCCTTACCCTCAATTTTAAATCTACAAAAACTTTTTTGGAAAATTGTCAGGAGCCTTGAAAGCCTCTCAAAATGGAATTTAATCTTTATTATTTTATTTTCAACGACTAAGCTTTTTTTCGTCCTTGCCACAGAAGTAACCTGGTGTTATAGAGAGGCCAAATCTTACCAGGCAGTATAAGACCACGAAACAGGCATATGGATGACACAATATTTTTGATGGCATGATAAAGAAAACTTAATTACAATCAGAATTTTTGTACGATTAAACTTCGACTACGTTATACCCCAGAGCGTGACGGTCAAAATGTCGAAAATTAAATATTCTGTTAGACCTGTGCCAACTGTTTGGTAGCAGTACAAATAAACTATTTTGTATTGTTTGTGTCGGTTGCGAGTTTTATAACAAATAATTTCATAAAATTGAAAAATCCAGGATGGTGAACCATCGCTAATTAAAAGATATGATATGTTCCCCAAAATGCGAGAAAATAATAGAATTTTCAAATGTATGCTCTCCACTATGCATCAGACCTGCTTCAAGGCAGTCCAAGTGTTAGGACCTTTGACTACGTAAGTTTCCAATGGGCAGCGCCATAGTGCGCTACGCTTGGAGATGAAAAATAGGGTTTTTGTGCCGTATAATGAATAAAAAATAAATCTATCATGTAACTATCGACAGTTAGATAAAACTCAACTGTTTCTCCGAGTTTACGATTAGTATAATTTTACGAATATATATAAACTGCGCATCCACCATTTATTATGTTCTTGCTATGAAATCCATAAACCTATTTACAATCAAGTATAACTAATTCCATTATATTGTGGTAGTATTTCAACTATCTGAACATAAATGTCGGGTTACTCATTCGTTCAAATTTTCAAGAAGATAAGCCAGAAAAGAAACACGGTTCAGGTTCATTGAAGTTGTGCTTCAACATTCCTCTTATAACAGGTATTCAAATGTGATGAAGCTAGTGTATTGTAATAAACCATAATTTACAAAATTATATAGTTATAATACAGTCCATTGATGAGCTCATAAATTGAATATCTCACTTCCGTTTCGAGGAAAATTGATTTCATTTTTATATGTTTCTCACCTTGATTTGTACACCAATAGCATAGTTCGGATTAGTCATAGATATTCAGAATGTTTGATTTGCAAAACATTACAAAATATGTAATGTACAAATCAGACGATCGATTTGACGAATTAACATTAACTAACCTGATAGTAAAAGAGAATAACACTTCCAGCAAAAATGCAAAGTTTAAAAAAAGTTCACAACACTCAGTAAGTATTTACTTTATACTCACAATCCTTGCTATTTTAAAATAAAAAGCATAGCGAATATCTGTATATTTATACCGTACTACATTTTTGTATTTGAGATTATTGTAATATGAAGTTAAATCAACTCTATAACGACTTGATATTATTTATATATAACAGAAATGCATCTTATAAGATGGCTGTTATACTGTCGAAAGTACATATCGAGAATAAGGATTTTCAGATAAGGGACAGCTGTTATCTTGCATCATGACCTTCTTGCATATCAAATTTGGATATTTTTGGCACTACAGTTTCAATTCACACAATTCATTATTGTGTTTGATTACAATACTTTCGATGATGAAGTGGTAAGTGGAATCTTTTAGGATATTTCCGTTATCCAATTGTCTATTCGCAACGAACTAAGCGTCCTTTCCAGATGCGTGCCTCCAATTTCACCATATTCTACTGTGCCTCCATTTTCACGATATTCCACTCTCCTTTTCACGCTCATTTTGCTTTCTGATGTATATGATAGCTGGTAGGTAATAACCTGAGGTCGCTCATCCAAGAATATGCCATGATGTGCTTTCAGAGCACCATAGTATGGCGTACTGGAATAGAGGGATGTTGCATTCCAACTTTGAACGTCACCAAGACGTTCAAAAGCTATGAGATGCCACTCGCCTGATTAAATTTTTAGCACACGGCCTACCCATTTTGTTCGACAGTTTTTTCTGTTTCCACTGTGGCATGCATGCTGGAGTTCAGAGATTTGTCTTTATCCAGAACACTATTTCAGCATCACATTGATAACCTTTATTCCAAGAAAATTAATCCAAACAACAGTTTCGCAGAAAACAAACAGTATTTTGCATGCAGGTATCCGTACTAGCAGACCGACTTGTGCATTTGAATTGAAACAAATGCGGTAATTAATTCCTTGGTGACATAAGACTATGGAATGGTTGTCAAGTCTCAACATGCTACTATGTTCGACCGACAGCAGAAAGCAAAATGTCGGCCCCAGTGATGAGACTTTTGACGTAAGAAGGACTAATAACGCTGTAATTTTAAGAGTTCACGAAAGACACAAGATGGCATTTTAGTAAACTTTGTCTTTGTCAAATCTGATAAATGTGCCATTGAAGGGAGATATAAATAGTCAGCACTACCTTAGATGTAATTTGCTATCCAAACACCAAAAATCACCGCAAAAACGCTGTAAACGGGTAAAAGATAACAGCAAAGAGAAGCATAACCAGAAAATACAAAACAGTCTTCTATCATCCTAGTTCGTCTAGATGATTCTAGCCTGTATCCAAGACTATTAGCCGGAACTTTCGTTATTCATCCATACCACCACTAACGAGAATAGATGGGTGTGTGAAGACGAAACAGTTTCCTTGGGCCAAGTTTTCGTTGCTAATTCTACAGTAAACTTCCAAGAGGCACTTCATCCACTGGAATCAGCGTGAGATCGAAAATGACAGATGTTATGTTCCAACGCGTAGATATAAAATGCTTTTTCTTATTTGAACTCTTCTACTAGCTGTGCGTGCTTCCTGCTCACTGGAAGATCGGTCACATGCAAACTATGCCAAAGAAAAAATGTACCTAGAAACTATGGACCAGTGATTCTGCTCTACATCATGTCCAAGATTATGAAGACTGTCATTCATGTACATCGTCCGAAGAACCTACACAAAAACGACACCATAAATAATCGTGGTCTAAATCAAGAGTCGATGACTGAAGTTCCATTCAGCTTGTAGGATTACCTAACACAATAAGTTACATGTCCTCGAATGATCATATTACCGCTCTTCCTAAGTCGGTGTCTCAGAAGAAGGAGTTCCTTTTCGCGCTAGAAGTGCTCAATTCAGATCATCGCTGGATATAATATTCTACCGATATCTCTAAGTATCTCACATGATAGCATGCAGAGTACCTAATCAGTGCCACAAACATTATAAGGGTACAGCCAACGCATTTTCACCACGTCCTACTTCCAGCACCTTGAACGAGATTTTTTCAAAAGTGCTCCTTTTGTAGAACCCCAACGTTGTGTTATAGAATGAACTGCCAGCCTTATGGCTACAATTTATAGCATATAGGCTTTCTGCTTTTGCAAAAGGTTATTTGTAAAGAAAATTGAGTAGTTTGTTAATTTTTGCGGATAGTAAATCATATGATACTCGAGTTGACAAACTTTTGAGGAGTTTATTACTGAATTCGGTGCAGGCGAAAATGTACCTTTAAAGTTTTCCACAAGAAGTTGTTGAAAACAGATGCTGCAGAACAGATTTGAACCATATTAATATAACAAACAAAACCTTCATACGCAGTTCCTCTCTGAACGCAATCCAGATGGAGATAGTTCAAAAGCTTCTACTGCATTGTTCGCTTTATACCGAATATATGCCCATAGTGGATATGGTAATAATAATTCAATGAGCAAAACTTAATATGCTAAGATTATATCTCAATTTAGCACGCAAGCACTATTAAGGTAAGGAATTCTGATAAATCATTCAAAGTGCGTCCAATAAAGCATTAATGCTTATGATAATACAACAAAAATTCTTATGAGGAAAGATTAATATGTCTATAGTTTGGGAGTTAAACAAGAGCGACATAGTACTTCTATGTTCCGTCGTAGCTTTTCATATATTGCTGCTACATAGTATAATTCGCTAAGTACATCATACAAAAACCTTAGCTTGGGACGCTTTAGAAAAGCAGTGAGAGTTTTGTTTTGTATAAATAGATTTTGATAGAGCTCTTATATGTACATCCTTTATGCAAACTACATGCTACTTTCAATTGAACCTGTATCTAGTCTTACTTTAGTCTGAGTGAATAACATCTTTATATCTAGCCAAAGTGGTTAAGTGTAAGAATAGCTAACTGCTAAACTTCGCCACTTGGGCCCTCTTGTACACCATTCCTCAATAAAGACGATTTTATTATTTATTATCATTATTATTATTATTATTATTATTATTATTATTATTATTATTATTATTATTATTATTATTATTATTATTATTATTATTATTATTATTATTATTATTATATATGGTTGTTATATATTCATGATATCTGATCACAAATTCAGAAAAATCTGTAATGTGCTGACTGTCAAACCATGAAAAGCACTTCCTATACAAAAACAGCTAAGAACATTAATGAAGAACCAAGAAGACTGAGCTACTTCCACAAAATGTTTAAAGAAAATCAAAAAGTACTCTTTATGAGAAAACAGTCACATAGAAGATCATATTGATTTCCTTTTCATTGCGGAATGCGAACGTCAAAGATTTCTGTAATTGCCGTTTAATAGAGGAAGTCGTGCAAACAGGCGATGTCCATTAATCAGATCGTTGGTCGTTCGGTTGAAATGATCGGCATCAATCTGACATAGGCGTGGAATGCTCCATCGCCAGCTATTCAAAATACCTAGCTTCCTTAACACTGTATTCAGCAATATACGAATAAATCTCAAAAGTGATGCGATGCAGTATCTCATGTGACATATCAAAAATTAAAACAAATACTCTCACGACAGATGCTAATAAATATCTTCTGATGCATATTAGTTGTGCTATCATTTGACATTTCGAAATGTGTTCCACTATGATGCTCCTTGAAAAATTAATGAAATTTATGCAGTATTTATATTCTCAATAAATGCTTCAATCCCTCAATCTACACAGTATTTGAGGGGTATATAAACTTGTATACCAAATTATGAATCTATTCACATATTTTCATAGTATTTTTTAAGGTAATTTTGTCTTGATTAGAGTAGAAAAGTTACAGACAATTATATTATTTTATTATTATAGTTGAAATTAACACTGTACTTAAAAAACATTAATTTTTGATGTTGTTTGAAATGTGTAGACAATGTGAATATTTCAGTAATACTGTTTCGGATTTACATTATTTTAAGAATTTTGCGTTTCGCAACGTTTTGATTGATGTGGTATCCTCAGTCGTCTTCAGGTGAGAGGATCGACGTCTGTTCCTATGCTGCTACTTATTCATTTTTGTCTTTGACAGCTTCTAATAATATCAACAGATTAATGACCTGCATTTTGACTGATTAACATAGTCACGCAAACGGAACCTCCAAGCGTTAATCTGCTTGTAAAGCAACGTGTATCGCATAACATCCATACATGTTTATGTTTGTCGAAGTATAGAGATTATGCTATAATGCTACATAAAAAAGATACTTTTATTAACTCATCTAAATTGTCCTGTTTTTTTCAGATCCTGTGGTATATAATCTGGATGCGCCTTATAATATTGGCTGGCGCCTGAATACACAAAATTAGAGCATCCACAAGCTACAAGGATATTAAATGTGTATGCTTACTTTTGGCAACGAAGGAAAGTTTTTATAGCCCTTATTAGATGAAAAAGTTCTATAAGCCTTATGTCCATGAAACTCACGCTACACAGGGTTGCAGGTAGCCAAAATGATCATGAGAAAATTTCAATTACTACACCAGTAGGATCATATTTGGAAACAATATCCGGAAATGCACTTTTCACCCTAACCAACATGTCACTAGCTAGAACATTTTGCCAAAGCTGTAAGGGAACGACGGAGACGTATAACCACTGCCATGCCATAATTTTCCTAACAATTATTTATTGTAACGCTGATTTACGATTATGTAAATTGAATGAAATGATATTCATATAAAGCATCGTGCCTTGTAAGACAGTGGACGGTTTGTTACAAATAAAAACGATTGACAATATTATTTTTGCAACCCAGAATGTAATTCTGCTGTAGAAAACTATTTAATACATCTTAAAAATTTTTGGGGTTTTTCAACATGAAGGAACATTTCAGAACTAAAGCAATTGTGAGATCTGTGTTTTTTTTATTATAAAGACTATTCTTTCCTGGCACTTAGTATATACTACTAATAATTAACTAACAAAAAATCGTATTGAACAACCAATCACTGATTTAATTTTCCCATTTTCTCAAAAATTGCGAACAATATTTTTCAGTAAGGGCGATGTTCTTCGTTAAACCAAAAAAACCTGATCACACAAGACAAGTTTTTGATTTTTCATCATACTAAATGGATCGAGATTGAGTCTGAGATTTTTCTATCATTGTAATATCTGCTAGCTTGAATGAGGGACTTATTATGTCGAGAAAAACGCAGGATGAGGGCCTATCTATAAAATTTATATATTTCCAACTTTAATGGCTATTTCTCATTGCAAAAAAAATCGAATTTTTTGGAACAAAATCCGTCATTTACTTCGATCGATCTTTTCGGTTTTTCCCTCCCATGTCGATAAGCAGTGGAAATACTGTTATCTCAAAAATTATAATTCACGATATTATATTTTCTTGATACTTTATGACCAGAGGCGTCGCTAAGGGTAAGAAGGTGTTCCAAACCACTAAAAAATGATTAACACCTCCTAGAATAGACACTAATTGGAATAGAAAAGAACTTTACGAATTCGATCATATGCCAAACAGCGCGGGCTGGCCAGGTCGACGATCGTCGTCAGAAGAGGGTTCGTTGTTTTCTGCCCATTAGGTTTTTTCACGAGGGGTCCGAATGATTACCTTTTTCGTGGCCTTGCAGTTTTACCGACGGGCCTGACAAAACAAGGTAAGAAGATAATCAAATTTAGCTCCGCTGGTCCCCCAAAAATTGTCCCCCGCCCCTCGTTGCCACCTATATAGCATAAAGCTGGCACCACCACTGTTTATGACACATCACTAAAAACTATGTCACATATTGTTATCGGTTAGTCTGTCTATACGGCCCCTCTAAAACTTTAAAAGTACTATTCAGACTTTGATGCAATTTTGACACCAGGTTAGTACTATATAAAGGACTAGATCTCTTTGGGTCTATCTAAAACCGTTGCAGTGACGATTAAGTCAAAAACGTGGAAAAGCAAAAAAATTTGAAGAAGAATTCCAAAATTGGTTGTATTAGTTGTAGGAGGGAGAAATTTCAATGATAAATATCATTTACCAAAGGTTAATCATCCACGGAAGACAGAAGAACTCTCTTACCGGTTGTGGAAAAGGTTTTGTATGAAGGGCAGTCTGGTTTCCGTGGTGAACATTCCTGTGAGTGTGCATGTCAGTTTGTGGTGTCTAGATGGAAAAAACAAATTGTTGATGGAAATATTATTGTTAGGGTTTTTATCGATCTAAAAAAAGCATTTGAGGTTATCATTCGGGATAAATTACTTTATATATGTAATAAATTGGGAAAGAATATATGATATTTTGGCAGAATTGCGAAAACACCCTCAAGACGGTCTAGGCTAATAATATCATTGCTAATTAATTGTATGAATTATCAGGACCTGAACAGAATTCCAATCATTCAGAACAAGGCAATTAAAATTATATTGGACTGTAACAGGGATAGATGATATATTACAATTATTGAATATATATTTATTAAGCAAATGATCCAAGAGTCGTATAAGATTATTAATGGATAGTCGCTCCAGTATTTAATGCATTTTTTAACTAAATGGGAAGGTATGGTTCCATATAATTTGAGAACTGAATAATAATAATAATATTGATATATGTGGCATATAATATGGGAAAGTAGAGCACCAGCATACTAGAAAGATTATTGTTTGTAGAAGTTCTAAGAACTTACAATTGCCTTCCACTACTGATAAAAGCAGCAACAAATGTAAAATGATTTAAGTCTAGGTTAAGGAAAATGTATTAACAATGTACCGTATAGACTTTTAGATTGTATTTTTTTTTTTATAGAAGACTGACATGAACATTTAACCTCGGAGATCCTCCGTACATGATGGTCATTGATGTTTGTTCACACCGTCAAGAAATTATATAACAATTATACATTACTTTGATAATGGCTGCTATTTAGTCCATCGCATGCGATTTTAATTATAAGCCAGTTGAAATTATAAGATGAACCACAATATGTTTTAGAAATCGATTCAGCATTTTATGACAGAATTATAGACATATTATTTTCTGGCTTATTTTGATGTTTCAAAAACAAATTTAACCAATTAATTTTTCTCATAGTTGTGCAGAATTTCAGGGAATATATCATAAATATTGACGAAGATGCTATTTAGCACCTCAAGAAATTCCATCAAGTGGATAGTCTGTATTACATGAATTGGGGTATCATACGACTAAAAAATTTTAGAACTGTCGATCCACTTGAAGCAAGTTTTTACTCATTATTGTAATTATTTATCCAATAAATGCATGTCTGTGTTGCTAAAACTATTTTTTATGATTGCCTTCTTCTCGATTTGTCATTAAAATAATCACATTCTGTATTATTTCTTCCGCCCTTTGAAAAAGGTAGCTTTTGGTTGTACAGTACAAACCCATTTACGAACAGATTGTCTCAGAAGCCATAAACTCGAAGTAACGATTTCATGCAATCTCTGCAGATTTACGTCAATGGCGGCACGTCTCGGCAGTAACGTCCTTCTATAGAAAAGTAATTGAAGCAAGAACCAGTGGCATCCGATGGTACTCATACTTGACACTCTTTTAAGTATGATATTAGTCTATAAATAGACTGTTTCATTAATTATATTCGAAGTGCATGACTGCTTCCTGATTGACACCCAAGGAGGTACTTTGGGTTACGTAACGTGACTCAACGCGTTCATTCATAGAAATGCCTAGACGATAAAACTAAATATAACAAGACTTTAACAGTAAAAAAACACTACGTCTTCACGCTTTTCACTTCCTACTTCAGAATCCTAGGTGAGGGATGAACTAGTTGGCTAATATTTTCGAATTATAGAAAATATGCATTCAAGAAGCTATCAAAAAACAAACAACTATCCAAACCTGCCTAAGCTCCGTTTTTTTGGTTTTTCGAGTTTCCAATCATTGTCAAGATCAATCATTCCTTGAAACTGTACGAGGTGAATTTTTATCTATTACTTTGTTCCACCAGGTCCTATGCATCGACGGCGTTTTTGCTTATACCTTTGTTGTGTGGCCTAGATTTTTTTTATGAAACGATTACGATAAACGAGCAAAATAGACTGTTGAGGCAAAAGACGTTTTTTTACTCTACAGCTCTTTGAAGAACCCAAATTTACAATTTAAGATTCTCCCATTCAAGCGGACATAGATCCGGATGCAGACTAATTTTTGCTGTTATTTGCTTCAAGAATTTCCTTTCTCCTCCCACCTCCTCCCCCAATAGCGAATGGAAATGACAAACCCGTATCTGACAATCCTACCGGTGGTGTTGCGATCCATTTATTCCTACTCAAATATATTTTTATTTTTCTGGCACTTAAAAACCTGTTAAGGGATCTTCAAGTATTCAATATGCAAACTCAACGATATTGTTTACAGCACATGTCATAATGAATATTACAAAGACTCAGACGCAAGGTAATACCAAATATTAGCAAGAATCTCACTCTTACACATACTTGCAGAAAATACAGAAAAACCTATACATCTAACTTGAAAATCTACGAGGAGACGTCCTAGGATTATGATGTCATCATACTGCAGAATGATTTCGAACGGAAAACGGTATCATTGCAGTGTGGGTCATTTCTATCCCCTCTGGTCTATTGTTTTTCATCCCTTACGCCACAAAAGTAAGTATTACCTAAAAATACGAATAAGTAAATTATTCAAGTTATGACAATTTTGTGACTTTCATGAAAAGCCATTGCGGCTACAGCAAAAAACTCATTCATTTCCATCGGTTTGTCCATGTCGATATTTTTGAATGGTATAATCTAAACAGCTGTACATCCATACTAGGCAATGGCGCTTTGAATGATGGAAAATAGATGCAAAGTGATGATTTAACTATCAGGAAAATATATGAATGGGTATGAGGTCAATTGAAAGATTTTCATTTCCAAGCACGGGAATTATATTGTCAAACAACAATATCACAATTTGAGATAATACGTACTTAGGATGTTAATATAATATCGACATCAGCAAAGTCAGTTCTACCGATTTTAATGAAATAGCAATATGGAATGGAGTGAATCTACTTGACTCCACTTTTTCGGTGGTTTCAAAATCGCCATACCCATTTTACAAACAATGTTTGAAATTTGAGATATTTTGTTCCGAATGATTCATTTTCATATTTTATTTTACTGAATTACTAAAACTAGTTCCGTTTTTCAATCGCCACTAGATTTTTTTCAAAATATTTGACTATTTAATCTGCTACAGATTTTTATCATGAAGCTTCACTCTTAAGAAACTATTTTTCAGGTAGTCCGAGATACTACCTCCATATCTATGGACTATTACATGGATATTTGTACTTTGCGTAACAATTTACTTTGCCATATTAGTCTCTCACTGCTGAGCATGATACTTATCAAATTAAATATATCGATCGTTGATTGAAGCAATTAATATTGTCATATTAGTGAACACATATTAACTGTTTGCTTATTAAGGAGATACTAATGGTCCTATCCTAGAGTAGACAGTTGTTAAGCTATTATCCATTGAATTTCATACATGATGAATGAGTAGTGGATTGCCAATCCAAACTTATAGGCAAGGTTTTAGAGAAATGCCTGAATGCCAGATGGTTCAGAATGGAAACAAACTAGAACTTACAATCTCTAGACACATGACATCAATGCTCACTCGCTTTTCTGCGATATGAGGCTTGTTATTGGAAGCATTTGGTATTATTTTTGATCGATTATTCAAGAAAGTATTTCCATTACTAAAAAACTAATTATACCACGCAGTTTCGAGGCACAATCTCAGTTATGAGCTTAATCGCTCTGACAGATCAGAAAAGTTTCCGTAATGCACCGTAACTTAATGTAAGTTGTGAGAACTAGTAACAGATTGTTCATATTTCAAGCTATAAGCTATATAGTCGAAATGTCCTAATAATAGGTTACGTTCAGTTCTTTTTAACTTTGAAACATATACGTTGTCAAAAATATATAAACAGGTGTCTCTTTAACATGTTCATCCAAAAACGGATTCAACCATTATTATGTTGGAAGAAACATTGCTTTGCTGAATTTTATTGATAAAACAGCATATAAGACGTGAGATCAGCAAAGTAAGGAATACAAATAGAAGTAGGAAAGGAAAGTATAGTACTGCTAAAAATCGAAGAAAAAACATTGTTTTATTTACACTGAATGAAGTGATGAAGTGATTAAAAACACGCAAGTTAGAATACCTGGGTCATATAATGCGTAACGAAAAAAGATATGGCCTACTACAGCAAATACTGCAAGGGAAAATCCCAAGTAAACGTGGTCAAGGCCGCAGAAGGATCTCTTGGCTGAAAAATCTGAGAACATGGTTCTCTCTGACAACCACTGGGCTTTTTAGAGCAGCCGTGAATAAGATCACGATAGCCAGAATGTTCGCCAACATTCGGATCGAATAGGCACCGAAAGAAGAAGAAGAATGAAGTTTGAAAAATGATTACTCCAATAACATAGAATGAAACTCCCGAATGGCACTAGTCCCGAAGAAAGGCTGAGAATCATTTTGAATATTTGTTTTATGAACAAATCTGTTACAATATAATTGAATATCAGCTATTTTCATAAGACTCAAACCTTAGCTCTAAGAAATTAAATAGATGATAAAAGGAGATCTCAGAAAATAATAAACTACGACAACCAGCTATAAAATCATCACGTGAGAAGTATAGACCTTTTACCATCAGTTTTTTATAAGTTTGTATTTCAAATCAGGTAACACTGTCATTGTATAAACACTACTGTGATTGAAGCTCATATCTCGCTTACACCATGGACAACAGTTCAAACATAACTAGTTTTGTGATAGTAATATCTGTGAGTTCTCTTTTATTCTACTAACTTATTCGATAGAACTGGTTCAGTAGCATTAATTTGATTACTATATCACTATTTCAGCACTTAAAACCGTTTGAAAAACATGTGACATTAGGAACTAACATAATAGCAGCTGATGATATTGAAATGCAGCACAGACAAACTGCTGTGGTCCGGTCTCGTCCTATTCTTTGCAGCATTCACTTACTGTTTACCATGAGAGACTACGTATTACTTGGAATGTAGATATATTGATAGGAGATTTTTATAAAAAAGATGTCAAGTAGATTGAATCACAATTCCCACGCTGTAGGAATGCCGGTTTCTGTTCAGATATATCAGTTACTGGTGTAATTACGTAAATAGGAATAATTGTATAAAGTAACCTTGCAAATTAATATAAATTATAGGTACTGTAGATTTTTTTGAGCTTCATATACATGAATGGAATATACGGTGCAATGTCGCAATTCAAGTTCATTGTTTGATTGGACTGACATCTTGGGCGAGCCCGGATATCCATCGGGGCTGTTATGTGACATACAAGTTTTTGTGGTACATTTAGCCTTTAGATATATTTTTAGTAATGTCAAGCAGAAGAATATCTGACATCTAGTGACAGGTTTGACCGATAAAAACTCCATTCGTAGCCTATCGATGAAGGTTCCTGATGAATGACACTAACATTTACTGTTTTCTCTATTCATTCCTTACAGGTAACCTGTTTTCTATTTTATGCCATATTTCATTCTGCTTCAATCTGCTAAAGTTTCTTGTTACTCACACTGACATTTATTCCTTACAGGAAAACTACTTGCTACTGTATATTGTATTATTTCACGATTTCAATTTATTTCATCATAGTGAACAAACCGTGTCAAAAATTTCATTACCCATTTTCAGTAAATTGTTATGCATCAGCTTGTTGCTACCTTCTTATCACAAATATAGGTAAGGTGAAATTACATAACTGGTCTTATTAGTATTCTTGTGCTGTGTGACCCTCTATGTGGCCGTGAATAATATATGTATAAAAACGACTAATGTGGCTTATGGGCAATCAGTCTGCATTCTACACATCTTCGGTTATCGTATAATCAAAATAATAGCTTCAAACATGTTCAAACTTGTAAGTATTTCTTGTTATTACTTTCTTTGCTTTGGTTGTAAGACTTTTTTGACTTTTAAGGAGGTATCTACATAGGATAGAAAAAATTGGAGCTAGTACAAGTTTTCTATAAAAGGTATGGTGGCTGACAGAAATGTCATTAACCGCCATTACATAATAATATTCATAGTTTTATGAGGTACTCTTGTAATAGATATTTATTTTTAATAATTGAAATAAGTAAGTGAAGTTATAGATTTTTTGCATCTATCGCTGACCGGATATACATTCCTCTAAAGGAACCTAAGATATTCTATACAATTTACAAATCATGAATGAAATGATATAGATATTTGCAGTTTTCATGTTTTAACATTTAAGGAAATGTATTGCTATAAATTAGGTACTTGACAGGGCAAGAAAAGATATTATTACATTAGCAAAACATTATTTGTTGAATCCCAACCTGTTTGACATCATAGATTTTTGTTGACAAAAGTTTTATATTTATATATTTATACATAAAATACAAAAAAATATTTACGAAGTCAAAAGTCCTATCAGCTGGACTGCCTTGAAGCGGCAACAGATGTTTTTCGTAAGTACTTTTACGATGTGCCGTTATCTCGGCTTATTCACATCAAAAGCTGACAACTGATATTAAGTCTATGCTCTCCACTATGCATCAGACCTGATATAGATATAAATGTTTCATCTTTAGCCTAGACTCGTCAGTATAGCCTGGCAGTCTCAGTTTACAGAGCAATCTGGTGGTATATACGTAACCTAGTCAAGGGTGTGATAGCAACATCAACTCATCTCCAAGTGCCCCAATTTTTTGAAATATTAGCACGTTATCTACTAAGATCTCACATGATATCCTTCCCGAAATTATAATCAAAATCTGCAATGGTACCGCGTGAAATTCTAAGTAAATTTCAGTTACTGGAATACAGAATTGCTACCCACAATGGTGAATATCACTGCAAGAGTAGTACTCAATAAATCAACTTGTAGCATTTATTTATATTTGGCAACAAACCATAAATTTTAGTGTCATTTTCTAACTTCTGATTATTGATCAGAATAACCAAATGGGACCGCATATTGAAGAAAAGTATATTTAGCTTAATATGATTGATCCTCTACTTATTCTCCCAATAAGGCCTACCTCTCCTAAGGCTTCAAATCACAAAAGTTGAGTATCTCCCTTGAAAATAAATTTGACGTCTATTATATTTTATATATCCATTTTTATAGAAAGATTACCAAATATAGGAAAGTTTGACATTCTGTATACAGTATGCTTGAATTTGATTCATTAGGAATGAAATCTGAATAGATATAAAACATAACGAACTGTGATTTTTCTTTACAGCTATTTGTCGCTGCTCTGTTCGCTTTGGTCGTAGCTGTCCCCGAGCCGCTGCCTGAAGCCAATCCGAAAGCTGAAGCCAAGCCTGCCCCCGCAGCAAAGCCCCAATTCTTTGCCGCTGCCTATACTTCCCCATTTGTTGCTGCTCCAGTCGCCTACACCTCCGCCTATGCTGCCCCACTCACCTACCCGGGCTATTACCCCTCCGTATACGCCGCTGGATATACGGCATATGCACCCTACACTACCACTGTTGTAGTTTGAATTGCTGAATAAAATTATTCATTTTGAATCATGTTTTCGATGTTTATTTGCTATATAATTGTAGATATTAAAATCGAATACTTTGGTACTACCAGCGCATTCAAAGTAGGCAAATTTGAAAATACGGTCACATAACATAAGTAAAACATTGAATCGCAGATGCTCTAACCTGTGAAAATACAAAACCTTGCTCTATTGAGCCAAGTTGGCTAATGATTTCTATTAGCAAATCAAATTGTATTTCCTGGTAATCACTGGTAAGATTCCCCAAAAATTTCATTGATTCATTAGCAAAATCGAGCTTCCAAAACACGCATCAAAACAGCTTCATAGAATGATATTGATAATTTATATTGCAACTTGTCTAACCAGAATATTTTATACAGATGCAAGAGCGCAAGAAAAAGCTGAAATGCACATATTATATAATCTGTTCATTTTTGTCAGCCTTATTGTTTTGGATTTGTTGGATTATTGCTGAATGTGAAATAAATGAAAAAATATTACATGAAAAAGTATTCTGTCACACCGTTCCACACAGGTGGAAAACAGCAGAACTTTTGTTGCACAAAAAGCAACACATGGTAATTCGATCCATGCAAATTTCCACATGAGTTATAAAAATTACATGCTAGCCAAACGTGCGAGTGAAAAAAATAAAACAAACTTCCTGGTGGATGCAGACTGATACGGGAGCATGAAATTAATTATAAGTGGACTTCAATGGTTGGCTCGTCTCCAAAATTGTGCGATGTATAAGTCGTACACTTCCATTTTTCCTTCAAGCAACGCATTATATTCCTAATCTGAATCAGATCCCACCTCATTAAAACTAAGACGTAAAACGTGTTTGATATTTGTATCATGCAAATTTTCAAATTTGAGTACGTTTCTAGATGTTTAAAAACAACATTCGTGCCAGTTACTTATCTTGGTATTCGGTTGTTCCTATCTGATACTTCAGTTCGCCCCCGAGATCATCAATAACAAACAACAATCCGAAAAAACAATCTAGTTTAATTTGTAGTTATTTCTGTTCAGATGCTGTGACGCACAGGCCGTTAAAAGTGAAAAAATCGCACATCGCCAAGACAATTCATATTTTTTTTGTTATCTAACCGTAGCTGAAGGGGATGTTTCTTCCGCCACATCGCAACAGATTTATAGCCGTTTCTTTCCATCCAGCGGTGGAGATATAATAAATATGTATTATATAACAAAAGTAATTTAATGCTTTCGTAATAAAAGCAAATCGGCAAAACCAATCAGATCAATAATCAATTTGAAGCAGAATTCATACTAGTATCACATTTTTGAAGCAATGCGGTAATCTACAGATGGGAGTTAGATATTTATATAGCAAACAGCTCCAAAACTGTATGATCTAACGCTGTTCGAATAGATATTTGATATTTTTGTTTAATTATGTCTCTCCGTTAAAACTTTCTTCGTAAGCACTACTTTATTTTTTCTGAAAGCAAATGAAAACTCACCCCGTATACGGCACGTGTGCTTGCTTTTAATCAAGAAAAAGTCGTGAAGCTAACCAGGCCGGAACCCTCTCACCACGTAAGGTCTTTTGCACTTTCTAACAAATTGTAATTTCGTAAGTGAGAGACGTTTGTTGAACGATTGTCCTCGACGAGTATAGCTGAAAATGGACACCAGATGATTTATCAGCCACAGAATCACAAGAATAACTTTTTTGTAACCTATCACAGTTTATTCATGTATTTTTGACCATAGCCATACAAGTAAAAGTGTACGCTATAACTATGTAAATCGATATTGAAAGGTTTCCAAATGCTTGGATATTCAATAGAACATCATCTCTAGGAAAAAATTCTTGTTTATCAATAAATAAACTTTCCCAATATATATAATACATATTAAACAGATTTAAGCCATGTACAAACTGTAAAACAAAATCCTGGAAACATGTTGGCGACATTCTGTAGCCTGGTTTATTTGGGTATTCATATTGCAAATTTCTCAACAGATCTAGAGTCATTTGATATAAAACTGATTATCTAGGGATACGTTGACATCAAAGCGTGTATTTAATTGATTGTACTCGAACACGGATATACGCCATATATGTGTATGTATAGTGTATTTGCATATTTTTCAGCTTAGTTTCAAAATAAATATAGATATGAACTCGATGGTTAGTAGAGAGAATCATAGATATTTTTGCTCCTAACTAAAAAAATAGGTGGAAGAAAAGGGCAAACGAAGCAGTTGCAACAAATATAAACAAAAAGGTATGATATATCTGCAGGAACAAAGGACGCAACATTCGAAGAATGCCATCTATATGCTATTAAGCCAAGTTCATTGAAGATATAACTTACAACCTTTTCTCAATTTTACGGCTTTCAGGGAGCAGTAAAACCCTCAACAAATACCCAACGAAAGTCCACCGCATTCTCTATCTGTTCGAACTTTATGCCTCCAATGAATATCATTTTTATTTATATATCTTACTCTCTGTAAACCCTTGAATGAAACCAATCATACATTAGGCAAAATTTAATAAAAATTCGATTTCATTTTATTTTTATTTTGAGTAAACAGTCAGTAGGGGGGGGGCAGAGAATCCAAGAGTTTCAACGAATTTATTATTTAAACAATATCCTTGAAATTCGGTCAATGACGGTCATTTTATTTTTAGGCAATACATTTTGCTATGTCCCTTCATCATCAGTGCATTCATACTCTATTATAATCGTGCAAAGGTTTGAATAACCATTCTAGTAAAAATCATATATGATGAAAGTAATAATATGATCACGGAAACTCGATTATTTTCCATGAATCCCCAACAAGGATGAACATAGACCTCAAAAAAATTTTATTCAAATTGTGCGAATTTATGAACCACCGTCTCAATATTCTAGCACCCAATATTTAGCATAATGTAGGTCTTAATATTATGCAGAATAGTATTTTCTGTAGGCTTCAGTGTATCAATATATCTTTATAAAAGCTATCTGTTAATAGATATACAACAAAAAGTTAATTATGTTAATATGATTTGTGTATCGTGTGTGTCAGTCATTATCTTCTTGATAACGCTTGATTCAACACTTTCACTCTCTGTTTTATTCATGATAAGAATCCCCATTCAGATATAAGTTGTGTTGGAGTTTTGTTGTGCGAATTGTTGAATATAAAGGTCTTTTCACGTCTTCATTGCCCTCGTTAAATGAGTTCAAAGAAAATCGTTACTAGATTCAATGTGAGTCATTTATATGTGACAGATATTTAAGAAAATGAATTATTGTTTTTATTACCAATCTTTTTCTTTGATTTGCCTTTGAGAAGAGTGCCGTATATATGATAATTTGCATATATATGGAAAAAAAAGGTGTGCGAAACAGACTTCACACCGGACCGCTGATTCGTTTCCCAGCAACTGCTCCCCATATTATGTCAATTAATATTTCAAATATAAGTATATTTAGAGGAAAAGGAAACGAAAGGCATGAAGGATATGACTATAGCTTAAATGCATGAGTTCAATCGCACTGAACTTAAAAAGTTTAGAGACGGAAGTAGTACCATCCACTTGGTTTACTGAATTACTGCCTACTCGTATCAGTTTTTTCGGACATGTCTTCTTCAGTGTGCTGAAGGCAATTTGCTATCTCCCAAAGTAGATCGTCGTTGATATAGTAGGGAAAGGACCCTACCCTCTTATAAACTTTTTTAACGCCGCGTTCTACTTGTAGGGTAGCACTTTAGCGTACCTGAGAGAACCCTAAACGCAAAAAACTCTACAGCTGAAGGTGATAATCAGCACGAGAATGTACGATACTCAACTTGTTTTTATTATGCTTATCATCCATTTTTCATACGAGAGGTTTGCTTATCCTCGAATGAAAGTTTGTATTACCCCAACGTTCAAAAAATGTCACGTAGATGGAATGCTTTTGCCCCATTCATGTTTCTTATGGCACTGTACGATGAAATGATGTTACTTAGGGTTCGTAATGATGTTTAACTAATATTTCAAATGATATACGATCATGTTTATTATAGTTGTGTGCCGAAGGGTTTGATAATTTAATATATCATCAGGGACTAGGCAGCCCATGTCCATCAAGAAAATTATACAACGTCAAGAAATAGTAATTTTAACAGATTGACTTATTGACGAAATGAGAAGAGAAAGTAATACACGCGCATGAATTTCCTAATATTTTGAGATTACAAACCGTTTTTTAACAGAGCCCTAAAATAGGCAAGAACTTAAGAATCGAAAAAATAATCGAAAATTTTCATTTGTTTGACCTGTCAAAAATGTTTTGAAGAGGCCCAGAAATAATCAGAATTCACAACAAAAGATTTAAATGGTTATTTTTTTTGTTTTGATAACGCCACTGCCAAAGCATCACTGATCAGCAATATAGCACCAATACCTACTACAACCTCACATCATATCGCTCCCAAAACATCATCAAAATCGGTATGGCGTTTTTTCATTTTACAGGGTATCTATTCGTGTTTACTCCACTGACTCGATTCGTGAAGAAAAATCTATATCCTTCAACTCAAAAAACCATTTTGGTAAATCAGGATACATTTTTAAAACTTGCGTGAAATTTATTTATTTATATGGCTTTTGCAATGGTTTTGAGATCGAATTCATATTACTGATTCCTAGCAGAATAGTGTTGACTATATTTAGATTTTCTCAAACCACTGGGATATCATGAATTCTTGATCTTTCTTATCTATCACAAAGGATATCCTGATACCAAGAATGAAGTTCAATCCTGCTGCAAAGCTTTATATTTGATATTGCAGAGAATGGAAGCTTAGTTGAAAAAGCTATTCAGCTGTACACTAATTAGCAAAGAAAATAAAAAAATATCTAATCTGCATTTTTATGTTTCTTCAACCTCATTTCTACATAAAATTATAAATAAGTTTATGAAGCCAATTTCCTACAAATATCCAATTGAATTTTTGTAAGCATTACATCTGAACTAATTATATATCTCAAGGCTTGTTACTATTAAACTTCTTAGAAGTTTGAGTACTACACTATTCCACTCTCCATTTTTAGGCAGTTGATTGAGGTTCTGGTTGGAATAAATAAATGTAAACTATAAACGTGTCGATATGCACATTTCGTGAGTTTGTTCAGTCATACAACAGCCATGATGAACATTGCACGTATTGACTAGTCTGACTGTAAGACATTAGAAATTCCAAATATTATTTAAAAGTAAAAATATGGGCATGATTCTTTATTAATTCTATTTTACAACTCTACAAATGGAACCTTAAAAACTTCTGATAACATTACACCGGATCTTTCCGCCCTCTAACAAAATTTCGGTCCGCTCAATTATTTTCCAGAAACGACGGAGACCTTGTACTTTAAGCAAATTGAATCTTTAAGCTTATTAACTCAATTTTACTTCCCGACCCAAAAGGAGAGATCCTTCACAAATCTCTTAAAAATCAACCCAGCATTGGTAAGGACAATTGACCTAATTGACAGACAAATCGACGCACTAGAAATAATTATTGACATGGAACTTCATGATCATGACAAGTCTGCATTTTATAAAAGTAAAAAATTAAAAAAATAATTGTAATGAGTAATAAGCCACATAGCACATTTTTTTCACTGGATGCTACAATATTGACATATTTATCATACTGTTCAATAACAGCAAAGACTGCAATCGCGAAAAATTGCATGACCTAAATATGTCACGGAACACGATGTCTCTATTCCCGTTGACTCGGTGAGTCTGTCTATCGTATGTCTGTTCGGTAAACCCTGGGCTCTATATAACTTAGAATGTAGCACTTTGACTCTAGTTTACGCAAAAGTCAAAGAAGCTTCGTAGTTTTCATAAGTCATTACAATAACTGCAAAATTTCAAAATTGCTAATCAGAACCAGCTCGCATTTAGTTCCATCAAGTGGAAAGTGTTTGACTTCTCTGACGGAGTCTGCCAGTATTGATACAAGTTAGCGGAACAACCGCTCCCAGTACTGACATTAAACAAAAACTATTCAGATCATAATCTCATCCAGTAAAGGGGCAAGTCTTTTAAATACAAACTCATAATATTATCGAATCAAATAAAGGTCGGTAGTGTCGAGATTAGAACCAATATATCCAGCTACCCAATCCATAACCTAAACCTTAGGGTCACACTACCCCAATAGTATACGCATACATCATTTTCAAAACTTTGAAACCTGAAGAGATTTTTATTCATTCATACCACATTTGCAAAACTTCCAATATATGCTACTACTAAACCAACATATCGAAAACACTCCTGAAATCAATGCCCTTTTAACTTAACTGCAGTGTTCACACGCGAACGTCCTTATACGATTGTCATTTATTGGCAGGCGTGGATCCATTTCGCATTGTCCTATTCAGCTTACAATTCAAATAAAGTGAAACATAACGAAAGATATCGTATTTTCATAAGCATTCGCTCCCATTTATGGCCCTATTCTTAGATAGTCACATCTAGACCCTTAAGTTCGCCTCGGTCAATAAGCTCTCAAGAGTTCTGTACCAAAAAATGCATTTTCGCTATAAGGAACACTCAAAAGTCTCACTGTCTAAAAGGTGGACTATGACTGCGCCACTTAAATGGACCATAATAAGTAAAAATTGAACCATGGAAACCAGTTTTAAGTTCACAAGGTAGCAGTGAATCGTAGGATTATCCATTAACACCACCTAAGATGACAGTTGAATATAAGGCATACATTTCCAATAATCAAAGCTGTGGGTGCATGATTGACAGAAAAGCATAATTGTCTGGGGATATATGACATTACGATTATTGCTAATGATTGTCTCAGTTCACTCCAACAATTCTAATAGCTATCTGTGAATTGATATGTGTCAATATGATACGAAGATCTGATAGTTATGTCAGTCCATCCGGCGCAACTGTTTATTGAGTACATACAACGTCAAATACTTGTATGGGAGCAGAATCAATCGATAGAATATTATTACTATTATGTTATAACTCTTTGAACCTTGAAAGGATTCACATGATCCATTATCAACAGGCCATATGGTGAGTCCTGTTACTTGGATCTAAATTCACTCAGGTCGAAACAATACATATAGATTTTATTACCTTATTTTTATTTGAGATAACACGTTTCTGTATTTTATGTATGGATGAAACAGTAGCAAGATATCTATTTCATCCTATGTAGTATAGCTCACACACATTAGAATATTATCAAAAAATCTCATAAAACCTAATACAATGCATAAATTTAAAAGTTAGCAACTAAGCGTGAAAAAATATATTAGAACAATAATTATTAATTCTAAAATATGAATACATCAAAAATATATATAAATATAAATAATATATATATATATATATATATATATATACATATATCGTTTTATATATATATATATATATATATATATATATATATATATAAAAAACGATGAAAAAGTTAACTACCAAAAATGTGTAATATTTCTCTCAATCCGATTGCACCCAATCGCAAACGAACTACGCTGCATGACTTTTTATGCCCTTCTCAACGAATTGGCTTTATTTTTAACTGAAGTTTACCCTTTTGCCTGTTGCGAGCCGAGAAGACAAATGATTCTCGTAAGATTTGTTTCTCCCAGATTAGAAAAAGTTCTGCTCTTTGTTTTGCAATCGGCTTCTGTGTAGACCATTTTCAGTGAAATTGTATTCGAATGACAATATAAGCAGGGGTATTTATCCTCGATTCTCAAGACAGAAGCTACATTTCATTTCCACCCCGTTAACGAAAAACCTCCATTTGCAAATGTGAACAGGAGATATTTTTCATAACGGGAGGATGAAGGACCATTTACACTCCCCGGCAGCTCATTCCACAACGCCAAAATTCTCCAAAAGAACAACTTTTGGAAGAGGCTCATTCGAGGTGTTGGAAGTTTGACATGGTGTAATAACAATATGATAGAGCTCGATCCAACATTTGCCATGATAGTATCTTGTAGACTAGAGACAGATTTGCCACCTTTCTCCGATGGTCCAGACTGTGAAGGTCACTTGTAGAGTCCGGCGCACCCACGTACTGCTCGTTTTTTGGATCTATTCAGAAGGGTTAGGGAGTATCCCCCACATGCGAGCAGTACTCCAGCGACTGCCTGATCTGAGCCTTGTAGCGTAGCAGTAGATATTCTGGTAAATACAATTTTCTGGAACGGAATATATCACTATAATGATGTCGGCGTAATTGTAAACGCACATTTTTCAATCAATTTTTCACATGTCTGTAGATTTTAGAATAAGAAAATGTATCCAAACGACAATGCTATGTCGTCGTTTATAAGGTCTCTCAAGATGGTAGTGGTGTGTCTGGTTCAATGTAGGAAATAGAGATGATTTATCTGCGAAGCTGTAAATTGAGTTGAATATTATTTCCAGCAGTTCATTGATGTATAGCAAGAACCTGGGGAAATGAGCATTGATGGCCCAAAGCATATCAATCTATCACCGTAAATAAATATCGGCCTCTGGTCCGTGACCTGAGAATACAATCCAATAATTGGCATAGATCTGTAACAGCCCATAGTCAGCAAGCTCATATCACACTTTATCAGAAGCTTATGATATATACAGTGCAACGATTCGAGACTCTATATGCAGATCAATTGCTCTGTCCTCATGTGGGTGATGTAGGCGAGAAGATCTTCTGTGGAACTATGCTACAGAAGGTCAGCAACATAGTCGTGCCAAAACATGTTATTGTCGAAACGTGATAGAAGATGACTCGAGAATTGAACGACTCTCTATCCCCACGCCTAACAGGCCCGTGTGTGAATTCCTTGCGTTGTTTTCTGGAACTGTTTCTAAGCTCTATTTGAATATCCCCATCCAAGAAATGTATGATGTCTACTATATGTGAATGACGTATGCCAGAAGATCTATGCCTGCAGAAGTCGTACCGGCAATCAATGATATTTCTGTCCAGATACTTCAGAAGCTGTACATAAGTGACAGTCTCCATAACCTTGGACATTATGAAGAGTAGCGTAACAGGTCTATAATTGCTGCGTAAGTTTTTTATGTCTTTCTTTGTTGCTTGCGACAGATATTCGATTCTGTAGGAAACATGCACCTCTGGTAGGAAGGTTTAAACAGTGAGAAGATTAGGTATAAGTTCCACGGCGCAATGTTTCAAAATTTAGTCTTTCATAATAAAATAATTTGATCAATCAATCATGGTCTCTCAAGGTATATACCACGACTGCACTGACAAGAGACTTGGCTGACTTTAACAGACCAGAAGTATGCATAAAATATCCTATTATTGAACCAGAATTGTATTCGGTGTCGAAATCGAGCCCCAGTATTATTTATTATATCGATATCATTAAAACAAAAATTATATTCATAATTTTAACACAACACCGCACTTTAGGAAGTATGTAATGGGCTTTCCAAAGTAAGATTTGATTTGAACTTTTAATCTGCCTCAGGGTAGTATCTTGAGTAACCTCACTTTCCTCCTTCCATTTCCATCTAATTCCGTTCTCCCTTCCATCTCCTTAATTACTGCACTTTGTGAAATCAGGACAGTTCACAGCACATTATTAATAGGATGTGCCATTTCAAGGTCCAGTAGAATTTCACTTGGGATAATTGTGCGACGTGTTGATGACATCTGCCTACTGAAGCTGCAGGTGTTGGATAACACGCAAATGATATTTCAGAAATAGCTTTTGTAACTTCAATTTCGCACGCAATTTTTTTTTTGCTGTGAAATTATAATATAAATTGAAAAACTGGATGCTTTCGTATATTTTAGCAAAGTATTGGATGAATTATTTGTTGTCACTTCCAAAGTGTCAGTGAATATCAGCCGTATTATATATTACATCCAGCATAACTGAGTCACAATCCTCAGAGGACTACCCGCAGACATTTGGGGTTTAATTCATTGTACATAGTTTCCTTGGCCTGACAAAAACTATAAAACTAATTTTGTATTCTATACTTTCTTTACCAAACTGTATACTTCCTTCAGCAAGCTGATATCTCACTTCTGTAAGTCAAGAGCATCGTAGATTAGTGCTTATACTACAAATAAAACAATTTCCTAGTTATCGTGCTAAAAAAGTTCTAGCAGATCATTACGCTTGACGACTCAAGTAGGTGTCATTTCTGTAGAAGGTGAATATATCTGTTATAAGTCTGTAGCGTAAGGACAGTATAAACACTGCTTCAAATTTTAGTGCATATAATTTTGTACTCAGATTATTGACTATATGTATTTTAAAAATGAATGTACATATCAATGCGTGGGCAATCTACATACATGTAGATGATGATCTCAGTTGGTAATACTCTTCCACCACTAAGATAAAAATGCAATTGACACACAAGGTTTATTAAATAAAAGTAGTTTTTTGTGACATGTTTCTCTTCAAAACATCGTTAGACTGTCAAAATTGACTAATTATACAAAGGCTACCCAGGATACTGCTCAAATGGCCTACTAACTCTAACGATTGTTCTATTGAATTATTCCAGCTTTTCTACTTTATAATATCTTTTGTCGTTCCATTTTTAATGCGAACTTAGTGCATATACACTAAGCAGTCCTCCTAAAAAGATATTCTTTAAGACGCAAAAATATGAAAGATATTGTTGTTTGAAACTTGTGGACAAGGTGGATTTATCAAAAATTTTTGATTTCGGACTTCCATTGTCTATAAAATTTTGAGTATCACGACGTTTCGATTGATGTGCTATCTTCAATCGTCTTCAGGTGAACTGATCTGAAGACGATTGAAGATAGCACCACATCAATCGAAACGTCGTGATACTCAAAATTTCATAGACAATGGAAGTCCGAAATCAAATTTTTGATGAAAGATATTTGATTCAACAATACGTGGAATACTACTTGACCATTAACCAAGGTAGTCGAACGAAAATGACTGAATGAGTTCACTTGATAGTCGGTGCGGTATCCTTTGTAAATAGTGAATTTTGAGTTTGATGCTGGTTTGAAAATAACAGAAAACGACTTTTGTGAATTCTCTTGTGGATAATACGCAATGTCGTCTTAATTGAATTGAAATTAATTATCTGAAACATTGAGTAACCAAGAAAAGGGATGAAGAACCTCATGTGAACCTCAACAAGATTTTTTCATTCTCCTAGACACCATAATAGGTTTGCTGGAATGAAATCCAATTTAATTAAACGTTCCTGAAAAGATACTCGGTATCCTTTTGCAAATTGACTGTTGCCATCCGGGCAAAAATCTATTCTGCAAAATGAGGCGAGGATAGGATAGCAGTTTAGAATTTCGAACGGATTTATTTTATAAACCTTCAAGTTGTATAACAACTGAATACAGTGCAGTGGCCGCTTTCACTATATTTCAGCATTGTGCTTCGCTCAAATCATCGGCATAGAATAGATTATAGATTTGTTATTTTATTCAAAGCCAGTAATTTACGAATATCAGCGTTCTACAGAATGCATTTTAACTCTAGAATAATATCTTTAAAAATATTATATCCAGCGTTACCAATCTGTGTTATGATCTTCTTTTTACCGCGTTGCGGCAACTAATGCTTAGATTTTGATAAAAATTAGGTAATATTATCTAGATTTTCAAGCGATAGTACTGAACAGCTCTTACAAAATCAGTTAACTAGCTGTAGGATAATAATAACAATCGTTTTTAAGTATTTGAGAGTAGTTACAAAATTTCAACAAAGATTGAATAATACGTCAATTCTCATTTCTGCATGATGCTTGTGTTTCTAAGCATTTGAAAATGTAATAAAAATAGATAGTGGTTATTTGAAGCTTTGGAGAATTTTTAGGGAAACAAAACAGTGTTGAATTTGAATGTGTTGGTTCTTTATAAAAGTAATGGCATCTGACTACGCAAAGAACCAGATCAGTATAACGGATTTAATTTTTCAATTAGTGTAATGCACTGTTTTCCATAGTTTGATAGGTACTGTGACTGTAATTATGAACATAATTTATTGACACGATATTCTGATGTTCCGCCACTACTGTCTACATGAGATCTCAGTAGAGCCCTTAATTTTATGATAAGATCTATTAACCTTAAAATCGCTATTTTACCCTATTTTTCTCAAACTTAGGATTTTTTTCCAAAGTTGCAATCTATTTTAAAAAGTCAAAAGGCAGGATATGTCAGGTTTTACTGAATTTTCTAAAAACGTTTGCTGCACCAAAAACTCAAAAACGTATCTTTTGTATATTTAATATAGCTCATCTTGTGATGATCGATTAGGAAGTGAAGCTTATTCAAACAACTCATCATATATAAGGTAAATCCTATCAATTACTGAAAAATAGGATCAAATATAATATGTTAGAAGAAAAAGAAATACAGATAATACCATTATTACTCCTTAGAATTGATAATAAAGTATAGTATAGAATCAAATATGAATTTTGATTTGTATTTTACATATCTTCAAAATATTTGTTCGATTATCTGTCGTAAATAGAAATTAAATGCTTATCGTAAACCTATATGAAGTACTAATAGGCTTCTACTTGAATAAATAAATTAGTCATTAATTTTCAACCACAATTAACTACAATGTAATAGGCTATTCTAAAACAAAAATGCAAAATTGTAAAATAAAACTAACTGCTATAAAATATATCAATCAGTTTAGTTTGCTTGAAATGTTTTATATATATATCGGAACCTTTGAGTTTATAATTTGAATATATCCCATGATTTTAAACCATAGGTTGTCAACCATTTTGAGATATTTTTTCTTTTTAACGTATTGCACCCTCATTGCTTTTAGCTAGGAACTGTGGCACTCAAGGTAAGTTCCATGATTTTTTTACTCTTCCTAGACACAAGTCGTCGTCCCATCCAAAAAACCTGAAGCGCAAACAGCACCTCTCGAGTGAAAACATTTCTCACTCCTTCCTACATTGACCCATCCACCTTCTCCAAATCATCTGAAGAGCAAAAAAAACTCGGACTTGAGGCTTTTCCGCCCCCTCATAGCATAGCAACATCCCCCTGAGAGTCTCGAACGCCCACAAGGCGGCGTTATCGCCCACGTTGAGATCCTATGTTTAAAACGTATAGTTGTTAACTGATATAACTGTCATTTCTAAAAATTCTAAATCAGTCAAATACTCGTAGTTTACATTTAATTGAAGGATTTTTTCAATTCAATTAATTATGTTCCTAATCTATTCCTCCATTCCTTCATTTCCGGTGAAATAAATACCCCTGGCCATCGATCAAAACCGGATCTGCACCATTCTGTTGACTCACACACTCTAGAGAGGAGTTCAATTCCCCTTCAGGGATGCAGTGCAAACAAATTCCAATCTAAGTCGGCGATATCATGAATTTTACAAAAAATATCGATTGCCACCTGCTTGGAAAGCTCTAATTGGTGCGTGCTTTTATGTACCTCCTTAGGATTTAGTTCTTTGGGATATTGCAGCTGACCGGTTTTGTTGCGTGTTTGTAGTCCATCGGCGTGATATTTTCCCATTTTGATGCATACAGGGTGATCAAACAGCAGAGGGCCTAATCTTACATTCGGCTGCGTGAAGTGGTCAAAAAATAACATATATACAAGGTGTTTCAAGAAAACAGAAAGTAGTTTTATAGATAACCTACGAATGATATCGACAAATTGTTTGGTATATTATTAAGGAGTAATCGGTAGTATCAAACATAGTGTCAGACCGACAGATCAAAGGTAATGAGTTACACAGTTTTTAGTGACGTAGAGGTCATACAATTTCAAGGTATTCTTGTCCACCACTTTTGTCTCATCCATTATAGATGATCGATTACAGGTGGTTTCGCACAAGGATCAGTTTGGATCCAGATGCGCTAAATTTGATCCTTTATACCGCCTCTTCGCTTATGTTTTCTTTTGAAAGTGACAATATTTCATTTACAAAAAACAGATGATTGGATGTTTCCACTAGTTGTGGTTTTAGTGCAATTATTATAATACATCCCACTCATAATAAACAAATTGTTGCATGAGTTACACAAGTAAAATCGATTTTTTTATATTGTGTACGATATTTCAAGTCTTAGTTAGTTATTCTCAAAATGGAGCTAGTTTTGTCTAGTATCGGTGGTTTGCCAATTTTACTGCCGATGAATCCTTATGGATCATAAATAATTACGAGAGTTCTATTTAGTCTCTTGAAAAATGGTGAAAGCAGATTGACTGTATTTCACGTACAGAAGCGTTAGTCCATTCGAGATTTTGGTATTTTTAGCTGTCTATCCACATTATATAAGTTTTTGGAATGTATGGAATTTTTATTAAAATCTTAATATTTGGTTGTTATGAAAATGTCATGTTTACAGAGTAATATATTCTTCTACAGAATCCAAATATTTTGCAAACTTAGGCGATCGTTCGCCCAGGTTTGTTTTGACGCGGATCAAATGAAATTTGAATGGAGTATAGTGCTAAAAAATTGTATAACCGTATAGTTGTTTTGTTCCGATTATTGAGGCAGAAATTCCTTGTCTTCGGAACTTATCGAAGAAGCTTCACACTTTGGATGACATTAATTTTAGTTTTATGGGTATTGCATTGCGAAACTTTGAATTTCTGTATTTGTTTAACACTGTGAGAAGCAGTTAACTGACTTTAGATTCGAAAGATAGAACACATATTTTCGAGTACCTAATCACTATCGAAGTTAAGTCTTCAACTCATATGATTGACGGAAACCATCTATATTTTCGTATAACAAAATATTGGAGACGATAAATACTGTTATTCCAAGTATGTACAAATTAGGGAAACTTCATCTGAAGTGAATTTACAAATTCTACTTGTCTCATGGTGAAACTCCTGGTAAGGAAACATAATGAAGTTATAACTAAACTGGTATGAAATTCAAGTTCACATTTTCCAAACAGATCACGGAATGAGAGATTTTGAGCAAAGAGTTGGCCAAATCCTTGGTTTTCTTTTCTGCGATTTTGTACGACCATACGATTCCATGGAGTTAGAGCAACTTACATCGATGTTGACGTATGTAGTTTGAATGTGAAGCAGCGGTTTCAAATAGTAGTCAACTGCAATATAAATCATATCGTGTACCGCATATTGGATGAAGTTTTGTATTGAATCGAATTATATCAAGAAAATGAGACTTTACAGAACATTAGCTCCTCCGAATACAAGGATAAAAAAGAGAAAAGAAAAGCCGCGATAATCTCTCTTGAGGATATATCAAGTTTATCAGAAGATATAGTGAAAAATAATTTCTGATAAGAATTGGCAAAGTTACAGCAAGGCGTAATTTAGTACTTAAAATCTCGTTTAGTATCATCCTTAGCAATTTTATGTAAAATATACATTTCTCTTTTGTTTTTCCAGACTCAAACGTCTAAACCTTTTCTTCGCCAGTTTACAAGGGAACAGTTGAAGATGGTCGTGACACTGAAAAATTATGTAGTACAATGGAATTCCAAAAGACATTCTTACACAAGCTTTTGAATCTACATATCATATTCCAACAGAACCCTAAAACTAATGTACATGTGCACTTCCAACCGAAACTAAATTTATGTCTTGGTCTTATTGCTTTCATTTCAACAAAGATCAAAATGTGTGTATGTTATTAGTTCTTATGTTGCAAGATGCTACTCTTTTGAATATTACATTTTTTAAATATGATCAAAAGAATAGTTTACGACATTATTATTGTATTTATTAGCTATTTTCATGTACCTGTAGTTTCAAGAAAGTAAATAAGATATGTCCTGTGACCCCCCTCAAAAATCCGGTAACCATGATAATGATTGCAGGAAACTACTATATGAAACTGTTACCTAATTCATAAAGTATCGAAGACAATGGTAGATGGCAAACTCTCTAACTGAAAATCTCTCTCGCTGAAAATCCAAATCCATCGAAACAGAGCTGAAAAGCTACTCCAAAATTAATGAGCGACATAAGCTATTCTGGAAATGTACTAAGTTAAAAAATGGATCTGCTAGTAGACGTCAAAAAGGGGACTGGTAATACTGCTCAATTATTTCTTTAAAACACAAAAAAGTTGCTGAAATAACAGGAATCAATGAAACACAATATCACTGTTTTCCATCATATTACAAACTTCTCCTGTTGCTTCGATCTTGAATATCCCGAAAACATATACACATCAAACTACGAAACCTTTCGTTTTAGTATTATTGATGCTACAGAATTCCACCTAGGTTCATAAAATATGAATCCATTGTGTCGACATCAATGACACCTAAATGCTTTCAGTACCACAGCTTAGCGAAGAAACTTCAGGAGTCAGACGCAAAGAGCTCCTATATTTCTGGCAACACAATTCTAGGAAAGTTATCTGATCTGATAAATTCTGATCTGATAAATTACGTGAAAAAAAATCAGGATGTGTAAATAAATAAAATAGGATTTCCACAAGAGCCATGGTGGATGGACCAATTTAGTGACGCATCTAGATTATAAGTATAATTATAATATATATGTGATACTGAATTAATCGAAGCACAAGCAATGGCCTTCTGTTGACATATTTTTTTATATTTCATCTCAAGGTATGTACACATGTACATAATATGTAATGATAATATAATTATGATTACAAATTATATACATTTTTACATACCTAGAGAGTTTATTTATATCAAGATACATAGTCACATACTTTTATGTTGAATGGGTATTAATATAATACGTATCATTGGCAACTAACCTGAAAAATAACTAAAACATTTCACTCGAACTTGGAAACGATTTAAAGTTTTTTGATTTTCTTCTTCCGTATTTGAAACCATAGTGAACAACGGTGTGCCACTATAATCAGTACACTGGGAAATATTCATAGGATACTGAAAAGATGTTTGTCGTGACACTGAAAATGTGTAGATTATTAGTGCCGTCTTAGTTGTCATTGATATTAAAGCATTATTTCACAAGAATTTCTATAGACTTGTAAATAAACAACAATTCAAATTACAACAAAGTATACACTAGACATGTCGAATTCAAGGAAGGAACCATTAAACGGTAATACTGTTTTCTAAGCTTCATTACTATTCAATTAAATCCATATAGATAGCTTAGATAGAATTAGGGTATATCATGATATATATTTGTTAACTTAAGACATTGACTGTAACAAAAGGTAAGTGCTAAACCTCACACCATGATACTTACCGTTTATCACAATTAATATAAGTGAAAGTCGAATGGCTCAAACCGTCATCAACCTCATCACTGCCACAAGAGAACAGAGCATTGGAACTTCGCGTGAGTCAACTCGTCATAGTCCTGACGCGCAAGTAGAATCCTGTAGGGCAATCCTAACGCGTACGCGACGCGTCCACAACTGAAAACTCGCCGCCGTCGAAACATGTTGAGCTGGAAAAGCTTTGATCGTGCGCAGTTGCAAGGGATTTTCATTTTCGGCTGCTACCGGACCCCATCCATATGGGGGCACTCGTATACCTACGTATCCTCCCTTCAGATAATGCCAACCAATTTGTGTGTGAGATGATACAATAAATGAAAGTTTTTCTCGTATACTTCTGAGGCATTCGTGCATTGATTATCGTGATCTTAATTTTTCCTTATTTCGGATCAGTTATTTTATGATTGCTTCATAATTGCTACGCTAAGAAAATATTTATCGCTCATTTACCCGATTCCTTTGTATGCTTGAAATAAATCAGTCATAAATAGATTTATCAGTTTAGAAATGAAGAATTGAATCGAATTTGGGATCTCAAGATTATTTGGAATAAAATTTGAAAAATATTGACCACGTAGCTATTGAGAAAGAATTTCATATTACTTTGTTTAAATATCAATCTATGTCTATTATATTTCCCGCTGGCCGCTGACCGCTGGCCGCTAATTGAAACCAAATACGAGAGAGACAACCACATAATAAGTTTTAGAAGTTATATTATATTGCTGGAGCATTACCAAGGTAAAATTATATGGATAATAGAACAGCATTTTACTAACGTCAACGAAACAAAAATTTTGATATTTCTTTCATTCGCTGAAAAGGCCTAAAGACAAAGCTTATCAATTTTTACTACTAGTAATATCCCTAAAATCTGATCGAAATCGTGATGGGTATCTTTGATGACTTAGAGATTACCGAAAAACGATAAAGACAGATAGGTGGACCGCTAGAAATATGTAACATATTTTTTTTATTTTCAAAAGCTTTTATTTAACTTGCAATGTATGTATATATGTAACTATGTTTGTTCGGTGGAATCTTGCGGCTCAATTTTGAAGCAGATATCTTCAACCGATTGAGCTGTAATTCTGTATACACGTTTAATTTGGATGGCAGTGCTAGTTCTAAATTCAAGATGGCGTAACACCCAAGATGGCGGACTAGTTATTTTTAATGCGCTCCTACGATATGGGTATCAAATGAAAGGGCTTGCTAATAATAATTTGGAAAATAAAGTAACGTCACTCAAAATCCAATATGACGGTACACTCAAGATGGCGGACTAATTATTTTTAATGCACACCTACAATATCGATGTCAAATGAAAAGGATTGCTGAGAATAACTCGAAACATAAAGTGACGTCACTCTAAATCCAATATGGCGAACTTCCAAAGATGGCGGACTAAGTTTTTTATGCTTTCCTACAATATGGGTATCAAATGAAAGGACTTGCTGAGAATACGAATGAGAGCAAAAAAAGATGGTGATCAAAAACTCTTTCGCTCCACTCTGTCTGAAATTTTGATGTACTGGTATTTTTGCAGATCTGTCCAGCGAAACTAACGTTGATAGTAAAAGTTTTAAAGGAAATTAAATAAAAGCTTATTTTTGAATATTTTTTTTTACTTTTAATGTATATTATTGATATCCTCTCGCAATAGTAGAACAATTATTGCGCCCCAGAAGCGCTGCCAGGGGATACATATCAATTCCATTCACCTTAAAGTGTTGTTAATTGTAACGATCGGAGAACAACCTCCATATATGCTATATACCCTCATCCAAAACTTTGAGGTTCTCCAAAATAATGACTTTTGTTAAGAGACCCGTTTGAAGTGTTGGTAATTCGACCTCGTGAGTATGCGCCTGTTGGGCCTCTGTAATTTTTATTGTATTGATGACTCTTGATTGTGAGGCAGCGCAACCGAACATTTACAATGATAGAATCTATATAATCAGATCAGCCACTTTGTCATCTAAGTTCCCGACTTCTTTGTAATCTCAGGGCCGTACCGTAGATTTATTGCTATTTCTGGAGTCCATAAGCTTCAAGGAGTGCAACCAAGGCCGGCAACATTATTGTGCCAGGACATGTCATCGTTGATATTCATTCCCAGAAGTTTAATGGAAGATGACTCCGTATATTGGGCGTCTCTCCATCTTCACGGCTGACAGACCAACATGTGATTTTACCGTCAGGTAGTTGTCTGAATCTTCTATACATTGATTGGACTCCATTTTTAGATCCAAATTCAGCAATTCTTTCTTCGTTGATCTAACGAACTTATTGTTCGTGATGCAGAGTATCTCGGAATGAAAATGGTTCCATGTATGAAATAAGGGTGCTATCATACATGAATAACGCCGATTCTGATGGTGTGAAAACCATTCAACCATATAGTTTATATATCATACAATATCATGAAAACTTAATTTTTAATTTCCAAGAGGGGTCATTGTAATATCTATCAATGGACCGACACACCGACAGACCCACAGACCGACATACCGACAAACTGACACAGTTTTCACACCATATAATCATTTCATTACTTTATTTACTGGCCGCTGATCTCCGCTACATCGGCAGCCTTTTTCAAGGGAAAATAAATAAAAAAATAGATTTTGTAACTATAATCTTTAAATTTTTGCTAGATATAACATCATCGGTGGCTTTTTGTTAGAAAATATTGTTATAGGTTGAAATACATTATTAAGTGCTAGATTTAAGCTAACAGAAATCGGTGACAAGACGAAAGGTTTTGGATAATAATTGTTGATTCCAACAACGGCAAAAATATTTGGTTAAAAAAATATGATTATTGCACACATATTTTAGATTTAATAAAATTAACCTAAAACCTTGATATGCCTAGTAGGTCATTATTCATCTATTATAACTGATTTGGCAGTAGGGTACCATTATGGAAGGGGAAAGATATAATTTTTTGAAAATCTAACCATTGATGGCTGCGTAATGAGCAAAATATCAGTGATCCACCTCTTTATAACTCGGAAAGTCTGATCTGGTGTCACTGAAATTTTAATTTTAGGTTGCTACTGCTGGGCAAGGACGATACAGCTTATCAAAATCGGTGCAACGATAGAGAAGTCAAAAGAAAGAAATGAGAAATGCTGAAGTTTTTTTAGTCGTGTTGGAGGTCCTTCATATCATAAATATTTTTAGGAAGTTTAGAAATTAGGATAGGGGACAGTAGGAAAAAGGGAAGTTTGACTTTACATAAATCATCTACTAACTTCTTATTCTGTATTGCTAGAGATATACAATTTTTCATGCATCTGTTTGCATTATATTATGCCAGAAAATCCGTTTAGAATTAAATTAAATATACTATCTTCTAAAAAAATTATCTACGCTTAAAAATGACTGGAAACGCGAAAAATGTACAAAAACGAAATTCGAGGTATTTGATTTTTTTCTGATCACCTTATCGCCAATGCAACTATATTCAAGTATATTGCAGGACTATCTACTATTAAAATTGAGTCAGCGGTAACTGAGATTACGCAGAGACCAAAATGTCAATGGACCGGTATATGGGCCGAAAACATGAGTGACAGAAATATTCCAGATATGACATTTTTTGCTATAAAATACTTTCTACGCTTATGCGTCAAAAGTAAAATTGATTATATCATTTGTTTGAAAACGATAGGACTGCTCAGCAAAGCCTGTGGTTTCTATTTTTAGTCCTCAATGTACTTAAACTCAATTTGAAATACTTCGCATGATACTATTCTGAACCCGAATTTACAAACATATTTTTATACCCTATTGTTAAACCAAATGATCTACAAATTATGATAACAAAGTAGTTAAAAAATATTAATAGCAGAATTGCAACAAGTAATGGTATATCCATCCACGAAATATAACTATATAAAAATGAAATCCTAAAAATGATCGGCATTTATACCAGTAACTATTTTTATACAAAGCTGGCCATAGACGTCCGGCAGGCCTTCCGGCTTATAAACCTGAAGGCAAATCTTATCATTAGTAGTCATAGTGGCCGGACGGCTCGGCGGCCTCAACTTCCGGTCAGGCCTCTCGCATGAAAGTCTAAACGTGTATGTGCGAAGTCTGAGAAGAAGACCAGAAGCTTAGGAGTTGCGTTTAGGAGTGTGAACGTTTACCATATTTATTTACAAATAAATAATAAATAATAAATAATAAATAATAAATAATAAATAATAAATAATAAATAATAAATAATAAATAATAAATAATAAATAATGAATAATGAATAATAAATAATAAATAATAAATAATAAATAATAAATAATAAATAATAAATAATAAATAATAAATAATAAATAATAAATAATAAATAATAAATAATAAATAATAAATAATAAAAAATAAATAATAAATAATAAATAATAAATAATAAATAATAAATAATAAATAATAAATAATAAATAATAAATAATAAATAATAAATAATAAATAATAAATAATAAATAATAAATAATAAATAATAAATAATAAATAATAAATAATAAATAATAAATAATAAATAATAAATAATAAATAATAAATAATAAATAATAAATAATAAATAATAAATAATAAATAATAAATAATAAATAATAAATAATAAATAATAAATAATAAATAATAAATAATAAATAATAAATAATAAATAATAAATAATAAATAATAAATAATAAATAATAAATAATAAATAATAAATAATAAATAATAAATAATAAATAATAAATAATAAATAATAAATAATAAATAATAAATAATAAATAATAAATAATAAATAATAAATAATAAATAATAAATAATAAATAATAAATAATAAATAATAAATAATAAATAACAAATAATAAATAATAAATAATAAATAATAAATAATAAATAATAAATAATAAATAATAAATAATAAATAATAAATAATAAATAATAAATAATAAATAATAAATAATAAATAATAAATAATAAATAATAAATAATAAATAATAAATAATAAATAATAAATAATAAATAATAAATAATAAATAATAAATAATAAATAATAAATAATAAATAATAAATAATAAATAATAAATAATAAATAATAAATAATAAATAATAAATAATAAATAATAAATAATAAATAATAAATAATAAATAATAAATAATAAATAATAAATAATAAATAATAAATAATAAATAATAAATAATAAATAATAAATAATAAATAATAAATAATAAATAATAAATAATAAATAATAAATAATAAATAATAAATAATAAATAATAAATAATAAATAATAAATAATAAATAATAAATAATAAATAATAAATAATAAATAATAAATAATAAATAATAAATAATAAATAATAAATAATAAATAATAAATAATAAATAATAAATAATAAATAATAAATAATAAATAATAAATAATAAATAATAAATAATAAATAATAAATAATAAATAATAAATAATAAATAATAAATAATAAATAATAAATAATAAATAATAAATAATAAATGATAAATGATAAATGATAAATGATAAATGATAAATGATAAATGATAAATGATAAATGATAAATAATAAATAATAAATAATAAATAATAAATAATAAATAATAAATAATAAATAATAAATAATAAATAATAAATAATAAATAATAAATAATAAATAATAAATAATAAATAATAAATAATAAATAATAAATAATAAATAATAAATAACAAATAATAAATAATAAATAATAAATAATAAATAATAAATAATAAATAATAAATAATAAATAATAAATAATAAATAATAAATAATAAATAATAAATAATAAATAATAAATAATAAATAATAAATAATAAATAATAAATAATAAATAATAAATAATAAATAATAAATAATAAATAATAAATAATAAATAATAAATAATAAATAATAAATAATAAATAATAAATAATAAATAATAAATAATAAATAATAAATAATAAATAATAAATAATAAATAATAAATAATAAATAATAAATAATAAATAATAAATAATAAATAATAAATAATAAATAATAAATAATAAATAATAAATAATAAATAATAAATAATAAATAATAAATAATAAATAATAAATAATAAATAATAAATAATAAATAATAAATAATAAATAATAAATAATAAATAATAAATAATAAATAATAAATAATAAATAATAAATAATAAATAATAAATAATAAATAATAAATAATAAATAATAAATAATAAATAATAAATAATAAATAATAAATAATAAATAATAAATAATAAATAATAAATAATAAATAATAAATAATAAATAATAAATAATAAATAATAAATAATAAATAATAAATAATAAATAATAAATAATAAATGATAAATGATAAATGATAAATGATAAATGATAAATGATAAATGATAAATGATAAATAATAAATAATAAATAATAAATAATAAGTAATAAATAATAAATAATAAATAATAAATAATAAATAATAAATAATAAATAATAAATAATAAATAATAAATAATAAATAATAAATAATAAATAATAAATAATAAATAATAAATAATAAATAATAAATAATAAATAATAAATAATAAATAATAAATAATAAATAATAAATAATAAATAATAAATAATAAATAATAAATAATAAATAATAAATAATAAATAATAAAAAGTGGGCGAATGAATTGAAAACAATTGATCCACTTCTGGAAATATCGTATATAGGCTTACGCCCAATTTATATAATCATCATTTCCAGTCGTAATTCGTTTATGAGTACAAAAATTGAGAGAGGAGCACATCACGGGTGAGCGGGCAGGGAAATGAATGCAGGAGGAGCAAACGGCAGTGTTGGATTTAGGGGGAGGGGGAACAGAAGGATGCAAGCACTAAAAGTGCAGCAAAGACACACAAGAAGCGGGTAGTACCAAAAGCGGCATTACTTTAGTAAGATAATCCGTGAAAAGAGAGGTTACAAAGAACTAAAATGAACTATCCTGGATGAACAGAATAATATAGAAATTATAGTTCTAATGGTGAAAGAGTTTCTACCCCATGTTCGGATTCTGATCTGCATGAATGTTTTCCGAATTCCTTCCCATTTCCTGAGTCATCGCTTTTAGAAAATAACAGTAGATATACAAATAATACAAAAATGGGGTAATTTATCTCTTTCAGGATAAATTAATCCATTATATGTTAATAGAGCAAACTAAATATAATACCATTATGATTATTCTGTAATTAAACAGAAAAGTGACTGTTACTTTTATATTAGCTCAAAAGTCTTCTGCTATCTTAGCATCAAACTAAGTAAAATTACCTCAGTTCAATTACCTGCATAAGAAATCAATGTGATAATATTAAGGAGTTTTTGATCTTATTCTTTTTGCTTGTAAAAAGATCTCTTATTTGTGTGTAACTTCAATTAGGCATCAGAACAACTTCCAAAGTAAGCAATTTAAAACTTTGTGACATACCGTCCATATTCATCCTCACGAGATCTACTAATATCTGAAATTGAAGGCAGGTCGTCGTCAAGGAGCTCCCGATCGATGCAAGAGCTTAATCTCGGAGGCTGGAGGAGCTCCATATAAAAGCGTTTTATAGCCTGTAAATCATATAACCCTTTAGAAAATATAAAGTTAAAAGCCGTGTTTCACGGATAGGTCTATGTTTGAGTCCAAAATATTTTGACGTTAAAAAAAGAATAGACATTTGTTTAACTTATACACAACAGTAAATATCATTCTCAAATCTAGAACTTGCTTAATTAGAGTAACTTCCGTACGTGTCCTGCAAAAGCTCTTTTCAACCAATACTTGCTGGCATGTTTACACTTTTTATTCCGAATTTCATCCTAGCGAGATACTCTGATAAGTTTTACTAATAATAGTTATAAACTCGTTTTCTGTTTTTACAGTAAAAAAAGTAATCATACCCCACATTCCACAATTAAGGGTCAACTTCAAAATTTTATTGAATAAACGATTTGTTCACTATTCTTCACTAGCAGTCGATTCAATTTTATGGATATTCTTGCAAGTGGATAGGCAATATGTTAGATATATTAAAATTTGTTGCTATTTGGTCAGTAACATTGTATAAATTCATTTTCGAATATTAAAAGCTTCTGTTAAATGCATGATAATAGCCCCTAAAACAACTTTTGACCTCACGAACACCGTCTAAACACTTTTCGTTGCTCACCTTCAATTTGTTAATTATCCAATTGGACCCCAGTCTTTGGGCTTTTTCTTCGGGAACGTATATGGACGCTCTACACAGCATCAGCATAACATTCCCCAACAGCACCTCTGAGCTTTCGCCTTCATAAGGTTGAAGTTGGGTTCATCAACCCGAAGCCACGCAGCACTCGTTCCGTTTGGACACATCACGGCAAGGTGGGTACTATTGAGGAAACGCATTTGTGGACTATCCAACAGGAATCCCTCCGTACACTGCCAGGATATGACTTTCCAAGACATGTAGTTGCGCTGAGGTCTTTGCTATGACTGAAAATCTTTCTGCAACAATGACCCCCTTAACGGCAGATGCATGCTCTTAGATGGTCATATACTTACCTTAGCTATTTTGCTATACTGACTGCCGCACCCTCTTTTGACCTCCTTACGTCATTTATAAGGCTTTTGATGTACCAATTTCTGTTAACGCGAAGTGAATACTTGGGTCTGATTGGCTCTACAGCCTTGGCCTCTGTGTCTAGATTGTGTGACTGACTTGTAGCGCTCGAACCTACGCCTTGTTGTGACCTGTCGATTTGAGCTTCGTAACGTTCGGTTGTGGATTTGAATCTTCATCCATTTTGTTCTCGCATGTAATTAGAAAAATGTACATTCCACTCGGTTAAAATAAATATGTTTATAAATTTTTTTATCTTTTTCTCTGATAAAATTAAAAATGAAAAATATATAGGAGGTAAAAGACGAACCCAAAGAAAACATTCGTGAAGCTGTGTGTTAAATAGATATTTATTTTATCTGCATTACTAAGAGGCATTAGATCTTTTAATAGACAACAGTCAACTTTCGAAGCTATATCTGAGCTGGGTTATATACGGAAACCATTAAATCGAAGGTATATAGATACCCAAACCTCGTATGGTAGACTTGGGCAGGAAGATGTACAACCACTGAATCAATAGGTATGTCGCACGCAAAATTAAATAAAGTCAAAAATACTATTCAAGCCACAGATAAGAATTGGCTCAGTTTCATCCTCATAAACGTGAACGATAAGCGCATAGACATATCATTGTAAAGCAATGTAGTCGTCTGATAAAACGGCAAGAACTGGTGTTGAATTGGGAAGCAAGTATGGGCTAGTCTATTGAGTTTAATTTTTCAATTTTAGGCTGTGTAAATGTAAAATGAAATCAGTGTACTGCAGTTTTCGTTGATTAAATGTACGCAGAAAACTTACTTTCACATTTCACATTTCGTGTGACAATGGCAGTGCTTCAATTATATAAGTATAATTGTCATTTCAACGTGACTAAGCTTCAAGTTTATTCATGTTTCTGTTTTATTCGCCCATAATATATAGAAAACAAACAATTGCAAGAAAACAGTGGCCATGTGACTTTTTAGCTGTGTTTAACTCAAGATATGGGTCAGTCAGATTTGGAAATTCCAAATTTTAACTTTTTCCCCCTTTTTGACGTTAGACACAGTTTTTTTCTCCTGATAATGATAATAAAGTGACTGTATTAGTTAACAGATCATTTATATTCCTATGTTCTTAAAATATATAGTTTATAGAGACTATCAAACAAAAATAGGTGTTTTCTTTTTTCCGACCGTACTCTATCACTGTGACATCCTGTAGTGCCTTATTAGAATATACGGTACGTGTTTCGTACACTTACATCGCATATTGCTTATTGTCACTTAACCATTAATATTAATACACGCGATGCCATTGTCGTTTCCCAAAATGAATTGGTCTAGATTTACTGGCCGCTGCTGGACAATGAATTTCGACGTTTCGAATGTCGATTTTGCATGACCGTCTAATTTTGCCCACGTGGAACTGTTCGTTTATGACTGAGGGTAATTAAACCGTTTACTTTACAGTTTGGGGATAATTGCTTGACCTTATACGCGATCTATACGGTTCAACGATTTGCGTGTACGGCTGCACCCATAAGACTGACGAATGTATACCAAGAATGGATTGAGGTATCATCCGTGAATACATTGGTCACGTAGCTGAATAAGAGTCATAATCTTGCACTCTAGCTCGTGATATATTTAAAGTGCGCATGTACGCATTGCGAAAAAATAAAGTTCGCCTCCAGAATGGATGATATATGAAAAACGGCAACGCCGCACCGCCGAAAATACAAATGAAAGGCTGGTATTATCTATTGTTCTACAAACTGAGATGGATAACCTTTTTGCGTATTATATACTCGAGAGTTTTTCGCATTTAGAAATCCGAAAAGAACCCAGTGCAGGATTCGAACCCGCATCTCCCGATGTCATGTCGGGCGCTCTGACCAACTGAACCAACTGGGTAGCTGGTCAGTCGTTACAGAGCGCGGATGATATGTTAGGCAGAATCCCCCACAAAGCCATCCTTCCGAATTTTAAATTGCGCGCGTCGTTCGTATCTCGAGAGTATTAATATCTATTCTTATTAATCTTAAAGCGATATTTATTGTTACCATCGGGAAACAAACTCACCAGTAGTTCGTTCAGCAACGCCGAGGTTCTCCAAAAGAACGACTTCTGGAAAAGGCTCCTTTGAGGCGTTCCAAGCTCGACCTGGTGAGGATACGGCCGTTCGGCTCCTCTAGTGTTTACTGTCTGCCATGATAATATCTACAAAATAGATACAGCTCAGTCACCTTCTGAAGTTCTAGATTGTCTTAGTAGGTCAGGCGCATCCAGTAGACATATTACTTGTTTCTCGATTGAGTACAGAAGCTTCAAGGAGTGCTTAAAAGCGCATCCCTCACACACACATACAAGCAGTACTCCAGCACTGCTCTAATCTGAGCCTTGTAGAGTAGAGGAAGCTTGTCCGTCCGGAGATTACAATTTTCCACCTATACATGAAATTGACGATATTAGAGAAGCTTAATGGAAAATGACTCAAGCATCGGACTTCCAGAATGCGACGAATTTCTCATCAGGGTTGTTGTCTGAATCTTCTGTGCGTTAAGCTAAACTGCATTTGTAGATTTGACAATTCTCTCAATGTCCTTAATAATCTGAAGGACATCCTGCCCCCCGAAATAAGGTCCCTCGGCATGGTTCTGGCTTACCCACTTCAATGCAGGAAGTAATAGTGCTGTAGGTATGATTAGATATTATTTTTAATAAATCGTTGATGTACAGCAAGAACAGAGTTGGAAGAAGGACAGATCCCTGAGGAACGGCCGTGCTGATGGTAAACACCATCAGAATCACCAGCATGAATAATGAGCGGACCCTTACAAAATTAGCCAACCAGTGATAGCCCATAGGCAGCAAGTTTGATCATGCCACACCCAATGGAAAGCTTTCAATATATCGAGCGCAACGGCTTGAGATTCCCTGTGAAGCTGAATGTTCTACTCCACATATATGTGACGTAGGAAAAAGGATATCCCTTGGATCTATACCAGCAGAAGCCATATTGGCGATCATTGATTATGTTTTTTATCCAGGTACCTCAAAAGCTACATGTTAATAACAGTCTCCATAACTTTGGACACAATTCAGAGCAGAGTGACAGCAAAGTTGCTGGGATAATATTTATTCGGCCCTTCTCAGGTATAGGTTGTTCTCGACCTATCTGCCATATAATAGGGGATACACCTCGCTGGTAGGTGAGTTTAAATAATTTGCAAAGAAATGGCGTAACCTCTACAGTGCAACCTCTCAGGACAATTGCTGGTATTTAGTCTGCAGCGCTAGCTTTCCTAGAAAGAATACGTTTTATATTTTAGTGCTGGCATCTAATTTCTGGCATCTTTGAGCCCACACAGATAGTAGTGCAATTTTCTGGTAGTGCTCCTCTTTGCTGTTATCGATGACCAACTTACAGTGATTACTGGCACCGCTGAAACTGCAGTAACTTTCAGTGGTAGGATGTGTCCTCAATCTCTAAAAAAACTAAGGCTTGTTTTTGGAGGGATATTTGTCAATCTGGCTCAAGGCTTGATGTTACAACGTATGTTACTTTTTGCCACAAGCTGACGAGACTCTGAACTTCTCATGGTCGAGAGATTATCCCACTTTGCTGATTTGTGTCACACTCCACGTGCTTTAGACTGTTGTTGTTGTTGGTCTAATAATGGCATTCTACAGAGGGTTGAAAGAATGTTGTGGTTTGAGGTTCCTAGCACAGCAGATATAATCAGGAACTCTTGTTGGTACGCTGACTATATGTTCCAAGCTATAGTAAGTTTTGCTACTCAGTGGTCTGTAAATGCAGTAAATGAATTTAAACAAATTATCTTAGTCTGAATCAGGTGTATGACTTATCCAGGAATTGGGTCTTTGATAATGGTAAAACGTGTGGATTTCTGTCTGTAGATATTGATGGACAAAGTTTATGTTGGAGGCATAACCTGATACATTCGTGAAGTTGACGCCTGATATGTTCACTTGGCCTTGGGGCCTAAAGGGCGGCTACTGTTGTTAACCGGTAAGGAAGCTGCAACATATTTAGGTAAACGAACTTCGCTCAAAATATTCCCAGTATCATTTGGCACCAAGCTTTGATAATCGATTTTTATTAATTTTTGCTGATTTTTTCTTCACTCCATCAATGCTGCGTTGTAACGTCAATTAAAAAAATTAACTCATAGCATTTTAACAGCCTTTGCAAATTTTCCACCTAAACTTTTGTGTAAATTTTGAATTGTCGGAATTTTTCCTCTCATGAAAATTACAGTATACACTTCAAGTTTTGATATTTCAGATTTTTTTTAGCAGTACCTATACTATGATTTCAGGTCACATCTCTCTCCAAAATCAAGATCAGTGTAACGGTAACACAGTCTATGCGGTGACAGAAACGCAACATACAAACAGACAGACCTACGGAGACTTCCGTGATGTAGGCATTATAAAACAAACAAAAAACGTGTTCTCTAAAATTCGTAAATTTATGGATCACAAGACATCCATTGGTTATGCTTGGAAACTGAAAGTATGAAACTGTCACATCAGAATTCGTTTTTTATTAGAGATGTGAATTTGAATTTGCCAAGGGTTGTTTTCATTTTCTAAGATCAAATTAAATATTATTAACGCAACGTCTGCTAGAGAAAAAACATTCTATTATCAGAAAAAAATCGATCATCAGGATTTTTCGCATTTATATTTTAACAATCTATATAAATATAACCACATTAAAATTAAGGAAGTAACGAATCTTTAATGTGTCATGGTACCTATACATAATTCTCAATGTATTTATAATCACCAAAGTTACTGTGTCAATAATCTTGCCGGCCTACAGTTTATTTTCGGCACAATACCAAATAAATTTTCAGATTGCTGAAACCCCGACGAATGTTTTCATAAATAATAAAGGCGAACATCAAAAGAGCTAGACGCGTTTTTCTGTCAACCTGGTGCACAGCGACTAACAAGGCAATATTTATTCAATAAACTTTCTCCAGTTCTCTGATAAACTTTTTGCCTTTGAACCGTCAAATCTAATTCGGCAAAATCAACACAGCACAGTTTCCTGCACGAAAACAGCGAACACGTGCCGATTTTCATGGAGACTCCTCTCGTTTTAGACGCCACGCCACAAAAATTGTAATTGCAGTTCAGAATAGATTGTCCGATTTATATTGCTAAAAGTACACTTTGTTAGAGCAAAAAACTGCTTTTCAGGTGTTACATACTAAACTGACTGTAAAATAGGGTGCCGTCCGTCCGGACCCACAGTATTTCATTTTACGCCCCCACAGTATTTCTTTTTAGACCTCTGGCGTGTTTTTTGCTATAAGAATGTGAGTTTTGAGCCTTCTAGAAATACAATTTGCAATTTTAATTACATATATTTGAATATAATTAAAACGAGACTTCGTCGAAAAGAAAATTAGTTAGGTTATAGCTTGATAAATATACATAATATATAAATTATTTAATTACTGTCACTTTTGTTAAACATCAATCATGGTTTAGAAATATACCTGTTAATAAATATTCTTTTTAAATTATAGCACTGTCGGTTGGTTTCTATGAACAAATATAATTTTTAATAAAACTACATAATAAGATTATGACTCAGCTTACATTAATCAATCCTCAATTAAATATTTTGCAGTAAAACAGTTATAATTATATTTTTCAAGAAATTATTTTAGTTTTATAATTTTTTGCCAGAATTCAATCGATTTTTTTCTGTCAGATCTAGGTACATACATAACATCTTGCACGAGGTCAAAAACGATATACATCAAGTTTCAGAATACGCTGTGATAATTTATTTATAACGCAGTATGCAAATCTATTTGATCAAAAAAATCTACACTTTGCGCACATATGATCTACATCATAAATAATATTTATCTATAACCTTGATATTTCATAAATATCATAAGGACCTGCAAGCGATTGTAACACTTAAAGTATAAGAATTTGGATCGAATTTCAGAACTGTTGACAGTTTAATTGAATTTGGAAATATTGTAAGAGTAAATATCTTTTATTCTCAAAAATTGACAAAAATTCATGTTTTCAAAGTTGATCAGCAGGTCTTGAAATCCGAACGTCAAATATTCAATTGAAATGCAGCAAAATCTACACGTTAAATATGTTAAATACGTTCAATACCTATACATCTTTGTCCCCGGTAATTCTCTATACTTCTTAGATATAGATGATTATTCAGACATTTACCATTTGTCACATGACGTTGCTGACTTTATGATTTGTATCTCGTAAGTGTTTGGCAAAATTTGATCTTTCTGGATGGTGGATTTAGAAGGCACTTATATGTTCTCTGTACCTTGTTGTAAATGCTCTAGCTCTTAGGTGCTGACCTATTAGCTATACTTATTTGAAAATCACCTAACTTACGATCATTACAGATCCGAAATCCGGATGCGGGATCCTTGTATTCACTGTTGCCTATGCCTACTCGATTCATGTTTAGATCGTACTACTGCTAGAAGTGCTACCTTTTTTATCCATTTCGTTTTTTGACCATAATTTCACCGCCACTGAACAGGTTTCAAAAACTATAAATCTGTTCCATCCTTGTCACACCGGTAACTTTTCGGTTTTTGATCCGTATTTGAGTACCGGGAATACAGTATAGCTCTTCTTTGTTTGGGTTTAATCCATTCCCTTGTTCTCTTTATTACTGTACTATTTATTGTAATTGCGCTGTTATTATCTGTTTTTGTAATGATTTAAGCTTTGGCGTATTTTATATTAAGATCTATACTTTTAGCTATAGGGTCCAATTCTCCCAGCATTTCTGATAGTTCTTCTTCCTTATTTGTTATTAAGACGATATTATCCGCATATATTAAATTGTTAAAGACTTGTCCACAAATTTTCATACCTCTTTCTTCCCAGTCTGATTTTTTAAACACATCTTCCACAGCCTGATAGACAGGTTTGGATGATATTGTGTCTTCCTGACTCACACCTCTCATTATTATATGTATTGCTTTTGTTTTCTCATATTTTTATATAGTTTTTGTGGCTTTCCTATATATGTTGTTGTTATAGGTCTGTGAACAGACCCGAGGGTAAAAAGTTTTTGGACATGCATGAAGTATTAACGAAAGACAGAGAAAAGGGCATTCGGACAACTTGCAAATGCGAATGAGACGACCTGTGGAACCGCATATCTGGCAGCATGGCAGCATGTTCTTTCAGTTAATAGTCCAGTTAATTCAAGTTTTCTAAAAAACCTAATGGCTAGATGGAATCTAGACGCATTTTAAAATCATAAAAAAATAGTTGCTTTCATGCCATACTGAAATAAATCTTATGATGGCGTGAAACGTACTTGCAAAAATCTGATATTTCAGAAGCATATAATTCCTCAGAAAATAACTGGAGGACCTTCTGTCGGACAATGACTTTCACGTGATATTTGTCCCCTAAGATGAATTTTATTCATGGTCATAGTTAAAAGATAGCTGACAGGATTATGGGGGCATTTGCACAGTGCATACTAGACAATGGTGCAATCTGTATCATCAACGCAGATGTTACATTTTTTGCAAATAAGTTTGTTTATAATAGCTATTTCTGATATACAGCAATAATACTTGCGCAGAAATTGTAAATGTATACATGATCAAGATATGAGATTTTTTAAGTGACCTATGACAACGTCAAATTTTATCACAAATTTCTCACAAATGTCAAAATTTTCCTGGAATGCTGTATAGTTGCTACATGCCTCTTTATAGTGGATCACACAAGTCACAAGAGTTCATCTAACGTTTCGTAGCATACCAAATCTGCCAGGAATAGCTGAAAGCGGCCACTGTAGTTATTCATTATCACTTAGTTTCATTAAAAATTATTTCAATAGATTTATCGTAATAATACATTATTATTATTATTTTACTCCGTTGACTGGACTTCATTATTATCTATGTTGTCAAATAAGCTTACGCTGGCCATCTCTCTTAGGCACTCTGCTAACTCTCTTTATCAAATCATATCAAATTTTTAAATTACCCAACCGGTACGTGGTCGATTGATATTAATGAACTTCTCACGGCCCAGTTTTCAATACTTTCAAAACCGTTTTCGGAACCAATATACGCAATATACGGTGGGATGATGATTCATTGGCTCGTTCAATCAGGATGTTCATTGTTATTAAGTTGGCACTTGTGCTAAATCTAGTGCATTTTGAAGAGTTATAAATTATTTATTCAAAATTACTGACTAGCCTGACTTAGTCGACACAAGAGAATTTCCACTCAAGAGAATCCACAAAAAATCTAGAATGGTGAAAGCCAAACAATTATGATCACATCCAAGACTAGATTCGCGCCACTTGACAGCTTTATTAAAAAGAAACTGTGGCAGCCCTGAGGGCGATGAAACTCTAACGTTGATAAAAGACGCACGTTTGAATTTGAGCAGGTATTTCCAACGTTTCCTGAAACGTATTCATCACGTCTCAGTTCATTTTCACGGAAACATCGAGTCCTTTATTTGATGCTATATAAAATATTTATGGTGACCCTTGTTTCTTTCAGAATACGAGTATCGGTAAGCTGAACTCCATAAAAGGTTTTTCCAAGTTTAATACATGCTGAGCGCAACTCTATCTCCCGCCTTGAGGTCGCTGGTTGTCGATAATCTACTTTCGTCAATATTCAGCTTTTTTTAAAAATACATAAATGTAGGTATATTTTTAATTTCCTTCGGTATTGAGAAATAGAATTTAAAAAAATAGAGAAGTTTTGTATTATTTTGGATTATAGAAATAATATTACTTATCATTCTTATTAAGGTAGAATGCAGAAATATATTAGCTGTTGTTGAAACAAAAACAGGACAGTTGAGGTAAGCATACCAACCAACAAGCCGGGTATATATACACTGAGGGTAAAAGGATTTTTGGACATGCATCCGGAGTTAACGAAAGAAAAAGAAGAGAGCTTTCGAAAAACTTGCAAGTGCGAAATAGACGACCTGTGGAACAGCATATTTGACAACATAGCGGCATGCTCCTTCACTTAATAGTCCAGATAATTTAGGGTTGCCAAAAATCAAATGCCCAGATGCAATCTAGATGGAAGTAAGCAATGACACATATATATATATATATATATATATATATATATATATATATATATATATATTGACAATGATATATAATATATATGATATATATGATTTTTGAATTGTGCGGTGTTGTGCAAAATTGTGCAATTGTCTTTTTACAAAAGTATTTTTGCCAAGTATTAGCAAATGATAGCATTTAGGCAACACTTATCACATAACAAGCCGTGATCGTGAATCTTTTTGGCGCTATTAAAAAACATGTTGACACTTGACAGTACTGTCACAGACCCACAGAACAGACGACAACTAACAAAATAATGTGGTTTGAGTACAGTGAAAGCAACGGAATCAAATTGTGCGCACCTTTCTTCAAGCTTCAAGGGGTGCACTTGTGCAGTGAAGTGCACAATGGTGCAATCTGTAACATCACCGCGGATGTTACTTTTTTTTAGCAAATGCCAAATAAGTTTGTTTATAATAGCTATTTCGGACAGACGGCAATAATACTTGCTATACATGATATTGTATTTTAAGTGACCTATGACAATGTTAAATATTTCTCACGAATGGTAAAATTTAAATGTCGTTACTAATAGGTTAAGTAATTAACAACCAGACATCATTATATTACTGGAATACTGAATAGTTGCTACATACCTCTTAATAGTGAATCACATAAATCTCACAAAGGTTGATATATCTTATAGTAGCATACGAAATCCACCAGGAATAGCTGACCCGTGACTAGTGTAGTTATTCATTATGAATTAGACTCATTAAAAGTGTTTCAATACATTTGTTATGATGATACATTATTATTTCACTAAATTGACTGGTCTTTATCCTCTTCTATATCAGGGCTGTTGCCAACTAAGCTTACGCTTGCCATCTGTTTTGCACTTAGGCGCTCTGCTAACTCTCTTGGTCTTACATTAGCATGTTTCCCATATCAAATTTTAAAATTACCCAAACGGTAGAATTCTAATCAGACAGTTCATTAGTATGACTTAAACGGTGGACCAGGCTCAAAAGTTTCCAAATCACAGAACGTCTTTTACCAACGCATTATTTTTTCAAGATTGCCCCTCACCACCTTCCACCCCCAACTCCAATTTTGGACTAACCCCGTCCCCCCAAACATTTTTTCTAAACATGTAGATTGTAGATGCTGTTACTTGGTGAAACTTATGCAGATAAAGTAATTGTGTTTTAGTAATTTAGTAATTATTTCATCTGCATTTTTTGTTGGAAATGGTTAAAGACTTCAGAAATATCAACGAAGTGTTTTATTAGTTTTTTGACGAAACTCGGGCATCACTGATTTTCAAAACCTACAACGCTTCTTTGTCACACTACTAACTTGATTATGACGACTTATAAAAGCTGGATACATGACAGTTGTTTTCGAGTAAAAAGGTAGTGAAAAAACGTGTTTTTAAAGCTTTCCATGCTCCATGCTATTTGCAAGTCATCAGTATGACCTATTATACTATATAATTTAGCCTTTAATAGTAGTAAAAAAGTACCAGGTGAATTTTTAGAATGGGTCAAGTAATTATAATTATCTAAAGTTGTGCAATTTATATACATTTTTTTACAAATGAAACTTTTTAATCATAAAGCATCGTCAGACTTAAAGATTAAAGAAAATACCTCACTGAAAACCGGCTATTTATTAAACCTGTATAAATTATATTTGAATAACATTTTTGTAACGTTTGTTGTCTAGTAACTTTTGCCAAAGACTTTTGACAATATATTTATAATTCCTAAACAATGCCTTGCATACAAAAATATCTCACTCAAATTGTGTGAATATCCAATTTACTAGGTAATTTATAAGTTAATAGTTATACCAACTCGAAAGATAATTTATACACGATCGATTTGAATATATAGGAAACAGCACCCTGTATACTATACTCTTAAGTGCAGAGGACCATGGTATTTCATTAAAATCATGTTTAATGTTCCCTGGAGGCTAATGAACGTGAAAAGAATGATAACTCTCATGAAGTGCCTTGAATTGCCAGTATTTGCAGCATAAAGCCTTATTAGTATTCCTAAGAAATTCATTTCCATTAAGGCTCTAAAATAGGTTCGATTTCCTCATTCTCATTGTTGGTCTATATATCTGACGCGACGTGATCAGTTTTAAGTATACTACGCTCGAGAAATGTTAATCTAAATTTAGCGACTGTTATATATTCCAGAAAATTAATTATGCTGTCTAACGTAATAAAATAGAGGATTTAAGTTTGCTATTTGACAATTGCAAATCGTAGCAAAACTGCATCTTGAGTTGCCATTTTTCATGTTATAGTTGCTTTCGATTAATGAATCGCTATTAAATGCCAGTTCCCAATGACTAACATAGAAACTTAAACTTCGGATGGAAAAAGCATAGTCGATGATTATATCCAAAAACAAGACGAATATCACAAAAAGAACAATACAAAATGATTATTTTAAGGCCTGTATGGACATACTGTACAGTTTTTCAGATATTTATTAATCAGGGCTTGTCTTTTTACAGCTTTGGTCATCAATAAATCACTATAACTGTGAATACAAGTTCTTCACCCTCATTCTATAGCTCGTCAGACATTTCTACATGCGTGTTACGCAAGACATCGCAGAACTGCGACTAAGACTAAACTATAGGTACTAGGCAGTGGATGTGTGTCTATCAGTGTTGCTAATTTGTCTGTTATTACACACATTGTGTGTAATTTGACTGCTTTGTCTAGTTTTGAGCGTAATTTGTGAGTAATTTTGCGTACTTCAGCAAACGGGTGCATTGTAAATGCTATTTAGTACAAAACTTGAAATAGAAGTTTTGTCTAAATGAAGGAGGTTGGAATGTTTAAGATACCTCATGGGCGTGCGTGTAAAAGCAAAGTAATTTGGAAATAGGCTGATCTTAGGTTGTAGCGCCGAATACAAGAGATAAATATACCTGAGAGAATTTCAAAGAGGCGAGTAAGAAATTCAATATAGAAATACGCAGCAAGTATGAGAGAAAGCTGGCGGAGGTAATACATGGAGCTAAAGTCCCTTTTCTGACTCCGCCAGACTAATGAAAATGCTCACCTGCGAGAAGAGACATCCAATTAGTTCTTTCAAGAAATAGGACGACACTTGGACTACTTCAACGGAGGAAACTCTCCAGCAACGCCTTGACTCGCATTTCACAAGGGATTCCGCCGCGTCAAGGTCGGGGACCGAACTAGTATTCAATGAGAGATAGCGGCTTGGCCGAATGAGTTGGTTGACACAGAGGCTGTAAGCGAGTTTATTCCCTTCAAGTCAGCTGGACCTGACAGTATTTACCCGGCGCTGTTACAAAAAAGCATGGATGTGCTGCTACCGTATTTCATGACAGCAGTCCAGGACTTTATCCTTTATCCTCAAATCAAGGTAAACCGATTACTCAATATGCGAGATCTTTCCGACCTATTAGTCTTACCTGCTTGCTGATGAAGGCTTTGGAGACGATTATTGACATATTTGGTGAAGGAAGCCCTTATTGAACATCGTATCCACCATAATCTTACGCCTACAGGCACGGCCACTCCACCGAGACAGCTTTACACGCTCTAGTGGAGAAGGTTGGAAGAGCACTACACTACAAAGAAGTGGCTCTGACCCTTTGACCTACAGTGTCCTGCAGGTTTCCATCTGCCATTATCTGTTAGGTTAGATCTGCCCTCTGGGATAAGAGGGTTAGCGCTCCTCTAGGGAGCTAGAAGTGGACGGTAAGCTGTCCACAAGACATCGGTCTATCCCCTCGCCTCTGGTATCTGGTCATAGATAGCGTCCTTGAGGACCTCACCGCGGCCGGGCTTTACGCACCAGCCAATGCGCACGACGCGATGGGCTGCTGCTCCTCTCTCGGGTAAATTCCTGGAAGTTATATGCGAGAGACTGCATGTAGCCTGCAACATTCTAGGAAGATGGTGTGAGGAAACTGGACTCTCAGTTAACCCAGCTAATACTGAGATGGAGATTTTAGGCAGCCTACCCTTCAGGGCTCACAACTTACATTAAACAGTTAAGTGAAATTGGTGGGGGGGGGGGGGGAGCTGGACAACAGAATGACATGACATTCTGTATAAGAACGCCATAGCCAACATGTGGCAGCTATGCCGGGTTGTAAACAGAACCTGGGGGCTGAAGCCTTAGGGTCTGCATTGGCTGTACAGGTCGGTGATCACAGCCAGGATACAGTACGGATGCTTGATATGGTGGACCAGCACAGAAAGAACCACTCTGGCATGCAAGCTGATTACAAGAGCCATGAGGACTACGCCGTCAGCTGCCCAGGGACGTGGTATTGGGTTTTCTGCCTCTGGAAACCTGGATCAAGTGAGAGTCCATGGCGGCCTACCTGAGAATGCGCGACGGACATACGTGGACTGAGATAGCTCCAATGGCCAGGCCACAATAAGGGAGGCAGTAGGAAGCTCCCAATATCCTCACTCAAAGTGGTAAATGCCAATAGCAATACAAGCTTTTCCTACAAGAGAAGAGTGGGTGGGAGGCGAGAAAATGTTTGAGGTTTATCACTCCTATCTCAAATTTTAGACACTTATTTTTTCGAACATGCAAAGGTATTCTCTAATATCTGCAATATACACTCAAACTCCAACTACTTGTGTTAACTAAATTGTGAAGTTTTGAAATATACATCCAATCTTATGTTATGCTAAGACCTAATTCAACTAGTTTATATGTAACCAGGTAAGCCACTATAGAAATTTTAAAATCTAACGATGCTATTCAGTATGATGAAAAGCACATCGCAACTTTCTAAGTATTATTTCTGAAGTTTTTTCTTTTAGTAATACATTTTAAGTTTCAGTGAAGATCGATACATGCAGCCATTCCGTAGAAAATATATCTTCTGTGTAAGATGCCTAATGAGCACTAGTTCAGACATATTATATATCTAAGAAAGATCCTATTCAGCAGATTAATTTTCTGCAAAAGTGCTAGTATATGATAAACCGTTACTAGAATAGAACCACGAGGTTCTCATCTCGCTAAAGCTGTCAATAGATGAAACGTCCCCAGAGAAATATTTGATAATAGTTTAACACTTGACTTCTTTAACTCTGGATGAAAAAAAATGTTATAACACAGCTAAGATGTAGAGTGAATTTAATAAAAATCAAAACTAACATCAAATTTGTTTCCAGATGTATTTACAACATTGTACATATCACAGTAACATATAGAACCTATAAGAGTAAAAAAATATATAGAAAGCACCTACAAGGAAACATTTTCTAGTATCACTGAATTTCAAAACACTTTCATCACACACATTTTTTAGAACTGAAAAATATACATATTTATGTAAGGACGCTATCTATAAAAACTATGCATGGATCATACTCTACAAAACTACAGTAATATATATATATATATATATATATATATATATATATATATATATATATAGTCTAAGTGGAAAATCAAAATGGGTAAAATAAGTCGTGAATACGTTTTTTGAAAATAAGAATGAGAGTTCCTTAGACATGTATATCAGAATAATATAGTAGCTTAACAATGATTTACTTCCCATTCCTCAAGGTGGAAGCTGATACACAACTCGTATTTTGAAATCCGTAGAAAACTGGCCCAGGAAGGAATTCGAACCACACACCTTACGATTGCCGGTCGGATGTTCCGACCAACCGGGCACCTGTCCACTCGTTGAAGAGCGCGGATGATGTTACGCGGAATTCCCTCGAGATACCAATGACGCGCACGTTTGAAATTCGGAAGTGACGACTTTCAAGGTATTGTGGTTGACATGATCCGCGCTCTGCAAAAATGAGCAGGTGTCCAGTTAGATCAGTATGTGATTCGAATCCCGCACTGGAACAGTTTATTCCGGATTTCAAAATGCGAATTGAATATAGTAGGTATAGAAGAGTTTAGCAAATATAGATACTGAAATAAAATGTCTAAAGGATATCCTGTGTAAATATTCCGATCAAGATATGGTTCGAAAATTCAAACACTTAAGAGAGAAGTAAGACTGTCACAATCCATCCATAACGGTTTGAAATTACACAGTGAATCGAAACATTGATGAGACATCTGTCATTCTCGAATAAGACTAACTATGCATAACTTACAGATATATATTTCTGTATTATAGATAGATGTAACCTTCATCACTATATGAAGAGCTGGCAAGAATTTAATCATTGATGTCTTTCGTTCATATTCAAACTTATCACCTTATGGTTGGAATAAAGAAATGTAGGAAAAATACATAAAACTAATTAAATTACCAATTTGAATGAAGGCCGAAAGTTTGATATTTAATACGGAAAACAAATTAAATTACCAATTTGAATGAAGGTCGAAAGTTTGATATTTTCATATGAAAAATTAATTTTGTGTTCAAGATTCATAGCTCATGAAACTGATACCGAAACAGCATGGCAGATAGCATTTGAACTCCATTTTGATATAATATATCCAATACTTGTCGAATGACATTTCATTTTTTAATTTTTCCTTCATAACCGTCATTTCGCTCGATTTTTTCCAACTGTCAGTTTAAAAATAAATGTTAATAAAACCCAGTTGATTTTGAAATAATGTGTGGATCTCAAGCAGACATTTTCCTCATTGTTATTCCTTATGTTTGCTGAATTCACTGTATCCCTATTGATACCTATTGGGTAAACATACTGTTTTCTGATCTAAATGAATACTTACAATAGCAAACTCATTAAATAGCAGACTACTACGATACATCTTTTGAAATCTAGACAGGACTGCTACAGAGGCAATGATCATCACTTTCTATGCAACACAATATGCTGTTGGTATCATTGTAACAGTGATGATTATTTTCCATAGTTTCATTTAACTGAACTCAACATGTAAAAATAATTTTATTGACAAGTATAGCGACTTTAAATGAAGCGGTTTCATAAACAAAACATTTTTATGTGATAAGTACAAAATATTCTTAACGTATAAAAACATGGTTTCACTTAGGAATAATACTATACTAAACTATAATACCCTTATGGTTTACGTTGCATTTGGATCGAAGAAAAGCGCTGAAACAGCGAATATCAGGAACACTATTCCTCCGATAATTGTTACTGAAAATGAAATAAGTGAATATATATTTGATTTTCTTGTTTATGATGTTATTTCATGAATGATGCCGTGATCAAAAGTTATTTAAAACCGGGGCTATTCAACCAAAAGTGGAAAAAGTATCCGATTTGAAGCCATACAACAAAACCATTTCAAGTACTTGAAAAAAATGTGAAATGCTAACAACAACAGCCGCCTATTACGGGAATTTTCAAACAGATTTGAAATAAATTCTCTGAAGACACTTTCATTCATCACGTCGCACAAGTTATCAATGATAATAATAAATTTTAATTTGACTATTAGATGAAATGATAGAATAATGAGTAAGAGACGTTTTGTGATTACAAATGTTATGGATAGAACTTTAGACTCTCTTATACAAAGTACCGCATATTGGAACACTAGCTAGTGATAAAGGAAATTATTTTTGAGAAATTAGTTTTACAAACCCTCAATATTCATGTAGTTTAATCTGTTTCACCTGAAAAGATGTAAGAGCCTACATTTGTTGGTACTAACCTGTTCTTACGGATATTTTCTGGGCAATCATTCTGCCGCCTAAAACAGCAACTCCTGTACATGCAGAATGTCCCAAGATACCCCCTAATATGACACCATAGACGTTCTAAAACAAATATTCCACCATTGATTATGTTCTTCAGAAGCTACACACATGAACCTATTTTCGAAATATATCGATATATTTTTGCTTTTTAGATTTACTGATAAAAATTAACAGCATTTTCGTAATGACTATAGCGTAATCCCAGTAATTTTCAATAATCACAAACTCCAGGTATTGCCTTGAATTATCAGTAGTTCAAATATTTTTTGGAGTTACTGAATTCTCTAGATAATGCTCTACCACTGGTGGTTCTCTAATGACAGGAAGTGGATAATTGTACCCGCTTTAGATTTTAGACAAAACAAACCAGTGACGCTTGAGTCTGAAAGTTATAAATAAATTTTGGTATTATTTCGTAAAAGTTATATCCATGGTTTGCAGGCCATTTGATCGACCAAGCTGCAACTCGGATGAGCAGAGGGAAATCGTTGCTCCATTCTGCTGTTAATAAAAATGGGTCATCTATTTGATGGTTTGAGCGACACGTTTTATGCTGCCTGCTTTTAAAAAGTATCATTATAAACCCAATGAGTATGTATTCTATAAGAAATATAATGAAAGAAGACATTAAATCATCTCACTATGGTTATCGGGTCAAAAAGAATTTATAAATGGGTTCCCACAATTTAATGGAAAAAATAATAAATATGTTCTGAGAAAATCAGACACCCAATATGGTGCCACATTCATTGTCAGATATGATTAAATTATAAATATAAATTGCGATATTTCCAGTTTCCTCAAAACAGAGTGAACATTGTTTCAATGAAACTTGTAAAACATGAGAGTTTCTTTGTTAAACTTTCTAATTGAGAAATTATGCACTTCTATGTACACTCTTCATAGATTAAAAAAAACTTCAGTATAGATAAAATATTAAAATATAAAACCCACCAAATATAATTTTTGGGTACATCCAGAAATAAATGACATACATTGCAATAATTACTGAGAAATGCTAAAATAAAAAATTCCTTCAGAGACCGAAGAAAACTGGTGATACAAATGTGGAAGCTAGAAAATAAAAAATGTATTTAATATTCAATCTATTATCAATATTTTCCTTGCTTATGTTTGATGATTCAAGAAGTTACAAGATCTCCCAAAACTATCGAACTAGTTACAGGAAGAAAAAATACTTTCGTCAAATCATTATGATTATATGATTTTTATATCAAGATCATCTTACCTCTCTAGCTCCTAAAATAATAGTTGTGAGCTGAGACCTATCACCCCATTCCGCTAAAAACGTTAATGTAAACGCTTGCAGTATTACCCTAGAAACTTCATACCATACCGATCTCTTAGGTTTTCTTGTACTTCCAGTTTCTAAATCAGGTGCACCTTCCCTTTCACGCTGAAAATTAAAGTAGAAACAGTTTTTTCGTCAACCTACATATTTATCTGTCTCAGACTGATCCACTAACCTCCTCTTCTCTTTGTCTGATTTCGGTCTGAACTTGATCCAACTCTTCTTGTCCCTCTGTATTTGACATCTGACAACCCTCTTTCAACATTTTCAAGCCAAATATGGCGAAGAGTGCCGTACTTATGTAATAGGTGTACGCACGAGGAATAACATTTACTAACCATCCAAATAGAGCTGAAAAAAAGAATAGTATTAGCAGATATCAACAAAGCGACCTTAATTGATTATCGTCTGCTCCTTTCCACCACATAGTCGATTGAGGAGGGATGCGTACCGCAATGTCTATGCGTATTCATTGTTTAAAATTCTCTTATACAAGGTGCAAGGCTATAAGTTCTTCGTGTAGTATAGGTTTTTCATTAACACAGTAGAGGTAGAGAAGTAGTATGTATAAATGGGAACTTTAGGTACATATGGAAAACGAAAAAAATGCGAAATTCATTCCATCTACGACGGATTAAGCGGGAGAGAGATTGTTCTCGCAAACGTCTTCGAATTTGGAATTCTATATTTTTTGGCATTTCATGGATTGTTCTGCCCATTTCTCCTTTAGCGTTTTTGTGGCCACGTGGTCTCAATACCCGCTACATCGCACTTTGAGGAAATTTGGATAACGATACGATGTAGGATTTTAGAACGTAATGTTACTATACTTTCTAAAATATGTGGGTTGGCGGCGTAGTGATTAGGAAAAAACAAACTTATTTTGGACCAGGTGTTTTTTCATAGATATCATCTCACAAAGGTTCTACAAACGATATTTGGGAATTATGCGTTCGAGGTGTTGCAATTTTGACCTGGTTGGAATCTCCTCTTAGTGTTTGTTGTACTGATGATTCTTGATGTTATTATGAAAGACAACTCGGTCGAAAATACAGCATGGTAGAATCTCAAGAATATGGTCAGATCATCTACTTTCTTTCGTTCTTCCAGATTGCGGAGGTCGTTTGTAAAGTTCGGCGCATCCACTAGATGTATTCTGTTGCTTCTCTTTTATTGAGTCTAGGAGCTTCAGGGCATAGTTAAGAGCATATATCCCACACAAACGAGAAGTACTTCAAAGATGATCTGATCAGATCATTGTAGAGTAGCAGTACATGTTCCAGTTAATACAAGTTTTTGTGGTGGAAGAGAATACATAGCTTCTGAGACGCTGACCTAGCAAAGTCGGCAACATGATCGTGTCAGGACATGTTGTTGATGCTAATCCCCAAGAGCTTGATAAAATAATACTCGAAGAATAACCAATACACATGTCCACGGCTGGCAGGCTGGCTCTCTCAGAGAAGTGAAGTTGTTTAAATCTTATATGCGTTGCATTGAATTCCATTCAACAATTCTTCAAATGGTCTAGCCATGCAGGAGATATAAGGGTACTGTTATCTGCGGAGCTGTATATTGAATAAGACTTTATTTCCAACACTTCGTCTATGCAGCTCTGCTTATGCCATGGTTTGTTTTGTTAGGGACACTGGTCAACGTGAGGAATGTATGTAGATTTGTTGCAAGATACAAATCCAGCAAACTAGTAAGGTCATCATAGTGGTCAGGGAATCTTGTTGGATCAATGACTGTTTCAAGCCACAGCTGAATATCGCCAGGTATTTCTCTAGATGACAAGAATATGTTCCCTTGGCCTTGCAGCCAGTCGTCCAAGCAAAGTTGCTGCAGCGGGCGGCTGCTATTGTTAGGCTGTTGAGGAGCTACAGCATATATTGATGACTGGAGATCTGAACGGCCGAATAGGTATTTTCTTATTTGACATTTCAATTACATAAATGCCTTGATGAACATTACTAGTAACTAAACCTCCATGAGAGACCTCTATTATTATAGAAATTTGAAGCTAGAACTCATACGATAATTTATATCCACGTCTTCTGGTTCTTGACTGTTGAAATGAATGAATGAAATTTTGTTTTAATATTAAGATTCCATTATAAATGGCTTATACTGTATAATATTTTTGTCCTGCTTTCACTGGTAGATTAGATGAGCCACATGCATGAATCAAAAATTTTACATTCCGTCTCCTTCCGCAACCTTTATCTGATTTGAATTGAATTCATAAAACCTATTTATCTTTATAACATAAGCTGCTTATATTTGAACATACACAATCTTCATTAAAACAGTCGTACACAAAATTAATAAACCCTGATAGATACGAGATAACTCGTGCCTATTCATTAAAATTGTGTATTCCTTGAATAACTCACGTCTACTGATAACATTTAGCACTTCTAATAACTTGCAATAGAATTTCAGAGATAACAGGTTACATATGATGGAAAAACAATTCAAGAGCTAAATAATAATACTGTTCATCTTATACATAAGCATAAGATTAATCAGTGAGAAGATCACACTTGACAGACTTGAAAATTTACATTATTATATTTCTCAATAAAATAGATTTTATGAAACATATTGTTTATGAATTTTATGATCAATTGTTATACCACATAAATATCAGCTCATTATTTAAAATGACGGAATGCAGAGAAACCTAGATAACATTATATTCACTATATTTCTTTGTATGTGCTTCATAATATAACACTGGTAAAATATTTGATCAAGGAATGAACTTAAGCAACATATCCTCATAGTAACTGGAGAATTAATTCTAATGACTCGTCAAAACACTGAAAAATTATGCGGAATATTGACATAATGCTGATGTAGCAAAAAAGATGTTTGTTGGTCAATAGTAAAATAATAAGGTAGGCACACATCTTTCAATAATTAATGGAAAATGGAGTCAAGTAGATTAACAAAGTACTTCTGACGCTGTAATTTGCTTGGAGGCAACATTCCACCATGTAATTAAAGTAGAATTTTAGTAAGTTCCTTCTAGATCAGTTTAGATAGTTTCAATGTTGCCCAGCAAGAAATGAGAATTTTAGTAACATGAAAAACAAAGTTTAGACATTTTTTATATTTTCACAAATAACTCCGACATCAAGTATTAAGAAGTATGCATTACCTACTGCGCACCCTGATGTGCAGCCATTTCATACTCCTGTCCTAATTGAATCAAAATCAATGTGATGAATATTCGTGAAGTAGACATCATAAGCCATAAAAAAACTTTATTTTATAAAATTCAAAGATTTATCAATACTCCTCTCTCTTGCTTATGTGCAAAAAGTAAAATTGATATTCCTGATTTCTAAATGATTACTTCACACAATCCTTCCATTAATATAAAACTTGGAACAGAAAACACTTGAAATCAAACCGACAGATTATGAAGAGATATTTCAGTGATAGCTGCCAAAATGCACATAAATGAACTAATGTTGATTGATGCTTCAATAGGTGCCTATATAAATAAATAGCTCCAAACAGCACAGGTAGTAGCTCTGCAGTTGTGAAAAGCAAGGGCCCAAATATTGAATGTGAATTACAGATGACTATCAGACATGTATAGCAAATATATTAGCTAAGAAACCAGGATATTCCATTGAAATTGAAGTAACTGATAGGAATATTGTTCTTCTAACACTTTCATATTACTTTGAAATATACTCACACATAGCTGTCAGATGGACGTAATCGTTTTATATTACAGCATTATTGTGCAACTGACTTCATATGAAGCCAGACATATGAATTACCAACAGAATATATGTTTAATTAATTGTACTATCAAAGATGTGGAAAAGATTAATTAATACTTCCAGCAAATTTTTCTAACGATTAGTAAGAACAAAAGCTCTTAATTGAAAATACCTGTTAAAGCTGCCAATTTCATATAAAATTGCTAGCTAACTAACCATCCTTCAATCTATTAGATTTATCATTAACCTGAATATAACACTGGAATACAGAATGTGATTCAAAAACCACTAAGAATTGAATGATCACTTAGGTATTCATACTAGTGATATATATATATATATATATATATATATATATATATATATATATATATATATATATATATATATATATATATATATATATATATATATATATATATATATATATATATATTGATTTCACTTTTTTAATGAAAACTCTGGCACTACCAAACTAGTTTTCAAAATTCATTGAACAACAAACTCAACAATACTCTTGTTACACTTACTAAAGTTAATAACTTCTCAGTTATTTGGTTGTTAAATTAATCTGTATACAATACAATATAAATACAAATAGGTATATTCAGCTATATTTGAAATTTGGTCATGTTTGCCAGGGTCCCTTAGACAGAGTTTTTTTGAAGGAAAATTTCCATTATATCAGATCTAGCATAGAAGTTATTCCATAGGTCTGTCTTGTAGCATGTTTGTCACTGTGTAATCAGTAGGTATGAATATTTTATATTTTTAAACATAGTAATATTGGCTTATGCTCAACATATTTTGTTTCATTGTCTTCTTGTACATTTTTATTATTATCTATTTATCAAAATCTTTGAAGAGCTCTGTAAATGACTGATTTTTGAGCAACAAACTGGTGTCAGGAAAGGATTTTAGGTGGACGAAACAAACTACTTTTTGCTTTAGTACCACTACACTAGATAAACAAAGACATTTGTTGAGATACCTACTTCAAACTTATTTTGAAATCTCAACACTGAAGAGGTCCGATTATTTCAACATAAAGAGAAATGGCATACCTGATAGAACAGTCATCACAATCAAAGCAGATATAGCTCCAGCAAAAACAGTCAGTCTAGGATGCCGCATAGCCATTATAGCAGCAATGAAGAATGTTTTATCACCAATTTCAGAAACTAATATAACACTGAGGCTGGCCACAAATGCATGTAAAAAGCTAACATTTTCCACTATATTTGTCCCTGGTGTGGAGTTAGGGCTCACCTAAAAATTGATAAGATACATGATATGCACCATGACATGATAATACAGAATTTCACCTCGGATGGTTTAGCCTCATCTTCCTTTGGTTCCAGCTCAGCAGCGATGAATGTGAAAAACGTTACCACAATCGAACATTTCAATAAACTCACTACACCAGGCTTCATTGTACTAAACTCTTAGAGATCACCTGCTACCTAGATATTATCCCCAACTTATGTTCCCAACAAGAAAATATTATTCCTTCGCCTTCTTACAATGTTCTTAGCCATTCATTTTCCTTTTGGGTGATCTCAGACTAATTTTTTAATCAATAGGTTTCTTTATTTTCTGGATAGATTTCAGTGACTTCAAAATTGTGTGGTTCATAGTGTTCTAGTTCATACCACACTACCACAGGTTCATACTTTCATTTCTATATTTTCTATAACCTTGACAGCTGATTCGCTGATTTTGATACCTAGGCACGTGAATCTGACAAACTGTCGACTGTAACTGACATCTCACATCTCAGTTGCCAGATTCCACGATTATTCCTGAGATTACACGACTTTGTTTCCAATTTCATGATTTGACGAACTTAGATATTCATATACCTATGTACTTGCCTTATTTGGCAAAATATTAGACAAAGACGCCATTCTTTTCAAAACTTTGAGCAATGTTTCTATTTTATATAATCTGGCAACAATGAGTTACACGTCGAAAGCGTTATAGTTGTAGAATGTAGAGAGCAAAAGCAAGGACGTTGTTCTCAAGTTGTGATTTTCATCTGTTACCGGTTTAATTGCATTCTAATACTTTTATGTTTTTTATAAATCCAGGATCGTAGCTAGGGGAGTTATTTCACAAGGTTGCAAATTACGGAACTTGCACTGGCGTCATAGTTCCTGGCTACGACACTTAAAGAAGCTTTCACTGATAAAATATTATCAGATTGTTTCGTTGTAATTTCGTCACTGGCCATTTTCAGAAAACTTCCGTATTCACTTTTCCATAAAACAAAAAAAGGGATTTTTGACAAAAATTATGACATTCGGGAAACAATTTTGCTGGTACATTTTCTATTCACAAACAGTACAGATTAATGTAACTTCTGAAACTTATCCTATGGTTGTCTCTTTCAGTATATTCACAACTGGCGCCTGATTAAAACAAAAACCAGAGTCGTAGCTAGGAACTATATGGCGCCCAGGACGTGTTCCATTATTTGCGCCTGCCTTCTGAACATAACCCGTCCCCGAACAATTTGGAAGGGAAAAAAACCTTTCCAAAAAAACTAGTTAAAATGCACTGAAACCTGAAGAGCAGAAAAAATCCCTACCACATTTCCCGCCCATTCCGCTTATGATTTTGCGCGTCATCCCTCATATACACTGTGCCGAGGGCGAGAGCCCTACTTGCCCTACCCTAGCTACAGCTATGCCACAGTCAAATTAATTGTTATGTTTACTGATGTTTCCACTGCCTCCGCAGTTTTTTTCAAAGTACAGAAAATGAGAAATTAGAATATCATAAACATTACACAGATTTTAGTATTCGCCAGACCACTTTTTCAATACCCACGTGCTTCGCTACCTACGTTAGCATCTTCTCGAGTACATACTTCCCTAAGTATGTACTCGAGGAGTAGATCACCTAACAAAGTCGGGTTTGTTCCAATGGTTCGATAGCCTTCTTAGGTAGTGCCCTTTATTTGTGGTGGTGGATGGATGTGCTTCCGATGTCTTCAAGATCAACGCTCTTATTGCTGTACGGCAACGAACTGTTGGACATAATATCTAATCTACAGGATCGCAGATGACAATCACACCATTTTTTACATGTTTCCTCCCTGGACACCCCAAAGCGGCGGGGCAGCGAGGAGATTCTGTTTATCCTGATCATCCTTACTGGCAAGAGTGGCAAGTCTGCTGTTTCACCTCATATCGGACGAAAGTATGCGCAAAGCGCAAGAATAAGATAAAGTATGTTCTATGTTGGGGGATACTTCTGTCCGTTTTGACAGCAATAACTACTCAGCCAGTATGTTTTGAATTCATTTTCAACATTTCAACTAAGGATACTTTTTAAAACGGCATCAAAAGAAAGAAAGGATGTTCGTTTAGTAAGCTTTCAAATGTTCATTAATAAATGAATACTAGGTATTTCTGGTTAATACGAGGCATTTCAAGTTATCTGTTGCTGTCAAATCGGATGAAAGTAGTAGTAGTAGGTGACACATCACACAAGTGGGGAAGTGGGTGATCCAAGATCAAGGTTCTAGATTCAACATTCAACTTGACAAGTTGTCATTTTTGCTAACCTAATATTTATATATTATATTTTTATTTTCAAAGAGGTGTGTCAGGCGAGCCACTTTTCCTGATTATTCCTGCTGAAAAGGACTACAACGGACGAAAATTGCCTACCGTTAAACAGTAAATAATTTTTCTTTAAAGATTTTTTTGTCTGAACTACCTGTTGCAAAAAATTTATTCACAAATTAAAATATGAGTCAGTTCACGTCTCCCCTGCCTAGCAGAGACTTTTTGTGGGATATATTTCAGAAGTAAGTTAGCATTAAATATTCAAAAATAGATTTCTGTATTCAAATATATTTTTAGGGTGGATAAGGATCGGAGCGGATGGATTAATGGAGAAGAACTTGGAGCAGCTTTGTCCAATGGAACATGGAGTCCATTCAACCCTGAGACTGTGAGATTGATGATTGGTTAGTATAGAAATTAAAAAATTGAATCGTGTACTTGATTGTCATTAATTGAATATGATGTGCTTTATGTGAAGATAAACAAGTTATCAATATGGAAAGGTCAGTGTATCTGTTTACGTAGATTTAATTATATTCTTCAACTTAAGTAACAGTGATTTTGTTAGATATTCTTGTTTTTACTACTAATATGCTTTTGTTCTAGGAATGTTTGATCGTAACAATAGGGGTCAAGTGAACTTTGAAGATTTTGGGGCCCTTTGGAAGTATGTAACAGACTGGCAGAATTGCTTCAGATCATTTGATAGAGATAACTCTGGAAATATAAATAAAGAAGAGCTGAGAACTGCCTTAACATCTTTTGGATATAGATTGTCTGATAATGTCATCAATATTATATTACGGAAGTTTGATAGGCATGGAAATGGTACAATCTTGTTCGATGATTTCATACAGCTTTGTATTGTGCTTCATGTGAGTATAAAATACCCATTCCTTCCAATCTTTAAGACAATAAAATTAATGAGATATTTTTTTCTATTAATAAAATCATGATGAAAGTTATAAAAATGTATGATTTCTCCCATTTAAAATCTAATTAATTTTATGTTTATTTTCAGACATTAACTGCAGCTTTTAGAGAACGTGATAAGGACCAAGATGGAGTTATCACTATACATTATGAAGAATTCTTGGGGATGGTTTTCAGTTTGAAGATCTAGAGTATATAAAGATAACTGGCAAGTACATAGAGGTTCATAAGGTAAAAATATCAATGTGCTATTCATATTGGTTTCTCAATGTTACTGAATTGCATGGCAGCAAAACAATTTAATTATAAGTTAATAGTTCAACTTCCCCATAATAATGAGTCAATAATCAGAGCTGAGAGATTTTTTTTGAAACACATTTGAGTCAAAGATACTTTCTCTTCCTATAAATAATCCAAATCTGAAATATTTTTCATCCAAGATTTGACCAATTTAAATGGATTAAAATCTTGTAAAAATTATCATCATTTGGATTACAGATACTTGTAGAAACATAAGCAATGACCATTTCATAAATCAATTTGTATAGCTTAACGTACATGATTATACCTACTTTTTAAGAAATTGAAATCTGTCACAAATTTTAATAAACTTATTTATTATGAAAATATTACATTTACACAACACAATCATAATTTCATAACTAATCAAACAAACAGCTGACAGATGTTTCACTAATTATGTTACCATCTTCAGGGAAAGATTGTTGTTCACATTAATTTAATTTTTTATCAAATACCAAAATATATAATTTTATGGATAATTGGTTTACCCCAATGAAGCCCAGTTGGGTAATGTTGAAAATCAGTACTTTAAAAATATAATTTGTATCTGAAAGAAACAAAACCATATAATATAAGAGTTACTGTTCTTCTTAACTAAGGAATAAAATATGTATTTAATATTTACCTCTCAATTTTTTATTTGTTTTACATTCATTAGGCTTCACAAAAAGTGATAAGAATAAACATATGGCACTACACAACGCTTGTAGTATTTTATTCCATGCTAGTTTGCTTTGAAAATGCATTCCAAGCATCATTGTATAAATTTTGCATTTTTTAGATATACACTGATTTGTATTATTTAGGTGTTATAGTATAATTTTACTGTGGAAAAATATTTTTTTGTTAGAAATTACCATATTTTGTATTATTGATGATCATTTTACATATATTCTAATTTGGTTGAGTTATGACAGAGATGCTGATTGTAATGTATAATATATATTTCCTTTCACATTGTTTTATTTAAACTGTAAATAAATATTTTTGAAACATATCCTTCTTTGTGAAGTGAACTGTGATTAAATGTAAACTCCCACAATTTCTGTATTCTGTGTGATCAAAGCATAAACTAATGTGAGCACTTATAGTCAAATTCAGGGGATAGAGATAATGTAAGGATTGATGAATATTTGAATACTTCATGTTGCCCAGAGTTCTACTATATAGCATTCTATCAAAATCAAATGTTTGCTGTGATTACAAATTAATGAATAACATGTCGCGATTTGGTTGTTCTTGTGGAAAGTAAAAAAGTTTTTGTTGTATGTCCAGAAATACATATATCTATGGTGTTTAGTCAACTTCACCTTCAGCTTAGCTTCCAAGTTGTTTGTTAGGTCAGGTGTTATTCAAATACTTACACTTTTAACTTCTGATAACTTAATTAACTCATTAGGAATCTTTTAGGTAATTTCATTATGTTTGCTTTTGTTTACTCTCACGCCAATAAGTGGGGAAGGTTTTGAAATCGCAAAAAAAATTCGAAATATGTTTTCCAGTGGTGGATTCAGGATCGACATGAAATCTCAAACTTTTTATGGCATTGGTGTAACCCAAACTATTGTTTATAAACTTTTGATCCTGGTAATGCTCCATACTCATCAGATGATCATTCACACATTCGCCTCAAAAATACAGAAAAATAGATTTATTCCTGTCTTGGAATATTAGGATACATCCATATTAGTAAGTCTGTGTGGTACATTTATATTGTTTCAAACAAATTTGAACTATTCAATTTTTTTACAGGTTGCACGCCAATTTGAGTAATATATATACATACGTTTCTCCTCTATAAATACTTGCAAATTTCACGGAACAGAGTAAAGGCACCCTTAATTGTTCATTTATTTCCACCTTTCCCCCCACCAACCTTGCGTCTGATTTTGATGCTCCTGGAAATTCCAAAATTTGGTTAATATCCCTAGGGCTTGAGCAGAATTCTTGATGAATTCAAGGTATGTTGATTTGATGATAGTTATTGAATTTGATTTTGCTGCTTTCCTACAGTTCAATATATGGACATTGAGTACTATCTTACTATAATTATTATTCGGAGCCCTCAATCAATGATCTGGCTTATTATTTATACTGCGATTTACTCAAATATCATATACAATATTTCTTACTTCTAAATGAATCCTTCAAATACTTTCTAAGAATTTAGAATACTTCTTCCACAATGCGCGAATCATGATTGATAAGATTTTTGAGTGGAGAACAATTTCTGTTATGAAAGATATCCCAAATGCGAATAATTTGCAATACATGAAGCATACATGCATAGAATACATGAACGACGCGCGCAATTTGAAATTCGGAAGGATGGCTTTGTGGGGGATTCTGCCTAACATATCATCCGCGCTCTGTAACGACTGACCAGCTACCCAGTTGGTTCAGTTGGTAGAGCGCCCGACATGACATCGGGAGATGCGGGTTCGAATCCTGCACTGGGTCTTTCTTTTCGGATTTCTAAATGCGAATTTATATATCAAAAACTCCATCTTGCGGAGAAAAGCAAGTTGTGTATCACGATTACCTCTGCATAGTGAAAGACTATGGCTGTTCGAAACAAGAGGTCTGCTGTCAGAAATCGCGGTCGGAGATAGTTACCAACCCAAACACTGGCGCTGCGGCACCTCGAGATACGAACGACGCGCGCAATTTGAAATTCGGAAGGATGGCTTTGTGGGGGATTCTGCCTAACATATCATCCGCGCTCTGTAACGACTGACCAGCTACCCAGTTGGTTCAGTTGGTAGAGCGCCCGACATGACATCGGGAGATGCGGGTTCGAATCCTGCACTGGGTCTTTCTTTTCGGATTTCTAAATGCGAATTTATATAACATGAAGCATAATTGTATTGATCAAAGACCAAGGAGACATCTCCAACCTATGAGCATTTTAATGAACAGATATCGTTGTGTGACTATAATGACTACAATAATTGTATAAATTAGTGTAAACATCAGTTAACATAGAGGAAGTGTATGTATAGGCTTGTAATTGTTGATGATAAGCTGACGTACCAGGTGCTACATATACAGGGCATTCTAAATAGGTGATGAGCGCTCTTCCTACTTTCACGTATCTCAAATTAGTAAACATATGGATAGACTGCCGACAATTTATTGCTTCCTGTATAGATTTTTTATTGAATTGCCGTTATAAAATTTGATATTATTTATGAGTGAAAAATGGCGCCATGTCTGTTGATTGTGAACTATTCGCGTAGTACCAGTTTAAAAATATTAATATTTCCAAACCCCAAATCGAACTCCACTGCCAAGATTTTTAAAACAATCAGTGACCTCTGAAACACCTAAAAACAAAGTTTCAGTTTTTAAAAATTTATGTTTTGATCTTTCACTACTGGCATATATTGGATTAATTTCCAAATAATATGAAGCTTTTAGTCCTTTCGGCAGTTATGTCTACCATGCAGATTTTAAAGGCAGATTAGTAGTTTCCTAATAATAGATGCACCAAGGGTTATTGGCTTTTGATGTTTATTTCACCGCCAGTGGACCATTTTTCTAAAGGTATAAACATTTATCGTCCGTGACTAAGTGTTAACCTAGTAAGAAAATTTCTGATAGCCTATAGATTAGAACTTTTGAGAAACCTATAGTTCTTGAAATTCTTTTTTCCGGGATTATAACACTTTCCTGCGTATAAGCGCAGAAAGCAAAATTAGTTTTGGCGTAATAAGTCTGTTAAGTTTTTACATCCGTATCGCACTATATGGTAAATAATTTCCCAAACATTCTACTACATCAAGGATGCCGCAATCTACTCGAATATGTTGGCCTACAAATGTTTTTTTTATGTTTAAAAGGCTGCATGACTTCAACTAATGAGTGTTTTGTATATTGTAGTATTTTTACAAAAGGCCTTCTGAAACCATATATAACAATCTGGAAATACATACAGGGCACAAATACTTTGACAAGAATCGATATAGTTGATGTGAATGTAAGAGCTGATATGCATGGTGAAAAAGTATAACACTTATCTAGGCTTGAAATTAACATTTAATCAATGTAAATACGCCATCAATTCCCAATTCCTTTCAGGTGACATATTCACAGATGGTGCTTTTGTTGCATTTGCTTCAACCTATTCATATGCTGCACAAGTTCCTACTAAACATTCATCTATCTCTTTATCGATTTAATTTTCAGTAAGTCATATTTTTCAAAGGGCATACCACCAATTTATTTTAATTTTTGTTATACCAATATTCTTTGCTTTCAAAAGATATCTTAGTTTTTTACCCAACAGTTGGTCGAGACGGGTTTGTGCCAAATCATATATGTCTTCAATAATTTTGACTCGTACACATGTCTACAGCATATATGGAGTAGGAGCTCAAATCCAAATATAATGACGATACATTAATTAAGATGCATTGAATGCAGAAAGCATTAATTTGTCGACGTCGATTATAATAAACGTCGCCAGGACTACCTTCGAAAGACGTCTGAAAAAGGATCACATTATTTTGGTAGTCAACGCAATCTCGTCTTAACAATAAGTGATAATGCTTGTCACTTTCTCAATCAATCTGAAATTAAAATGTTAGCACTCAGCCAATCGGTATTAAATGAACCGAGTTTTATTTCTATTTAATCAGTTGCATCAGGGAATCTGCACTGGTTTCACTTGAAATTGCTTATTGGAGTCTCACGTATATTATTTTTATTTATCCTATTATCACTGGACTATGCCATCCTGGCCCTCCCCCCTAGAAGCATTGTGAATTGAATTCATTGGTTGCATTTTTTGTCAGTTGTCAACTCGCATAGATGTCAACAAATTGCCTAGAGGTTCACCGTGTATATTGGGATTATTGGATGCCGTCAGTTGACGGTTCACTGTTTCTGTTATCATTTTAATAAGGAAAAGTGTGGTTAGGTAAGAGAAAAGTACATGCAAATTCTCACACAATTTTTAGTTAGCGACATTCATTACTCATTGCAATTTGAAACTACTTATCGCTGCACTAGTAATCGCTCACAATCACTCTTTCACACATAATCACACACAGTTTATCACATTATTCCATTGATGTATGCAGGTGGAAATAGTTATAGTAAATACCTTATTACAAATACCTTGACCTGTATGAAATTGAATGTGGATTTGAATTTTCGCATTTTATGCATTCTCAGTTTGGAAAATTAAAAACAATTCATTGAAACTCTTTTTGTTTTACTTTTTCAAGTACTTGCAAATTTCTTATGTATCCAAATTAATTGCTGATTTTATGTATATCTGCAAGATGTAGAAATACTAGTTATGTTTACATTAGCAAAAGATAATTATAATGATGATCTAATTCAAACTAGCAATTGACCATAGATATTAGATAGCATTAAAGATTCCAAAATCTGCAGTACATATTGCTGTTTCTGTGCATTACTGGTAAATGTGAGGTTTTCAATGTACTTTTGTGTGTATTGGCTACAAGAAGGCACCAGAATGTACAACAATTTCGAAAAAGTAAGTTGTCTGTTATATTTAAATTGTATAGAGAAAATTTGATCAGTGTGCGTGTTTATGTCATATGCATGCTAATGTTGCATAGGTTATTCAATGTATTGTTCAATGTTTTGTTATCACCCATCTGTCTTATTTTGATTTGAGTACCTTCAAAGGGTGGTATGGGCAGTACCTGTGTGCCACTGTGTGTAGAGTTTATATAAAACTGTTTATTGAGAAAAAACTGATTAAACGATAAATCTGAATAACTTGCTTTGATATCAAAATATTTTAACTGGTATTTTTAAATAAAATCATAAATTGATAAGAAACTATTGTTCTTTAATACCAACCAACATACATAAGTTCAATCTTATAAGTAGTTTTTTGCATCCTAAGCTTATCCTCTGAACATTTGTTTGTAAACAATATTTTTATTACTTTTTTTATACTTTTTAAGCTATATAGATGTATTTCTATTTATAATATTTCTAGGAACACTGTTCATTTGAAAGAAACACTTTGATTACCTTTCATTGACAATTTTTAATTTGTTTGGATTATGTGAATTACAACCATGAAACAAGCATTGACATATCCAGAAGCTGTCCAGACTGATATCTGACACCATTATTTTTATAATTTCAATGGAATGTTTTCTGGAAAACTATAAAAATTTTCTATAGTGTTAGTAGTTTAGTTTTCAGGATTTATCAAGACCAGGAATTTGTCCATGAAGATTTCAAATAATGTGTAAATTGTAATGTTGAGAAAGTGACTTGTATAATTTGTTCATAGCTGAAGCTAAAGTGGATTAAGCTGAATTATCTGATCACTGCTTCGAGAAGTAACTACCATATTATTATTCAAGTCTTTTTTTAATACTCTCAATAATTTTGTTCATATATTATTTTTCTTGGTTTATTTTATTCTTCCAGAAGACTTACTTTCACGATTTGAAAACTCATTAAAACAAAGATACTTTTTTTGAGTGTTTCAACATAATCCCTTTCATCCCTCTTTGCTTTGTCTGGCATAGGTTTCATACTCAGTATAACATGTTATGCCTTGCTTACAAGTCAACACTTCATTTTTCAGCTACATGTATTTTTCAGAACATATATACATACTTGATATATACTTTATATAGATACAGGGGCTGTTCCATAGTTAACGATGTCATGTTATAGGAATGACACTACTGTACATCATTCAATGGATGGATGTGACCAATCTAATATATTGATATAGAAAGCCTTTTATATGGAAGGAATGAAAGTAGACATCAATCACAACAATCACAGTTGTTCATTTGAAAATGTTAGCTCATACTTAAACATATGCTAAGAGAACAGTATTTTCTACAAATACTTTAGTGTCTGAAAGTGTGTGGCATGGGCTGAAAATTTCAAAAAAATTCTCCAAAAAATGTCTGATTTGTGGAAATGCTTATCTGAGTGAATTGAACTGTTTAATTTTTATGGTACTAAGTTATATATGCATACACATGGAGAAAAGGTTGACATGTATGAGGCAAGGGACTAAATTGCTGAAAAGAAAGTTTTTGATTCAAGGATACAAAGGTTACTTTTAGTTCACATGATAAATCCTACAGTTTACAGTTTATTAAAATAAAATAAATATCGAAACACGTCACTAAATCTACATCTACATCTCCATGAAATTTGATTTTGCCTATTTATAATTCATTAATAATTAAATGAAATTTGTTTGTCAATTAACATATTTCAATATTTCTCAAGTTGCAGATCTCGTTGGCCATACTTAAATACACTGGAAATACAAAATTTTCCAAAACATATTTTAATGTATTTCACATCTAAAGTTACTATTGGATGTATTTAAAAAAAGTACCAACTAGATGTTCAGAATTTGTTTTCAAAATTTGATTGAATTTAGTTCAATCCATTGGATGAAAGGAGTCTGTTTTACTTCACCACTCATAAACGTCCAAAACTGTATTTGTATGCTCTCCAAGTTCAATTTTATTTTAGATCTTCAACATTTCTTTGAATTCACAATGCATGTTTTGGTTGTTTCTTTGTTTACTGATCATTTTGTGGTGTAGTTAGTATTTCAAATTTTAGGAATGTACGAAACATCGTTTTTTTGCTTTTAGTTCTTTCTCTTGCATTGTCAATTAGTATATGCCAATAATACTATTGTTTTGTGTAAACTATTCATCACACGAAAGAATATATATTTTTGCTTGCTCTTTTTAGCTAGTAAAAATGAATAAGTTTTGTTTTTGCCTTGGCAATAGAGGTGAGTATCTTGCATTTACGAGACTTCATTATACTGGACGATGAATATTTTAGCTATTAGAAGACGGCATCGAAACTCACTATAAAAAGTAAAATCATGCATTTTTTGACCAATTTTACTTCCCACGCCCAAAGACAAAGGAAGTATTGTATTCAGCACAGAACTTGGAATTCTAGATATTAGATCTTTTAGATGTTTTAACATGTACGCTGAGTTTTTGGATGAAAACGTTCAGATGAAATTTCTTGGGTACAATGTGGGAGACTTAATGACGATTTTTATTTTTGACATTGACAGCGTTTTCAAGATTTTTTCAAGGTCAACCATGTTTTTTTTATTCGAACATATCATTTTTACTCCAGAATCATACTCTACGAGAGAGAAAAAAACGTTTTGTTCCCAAAATTTTGAAAACAGCTTGCAACTTACGTAGATAAAAACAAATTAGTTATTATTTTAATAATTTTTTCAATAACACCCAAGGAGAGTATCTCTATTGATGGCTCTACAAGCATTTCTTTTGCATTTCATCATATTTTCCAGTGTAGTGAGAGCTTCTAGAATAAACAACTTCTTTTAGATGGCCTGATAAACAGACATTGAGAGGGTTTAAATCTGGTGACCTAGTAGGCCACATAACGGGACCACCTTATCCGATCCATCGATTAGGGTATTTCTGATACAACACTTCCCGGCCAATTTTGGCATAATGAGAGACCCAGCTCGCATAGTGAAAATATATTCAATTTCAACCAATTAAACAGTATCAATGTCATTATGATTCAAACATTTTTTCATATTGAACTTTTATGGAGGCTGCCGAGGCATCTAAAACGTAGCATTCATTAAGTATTTTCAAGTAACGGCGAGGACAAGCAAATGTCAATCAACAAATCAACCACATGATAAGTTTAATAGGTTACATGAGCAAAAAAACTTGTTTTATTGTAATACTTTTAGCATGAATGTTACACACTACAATATTACTATCTACTACTATCCAAATAATATTGTCGGAATTTTCAATACTTAATCTTGCTATATAAATATGTAAAAATGTCTATTCACATTGACTTTAAAACGCTGTAGATTGTAGCCATCGGGGAACAAAGTGGGGACTTTACCGGGGGGTAGCTCATTCCAGAAGGCCAAGGTTCTTGAAAAGAACGCCTTTGGAAAATGCTTAAACGAGGCGTTGTAAGCTTGACATGGTGAGGATGCGCCCGTTGAGCTCATCCAGTATTTGCTGCGAACATCTGCCATGATAATATCTACAGAATAGGGACAGATAAGCCACCCTTCTTCGATGTTTCAGACTGTGGAGGTTGTTTGTGAGGTCAGGCGCATTCATTAGACTGGATTGTATCCAGAAGCTTCAGGGAGTGCTTTGGGGAGCATCCCCGCACATTGAGCACTACTCTAGCGATGGTCTGCTCTGGGCCTTGTATAGTAGCAGTAGTAGTTGATCTTGAAAGCGCCATTAGCATTCTTTTTGTTCCTTGCGTTGCTTTAGAGAAAACCAGTACATCGGTCTAGCGATGGAACGTAAACCGTCAGGCCACTTGGAGTCGCCAATATTCCAATTTAGGTTTGCTGCGCATGTCCAGGGTGTAAGCCATGGTCACACGTGATGCAACTCACCACCGATTAGCCAGATTGCTAATTCTGCTGGTCAGTGAACCTTAGGAGTAGCAATCTGTTGCCCGCCTCACTTGACGAAAACGTTTAGTTTAGATTTTTGTGGGATCTCAAATGCCGTAATGTTGTGGGAGTATGTTAAAAAATAGGTCGATTTTGTCAATCTATAATCAGCACGTAATGCTGGAGACGTGTGTTTCAGTCCGGTCTGCACCAAAAATCTTCCTGGATCTTACTCTAATTTGTGTCTCCAATGTTCTTGTGTTTACACAATTACGAATGTTTACTGAAGCGATCAGTTTTCTCAATATTTGTTCTTCTCTATTATCTTGTTAATTATGGAACAGCACTAATAGAAGGCGGGTATGTGAATAAAACTACTGAATACATTGGTATATAAGGCCCATCTGCATTAATACATTTTCAGATGCGGTCACACGATGGAAGAGGAAGATGACTTCTTGGATACCATATCTGTAACATCAAGTGGAAGTAGAGCAAAACGATACAACAACAATAAAGAATACTTGAGTCTGTCTCGTAACACAATATATCGATCGGTAATTGATCTGGACGATAGTATGGAGCTGACACCGTTAGACAGGGGCGATCGGGACAACAATCACACACAAAACAAGGTGTCTAATAATAGAAATAGACAGGTTAAGACCTATGAGCAGTGGAGAAATAGGGTACATACAAAACAAATTTTTCCACCAATCTTTTAATACTCTAAACTGCTACTAATGCATGGGTTATGTACATTATAATATTAAAATCTTAACTTGTTGCAGTACTACTCTATTTCAAAGCTAGCCTGTTTTAATCATAATGAATGTTTACCATCTCTTATTATTTGAGTAGGGTTCTAACGGAAATGATAACTAGAACATTGAATTCATAAACATATTTATTCATGATAGTTGCAAGGTCACTGATTTATATAAAGGATTGCCAGATTACCTATAGTGTGTACTCTGACTGCTATATATTATAACAAATTCACTTGAAGTGTAGTAGGAAATGTTTGAATGGAATTTTATTTCACGATTTTTTTCCAACGAACTAATGGGTTTATTATATTTAAAAACTATTTCCTGCATGCTGGTAAACTAAACTTGGTTCACAATAAATATTTTTTATATAGCAATGATATATTGTATGCTGTCATAATTTGATTTGCAAAAAATATCAAAATGAATTTCTTACTCATTTTGGGTTATTGTTGGCGTTTACCAATTTATAACTCATTTTTCATATTCCTTTCTAATCTCTGAGGAGCTCGGGTCTCCAAGGTTTAATTCCATTTCACATAGTTTGTAGTGTAATGGAATGGGCCTGTAGTGGCGATGTTCACCATAAAGACGATTTTGATATGTTGGGATAATACAATATATCACTAATTAAATGTATTGACTGACCGTAAAGATCGGTTTTCAAAGAGCACACACAGGTAAATGTATTATTTTGTCCCCTTGATGTAGATAGTTTATAGATAATATTACAGGTAGGTGGTTTATGAATTTTTAGATGATCTCTTGTTCAGTAGTTTTCTATGTTAAGAACACTCCACAATATACCGAGTGAGGTAGCAATAACTGTTCAGGTCAATTTTCCAAAAACAGATAATGCTTTCGATAATTCTTCTCAAGTTGAGAACATTGATACCATCACTGCAAGCAGTTCAAATACACTTCCGCGTACAAATTAACATAAAAGTACTAATTGAGGGAACAAATAATACAATTGTTTGAATAGATTTTGAAGCCAAAAATGATTTATCTTTTCATTATCTTAATTGAATTTTGATTTAGATCTTGATTTGGCAAAAATTTATTTCTTCTTGGTGTATTTTCATTTTGTTTTTTAGTAAACTATAAGGATTAGTACTAAAGCTTTTTTTCTTCCTAATGCCAAACTGCGTGCATCGCTCGTATTTCAAAGCACAGCGTTAGAGTAGGATCGGCAAAGATTTCCGACCGCGGTTACTGACACACCCCTGCATCAATCATATTTCCTCTATGTAGGAAACAAGCACAAGGACAGTTATTCACTTGCCTATCATCCGCAATATAGAATCCGGTATACTAATTCGCATTTGCAAATTGAAAAAACTGGCCCACTGGGGAATTAAAATTGCACATCCTCTGTTTGCCGGTCAGACGCTCTAGCCAATTGAGCTGAGAAGGTACTTTGCTCAATCGATGTAGAATCTAGTTCGAGTTATCTGGTAGGTAAAGAGAACCTATGTGAAAGATAGTAATCGGAGTCGTTTATAGTGTTATCCTATAAATACGTTTAATAATTTTGCTCTCTGTAAATTCATCATATAAAGGGAAGACTGATAGAGAGCATTTCACCAAATTTTCTCAATTGTTCATAGATCGATGAACTAGTTCTGCCCGACTACGTGTCATCCTCTATCCCCATTCCGTGTAAATGTTTTTAATATGAAGAATGACCAGTTCTGAGATGAAATAATATTGCTGAGATGTTGTGAGTTAGTAAGTTATACCATCGTTCATATGTAAAATTTGCTATGGAACTGATTGTACTAGTTGCACTTCCTTCAGATGTATTTCCCAGTGTTGATAATTCTGTTCCAAATATTTATTTCTGAAATGATACCATTGAATCGGAAGGTTAGATTTGACCCATTTGATGCCATAATTGTTTTCCTAATTTAAATACATAGTTCTTATAAACCGCTGAACTGCTTTAGTACCTTGATCGTGAGCGATTTTCACGTTAAATGTCCGTATCTACCCTGTACAAATTGTACATATCTGTATCTTTGAAAATATCCTGACACATAGTATTTGGCGGGGGAATTTAAGGTTGCAATCGATCAGTGCGATGATCCGCGAAATTTTGCTAATCGTTGGCTATGCTTCGTCTGATCGACGACTTTATCTGTTTGTAATATTTTGATGATAGCTTCGCGGCCTTAGGACCGTCTCTCAAAAACAATAAAGCTTTTCAGTTCTTGCCGTAAAAGTAACCTAATAGAATTTATTTAAAATTTGAATGATATTCGAATTATAGAGGGGTCGGGGATCTACGGATAAACAGGTTTGCCAGCGGAAATACGTGACATGGTCGTGCACAGTCCAACAAAATAATACCACCAACTAGTCGATATAAGTATTGTCATGCACTAAATATCGCTGTAACGATTTACAAATAAACCATAAATCATATTTGTGTTTCTTATGCTCTTATCGCTAGTGTATCGTTCAAAGATTTATCATCTTCCTCATTAACGCTAATCTGAGGCAACTTACTTGTATGATGAGCGATGCTTCACGACAATATTCTTACTACACAGATCGTGAAAATGGCTAGTGAGTTCTTTCAACATTTATTTCTTCCAAGGATTGTTGTAAGTAAATAATTGTAACACTTTACTATGCCTGCTCTGTTTAATTTTTCAATATATTGAAAAAATACTATGTACAAGTAACGTTAAATACAAAATGTTTCAAGTAGCATGATATTCATTGAAAATGTATCTGTATATTTCATTGCCTATATACAAGGTATGGCAGGACATTTCTAATGTAGATCCTGGCATCTTAGGAAAAACAGCAGATGAAATTTAGTCCAGCTTTGAAAGAAAGAAATTTTATGTTACTCGGATTTCTCACAGCATTCAGTTTTTCCTTACCATGCCATAAGCAAGGAAATGATCGCGAAAATTTTAGAATTCAGGATAACACGTTTTTCAACATATGCTATGCATGTCAGAAAATACATGTCACTTATTTTCTTCGGTCTGTCTACACAATTGATGAAATTTTGTAGGGATATGAAGTTACATTCATTCACTTAGTAGTGCTATTTTTCTAAATATGTACATTGGCGGCGAAGTAATCGGCAAACAAATATTAGAACTTTTGCTAATCGTTGGCGATGCTTCGTCTGATCGACGACTTTATCTGTTTGTAATATTTTGATGATAACTTCGCGGCCTTAGGACTGTCTCTCAAAAACAATAAAGCTTTTCAGTTCTTGCCGTAAAAGTAACCTAATAACAGATTTTCTTTAAAATTTGAATGATATTCGAATTATAGAGGGGTCGGGGATCTACGGATAAACAGGTTTGCCAGCGGAAATACGTGACATGGTCGTGCACAGTCCAACAAAATAATACCACCAACTAGTCGATATAATTATTGTCATGCACTAAATATCGCTGTAACGATTTACAAATAAACCATAAATCATATTTGTGTTTCTTATGCTCTTATCGCTAGTGTATCGTTCAAAGATTTATCATCTTCCTCATTAACGCTAATCTGAGGCAACTTACTTGTATGATGAGCGATGCTTCACGACAATATTTTTACTACACAGATCGTGAAAATGGCTAGTGAGTTCTTTCAACATTTATTTCTTCCAAGGATTGTTGTAAGTAAATAATTGTAACACTTTACTATGCCTGCTCTGTTTAATTTTTCAATATATTGAAAAAATACTATGTACAAGTAATGTTAAATACAAAATGTTTCAAGTAGCATGATATTCATTGAAAATGTATCTGTATATTTCATTGCCTATATACAAGGTATGGCAGGACATTTCTAATGTAGATCCTGGCATCTTAGGAAAAACAGCAGATGAAATTTAGTCCAGCTTTGAAAGAAAGAAATTTTATGTTACTCGGATTTCTCACAGCATTCAGTTTTTACTTACCATGCCATAAGCAAGGAAATGATCGCGAAAATTTTAGAATTCAGGATAACACGTTTTTCAACATATGCTATGCATGTCAGAAAATACATGTCACTTATTTTCTTCGGTCTGTCTACACAATTGATGAAATTTTGTAGGGATATGAAGTTACATCCATTCAATTAGTAGTGCTATTTTTCTAAATATGTACACTGGCGGCGAAGTAATCGGCAAACAAATATTAGAACTTTTGCTAATCGTTGGCGATGCTTCGTCTGATCGACGACTTTATCTGTTTGTAATATTTTGATGATAACTTCGCGGCCTTAGGACTGTCTCTCAAAAACAATAAAGCTTTTCAGTTCTTGCCGTAAAAGTAACCTAATAACAGATTTTCTTTAAAATTTGAATGATATTCGAATTATGGAGGGGTCGAGGATCTACGGATAAACAGGTATGCCAGCGGAAATACGTGACATGGTCGTGCACAGTCCAACAAAATAATACCACCAACTAGTCGATATAAGTATTGTCATTTACTAAATATCGCTGTAACCATTTACAAATAAACCATAAATCATATTTGTGTTTCTCATGCTCTTATCGCTAGTGTATCGTTCAAAGATTTATCATCTTCCTCATTAACGCTAATCTGAGGCAACGTACTTCTATGATGAGCGATGCTTCACGTCAATATTTTTACTACACAGATCGTGAAAATGGCTAGTGAGTTCTATCAAAATTTATTTCTTCCAAGGATTGTTGTAAGTAAATAATTGTAACACTTTACTATGCCTGCTCTGTTTAATTTTTCAATATATTTAAAAAATACTATGTACAAGTAAAGATAAATACAAAATGTTTCAAGTAGCAAGATATTCGTTGAAAATATATCTGTGTATATCTCCTTGCCTATATACAAGGTATGCCAGGAAATCTCTGATGTAGATCCTGGCATCTTACGAAAAACAGCAGTTGAAATTTAGTCCAGCCAGAAAAATTTTTTATATTACTCAGATTCCTCACAGCTGTCAGTGTTTACTTTCCATGCCATAAGCAAGGAAGTGATCGCAAAAATTTTAAGAATTCAGGATAACACGTTTTTCAACATACGCTTTGCATATATATCAGAAAATACATGTCGATTACTTCTTTCGGTCTGTCTAATGGAGTTTTTTTACGTAATTTGAGCAAGTGCTACACATTTTTGATGAAATTTTGTAGGGATATAAAGTTACATTATTTCAATTAGTAGTGCTATTTTTCTAAATCTGTACATTGGCGGCGAATTAATTGGCAAATAAATAATAGAACATTACAAAACGTCGCTTTTTATGTTACTCTAGTTTTATAAAACAATTTTCGAAGAGTCAATTTTTTAAATCCTTAATTCAATTTTTATAAACTCTATATTCAAATAATATAAATTAGATTTATGCTCTCCACTATGCATCAGGCCTGCTATAGACATGCATGTTTCGTCTTTAGCCTAGGCTTGTCAGTATAGCCGGACGGTCTAACTGTAGAGAGCAATTGGGTGGTATATACGTAACCCAGTCAAGGCAGTCCAGGTGTTAGGATCGTTGACTTCGTAAATTACCAATGGGCAGCGCCATAGTGCACAACGATGGGAGATGAGTGTTAATATAAACTAGGTTTTGCTACGACTAAAATTGTTCGAACTTTGAGTACCACACTTATCTTTAGTCCAATTCAGGTGCATCCACTTTTTTTAGAATTATTGATTATGATTTATATAGCAGTTTAATAGACTTTATTTTTTTGCGAATAGTATCACTGTCGCGAATCAGGCCTAAAAATTTTTGCATTTCATGAAAAAATTATCTATAATATAAGTACGTTTAAGGATAAATAAACCATTGGCAATATAAAAAGAAACATACAAAATTATTATGACTCAAAAAATATACTTTAATACTTTAAAATTATGTGGTATGATCTTTAATAAAAGACAGTAGAATAAAAAACTAAATACACTACAATAATAATAGTACCCTTGTGTATCTGTTGGTTTTTTCTTGTGTGTCTCTTGCCTCTGGTGGTTTACAAGTAAGGCTATCTGTTTACCCCTCCAATTTTAATGTAACCATACAAATTCGCATTCAGACATTCCGAAAAAACCTGATCTGTGACGCGTTTCGAACTACACTTTTATTTGCCGGACAAGAGATTCTACCCACTGCACGCAGGTACGTCTCACTCTATTCGAACGCTAATGCCGAACACACTCCCTTGAATGTTCTTCTGGATTTCTAACAACAGCGCGCTGTTCGTATTGAGAGACCACGCCAATGTTTTGGAACAGTAATGATATCTGATCTGATTGAATTGACACGTTATCGCATTGAACAGTCATAGTTCCTGTATGCAACATCCATCATCTATATTGCGGAATAAGAAGTAGGTATATAATTGTCACGCTAATGAAGGGATTCATGATTTTACATACAGGTATATTTTGTTTCCTTTTTATTGTTCGACACGCCTGCGATATGTATGTATTGCTCTTTTCTCATTCGAGTGTAGAGTAACAGCAGCTGTTCCGGTGAATACAATGTTTTGAGCGGAAGAGAACCCCCAGTTTCTAGGGGTAGCTAGCAATCCTGGCTACATGTTCGTGCCAGAACATGTCACTGTCGACGGCGGCGTTAACGCTTAGAAGCTTGATGGGTAGTTGCCTCTGTCTTCTAACAATGAACTACACTATTTGTGGTCGATGTCCTCGTTGATCTGGACTGCACGTTGATGCAGCCGATGTAAGCCCTCTAACATAGACATGACATAGACCCGATGTTAGCCCCTTTTAGTCGTTGGGCATGCTTTTTCACACCTTTTAGGAAATGGTTGAGATTTTTAAAAGTTTTTAAACGACTGTTGTAAACTCTGTACCTGCAACGTTTCAGGACGATGGCTAGAATTTATTCTGGACCAGTAGCTTTTCTGTAATTCAAAACTTCAATGATGCATCACGGTGTTGGAACCTGAACTCATCATAAACTAAAACTAATTGAAGAAATGCGAATATATGAATGTATTGTATTTATCTCTGCTACAGCAATGGCGGAGCTTTACCAGTGCTGACTTGAGTGTAGATTTCGTGTTGGCTTATGACGAACAAGGAAAGCAAGAAAATATACGTAAACGAGAGATATTCGAGACTAACTTGGAAAATGTCGGCTTATTGTTGGAGCGAGAGGAGAATCAGAGAATACATTTCGTTAAAATCCATGTGCCTAAAGATGTCTTGTGCCAGTATGCGGAGCTTTTGAAGTTAAGGTTACCAATAAAAGATGTAGGTATACTGTTCATCTATCAATACTTTTGTTATATAAATAGTGGCACTTCATCTGCTTTAGATATCATATGTGTATTGGTATGAAGATGTGATAAAATAATATCAGAACGATATTTCCAGAGCGGTAAAAGTATGTTGTTTTGCTAAATTTGGCTGCAAAAATGACGACCAAACATTTTGTTGTAACTGAAGGGATAATCGATATGTCGGAAAAACAAAATGAGTTTTCATGCGGCTTTTCTAGTCCGAGTTAAACTTCTAGTCGCTCATTGTTTTTCTCACACGTTTGTAAAGTATCAGTCTTATAGCTCGTATAATCAGGCCACATAATATTGTGTAAAGATGAAAAAGCTTTTTACGAAATTTTGTGAAACATAAAGACGATTAAATACAATACAAAACCATTTGCTCTATGTTGGGCAAGTATGTATCCACATAATGAACCACCCAGACATTAATATTAAAAACTTCAGTCGTCTGGAGATGCTAACCTAGTTACCGAAACATGAGTTGTGTGTAAAATAATCGGAAGACTGAATGGTTTAAGCTGAACATTGCAGGAGTCAAGTGATGCCATTTTCTCGTTACATTATAAACGTGATTTGAAAATAGTACAACAGCGTAAATATAGAATATTTAAGTAATGTTAAATTATAAGTGAGGTATGAAGATAGGTCAAAAACAATCTGACGCCTCCTTCTGATGTACCAGAAAGGTTTCTTGAATTCTTTGTTCATGGTGGATTTATGGTTGAAGACAGCTGTATGTCTTAAGCCCTTCTAATATGTTGGATATCCTACCGCTAAAGCTAAACATTTTATCTATCGCATACTGAAAAACATGTAAATTTGGTTGTTATTGTTCACTTTTGACTACTATCATAACACCTCAACCTGTTTTATTCTATTTTAGGATAACTCAGATGTACCAAAGGATAATATATTAGTGACTACAGCTAATAAGCTTCTACAATGCTGTAGAGTGAGTCTGGACCCAAAACTATTTCCTGTAAAAAAGTATGAGTTGACTGCAGAGTTCAGTAGAGATAAAAATTATTTGTGAGTATACATGGAGTTTAAAATTATCGGTGTGATGTTCTTGGTGCTGCTTTCTATAACCTAGTCGATGAAATTGATATGAATAACCAGTAATGCCTAGTTTTTGTTTGCTAATTTCGTTGCATGGTAAACAGCCCTTTATGATGAAAAGTGTTTTTGCCTCGAGGTTCATCAATATGTACAGGAATATATGCATACATATTTTTGGAAAGTTCTAAGACAGTTATTAATACTCGAAGCTACAAAATGAAACATCTGGTTCTCTGTGGTAGTGATAACTGATCATGGAATATGTTACAGATTTGACATGGATGCTCCGGACTTTTTTGATACCTCAGTCAGGACAACTGTTGTATCATATATCTTGGAAAGAGAACGATTCGGCGATGAAGATCAAGACAAAGGAATTAAAAGACTTATTGCAGAAGATGTATATAAGGCAGCATATCCCTTACATGATGTAAGTTCAATAATTTGTGTTGCTTATATCTGATTAATTTTCCGGCAGTTTGATGTCTATGTGTAGGTAATTTATGTAGTGATTTATCTTGAAGTGTGATATATTAATCTTTTTAGGGGGACCTACACACCCTAGGCACTAGAAGGAAGCTGCTATTAGAGGAATGGGCGTCCATCTCAAAATGTATGAAGTCCCAACCAATAGACGCTATAAAAGACTACTTCGGAGTGAAGTTCGCTCTATACTTCACATGGCTGGGATTTTATACCCACATGCTCATACCGGCAGCCCTCGTGGGCCTTTTGTGTTTCATATACGGAGTGTTGACTTTGAATTCGGATTCTCTCAGTCGAGATATATGTACGAAAGATATTACGATGTGTCCTAGATGTGATAAATACTGTGATTACTGGAAGTTGAATGAGAGCTGCACCTACTCGAGGATACAGCATTTCATCGACAACCCTGCCACGATATTTTTTGCCATGTTTATGTCATTTTGGGGAACGTTGTATCTTGAGTTGTGGAAAAGGTAAAGTATGACTATACCACAAATTTTAGATTCAGCGTCGCAGCAGGGACTGCTATCAGAGTGTAACTCTCAAATAAAACTAAATATAACAAGTTAAATAGTTCAACGCTGGTTGCACGGTGCGGATTCGAAGCAAATAAGGTGTATATTGAATGGCGCTATATCCTTAGCTGCGACACTGCACAGTGAGAAATATCCCAAAAACTTGAAGAAAAGAAATTAAAGATTCGAATTCAAGCTTCTTATTGAATCTCATGAATTGAGCGCTATACGTATAAAATCAAAAGTACTGGTAGGAATCCTCTAAATTCATGGCTACCTGGGATTTATTTATCATTAATTGGTTAGTTTCATATCCTCTTGTTATTTGTATACAGACCTTTGATATACTATGAAATCTTTGTAGTTTCTCTATTATTACTGCTCAGCATTCGCCTATATCTATGTACAGGGAGGCCGAACCGCGCGATGGCAGAGTATGGCTCTTAGACAAAACCGTAATGAAACTACTTATCTGTATTGACGATTTAAAATTCCGTATCTATATTCAGAATAATCCATTATTGAGCTCCATACCAGTTACATTTTTTTCTAATGTAATTCCCCATATTTTTTGCATATTTAGATTAATGCTTTTGAAAGAAGATTGATATAATATATCATAGGGTTTTGTTACTAAGTTGATGAGTTATTTGTATTCTGTCTAAGAAAATATGCAACTTTGATAACTTGTGAATTGACAGTGGAGTGGAAGTCAACTGTACAACAACTTTTTGAACGTGATCATTAGAATTACCCATATAATTCAGCCCTATCTTACCTTTTGTTAACGGCTGACTTTAATATTAGTTTGTTTGTAGGTATAGTGCTGAAATAACACATCGATGGGGCTTGACGGGTTTCGACCTCCAAGCTGAGCCTCCGCGTCCTGAGTACCTGATGCGTTTATCGAACGCAAAGAAGAAGGAACTGAACGTTGTAACGCAGTTGCAGGAACCCGTCGTGCCTTTCTGGAGGGTTAAACTTCCCTCGATAATCATTAGTTTCACCGTCGCTCTGTTGTGGACGATGGTGGCATTGGCCGTCGTCTTAGGAATTGTTATTTATAGGATGAGCTATATGACGTCAGATACCTTATATAGGTGAGCGGATCAAATTTACTTTTTCGTTCAACTTCTACCATAATACTGAATGCTGCATATGATGCATAACTGTTTCTTATGAGGCCTTAGTTATCAGGTGAAGCAATATTTAAAAAAAAATAATAAGTTTGGTGCGCAAAGTCGCAAAGGGTCGACTTTCTAGAAAATCTGGGAAAATCGATTAATAAATGGTGGTCAACAATAGGAAACGAATGCCCTATATTTTATTGCTGATTTAGGTTAAACCTTTCAAGAGAAAAAGATTGCTATACTATAGGGTTTTGTTGATTAGTTGTTGAGTTATTTGATATTTGTCAGAGAAACCCGTGAACCTTAATAATCTGCGAATCTACCATCTTAAAGATGTACTAGAATCGACGTCAAAGTAAATGAAATTGCCTTAGTTTTTATCGAAATACCCTGTATATTTGATTATGTTCATTCATGGAAACAAAATACTACTGGTGTAGTGATTATAAAATTTAGTCTTAATGGGTTCATTCAAATTTAAAATTAGATGTCTTTGTTAAGTTTATACTTCCACAAGCCACCAAAACGACTCAAGTCAGGCAAACAAGCTATCAGTGACAACTTAAAAATTTCCTCAATTTTGGAATTACACTATTGGAAACCGATTTCAATGACGTAAATTATCTACTACTTGTATTTATCTGCCCTATTCCATCAAGATATGTTTATAATTCGAAACTAGCAGTAATTTCCCCTTTCACCCCGATATTAAAAAGGTTACATGAAGGGACATTTGTAAATGTAAAAATATACCGAGTGACATCGCCCTAACACCTAGACTGCCTTGAAGCGGCAACAGATGTCCCTTACGACATCTGTCAACAAGACATCTCCAGATATATTGGAGAGCACACGATATACAGAGAGTTCCATATGATTTTTGTCTAGGAAAAGTTATTTTGCGTCTTTGAGCCCCCTGTGCAGACAAAATACCAAACAACTCGACAACTAATCAACAAAACCCTGTATCAAACTCCATTAGGAATGGTTCATCTAAATATGCAATAAAATTTTTGCGCATTCCATTCAAAAAATATAATCGTACGCCCTTGTAACATTTTTAAAACCTACCTTTAAATACGATGTACAAGCATCCATTGGTTGGGCCACTCTGTATAAAACAGTATAACGGTTGGTCAGGTAGTTTCTGCATTAACGATCAAGCAAGTATTAAATTATATAACATAAACTTTAATGATGTGTTTGTATGTATACTGCTATGAGTAATGCTATGCTACGAGGAATCATGGTGTAATAATTTATTTTTATTTTTGATGATTCTTTTATGTCCCCGTTTGCAAATTATGGTATCTACCAATGCTCATAATATATTTGTTTACAGCGTGTCTAGATATAGGTTTTAATGAGGTTATCAATTATTATTTTGCAAAAACACTTTGAAATCAAGCTAAAATTTAGGTTATTGCAAATTTGACTAGTACTTCGTTTTCAATGTAAGGAACAAAAATATTTGTTCAAATTCAATTACCACCGTTCATTTTATTACAACTGTGACACCCAGTTATGTTTGTAGCATATAAAGCATATAACCTAAATACTCCACGCAACATTTCAAACCTTCTTTCATGATTTTATGATCAGCTGGAATAATATGCAAACAATTTATCTGTAGGTTTTGAATGTATAGATCGCATTGCATAAATTGTTTTTAAAACAACATTCATATCTTACAGGGATAAAGCGAGTTACAGAATCTACATAGTACCTATCACAGCTGCCTTGATAAATTTAGTGTGTATCGTAATCCTCAATCTCATCTACGATAGATTGGCAGAAAGGCTAACAGAAATGGAATTGCAGAGGACTCAGACTGAGTTTGATGATAGTTTAGCGCTGAAAATCTATATGTTCCAATTCGTCAACTACTATTCATCTATTTTTTATATTGCGTTTTTCAAAGGTAAATTCGTAGGATACCCCGCAAAGTATAATAGGATATTTGGATATAGACAAGAAGAGGTAGGTTAATGTAATTATTCATGCTGACGTGTAACCAAATTATCTGTTAATTTATATTTTGAATAGCTTTTTGAACTTAGATATTTTGAAAAGGTTCATAGACTATGAATGCAATTATACTCGGAGTTAGAAGTTACTGCTTCTTGGGTAAATATGCTGACCAAGCTGACCAAGAGATCAGTACTACCAAATATGAATAAAACTCTTTAAATCTCAAATTTGTGCGAGAAATATTACATGTAATACTTTAGATTGTGACTACGTGGGTTGAAAGTGCAACAAAACTGCCTGGTTCATGTATAACGCTTCCGGGATATCTGGGTAAAATTCTGATTTCATCATTCTAGAAGATTATATTATTATGCGTAAAACGGTACCACTACACATCGTTGAAAACACGCGAATCAATCTATTTGTCCTAGTTCAATAATAATTAAAATTTAGTGGTTTGCTATAAGTTTAACGCAAAAAATATATTTTCAGTATAGAGGTATAATGTATATAGTATAGAAGTATAAATGTTAATAGTGAGCAAAGTAAATATTGGACCAATTGGATATTAAGGAGAACGTATTTAATTTTAGTGCAACCCTGGTGGATGTTTGATGGAATTGACAATACAGCTGGCTATTATCATGATAGGTAATCAGGCAATGAATGCGATAGTAGAAATGGTGGTTCCATTTCTCGTAAAAATGTATAATACCTTCAAGATAACAACTGGTTTGGAAAAAGCTGAGAAACAGGAGGAAATTACGTTGATTATTTGCAATCAATGGACAGAGGATTACAAATTGAGCGAATTTCAGTCAAGGAGTTTATTTGCTGAATATTTGGAGATGGGTGAGCAAGTACTTAATAATATAATAATAATAGGTGTAGAATAATTGGAATATCCTTTGACACTGCGTCGTAAATACAAAAAATGATATATGTTTATCTTTCCCTTTTTAATGGATAGTGTATAATGCCAGTATTTAAATTGAAATGAGACGCTGCTATATAACCCACATAGATAATAGTATAATTATTCATAGGAACATCTTCACCATAAATTTCTTGGAACAAATATCTTCCTTGTACCTGTATTTCAACTTGAACTTATACATAGTACATACCAATATATCTTTCATGTTCATATCATTGATTCGCTCTATTTGACGCGAAGACAGTTTCGGCTTCTGATAAGTATCTGTGAGACAATTTCATTGTCCACTTGAGTTTTAAAAAGTCTGATTCCTTTATTTGGAAATTATAATGCCCATTGTGGCATGGGAAGGGATCTTAAGAGATTTTTGATAACAGCTTTTGCAGCAATGTATAAAGCTAGCAGAAACATATGGTTTTTTTCCAACAGCGAGTTTCTGATGGTCCGAATGGTTTTTTACAGATCAAATTAACCCCAAACCTCTAAAAAATGTTCTCATAATTCTGAAACAAGATACCATTTTTACGGTGACAGCATTAGGCCACCTATCGCCTTTTTGCTATTTTGCCTTTTTGTTCAAAAATTATCCTCATACAAGGTTTTGTTTATTATATAGTCCAATAACAATTAGAGCAATGGGTAAATACTATCAATGTTTGAACGGAGTGATAGCCTGAACACTAATATCATTTATTTAATACCAATTCTAGTGCTTCAGTACGGTTTCGTGACCATATTCGTGACAGCGTTCCCACTTGCTCCTCTATTCGCGCTCATCAACAACATACTTGAAATGCGCCTGGACGCCAAGAAGTTCATCAAGTACTACCGGCGGCCGGTACCGCAAAGGGTGAAGAACATCGGCGTGTGGTACTCAATTCTGGCGATAGTGGGCAGGATAGCAGTGGTTTCCAACGCGTTTATAATTGCATTCTCATCGCACTTCATCCCACGGATGGTGTACATCATGAAGCAGTCAAGAAATCACACAGATGAAGGGTTCTTGGAACATAGTCTTGCCAAGTTCAATACCTCTGATTTCCCGGCTGTTTCGGCGCCAATGTTTCCGTCAGCAAATGTATCTGTCTGCAGGTGAGAGGTTAAGTAGTGAGATTATTTTCAAGAACAGTTTTACTAATTCATCTTGAAAGTGCAAATTCCAACATTTTTTCTTTGATGAAGAGAACCAAGGTAGGACAAACGTTAGCGATCTTATTTACTCATTCACATATAGTTTCAGTCAGTGGTCAGTTCATGTAGGATAAATAAAACAAAATGAGTACAGAAGTTAAATAAGTTTTACTATTTTCAGTCCACAACTAGTTCCTACTATATTTCGTAATGTGGATGTATCGGCAAAATGATTCCAGTAATATTTTATGTTTTTTAGGTACGCAGAATACAGGAATCCTTTCGATTACCCAGACCCCGCCCTAAAGTACAAAAGAACGTTGATATACTGGCACATCCTAGCTGCCAGGTTAGCTTTTGTGGTAGTGTATCAAAATTTGGTAAGCTTCGTGATGACCGTAGTAGAGTGGACCATTCCTGATATCAGTAGAAAGCTTAGCGATAGGATCAAACGAGAGGCGTACAGGACCAACGAAATCATAATTAAGCACGAGATGGAGAGGGCGAGGAGGAATAAGTCATGTAAGTAGTATATCATCTTTTTTTGTTAGTTATGCTCTCATATTTACAATGATTTTTGCAACTTTGAGGATCTTGCAGACATCACAGTTTTGACTGAATATTTTTTTCTATGGTTACAATGTGAATCATGGAATTGGCGATATTATTAGTGTCTTATGTAATAGTCCTGGATGTTTTGACCTCCATTGCTACAAATTAACTGGCCCCAATGAATATACTCATTTGGAAGCTGCTTGATTGTTTTCCATTTTTTTCAACATTCACCAAGGTAAAACAACCTTTTCAATATTCTAACAAGGCCTGTGAGAAATCAGAAATATCAATATTATATATTTAATTACAATTCTCTAGTGCTTTATGATTGTATAAGGTTCTGAAGTATTCAAAATGAGTGTCCAACAACCGTTTATTAAAAATACACATTCTACAGAAGTTTGTCTATCCCTGTTCAACTCATTTTTAACTATTTAAATTATAACAAATAGTAAAATATAAAGGCGTAAATAAATACATGAAATTACAGAGACAAAATATAGAAACCCATTTATGTTTCTCTTGATTATTCATTCTGTGTTTAACGTTTCCTTCACTTTAGTTTCTCACTGCAATTGCAAAATTCATTCGTTAATTTATTTGCTCAAAAAATAACCTCTTTGTGGCAAACTGCACTTCTAATGACGTGCATATTTGATATTCAAACGGAATATAACGTATTTTCTGTTTATGTATTTAATATTCCAGTATATATCCTGCGTTAAACAAGCAAAGAAATTTTGAAGAAAAATTGACTCATATATAAAGTAATGTTTATCATACACATATTTCAGTAATCAATACGACTTTATGCATAGAAATTTTTTAGTAGATCGAAGCGGCGTTCTAGTAAATTAATGGATCTGAATTGGAAGCCCTGCTTTAAATATATCAAAGAATATTTCAAGTACACAGTTCGGCATCCTCCTATTTCCGACTCAAATTGTGGTTCTTTGACGTAGGATCACCATCAAACAATTCTTATGAGACACTTTGGTGTCACCTTTTAAATATCCTCAAATAAAAAATAGGTTGAGAGATTTTGAGGTAATCATGTTCATATTTGTATAAGAGTTTTTTGAAGTCGTACAAACTTTGCTATGTAAAAAAGTAATTTAAACCGGCAGAGATCTAATATATCTTAATAAACCATATTTTTGTGAGATCGGTTTCATTTTCGTGCATAAAGCCAATAAATCTTGAGTACACATTTATGATCATAAAACATTGCATAGTATAAAACATATTTACCAGATACAGTGTATAACAATCCATAAATAACTTTTAGCTATATTTTTTATGAGTAACGCCTTTTCATCAAATGCATTTCATTACCGTGTAATTAACTGCCTTTCCTTCTGTGTACATTGAAGTAAAGGTTGAGATGTTGAGAATTTTTTGCCGAACCTGTGTATTTGAGGTAAGATAAGGATGTTCATGTGTGTTAATTTCTTTTCAGTGAGAAAACGAGAGTCAGCTATGTCAGGAGTATCAGTATACCACGATGCCAATGGTGATATCACACCTGAGGAGAACAACAGAAACACAGTGTATTATGATACCTAGCACTTGAAACTGGTAGCATTGGTGTTGCGAAATCCAGTGTAGATACGATAATTTTGCTGTGGAAAAATCGAAGCAATGTTGCACACAGTTGTCTGTGTTTGATACATACGTCATGCACGTCTCATATCTCTGTGGTACCACCTACACTTGAATGTCGTGAAGGCATTAATTAATTTCAATTTGTCACATTCAAAGTGGCAGAGGCTTATGGGGTGCTTTGAAGGACGAATCTATTTGATTCACCTTATTTACTGCTGTCCATGCTCATTTGATAGCTGATACAAATCTCAGCTAGACTCAAGACCTATCTTGTGATATCGATATTGATACAACAAATCATTAAACGCCATCGAGTATGGTGATATAAATCAGGAAGCAATCATTAAGGATTAGATATTACGGTTTTAAACGCTAGATAAATCAATTAAATTAATGACCTGTTCCTTATAGATTGATGAAAACGGTTTAAAAATAATGCCAAATTATCGTATTTTGTGTAAAAAGGTTAGCATATAAAAAAATTAACACGATGATTATAGGAATCTCCCAGACGTAGTCTACACTGAATAAATTGAACTGCTTTTTAAGGATAAAACAAAGAAGTGGTCCATTTTAGGACATCTGTTCTTCATCCCAATCTTGTATCGTATTGATTATTATTGTAGTCTGTAAGTAGTTTGAATGAGACCATAACATTACCATAAGAGTTTATACATGTTAACTGAGACAACCCAAGCATTCACGACTATCAGAATCAATGTATGATGTTTTCATTACCTTTACTATCTGCTATAGCTTCAATCCTCAGTCAACCACAAAAAGTGTAACAGTGACTATAAGCTATATTTAATTTTCAAATAATATGCATATCTAAAAAATTCCGTATTTCAATTACATTATATTATAAAATTAATATATCAGTTTTTGTCTTCGTCTGTTTTTTCTCATTCTTATCAAATCAACTGAATACAAGTTTTGCAAACTAGTCACATCTTCACGAGGTCCAACTTGCAATAAGCCTCTTCCAATAAAGGCGTTCATTCGAGAACCTCAGCGTTTTGGGATAGGTTGCGAGGAAGTCGTGTTTCCAGATGGTTAGACTTAATAGCGTTGTAAGGTCTACGTGAAGAGACAGCACTTATCAATATCAATAAAAAACTACTTTTTTCAAAGCAGATTTGAACATCTTTTTGCTTCTATTTTTCTCCAGGTAAATAAAATATTTGCACTGGATTGCTAAGAATATGTGAATAATTGTTGCAATTTGCAAATTCATATGGTGGCCTTCGTATCTTGCCTTATTCCGTTACTAGTCAAAAACAAATAGGGTATTTATAATTTTAGGAAAATGTTTTTGTTGCCAAGTTCAGTGATTACTGATTCTTAACTCGAATGTATGGTGGATCCTATTATGAGTTAGATCTATTTTATTGGGGGAGTAGGATTATAATGTAAATCTTTTTTTGTTATAGTTACAATCTACAATGGATCAGAAAACCTTACTGTACAAGGTTTTCATGGAAAAGACGAATTAAGTAAGATTGAGTATCACTAACTATGAGAACACTGTTGAAATTAACCGCTAGGTATGACCTTTTAAGCGAGCTTTTGAATAATTCTTGTTTCGATTAGTATGACATACAGTAATGTAGTAGCTACTATTCAACTGAAATAAAAAAAACTGGAAGATGATTATTCATTTGGCCTAGTTTATGGGGGCGCATAGATGGTACCTCACACCAATCGTCATTCAAGCAGTTACTCTATTAGGCAAGGAATACTTTTATTAGTTACATGAAGTATTTATCGTTATAAATACTACTCTAGTGATACGTAATTTTAAAAATTTAAAAATACGTCTCAACTGCAGTTTTCTTTGAAAATAAATTATTTGGGATACACTCAAAACACAACTTACTAAGCAGAGTTTATGTAGAAACAGTTCATATTTTTAACTAATCAAAAGATTCTTAATATATATCGTCAATTTGAACAGTTTATGACGCGGTTTTGACAGTCTCAAGTTAGAATCACCCTGTAGATACTGTTTGGTACTCATGGTTACGCCCAATACAAATTAAAATAGATGCAAATCATAATTTAAAGTTAAATTTATTGTTACTTCTTTACTGGATTTCATTGTAGGTAATTTTTAAGTTACAACACAAAAGCTTCTATTGAAACTGTGTGATCGGGACTCAAATATGAAATACAAAAAGAATCACTATATTAAATATCATCACAACTTTTTGAGTTATATTTGTGTAACTTTGTGTCCTGATCACACGTTTCCACTCTCAACTTAGAGCAGCTATAATTAACGTAACAAAATGAGGGTATTTTTCAATTATTATTTTATATACACTGTCAACTTCATTGTTGGAAGAGCATCCGGAATATACATACTTAGACTTTTGCCGGGTTTGTTGTTCAAAGCTTAATTTAGTGGATTCTAATATTTTAGATGAAATTTGATGAACCTCAATGCTTGTTTTATTCTTGTCTTCTCAAGAATACAGCAGTTTGTGAATAAACTGCTTTTTCTGGGTAGTTTATTTGCGAGTATATGCATCATTAAATATACTCGAATAATGTACTGACATGTCAGTACTATATTAATATAATACCTCACAATTTTTATAATTACTTTTTTTGTTTTAACAACATATAGTATTTAGAATTGATAGAACAGGGAATATAGTTTTATTACAATGTTTACACTGAATATTTAGAGATCTAGGTAGATAGTTTTATAAATTGATATTCACATCACAATCCCAATGTTAGTATTATTGTAGTGTTCATTTGATTTGAAAATCATCACAGACCTAATGTTTTGGTTTCTGAAACAATTTGTTACATTGGAAAATGTAATGATGAATATTAATCACAATTTTGTCATAACACTTTTTCACATTTTTATATAATTTATTGAAAGATAATATTTTAATAAAACGTTTTCTTTATATTTGTTTTTGTTATTCTTTTAATCACATAGAGCAGAACATATATTTTTTAACTTCTGGCTCTCTCCCGATTATTTTTTAGATAAAATACAAGAAATATGTGGTAAAAAAAATGTGGAGGTTATAAATAATAGATATTTAATAAAACCAGGTCTGAATTCATCAAATCCTTTAACTATTAGTAGAAAAAGTTACAATATCGAAAGTAATGCTGAATTTAAAATCTGGGATTAATGTTGCTTGTTGCAATATGGACTTAAAATATATTAACCATTCCTTTTTTATTGTGAAATTATAAATTTTAGCTTTAAATGGAAGCTAGACATTTTGTGGTACAATATGACTTCATTATACATATTTACATGTATCATAGTTTTCGATCACAAAACTCGGTAATTCTTAGTTATAAATTCAATTAGGAAGTTATTGTACAAAGTTAGTTGGTAATGCATTGTACTTTTTGCAAAAAAAAAGTTATTTTATCATATTTTAACTTTGCATGTGTTTTGAAAAAGACCCCGTAATTATTCTACATCATGCATCTTAGTTATGAATTATTTTCTAGCAACTCAAATATTCTAAATAGTGTAAATTTTCATCCCTGTGCGTTCCCCAGTTTTTTATTAACTTCAAATATAGTGAAGCAAAACAATATTTGACCATTTTTTCAATTATTGAGCAGAATGTCAGCTAATGCCTATTGTGGATATCATTCCAGTTAGTTGTGTAGAAAACAGCTAGAAAATTTATCTTTTTTTCCGAGAAAATTATTCCAATTGTCTTAAATATGAAGACATATTCATTCAACCAGAAGGGTTAAAAATGAAATATTAATGTATATCTGGGTGGTCAGGACATTCCAAAAATTAAAAGGGCGTTGCATATTTTGTTCCTAAAGAATTCTTTGTTCAATCAAGTCTCTTTACAATAAATACTATGAGATACATATCAAACATAGTCATCCAGTGATTATTCATAATTTTCGCACAGTAACGAGATCCTTTTTCAATATGGGCCCATATTGAGAAACCTCTAGTTTAATTGCTCATATCCCCATATCAGAATTGAACATTGTATTGGGATGACAGGTATTTTTGCTGTAAAATAAAATGCGCATTTCCGAGATATTTCAAACATATTATATATTTATGCTCGTGCACTTCATGCAGAAGGGATAAATACAGCCTGGTCGTCACGCGATTCGTGAAATGGGTTAGGCAGGGTTGATGTCCCATACTCCCGCGTTCCAACAGCTGACTTCCTAAAAGCCACAGAGTCACGATTTTTTTCGGTTTGCATGTCGAGTCGTTTATGAAACTGATTTATGGGATCGATATAGCCCAGTACTCAAAGATCAATTCGTCTTGAAAATCTATCTTGGCTGATTTTTGCCACCCTTGGCGGGCGTAGCTTATGCGATCAACAAATAATTGTTTTTGCACTTCCACGAAATGCAGTTAATACTGGAAGATAGCTAGAATACATCCTCTTGGATTTGTTACAAGTATCGAACTATCAGTCAGTTAAGTTTGAGAATAAGAGGGCTTGTAGAAGTCAAACCTACTGGGGACGTCATTTGACAGGAAAATGTTAATTGAAGCACCTACCGGAAAAATGCTACTTAGATTTATTTTAGAACAAGAAAGCAGTTCTCAGTGTATATGTTTTGTGCTTCTCTTCATTAATTAATATAAATGGTGTGAAGTACTGATTACACTGATTACTGTTCTCATGTCTGGAGAACTGCTGTGTCAGCCATCCTCTGGCCATATTCTGAAGTAGAGTGTGAAGGAGAATAATTTGACTTAGATACCGGTGATAATTTTATAACGTACTATACCAAATCTGAGGACATTCGGCTACTGCTCCTTTCCCACACAATAATTCCTCACACATCAAAAACTTACTGGTACAACCGCTTCTTTGTTCCTAGGTCGCCCTAGGAGCGTTCCACAAAGATACATTTTTTGATATTTTGAACATTATTTAGTTCAAAATTTGCATAAAAAAACTTTCTTTAACTTCATATAGCACTGCTATTTAGGTTTGACCTATGAAGGCACTTGAATATAGTAAAATAAAGTACCTTCGAGCAGATCCCCCATTTGTTATCGATCATTTCTGCTGAAGGAAGCTCCGTTTTGTCCATTTGTAATTAAGCTTCCATAAATAAATAATACGTCTTAATCAACCTGTGAGCGATGGTTCTCAACAATTAGGTTGAAAAAGTAAAATATGTTGGTTTATTAACATGAAGTTTACCATTTAAAAAATGATGATTAAAATACAGTTATAATGAGTAGTTCGCTAGAATTCCAAATTGTAGAGTCGCGGCTTTGCTGAGCGCTTAATTAGAGTGACTTTATCAAAAGTTTGATTTCGGACTTCCATTGTCTATAAAATTTTGAGTATCACGACGTTTCGATTGATGTGCTATCTTCAATCGTCTTCAGGTGAACTGGCGAACACGTTCCTTCCATGCCTATTTATACCCCGTCCGGTGACGTGTCGTTGTGCGCGGACTATTCTGATTGGTTCCCGATGCGCGGTATTCCGGTCTGCTGACGTGGCTGTTTGTCGGTCATTGTTTGTTGTCTGGTCCAGTCGTAGTCTGTTCATCTTCTTTATAAGTGGCTGCCAGATTGGTTTAATGTCTACGCTGGCTTTGCTGTACACTTTGCTGTTGTTGGTGATGAATGCCGCCTCCTTGAATTTCCTTCGGTACCTTCAAGGAGGCGGCATTCATCACCAACAACAGCAAAGTGTACAGCAAAGCCAGCGTAGACATTAAACCAATCTGGCAGCCACTTATAAAGAAGATGAACAGACTACGACTGGACCAGACAACAAACAATGACCGACAAACAGCCACGTCAGCAGACCGGAATACCGCGCATCGGGAACCAATCAGAATAGTCCGCGCACAACGACACGTCACCGGACGGGGTATAAATAGGCATGGAAGGAACGTGTTCGCCAGTTCACCTGAAGACGATTGAAGATAGCACATCAATCGAAACGTCGTGATACTCAAAATTTTATAGACAATGGAAGTCCGAAATCAAACTTTTGATAAATCCACCTTGTCTACAAGTTTCAAACAACAGTTAGAGTGACTTTATTTGAATCGTATTTTACAATTTAGGTATTGCATTATGAGGAAAAAGAAATTCTTCAGATACCCGTTTTCTTACAGCGGAAATTAAAAATGGAAGTTGTTATCTAATTTCAGATAAAAACTTTTTCATCGTATTGTGTGAGCTTGGAAGTCATCATTCAAAAACATAATCAAGAATATTTTACATTCCAAATCTCTATAAACTGGGCTATTTATGAGACTAAATTATGGGATAATCGATAGCAAAGATGACATGCGACGACAGTAAACAAGCATGGCTTCAATCGAGGAGAAGTTGTATGTACTGCAGGAGAAACTAAAGGTACATTTAGCGGGAATAACAAATATTTCAATAACAATGTTAATTCTAGGAGACTGATAACAATCTGTCAGTTTGTATTGCCCTGTTACAACAGTACCTGAGGCATGAGGGGATTAAAAAAGAGGTACGTGAACTTTTTTTTAGCTTTAATATCATTGCGTATGTTATGGAAGTTTCTCAATATTTAGTAGTTTGATGGTAAATTGATGATGACATATTATAGTATTTGTTATCAAATCATTAACTTTCCTCATTCTCTAATTTTTTTTTATATGTAATATAATCCTCAAGGTATATTCTTGTAGATTGAATTTTAATAACCTATTTGAGAATAATTCTGTATTGTATTTACTCCAGAGAAGATTCTTTAACGCTTACTTTTTATAAATACATATACTTTTTCCTTTATTATGAATTCAACATTACGCCGACAGAAAAAGTTTGAATGGTTGCCACAGTTGAATAAAAATTAACCAAGTAATTCGTAATTGAGTCTTTTTACAATTAGTAAGCATAAATCATCGAGGTGATGACGATATGTGTGTTATCAGTTATACTATGTGGATTGGATACTTGTAAAGGTAAGTAACATTGATCTTTCATACTTATAACAAGCATTATATTGTAAATTACAAAATGGAAAGATGTATTCTACCAGATCTGAAAAAGACGTTATAATATAACATACAAAAGAGTCATTCCAGGGAGATCACAAAAAATACTTTCCTTTCGGGACCCAAGAATAAACTAATAGGAAATCAATTGGACAGGTTTACAATCTCGTAAGAATTTGGAAAGATATAGGTACATCACTTAACTTTCTGTACAAGCGATCGTAGGATTTCTTCAAGTTTTCTTATGGTTTTGATCTTCGACCTCAAATCAGAATGTCTTCCTCCAAGATGTACACTGTTCTATGTTGTATTGCTCTAAGACAACGTAATCTTTTTACGATGGCACTATATTGTTATTTTATTCTACATTTATCAACAATGTAAGTGCATCATCTTGTATTAAAACCTTGTATAATAGTAGCGAAGCTTCCAAATTCTAATACTCTGTTACCCTGGAAACTATTAATTAACATCAAATTTAATTACAAAATGTATTATTTTATTTTCGTTGAAAGATGCGATTTCAGTTATTGGTTAGTTTAATTTTAATGTTCTAGAAAACAAATCAACTCAACCTCAAATACAATTCGCTTCAAAAAAGCATGGGCCTCACATTTATGATTCATTTAATAGAATAATGTTCAGAATTACGCTTCATTCATATATAATACCTACACTGAATTTTGAAAATTACATACCCTATCATACAGTCATGAGATTTATAAACACCTTTTATAAAATCAGACTTTGAAATTTCGTACTCTATGTGCTTTTTACAAAAATGTATTTATATTCAATAATAAACCTTTTTCTTTTTCTGTTTGGTAAGCTTGAAGAAGCCGTGAAATAAAAACACTCCAAAATTTCGACACATTGAGGAAAGATCCTCTGCATTTGTCATTTATACCCAAAACTCGAAAGATACTTGCTCCTAATTGACATTTTGGACTGGGATGGGATTTTTTCAATGTCATTTTTCATTTTATTATTTTAATCAATGACGGTATTATCTTACATGGCATAAGCCAACAATGTTATGGGCACTATATTCGATGATCGTGATGGTGCAGATGTCCATGTTCGAATCCAAACCCATTGTGATGCAACTCATGAGGAAATCCGATATGTTCGTGGTGATGGAAGGTTTCATGTTCAAACCCGTGACCTAAGTGTGGTCCAAATTCATGACCAATGTGATTTCCTACGGGTCCCTCTTTAATGATTTCTTTGTTATGAACGATGGTCTTATGATGTACTGGTACGGGTGGTGGAATTGGTGGTAATGGTGGTGGTGGTGGCGGTACCGGTGGACCTGGAGGAACTGGAGGGATTAGTGGACCAAATGGCGCAAATGGACCGAAAGGCCCCAGGTGTCCGAAAAAAAGATGTAGCAGCGGAAAACCGAAGTATACTTTCTTAATTTTTCTGAAGGTAGCTTCAGACTGGTCTATACATAGTAGGACTGCTAGCATCTGAAAACAAAAGTAATGAACAATGTTACACTATTCCTTGTACTGACCGCTAGTTAATAAAATTTATTGACGTTTCGGCTGCCTTGGATTCTTCTTCTATTCAACATTTATACTGCCGATATTCAAAATGTATTGTCTCATTTTCCTATATAAACCTATGCAGATGACACACAGCTGATTCATCATTTTAATTCCGAAAATTTCTCAGATACAGTCAATATGTTGAATGGAGATACTGAAAATGTTGTCAAATAACACAAGACATAATATTTCTTTAAATCTAACTAATTGTAACGCACTGCTATTTTAATAATCGAAAAAGTCTTATACTAATTTAAAAATAAATCCAAATTTGAAAATTATGAAAAGCACTTTGCAATTTGTAGACTAGTTAAAAACTTTAGTGTGACATTTGACGAAAATTTGAGGTTTAATTCACATGTAATTAATATTACACAACAATCATATTTCAGATTGAACATTTCATATTCTAGTAATAACATTCTCAGCCACAATTTAAAGAAAACCTTATGTGAAACATTATTCGTGTCAGTTCCGTTATTGTCATGTCCTATATTACGTCCGTCTAGACAGTGTAAACAGAATGAATCTGCATTTTTTATATCAGAAACAAGCAAATAAAATACGTGATCAAACTTCTATATGTATCACAAAAATTTCTAAATCGCAATAATACGTTTTTTGGTCGGTTCATGCATTACAAACGTACCTTTTTTCTGCCTATCTGTCAATAGTTTAGTTATTGTTATATCCCAGTTACTGCTTTATGAATATTCATTGAACTTGAGGGCATATAGCAGGTAGTGCTACTATACTAATACATTAGTGGTGGACCATTAGCAGATCAGGCTAGAAAATCTATGTCACACTTATCAAGTCAAATAAATGTAGGATTCAGTCCACGCCTTATTTTTCTCAGATTTTGTTTTACTCACCAATGTAAATTTCATACTATACAGTCGAGGTCTCGGAAATGTGATGCACATCAATCCATACAAACATTTCATGTGACTAAAACTTTGTCCTATTACAGAACGATTTTATAACGAAATTCAGGTATGAATGCATTTAATGACCTATTGTTGTAATCCCTACCCATCGTTAAATCGCAAAATTGCATCGCTTACCCCAAAGAAAGACATTTCCTTGTATGCATATATAACATGGTCACTTACGCACTGAATTATGACAATATCAACAAATTATCATTCTATGAATGAAATAGCTGTGTTATTATTTTCTACGGTACTGTAAATTTGAATTAGTTTTATTTAGGCTAATTGCTGTATGCGAATTTATTGGTTAGCTGCTGACATAAATCATAGTATAAGGAGATTTATGAGTAGAATTAAGTCATACTGAAACAAGTTGCATCAAAGCGTCAATTTTTACACTAATCCATGTACTTTTGATACTAATTTCAGAATTTCTGTAGGAGTATGTTATTTTTTTCAAAACACTTATTTTGTTATCTCATACTCGTGATTAATAACGTTTTCTTGAGAAAACAATGATCAATGAATCCTGAGAAGTTCCTGACTTATGTGTATGTATTTTTCAGTACTCTCATGTTGACTAATAGCTTAACTACTTATATTCGCCTGCCACATAATTAGTTGTGATGATATGGTATAAAATTGCCCAGGTTCTTCATGCAAGTGAAGTGATGTAGTACCCTCATAGATTTGAAGTATTATGGTAGGTGGCTATTGCTGGCCTGCGTGATGATGTCAGGTCTTGCCCCGTACACATGGGATCTTCTGGCTGGAGTCAAATATGAGCTGGGTGGCTCTTACTGGCAGACTAATATTGCTAATTCTATCTTCCTTGTTTTCTCACGTTGTACCCGTATCCGAACGTGTAGGCATATACCAGTAGAATCGAGATTCAGAACGGAATACAAACGTTAGTATAGCTGGAATGACTGTGTAATAATATAGGAAAGATGATTGCATGCCTACGTCAATTTTGTTCATGCTGTTTTTTCTTCTTCCTTGACATTAGCTCCATGTCGGACAAGCCCAAGATTTTCTTTTGGAGTTTCTTCTCTGTTATGGCATGTCGCCAAATGCTTCAGTTCAAGAGTTGCGGCACCCATTTGCTCATTATTGGGGGCATGAAGGCGCTTCTGTCGAAAGATAATACAGTATCATCATTGTAATGTGCCTCTTCACTCCTTAACCACTAAATATTTTAGGTAGCTTCAGGTGGTTGAGTCAAGAAGATTGTAAAACGTGTCTAAAGCTCAAAGTGTTCAATTTGAAAATTATATTGACACACCTTTCTGATTTTAAATATTGATAAATAAAAATCTGAGACAGATTCGTAATTAAGAAACTGGCAGTGTATCAGAAAACATTCAAACTATTAGATGGTGGAGAGGAAATACCACTTGTTGTTTAAAATTTGCAGACGATGTATATGTTTGAATAAAACTGCTTCGGACCTCCATTGTCTTGAGAATTTAAGCGTTTTACAACGTTTCAATCAATGTGGTATCTTCATACATCTTCAAGTATTCAAATTGATACTCTGTATAGTTTCAATTTTTTATCTAGTAACGCAGGATGAAAAACCGTAATTATATCTAGGCGATACCCGTTAGTCTGAAGGCAACCTCATTTCATTTACAATGAAACATGAATAATGAAATATTCCACCAGATTGTATATGGTCTGTGTTCGCGTAATTGCACGGAGGCAAACCAAGAATAATCTACAAAGAGTTATTTTTAAGTATCCAAAGCATACAAACCATCACTAACGTCGTTTTTGTGCAATGCAGTGATAGTGGTTACCACCTCAAGATTTGTGGTTTTCAGATAGATGTGGAATGCTACCAATTTGATAAGATTCGGTCGAGATCACTTGTTGCGAGGTAGGTCAGTGGAGACAATCAACGAATTTATATAATAATGAATAGACGAGTAGGCATGTCGCATCGTAGAATTTTTCTATTTATATCTGCATTTAAGTGGATAAAATTAGCTGGAAAGATCTACCATATTGACTAGAAAGGAAGGGTACGAGAAATGTACTGCAATCAAGAAAATTGTCACTGAGTTGATTTGCAAAAAAATGTTCGTCCTTGGTATCTTACCCTAGTATTAAAATTTCAAGTTGATACGAGTGGCACTTTCCGAGGATTAATGTACAAAAAGACGACAGACAAACAGTAACAGATCTACAAACTATTAATTTTCGGGATTACAAGACTTCCTCCACGTATGCGTCAGACATACACCAGACTAGTTATTTATCAGTACCTATAATTCCTCAAACGATAATTATGTCTGAATTGAAATTTATGAAACGATTACGTATATATTTTTCCGAAAGTGGCTGTCTTGATAGAGGAAGAAATTGCATATGATCGGCCGTGATGCATTCATTCAGTTAGGTCTGTGTTTCCACCGTCTGTCTGTGCTAAAACCATTTTTACTAATTCTTCGCTTTCGCTACCTATATCAAATTGTATAACATCAGCGCCACACCTTTGTTGTGGTAATACCGTTTATTTTAAATATACCACTTTATCTGAATGATTGTAGGATTCTGTTTCCGCATAATTCCGTGCATAGGTAAACGCGAAATAAATATGATTTTCATAAAATTCTGTATAGAAGATATATTTTCGAAATATACCATGATCACTATCACCTTAAAAAGATGATATTATGGGACTTGGAAAACATATTCCTTCATTATTAAGTGTTTCACCCCTCACAAAAGGATAACACAATACTGGCAAAGTACTGTTTACCCTCTTAAATGATCTGTAACTTGAAAAATACACAAAATCATGTAGATTGTGGATGCACTCACTTGGTGAAACTATTCAACCATTCCGATAAAGTTGTGTAAGCATAAGAAATATTTTAAGCATATTTCTGATAGAATGTCATCCTGTAAAGAGTCGCCCCATGCACGAATGTTGTTTACCTGATCTGTTACGGAGCGAAGCCATTTGACCCGTTGTTTATCTTATATGAACTGTGAAGATACAGGGTCTGAGGGCAGCTCGCATTTCGTTGTCAAACGTTGAACCTTGAGCAGTGAGCTTTGTGTGTGTGGGTGTGGTCTTTGGGTGTGGTTCTACCAAGTAGTAAGTGTACTTACTGAGTGCTTTCTATTATTCAGCTGTACTGCATGGCATGAGATTAATCTAATTGTAGTCTCCTTATGGCTATTGAGATAAGCTTCCTAAGCTAATGATAGCAAACTACTACATTTACCACGACAAAGTCTTCACAAAGGTTGTGGAGGTACGTACCTAGATAGATCTATCGAACAGCCTGGTGGCAAGTCGACTGATGAAGCTGGGTAGCTTCTGTTGGCGGGTGTATCTTTGGTGAAGCCAAGATGCACCTGTTGCAGTCCGCGTGGCACCTTAGGGTTTGCGCTCTCCTCTGGTTTGCGCAGGTGCGGATGAGCACCATGTGGCGGTGCTAAGAGATTGCGCCCGATATCTTCCAGAGAAAACACTGAGATCATCCCCAGACTATGTTCGTGGCTCTTGATGTAGTTAGAAGACATCCTGGGCATTACGGCATTGGTTGGTGATAATACCAGTATCATAGCAGCTAAGCTATATAATAACAGTACAGTAGAGTTGTGCATGTCATGTAGCGGTTGAATGTGGAGGGTACTCAAAGACGTTTTTCCAAACGCAGGCTTGACTCCGACAATTCGACCCTACAGCTATCGAGGGGGAGACTCAGAGATCTATCAGTCACCAAGTAAGTGAATTTCCAACACATCCTAACAGTAACGCTCAGACCGAGATATTATTGCATTGCCCCCGTAAGCAGAGTATATTATACAAGGGCGGTGCGCTGTAAAGATGATATCATTACTGTTATTGTTTCTCTTATTGCCATTTCATTGGCTCACACATTTCTCAGACTTAAGATGTCTGAATGACTCCTGACCAGGGCACCAAAAAAAAAATGATGCTCATAATTTACCTGACAACTTACTAAATTTTTCATGGCCCTACAGTTGTGTAATTATAACACCAGGTTGCATGGATGAAGGTCACATAGATCTTACACCTGTTGCTTCAATTTTCCTTGCAATAGTCAATCTGATGAAAAATTAAAGAATTGCACATCTGACATTTTTATTCGTGTAACCTGATGAGTAAGCAACTTTATTCGAAATACAAAATAACTAAAGTATTCTATTACAAAGTCATTCAGATTTTGAAAGCTGATATTCACTTACAAAGCGCTCGCTTTTTGCAAGGCTCGTATTGTTTTGCAAATAAATCGCTAAATGTACTAAAAGATGTCACTATTACTGCTTAGCGTACACTTAATAGAAGTGACTTGTGAAACTAGCAACTTAATAGTAAGTGGTCGGAAGCCATCACGATGCGCGATGTTTGGCTATACTAAAAAACGTTTATGGACTCAAACAACGTTCATAACTCATTCATAAGATATAAAAGATATTTAAAACACATGCATTAAAACTACCAGTAAATGCTGGCAGCATCTATATACGTGTATAACCATAACGGTCAGAATAAAATTGAGTAAAGTTAGTATATTGTCAGTGAAAATAATATAGTAAAACAAAATGCACTTTGAACTGTTTCGTTGCTATTAACATTCAAATAAGTTATTAGATAATTTAACACAGATACTAACCTAAATAGATATGAAAGTATAGCGAATTCAAAAGGATCTTACCGTAGGCACTTGTAATCGAAATGTATGACAAAGCAGTTTGGAGGGCAAACACATTTACCTCTGTTTTTTTTCAGGTATTACACATTTCTCCCTCTTTCATTGTTGAAATTCCTTTTAAAAACAGCATGGCAAAAAAAATCATGACATAGCAGGCAATACATGGACACATCAGGATGGTTTGAATAAGTATCACATAGTGATTATGCTAGGTATCGATTAATATGTTTCTGCTACTGTCACAGTAAAGTCATCTAAGTGAATTTTGGAAATGAATATGTAGATTATAAAGAATATTTGCACAATTTGTTTAAAATATTCCTATGTAAGTTTCACTGTGATGATTTTCTGTACTTTTACATCAAGCACTATAGAAGTGCTCTCCTTTAATAAGCAGTAGAATATTAGCTTTTCAAGGGAAAGTTCTTTGATTTTCGTAGTATTTCCTAAGTAAAGAGATTTTCAAATTATATTGCCTGAATTATAGATATAGTAAAAACGTCATATGGTGAATGATAAAGTGCACAATATCTTTTCAGAGGTCTCCAAACAACACTATTTATTTTATTATTATTGTAGGTATGTGAAATTGCTTTATAAATCACAAAAATTCGGGTCATGTTTTATTAAGGTATTACGTAGTTTTGTTTTCAATACATGAGCTTTTGATCTCGTCATTCTTTTCAATCCAAATCATGACGATTCTGACACGAATCTAGGATAAACATATCTTTCAAGTCAACTAAATCACCTGTAGTTCTCTGAGTAATTGAGGATAACTTGACAATAGGCTATTGAAAAATCTACCATGAAAATGGATTGTAAGTCTTTTTACTATTTTTGTATATTCCGTTAGCTATCACTTCGTGTAGTAATGGAAAATTTGTATCAAGCTTTTTCGCTTGATATGGGATATAAAAGCTTTCCCTTGTCTGACAAAATTAGTTTCATTACGTGCAATATCTCTCCTTTTATCAAAAAACAGAAAACAAAATCTTCAACGACAAATTTATAATGATAACAAAACATAGTGTTGAATTACAAAATCTCGGTTGACGTTACCTTGTATGAAAAATAAAAGCTAAAGGAGTTTCGAATAGTATCGCTGGTGCGGCGTGTCTTATGAATGATTCATTTCCGTTACACAATGTCTAATTGCAGTTTTAAAAATATGGAACGATTAGTACTGCGCTGTTTTAATGGGCATGAGAAAACCCATATGAGACAGACGGAGCGATAGCATTCACTGGATAGAATTTTCATCTATAATATAGCTTTTCAAATTAATTACAGTAATAACAGTCCATTTCTGGTCGTCCTTCAGAGCTTTTGTATTTCTTAGATCCATTTTGATTTTTCACTAAACAATGTTTTTCTTCGTGTCATTTCTTTTTTGCATTCCAAATCCGAAGTGGTCGTACTTTCACACGATGGCATGCAATGGGCTGAATCGGGTACAAGCTGTTCGGTATAATAACGTTCCAAAAGATCTGAATAAAATTACGATACTGCGAAACGAGATGAAAGTATCGATACAAACAGATAGCATGGTAAATATTCGTCCGAGCTGTCTGGCATAATAACACCAAGAGATGTCAGAACGCAAACACTAGTGAGGCGCTGGGGGTGCATCCTCACCTGATTGAACTTCCAACACCTTGAACGAGCCCGTACCAAAAGTCGTTCATTTGGAGAACCTCGGCGTTGTAGAACGAGCTGCCGGGGAGTTTGTTCTCCTTTAGTTACAATCTACAGTGTTACAAGGTCAATGTATTGACCTCTCTCAGTACTTCTGCAGCGCGATAGGCTTTCTGTGTTTGTGAGAGGTTATCTATAAAAAAAAGATGGGCCCACAATTTTTCGAGAGGTCAGTATTTAGTAAAAAAGCAAGAAATCATTTTTAACTTGTTCATCTATTAAGTGGTAGCAGGTGGCTGGCAGCCTCTTGACCTTAAAAAAAATAGTTGTCCACATCCACTGTGGTTTTGAATATTTTAAGATTACTTAAGTTGAAATATACCTAGGTGAATAAAAAGGGTAATTGCAATCCTTTCTGAAACCTCTAAGCAAATTATATTCCAGTATAACTATTGACCTAGAGCGCATCAGCCGCCGCCTCAAATGTTGTGCGCAGAACTTACATCTTTCGCAAAGTCTTCAAACTTTCCTATCAGCGAGTGTTCCCAACTGAATTGAATGTCGTTTGCGTGTAACCTACCTCAAAAGGGAAAAAATATACGCCCGCCCACCAAGTTGTGTGACTCATTTCTCTACTATGTCTAATTATGGAGATTGTCATTGATTTGCAGCTTTTGAGGTACATGAACAACACTGTGAACGATCGTCAGTACGGTTTCTGAAAGCATAGATTTATGGGAGATTTTCTAACCTACGTCACCTACGTGTGGAGCAGCCGCGCGATGGAGCATGAGGGACTTCAGGTAAAGCTTGCTGCCTATCAGCTGGCGACAAATCTGTGCAAGTGGTAGAGATGGAGGGTCGCCCAATATGCGGGTCGTTTTTCAAGCCTTACGAGGTTGTGTGCCGCAGAATCTGGAAGTTCTCTTCAGCTGCAGAACATTTTATTCACCGGAAACACACACACAGAGTCATAATTGCTACGCAGCATTTCTTTCTTTTCATTCTTTTGGAGAACCTCAACTTTTTGGGATGAGCTGCCTGATATTCACAGTTTGCAGCGTTTCAAGGTCAATATGAATAAATATTTATCCTCTCACAGTGCCTCTGCAATCGCAATAAAAATATATACATAAAAAACGCCCTTCACATGAAGCCTATACACTTTCTTAGGAAGGCGGAGCTATTGAAACAAATGTGAAAAAGTGTCAGTCACAGTAGAAAGTTGAGGATGACTCACTCAAAATTCACCTACCTTTACCGTTTGGCGTGAACAAGAAAGCATAAACGAACAAAATTTTCAATTTGGAATAATTCCTTAACGAATAACCATGACACTTATTTCTGTAACACTGCATACAAATCTGTATAATACAATAATCTACGCCAGTTATCACTGAAGTAATAATGAACGTAATGGAAGTTTTACACTAGGTTACTGTTATACTGTAAAACAGATATGAAAGCATTTTTATTGAAATTTCTCAATTTGCTGCAGTGACCAAAGCTAAAAAATAAAATTGAATGCTAATAGCTCGTTTTAGGTAGTTTTTCAGGTCATTTCATAGTTGTGTGAGATCAATAATACAGCAGACATGGAAGATTAAACTGAGAGCGCAGATATTCTTTATATGGTATTGACGCTGTTATAAACCTATTATCTTTGCAATGCTTCCTTTATGGGAATGTGGTGACAGGAAGATTATATCCATAAATCCATTAAAGAACATAAATCGGTATTGGTTGGGATTAAGTTCATTTTGAAATGACTTTATCGTGGCTGTAGATTACGATTTTTATTATTACTGAGCAGTACGCTCAATTTTATTTTAAGGTCAAACATATAACAGCATATATGGATTGTTATATCACCTGTAGTTATAACAAACATAGAGTTATTAACTTGGGGCTTCATCTAGTATGTTGTTCATCCACAAACCGAAGCCACTGCTCTGTGTATCATATTTCTCGCATTAGATCCTACGCTTAAAGGCGGGAAAGGCAAATGAACACTAATACATGAATTTATAACACAGTAACCATGAAAATCATCAAGATAGTATATCATTTTGAATCTGGAACACTTTTGCAAAACACGCATCGTGCCTTGTGCAATTTGGTCACATTTTTTCAACGGCATTGACACTGCTATAAAAATTGCTGAATCGTGATAATAACACTAGTGATGGTGTGTTGAAAAATGGATGCATGTTTCGCAACTACGCATTGTTCTTGAGTCCAAATCAGATACGCAGCAAGTTGAATTAAGAAACTACGTGTGTCTCGTACAAGATGACTAGATACAATTTTGTAAAGTTGTATAAGTATTCTACTTCCCACTGCCCACGGAAGGAATTGATTTCGCAAAATCTTGGAAATTCCGGATTTTTATTCGTTTAGACTGATTTTCGACAATACGAGACACCGTGTTACCCATTTCTGTCGGTCTGTATGCCGACGGACTCTTGTTGAGATTCAGCTATAAAATGCTTCATGAAAAACATGTATTTAATACTGTTTTATTTGTTTTGAACATGTTTTTTATTCATCAATTAAAAACATGTTTTCTTAAAACCATATCGAACTTAAAACAGGTTTTAAATAAATTATATCTAAAAAAAGACTTAAATCAGTAGTTAATCGAACTAAAAAGTAGTTAATAATTCTTCATATCTTCATCGAATGATTAACGAGAAAACTAATGCCATTGTGATGAAAGAGTGGGGTGCCTTGTACTAAATTTTTACACTGACTCTGCATTTTTAAATAGAACTAGTAAGAAATGATAACAATTGTTATCGAGCACCTCACAAATATACATACACGTAAAGCTAATGAAAGCATGTTAAAAATGGTGTATTTTAGTAAACGGATGTTTTAAACACGTGATTTAAAACAATTTGAATATCTGTAGAAAAAAATACCCAGCATTTGAAATAAGAGGAAAAAACAATTAAGGTCAGTTTTAGTATCTACCACGTAAAATTTTGATTTCATTAAGCCAGTACTACAGATTAATAATTATTCAACATAGATAAACCTAACCTTGATATTATGGGGTCTATACAAGCTTTGATATTTGTTGCAATATATTCATATATTAATGCTATGTTCCAGCAACGAGAACCATTGATAATCTTCTGAAGTAAAAAATACTCGCATTGGTTGATCTAAGTTTCATTATGTTTCAATATTTCATATAATATGCGATTCTGAAGTAGCTTGTATCAGGAAATATGTTCAAGATCCACCCTGGTACTCGAACCTGCATTCATCTAATTACCTGGTCCTGCAGTGACTGGCATCAGCTTCCTATCGTCAATAAATTTTGCACTTTTATCTGCGCTACTGATCTCAGGTGTACTCGCCGTATCGATGACATAATTTCAGGCAGAAAATGTAATTACCTAGTCAACCGATGCATGTTTAAAAATAAGAAATGAGGTGATGAATTGTATTTATATCATTACTTGATATATAGCATTCATATTTTATAATATTGTAAATATTATCAAGTGGTAGTTCATGAAAAACAGCAACTGTATACTTGACGTTGAATATGAAATATTGACTGGAAATACTTGGCTAAAGTCAACGGTAGGCAATTGAAAGGAACATAAATTATATTTGCATTATAAAAGTAATAACCGCTCTTAAATAGTTTTCAAATACATGTGGATTAGTTACATATAAAAAATGTTACCACAATTTTTTATTGAATATCGGTTATTGATTTTTCATGGGAACTTTCTGATAAGCAAATATTGTATTAGCAAATTTATCTAGATCAGGTTCAGATCGTGATTAATAGAATATTATAACCGAACCAGATTCGTAGTATGATAATAATTTCGCTCAAGGAGTGAAGATATATTAGAACTGATTAAAAGTATTTTGATGTTTGAATAAGCTGTAGTCGGTTGAAAAAAATCCATTTCGAGATATTAGGGTTAAATGTAATGGAGTAATGAAGTATCAATCTCCCTATAAATCTTAAACAATACAGATTTTGATGACATATACATATAGTAACAAGTATATCTTAGAACTACTATAAAAATATCTTGCAGCTAGTGACTATGGCGCCCAGGGCGTTTCGTAATTTGCTCCCTTGTTTATATAAAAAAACGAAACAACCTGAGTGGTAAGAAACTGATTTTGTTTCTTTGTAATCGGAAGAATATCATTTTTGTGTGCTATTTTATCGAATAAGACTGCCGAGTCAGCCGAAACGCTGGTAGTGAGATGTGGTTTATGATTGAACACTCTGTTCTTGGTAGTTTTACAAACGCGATATATAAGACTACTGAATAACATCACTGTTCTCTCACTGATATCAGTTGTTGAATGATTGAAAGCAACCATAAAATAACCTTAATTCGCTTATGGCATTTTCTTTTACTAACTATAATCATAGAATATGTATATCATCCTTAATAAATCTAGACTTAAAATTGAACTGGAACTGAATTGGATCCAAATGTGTATGAATCTGTCTATTAATTGATTTTATGCACGTAGAATTGCAGCGACTGTTAGTATAGGCGTGTTCATACTGTCGACTGTAGATTATACGATCGCTTTACCGTTGCAAGCAGTATAAACATGTCTTTATTAATAGCCTATGCTGTGTGAAACTGCCGCTTGAGCATCTGCAGAAAAACCTATAAACGTCCTTTTCCTTTCTTCTTATTTGCCATAAGTCAACGTACCAATACGTAATCCTTCTACCATGTCCTAATTAGTTCTTTAGCGAAGATAGCAAGGTCTAGTAGAATTAAATCCATTCTCGATGCAAATTGATTTTAAACGAAAGAATCCGAAATCGTAGTAACGACTGGCTGGCAGGTGTTTTTTAGGATGCAAAGCAAATGATGTAGGTATTTAACAGCCTTTCATTTATACGTCCATATTAATTGGCTCAAAGTTGACTAATCCATGTTTTATTACCGAAAAAGTTGTATCGTTCGAAATCGGATGAACTGGATCATAAGAAGAATGATTTATAGCTCATTTAGCCATGAGGCATACGAATCTGATTCTAAATTTTGTCGGTTACGTACAAAATATGAATTAATGGATTATTACCACACTTGCAGAATTTTAACATGATAAAATTCATTCTTTACAGTTTTACACTTGCTAATGCGCAACTTGGAGACCATACATTTGTATTTAGATATAGAAAACTACGGTGGAATTCGAACTATTAATTACCAATTTGCATCTGATAATCTTAGAGGACCCCAAATCAACTGTGAGAAGTTTTTTGTGCAGGAGGACGCCTTCTAAAGAAACATCAGTTTGGAAATAACCTATTGTGCTGCTTTCATAATTTGTAAGATAGTACTCCGATTGTAATAGTATGTTGAGACTGTATCGATACATGCAAGCAAATTTCCAAATCGCGTCAAAAATCGATGTACTGATGACATATTAATCATCTCAAATGTGATAAAAAACTGATTTTTACCTATGAACGCTGTCATGATCTGAAACTTAAAAAAATGGCATTGAAATTTATAGAGTATATAACCAACGCGACTATACAAGGAAGTTTTAAACTTCGGTGGAATATGTGCTATTGCGAATAAGTATGGAAACGTTATCCGGAATTGGCTTGATAGATTTTGCGGACGATACTTGGAAGTTTGGCTAGATAAAAATACACGAATAATCACACATATAAAGAGAACTGTGGAAAAAGCGAATAAGACTGCAACATCTTTAATTCTGTCACTGTCATTTGATGGAGGACCCAGAACCTAAATCGGAAAATATTGGTAGGGTAGTGAACGCCATATCGATTTATGGAGCTCCAATTCCCGAGAAAGCAATAAAAAAGAAGAAGACAGTTAAGCCTGTGTTTCCTGGAGTTGCGCTAATCGATTTGTTAGAGGAAAGATGTGAATACTATGCAAACGGTAAAGGAGTAAAAGCAGAAGAGAAAAGAAGACAGAAGTGGTTTATTAAATGGCAAATTAGATGAGAGAGCATAGAACTTATGACATGGAATTGATCCCAGCAGTGAACTGACAAAGGAGCTATGCGGATAGACTACTACGAGCAGGTCCTGGCAGCAGGACATGGTTACTTTGATGGCCAATTAAACGGAATATGTTGCGTGTTTTGCATATGAGGAGAATACTTCAACTATTCGAATGTAGTAGATGAATAGACGAACCCCGCCAAGTATTAGTAAATTTGAGGCATGTAATGGGGACAAAAGTGATCGATGAAACAAGTAGAGAAAGAAGCCTGATATAGGTACGTTTGTATAGAAATTTTGAGGTACAAGAGCCAATCTAAAGACATCTAGGGAGATAACATAAAAAAGAAAATACCGCTGGTATTGCATATAACACAACGCTACACACTTTGACGAAATGCATCAAGCACTAACGTGGTGACATCTAGCAGACGACCGAGGGATTTTGTTGAGAATGGCGAATATCGGAGACTCTCACACTTCGGATGAAGACGACTGGTGGATATGGATATGTCGAAGAAATGAATATCCAACGAGTTTTTCCACCTGAGAAGGACTATAACAGCCTTTTCCTGCCTGAAAACTTACTTACTACCTGACTAGCCAAGTTTCGTTTTTGTCGCTGAAGTTGCTAGCTGGAATGGAAATATTATGAGTAAATGAAGGATTTGTTCAAGCAATTACAAAATTATCAGCTATTTCTCCTAAAGCGCAACAAGCCTAATAGAATTCAATGAAACAATATCTAGGCAGGATAAATTCAATGCGAGATTTGGATGCCTTTTATATTCATCATTAGATTTTGTTAAGCTAGTTGACAGGTAACTTACATAGTTTTATAAATAGTCAATTTTGACGAAACGACTTTTATTGTTGAAACCTTATGTACAAATAGCCCAATTTTTCTGGCATCTTGATCTTCCAAAAACTTAAAAATATACAAAAAATAACTATTGGGATTGAATAGCAAATGTTAGATACATGAAATAAAAATGATGGAATAAACGTATTTGTGGAATTTCGTTTAGAACTGCTATTTTGCTATGTAAGATCTGTATACCACTGGCTGGTACCTCAAGAGATTTCAAGCTGAAATTCCTGACGAAATAGCATAAAAAATTATCCTTCTAGCAAGTTGTCGTCGATGCCATGGCAAAAATGCATAATAATCGCGCAAAAAGTCATTTGGCATCGGCCTTTCGCATTGCACATACTGCCGGTGGTATGTTTCTTCGCTTGATGAACCGATCTGGATTCATTCACTTCCCGTTGAAGGCTAATCGATTGCCGATAATGCGTATGTAAAATTAATAGTCCAGGAATTCGATGAGCGTGAACATTAGTTGCGTTCACTAGTATAAATTGATAAACTGCTTGTGACTTTCAACATACTCCAATTATATTCACCTGTATGTTATTAACTAACTTACTGTTGTTTTAAATTTGTAAACAATGTAGATGTTTCAATAACGCTGCTTAATACTTTCATTGTCTTGAGAATTTCAGTTTCACAACATTTCGATTGATGTGGAATCATCAATAGTCTTCAGGCCACCGTATGCGTGGGAAGTAAAAATAAACAAATTTATGTCCTCTATCTGTCTCGTAACGGTTCACGTCAGAGATAAACGAATGATTCTCAAATCAAGACTTCATATTAATTTATATTTCGTAGAGGTTTGGAGTTGATGATCACAGAAGGAGCTCAAATCACTAAGATTTCGATATGAAAAACCTCATAAAATATTTCAAAAGTTTGATTTTGGACTTGTCTATAAAATTCAGTTGGTCAGTTCGCCTGAAGACGATTGAAGATAGCATATCAATCGAGACGTCGTGATACTAAAAAAAATTATAGACAATGGAAGCCCGAAATCAAACTTTTGAAAAATCCACCTTGTCTACAAGTTTCAAACAACAGTCATCAAATATGTAGGTACATTTTCTTCATATATTTTCTCCTTGTTAAGAATTGATAGGTGTGATATCTTTTGCGCCTAGTTGAATAGACTCGTCGTTTTGTTCTTTATATTTCTTGCATAATTCTGGAATGCAGATATTTATCAGTTTGCATTGTTGACTGTTGAATAAGCTGACCCAATATTACTCACCTATCGATATAATATATTTTTGAAACATGTAAAGATCCATATTCTAATCATCGGCATGAGAAAAAAATGGTAAGGATTTTTATAACAGATAATTAATGGTTACGAGCGTACGAGTCTTTTTTGGCTGAGGTTAAAAATAACAATTATAATTATGAACAGTATTGGACCTTCCCAAATTATTAGAAATTAGAGTTTATTTTATCCTTCATTCCTCCCAATACCAAACACTATTCAGCTTCACTACTCGTCAAACTGAGATATCAATTGTTAGAGGTGTTGATGAAGAGAAACATTTTCCGGGTGTAAGAAGCGATCTAAAAACCTGTACAAAAATGACTCCCAACATGACATAATTTATTATTTTATGTTAAAATTGCATTTTTAAATACCCAGGAGTTCCTGAAACCTGAAATATGTTATTCTATTCCAGAAAAATAATATAGTGCTTAACATACTTCTTTTCCAACCACTTATAATATTATTTAATTGATTCCACATTTGTGCCTGGTTTATTTATACGTATTCTAAATGCGAGATTATGTGACTAAATATGTTTTCAAACATTTTAAAACGAGTAGGTGCAGTGGAATTTATCAACTGGCCTTTTTGAAATATCCGCAAAAGGTTATAACTTTGAATTACGTTGAACCTTAAAGGCATGAGTTCAAAATTTAACTTGTATTATCGGTAGGTAACTGACATGTGCTTCTGGTAAAAAGTGATGTACATGGTCCGTTGTAAAAAAAATTTGAACAAAAACTTTGGTTTTAAGAGGAATATGACAAAAAATAATTTTTTCTTTGACAAGATCTATTAGAGGCTAAAATCAGTAAAAGTACTTATTGATGGTCCCTTCTTATGTACAGAAAGCAGTGATCTCGGAAGACTTTCAGAAGTTGAAACAGGTATTATTTTACGGACCAGAACCCAGACCAAACGCCAATAGCTACAATTTACATTTTTTTAAATAACAATTTTTATATCAGTTCAATATAAAAAATAGCCATAATGACTGTCCTATAAAGCTTTTGAATTGCAACGGATTTGTCCGATTACGAAAGACTTCGCGAATAATGTTTGGGCACAGTTGTACTGTTTTTTAAATATTTCTAAATGGGCACAATGGGCTTGTTTAACTACTAGTATGCTAACAGAACGATCACGTTATAATGTATTTATGAAATCGGAATCACCTAAACTGGATCTGCAAGCATTATTTCTGCCACACAATAACAGCACATTAGCTCTCATAACTTTATCTCATCACTTTACGTCAATGATGCAGACCTACAATACGCATAAGTAACATGTCTGTTATGTGCACATTGATCAAAAGGCTCCCAGTTTGTTTCAAAATTCTCGCACGATTAGCATTGAAGTGTACTCAAAATGCTAAGTACCATCACCTTTTTTAACCACAAGATCATTTAAATTCCATAAAATATATCGCATTTTGTCCTCAATAGGTAGATAAAAACAATTGTAGATAGTGAGTCCTGTAATTTTGCAATTTTCCGAAGTAGAACATTCTCTGTTAACCATGCCTGTGAAAGTATCCAAAACAGGACCAATTACAGATATCTACCTGACAGAACTAAGAAAATGTAGATCCTCAAAATATATCGTCTTAAGTCATATTGGATATGAACGAGAAATAAGTGATACTACATCAAACTTTATTTTTGCACGTTTCTTGAGTACTTGATTATTTTTACATGTACTGAAAAAGCATTTGCTATGAAAATTACCTAAAGAAGTAGCCAAAATACTTCTTTGGCACTAGATCGTGTATGCCGTTTGCACAATGGCGACATTACAGATTTGATTATAGCTGAGTTTTCAGTCGTTCAATGAAGTGGGTAATCTAATTTTTTCAGCTTAGTGTTATCCCTTTGTTTCCTGGTTATACAGATTTGGACGTAGCAGAAGGTCTTTATGGAGTTGAAAAAGTATAAAACCGAATTCATTCTATTCGTATTCTCGAGTTTCTGAGCTTTTAAGCGTATCAGAAAAATTATACTGTTATTGTATATATTTGGTTTTTGTGATAACTTTTGAGCATGGTATACAAAAATTCCAAACAATACGTCATTGAAATATTCATTATATATCTGGCTGATTTAATGTGTTAACAAGGAAACTTCATGATATTGTTAACTATTAGAATAAAGCGTTTTTTTATATTTTAAACATTCCTTCCGAGTGCAAGTTACTTCAAATTGGGTAAAATTGTTATACCATAATGATAATTGTTTTTTTGTTTGAGATAATAGTTTCTTATGTTATTTTGAAAAATCTCTTAAGAAATATTTAGCTGACATTGATGACTGTTGCGAGGTTTTATGATAGCTGAAATGTGTTTTGACTTACGTTATCCAGTTTTTCTGAAAGAGACGATAATGAAACCTTGCTAAATATTTAGGTAATACTTCTTTATTTCATATTGCTTTATGTGACATATACAACTAATAAGCGTTAGAACAACATCAGATGGACAATAATCTCATGAACTGTAAATTGATCAACAGGAGACATATTAATCTTAAAAGTACAGTGTACTTTTAATTGTTTTTCTCTTGGATATATAGGAATTTTTGGGGAGGACATACAAAGGGCCTAATTGTGCTAAGTGCTGTGATCTTGGCAAATTATCCTTCATCCAGTACAGAATACAAATTACCGACTATATGACATTTTTCTTGGTACCCTTCTAGGAGTAAGAGAATTCTTTTGGCCTTCTACTTAGTCAACTGTAAGCCAGTAATGTTTTTCTTTTTTGTCAATCAAAATGATCAGTCAAAGATTTCTTATATTTCAGCTTTTCCTTGGGGGGGGGGGGCGAGAAAATACTATAAGTCAGTTATATAATATTTAAAGGAAAAAATTGGAAGTCAGCGAATCAAACTCTATATAATTGGTCTAAAGACAATATAAATTATTATAGTTTTAAAACTGAAAACCGGTTTCTATTTGAACTCTATAATATATATATAAATTTGATATTATTTATATTATTATAAAACATCAATCAGTTGTGTGGTATTAGATTGCGTGGTTACGTTTTTAAAAAAGAGCTAATCTGTTCCACTTCTGAGCAATTATTACTCCAGATTATTGTATTCTAACTGAATAAAGATCACAAATAATCATGAAAGTACTATTTAGTCTCTTACAAACGACGAAAATTGCTGGACACAGTATTCCACGTGCCGTGTTTCTGCTTCATTCGAGATTTTGATTAAGTTTTAGTGTGGCTCATTTGTAGTTAGTTCTGAATATATTAAAAATGCTTGGAACAAATCAGTACATTAATATCTTTAATAGGTTTTGAATGATTCTAAGAGATCAATAATTTCAGGCTGCGATGTAAATAAATCTTCATTTTTAGTTGTTTAAGCATCATTTATTTGTTACCTTTTACTATTTATATGTGCTAGTCTCATCGTCAGACCCTCGTCGGCAAGTATAGTGCAATCAAAACAAACCAAATAAGATTAATATCAGCGAGTTTAGATGCCATTGAAGAATTTCACTACCCATTTATTTCTATCATTATTAGTACATACACTTTTATCTGAAAATCGATACTATAATTACAAGTAGGCTAGAGCTGATCTCTTGGATTGGTTTGAGTATGTAGTTAAATACATACAAATGAAGCTAATAAATTATCCTTAAAATAAGTCTGCTTCTGAAGACCAAGTAATTTGTTCTCCCGCACAACCTTGCTTGAGGTTAGGGTGATTTATAGATCTACACAACCTCCTGATATCGGAAGCAAGAGTAATTCCTCCAAATTTTTTTGGATCTAAATTCACTTCAATTCTTCAGTAGAATAATTTGACCTGCTTGACACCAAATGAGTCCACAAATCCCAATAAATCTTCGCCAAAGGCGTGCACCGCTTTCGTCCCGATATTACATAACACAATACAACACGCGGTCAACGCCGAGCAAAGAATAACCCGGTGCACATACTCGACATATACATACACGTACAGTAAAAGTAAACCTATGACAAAACCATACTCCGCCATCCGAACGTGTGATGTTTGATCTAGTTTAACGATATCATACACCAGATTTAAAAAATACCTGCTCTCACCCTTCCACGGTTGGTCTTGTATAAAAGCAATGCCTATCCATCCGAATCCACCACACATCATTTGTTTATTCAATCGTGCAACATATAGGCATACAAATATGAAGCTCTTGGTGAGTACCTTTTACCCTATCCATAGCCGGTTACTGAAAAATCATATATACATGGTTTCGACATTCAAACATTCAGTATGACATGGCATCATCTGATTATTTTTTTATCAGCTTCACGTGTATCTATGTATGAATGTATGTACGTCTGTAACGGAATCTTCGAAGGCTATTTCCACTCACTCCAAAACGCCAGATTTATTTTAAATTCTTCACAATTTTCGAGCATCGATGACAATATAATTGTTTTATAATTTTGTTCTTTTATTTATGTTTATAACGCAATACGATTGAAAGGTGATAATACGAATGACATTTAATATTTCTTGTTAACAGACTTTGATTAGTTTGACTTGTATCTATAGAGACAGAATCTTCCATATATAACGATACGGGACTCCTTCAGACCCGTTAATTAAGAAGGATAAATTCATCAATGAATAAATTGCTACATTTTTACACAGTATTTTGAAATAGAACCAGTAAGAAATTATAACAATTGATATCGAACGCCCCACGCTCACATAATGACATTAATTTCCTGGCTAAGCAATTTATTCTTATATTTATGAATATATTTTACTGTTTCGTTCGACTACTATACTATACTAAAGAAGCGAATGAATATTGACATTGGTTCTAGTATTGGTATTTGTGATGGACTCGAGTAGATCGTCTACTTCAACGCATTTACTATTATTGTCCGTTATAGTGAATTTGGCTAGAATATTATGAGGTTTCATCGTATACCATCTGATTGCTTTCTTTACATAAATTATCGGATGAGAAATTGGACATTTTGTTTGTATGCCATTGATAAACTTGTTTTGTATAAGTCATTCTTCGGATATCAATCAGTACATTATGTGGCATCAGCAAAACAGTATGTACCTATTTATATCGGTATACTACATAGTTGAGAGGTCAAGGAAAGAAAGTATCTACTGCATGCACTGAAAAGTTTTGAATCCTTTAAGCATTTTGTTGACGACAGCGATGTCCGAAAACGGTTCAAAACTTTTTCCAACCGAGGAAAACTTATTACACAACCACATTACACCGCTCTGGAATTTTCATCAAATGAGTGCTGCGGTAATTGAGACTACGTGATGACAAAAAAGGCGACAGACAAACTAACAGACCGACCGACAAACAATCTGATAGAAATCAGTGGCATGGTTTTCCGTAACGTCATAAAACATCCAAAACAATAATTATCTCAAATTGGAAAATTCTGATAATCATAATATTTCCTCCATTCATGTCATAGAGCATATCATATCTTTCCTCAACTTTCATCAAAATCTGAAGGAGTGCTCAATGAGATTACGCGGTGACAAAAATGCCAAATGACAAGTAAGCTGCCAACAGGCAGTCAAAAGTGTTAGTTGTTTTCTTTTTAAGTCCACTCTCGTGAAATTTAAGAAATGCCAAACTTTTTAGCCCCTGCAAAACTATTTTTGACTAGGTCAAAAATGTTTTTTGACCTCGCCTGTAAGTGATCGGAAATTGAAATAAAAAAACAATGTTTGAAAAAGTACCTGATATTTTCATGTTGTACTTATTGGTTTCCGCCAATGCACAGATATAAAATTATTATATCGCTTCCCAAATTTCATCAAATTCGGTCCAGCGGTGGCAAACGGACCGTATTGTGTGACATGAATTTTTATAATGTTGATATAAAACATTTAAAAGAAATTAAATTTAAACATTGCTCTCCCAGTGACAAGTGGAAACTAAAACTAATAAATCAATGTAGGTATGTAATTTTCCAAGGATAGTTTTTATTGCTTCAACACCTACTGGGTTTATAATATATCATAACAGGCTGCACAGTAACAACACCCCGTAGTTGAATAGTTTTTATGAAGTAAGAGGTTTTTCAGTACTCTTTTATCATTTGAAATATTGGCTGCCAGAAACCTACACCATATCAACGTACCGCAGATACCGTTCAATACTAGACAAAATATGGTCATGTATTATTATTTGGGAACGTTGTCCCTCTTAGTCGTTTTTGAGATATTGTTCATCATATAATAATTCTGTGAACTGCCTATCGATAATATTGTTATTTATTCCAAGATAGTGAACATTAAATTTATATTTCTTTTTTATGAATGAAGGCAGTATTGTTATTGCATCAAAAACTGAATGAAGTAATAACATGGTTTTAAGGCTTTATTGTCTTATCGTCTCAAAAACCCATGCCACATATTGCAGTCGATCTATATAAATTTAATTAAGTTCAATGTATTTGCTGACTATATCTATCTGTAGTTGACAGAAAGTTGCCTCAAGCACTCTTATAGAAGACACTAAGATATTTCATAACCTTCTTTATATCAAGCTCAACAATCTACTTTTAATATTTCTCTTAAAAATTCCTGTTATTTGCATTAGTTTAATTGGTCAAGGTTCCTAACAGTACTGTGCGTCTCTCGTGATAGAAATATACAAGTTTTTCAAATTTTGATACCTATACACAAATATTCTAAAATTTCGTGAATTCATCTTCATATCGATCAATTTTCCATCGTATCGAGAATTTAGAAGTAACATTAAATATCAACAGAGCACAAAACAATAAAAGATGTACTAAAAAAACATTTGAAATCCGCACATACCCTATATAACTAATAGAATAAGATTAGGTCGCGTGAACATAAGATCAAATAACTTCTTTATGCTAGGTCACATGTTATTTGAGTTATTTTAAACACATCAGTTTGAGGCTCCGATGATGCTACTGAATTCGGAAAACCTTCGGAGTGTTGCTTTGATGAAGCCTGAAGGAAAATCCATTTATGAGGCTCAGATGATGCTATTTAATTCGGAAAAACTTTGGAAATGTGGGCTTTGATGAAGCCTGAAGGAAAATCCATTTTTTGCCTGGGAAAAAGTGTGGATGTACATTTGAAGCGCAATAAATCATACAGACAACTGCACATTAAATTTTATCCGTGAATGAAGCTTCTTAAACTTAACCTGTGGTTGTCCCTCTGGTTTATTTTACATTTTCTGGTTGAATGTGGTTTTGATTAGCGGCCGCCGGTAGAAAATATAGAAAATTTCCAGTTAAATTGCATGATTTCGTTTTATTTTCGGAAATGCGAGCATTGCGTTTAGGATATCCACCATGGAATAAAAGAAAAAAGTCGAACTTATTCTACAAAAAAGTGATCTGGTTATATTTGCACCTCCAGTCTATTAAAAATATAATTATCAATTGGGTAGAAGGATTTTTGTCTTATCGAAGCATAAACATTTGACTAAGTCGTTTATGTTATAATTATATTATTTTCCTAATAAGAAAATATCCAATGTCACATGCTTTGTCAAGTATGTACCTACACATTGCTTCACACCTTAATTTGTAAAAAATGTTTCCCAATTGTTTTGCTACCTGCGACTCATTTGTCTGAAGTAACCAAAAAGAATGCGACAGTATTCTTTAGAAACATGTGGAAATTCTGTAAAAAATATTTGGTGTCTCCTATCTAAATTCCTTCATATTGATGATGAAATGGGTAAGAACAAATTAAACGCTACAACTGTTAAGTGAGAAATTTCATAATTTTACATTGAGATGTATTCGTATGCCAGAAAACGCTTTTTATTAAATTAGGTAAACTTCCCAATGCTTCATACGCAATCATAATAGGAAGTGTACAATATTACGCTACTGAGATCGATAATTGCTTCATAGGGACCTCCTCTGTGATACTAAGCTATTTTGAACGTGAGTTAGTGTCTCGGCAATGGATGTGATAGAAAAATATGCATATAGAGGTTGTGTGTGCCTAATTTCTTAAATCAAGCGACGTCGCTTAGGACACAATAGTTGAATAACTCACTACTTCGTTTCGGCTTGTCTGAAACTCGTCAGTACAATAGTAGACCACTTCGATGGCAGACAGATATATTCGAAAAATTCCTTGTGGCCTAAATCGGCCTGAAAGTTAGTTTCTGAATCTTAACATGGTAAAATGTAGTTAAAGATATACTCACATTTTCCATAGATTCAATAAATCATCAAAAGCAACTACATATGCTTCTGTAACAAAATAATATATTAGGTTTATATTATACTCAGCTTAGCTATTTAGAACCATTTGATTGCAGCAAAATTGAAGCACCTTTTAGCTCATACCATACGTTTATAGTAGGAATTGAGTCTAGTTATTTTCTGACTGATTTTGATTCTCTTATTAGCTTTGATTTTGCGTGTTTGATGCACTAAGACAATACTTTAAGGGTAGAAAAGTTATTGTTTACATTTTCAATGATCAATCTTTGGATATGGATTAAAATTAACAACAAGGGAAGTAATGAACCTAATGTACAAGATGATGTTTCACCTAGACCGCTGATTTCAGTAACATAGCAAATTTGATTTACAAACAAGGGACTTTTTTTATTGGAATATAATGTTCCAGATCTTCTTTGCTGCCTCCATGGCTCTAGCAGCCGCTACTGATGAACCGTCCAACGGAAAGAAACAAGATAAACGTGGCATCTTTGGCTTGGGCGACCTAGGTCACGCTCCTCTAGCACTAGAATCTCCGGAACTTCATGCTCCCATCTACAAATCATACGCCCTTCCAGCTCCCGTTTACAAATCGTACTCCTTTTCTGCACCAGTGATCAAGAGCTACGCAGCCCCAGCTTATACTCTGCCCGCTCCAGTATACAAGTCTTACGCTGCCCCTGCCATCTCCTATTCTGCACCTATACTGAAGTCTTACGCTCCATACCATCTGCCTGCCGAACATCTTCACCTTCCATCTGCGCCCCTGATCCATTCAGCCCCCTTGGTGCACTCTGCGCCTGCCGTTCTGCCCGCCTCTTTCTACAAGAGCTACGCTGCCCCCGCATTGCACGCCCCACTGGATTATTCTCTAGGCTACGGAAAATACTTCCACTAAGTGATGCGTGTTCATGTGAATGAGTGATATTTATGTTGTAGATAAATAATGATTGTTTGTACAAGATTTTACAGTAAAATTTGAGTTTTAGAAGTGTGTTTTATTTTGCGTGATGATCTAATTTTTTTCAAGCTACTTTTTCTTTACTTCACCGCCTATAACGGGGATAATGAAACTATTTTCTGCTTCAGTATTCTTCGGAAATTAAAGTACAAAACAGGAGTATACCTTCAAAGATTCTCTGATTATGGTAATTGATAAGGAAAGCTTGAATGCTTGCTGAAAACGACATTATGATACTATTTCAAGCATGCCCTTGTTTGTTATCTAATTTTATAATGTACGTACATTTCCTACTAAATATAATAAATATCAATAATTTGTTACTGGTAAAAAGCAAAAATGAACTCAAGTAGATTACTTCGATTCTTTTCACGCTATAGTTGGCTTGGTAAGATCCTTCTCCAATATAATTCTACTAGTCACTCTCGTAGCGCCTTAAACTGAAGGTGTTCAATAATTGCAATCTTTTGTCAGTAGCTTTCGATCAAATAAACATAATGGAGAAATCTGTGTAATGATGCAAAGTTGGTTCAAATTCAGTTTGGTAACCCCTTAAAACTCGTCGTATACACTTATTTATACGTATAGTTTGGATACAACATTCACAGCATTAAGAATAATAAATGTTTTAGTCTTACATTATTATTGTTTCATTTTCATCATGACCTAAACTGATCACAAACTTTAAAAAAATGTTAATATGACATTAGAAGACTTTTGAAAGCTTTCTACCCCCCGCCCTACTAACTAGAAAATGATTGAATACTCGAGAAACTGAAAAAATAATTAAGTTCTGATGCCTTTGCTTGTATGTAACTAACTATGTGAACAAAACTGGAAAATCAATTTTGATCTACTTCAATCAACATATTCGAAGTGTAGCAATATCAATATAGTATAATATAAGTTTGTTAAAGTTGCATAAAAGCATGTATGATAACAGGATAAATGTTTTATGTTTAATAGTGAAGAATTTACTTGAGATAATACGATTTTTTTGAAGTATTATGATACCTATATCACGAGCCTATACCAAAAGTAGCTCTTTCTAAAGGCTTTGTGGAATGAGTTGACCATATGAATAGACATTAAGTTTCCTACCTTTGCGAGAGGTGATTTACAAATACATGTCTCTAATTTCCGTCGGTCTACCTGTTGGTTGTCGGTCTCCATTTTTGTAGTTTTCTTACATCCACGTAATATCCATACGCACAGACATGTTTTGGGCTCAGTAGGTTCTGCTGCTTACTATTTTGAAATTGGTGCATTGGGGGCGGAGCAATATGTAAAGATCAAAAAAACATCGGAATATGTGCAAGATCTATGTTTACTTTGTTTTTTGAATCTCCAAACAATTTCGGACATAGTTAAAGATTATTTTTTTGAGAACTCAACATTAAATATCATTTCTATATGTGTATGTGAAATAGTTGGGACCTCAAACAATGCAAGTAACTGCACTATAACGAACAATGGTACTTTAGCCAACAAAATACAGCATCGCTACGTGCTATAGAGAAACATGAATGCATGGGATATAATGATATCATACGCATCACTCTCCATGACAAAACTATCCGTTTTTTTTTCGTGGAATACCCTAAGTTGTTTTCCCTGAAAATGTAATTCAGATTTTGTTAACTCTTATAATTATAGCAACACCCAGAAGGTCAAGGTATGTCACAACATGTAAGCATAAGCACAAGATATTTCACATTTTAATCAGTTCAGTTTCTTGAGAGAATCCTTATCATAAATCGATTTTACAGATATGAGGAATTTTCTGTACTTTATATGTCAAGGACAGATTTTTGACAATGTTTTTTTGAGATTGGAAACTCCGTATAATTGGATTCGATGCAGGAATGCATGACAACTAATAATTCATATTTATAATGGTTTACTCTATTAAGTTTTAAGTTTATGCTTGAAACTTGCCCTAAATAAAGTACAGAGGGGTTTCAATCTCTCGCAGTTCCTAAATGGAAGGTAAGAACTCACTATTCTAATTTGAGGTATTGAAATCCTCCCTAGACATCTGCGCTTTCAGAAATTAATATTGAAAGTTTCCAACTGTTCTTTGAAACTTGTAGACAAGGTGGATTTATGAAAAGTTTGATTTCGGACTTCCATTGTCTATAAAATTTTGAGTATCACGACGTTTCGATTGATGTGCTATCTTCAATCGTCTTCAGGTGAACGAACGTCGTGATACTCAAAATTTTATAGACAATGGAAGTCCGAAATCAAACTTTTCATAAAGTTTCCAACGTTGATCTAAATATGCGTTGCCAGTACGAGATACCGTTTCAAATTAAATAAGGATCGTCGCGTCACGACGCCTTCCCATATTAAATGAAGTACTGTGATCGGAGTTCCAATATATCATGGTGTCAGTTGAATTTTCGCCATTTATGCGCAAAATAATTGTTTACTGTTTTTTCCTATCATCAATATCACTAGCCTCAACATAATCATTATCATTCACTAATCGTCAACTGTTGGCTCAAACCACTTACTTTAACTGGTTAGCAAACGTATAACATTTCTTTTTGAGTACAAATATCATTTTTAGTGGTACTTTAAAGCCTAACAGCCCCTCAATATAAAAACGGCCTGGATAATTTTCATGATTTACAATAAATTGATTCTCTGAATAATAGTTATACTTTGGTTTCATGTATCGGTTGGTTAGAGTCAGATAGATTCCAAAAAAGTGAGATTATCGGGGATTGAACTTCAAAACGAATTTATAACGTCTAGCTGAGAAGTGACATCTATTACGATTTTTCATTTTCATTAAGTTTAATAACAGAGACAACCATCAATTTGTAAACTTTATCCATTGGGTGGTTTCTTAGTAATTTACGAGTGAACATGCGATGAATGATGGAGACACAAAATAAGTTTAGTAGTAGATTCATATTTACATTATCCGCTTTTCAAAATCATGTTCACATGTGTTTCGACTTCGTTGTTGCTTTGCAAACGTATATAGTTCATACAGATATGTAGCGGGTAATAAAAAAATGACACACATTGAGCGGATTGTAAAAACTACCCACAAAATGTCCTTTAAGGATTTGTTAAAGGATTAATTGCCAAACACCGTGTTGAAATGCTTTCAGTAAAAGAAATTTGTTGCTTATTACGGTTTGCTAGACAATCGTTACTATTGCGCTTGCTTCAATATTCGCCGTAAAATTCGCAATTACTTATTTAATTGTTTCAAGTATGCATTCTGTAAAAAAAAAATATGTCGTATGTCTAGAGTTTTTGCAATTTTGCAACCTCAAGTTTTGTTCACTGAGTTATTATTATAGATACAGTTCAACCGGAAAAGTGTGTATTTGAGTTGTTTCATCTATATCATATATGTACATATGTGTAAAAGTACTCTTCATATTAGGATAAAAATATTAAGAACACCTGCTATGGCGTTTGTTAATAGTATTAATACTATCGCGAAATATTTTTAATTTTAAATAATAAGCTATTTTGAAGTTTAATGGTGTCTGCATCATGAAAATATGAGTTATTCATTTTCGTCGATCTTCTTCTTCTGTCGGTCTGTTACCACGTAATCTCAATGAGGACTAGTATGCGGGAAGGTGTTAGATTGAAACCTCTTTTATTTCAATTTCTTGAGTCTTCGATGATTTACTAGCGTGATAAAAAAAGTTGTGGTGGTTTCAACAGTGACTTCATACATTTTGGAAGCTTTCGATTATTTCAGGGCGTAGTGTAGAAACAAGGTGTCTGTTTTTTAAATTTCCTTTTAAAGTTTTATAAACACTATATTCAATCTGCTGATGTACGTTCAAGCTTGCAACAGCTAAACATCTTTAAGGTTTGAGTACTACTCTAATTCTGTTACTGCACTTGCATGTCATTCTTCATATATTATATAGTTAAAAGAATTAAATGTTTTTGTTTACATCACGTAACAGCTACGATGAACATTACAAGTCGTATGAAAAATATTTTAGTGTTATGCGTATCTCGACCGACCACAGTCGCCCAAAAAAATCTGAATTTAGCGAACAATTTGGACAAGTCTATGATGGTAAATCTGATAACATTACATCGGCTTTTTTGTGTAAACTGAACCTACAAGCAATTTTATTTTATTAAATTACAGGAGTATAGTACAGAGAATTCAGATAATATCTTCTGAACCAGTGCTGATGGGGAGAGAACTAAAAACATTCGTAATTATACATAATAGTGATATTTGAATGTGAAATAAGATTTTCATCTATAACGGGACTGACATCATAATAAATGCTTCACTAGTTCCATCAGATTTGCCAGAGCGCGCAATTAACTAATGTGATTTTTTTCAAAATGTATGACCTTGTGATTTATCCTGTTTCAAAGCCCCCGCTCGAAACTTAAAAAGTTGTTGTTATTCATTCAAAAGTCGATGAAAAGACCTTTCAAATTCGTTCAGTATTTTAGGAATCACGAAGTATCAAATTTGGCTGAAAAATTTTCTGGTAACGATGATTATGTGCAGCAGTTCATTTCTCACTAATTTTTCGCGATTTTCATTCAACTAATAGCTTCTCAAAGATTTATTTAAAGTAAATTGTTCACAAATAACATGCGCTATTGTTTTTCATCTAGTTTTTTCTAGTGTATACTGTACACTGTATTTTGCTATCATCTGTTATCGTGAAAATATCTCCCGGAAATTGCTTTTGCAGTTGCAGTGTATTTATAGATCAAAATGAGGAAAACGGCAAACAGCGTGAGTCAATTTTAATAATAAGTTCCAATATTTCTCATTATTCTATTCAAATTTACCTTTGGGCATCTCTCAAGCTTATTCAAATCACACTGCCTTGAGAAAGTTACAAATTCCACATTTTACCTGTTTGTATTTAGACAGTGAATGAGAGAACTAATTTGGGAATTGATGATTAATCAATTCAAATTCAATCAGAAATAAGTTTCGGCAGGTTATTATACAACAATATAAACAATCACGGTGCAATCCAAGTATTGATGGTTTTTCAAGTGAACGGATGATACAAAAATTAAGGACGATAACTGATTTCCAGCACTGATATCACAACTTCAATATAAAGTGCTCCATTTTTGAACTTTCTTAAAATACATTTGTAAAATGAACTCCTTTACTATACATGTGAATCCATATGTACATATGTATGTACACACAGCTTTGGTCTTAGAATACATTGATATTGACATTGGTTCACATAGCATACCGCATATTAGTTATTTACACAACAAGTTTCTCTATCATTATTGCTTTATATAGTTTCAATGTTGCGGTAAATGTGCATACAGTTATGCATTTTTCGGTTAATGCGAATTATAGCAGAATCACAAATCCAGTTACATTATTTTTATTAGCAGTTTGTTAAAATTATTTCACAAGTGTAACGTTAGCAAAGTGCATTTGTTACGACCTATTGGTTAACGTTTGATGCAGCGGCTTTTTGGTATTACTGCAACTTTTTCAATTGCTGCATTCGCACGTGTTTGGTTTTATTATATTGTTTATCGTTGAACAGAGGAAATCGTCCTTAATATAAAAATATAACTTATACTTATAAGGACAATGCATGTTGATATAGCTATTTTAAATGAAAATGGGTACATTATTAATGGAACCCGGTGTTCCTCTACTTCCGGGGAAATTATATCAATTTTAAAATAAAGTCTTAGTTATAGTTCTGAAACCGTCGGTTGTCTGTAATTAGATTTAAATAATATCGACTATACTGACAAAATTAAAATATTTGAAAATTTCAAAATGTCCAAAAATTTTAATAATTTTCGGTATTTCCAAAATTTACCCTTTTTATGATGATCAGAAGTTTCAAAACCCGATAATAATCTTCATTTAACTGATACTACTCTACATTAAAGTTGTAATAATAATAGTTTATGTCCAATAGCGCTTTTGTATTTCTCTAGGATTATGCTGATTATTATTTGGTAGAAATACCGAAACCTTTAATTGTAGCTGCGATATCAAAAGACGAATAAATTCAGAAAATGATTAACCAGGCCTTAAAATGACGTATAACTGAAATATTTAAAATTTTATTTGATCGCTCAAAATACACATAAAATCAATTATCTAAATTTACTATGTTCATAAATCTGAGGCATCGTAAAAAAAAGTTTATATGTTAGGGTTGGTTCCAGATTGACATTTATTTATGGTAGGGTAGGGTCAAACTCTGGAGGAAGGGACTTCTGGGAAGTTTGGAATGGTATAACGCTATATCTGTTGATATAATGATCTTGATAATCTGAGAGAAGATTTCTGGAGATTGCTACTATTATCCAGCTTTCCTCTGAATGTTACCCTTAAGTAACAGAATTGCAGGAATGTTGTTGGTAGATAGTGTTCTTCTCCTAGAAATACACCTGTCAATTTGGAAGATTCTTGTATAGCCGCTTCTTGAGGAGAAAGTTATAGTTCATCTGTAGGTAAGGAGAACATTGCTGATATTTTTTCGCGAAGGAATGTGATTCTTGGTAGTCCTGTCATAACCGAGCTTGCTGTAATATAGGATTTTTTCATTAGGTGTACTGTTAAGGTAGTGTTATATAGTAACTAACAAATTTTGATCTAGTTCCGTAGCTAGTACTTCTCGAAAACTCATAAATATATTACAGAGGGCCTTGCGACTGGAGTCAGACTACAAAGAGGTAGCCTTAAGACCTATAAAAAATCGGTATATTAAATTGAATATCCAAATGCAATTTATGAAATAAATGAAACTGACAACTATGTAGGAGACGTTTTATTAAAAAATACATATTTACATAACAATAATAAGTTAATCTTATCTAAATTAATTTCAAAGTACTATAGTACTTTTGAGCCGGACTATAATATCAAATACTGTGCTTCAATTTTGAAAATAATACAAATTACAGCGAGCATTGACAATAGGGTTTCTTGAGAAAAATCAATGGGGATTTATTGTTCAACACTAAATAATATCCGGAACTACTGCCTTCCACTTGTTGGACAGAATAGTAGGCAGTCAATTCGTCAATGCTGCTTTTGAGTCATGAATCTTATTATCAGAGTAAATAAGAACCAAATGACAAGTTTCGCAAATAAATAACTATGATAATCCTTATTTCACTATCAATAATAATACGTACTCACTAGAATTTATCATTCCTTCAGATAAACTAACTTGTAGGTATGAAAGCGCATCACCTGAGTTTTCATTTTGTGAAATGTTGCATAAAAATACACGCATAACCCAATGAAGTGTTTCTTCAAATAGGGGCAAGTACCTACGACTTACATGAAAAGATGACAAAATTGGAGCATAGTATTTGTTACCATGTATCTACATAATTTCATCTGTTACTTTTTATTGAAGGGCGGTTCCAGTTGTATTGAAGGCTTGAAACCACCATCATTATTCACCTGCAGGTCCCTGTTGGTTCCATCAAAACCAGGATGGTGTGGTAGATGTAATGGTAGTTGCAGATCAGTGTGTCCCGGTTGTATCACTCCTGGCTGTGGATACTGGTACCCTTGCTCTTCATTATTATGATGGCCTTGGTATTCAGGAGGTAGATTGAAATAGATTTGTTGGTTGCTCACTTGGTCTGCTGGTGAGTAATGCAACTGATTCTGTTCAGGTTGTTGCTGGTTATGCTGGTACGTATTCTGCCCAGCTTCCTCCTGGAATTGACTAGTATCAGAAGTGGGCACATTTTGCTGGTAGATATTGTGTCCCGCCTCTTGGAAATCGATTTGTCCATTTGGAAGATGTTGGTGTGGGTGTACCGCTTCTTGAAAATGAGGTTGACCAACTTGGTGTATATGCGGATTGTAGTAATGTGGCTCTTGATGCTCCACCGGCGTCTGAGGATGTTGTGGTATCTGTGGGTGTACCGCTTCATGAAAATGAGGTTGACCAACTTGGTGTATATGAGGATTGTAGTAATGTGGCTCCTGATGCTCCACCGGCGTCTGAGCATGTTGTGGTATCTGTGGATACTGCAGATGGAAGTGATTGGGAAGAATGGGATGTGCAGCGTTTACGGGAATTTGGGGTTGTAGTGGCACTTGACTATTCAGAAGGTTCACGAAGTTGGTTCCTCCGTGGTACTCGACACTGGTGCCGGGAGGATAGAAGTGTGATGGTACTGCTACACCAGATGGCCCAGCCACGGAAAGTGCTGGTGGTGCCGGTGCAACTGGTACTGCATTTGCTGGATGTGGTATCGGGAATGCTGGAGCTATAATATAATAAAAATGACTCTATAGTTAGATTGGATTGGATGAAATCGCTTTATTTTGACTAAAACAAACAAGCGAATTGAATTATAGCAAAATTGAATTTCCAGCGCGTCCTTCATTACTTTTTGTTGTCATATTTACTTCAATGTATACTGTACAAATGATATCTCTATTTATGACTCTTATCTTGCAATTTCGAGAATGAAACTGATTGTTTGGATTACAGTGGACAAGAATTAGATTCTCTTTGACCATCGCTATTAAGTGACATATGTGTAGTCTATCACAATATCCTAGTGAGCAGGTTATATCTCTTTTTTGCACGTTTGAGAAGAGAGGTTTTTGACCGTATTTATGCCATTTTAAAGATTAAAGTGAAACTCTTCACAAAAATGACTTTTATTCATGAAACCTTGTTTGTAAATTGCTCTTATTTTTTAAACATACTATGTTTAAGAAGTTCAAGAAGTTTTATTATTGCAGTCTCACGCGATATTGTTACCTCACAATCTGCTTCAAAAAATGACTATTATTAAATGTATTCACTGCTTACTATCTGCTTTCTTAATCAAACTACTTGAAAATAGGATTGTTTTCATTTGGTCGTATAATCCGCCGCTATATTCCACATACATCCTGTGTGAAGTGAGACTATTTTTCAACATCTTGTATGTAGATAGATCGGATGATTCTGGAAAATTTACCGTGTACTCCTGGGGCTACTGGTACCGCCGGGGCTACTGGCGCTGCCGGAGGTAGAGGTACTGCTGGAGCTGCTGGTGTAAAGGAAACAGCATGCGTTGGTAGTAATGGTCTAAGCTGTGGAGCTGGTACTTCTCTCAGAACATGAGTTTGGAACACTGCACCGAACGGCAACACACCTAAGTCAGGTTTTGTGACTTCGAAGAACGGAGATGGAGATAGTACGTGTGCGGGTTGGTGAAGTACAGGTGGATGCACAGGAACAGCTTGAGGTACAACTGGTACTGGTTGAGGTTGAGGAACCAGTGGCCTTACAGCAACTGTTTGTGGAGCTATCGCCAATTGTTGGACTGGTACCTAAATCAGAATAAATAGTTACTAAATAATGTATTCAAATCTATGTTTAAGGCTCTTTGAAGATTTTTCATTTGCTATGTATATGGTGTGTTTATAAATTTTCATTTGAAAATTCCTATTTTTAGAAATTTGCAGGTTGACGTTATGAGTTGATAGTATAAGTTGTAAAGGAAAAGTTTATTTTATTCTTTTTGGCGCGTTTAAATAGAACCTTTTGTTTAAAAACTTACTTTTAATTTATTTTTTACTCTTTAGTTATGGACATGTTCTGAATCTCATTCAACGCATCATTGTTGTAAGATCGATAACCAGTTAATTTCAAACAGTCTAGCCCTCCAATAAGAAGACCTTCCAATGATAACTTGGTCCGCCATATTGGAGAGAGTGGCGTCACTTTATTTTTCGAGTTATTCTCAGCAAACCCTTTCATTTGATACCTATACTGTAGGAATGCATTGAAAATAACTAGTTTACCATCTTGGGTGTTCCGCCATGTCGGATTTAGAATGACGTCACACAACTAACCATGCACTGTCATCAAAACTAAACATATATACAACATTTCAGCTTAATCGGTTGAAGATGTTGAAAATACCTGGTGGATATGATCGATGTGAATGTGTTCTGGTCTAGTATGGATGTGGTCCACGTGGGGTGCTGGTCTATTGTGTATAACATCAAAATGTCCGGCTCCAGTAGGATGGAAATGATCGAAGTGGATTGGCTTGGAGACAGGTGGTGGTACATTTGCTGGCAAACCGATCGGCCTCACAGGTTTCCAGCCTCCTGGTTTCTTTAGGTGAAATTGAATTTTTGGCCTCTCGTATCTATACCCTGAGTGCCTGATCACTGGCTTCAAAATGGCAGTATACCTGTTGTGAATAGTTGCTTTATTAATGGGGTGGGGCGAGGTGCTCATTAAATATAACAAAAGTGAGTTTTTTGAAATAGTTGAAGTATTTTTGTATAGCGTAACCCTCACTTTTTTCAAAAAAAGTTAGCGAAAATATAACATGAACGGGAAACTACTAAAATGTCCAATATTTCCCTACCTCAATGTGAGACAAATGGTTGTAAATTGATTTGCGTTGCCAAAATACAGCATTCATTTAAAATCCAATTGAGAAAGGAAGTGAGAATCTACCTGTAGTCTACTGGGCTATAACCAATAAGATGCCTTGCACCATTTGGTTTCACTGCTAGGTGCTTAGCCCATGCGGCGTTATGTGATGGAGAGAATATTGTTCGTTTTGAATGGTCTTTCACAATTCCTGTATCTTCACTATTAGTGGGATCCAGATTATCTTGCTTGATCTGCTCCAGATCGCCTGCTACGGTTAGTGTCCTGGACAGGATTGTTATAGCCACGACAATAATCTGAAAGAAGAAAATGAATTGACGGATGACGTGAAGATATTCTATCGTTTATTTTTGTGATGGACATGTTAAATATGGAGCTTTACAAACAAAACCCAGAAGGGGTTGTTAAATATAACTAAATTTACGCAGTTTCAGATCTACAATTGCGGTACCGTATTTTTCTGGCAAAAATATCATTGATCATTGAAAGTAAACTGCTTAGAATTTAATAAAGTTTCCCCGTATATCATGTTTACCATCTGTACATAAAACAGCGATTGCAAAAATAGAAATTTTTTCCGCTGATTTTTGATATTTAATATATTATTAGTTATTTTATGTAAAATCAACAAGACAGCGAAATCCTCGTCATAACAAAAATTTACGCCTAATTTGATTGCACTCTCTGGAAACATTAAAAACGAAATTTGGGGAAGTTATAGAGATTATTTGGTTGTTTGCTTGCATCAATTTGGGAAAAGATCGCAGCAGAACAAATAGACCGACAGACATAATGTGACATAGATTTTGGTGTTGTAAAAATAGGTATACGTCCAAGATACGGATGATTTCAGTTTTCAAAACGTTTTTTGACGGCAATTATTTTCTTACTTGGCGACGACAACCTTTCTCACTACGCCTAACAATATAATAGGAGCTTGGCAAATATAAAAAACAGAGCTTGAGAAAGTTCCGAAATACTTTTTTGTTTTTGGCTCACTACACAACGTCCTCAATACATGAATTTTAAAAATACAGCATTGCCTATTCGAGGTCTCTCTTCATCATTATCAATGTAGCGGTGGCAGAAGTGACACCAGATAGACCAACTGACAAAAATTTGTTATACCTATTATTACAATATGTCCTTCTTTATGCATGCAAAGAATGCACCACATTGGAATTACTATGTATAACATTTTGACTCCGAGATTTGCCCTAATTAATGCTGCAGCACCATGCAACTCGATGAATGAAAAGTGTAATGCTGATCGTCCTTGTGGCAAAACTTTTACTACGTACCGAAGTTGTGAGCAGAATTTTAATGGATTGATTTATAGGGGGAAATTATACAAAATACCTGTGAACATTTTAATGAGTAGAGACAGCTACTTTTCTGGTAGTCATTCGATTTTCAACTAACACATCCTAGGTCGTACATTCAAATTAGCTGTATAGTATTTTCGCAAATATACCTTAGCGAAAGGATCAGTTTGGTAAAGCTGTATAGAGGAACTGATGGAAGCCAAATTCGCCTTGGAGCATTTCTTTCATATTTATGTATCAGTAACTGAGAGGAGAGTAGAAATATATAAAAAAACATATTTTGTTATATTTAACAATGTGTCATTAGTGAATTCTTTGTCTAAGAGTTGACATTTTTCTCCATAGAAATGAGTGGAACCTACATATTTCTATTCATAATTAGGCTTATCAATATGACCTGATTATGAATAGGGTCCCTCAAATATTTTTCACTGTGTTCAGATTATAGATGATGGGTTCATACAGCATTCATTTGACACAGTCAAGAATATGCAATACTGGTGCAGGTTACAATTTGCAACAATCAAAGTATTTTGTTTTAAATTGGTTGTTTTGTGAATTCGGTCTATTGGATACAAGTTTAGTAGCTATCTTTGACGTTAGATTTGGTGATTTGATGCGTCAGCATCTTTTTGCACCTGCGGTAACCAGAAAGAAAATCGCACAATATGAAATGTTTGGAACGAATAAAATTGTTTGAAATAATAGGAATTTTATTTGTAGCGTTGAAGAAAAATTGGAATCAGTTGGATTTCTCATCATTTTTCTGGCATTTATGTGATCTAGTCATGAAATTTTGCTCTTTGGTATTTATGGAAGTAATGAATAGATTTTCCAGTAAAGATAACAATATTATCACCCATCCAAAATAGTTTTGGAGTACGCATATAAAATGCCACAATATAAAAAATATAGCACCGGTCTTCTAAAAATAAACTTCAAGTCGCTTTAAAAATGATTGTTGATTTATAAATGTTAAAAATGAAGGCGACCTAATAAAAACGTTTACATCAGCATCAATACATCGATATCAGGAAAGATCGATGGATTATCTATACGTGTTCATAGTGAGATCCCTAAATTACAGTAGAAACGAAGCATTTGTAGATCATAAGAATTTTCATGATGCAAACACCATAATACGCTGAAAAAAGTATTTACCTGATATCGATAATTTTAGATTGCAATACCGCCCTTGACAGGGGATTAAAAGCCCTGGTTACTGTTTTGGAGGAAGAAACTTATCCTTTACTATTATTATTACTATCTTACTGTACATAATTTTTATATTGATCTCACATAGACCTATCTAGGTTTGTCATGCTTGAAACACTACTCTTACTTACAATGTAACTGGTATCCATTGCAAACACAGTAATCCTGGATAGTGGGATGGAAAAACTAAACAACCACCATCACTGCCGGACTCCGCACTGGCATAAACGATTCAGTCACTTTCTTTTTGTTTTTATACCGGATATTTTGTGAGACGCCCTGTGTATATAAATTAGAATCGGAACCACATTAATATTTATGCACAGCGCCGGGGTTCATCGATGAAAGTACTCACCAATTCTGGATGCACCAAATTTGCCTAATTGCTCTTAACATGGTTCATGCTAAGCAAGAAAGATTAATATACTCGACATATCAGTTTGATCAATTTCCATGCAAGGGTTTGTGCTGCGAAAATTTTGATGAGAAAACAACGAACATATTATATGTTTTGAAGTCTTGTGATTGCGAACATTTTCGAATGTGAGCTACCTTTTTCAAAGTGATTTCTTATTTCTCTATCATGAAAAATGGTAGTATAAGTTGATGAATAAAGATGTGAACCGCAGTTTTCAACTGTTGCTTTTAAAATTGCATTGAAGATATCGTAAATACTAAAAATATTTAAATCATTACTAATAGAAAAGATTTCCAAGACATTTAATAATCTACTTCAACGGAATGAACAATTCTAAAATGCAATGAAAATCCTAAATAAACCGATACCAGATTTTTCAGAGGCTAAATAACATTTTCGTAACTTGTTATGATCCTTGTGAATTTAATATGCAATAATCTGTAGTTTTACTAGTTGCTACAACAGTAGCAAAACAAATCAAGCATCTTGTAAAAATATATAGGTTATTTGCGAGCTTAAAATCAAATGGGTTAAATTTGCTGGAAACTTTCCAAAAACATCTAAAGTTTACCTATGTTCACTGTTCAGTAAGGCTCCAAGTCTAGAGCTATAGTAAATAAATATATCATGTATTTTGTATTTCTGTATTTTGAATGCAAATATGTGGACAATAATCTATGTCTAACAAGTAGGAAGGCTTGACGAGATAGAAATATAAATGGTCGAGGAATGATTTTAATTCATAGAGTAATTAATTAAAAAATTCCACAAAAATTGAATGGTATTTTCCAGACAGACAGAGAAACCTACGGAAATAGGTGACATGGTTTTTCATGATGTACATCTCATGAAACATGAATAAAACACTATATTGAATTCGAAATGTTCTTCGATTTCAATATTTATATCATTTCAATTCGAGATTTGTTGCTCGCTATATGATATCTGCATCACGAACACCCGTCCATTATTCTACGCGTGAATTTGTCAAAATCTTTCGAGACCCGTAATTTCAGCAACTAATGCTTCGATTCCAACAACAGAATCCTTTAGAGCAGCTTCAAGCATGTCCACGTTCCCAATAATTTCAGGACATACTTGGAAAAACATTTGAGGAGCTCATGGAAAAAGATAGAAAGTGTATTTTTAAATATGTTTCTCGAAACGTTGAGTACCTTTGAAGATACTATTTATGTTCAAGTTCAGAGTGTTTTCTCCACTGGGAGCCATCCATTTATGCCTCCGTTGGTATTACCTTTGTAGACTTATTGCGTATTTTATAATTTGTTTACCTTACCAGTCCTAGTCTTGATCAAAAGTTTGATTTCGGACTTCCATTGTCTATACAATTTTGAGTATCACGACGTTTCGATTGATGTGCTATCTTCAATCGTCTTCAGGTGTACTGTCTACCTACCTTGTCTACAAGTTTCAAAAAACACCTAGTCTTGATCCTGCACGACTCAATCCTAAAGTTTTCCTGCTGGTGTCTTCCTAAACTTTATTGGCCAGTACTTCCCCAAAAATTTTTTGCTCTTGTTTTCAGTGTTTCTCTCTAGCGTGCTTGTGAGGTCGTGAGAGGCTGACTTTTATAATTTCTCTACTCGTTTTCCTGCAATTGAGGTTTCCATAAGAGTGAGTGAGTGTTTTTGAGCAGCAACCATGATCAAAATATTGGTTAGTATACATCACAAATCTATTGAACTTTTTTTTTCAATTGTTTTATAGCCGAACATTCAGAAATGCAGTACAATGTCGGCACATTACATAAGTTTTGGCTCAGGCGGTAATAAGTTTTGTTGTCCAGCGAGCTTGGCCACGCGTCTGCTACTTAACCGTAAACAGAAATGTGCTTTTTCATCCTAGCAATTCCGTCAGCGCTGAATTTCCTCAAGCTAGACACTGTTATATAATGATAGTGGCCTAGTTAGGTCCACCCAGATTTAGTGCGATACAAAAACGATTGTATCTGTTCACATCTCTGCACGAGTATCTTTTATGGACTTGCAGCTAAGCAGCATCGTATGAAAATGGGAGTAAATCTGAATTATGCATGTACGATTAGGAAATCACTCTTGCTTTCAATTGACGAATAAATGAAGAACATTGATTAGTCGATGCAATTATAACATTAAGGTGCTACAGGTATGTAGGTTTATCCATTAACCTTATTCCTTGATACATGAAAGCAGGAAAGTATCATGGCCAAGATATAATGAAAACAGACTGACGCACACAGCCACAAATTTTTTTAATAGATATCCTCACGCAGAGCCAGATATCCTATCGCGCTTCATAAGCACTGCGCGGAGGATTAATGTCTGTTCACATTGACCTAAAAACGCAGTAGATTGTAACCATAGGGGACAAAGTCCCTGGTAGCTCATCCCACAACGCCGAGGTTCTCCAAAATAATTACTTTTGGAATAGGATTGTTCGAGCCGTTGTAGGTTTGACCTGTTGAGGATGCGCCCGAGGATCTCCTCTAGTGTTTGCTGTACTGGCAACTTTTGGAGTAATTATGCGATACAGCTCAGTCGAACATCTACCATGATAAAATCTATAGTAGAGATCAGTCACCCTTTCTGGATGTTCCATACTGTGGAGGTCATTTTTGAGGTAGGGCTCATCCAGTAGACGTATTTTTCGCCTCTGTATTGTGGCCAGAAGCTTCAGGGAGTGCTTTGGGGTGCATCCCCGTACATGAGAGCAGTACTTCAACGATGGTCTGATCTGGGCTTTGTATAGTAGCAGCAGCTGTGGCGGAGAATATAATTTCCTGGAGCAGAAGAGAACCCCCAGCTTCTGGGACGCCGACCTAACGAAACCAGCAATATGATCATGCCATGACATGTTATTGTTGATGTTAATTCCTAGAAGCTTGATGGAAGATGATTCAAGCATGCGACTTCTTTGTCAGGTTTGTTGTCTGAGTCTTCTGCGCGTTAAACTGAACTCCATTTGTATGTCTCCATTCAACAGTTCTCTCAATGTCCTCATTGATCTGAACAGCATGCTGCCCCTACCGAAATATGGTATTTCGGGATGGTAGTGGTTTGTCCGTTTCCATGCAGGAAATAAGGGCGCTGTCATCAACGAAGCTGTGGATAGGATAAGATGTTATTTCTAACAAATCGTTGATGTACAGGAAGAAAGGCGTTCGAGAAAGGACAGATCCTTGAGGAACACCCGCATTGACTATTGACGTTGATTTATGCTTACGGCAACCATATTAGCAATCGTTGATAATATAATTTTTGTCCAGATGCTTCAGAAGGTGCACATTAATAACAGCCTCCTTAACCTTGGATATGCACAGGTCTATAGTTGTTGGGTACATTTCTTCTACCCTTCTCATTCTTACGAATAGTAGAAGTTCTGGCTAACAGACTTGGCTACAGACCAAAACGATTTGGACGAGTAAGGACATGAAAATAGTTTGTTCTTAACTTTCTGGTTGTGCTTCTTTTTGCTGTTATCGTTGACCCGCTTATAGTGGTTTCTAGCATTGATGAAACTGCGGTAACTTCCTCCATTCCCTGTACCGTTGGTTTTTTGCCGTAACTGGTTCTCTGCAGCTTTGGTTAAACCAAGGTTTGTTCTTGGAGGGGAGTTCATCGTACGTAGGCTACCATACCTGATGTTAACACCTCTGTTATTTTTGGCTACAAGCTGATTGATCCCTGGACGTGAACCAGACATCATTCCATGGCAAGAACTAGAACTAGTTTCCGAGATCGTCCCACTTTGCTGATTTGTAGTGCCACACTCTGCGTTTTTCAGTATGCTGCTGAGCTAGTTATGTCATTCTACAGTGTGTTGGAATGATATTGTGGTCGGATGTTCCTTGTGGAGCGGATATATTTACTGTGTAGGTAGTAGTATTTGTTGTGAGATACAGGTCCAGCAGGCTAGCAAAGTCTTCATGTAGATTGGGAACTCTTCTTGGTTCGCTGATTATCTGTTCCAAGCCACAACTGATAGCAAAAGCTTCAGCTTCACTTCGCGTCTCGTCTGTTTTTTTTGGAATGTTTTAGCCAGTACATATTGTGTACGTTGAAATCACCCAAAAATCCTGGAAAATTATTTCTGAGTTGTGGTCATCAGTTTGGAAGGTCGAATCCTTTAGGTTTGAGACCTTCCTCTCGCCGACAAGAGAGTCCTGATTTGACATATACGCATACACCAAATCTTAGCCTGAATCGCGTATATAGGTCATATCCGGGATATCTAAAACAATTGTCCATTACTGACGAGCCGACTAGGGCCTCTGATAATGGCAGAATGTGTGGCCTTTCTGTCTGTAGGTATTGATAGACGGAGTTTATGTTTGAGGCAAGAATACGAACATTCATGAGGACGACACTGAATATGTTTCGCGGACTCTCGTCCGATCAAAGTTGCTGCAGTTGTTAGACTGTTGAGAAGCTGCGGCACATTTGGATAAACGATTTTCGCTCAAAGTGCTCCCAGGACCATTGAACATTCTTTGTTGTCCCTTGTGTCACTTAAGGGAAAACTGGAACATCGGTCTAGCGATGGAACGTAAACCGTAGGGCCACTTGGCGTCGCCAATCTTCCAATGTTCCAATGTAGGGATGATTGCAACGGACGATGCGTAGTGACTGCCCCCCCCCCCTCCCGGTGGGAGTTAAGCAGCGCATGTCTAGGTTGTAAGCCATGGTCACACGTGAGACAACTCACTACCGATTAGCCAGATTGCTAATCCTGTCGGTAAATGAACCTAAGGAGTAGCAATGTGTTGTTGGGTGAGGCAAACGGGAATGGGTGATTAAAAACGTATTATTTTGAATACCACAATATTTGCGATTACAATACTTGCCTGGGAAATTAGCTAGCACACAATCGACAGTTGTTTGTTGATATAAACGTTGAATGTTACACAATTTGTATTATAGCATCCTTTTCCGAATACTATAAAGCATATTTTGCAAAACGTAATCGCCATAATAGTAATACTTGATAAAATCAGTATCACATAGCAGTGCTTTGGCATTCCGGTACGTGCTCTGATGTCATATTGCTCTCTTTGCATCCTAATAGGCGAAGAAAGTCTTTTACGTTCGATATTAAGTTTCACGTGTGCTTTTTCGATCGAATATGTACCAATAACGCATGCATATTGTGTTTGTACACTTCGGTGACAAATTATTTTGACCAACCTTATTTAGAGCTCCGGGAGAACACAAAATGTATATGTGCAAGTATGTAGAAGCAAGGAATTAATGAGGTGTAATTATTCATTGTCTATAATTTATTCCCCTATGATGAGTGCTATATATTTGATAATTTTCGTTCACCGAATAATAACAAAAATATTATTTGATAGATTTGTATTCGAATCACATAATCTAAAATAATTTCTAAAGCGGATGCTGTAGTTGTCTAACTTGTTATGATCTCCAATTGAAGAGGTTTTGGTTTCCTTGGCAGCCTCTACAGAAAACTACAAATTCAATTTTTGATAATTATAATGGAATTGTTAATGATTTGCTGTCTCCAGCAAAACGATATTATCAGGTTTAATTTTTTTTGGAGAGGGTTACATGTAAATAGTTTCATTTTGTACAATGAAAATGATGATGCAATTCAAACTAGCTGTTCATGTTTCTGCATATGTGTTATAGTTCAAATTATGGAGCTTCTTTGTGTAGATAATCCATGTGTGATGTAATTAAACCTACTTGAGGCTAATTTTTTATGCATATCGCAATATGATCATATACTTACACGTCAAATTAATCCCGCTGTTTACTACTCAGAATAAGGCAAATCTGATGAGATATTTAGGAAATAATGAATTACCGTCTACACCATAATAAATTGAAAAGTAATTCAGAAAATACTCTTTGAGAAAAGGTACCAGACTTTATCTCAACGAATTGATCGCAAAGTTTAATTCAATATACAATATTTCCTTCACAACAAAGTGACTGAATATAGGTTAGAGGGTCATTTATGCCTCAATGACAATTATTATGTATTTTCATCAGTAGAAACAGAGTCTGTACACGTTAAGATTTTTTCCGTGGATAAAATACATTTCTGAGTTGTGAAATAAGAGGGCATTACCCATTTATTATGAAGTAAGTAAAACTATTACAGAACGACAAAAAAAGCAAATTGCAAATTGCGAACAACTTTCCCTCATCAGACGTTTAAAGCCTGATTGATATAAATTAGATTCAGCGGATTTTAAATAGTCTGTTTTCAGGTTCCTTGTTCGGAGAGTTTCAAAAACGTAATTGCTTTCTCACTACTACCTTTTCACGTGACTAAATGCACCAAAATAACCTCCTTTCATACACCGTTATTGCGTAATCTTTATTACATCGATATATTGTCTTCATTTTAACGTGCACATTTCGAGAAAAAGTTCTACAGCAAAAAAAACTGTTATATGAATGCTCATATGATTCAATTTGAATATTTTCCATATAATAAACGCCAATACTTACAGATAGCAATGTCGGATTGCATTTGGCATGCAGTTTTTTCGAATCTGGTTTCTTCTAAGCAAATTCTGAGAATCCTTCGAATGAATCATATTATATGGGAATAATTAATTTTTTACTACCCGCTAATTAAAATCACATACGGTTCACTGAATATCTTACTTAAGTTTCTGCTGCTTCGGTAGACTTTATATATATTATATTACCTATATATATATATATATAGCAAAATTGTGTTTGCCGGAAACCGGAACCAACGGTTCTTCCGGCAAACGTGCAAGAAGAATTCCAACACGCTCTAGTCTGTAAAAGTTAAAAAAAAAATTTCAATATGTTTCATTTTTAATTGACCTGTAGTGTATTACTAATCACATTTCGAGTGACATGTTTCTTTGGTATCCATCAACTAACAACTTCAGCAACAATCTGATTAACTTATCCCTGAATATGGATGCATAGACATCCGAAAGCTTGTATAAAAAAAGTTTAAAGAGTACACCTTGCTATTATTGCCGCTTCCCAGTGATAACACAATTTTGCTACCTAACATTTCTAGGAGATCCACTTAAGGCATTCAAGTCGAACGTAACATCACCCAAGAGTATTTAGTTTTACACATTTGAGACTTTTTTGGCGCTGAGCAAATTTATATTATGAAAAATGCTTAGGCATCGGTGACCCTGGAAAATGACAAAACAAATAATATAATATGTGAAGTTTGCCATTGAATGTGAAAAAAAATACGTTTAATTTTCGTAGTATACTTTGAAATTAAATCTAACCCAGTGATAGAAGCTTAGATCGAACAACCTACGCGACGTCGACACGATAGTTCGCTTTCGATTTCCTGCCACGCTTTCGTTGATTTGAGGTTCTTCCGTAAAATCCTTGACAAATATGCCACAAAAATTTTACAGTTACGCAATTTGAGCGCTATTATATTGCCAAATATTATGATTCCGATTTCTAGACAGGGTCATTATCATTCAACCCGCGGTTGGGCTGATCAGCGCCGTACACTGATGACGAAACGTCTGGAACATAACCTATGCTGGTTCACCATAATTTTAGCATGTGTGCCACACAAAAAACATATAGTTAGTGGTGTACACGTTGTTGAACAGCATCCTTACATTATCAACTGTTGTATATTCGACTATTATAAAATATTTAAATGGGTTTAAGATGGCACATGAATCTCAAACTATAGCGGATGACAATGGAGAAGTAACATTAATCGGTGAATGAGCGCGTGCGATATCGTTTAAACCAAATTAAACAGCATATTTTCTATGTTACTATACAAAAAATATATCAGCTTACTGTTACTGTGTATCGGATAGTACCACCAAGAGTCATCATTAGAAAGAACACTAGAAGGGTCCAACTGCCTAATTCTCATCAAAGTGAACTTCCAACACCTCAAACGAACTTCTTTCAAAGGACTACCGGGAAATCCATCCCCTGATAATTTCAGTTTACAGCATTTTAAAGCCATTTGTGTTTTTCATTATTTTTTGTAAGAATGAAACATACGAAAACTCTACAGAACCGTTAAAATGTCTGTTTCAAGAAAATTGAATTATCCGTTTAACAAATCTGGACTCCTTTATTACTTAGGACTGAAAGTTATACTTCTAATCTCAATGATGTTTGGAACAAACATACACAAGCTTAATAGATTTACAATAACATTCCGGTGGGCACAGAGCTACGATCAAAATCAACAAAAAGAGCAAAAATGCTCTTATCTTATTCTTGGATATTGGATAGGATACATAAGCTTTATTATAGAATCGAACAACTCTGCAGCGCTGATTATCAACTATCTAGTTTACTCATAAAATATGGAAAGACCTATTAAATATTTTCGTATTACTTATGAGCATGATATTTCCTATAGAACCTCATGGCTGAAAAGAAACATAAATAATTCGTGGATTTTCATGCTTGTCTATCTAAGAGTGTCATTTGAAAGTTGTGTAATTATTATACCACTTATTACGAATAAAAATCCCTTATAGTTTTCAGCGGCCCATCGGGCTGCCACATTAACAATTTGCTATGGCTACACCGGTAACTTGTTAGCTACCTAGCCCTATAATGAGTTCAATACTAACGTTCCCAAATTTAGCAATCCCTTAAGCCTGTATAGCTTTTGGTTTATTTTATATTTTCATTCCGGATTCAATTAAATTCGTGGAGGAGCTCTATATCAAATCTATAAACCTCCGCATAATACCTATATTGAGCCAATACAGAAAATAAAAATCCAAAGGGGTTAAGTTGGGAGCCCTCAATCGTAAATTTACCGGTCCCCACGAACTATCCATCTGTTTCAAAAAAACCTCATTTAGGTAGCGTATATTCACACTCCTCACCTTGAATAGTAATTATTAATAATAATAATTTATTATTTATCTTAATAATCCTAAGCGAAGTCCAGCCGCAGCTGTTTTATTTGAGCGAGTACTAGTCATTTAATAATAATTAAAAAGAAAAATTTTTAGCCAGTGGGGATCGAACTCAAAACCTCCTGCATTCTGGGCAGACGTCTTACCGTTCGGCCATCAGGAATTTATCAGATAGGACGCAAATACTATGTGGATGGTACATCCATCGCGCAATTCTTCTTCCCACTTTTCTGACCTGTAGAGCTCGATTTTTGGTTAGAAATCTAGTGACAGCAACAAATTTTTCTTTCTGCCTTTTCTAATTATTATTAGTTATGCCTCTTAAGGATTGATCATTTGTGACAGTAACTATTGAATGTAAAATTGTAAAATGTTGACAAAAAATACTTACAGAATTAAGTAAATTAAAACAGACTAAAGTTACAGAGATATACAATTCACACTTAAACTTAGCTGAGGAAATTGTCAGATAGGACGGCAAATACTCTATGGATGGTACATCCATCGCGCAATTCTTCCCACTTTTCTAACCTGTAGAGCTCGATTTTTGGTTAGAAATCTAGTGACAGCAACAAATTTTTCTTTCTGCTTTTTCTAATTATGATTAGTTATGCCTCTTAAGGATTGATCATTTGTGACAGTAACTATTGAATGTAAAATTGTAAAATGTTGACAAAAAATACTTACAGAATTAAGTAAATTAAAACAGACTAAAGTTACAGAGAGATACAATTCACACATAAAAACGCATTGAAACTACAATTTACTTAGTCAGAACATATTGTTTGAGTGCATTTTTGAACCTTTTGTGACTAGTTTTATCGTTAATATCGATTGGTATCACATTATAAATCGATGAGGCATTGTAGCTTGAAGACCGTTTATATAATGACGTCCTATGCTGCTTTATTTGGTATTGTTATTGTTCTACGATATAAATAGAGCTGAGTTTTTTTGGATTAACACAAGGCATGCAAGATTAAATTTCCTTTATTCTCATCTAGCTGTGACAGTCAGTCAGAGAAGCATTATTAATCGAACACAGGTATGTTTTACTCTCTGAAACCATGTAGCAGAGTTAAAATCTAAGCATGATTCATAGACCATAAGATGAGTGACCTAAGACTTCTTCTTCTTCAAGTTTCATCTCCTAGCGGAGGTTGGATATTATCATGGCAATCCTGAGTTTGTTTGCAGCTGTTCTAAATTCTTGATTTGATGTCATTCCAAACCAATCCCTCAAATTTTTCAGCCAAGAGGTTCTTCGTCTTCCTTGGCTTCAGATAAAATAAGACCAAAACAAACTGCAGCCGATTTGTAGGAATTAATCTTCAAATCATGCTTATGAGACTAGTATATTCATATACATCGTATACAATGAAGAAATTAAATGACATACCTTTTATTGCCGGACTACTAGATACTCTGCCATCCATGGAAACATATCAATATTTATTAGAAAGATAGGATTCAAAAAATCTGACAGTAATCTCAGGGAAGCCATAATAGTACAGATTAGCTAAAAGTGTCAGGGTGGTATTAAACGCCTTGTTGGCCAGCAGTATCACAATGCACCTTCATTAGTTGCATATAGTTATATCATCTAGTGTTTTAGACATTGCTGTTACTTTACATGAATAAATTATTAACACTTAGATATTCCAGGATGATCAGTAAAACTAATATTTCAAACACCTTGGAGAGAAATTGTAACTGGCTTACTGGCCTTAGAATCAAAAAGCTATTTTGGAGTTGTTATCTTGGGGATAAGTACCAGTGCACCAAGTGCTGTTCTCAATTTGACTGAAAAGTATCTGTTGAATATGATTCAATATTATCAATTGCATCAAAGACCTGTCTCTCCGAGACTACTACAATACTACAGAGTAATTAAAATATCCAACTAGTGCTGGATCTATTTATATTATACGGGTTACTAAGTACACACAATTAGATATCATGTACTTCAATATAAAGAGCGGCAAATAAACCGGCAAGACCAACAAAGGGAAGTACCGATTTGAATTACTGCAAAGAAATTATTCATAGAAATAATCATCCGCTTAAGCATGAACGGAGATGTAAGAATAAATATAATACATGCTTTGAGTAAACAGTAAAATCTAACAGTCCGACGATGAATTAAATATAAGTCGAAATGCCCCACTGGAAGAAGAGTTTTATTCGTGAGACTTTGTGTTTAACACACAAAATTTCTTATCTGAATGCTTCAAGTTGTTCACCACGTGAGGATTTTATTTATAGACATCTCATGAGAGAACTAGAAAACCAACTAACCTCTGACTTAGATAAGAAACACCCCAAAACACTAGAACAGTAGACGATCCAAGAATTTACCAATCATTAAACAGCAAATAAAGATGTATGGCTGATACGACATGCATTTAAATTGATTACACACTATCCATTTTTTATGTGTAAATAAGAGATAACCAATTGGAAAAGCAACATAGTATAAAATTAGTTTCTGTCTTGAATGTGAACCACAAAATGAGATGTTTTAGTATTTGGTCAACAGCTTAGACCAAAATAAGGAATATTTTTTAGTAAAGTCAATATAGAAATCTTTTTGTTGTTTGAAATTTGTGAACAATGTGGATCTTTCGAAAGCTGTGTTTCGGACTTCCATTGTCTATATATTTCTGAGTGGCACGACGTTTCGACTGATTTACTATGTTCAATCGTCAGTTCACCTGGAGACGATTGAAGATAGTAAATTGATCGAAACGTCCTGACACTCAGAATTATATAGTAAATGGACCTCTGGAACACAATTTTCGAGAAATATTTCTTTTCTTCACTATCTGGTTACTGCATTATTTTTGGTTTTGTTTGTTGGATTAGGAGGATAACCGATAATAGAAGATTGATTGTCGTAAACTAACAATGTTTCTTCTCTAAAACTTGCAACTTTTTGAACAGTTACGTGATATTCCCTTTATTCAGGTCTTCCTACCGTATTTTTTTATGTGGTGAAGCAAAAACACTACGTTGCCGTATTTGCAACCGAAAGAATGTATAGTTGAAGTGAACTATACTCCTTTTAACACTCATCTCCAAGTGTCGCACACAGTGGCCCTGCCCATTGGCACCTTACGAAGTATGTCCCTTCAGACCAAGACCTTGACTTCGTAAATTGCCAATGGGCAGCGCCACCGTGCGCGATGCTTGGAGATGAATGTCGATTTTGCACCCTTGACTGGGTTACGTATATACCACCCAATTGCTCTCCACCAGGCTATACTGACGAGTCTAGGCTAAAGACGAAACATGCATGCCTAAAGCAGACCTGGTGCATAGCGAAGATCATATACTTAGACCCCCCTTTTTGAAGGAAACTACTTGTTCTGTACATTTCTTTTGTTGATTCCGCCGCAAATGAACAGTGTTCTGCAGTACTAAGTAATGAACACCTCGTGTTTTACTACAACTGAAAATATAATATAAATCGTACTATCATTGAATAATTTTACTTTACTTTTACTTGAAGCCGTTATTGAGATGAAACTGTGCACTTTTAACACAGAAATAATTACTCGGATACATTGAGTTTTATATTACTAACTAACTTGTTAGCATGCGGTGGTAAAACTTAGAGTTCTGCCCTTCATGGTGACACGCTGTGGGCCTTCTATTATAAAATGAATCATTACGATCAACTAAAAGCTATATACTAACTGTTATTTGAGTTTTTAGACCATTTAGATGTACCTAAAGCAGTCGTTCGTATTTCCATTATCTGCAGGAGCTGCTTTTCACGTTTTGATCGATTTAATGTCTTCAACCTTTAGTTGAACTACCTGACATGCTCCCATCCACATCTATTTATACCCTCCCCCAAACGTCGCATGGGGAATGGTGAGGCAATCAGAGCTCTAACCATAACAACATGTGTGAATTAGCGTGGAAATCAAACCCGTATGACTCATACAATGAACAATATCTATGAACTCAATTCAGACAGAATGGTACGATGCTTCATCCTTGTGGTGCTCGTCATCACTACCAATCCGCTACTGTCATAAAAGGGTCCGATCATTGGACCAGTAGGAGACTAGATGCAGCCTGAATAAATCAAACGTCCTGTTTTTGGCATAATCCAAAAATGATACAAAACCATATGATATCCACTTTTGTAGTCAACATTCAATGAGCATTATGTACACTGAAATACATAAATATGCAGTACAAAGATGTCAAATATGTTTTTTTTATTCTCCGAAATGAAGCTGCTTTTATACCTTCTAGAAGAATAAAATTTAGTATCGAACGAAAACTAAATTTAAATCTCTTTAAACTTCAAATAGGTGTTAACTTTAGTCCAACAAATAAGTATATGTGAAAATTTGCCCTGCCCAAACTGTTAACAATGATCATTGTCCGTCGCTAGATAGACTGTATTATATCTAGTACATTTAAATTGATTACCTTCTTTCCGCCCAAACGCGACTGTATGTAGGTGCATAAAAAGTGGTTTTATAAGACACGTAGCCGCGATGGTGGCGAGGTGGCTGCAAGAAATTTAAGATGCGTGACATCGCATTCGCTTTGGTCAGCGACCGCCGTGTGGATCAAATAGCTTTATCATAAGTTGAAGCAAGAAATTTGTGTAGACATCGAAGAAGTAGGTAATAGCCGTTTAATCGAATTACTATTTTTGGGAAAATTAATTTTGTTCATATTTACTACTGAATTGGAATTGTCAATTAAGTGAAAAATAATAATCTGATATATGAAATTGTTTTATTGGAATGAAAATATTTGCAATATTTGGGTATATATTATCGATACGTAACTATTTCTCTAATTTCAAATATTATATGTATGTAGTATGTAACTTCTAAAACTTATCTGGTAGTTAGTCTCTCTGTTGCGTTTTATACCAATAATGGCTGGTGAGGTAGCCGAAACGTTAGAAAAGATATTCATTTAAGCACATTTCATTTATTCGCCAGTGCAAGTAAAATGAGTACCTACAGAAGTTATATCATTAAAATATCTCATTAACATAGACAGATGCAGAAAATAACAAGAACAATAATTAAAACCATATTCACTGAATTACGAAAATGAAAATGCATCCAATATTATTTTTTCAGAAACCCTAGAAGTGTATACCCTTCACTTTACATGTAGTCTGCCATATACTTGCATGTTTCGTATATTTCCAACTCGTCATTATTGCTCGGCGGCTAACGGTAACACGTAATTCAGTTCACATTTGTTGCTAGTTGTCTTAGGGCCCTTCTATTGAACAATATGCGATTATGGTAAAAAATAGGAGTATAGTAGTCTAAAATATTATTGTATTGTGCATGAGTATTGTTTGTATATTACTACTATTATTTTATACCGCTTAGTGCACAAGATTTATGAGAATAAAATTTAGTTTCAAACATTTTTTATTCCATACTTTACTTTTTAGTGTCTAATACGTAAATTATAAATTATATAAATCTTTTGCAATTGCGATCACAATGATTTTTTGCTTATGCGTGACAACTACAGAAGTAAATAGTGGAAAAATGGTGAACGAGTTTGTCCATAGCTGTCTATCCTGATTTGAAATTTAATTCAACTCAATAAGAATAAAATAGTTGCGGTTTTCTAGAAATCTGTTTATTTTTCGTATCATTGTACAATAAAAAGTCAATAAAGCATACCGATTATTCGTTGAAAAAGTAACCGACATCAAGTATTTCACACATATGTGGGTAAGCATGACAAATTTGTCAAGGAACTTCACACAATTCTTGTTCATTGCTTCGTAAAATTAATTATCTTTTAAATTATGTTTCAAAACTTCAGACTCTCCCACAAAGAAATATATACATAAGATTTAATTTAACAAATTAAGTAACATTCTATTAAAAATAAAACCACATATCGCTTTTATTCCCCGCACATTAGTGAGAAATTGTAATCGCGAGGCACTTTCATTTTATTTATGGTAAAAAGGTCGACGCTCGTGGAAGGTTGTCATTTTCATTTGAAGCTCTTCGTTCAAAAAATGTAATGCAGTGTGAATAATATAATAATTTGATAGACAGTTTGCTAGCAAATTAACGAGTACATATTTGGCACGTGATATCACAGATTAATTTAAGAAAAAAATAACATATTACAATTTGCAAATTACTTAATTTCATCAGTATACGCAATTAACACAACAACCGAACGTGATACCGATAAAACTAACACAGTCTGGAACATCAGAGAAAGGTGGCCGATCTGTCTCAATTCTACGGATATTATTATGGTAAATGCTCTACCGAGCTGTCTAGCATAACACCAAGAGTTGCCAGTAGAGCAAAAACTAGAGGGGCGCGGCGGACGCATCTTCACCAGGTCCAACACCTCGAACGAGAAAAAACAATTCCTTTGTGCAATTGACTATCATCTTTATGTGAGCTTATCAGGTGACGTGAGAAACACGTCGACAAGCGCTCCTTCAAAAACAAAACATGGTCTAACCGAAGCTGCAGAGGTGCAGATACATCGAAAAATCAACAGTAGAGAATGAAGGATAAATAAAAAACAGAAAATCATTGCAGTTTCATCGAAACCAGAAGCCACTGTAAGTTGGCCATTGATAACACCAAAGAGAAGCATAACTGGAACATCAAGAACAAACTACTCTCATGTCCCAACTCGTTCAGATCGTTCAGGTCTGTAGCCAAGACTGTTGGCCAGAACTTCTGTTATTCGTCCGTACCATAAATGACCCGAGAAGATGAATCCATCGAATCTAAGAAGCAGTCACCTTGGGGCAGGTTGTCACTGCTAATTCAAAAGTAAGCTTCCAAATAAGATTAGAAAATCTACTGGTCAAGACCAAATACCACCAATCGTCCTAAAATGTTGCGCGGAGCTCACAGTAGTCCTTTAGCAGCCTCTTTAGGTTGTCCTTCCAGCGTGGCATGCTCCCTAATGGATTGAAGATCGGTCGCGTCCAACCCGTCTCTGAGAAGAGCAAACAACGTGCCCAGCAACTATAGATATGTGGCTCTGATCTACATTATGTCCAAGCTTATGGAGACTGTCATTAATGTGTATCTCGATAAAAACAACATTATCAATAATCGCCAATATGGCTTCCGTTACCATGGATCCACAGACCTTCTGGCCTAAATTATCCACATGTTGAGCAATTGAGCTTCATGGAGAGTCTCAAGTCATCGCTCTCGATATATATACAGGGTGTTAATTAAGTATGTTAACAAACTTTAACCACGAATAGTACTCCGAAAAATAGAAAGGAAATGTCATATGAACATGGGTCCGGAAATGCTTTCTAAGGGAGCTACGCTCCTTTGCATGGGGCACCCTGAAGACGGTTTTCCCCCGATATTCTTGAAACCATTCATAACAAAATCACGAAATTAGGTACGATGGGTAAACTTTTGACGCTGAATCTGATTCTGAATTCAGAATTTCATAATTTTAATCAGAGGCGTATCATACGGGAGGAGTTAAGGGTAAAAATAACCCCATTTTCTAAATGGTAATTTTTTGACATTTTGATTTTAGAATATGGTATTTCAGAGATTTCTACGTAAAAATGGTCTCTTGGTACATCTCGATAGGGCTAACCGTTTTCGAGAAAAATGCAAATTATTGAATCGATGCAGGCTATTGTAAATAAATAAATGTTCATCTATTTAGTAAGTGTGCTGTGAAAAACAATTTCAATAATTGATAAACACGCATGTGTAGGCATGCACCGCGAAAAGGACAGAATCTAAAATCGAGTAATACACCTAGTCGATTCTCAGGTCCTTACAAAGCTGACTTAGAATATAGAATCACTAACATAGACCTGGTGACTGTTCATATGCAGCAAGCCTAGATGTCTCTGATGCTTCACCTTACCAAGTTTGCCATATATTATGTACGGCGATTCGAGATCTCCATAATTTTTTATGGCCCTTCTTCACCTTTGGTAGCATAGACATACATTGATTTTGACATTTTGAGATATTTTCAAAATGCTTTTATCAGCGTTTGCGTAAAAAAATAAATAGAATATGTATAGATAAGTCAATTATTGTACGTAGCTTGGTACAATAAGAAATGCTTTGTCATTGATTTTGTGTGTAGGAAATTTTGTCGATGATATTTTTCTTTAATGTTTGCTTCCCTTTAATTGCCCGGCAAAGTACTTTTGGAGTTCTGATGGAAGTCTATAAATTCAGTAACTTCAAAGTCATTGAAGACCCTAACATCTGCATAATTGCGCAAGGACCATTTCGGAATTTGAAAATTGGCGTCATGTAGGTCGACTTTATATTTGTCTTGCACTTAGAGATTTTGATTTGATTTTAGAACTATTGATACGCTGAAGTGAGTTTTGAAAGTATTGTAAAATATTGGAAATCTAAATAATTTAGGTATTGAAGTTTAATTCCAAAAGATCGATAGTTTCAAAATTTACTAAATTTCTAAAATCGGTAGCGTGGAGAGTACAGGCATTTCTTGGATTAGCTATTGTTTTGAAGGATTTTTGAATATACAAGCTCTGTTTTTTTGTTATCTACAGTCCAATTCAGTGTTATTTTAAAATATAATCACAGACTTAGTAGTAGTATTTACTATACTATAGAATCTAAGCTAGGTGATTTAAAACAGAGGAGGAATACCTAATTACAAAATTGAAAATAAAATGGTGTATTGTGCTAAAAATCTGGATTCAGTTAGAGTGAAGTAGACTAAGCAAAAAAAGTTAAAATTAGACAAACCCCTTATTTACACGATTTTGCAGTTTCAGTCCTCTTTCGAGACAGTAGTTTTTTGAATATCTACTTAACACCCAATACATTCCAAACTAGCTTTTAGGTGAACAAATATTGCACTATTTTTTTCATTATAAGTTTAGAATTCCTGCACCGGAAGTAGTGCCATCTCACTCCACACCACCACACCGTTTTGATCATGCTAAACTTTTTTGTCAGTGGTAGTTTTTTCAGCAAATTCCATTCCATAAAGTATTTACAAATTATCTTAAAAATTACCGACAAATAGTGCAATTAGGTATTACTACGTCAAGAATTATCAGATTTGTACATAGCGCTCGGCCAACAGTAGCAACATTTGATAGCGGTTCACCAAAGTATTTAATAATAACGAGTATGTCCCATTATTCCATTAAATATTACTCAAACTCTTTGAGTCGCGAGAGGAGTTTATTGAAGCATTACCGAACAATGAATAATGCAGTCACTTTAAGAAACATCTGAAATTGCCAATACACTATGTTTCAAAAATATAGTTTATATCATTTACAATTTTCATGATATGTCCATGTGCAAATGTGCATACAATAATTTAGAAAATATGAATTAGCTTCATAAAAGGCATCTACTAAATGTTATTGTCCTGTTATTGATAAACATTATTGAAACTGCAATTATGACCGTCAAAATATCGCCAAGAAATTACACTTCTCAAAATTTAGCATATAATTATCATAAGGAATATGGAAAAGAGCATATCGCTAATCATTAAGTTTATGCGTTTCCTATAATTTATTTCCTTGGAAAGTTTATAGATCTCTGCTATTATCCATGTATTGTATTACATTTGATGATGCAGTTTACTACAATGAAACTTATGCCTTTTGAGATTTCCAAACCAACGCAGAGAGCCATATTTTACGTTTCAACATTTGGAAAAACGTACTTTTACTATTTTAGAAGAAGATATCAATAGTAGAGCAGAAAACAAACCCTGTATTTGAAAATATGGTGGGTGCTCTTACTAATAGTAAAGGTTTGCTAAATCTGCAGAAATCGATTAGTGAATTCAATGCTTCAACCTTCAATACCACTGTTGTTAGAAACTGTAGCAATTTTCTCATGGCAGTTGCTCGTAATGCCATGGATAAACCTTCAAGATCTTCATTTTCCTCATACATGTTTCTCGCACACATTTTCTACCAGTGCATGGGTATTATTTATTCAAGTGAGCAGACCTTCTATGTTCTGTCACTGAGTACGCAAATTTACGCTGCGCGATTCACCTGGACCTGTCATTGTCATTTCGAAAAATTATATTATATGGGTGTGCGTTTTGGTTTACTTTTTGTATTTGAATTCACTACATATTACATAGTTCGGAAACGATTTTTTATGAAAAACTCAAATTTCCTCATGGTATTAGATAAAATCTAGCTTTAATAAAATTACCATTGGTAATCCGATATTTTTGATAAGCCGGCACCTCCACGATACTGTAATAAATCTAATTCATCTATTAGACAATACGCATAGAAGTATGAAGAGGCAACACGTGTATGCAGCTGTAAAACATAACGATGAGTGTAAAAAGGTTTCTTTTCGCCATCATGGCAGGTTGTTGGATTCATAAACCTCAGTGGATTTTCAGAGCTTGTAGAGGTTTAAATAAGAAAATTTGTGGTTAACGGACAGGTTTCTAGGTAATCAGTTTCGATGAGGTGCTCTAGATACATCACCAAAGAACAAAAATATGTTTACTTAACTTCGCTGAGAAGTTAGGCGTACGTCAAATTCTATTGTCAAGAAATTACAAACGTTATTGATAGCATTAATGAACCAATGAACGACTGGTTAACATTTCCTATTTTGCCTAATGCAATACTAAACGTAAAATTATTATGGTACTAGTTTCCAATTGCTATCGATGCTACAACCTTTTATTTTAAGGCATCAGCTTCATTTTCATTCATAAAGCTCAATGTCTGTGAATGAACAATAAATATGTCAAACATAAATCTCATTAGAAAAGAAAAACTCTGTTTGTCAGTCTGAATGTATCAACCTTAAACACCATCTAAGACCAATAGTTAAAGGCATAAGGATACATGCTCATTATATCCACCTGGCACATTGGTAATTCTTTTTAATCATACTAAATGTTTTGAATTAGTGCTGTTTAAATAGCAATATATAACATCAATTTCTTATATTTAAATCACTCATTTTGTATCATTTTCAAAATCGAATTGTAATTTAATAGAGACATCACGAAGGAGTTTACGCAGCATCAGAAAATTCAAGCCTTAATAAAGGCAATAGGAAAATATTTATAGCGCGGTATATCTGGTATAGGAATAAATAATCAGTATGAATGAGTGACGAATTTGACCATCTATTGTGACTTGATATACACACTCCCATTTCGTAATCAATTCGACTGCCTATTTTTCTGTACATGCCGATGTTATCTTTCGGGAATGTTCAACTCACACTGGACTATACCGGATTATTCAGTGAAATAATAGATTTACGTAACCCAGTCGAGGCACGCGGCGTGCCGCATTGCTTTCGCGAAAAACGTAACTCTAATCCAAATAATGTCAAAAGAAAAAACCCTCCTTTCTCACCATGTCTCTCTCTCTCCTCTCCTACTGCGACCGCCGAATGTAACAAGTGGAATTATTTGAGATCGAGCTTTAGTTTAATTTATGCAGTCGTGGGCAAAACACCTACCCTGAGTATGCACCATGTTAATGAATAGAGTGCTCGGTGTCGCTTTGCTGGCTGTGGCCGTTGTGCATGCTCAGAACGGGCCGATCGGGAGTTTTCTCACCAACGTCGGGGATCTGTTCGGGTATGACGTTTTTAGGAGGCCAAGGATCGTGATCGCTCTACCGGCTGCCCCCGCGGCGCCGCCGCCCGCCACCCCAGCGGCGCCACCACGCGCCAACGCGCCTGCTGCTGCTCCCGCGGCAGCCCCGGCGGCTGCCCCTGCTCAGCCGCCCCTACTCACAGACAGTGTCCGCAGAGTGTTCAGCATCAATCTGAATTGGGACAGGAACAGGACTCCTGGACAGGATAATGCTTTGCCACCTGTGATTGTTTCGCCCAGGATAGCTCCGGCTGCGGCTGCACCTCAACCAGCGGCTGCGCCTGCACCTGCCTTACCACCAGCTCCCGCAGGTAATTTTTTTGTTATATTGATTATAGATCCTCTTATATACAGACGATATTTCATCGCTGACTACTAAAATATGCGTTCTGCACCATTATTCTAATTAATATAAATGACGCCTCGTAGCGAAACCTGAAGCTAACTAGAGAATATTTCTGGCTGTGCGAAAATTGTGTAATTTGCATGCTCATATTTTTTCTTGCATTGCTGGCACAGTTAAAACTAAGACATAGACCATTTTTTCCATGCATAAGTTATTTATTTCTAAATCACAAAAGGTCTTGTCAATCATCCGTCGGACAATTTGTTGTAATTCTTGTCACCACGTAATCTCAGTCGCCGCTGCACCATTTTCTTTGAAATTTCGGAAGTGATACGATATGAGACTGTTGTGTTTTTAAAATGCTGGCCCACTTAAAAAAATTGCTGCTTTGGAAACAGGTGTTTCTCAAATGTCTGATCATTTTAGGGCAGTCACTAATTTTTTTGAGCTAATACACTTTCAAAAATTCCAAACAACCGAATTTTTTTTATGTGTATGAGATTGAAATCCATGTCTCCAGCATTCTGCTGAGCCACCGCAAGGCAGGTGACCACAGTGCGGTTACCCAGCGGTTATGGCCTCAATACGGAATTCTGGAGATCCGAGTTTCATCAGCATCGCAAAAAATTTCTTGATTTTCTTCACTCACAATTTGTATCTTTGATCTCCCTTTTTCGTGTTATGGATGCTGACCCATCCAATTAGTCTTCCGCACCATTTCTCATGTTGTGACACCACGCGACAATGAACAGCGAACGATTAAAGGGCCACGAAATGATGGAGACATGAGTTCAAGTCCCGTCGGCATCAATATTTTTTTCTGGAGTTTTCTCGCTACTTGTAACTCTAATTTTCGTTTCTCATATTTGGAAAGTCGGAAGGTCATGGCAGAATTATAGTAAGTAGCACTACAGCCATTATATTTATGTTTGCTGTACTTAGAAGTTATCTCGATTTTTTTCATAAAATAATGCATGAAAAGGTGTCACTATCTTGTGCAGTTTGAACTACAACTAGGTATGGAGTCTTTTCAATGCCTTCACACTCGTTGACAGCGAAATGTAAGAATATGTTCGGCAGCTTTACTTTAAAATAGACGCGAGCTTTAACTAACTAGTCACCCTACCTAACTTATATCCTATGTATTTATGTCCTATCTTCTTTCTAAGTAGAAATAAACAATTCTTTTCAGTTATAATTACGTTAATAATTATATGTATATGTATATGTGTGTATCTATATGATACATATGTAAGGTATGTCCAATAGGAGCTCCGTTGTTTATTGTTAATCGAAATTGTCATGCCATATCAATCTACTTTGCCCTTGTAGATGCTCTAGTCACGTTTTTTCATTTAGGCAGCTTAAATATAAATTGACGCAGAATAATCAAACTTACTGATATTGACGATCTACTGACATCATCTCAATTTGAATTACAATGGATAAACTGGATAAAAATCATTTCCATAAACATGAAATCAAGATAAACAGTTTTAATGTAAGCTACAAATGCTTTTTTATCTTAACAAACAATAATTGAATTGAACATGTCAGAATTATCAAGACGAACATATTTGGTAGAACAATCATAATACGCTAGCATGCCCTACAACAAAATCTTAATAACGGAGAATATACTCTTAGCCATTGCATTGTTGTTGTTTAGGCAGTGCTCTCAAAATGTGTTATAGACTACTTAAAACACTATTTTGAAAATAATTATTGGCAGTTATACCTATCCATAATTCTTCAGGAAGAAATAAATATACTGAATATTAAATTACTATTCGCAAACCAATGCTTAATTTGGTTCCAGAACTTAATATTCTTTCTAAAGCAATGGAAATAGTTACAAAAATGTGAAAAATTTGACTGAAATCGAAATTTCTATTTCATTATTTTCTCAAAATGTTAACAACTTATTAAATATATCAAACATATATATTATATAAGCATATCTACTCTTAAACTGCTAATAATTCCCTGTCCGCCTACTACCTATCACCAGGTACACAGTAGGTGAATGACCTGTTATGCACGTGCCCAAAAATATGAAGAGAAAACGAAAGTTTTGGGATTTTTAATGCACGAAACGACTGTATATGTGTATTACACTTACTATGGAATTCTGATGTTTTATCACATATACTTCGCGGAAAGCATGTCATCCATTTCCGTTACTCTGTCTATCTGTATATCTGTACTTTTCCCGATAATCCTTGAGCCCTCTATAACTCGGAAAGTACTAGTTAAATTTTGATGAAAGTTTTAAACTAGGTTACTATTTGGACAAGGACAAAAAAGCCTAATATTTTTCGAAAATCGTTTCAGTGGCGGAGTTATAATCTAGAAATGAATAAAACAACACACCGCGTTCCAGGACGTTCCATAGGCCATTTTTCATTTCTTTTTTGAGAGGAATTTTGGGGTTTGCAAGGACGCTGGAAATTCGAAGTGTTGGTACAATAAGTCCTCTCATCTATAAGAGTTTGACCATGGTAATACTCTTCCTGTTATTAGACACATACTTGAGATACCGATCCAGTGGCAGGAGAGTATCCATATAACAACCCGCGACAACCACATCCTCAGCCATTTAAGGAATACTGAGCACTGCTCAGGAATAACGAATATGGAACCTGAAAAACGAGAAATTGACATGCTATTCTAGTCACTTTAATAATGGCGTCAAGCAAATTGACTCTGTATTTCACGTATCCTGATCGGATCTTATAGCTGTTGATCCTCTTGAACTAGATATTGGATATTACGAACACTCTCTTTTCAACGCGCGTTCTGGCTTATTTATTGAACTAAAGATGAAGTGTAAATTCCGACGAAAACAAAACAACATTTTAGCAACTAGAGATAACAATGGGGGATGGATTAAAAAACGATTTTTATTGAACTGCTTGTTGAAAAAAGTAATCCAAAACGAACATTTATTGATGGTTGCTGCATAAGGTGATTAACTGGTTTCCGGTCATATATTTATTTCACTATGATGATGCTTCAATACGATGGAAAAAAGGCTTGTTTATAAAAATGTTGTATAGTTTTCCATATACTAGCACTTTATTTACATCACTTTATATGATGTGCTTTGTGGCGTATAGATTCTGGAAACTTAAAAACACATGAAATATATTGTGGCCAGTCATAATCATTCATGAAAAGTTTTTGTCTGTTCTTAAAATTAATGTGCTTTTCTATACCCTATTCCTTGAAAAAGTTATTACGGCTCAGCCCATATGAAGAGATGCAAGTGTATAAATGGCTTCAAATAAATGAGTAAACATTATTTTTTGATATTTCAGGGCCTGCTATACCACCCAGAAATCTCCCTCCTCTTCCAAGGGCTGCCCCTGATGTTGATGACGACGTAGACAACATCGAGGACAGGCGCAAGAGATACTACATAGAAATCAACACCGAAGATAAAGATAAAGCAGAAGAAGTGGAACAGAACAAAGAAAAGTTCAAAAGAGAATTCGACAACTTCTGGCAGGGTGCTCCTTGGAAGTTTGAGAATGGATACCAACACATCGTTCCAGATAAAAATAAGAAAGCCCCCACTCAAGAAGAACCAAAAGTCGATAACTCCGTCAGAGTAACACACAAAATCAAAGTGTTCAGTAAACCATCATTCGAGGATCTCCACGATGCTGTAATTTCTCCATCTACCGAAGTCAATTACTATGATTCTCCAGATCATGAGCCATACGCCCAATACGTCGTTCCTCATAACGTTGATCCCGTTGCCTTCCATTGGCAAGTAGTTAACCAGGAAATTTTGGATTACTACAAGAAAAAGTTCGCCAATGACGCAAAGGCCCAACAAGACCTTGCAGAAAGATTAAGGCATGGAGGTAGGCCCTCTAACGAAGATATATTGCAATACTACAGCGAAAAATTCAAATCAGATGCTGCTGAGAAGCAAAGAGCTGCCAGTCAAACAGAACACCTTTTAGAAGACGATCCTGTTGTGACGGTAGAACAGTACAAACACAGAAATTCTCCCTTAACATATTACTATATTGATTTCCCCGCTCCTTCTCCTTATATTCCACAAGATAGGCAAAGGATCGTAATCCAGAACCCAGCCAATGTTGAACGAATACCACTGGTACCAAAACAGAATAAAAAAGCCGAAGTTTTGCCATACAAGTCATCGGATAACTCCAATTACTATAATTTGGATATCCCCTCGGTTTCGTTGGGACATTCTCATAGAATCAACGCTAATGATAATTTATTCAATCGAAAAGATAAATCTCCGTCCGAACTGAAACATCCTAGAGCAGAAGGTTTAACAGACAAATATAGCGACGATGATACATCAAAAGAGAAGGAAAAGTATTACGACGATAGCTCTAATGAAAAGGATAAGTACTACAATGAGAGCTCCAAAGAAAAGGTGAAGATTTTTAATGACGAAAGTCCGAAAGAAGATGAAAAGTATCATAACGGAAAGCAGAAAGAAAAGGACGAAGAAGAGATTGAAAGCCAAAAGAAAATAGAAGCTATTAAAAAGAAGTACTACCATGATGATGACAGTGCTGAGAAAAAGGAAGCTGAGAAAGCTCCAAAAGAAGAAGAAGAAGAGGAATTAGTTACAGAAAAATATTACACAACTATTGTAAACACTCCTGAAGAAGCAAAAAGATACTTCGACAGCGATGAGGATGATGAATCAAAAGAGAAAAGTGAGAGTAAACAGAAATATCATGAAGATGACGCCCCGAAAGGTAACAAGTATTATAAAAATAAAGAAGAAGAAAAACAGGATGATGAGGAAGAAGAAGAGGAAAGTTCTAGGCCAGTGAGCGAAACCAAAGTGAAATACTACAAAAAAGACAGTGAAGATGAAGAACCAAAAGGCAAAGGTGACATAAAGGTGAAATATTACAGCAATAGTGATGATGACTCCCCAAAACCAAGCAAAGAAAAATATAACCGCGATGGTGATGAAGGATCTCGAAAACAAAAAGTTGAAAGTAAGATAAAGTATAATGATGATGAAGAGGAAAGTCCTAAACCTATCAATAAATACTACAAAGATAGTGAGGATAATATTCCTAAGATAAAAACTGAGAGCAAAACCAAGTACTACAAAGATGATGAAAGCCCAAAGACGATAAAGAAGTATTATAAGGATGACGAGGACGAATCTCCCAGAGAAAAAAGTGAAAGCAAACAAAAATACTATAGCAGTATTGACGATGAAAGTCCCAAAGCAAGCAAAGTTAAGTATCATAAAGAGACAGACGAAGAAGCCCCACGGGTTGAACAAAAACACTACAGCTATACTGAAGATGATAGCGCGAAGCACAAAGAAAAGTACAATAAAGCAGAGGACAGTCCCAAAAGTAAACAAAAAACTTACAGCAAAACAGAAGATGATGAGCCTGCCGATCAAGGCAAAATCAAACAGAAGTTTCACAGTCATGTAGAAGACGAGGGCTCAGATTCATCCAATCCAATCAAAGATAAATATTACGGGAAAAAAGATGACGAAACGCATGAATTGCCAAAGGAAAGGCAAGAAGCTATACGTAAATATTACAAAGAAAAAGATGAGGTCGAGAAGAAGTACTTTGGTAATACAGACGAAGCCATAGAAGAGGTCCCTAAAGAAAAAGAAGAGAGTGAAAGCAAACAGAAAATCTATAACAGCGACGAGGGGGGCGCGCCAAAATATAGAGACGAGGTTAAAAAAAAGTATTACCCCAAAGAAGATGCTGATGATGAAGATGAAGGAATAAAGTTGAGGGATACGGTTAAAAAGAAGTACTACGACGATGATGATGATGAAAAGATCAAGGAGAACAATCATAAGGAAACCTTAGAAGTAGAACGTCTGGAAGATGTTAGTAGTCCTCAGAGAAGAAGGGATGAAAAAGAAGACGATAACGATGAAGATGAGAAAGGATCAGAAGTGAACGAAAGCCGAACCAATGAAAAGGGCAGACACAGAGATGATGAAAGAGATACTGAAAATGATGAGGAACCACCAAAAAGCTATAAAAAGGAAGCACATAAAATACATTACGACAATGATGAAAAAAGTGAAAGACCAAGAGAGCATATAAAACCAGTTAGAGAGGATGTGAGAGAAGATGAAGAAAATCGACAACTACCAGTAAGACCCAACGAGGAGAAAGAAGAGGAGGAATCAAAGCAGATTAGAATTAAGGAAAAAGAAGAGGAACGAAAGAAAGCGGAAAAAGAATCAGCTGAAAGAGAAACAGCTGAGAGAGAAGCAGCAGAGAGAGAAGCAGCAGAGAGAGAAGCAGCTGAGAGAGAAGCAGCAGAGAGAGAAGCGGCTGAAGAAGAAGAACGTGATAAAATTGCTGCAGAGTTGCAGGAGAAACAGAAATTCAGTCTGCAGGATATAGACGATTTCATAAAAACTCATTTTCCAGAAAAGCCGTACAACTCCTTTGAGAGAATCAGAGATGAGATACATGGAAGCGTTGGTGTGAGTGATGACGTCAGAAAGGAGGAAAATGCGAAGACATTTGACGACCATCTGACTGAAAACGCTTCCGGGCACCCAATTGGTAAGGAGATTAATAGAGATATCAGGACTAGAGGGCAAGGTGAGGATAAAGAAGAACATGCCGAGGATGATGACGTTGACGCTCATAAAGAGGATGGAGAAGACGAGAGAGAAGTAAGTTCCTCAAATAGGAAACAGAGCACGCATAATACTGACGATGGCAAAGTAGACGAAGCTGATACTATAAGTAAGCTAGATAAGCTGCACAATAAGAGTTTCTACACTGTGTTTCCGAAAGTAAGCAATAGCCCTGGTTTTCTCAAAAAACAGGAGCAAAAGCCTAAGGTTGATGAGGAAAATAAATTTGATATAGATGATTATATACCTGATCTTAAAGACTTCGACAAAACCAAAGAGACCAAGAAAGAGGAGGAGAAAACCTTCCCACAGTACTACGGATTCCACGAGAAGAAAAAAGATGATGATAATGTTGGGTTGTTGTATGGCAGTGCGAGTAAGTCCAATCAAAAGTCGGTACCAGAATATTTTAACTATGACTATTCGGAACCACTAAACGCTAAACCAAAAGAAACAACGGAAAAGCCCACATTTGAATTTGTGATCGACCACTCTGACAGGTTGGACAAATATAGAACACCAAAGCAGAATCTTGTAGAGCAGGCCGATGCCGAAAAAGTAGTTTACCCGAAAGAATTACGGTTTCAAGATAAAGATGACTTTGAGTCCACTGGTAAAACAGTACTCCAACCTCTATACTCAGGAATTTTGAATGTTGGTACTGTGCAAGAACTTCATACACCAGATAAGCCTCTAACTGTTCCCTTCGATTTTGAATACAGTGCTACAGAAAATAAAGTGAAAGTGAAAAATCATGGTCACGAAGCTCAAATCTTGACCAGAGCTAGAAGAGAAACGAAATCTATAAAAGGTAAATTGAAAAACAACGAAGATGATGAATATCGAAATAAAAAAGAGAATCCCGAAGAGACGTATAAGAATATTCAAGTGCAGGATTACATGGTGAATGTCCCGGATATCATAAGGCAATACGAGAATACCAGAGAGTACGTCCCAGATGCCGGCTACGGTTTGGAGGATTATGAGAAATTGACTGGCGCTGCTACCAAAACGACCAGCACAAAGCAAACAATGAAAGATCAACAGCAACCGACCATGAAGAAATACGCTGACATAGATGACGAAGACTTTGCAAAGTTTATAGAAGACCGTCCAGAAGTGATAAGAGAAATCGAAAAGGCACAAGAGTACGTTCCAGAGTCCTATAATTTGGAGTTCCATTACGAAGCTCCTGAGCCGATCATAGCTACCGAAAAGACTGAGCCGAAGGAAGTGAACGAAAAAAAGAAGCAATTTGAAAATATCCAGGTGGAAGCTGACGCCGATCCAAAACCGAAAGACAGGAAAGCGCGAAGCAGCTATGACCATGATGACATAGAAGAGCATCATGGTAAAGAGGATCAATATGAGCCAGAGCAGTACAATGAGGGATTCAACTACGAAGCCCCTGAGCCAAAAATGCCGGATTATGATAGAGTGGAGAAGAAAGACTTCAAGGACGATGAAAAACCGTCACCTAATGCTAGGGTAACTTACACGAAAGAAAAAGGGTCACGAGACACTATTATAAAAATACACAAGCCTACAAAAGTTGTTTATAGCACTTGAATAGGTTGAAAATTGTTAAACTGTTAAATTATTTATTTGCTTTTATCGTTTGTTTTTTAGTTGTATTTTTGTTGTATTGTTACATTTTTGTTATGTTTATATAGATAATATTTTGTATAAGAAGAATTAGAGTCGCTTGGTATTGTGAATGAAGTCATAGGATTTAAGATAAGCTAGGAATAGTAAAAGAGTGATGCCTTTTAGTCATGTAGTTTTATATTGCAATTCAGTCTCTCCAACAACGCGTTTCTAACAATCTCGAGCAATTTCATACAGTGTACTAGTTTATATACGTGGCTCACTGACGTCATCCATTCACAACCTGAAGTGGTTGTATTTTACCATTTCTACGGTTAGACATTTTTGTTGGAAAGAAACCTAGTGAAATCATGTGTGAATAATATGGGTAATAAAATTCTTTTTGTATATTGACTTGTTATTTAAAAATTAATGAGGGTTTTGAAGTACGAAATACTGAGCACGTGACGGTCAATTTCGACATTTGAATTGTAAATTGAACGTTCGAGTAATATAAATGTATGAAATAATAGAATTATTTGAAATGCTTGGAAGCTTCCCATATTAAGAAGGAATAAACAAAATACAAGAGTAAATTTCAAAGGAATAGTATATAGGAAGAGAATGAGGTAACTGATAATAAAGCAATTGACCCGAATTACAAAATGAAGGATACTCGTATAAGAGTAAACAACAATATTTTGCTAAATGTTTTGCAGTTGGGAAGACTTGTAGCTGTCATCTTGCATATTAATGATTGTTTAGGTGAATGAAGGAATTTTAAGAACAAAGTTTACGGAGAAAATCGGTTTTATGAACTAGTATCTATTTGAAAAAATCGTATTACCCGGACAAATTATGATCTTTCTGATTTTGTTTCTGGTTTCCGAAAATACACAATAATCCACTTAGTCCTGATATGAGGGTTGCATATTTGGTGCTCCCATATATCAATGATATCATCCATAAACTTATAAGTTGTTTTTGAAAATCAGTGCAATAGTGGCGCCGTTATTGAGATAGTCGCTGAAACCTCGTTTTTAGACGTTTCCGAGGCCATTGATCATTTTCCAAAAATGCTTTGGACGGGCGGAACATTGTTAGTGGGTGAAGAAAAACTTTTTGGCGTTGGTAAATACGTTCTATAAAATATTCACCCCGGTAATTATCCATAATTATTGTTAGACATAGACAATTGTTCACACAATGGCCAAATAGCCCAATGGGGTTGTGCCAGGCATCCGTAATATGCATAGACAGATCACATTTTTTTTACAAGTAGAATACTGTTAAAATTATATTTTTGTTTGAGTTTGAACCTGATACTCGATAGTAATAGGAATGAGCCATACAATGTGACAATGCATCTGAACAAGATTTAATGGAAATAAGAAAATATAAATAACTGAAGCTGTAAATGTTACATTCAAGAGAATTTTCAAGCTTATTCTCCAATGGTATAGTTGGAGTACAAAAATGTTTCCAATAGGGGCTAATAACATGCGTCGACACACGCAGTCAATTTTATTCATGGTCGTTATGAGTAATACCATTAGACACTCGACTCTGTGATTGGATTAGTCAGGTACTTTGCTCACTATAAGTGCCAATATTCGGAAATAGTAATGTAATGCGAAGAATGTCTAAATCGAGATAGATTTTCTCGATTTTTAATGACATATACATAATGAAAAATCATGCTACTTATTTCCGCCGATCTGTCTCCCTATACGCTGTCTGGTAATCTACATAGTGCTTGCAGTCGTAGTGCAGTTCATTAAAGTACTAGTATACTACGACATAAGTTTAATACGAATATTCTAAATTATAATTTAAAAAAATGATAAATCGTCCGACATTGCTGTGCAGTAATGTTGCTCGGTGTTTGTAGTCTTTAATATATCGTAAAAATTTGCTCGATTTATACGATGCCGAATTAAAAAAAGTTTCCTTAAATATGCAGATATGCTGTACAAAAACGAATTGAACCACATAATTTAACTGATCGCAAGTTATTTATTTTCTCAAAGTCAATGCACTCAATACTTCACTTCAATTTCAAATAATAGAATCAAATTATGCGCATGTTATCGTAACTCAGTATTAGCAAAAGTTCGACAGTGTACGATATAACCGCAAAATGCACAAAAGCGAAGATTGTTTGTTAGTCATCAGGTGATCTACACACCCATCGAGACAATAGATTTTACAGGACTCATTGTCGCGTATTTGTGATTTTTTGAGAATATTATATAATATATAATGTATGTGTTTAACAATTTTTGAGTTCATATATTCACTATAAAAACATTGTCTTTTACAGTACGATATACACCATTCAGGAAGTGCTACAATACCTGAGGAAATTGATTATTTTTGTTGAATGGACAGACTCATAATAATTATCTTCATTAAATACATATCAAATACAAAATGCATCTTCCAACCACTCGTCTCCTAGCTCCCCGCTTAAAACGTAGGTTTTTAAATTAAACATAGTATTTCTAACTTGTTCGGCTGAAAGGAGCTCTGCAGACTTACCATTCAATCAACATTTCAGCAAATGTGCAACAAGCAAAACATCCTATTAAATCGTTCCAATGAGTTTATAAGTAACGTAGAAGTATGATCGTCTTATATAATAATTTAAGATCTACTCATGATGCATTAATTTCCAAGTATTCATTAATGCATTCATTCCCAAGTATTCACTAAAATTTTTGTTCAAATCTATGAAACAGACAACTGATCGCAATTTGTTATAAAAACTGCACATCAAATTAAATAATAAACAAGAAGTACATGCTAAGAAACAGGACACAAGGATTTCGTAGATCTCATGGATCATCTGACGTTATTGTAGAACAAACACAAATATATAATATAAAATATATGAAAGAGAACGAATATGATTATTTATATGCCCAGTCAGACTAAAACTGCAAAAAAGCATGGCTAATATGTGTAATTTGTAAGATACATATTGCGTCTATGTATGTACATACATACTAAAGCACTCAAGTAATACTTCAGCTCAGTTGTCTGGTTAAGCATCTTACCAAACAAATATATTGCACTGGAAAAGGTGTTCGGGTTTTATGTCGTGTGTGTGTGTGTCTTCGTATTTTAAAGACGAGTATTTAAAGATGGAAGCTTTGCAGACTTCTCTAGGAATACTCACAGTCCCGTCGGAAATCCTGAACCCTAAATAGATGTATGTAACCTGAATCTCAATAGTGCTTACAAAGTCATACCTAGGCGTTCTGATCTTCGGGAGCCTTTTGAAAAAAGCTGGTTTTTCAAATCTTGGCAGCGACTTCATTCCGATGACAATCTTGATGTCACAAAAGACCTCCACAGTCTGGAATATGGAGGGAGGGTTTAATATATACTATCATGGCGAATGTTCGACCGAATTTTCTCGCATAAAAACGCTAAGAATCGTCAGTACAGCAAACACTTGGGGACCAAACAGGCGTATCCTCACCAGGTCGAACTTCCGGTGTGTCGATCCATCCTCTTCCAAAAATCGTTGTTTTAGAGAGCCTCAACGTTGTGATATAAGCTGCCGGGGAGTTTATTCCTTGATGGTTAAAATATACAGCGTTTTTTAGGTCAATGTGAATAGTAGTTTGACCTCTCCATGCGCTTCTAAAGCGTAATAGGTTTGTATACAACTCAAGTAAACTGGTTCAAATGAGGTGTGAAATAAAATAAAAAGTTGTAGGGTGAATATTGTGTACAACAATAGAGGAATTGTGATCTGCTATACAGATTACAACGTGCTCAACTAGATGGTTCGGTAGATACCGATGGCATATAATTGGCGCTTGAATATTCTAATAAAATCGAATTTCCGATCAGCATGCCGGAAAAATATTTAAATGTATGGGACAGACGTCAGTGCATGGAAAGGATTGGTAATAGTTCCTGAGAATATCCCACATTCACATTCACTGAATAGATGGTGGGATTTATTGTGAGATACAGGTCCAGCAAGCTCGCAAAGTCTTTGTGATGGTCGGGGATCCCGGTTAGTTTATTGACTATTTGTGCCAAGCCACAGCTGATAGCAAAGGCCTCAGCATCGCGTCCCTTCTCGTCCTTTTTTTTTGGAATGCTTTATTGTGGACGTTGAAGTCACCCAAAAAGATAGCTCCAGAGTCGAGGTGATCCGTTTGTAAGAAATCCACAGACTGAAAGATCCTCAAAATGTTCTCTGTAATTTTTATTACTCGGTGGTCTGTAGATTCAGCATATGAATTTGGACACATTGTTGAAAGATACTTGGCCTTGGGGCCTGTCGTCAGAGCGAAATTGCTGCAGAGAGCGGCTGATGTTTGTAGCCTGTTGTGAAATAGCACGTTTGAATGAACAAGCTTCACTCAAAGGGGTGCCAGGATCACCTGACTCCTGGAGTTCTGAGTGGCTAAATATATAATAGCTTTATGATCATTTATACTGCGTCCATAAATTGTGCAATAACCTCAACTATATATTCATGTAGATACAATTTTTATGCATAGTTGGATTAATTTACAATTATCAAGTGTAGTAAGTCTAAGAACTTAATAAAAGTACTAGAAATATCTAATATTTGTCACTCATTCCAGGAAAAAAGAAGCACTAAATCAGTAGCGATACAAACTGTATACGAAACTAAAACTGCCGAGACTTTGACTGATTTAAATGGCGATCAAGATTTTTACAAGAAGAAGTAAGTATCGTAGAAGTGAATTCTAATTTTATTTTGTCTCATCTATGTGTACACAGTTTAGACAAGTGTGATGTAATTCTCAAGATTGCCATTTGATGATCGAAGCACCATTGAATATTTATAATTATTAATATATAATAATAGTTGGAACAGTCAGAACTAGATAATATATCCCTCTTTGTAAGGTGATACGACATTAAGGAACCGAAATTAAACAAAACAAAAAATTACCTATTTAAGTTAGTAAAATAATTAGAAGTAAGATTTTCGTGTCTTATTTTTTTACTGTTGTATAGTTGCTGAGGCTTCGCGCGGAGAACACTCTATTTGAAAAATCTAACTACAAAATGTTATAATACATGATGAAATACATCCATAAACTATATAATTTTAAACAATATCAAGCAAATCTACTTTACTACATCAAATGCTCTATTCTCTTTTCTTCCGAATGTGTTTTCCTATCCTATTCCATGTTCCTTCAATTCGTGCAGTTGATTTTGCGTGAGTTCCTTGACACTGCTAAACCATCTTATACGTGGCCTCCTAATTCTACATCTTCCAGTTGTCTTTTCGGTTTAGCTTTCACTTCGGTCATCCCGTAATCCACCAGTCTTTGTACCTATCCTAACACTCCATTGTTGTTATTTGCGACTGCTTAAGTTTTATATCTCCCGAATATCTGTTTATCTTCTTACCCATTCTTTGTAATTATGTCTTCGTATATCCGACATTTTCCAACTTCTTCAGTACCAATATCTGAACATATCATACCTTCTAATTAATTCACTTTGCTATTGTTGCTTCTATTCTATATTCTTCGTTATCATCTTCATTTTCAGTACTTGATATATATATATATATATATATATATATATATATATATATATATATATATATATATGTATAAGAGAAAGGTTTGGTAGAAGACAAAACAAACTCCACAAAGCAATTTTCTTGTATTGAAATATTGTACACCCGGAGATGGCTGAATCGATTCATAATACAAGTCAGCTTCCATCGAGGTTAAACCAATATAATTTGTCTCGCCAAGATGATATAACTCTAACCGCGGCGGCATCGCTGTTCAAGAACGTTGCATCGAAAGGATTCAGCCAAACATACCCCTGTGGTTGGCGCATAGCAAATAGACTAAAACCATTCAGATACAACAAACATCTGTCTATTATAAAATAAAATGTTGCGGTTTGCGGTCATCTCGCTTCTATGTCTGCTGAATAATTAATTTGTTTCGCTCGAGCTAGACGAAATGTGCTGTTATATAAAGTTAGATGTGTACTTAGATCATATCCTTATGAATATAATTATACTAGCAGAAGTCTGGAGTCTTGATGGGATCATAGGTAAATCGATAATTATGCATTTTTGCCGTTTTTTGTTGGTGAAAGGTAAGGGAAACATTAAAATAATTATTATGTAGCTTGTAGATGCTCTTACTTGGTGAAACCCTTGGGTCATGCAGATAAAATAGTTGTGTTAAGAACACAGCTATTTTATCTAAAAGAATCATATAAAATCATAGTGAATATGGGCACCGATAGAGGATGTCATATGCTCTCTTCATGGCTCTGGGTCCATGAGTAATATTCTTAATAGGGTGAAACATGGAGCGATAGAGATATGCATCACATTGGACAGCAATATAACAATATGTGCCTCCCCGAAACTGAATAAATACCTAGAGGACTTTTTTTGCTCTTCAAAACATCTGCGATTCTGGAATACCTCCCCTCCAAACAAATCTCATCCTGATCCGTACCTGGGTCAGTAACCATACTCTCCCAGATGAATCCTGTTTAATGGGCAACCATGATGGCAAATACTTTCTGCAGGAAGTGGTTGGATATAATGTTTGGCATCACGATATAATAATCAGTGGGGCAGCCTATTAGTAAATAATATTTCAAGGTTAATATTATTTTGATATAAATTAATTTTTATTATAATTTAGACAAGATATTTTACCATTAAAATTACAAGATAACCATATGTATTGTGAATTCAGACAATGTCTTTTGGTCAGGCGCTATCTACTATGAGAAACATTATAAACAGCAAAGGTCATTATTGAAAGATGCCAACTGACAGTTTATTATCGGCAAGAAAGATAACTTACTCCCGCCAAAAATGTGATGATGATGAATGATAAAGAAAAATAACTATTCAGCACATTATCTTTTCAAATAAATGCTGTTCTATTCTAAATTATTTATAAAACTTTGACTTCGATGATCTTCCATACTCGTTAATATCTACAATCTACATATAGAATTTTTAGTAGCTACCATCTCATAATTTTACGATATATCCGACTTAAAAACATGATAAAATTATAGAAATTTATAAACTTGTTGATTTTTTAATTTCGCATAAAAACAACACCTCCTAGACGTCACTTTTAAATGGGCCAAACAATATTCAAAGAGGTACTGAGTAATAGTATTGAATTTATAACAGAAATGAAATTGTAGAAGCCAAAAGTGTAGATGATGTATTTATTAGCATCATCGATTTAAGCTTTCCATGTGTTTTGTTGTTTTCAAATAAAATAGTATGCAGAAATATAATAGTATAACTGATGATGAACAGATCGAATACAAATTATGAATTATCATCTCTGATAAATCAGCAGAACAGAGTTCAGATTTTGTGTGAGATTTCTTTCTAGATGCAGAAATGTATTTTTGTTTTCAGCATTCTCTTTTTTCATTTCAGGGCCGTTTCAGAATCTATCGTCTGAATTCTCAATATGCAATATTTCATCAAAAGTAAAATGAATGATCATCTTACTTGTTTTTAGAAAAACTTTACTGAGGTTTTTGCTGTACCGGCGGCGACAGCTGAAGTAAAAAAACTAGATATAGACGCATATGTTGGTAATAAGTGTACTCTCTTCGTTTATTCCGCGGATTTATCACTATTCCATCTCACTATTGACTGTTGTCATCGCGAATAATATTGTCAGCATTAATATTCAACGGAAAAAAATTATTAATTCAAATTAATTTTTTTCAGCCTCTCAGATATCTTCGACAGACTCAAGAGTGAATTGGTCGATTTGCACACACACATTCAAAGCCAAAGTGTGAACCTATAAAGATGAAACACGAATAAATGGAACATTTTATTCAATTACACAAGAATGCATCAATGTGAAATATTTCCATGAATAAATTAACAACAAACTTTTATTACATATCACTGAATTTATGTTTTTAAACATAGACAAAGTTTAAACTGTATTTGCACAAAATACATTTTAAAAACACTTTGTGTCAAGTATATAAAAAATAAAAACATAGCCTGTGACATTTTTTAAACGTACTCATACGAGATGATTTCAAAGAAATGAAAAATGTATCGGTATAGCAATAGGTACACAAGGCATTATTATTACAAAAACTTCAGAAAAATTTTATGGGCAACAAAAACCTTACTTTTAGAAAATGTATCAAAACCGGCGAATTTTAGTACAATAACTATAGGTACTTAACATATCCTAAATTATTAGTGTCAATTATCATTCATTGCCCTACCTTTCATTGATGCCTCGATTTTATACAAACTCACTGACTAATGTTCAAGTTTGATCATGCATCTTTTCATTTTTGCCATTATATGCTTGAATTCAATTCTTTACTGTCCCTATCGCCAATGTGATAATTTTCCATTTTCAAGCTTCATAAAATCTATCAACATCCTAACTAAGTAAAATATTATATCAGCAAATTCTTCCAGATTTTGATATTAACGCCTCATTAAAAATATATGTACTATTATGGCATGTAGGTATATCAAATCAGAGCTCAGGTGAATCTGGCCGTGAGGTATGTATGCATATAGTCGTAAACTACTAACATGATGGCACCACCTGGTCCTAGTCGCATCACTTTGGGTAGCAATCCTTTATAAAGTGCTCTGAATCTGGAAAAAGTACGATTTGTTAGATATTACTATACACATCCGTTGCACTTTATCTGGCCAATAATAACTGAAACCAAATTTGTCTGAAAGAAACAATAAAAAAAAGCTATATTGTCGTCCAGATAAAGCCTCATGAATAATACGCAAGATAAGTTTCAATATTTCAATCACACACATATCACATGGATTGTTATAAAATATAAATTTCGTGGATGTATAAAATGGAAAAAATATACGTGAATAATTATTATAAAGAATTGGTCATAAGCGACGAAACCACTTTCATCCGAATTCACACTTTATCCATGATAAATAGAAGTATGGATATAACTTCCAGGACATGCTGAAATATGAGCATTATAGACTGTAAGTTAATAGGCAGCTTTTTATGTAGTACAATGTGATGTGCGCCCTTAATAACCGCCGTTGCCACGTAACACCATGTTAAGTATAATCTGATTAACTTTTGTTGTACTAGCAAAAGAACGAGTTGATTCAAAACTATATATGATAGAGAAATAAATACATCATTTATTCTTATTTTTTGTCGCAGAAAATTGTATTCACCAGAATAGCAAGCAATAACAAAAATTTCTGAATTCAGTTTAGAAAAGAGCATATGTGTGTTTAATGGATGTACTTGACATTGAAAAAGACCTCTTTAGTTTTTAACATAAAAAAGTGGCTTCTATTGATTCTACCATGGCATATGTTCAACCGAGCTGTCCTGGATACTAACAATAGGCTCATCCTCGCCAGATCGAAACCTATTTCTAAAGTCATTCCTGTGAGAAACCCCAACGTTGTAGAATTAATTACCAGGGCAGTAATTCCCCGATATTCACTATCTACAGCGTTTTGAAGTCAATATGATTATATATTTATCATCTCACAGCTTTTATGGAGAGCAATAGGCGAGGGGTTATCTATATGCATCAAAGTATTAAATGTATTTAAAAATGAATCTATGGCTATGGGCAATGTAATATTGTATATAACTAACTCAGGCTATTAGATAATACAATTAATCCATGCGAAACGCCAATTATTTTCTAGAAAGAGTTTTCAATATGTCCTACCCTTCTTCCCTGTAGACAATCGACATAGAGTTTAGTGTACCCTTATATTTAATTTCTCCAGAAATTGGTTGTGGTCCTTGTATTCTAGACTTTGCAACATCAAATGGAATATTAACACAAGATGCTAGGCTACCAGAAACAAATCCTATGCTTACTTTTCTAAAGAATTCATGCCAGGGATTCTGGAACAATAAAATTCATATTAGTATTGTCATTGGGGTACTGAAAACCTTTTAAATTCGAATTGTTGATACACTTCATTCATGGCAGCTTTTGACAGTTAACACTGTGTTCAAATTTTTATATAAATGATCTTTCGTTTTCAAGTTATTACTAACCTCATATTCTGGCAGATATCCTTTGACCGAATGGTAAAATCCAAAGTAAAACATATTGAATACTCCATTCCTGGCTATCGTCGCTGTGACACCCTTGTTCAAGCCCCTTAAACCCAATCCATCTTTAGCTACTATATCCTTGGTGACAATCCATGTACTAGGTGCATCTTTACTTCGCGCTATATTTGAAGGAAAGGAGTGCAATATTTAGTGAAATGTATAAGCTAGCTAGCTCGCTACAACAGAATATGCATTGTAAAAAAGATAATTTTTGTAAAACAAGTCCCCCAAGATAGCTTATGCTAATGTTTATTTGACATTAATTGAATTAACTGGGAAAAGAAATTCCATATTTATTATCTTCATTTCACTTCATACATACCACCTGGAATACTAGAGGAATGGAGAAACGATCTCAACCTCAGGATGACCTATAGTGAATGCTGCTTGGCACATTATCACAATATCCAGTAGTTTTGTAACTTTTGCGGGGAATTTTATACCCACACTCTCAAATTTGAGTATCCATTGGAAATATTGTGGACTTTAACAAAAAATTCTTTCCAGGCAAGTATAGTGTTTGTAAAAACTCTAGAACCTGAGATAATGTTTTTTGTCACAGCAGACTTTCAGAAACTGCTCCGTTGATTTTGATGAACACAATAGATAATAATGCAATATTTTTGGATTTGCATTGGCGGCGGTGTCATTAGGAAAAAAATCAAAACCTGCAGGAACCCACATTAATTTGGATCTCGTAAGACAACTAGCAGAAACATTCCATTTCGTTTATCCTTTTTTCCTGTTCATTCACCATCTCCTTCAATAATTTAGGTTATTAAATTTGATTTTTGGATACTTTCTTTGTTATCTATTCTACCCAAAGAAATATTTTATGAAAGTATTGGCATTGTTCTATTCTACCTTATTTTGAATAGACTGCTTGAAAATATTATGGATACATTATCTAATGCAAATTTGTGTCATTCATGTATTCTTACTGATTAATTAATTCTTTAATTATTTTGCATATTGAATATACCTAGAGTAACTATACTATTGAAATCGTTCATACATTTTCGTATTTTCCTTAAGATATTTGAGTGGAATATGATCATACTGGACTGGAACATGATAGCATCATTGTTTCTCTATCCCTCATCCCTGAAAGTACTGAGCTCTATAGTTGAAATAAGAGCTACCTTTATTAGACTGCATTGCAACTTTCACTACTTCAAATGGGTTCACCAGAATGGCCTCTGTCACACCTGCTCCTAGTCCCGCTAGTGAGAAAGTCTATAAAAATACAAAGATTTTAGCAAATAAGTATTACTCCAAACCATCAAAATGGGGGAGCATAAGACAAATAGTGTAAATCGGTGATCTGCGACTGATCTTCGAAGATAGGTCATTCAAGACATAAGTTTATTTAAACCAATTAAATAAAATACAATTAATCTCACTCACCTTGAATATCCTACAATGAAATATAAAAATGATCTAACAAAAATTGATGGAGATAAAGAAAAATGAAGGAATTGCATATGAAATTTTGATGGTGATTATCATTATGTTCTTTTATTTTGATTGAATGACCTATTTGATGTGTTATAGTTATGCTAAGGTTCATCAAGAGCTGTTAATATGTAGCGTATTGCTTTGATTTGGATACCCAGGATACTAGTGAAATAGCTATTTAAGTCCTAGCAATAAAGGACAGCGTACACTTCACAGTATGATAGTTTGGCGCAGTTGGGCGTTATCTTCACACACTGATAAAATAAAACTGTGCGATTGGCGTTGAATACGCATTCTGACCGATTAGTCAGTCTTCCCGTTGCTACAGTTGTGCGATTTTGTTTGAACAGTATGGTAATAAAAGAAGATGTTTCAATTGCCCTTATTATGAAATGAAAGATACATATCTTGATTCCCTTTTTATGACTCTCCAACATGCGCCACTCCAGAACAACTGCTTCACATAAAATACCTTTTTTACATGTATGTATGGTGAAGTATCCCTTAGCTCTTTTTGTAAAGAGCTGATCGGTTAAATATCTGTAATGCGCAATATCTAAATCTCTCTTAGAATATCGTAATAGAAAATCTTGAATAAGAGAATATCACAAGGCATTAAATATTTTAAGGACATTTTGACGCTGATGGTTTTCTGTCATATATATAATTATAAAGTCATCATCATTAGAGCTGAACGTTTCATTTCAATTTATTGATACCTTAGAAACCATACTATTAGGGTGGTGCAACAGAACCACAGTTCTGTATTGAGTTATCACCATGGATTTTTTGTTGAGGCTATAATTTGCAACCTCACTATTGGGCTTGATGAATCTTTTATCAAAGAGATGCTACTACAGATTCTGTTCTTAAAGATCTTAAAGCACAGTTGAAGACATGTATTGACTGGGAAACAGCATTTTAGATATACAATTAATGAAACACTCCTAAAAAGTAATAGTTGCTGTGTTCATATGTGAGGTGTTGCACAAGTTGTCTGGTGGAGGTACTGTTGGGCTGAATTTACTTATTAAAAAGGTTTCTCCATGCCTCATTTTTCTTTACTTTTTTATTATAGCCTTTACATGAGAAATTTCTCAACACCACATACTACTGCCTTGTTTATAAAGAAGTGAAATGCTCTTTCATAATTCTAAGCATTCCTTGTGAAGCTGAATTTTTCTGATGTAACTTCTGAATCAGTGTCCAATAAAAATTAATATGATTTGGTTCACTCGCATACAATGGACAGTAAGGAGTACATTTTGGAAAGCATGTAAAGTTTACCACCACATCTGTATGTTCTGGTTTCTGAAACAGTCTTCATAAACAAATATTTACTAGTGAATACATGTCTCAAAATTGTTCAGTTCACTACACTAATATATTTTTTATGTAAACCTACCAGTGGTGTGGGCTGTAAGGAGCCAAACATAAAAAGCTGCTTGTACTGCTCGAAGGTGAAAAACTGAAAACTAGAGTATAGTAAGATGGATGGTAAATGAACAAATAATAAAATCATATTACTTTTACAGCTCTCTTAGGAGTTTCAGCAAGAATTGGAGGTATGATCCCTTTCCAAAAAGAAAATAGCCCCTCATGTTTGTACATTTTGGAAAAACAGTCTAGTATGCCTTTGTAGCTCTGTGGATCATTCTTGCTGTATATATTTGACTGAATTTGCAATCTTGTCTTTACCAAATCCAAGGGATGCATTATGCAAACTTCTACAAAGCCTTGAAAAAAGCAATTTATTATGGAGAAGGATAACACTTAATGTGGTAGAATAAGGAGCAAAAGGAGTTGGGCTTCAGAGGAGTGCAATTGTCTTTACCAAATCCAAGGGGTGCATTATGTAAGTTTCTACAAAGCCTTATAAAAACAATTTATTGTGGAGAAGGATAACACTTAATGTCAAGTCATACAATAAGGAGAAAGGGAGGATGGTAGCTAATATTTATCCATCTCACTTCAATAATCTAATTATTTGTGTTTGCTCTCTACTATACATCAGACCTGCTATAGATATGCATGTTTTGTCTTTAGCCTAGACTCGCCAGTATAGCCTGGTAGTCTAACTGTTGATGCTGCTAAAAAGTGCGAGAGGGCCTTTTACAGAATTTGCAATTGGAAATGAATTGATGATGAAACATGATGGAAAAGTCATTAGACAATTCAAAAATCAATCTTGGATTTTACTAATTTTGGCAATGCTTCACATAGCTACCTTGCTTTATATAACTATTATTTTACATTGACAAATCAATAGATTTATTTATTGAGTTCATGATCAAAGTTGGCCTACATACATTAATCCATGAACTTGTTCATGGAATCAGAACCTACTCTAATTTTAGTCAAAGTTGGACACATCAGATTAAGTGGTGTCAACTATGAATTCCTTTGAAAATGCATAAAGTACAATTTGATCATTTTGTCAAAAGAATGTGATCTAAAACCACAAATGGACATCAAAAGTTGAAGTCATCCATAGATGGAATCAATGAATACATTTATTAAGAAAGCAAAGTAAGAGATAATTTTGCATTCCTTTGGTTGAGTTCAATACCTGCTTGTCTGACCCACCAGCAGGAAATAAAGTTTCATATTTTTTTTCGATAATTGAAAAATTAACAACTGTAAAAAAACTCCCCAAAAATATTAAATTCTTTGGAAAGTGACTTGACAGAGGCAGCTAGCTTGAAGTGGGAAAAATGTTGCTTTATTTGCTACACTGATTGCCATCCTCTCTCTTTTGTTGTATGTTTTTCAGATATAAATTAGTTCTTTTCAAGTGTTAGACTCAATCTACAAAGTTAGACATTAATCAACTAACAAAAAATACTTCCATTTTCCCTGCACTTATTCCCGCTGGCATTTGAAGAAACTGCTCACCTGCAGAGCCGCCAGAACCAATTTGAATTGCAGCTTCTTTCAGTATTTTTTTTACATCTCCCATGTCTGATGATACTATAATAGTTTGTACTAATATTCCATAACAAAATACATATATTTCAATTAATTAGTAAGCATAACCATAGTATAACCTACAAAGATAAAATGATTATATGAGCTAAATAGAAATTTGTTCAGAAAGCTGCTATATTTATAAGCCCATGTTTATCATGCGATAACGCAAATGAATCAATGATTTGATATCTTATCAGGATGAAAGTATGAGTGAATTGACATTTTTTCCGCTTTTTTGGCATTTGATTGATATGGCAACATGTCTCTTTTCATGGCATTCGAAAATGGAAATTTGCCATTGGCGTTCCTCTATGTCTCACTGGCTGAACTAAAGGTTTTAAAGCATGCTATATTACTTAATTTAACATGAGAGTGCGCCAGCTACTCATATCTACGGTGGGGTAGTGTATCAGTGATTAGTTAGTATTTAGATAAATAAACAACATATGTTTATGAGCACATATTGTTTATTTTTTTTCTTCAAGACTTGAAGGTAAAAGTCACAAACAAATAAATACATATTGTTTAGTCGTCTGAGAGTATGACTGTGAAATTAAGTGCATTTTGCGCCATCTGTACCTGAGTAGTCACATTATTTCAAACATTAGTTATGCGCCCTTGAATAGAAAATATGACGGAGGCTTAAGGTGCGTACAAATCTGCGCAACACGCGCGCCGTGCGTTTGTTGCGCGTCCCATGTTTATTGAAATTGATTCATTTTCGCGATCCACTGGAAATCCAGGAACATGTAGTATCCTCGCATTCACACATTGAGAGAGATGTCTCTGTCGCGTGATAAATATTATGCTGTTTGCGTTATGTGTGGTGCTTTCTTATTAATGGCAAGTTTGTGTAAAAAGAAAAAGACAAATTAGCAACGACATTGGTGCATTGGTCCGCAGCTATATTGACATCAAATCCTATTTTCCTCCAGTCATCTGCTTTTATAGGTTTCTTAAAATGGTCCTTATGATGTGGATCTCACAGAAGTGGTTTCGCACGATAGGCATCGATCAGTTTTATGGTATTTTCTTCGGACCATTCCATTCTACCGCTAAATGGATAGGTGCGCATAAAAACAACAAACCTGTCGCGTTCCCGTACAAATCTGCGCTGCGAACACATAAAGGGTTCGTCGAAAAAACTGAAAGGAGGTGGATCGTGGTGCGCCGTGTGCGCGCGGCGCGCGCGCATCTTGCAAACCGCGTACAAATCTAGCGAACATGCTGCATCTGTGAGGCGCGCGCGACGAACGGAGCGCATATCTGTACGCACCTTTACAGCTTACAGCTGACTTTTGACATCTACCGAATTGCCCTTCAACCATTATTTTGACATTCTCTAATTTTGACATTAACCAAAACAGCAAAACACGTTTTCATCAATTTTGTTGGAATATTTGTAATTATTTAGTTGATTCCAAAATACCTAACAATGGCAGAGGCTATGAAACAAACTGTAGCCAGTATGCTGAAAGGCATAGAAAGGTAGTAACTCAAAATTTAAACATTGAGAATTTTCATACTTTTTTTCCAGGTACAATCCTGACAATCTGTCTACTTTAGAACGATACGTGGAAATTCAATCCAGAGAAAATGCCTATGATTTGGAAGCAAATTTAGCAGTGTTAAAACTGTATCAGTTCAACCCTCATAGATTCAACACAAGTATTGTTTGTCAGATTCTATTGAAAGCTCTGACAAATCTTCCACATACAGATTTTATGCTCTGCAAATGCCTGTTGTATGAGGAACATGTACGTACTACTACTATTTTTTTTGTTGAGTAAAGAATTTCAAGTAGCTCTGGAAAACTTAATTGTCAGTCAATTTTTTGATTGTAGATGCTCTAACTTCTTGAAGTCATTTCATTGATAATTTTAAATATAAATCACAACATTTTACCAAAAGAAACAATATACAATTATATAACATTCATATTTTTTCAATGTATTACTATTTATATATCCATATATTCCATTTAAGAATCAGACTGTTTCTGAATTTGTTTTCAACGAAGTATTAACTGTGAAAAATCGATTTCCAGCTATCCATAGAGCCAATTGACCAGATTGTCTATCTCGCAGATATTTTAGAGCAATGTAACTTCCAAGCATTTTGGACTAGAGTACTAACACATCCAGACCTAACACAAAGCATTGCAGGTTTTGTGGACTCTATCAGAAAATTTATCTGTCATGTAGTAGGAATTACCTATCAGACAATTGATCGAAATCATTTGGCTCAACTTTTAGGTATGTTAAATAATGTTTATTATTATTACTAGGTATATTTCATAATTTGGAAGCAGAAGTATTCTTAGATAAAAATGTACATTTTACAGAACATTTTTCCATATTTTCAGTCATAGTGTATGAGATTTATAGTAGAAATATTTTCAAATATAGTGACAGACATGTGATAAAATAGATTTCCTAGAAGATGTCTTAATGTGACACCAATTAATGGGTATCAATCAAGTACCAATATTTAAGGAAGATTTTAATATTCTGATAATTAAAATGAATAATTATAAGAGTTGTTCATATCATGATACAGGGGTCACCTTTCTGTGATTTATCAGCTATTAAATTACCTGAGAGATGTTGTAGTTATTTTGATCAGCTGTAACTACTGATATTTGTAATTTATATTGTTACCAAACTACCATCAACATATACTTTCATATAATCTTATTGATATAAATCAGTTATAGATAAATATCCATTGACAACTTATTTTAAACTGGAATAAAAAAATTGCTTTTCTATTTTTGCAACACCTGTTTTATACCATTTCACATAGAAAATGCTAAATTCTATTAGAGTTTTTGGAAGAAAAATCAGCCAACTTTTTTTACACAACCATATCTGTTTAGCTTTCGAATAATAAAGTGCAACTAATTTCTAGGTGACATTGATGACAGCACATTGAAAATCTGGATAAAGAAATATGGATGGAAGGAGATTGAACACAATTTGGTATTTATTGCCAATCAAGATGAAAATATTAAGACTAAAAATATTAATGAAAAGATTGATTTTGATAGTGTAGGAGCTATTATGGCATCTTGTCGATGAAGTTTCAAAAAGTGTACGTTTACAAATAAAATATGATTTGATAAACAATGGCAACATTGATTTTATACCTCTGTTTCTGACCAACTCAATTGAGCTATAGCATATGTATGAAGTCACAAATTATTTAAGCTTTTAGTTTGGTCAACAAGTTAAATCTAATGATGTGTTTAGTTTTATATACTGTATCATTAGGTGACCGTTTATACGTCCAACACATAAAATGGTATTCTTATAGAAAAGTGTACAGGTAGGCGTTAGTCGACATTGACTAAGTTAAAACAAAACTTTAGTTGGCTATGGTCAATTCTACTATAGGGCAAGGCAAGAAAACTTTTTCTTGATTGTCAAGCTTTCGAAAATGTATTTGCCTTCTTCAGGACATTCAAGGTGTTGTTTAAAATTGAAGAATGTGCATCTTTTGATTGAAAATTATACAGATATGAAACCTCTTGAAGACTTACACATGGAAAAAATGTCCCTCTTGTATATTGTCTAATTAAACGTACTCGCTTTTCCGTTTTGTACATGTTCGGGATTCTTTTTGTTACTATTAGTAGTACCAATGTCTTGAAATTGCATACTGATACAAACTTGGATTAAATTTAGCATAATATATCTATAACACAGTATACAATACTGATTGTGATTATACTGTAATACTCAAACTTCACAGTTTGGTTGTTGCAATACCACTTTAGAGAAAACTTTTGAATGTTTTATTGCTTTGCTTCAAATTGATCAGAAAAAAAACGACGAAACAATCGGAAACTCTAGAAACAAAATGAAAAAGAAGTTTGGAGATTGATAATAATTTCATTTGTTGACTCTGCCGAATTGATCCAAAAAAATCCTCATCAACGCGTTAATTATTTTCATCGTTTCCTTTAGTCTCTGAGCCGTATAAAAGGGGGTATAACATCTTAAGCTGTTTGAAGCACTGAAGCTGGAACTTTATTCTTGTATACGTACTACAGATAAAGCATTTTTGAGACAAATCATTAGTTTAAGACAGACGCTGTTGCAGAAATCTATCTTAGATCTGTTGCATTAACGCTTTATAAGAGTGGGTATGTGTGACAATCTCTAGTAACTTTGTCTTCAAGAGAGTTTCAATCACAGTTTTCTTATATAGCAGGTGAATTTTGATAGACAGGGCCATAGTCATGTACATATAATCTTGTAAAGCGGTTTCAAAGAGTATCAGTTACATATGTCCCTAGGAGAAAATATTGTTATGGGATTAAATACCCTTAAACAAAACAGTTACGGAATATTTTGATTTCGTGTTGCATCAATCAACAGATTGGTCCATTTAACTTGAGACAGCTGTATAGCCCGAAAACGGCGGGATTTAGTGCAATGGGGAATATACGGCATTGAAATACATTTTTTGAATCAATTCAGTTCTTGAAAATACTTGGACAAGTTTGATCGAAACTGGCTACGTATAGAAAAAGAAAATATTTTTTCCGGGTTTATAGTCGAGAATATTTAACAGATGATAGAACCTCCAAAAATAAAGATTTTGTATAAACTTCTATATTTTAAGACTTGAATTTCAAGATATAGAGCGTTGAAATTTTTGTTTCAAACTATTATTTCGATACTCTCCATACCTCGGAGCCAAAGTCATAAAATATACAATTTTCTTTCTCTTTATTCCTGGGATTTTTTCATAAATTACATTTGCCTGACTGCACAGATTGTCTGACAATCTGGATGTATTTTTTACAGGCAAACGCAGTGCAAATGCAAAAAGTGCGAGATCAATAAAAATATATTCTGCATTGCCTGGTAAAAGAATTATCAGTCACGAAAAACTACTGACGTACTTTATAGACATTTGAAACATCTGGTTATAATTTAATAGCATCACTAGTATAATCAAATGTATTATAAACAAATAGTCTACTATTATGTATTGACTATAATAGTTTTACTAAAACTAACCATGTGCTATTGAAAAACGCAAAAAAATTCCAATACCGATAGAACGCTCAGAAGTTTTACGAGATCCAATAAATTTAGGATAATGAATAACATTGGTAACATTATATCCAAATTTGTTATATATTTTAGGGCTTGCTATGACTAAAATTCTTAAAAGTTCAACAGCTTCTCTCTAATCTCACTACCGTTTGTGTATTTGCATAATTGTATACGATTTATCTTGTTAGGAGTCAATTATACTGAACTAATATGTGAAATAGTTATCTCACTCAATCAGATTCGCAAAAAAAATGCATAAACTGGACACATTTAATCTAAGAATCTATGTTGTATGTATGACTGTTCTAGAGAATAATTTTCCTAAGCGGAAAGCTGTAGCATTACCTCGTTAAAATATTGTGTCTATTTTTTTGTGGAAGCCAACAAAATTCGGTGGTGAAGAAGTGTGGGGATTTATAATTATTTAGTGAGAAGTGAAAGTTTGGCGCTGACCTGTTTTTTCTCTGTAACAAATTCCATGTATATAATGTTGACACATCACCCCCTGTCAACATGATGATTACAAATACATTTGACATGAGTGCTTTGAAAAGTAGAGAACGTCGCAGACAAATTAGTGGGTAAAAGTGCATCTATACAATAACGCCCATAATCTGTAATGTATTTCATGTAGTATGTGTGGTGTGGGAGGGTCACGTTTCGGTTTCCTCATTGTGTCCGCCGCTATCCAGTGGCGTAGCTTGTCCTCGAATGAGTTATGATTTAAAAAAGCATAGCTTTATCTGAAACTTGAATGAACACGCTTGATTGCAACATAATATGTGGAAAGAACAAAGTACATAATAAAACCCTAGACTAGAAAAAAATAACAAACACTCAATTATATCCTCACTCGCTTTATCTTGTTTAGGTGATAAGCTCAATTCGGTCTCCAACAGTTGAAGGTTCTAAATTATTATATTTATTTTTCTATGAAGTTAGATTATTGTACTGCAAAATCGAAAATAATTTTTTTTCTACTGATCAATCAACATTTAATAATTCAGTTTGATTCTCCAGTTTTACATCAAAGATTGAGTAAAGAAAGATTGGTTTTCAGGCATTATTGTAGAATAAATCTTTTGATTTCTGGTGTCATTGTTAAAAACTGAAATTTGGAAGAGCCAGGTAGGTATGCAGGGTACAAAAATTAAAATTGAGTATTTTATTTTTTGTTTACAAATGATTTTTATTCCTATGACTAGCAATAATAAAGAATTGGACATTCACGGAGCTATTCAGCCGTTTGAAAAAAATGGCACGTACTCGGATTTTTTATAATATGCACAAGAATGATCGGACACCCAACAAAAATCTAGGAATGGATCTTAAAAAATATTAATTAGTTAAAAATTAAATTTATAGGTACATCTTAAAATTTTTAGGAAGTTATGGAAGTCAGAAAATATCTCAAAATATTCTCCATATATTAAAATTACATGGCTTGAAAATATCGAGAGGTTGACAGTCTGATCGACGAAAATGAGTGACGTAGATTTTTGTGAAATGTAAATAGCCGAACTCGAGGGAGAATGTTTGTTTGTCCTTGCGTGTGGCTGTTCTACAATCGCTCAGATATATAGGGATACCGCGATAGTTACGCCCCTGCCACCGTTTGGGTTTTGGGTTGACGGTATACGCATTGTGTCCAAAGTATCAATAGGATTAGGTTGCCGGATTTCGGATTTCCGATGAATGTGCCAGCAGATGGCAGATATTTGGGAATTTGAGTCATGGCACGTACGAACGTACACTTGGTATTTGATTAGTATGTCGTTTGATTTTCGTACACCCCATTAAACTCTTGTATTGGTCCTGGAATTATTGGCAATTTGGGAGTTACCCTGCGATCAAAATTAGTCACCATAAATCTTGTCGACAAATATTACCCACATCGGAGTTATTTGCAAAATCTATTCGAAATGACAAGAGTCAACACGATGAAAAAATTAAACAGGGTTTTGTCGCAACCCAGTGGTGGCCTGTTATTATGGTTATTGGTAAACATGAAAGAAATTTAATCAAAAATAGCTTTGTACAACTAACATACCTAAGCGGAACAGTCTGAACAGCTTTCAGGAACAAGATCCAACAGTGAAGGTTTTTGCGTTCAGTTTGACAAATGATATCTGTCTCAATGTTTAGATGGTATCAGTCCAGAAGGTTCTCCACATTGTGAGAGAATAACCCTCAGGATCAGACTCCCAAAAACATGTTACTCAGTCGACACTAACGGGGCTTCTGGTCTCCACATGATTACATCAGAGCTTGCTGCCATATTTTGTAGCCTCTTTCAGACATGATACTATTCCAGTCTAACCCGATACAAGCTATAGTACGTTATTTGTGGTCAGCAAACGGATTGAGATATACATCGACATGGAACTACATATTAAAATACCCTGAAAATAATCACCAACAAACAATACGAACCAGATATCATTGTTGTGATTCTTCTACTTCATTTAGATGGTTATTCAGTGATGAGCCTCAACATTATTTCTACTCAAATTAGTAACTATGTTTCTAATACCAGAAATCCAATCCACTGTTCCCCGGATGCTTTGCACCACAGCCGGTCTGAGTATTAAATCGACCTCTGGAGTAAAATGGAGAACAGAAAAGTAGCAGCAACTATTTCTTTGTCAAAATATCTAGAGGTTCTTGAAAAGTAAAGGGCTCAAGTGATGAATAGAAATACCAATTCGCTGATAAGAAAGATCTGGGATACCTATCTATTCAAAGCAAGAAAGTGCCTCTTGGATTCCAATCTATATCACATTGTGTGAAGCCCAGATAATATCTGGGATGAAATACTGTCTGGAGAGCTGCCTCAAACACTTTCTCATACCGATATAAAAACAATATGTTTCTTGAGTTGTCCTCGCTCCAATGCTTGCATCGCATACAAACAGACACATCAGTTTTATCTCTTCTACTTCGAATAGTGTCATTATCTATAATTAACAAAAAAAAACGAGTAATAATGAAGAACTGATTCATGAATATATCTTAACTTATACATATAGTGTCAATTTGTAAAAATCTCACCTTTAATTTTTTTTCTGTAAGTAATAATAAAAATCGGATAGACAGGTCTTAGCAACCTTCGTGATTCAACACCTTGGGATGAGTATATCTCCCTTTGAATCTTACATGGGATGGGAGGCCAAGTGGCACACTATTTTATAACCGGAAGAAATTGATGCGTTCCAAAATAAAAAATGATTAATACTTTGAAATTTAGTTATTTAGTACCATTATTCTTTACAAATAGTCTATTAAGTTGATTTTCTTTTTGGTATATAGATGTTGGTATACTTAGGTAACATTAGTTCCATTGCTTAGCCTCTGCATTTGCAAGAAACCCCTCTTCGCTAACATTACGGAAAACTTTAGAGGTAATTGACGGAAAACTTTGAAAGGAATTCACATGGTGAGTATAATAACAACATGAACTTTCTCTGGATATTGTCTATGCCTTTCTCGAAAAATTTGTGGGGTTTCGTCACTCCAATAACGACAGTTCTGTTTATTGATATTGAAGTTTAGGAAAAATGTGCATTCATCGCCAAAACAGATTTTTGGCATAAGATTAGGGATGTCGTTGATCATATTGGACATGGTTTCATGAAGCTTTTGAAGTATATACATTTTATAGGAATAAAATTTATATTTTTCTTACAGTCTCGTCTGACATCCCCGTTCATAAGTAGCTGGTGGGCGCTACAACAAATGCTCAATTTATTTGAGTTCCTTCATTCAATACTAGACAGTTATTTATTTTATTCTTTTCCATCGCATCCGTTTTCTAAAAACTTTAGTTACATCATAATTTAGATTTATTTCTATATTTACAAGCACACATTTCAATCTCCAAAAATAAAGATGATTTCAATTCTTTCTTGACGATCAACTACCATGGATGTTGTTCTATTAGATTCATTTTTTGTGTACATTGTTAAGAGGTTACTTGGCCCTTGACAAAGGCTTGGAGGGGTTGTCACACGGAGTATAATTACAATGTATTTTTATTAAATAGCCTAAAATCCAATTTCAAATTACGTATAATGTTTGGAACGTAACTTCTTGGCAACTGCTACACAGAAAAATATAAATTAGGGTACTATTGAACAGATAATTAAATGAGCTTCAACCACTTGACTCCCAACTCATTTAAGTATCTAAGGGCAAGATTTACCCCAAGCAGTTAAACTCTGGTTACAAATACTGCTTAAGTGTCCTCTTTATAAATAAAATCGACGAGTCTTTCTAATTTTTATTATTATTCACAGACAGGTTGGGAAGGTTTGGAATTGATACGCTCGTATAATATCTACTAATAGCTTTTCGCTCAAATTAAATTAAGAATATGTTTTCTCGAATGTTAATGTGAATATCGTTAATTGTATCGCCAATGCCGCTTCCGCAATCATAGATCCATGGGAGATCTGGCCTTCGTAATATACATATATGAATTTGTGGAGCAGAGCAATTGAGCTTCATGGAGAGTTCGAGTCGTTGCGCTCTATATATCGAAAGTTTGAGAGACCGTAGAGTAGACCTCTGTCTTAGTCACAGGTTATCTATGCAAAGATATCCTCTTTAGAGGTTCAGGTCTTTTGTGGCTCTGCATATTATAGTTTACACGAACGATTTGAAGACTGTTGGAAGTAGACTTAAGTTATTTGTGGACGAGCACAGAGAAAATGGTTTCAACGAGTGTTTTAATGCTGTTTTTCATCATATATCTTCATCTTCTCTAGCGAGAATCTTGGGCAGCATTGCGTCTGATTTGTTTCATCAATATTTATTTGTGTAGGTCATACAAGTAAAAAGCCATGATCTGCTAAATGCGGCCTTTGAAAATAAATTTGAATTTACGATGCGACGTATTGATATTTCATTCTTGTTTGACTATCTAGCGGACCTAATCACAGCAACTTGTTCAATACCTATTTAATAACATTATATTTAAACTGTAGCTCATTTCTTGTAAAACAGAAGTAAGGTAAGTATTGTTGCATTTTTTTGTAGCGAATTGATAATAACCATTTAGAAACCTTCGAAAAATTCGATGCTGTGTGAATGCTGAAATATGATATTCAGAAATGTTTACATATTTACGCCCACTAAGCAGACTACGCGTCTCGGAGTTTCGGAACGACGATAACTGAATGTGGCTGCATAATCAAAAATGCAGGAAAGACGCAGGCACAGGTACGGATCACAAATTCGATTTCACTCCTGAATATTTTGAGGAGCAAAAAAGAACCTCCTACCCCTCTACTCATTAAAATGGACTTCTTTCTGAGATGTCGCCATTAGACACACATACACGTTCGGAGATTTGGGGACTGTCGATGAGTGAGAAGTTGATTCCTTCCCATCCTTCAGCCTTGGTTCGCTAGTGCAACCATTCGCGTTTGTTTTTTTTGTGTTAGTTACAATGAGGAAAATAGTTAACAAATAATAATGTAAAAAGCAGCTCTTGCTTGTTACGTCTGAATACGGAAAGTAAATGTCTCTCTTGTCTGATTGTGATGAAAGTATCAACCCTCAGAGAGCAAGCAATAAGCAATCGCTCTTTGCGGTTGATCCGCGAGATGAATGGACCGCGAGCCGTGCGGTGATAATCAAGTTGGCCGCTACGGCTCAGTCCGCGTTCTGCCCGCGACAGTTGAACATCGTATCGGTCGGATTTTTGTACGCGACCTCGCGCACCGGAAAATATTACGCACGTGCGAATCACAAGTGACGCATACATTTCGCCGGTTCGTGATTGGATTTCCACAGTTGATGGGCTTTTTCTAAGTAGAGGAATGGAGAGATGTATGTAAGTGATACTCCATTGGTAAAAAATGTAGACGTATATACATGATGTATACTTAACCTAACCATAACTTTTGTCCTCAAGCATAGACATTTTTAAGTCATGCGAAGGCGGATCTCCACAATAAACATATAGAGGAGACACTACATTGCAGTATCGTAAACATATATGAAAACTGGATAAAGCTTCCCGCTACGAATGTGCCAGTAGGTACCTACTATAGTTATTTTTTGTATCTGGAGAAATGAATATAGGTAGCTCGATAGTTCATTGGTAAATGATCTAGTGGCATATATTCAGCGTTTTTTTTTCAAAATACGTCTTATTCAGGTTCCAGTATCTTAAATGCAGGATCGACATTCCACGATGCCTATAGATACAATCATAGCGCTGTAAAAAAGGGGAAGCAAGAACGCTGGACGAAGCATTTGATTTCTTTTTTGAAATCATAATTGTGAGCTGTTATCAAAAGAGTTTTCAGAAACTATAAAAAAATATCACGCATAACCGAGATAAGTATTGTGGCCGTGAATTTTTTCGATTACGTGTTTTGGATGTTTCATTATATTGACATAGGTACCTATTATCTAATCAAAATTTATTTCAATCATTTTCATAAATGTGTTCGGTCTGACGGTCTGTCGATAAATGTTTGTCTGTCGGTCTCTCGGTCTGTTCATCTGGGGGTTTTCACGGAGGTCGTCTATCAATTTTGATGAAATCTGGGGAACGATATGCTGCGGGATCGTATTGGGTAATACTAAAATAATTTTGAAATTCGATGCATTGGCGGTGATATCAGAAAAGAAAACAGAAAATATCAGCAGTTTTTCAAATCTCGCTTAAATTTCCATAATTTTCCGATCAATTTGGGGGGTTTCCAAAATACCTAATGAAATTATAATTTCATTATATACGAAAATGATATTTTCAAGCATAAAATGGTATCATAAGTGCATGGGAAATACGGAGTCGGTCTACTTTGAACCAATTTTTTCTAGCTTGAGTTATAGGAAAGCGGAGTAAATGCCTCGAACTTGCTGCCCTATTTTATTTGGTTGAAGAAAGCATTTTTTTAACGCTAAATTTATTCTCAAAACAGTTTCCTGAACCTACTCCTTTTTTTATATTGAAATAGTTGTATATTGTTACTATGGAGAATGAATTGTGAATAATCAAGTTTTTTAAAGCGTAATATACTATTCAAACGCGTTTTACAAAAGTAATGATAGATAATTTAGACATCCAAAGAAAGTTCTCGCAAACTGGGGATTTTACAAACGTGAGTACACGGTAGATGAGAATTTTTATGTGAGCATAAGCGACCAATATTTCTTGGAAAGATAATCTATACATACCATAGAAAGTTCTCGTAAACCGAGAGTTATTACAAATTTGCTAATATGCAAGACGCTCTACAAGTACTTTCGCGAATTTACGTAGTTGAGAGCTGTTTTGATGTGCAGCAATGGAAATTAGTGAGGGATATTTTTTTTGAAATGTAGGTATATTACCATGCTATCGTATAACGAAAAATATCTAACATCTATAGTCAGGGAAGAAGAGTAACATGGGTTTATTTTAGAAAAATCATTTTGATATAAAAGACCTATATTTTAAATATCCGCCTTTATTTATTAAACGATATACAATTTAGGTTGCGGTCTGCAAGCATTAACTACTTACCTAAAATCAGCCCAGCTTACGTTCCGCAGTTTTTGTCCCACTAGTACGAAAGGATGATCTGCCTGATACATAGATACAGTATTTCCAATGGATGAACACGTAATCAAGTCTGCCAATTAGAATGTAGAATTGGCGATACCAAACTGATATTTTTTTGCAGATTTGATTATAACTTATAAGAAGATAGTGTTTAAACCTTGTGCTTCTGTATGGCTGCTTGACTACTTACTACTTAACTATTGCATCGTTTTTACCTGTTGTTTGAGATTTGTAGATAATGTGAATGTTTCAGTAATACTGTTTCGAACTTCCATTGTTCAAAGATGTTTGCGTTTCACGCGTGTTTTGCGTAGTTGCAGTATTACTTAATCGTTTTTATTTATTAACTAGCGGCAATAAACGACTTTGTGCGTGATGTGCATCAAAGGACAAAAAGATTACACACACCCAACAACATGCTCTACATTTATAAAACCTTCACCTTTTTCACAACATTGAATTTGAATACATCCGAGAACTTGACGGACAATTTCATAATGTCGACAATCAAACGTTCCTTGAACCTCGTTGAAACATATCTTATGGAAATATATGACATTTGACGTAGTCTGCATAAAATCAGTCTATTTTGATGAACAGTTCCTGACTAGGGCCATTATCCGTATTTTAGTATCAAACAGATTTATATACACATAAGTTAGCAATTGAACCGATTTATTTTGAGTGTAGCAATAAAGCTTCTTTATAAACGTGGTTTTTATTAGTGGCCGGGACAAGTTTGATGAACCAATAAATAGTCTTGTCTCAAATATGATGCTAACTAGGTGTTCTTTTTTACACGAAGTTACAAATACAAACAATATTGCTCTATCTTAGGGTCCTTGTCAGATTTATTTGCTTATTAGGCAACAATTTCAACAAAAAATGTTTTGCAGAGGGTTTATATAGTTGGAAAACATCTGTGCAAGCTACTGCTTACAATTTCCTACGGAATTATATTTTTTGTGGTTGATTTCTATGGAAAGCCAAGACTTAAATACAAAGTATTACATATTGATATAACCAAGTTAACGAGAATTTGTTGATACGAGAATTGAAGTAAACAACGCTTATAAAATCGGGAAAGGTGTCTTTTAGTAGTCCAATTATTCGATATCCTAGTAAAAAGTTCCGCCCATAAGATCGATGTATAGAGGACGAACGAGTTGCAATGGGAAGCAGCAGTGCTGCAATCTTAGAGAGCGGCGGTATCGTGAAGGACAGTTCAGTAAAGCATATTTCGTTATTATATCAATAGAAACCAGTTTCCATCATTTTATCTCTCAATTCAAGATGAGGCGTGTTTTTTATAGTTTTTACATCTAAAAATCTATGTCTCTAATGTCCACCTGACTATGCATAGACTAGGATGTGTTTTTGGGTAAATCTATAGCAGTTTAACCGTATTTATTTTTTTATGGGCATTCTTAGGATTATTTTTTTATAGAGAAGATAAATGTCAATTCGCATTGGTATTGAAACGCTGTAGATTATAACCATCGGGGAACAAACTCACTGGTGACTCATTCCCCAACGTCGAGGTTCTCCAAAGTAACGATTTTTGGAAGAGGCGACACAATTCGGTCTAACATCTGTAATGATATCTATAGAATATAGGCAGATCAGCCAGCCTTCTCCGGTGTTCTAGACTGAGAAGGTCCTTTGTAAGGTCAGGTGCATCCACAAGACGTATTGGTAATTTCTGGATTGTGCCACAATACTCCAGCCATGTATGTTCTGTGTGTTCTAGAGAAGCAGTAGCTATTTCGGAAACGACAATTTCCTGGAGCTGAAAAACACCCTCAATTTCTAGGATGCCGACATAGCGACGCCGGCAAAATGATTGTGCAATGAAATCTTATTGATGTTAATTCCGAGAAGCTTTATGGGAGATAATTCAAGTATCGGGTGTCTCTCTATCTCCATGGCTAGCAGACCAGCATGCGACTTATTTATCAGGATTCTTGTCTGAGCCTTCTGAGCGTTGAACTGGAACCTATTCAATAGATCTATTTATGGCCACATTTGAAAGTACCACTTTGATTATTCGATTCGTACTTAAGAGCCTCTCAAATGTTTTAAAATACGCTATATAGTTACAAAAATTTAAATGGAGAATTCTAACATATATTTGAATATCTCATTGATATTTACAGAATATAAATATAATATTTAATAATAAGAATAATATCGTCTTTATTAGGGGAGATTCAGCCAAAGGCTACCTATGAAGTTTATGAACCTTCTTGGTATATTTACAAATCAACCCAGCAATAAGTATGTTTTTGCACCCTAAAAGCATAATAATATTTTTTGCAATATGTTATACCGACCTTGCGTTTCTTGAGAACACGAGAACATAATCGTGCAGAGAAGATTAAAAATATGAAGCAAAGTATTAATATTCAGATATAAGGATGAGATCATAAATGCTTAAAAATAGAATTTGAAATGTTGAATTCCCTCGGTATGTTTATTTTGTTTTATTCATTTTTACATAATCCAAGTATGTACAGTATCGGACAAAAATTAGCGAAAATACGGAGAGATTGCATATACACTTGCGTAGTCACTAATTTTAACATGTCAAAACGATGATATGATGAACTCGCGTTTAGGCAGACGTGTTACGCCTGATAATATCAGGCAAAGGAGTTTTACAACCTTCTGACACAAATATTCTTGGCGAAAGTATTACAAGATCAAAATTTTTTTGGTGATGATCTGCATTTTTTGTATATACACTAAAATGCAGTCACTGTGAAAGTATCACTGTCAAATTTCCTTTCATTTCACTTAACAGAAACTTTTTCCAGAAATTTCTTAAGCCTTTGAAGGGTCTCCAAAGATTAATTTTTATGGAAAAATCAAAATAATTGTGCTGGATAGGTAATTGCAATCGAACATAAAACATAATATGTACCATTTGATAAGTATCGATATTAGCTATCTTATTTTAAACATTTCTTCAATATTTCTATATCTACTTCTTCAGATTTACACACTTTGAGGTCGATGACACTTGTTTCAATATACAATGATCGAAGGAGAAATCATATAGTGTCTCGTACTCAACCTTTCAGGAATCAAACCACTTTTCACACATTTATTTCTCTATTTAATCACAATAACATGTTCCAGCAGTTTGGGTAGTGCCAAATCCCAAATTTATTTTTCTTCTATATTAAGTAGTCTGAAAAAACTGATTCAAGCAGAGAACTTTGCACGCTCTAGTACTGTTTTTAGTTTGTAAATATAATTTTCCGATAAAACAGACACAGACTCGTTGTTCCAGCCCCCCCGATGCTCTTCTCCCATCGAATCCGTCCAGCGCAAGCATGCTGACCCCAGGGATCATCAGTTAGTTTCATTTGAGTCCCGTTTATTAAAACAATATGAATGCCATCGTCTGTTTATACCTTTTTACTTCAGATGAGGTTATCTAATTCTTCAGTATCCCCCCCTCTTTACATCATCACCCGTATTTACTTTGATAAATCCCAAATATATAACTTAAAGACGGAAATATAAATATAAGATAAATTTCAATGAAGAAATCAAACTAAGCCAAACCTGTATATTATTTTATTAATAAGGTCCACATAAAATAGGTCGGCGGTCCGCATTGGGCGCACTGAATCTCTAGATTAGAGAGAGGATGAGTAAACGACGCGGTCTATACATGACGTTTTTAATCCCCACTCGCAATCGAGGCAGGTATTTGAGCATAAAAAACTGATAAAATCATTGTGAGCGTCAGAAACGATCATACGCGGCTTTCAGTTTGTTTTATTTTTTGGTGATAACTCCGCCGACATTTCACAGATTTTCAAAAACCTTTTCGGACCTCTTCAACCTAGTTTGTGCGGACTGCAGACCTCTGGTTTTTGCCGCTTTTTTTCCAATTCCCTTGAGCTGTTTGGTGTGACAGTCCTAGGGAAGACCTTTATTTTCAGGTGTATTTTTTGCTCTTCAAGTTTGTTGGACAGGATGAATGTTGGATTTAGTGGAAGATGGTTACTGAGGCTTCTAATGCGGACCGGAACAGTAAAGTAGAGACTACCAAGCGGATCCTAAGCGAATCTTATTGATGTCTCCTGTTATAGATGATTCTAGGGTTACTATACAAACAACGAAAACATGTAGACAAACTACCGTGAATGAATGACTTGGCTTTTGTGATCCACCTTAATAAGATAAAAACTTGAGAAATCTTCGAATTCGATTTTTTTAAACTGCACTACTGCCTCGCCTATTGTCACGGAAACTAAAAGGTTGCAGAAGCAGAAAGTTATTCTTCTAGTTTTTAGAGTAAATTGACACATTCCAAAAATGATGACAGTTATAGAATTATAGTGACAGTGATCAACGCTGCAGTCCAATGGATTGCTGAACATAAATCATACAAGTGATAGCACCCGTTCAGCAAAATAACACCCAGTCAACAAAATGAATCATTTTATAATTAGTGACATAATCAACTATTCTCAAAACATATATAATTCAAATTATTATTAACTCGGACAACTGCAGTAAAAGTTTCAGAAGTTGTATTACTCAACCTTAACTTTCCAATCTATGTAGCCTTGCTCCATCTATTTATACCTGAATAATAGTTGAAAATTGATTATTGAAAATATAAATTTAGGATTAGATAAAGGTGGCAGCATCAGTGCTTCAATTAGACGTTACTTATAACAAGAGATAATTTAACCCACAGGGTCCTGAGCCTGAGACGATGAAAGTGTATGAAACAGAAATGATACAAAGGTAGAATGAATTAATTACTAATTATTATTACATTATTTTTGAGGGAACAGTTGGTAAATTTAAGGTTTTGTATGGAACTATATGTATCTTTATAGTATGTATCAGAAATGTTCAGTCGTCATAAGGTGATGAACCTACTCCAGATATTGGGTAAGTTCACTAACAGGTTAATATTCTACTAAATTGGGTGAATAACATCTACCGCGATTGAATTCAGTTTATGTATATGAGCTTTGTAAATGTGGAGGGCAAGGGCGACCTCAGTCTGAGGGGGGTAGCAGGGTATGAATTTTGTTTTCTCATATAAGATAAAAATCATAAAGACGATATGTGTTTTAGCTCATTTTAAGGAGGACAATTTTCAATCGTTCCTTATTTCCAGTCACTCTATAGGATTTCGGAAATATCTCAAGAATTATGCAATTGATTTTGAGTTTTCGCAATGTTTTCTTCAATGATACGATACTCATAATATTCATTTCTAAAATCAAAGTTGTTTAGAAATAGGAAGAAAATAAAATCTTTATTTGAAACGCAATGTATAGGAATAGATACCGAATTAACAATTAATTTTTAAATAGACTATGTAACTTTGATTTAGATACGAACCGTTCACTAATTGGAAAAAAAATAATTGAATTGAAATTTTTGTCAAAATGGGAGGGGGTGGGGGGCTAAGTGCACCTGTTAACCCCCTTCGTTACGCCTCCGGTTCAGGAGCGGCTCTAGGCTATTCGACACCTGGGTGCATGAAATACCTTGCCGCCAGGACCGGGGTAAGATCTTATTATGATGTGTGCGATATATAGTTTGCGCGGTGAAAATCCGAAATCCAGGCTCCTAAAGAGCAAAAAAAAGACTCACTGCCATTTGATACTCTCCCCTCCAGGAGCTCGGGTGCTGCGTATTCCTCGAACTCTCTCTAATACCGCCCCTGTGTAGTTAAAAAAATATTTCATAGAAAACGTATACATGCATTCAACTTGAAAACAAATCAACTAGCTCCGGTTTCCAATGCGTAGACTATAGAAAATTCAATATAGTAATCTTTATAAACATCTTATCAGAATTTCATACGCTATGGAATTTTTCTAAGAGAAAGTACAACAACTTTTCCAAGTGGACATTTAAATTTCGTCTAGTACAGTGGTACATTATAAATTCCTATTGGAAAGAGATAAACTTCTCTGGGTTATCACATTTCAAATGTAGTTGCGAGAAAAGACAATTTGTGGTATAAACTTAAGTTAATTATTGCTGATGCCCGCGGATTATCGTTTCTAAAGAATTTTGATATTCGAGTTGTTGAAGGTTATTATAGGATTTTCTAAATCATTGCTATAAATCAATCAGGAATGACGATGAAGTCCTGTCAACATTTAATTTCTTAGCGGTGTTACTGCCACATGTATGTATAAATATTCCTCATTAAAATTTGAGCTGTGTCGCATTCTAAATGTCATCTGAAATATGATGTTGTTCAACCTGTATTTTTCTGAAATACTAGCTTTAGTTAAAAAGTATAATTATACAATTACATAATATCTTATACTCTCCGATATTTATATTACTCAACAAATTTACGTGAAGATTAAGATATGAAGAAGATGTAGTTCTAGGAATGTATTTCATGAATTTAATAAATATTGAAAAACTTTAAATCTATTGTGTAATTATGAAAAATTTCAAATTTTCTTGTTTTTATACGGTCATGTAGATCAACTCAGTACTTTTCACGTCCCCACGTACCAGTTTCTGTACAAAAAAAGCATTATTTCATATACCGAAGTTAGTATACTGGTTAGAATTTTATGATGTTTATCATTGGATATAAATAAAAGTGCGGATACATTATCCATTATTCAAACGTTTTGTGGAACATACATGTGAGTGAACAGCAAGTTGTACCCTTTACATAAAAGTACTAACCAACTCATTTAGGTGCGATGCCGCAATTCAGGATTTTATTATTTGATAAGAGCCCATCATTGGGGCTGCCATGACACGTAAAAATTCATGAAAATCAAATTCAATTTATACTGTACTAATTCATTCTAAATAGGCTGTTGGTTCTGGAATCGCGTTTGCGTTCTGAAAAGTTTGATTGAATATTTCTCACTTCATTCGACGGCGCGGTTGAATGTAGGAGTTTTAACAATCATCATTAATTTTCGCGCTGTAGGCATTTGAACCTCATTCTACCTAATTTGGCAACGTTAGGCACCACAACCGTAGTGAGTAAAATTTCTAAAATCACGATAGTAATTTGGAAAGTATATGCCACTGTAAGTACGCATAGCAGTTATACTCAGATAACTGACCGATAAAAATTCTGCGAGTGGAAAGCATAAACACAGTAGTTGCGGTGATCAGTATGCCATTTTGCTCCAAGATATTTGCATATCGCAATACAGGTTTACAGAATTTTATCGACTGCTTACCTAAATTATAAAAAGCAGTTGGCTGTCCGGGATGCAATATCCGAAAGGAATGTTAACGTTCAGTATGAGCAAAAACATCAAGATTCATAAAATCTCAGTATAACAGGAAAAGACAGAAGGAATACTTCTGCAAATATCTCCACGTTCCACTGAATATAGAACTGATGAGCCACACTTTTAATTTGATATGTAGAAATGATTGTGTCTTGTCCGCCACGTGACACCCAATATATCCTTTGCCGTTCTTAAACTTTGTTGCCTTTAGATGTTCCTTGATATATGATGACAATAGCTATTTTGCAACTGGCTATGAAATGACACATTGTGTGCAAGGAATGCTACAGCACAAGTTATTTCATAACGTGTTTCATGCAATATTTTCTAAAACTTTGACGAATATTATAAGCTGAAGTGGCATATCCATACGAACAAATACGTAGTAGGTTGTATCGGTCGGACAGCTTGTCACTGCAAACTAAAAAACTACATATTGTGTCGTGATATATCTGTAATTGAATCAAGTACTTTTCAGTTTATTCCACTTATTTGTTTAGGCATATTCTGAAAAATGTATACACTAGACCAGACAACACTCGTGCACTTTATTCTCAAGGCAAATAAATAGAATATCTTGAAGCAAAAAATAGCTTAAGACATAAAATATTTCAGGTCATGAAATATCTTGATAATATTGCAAATGTAGTCGTTAAAAAATATTTCCCCTGAGTCAGAAAAAATAAAAAGAATTCAATAGAACATTAGCTAGACTGGAAAAATAGAAGGCTAGATTTGAGAACACTAGTTTTGTATTCATGATAGGTTAGCTAGAATCACTGGAAAAAAGAGTTTTATTCGTGAAACTTCGTGTTTAAATAAAAAAATTGTTATTTGAAATTATCTATTCATAAGTTTTACAAGTTAAAGGGAATATTAGGTCGTAGTTAACTTGTGTTTGTAAAGGGAGCTTATTTCTTTGTACCGCTACATCAAATTTTAAATTTCGTACCGTCGCTCGTTAGTGTTCATCCAGGTCTTCAGTGGGCGTTTCCTTTTTTTTGCTCTTCAGATCTTAAGCGATTTTCTCTCGACGAGCCTGACTACTAATAGTACTACTAATGCATTTTAACTGAATTGGCAAGTATTATTTAACCTCTTAAAATATGACATCTACTAGTTATATCTATATCTTACGTGCAGTGTTTTCGGTTTGTTCTGATTTTAGGAGTGTTGACTTACTTAAAGTAAGTTTTGGCAATATTGGAAGTTGAAAACTTCAGCAAAATTAAAAAAAATGAAGTGTTTGAAAAGTTTCTCATTTCTCTTTAAAAATCTGATTGTAATCATAGTTTCTAAACTGGTACTATTACGCCGGAACACGAGCGTCAACCTACTACTTGAAATTCCTGTTATAAAATATTCAGAGCAAAATAGGAGTATAGGCTTACCGGACAGACAAAAACACTATGGAATATCTAAACATGTATCTCAAATTCTAATATAACATTAAACTTCCTTGATGCTATTGCTGTAGCGCGTTATGGAAAGGATTATAAATAAAAATTTAGATCTGTATGTATGGTGTATTAAACTTTTTGTAATTTGCCCAAACAATGACATCTTTAGTCTTCAAAATATAATTTTAACGTTCATCCTAAACTTTTAGATATTCAAGCTAAATATCAGCATCTTCATGCGACATTTATGTAATCGCATGTATGACATAAATTTGTAGATAACGAATTTGTTACATTGAAAATATTGCCGATGTTCATATAATTTTGAATGATACCTACTATATTTAAAATGATGCAATCTTTGGTCATCTTTGGTCTCTAAATTGAATTACTACAGACCTAGAGAAAATCATTGCAGGTTAGTTTTGTCTTTATCAAGTTAATGAAATTTTTGCTGTAATCGTTATCTCAAAATTCCATTTAAAATATTTTACAGTATTGAGTTATCTATGTGGTGTGTCTAATGGAATAATTTGCTTCCAGGTGAAATTCTACTCCACACTGCCCAACGATCGCTGATATGAAACGCGGCAAACGGCAAGAGTATCCATTAGAATGATAGAAAAGTGATTGATTTCCAAGCAAAAGAAAATGGTGATCGGACTGGTAAAGACAGTGTTGTGTTTCCACTTTTTCCTGTGTGTAGTGTACTGCTACCAGGCGGACGACCATAGAACTAAAAGACACCAAGTGACGTCACATCTAGTGGATAGCCGAGATAAGCCTTCGCGGTACTCAAAATTCGATAAAGTGATGACGAGGATAGAGGATCTGAGGGTGGAAGACGAGAGTCCCAATAAGCAGAACTACAGGTTGAGGCATAAAGGTAGCTATCATAGCGGATACTACAAGAAGACAACTACTACAACAGAAACATCGCTCTTTGATTCGGAGGAATATAATTCCGAAGACTACTACTCCGAGGGTTTGGTGAGTCCCACATTTCTCACATTATGTTTGTAGTATGTCGGCTATTTGGGTTTGTGATCTAGGTAACCTGACTCACTCGGACTGATGAAAACGGAGTTATTTCAAATTTGAAAAGTCACGGCTGGTTTTGGGCATTCTATTTAGTATGAAGTATTTTTCGATAAAACTAGTATCTAGTTGGAAGATTAGGTCATCTATTTTGAGGATAGTTAGGTTGAATAAATCAAAAATCAAATCAAATTCAGCAACTTACTCATAATTGGAAGTTTAATCGAGTTTCATATACTTTTGAGGTAGACATTTTAAAATATCAAATTCATTTATTATATATTTCAGAAAATAAAAAAAAAACAGCAAAGCCACTTTTTAAGTAATTACAACAAAACAATTCAAGCTAAAAATAAGACTCTCCTAATTAAACAAGGGTATATATCCTTTGAGGAATATTTATTCAATGCGTCAAAGTTAAAATATATACGTGGAATGTATATCCTGGAGGAGTGATATGAAAATGTAAAAATGAAATGACACAAGTGTTTTATGGATTTAATTTTTTCCAATAATTATTCATCACGGTGATGCTATCAATCATAATACTGGTAGGATTAAATATTCATTATTATAGAACGTTATGTCTTATTGATTTATTTAATATATAATATATATAATGAGCTCAGTTCATGACTAATAATATTTAGTTCAATTGTTTCCTACTCCTGACCTAATAATTACTTTACGTTTTTTTCTCTCCAGTATGTCTGCAAGTATTTTCTTTGATATGAAAACAGCTGTTGAATGACAACCGCTGATTCTCTTTGAAGCGTTTTTATGAATGATTAATTCTAAAGGCCTCTGTTTACGTTCTTTTGATTCATTTCTTTCGAAATTGAGCTCATTGTGTGGTCTAAGGTCACATAAGCCGGCAGATAGCTGGTATAATTGATATAATAGTCGTCGAGTAAACATAAAAATGATGAGAAGTGTCCGGTAGCACAACGTATAAAAATAGGAATGATATACATACATATTCTACCGTCGATTAAAATGCTTTTTTTATCTGCTCAGGTCGTCGCGGTAGATTATATGAAGTCATTTTAATTCATGTTGATGTTTAATTATCATAAATTAACGGTGTTTTGTACTTTTCAATGTGCTTGATAAGTTGATAATGTTAATACGCTGTAACTACAGGTAATTTAACAAGAAAATTGAACACAAATTACCACCGATCGTTTTACTATCCATAAAGTAAAGTTGAAGGATTGAAGGATGTGGGTTCGCCGTAATTATTCTATATTTTTTTATCAACCGCAAAATATTGAGATTACATTCTATCTCACTAAACTCCATATTATATTCAATTTTCTTGTGATTGATTTAGGTATTACGAAATCCTATACTCATTACAATGTAATAAATATTTTTGTGAATTATTTAGGGCTGATTTTGGATAGGTCAGAAAATAAAATAGTATTCCGTCTGATTACGTCTACGGAAAATAACTTTGTTCCGTAAAACCACTCTAATCACTTTCAATTCCAAAAGCTCATTTGCTGAAAAAGCTTATTTACAAAATGTTAATTTTATTTTATCTAACTTTCATTAACTATAATAGCTCAGTCGCGAATAAATATAAATTAATAATAATTGACACCTTTGTGGATGTTGGCGATGAATTTCATCTTTTGAAAAACTGTATGCTCTATAGTAACGAAAAATCCTCTTTTGTCTCGAAGTATTCTACTGAAAATGATACTGCCACTAGTGCCACATTTGAATTTATCTGGTCTGCTAAGCATCTCAAAAATACCACAATTATTTATAATAGATGATGATGATACCAATGCCATTCCAAATGGAGAAATTCAAAATTTAGCGATGTGTTTCAAATGTAACGCATGCAAAACGAAGATATTAACAGGCGTGATTAATCATAACAAAAACTACTGACATAAAAGACCTATAAATAGTTCAATATTTTTAGTTCAGTGCCGCGACCAACTACTGTGAAAGATGCCATTAAGAAAGTAGAACAATGAACAACCTGTGACTGACAGAATCAGACTTATTTCTGAATTCCCGCCACAAAAAGATTGTCTGAAGTCAGTGAGTTGCCCTGAAATGCAAACGCGCCTGCCGTCTCTTGTCTTGGTGAATAAATATTTGCTCACAAAGGTCAGGACTTGACGTGAATGTGGGTGTTATTGTACTCTATATAAAAGCAAATTCACAACCAGACACCTAAGTCTGATAATATAATATTTCCTTACAGAAATCTATGTAGGTCGTTGTACAGTGATTTGCACGGTTTCAACTTCATGATATAGAGTAATTGCAAACCGCTCTGCGTGTTTTGGTATAGTCGAATAAATATGGGTTGGAATCTTAGTTTCCCATTCGTATGTCAGACTTTCGAAAAGTTTAATCGTATCAACAGAAAAAATGGATTCAAGTTGATTTTCTCGGTACCCTCTATACTATATTTATTCCAGTTTAGCTAGAAAATTGCAGGTCCAATCATTACTTCTTAAATAAGGTTACATTGACTAAGATATTCGTTTACAGACTAACAGCGACTCCCAATATTTCATTTGAAGTATTACAGTAAATTAAATTAAACGTGATCGATTTTCTGAGCTTTTTGTTGTAAATCTCAGATCGAGCTAAATACGTGTAGAAGTAAAACCATGGAATCAAGTGGAATGGCTCGGTATTTCTTACGAGTTGATGCCTTTATAGCTCGAATGTTTTTGTTATTTATATTTGCGTATTGTTTCGTGTAATGAGGTTTCAATCGACGATATAATTTTATCTTATTAATGTTCCAGACATCATAGAATTGAATCATGTCAAATTCGACACATTTCTTATTCGTGTTAAATCCAAAAATAATACTCTTTTGTTTCATGTGATTTTTAACTAAAATATCACATTTTTGATGTCATTGCAACCAGTGCAAAATCTCATAAAATGTATTAAACTAGGTATCAAACAAATAAAAGGAGACTCGAGAAACATTATAAATGGAATGCAACTATTACCCTTCTAGACCGAATAAAAAAAACACATACATTATACAACTAAGTGATGGGAATCAGGAAGAAGATAATAATTTTTGGAATAATTTCAAAGCATCATCGGGCATATATCTAATACAGCCCTTAAATGCAAGAACGTTATAAACGTTACTGCTGGTTCCAGGAGACGTGAGATATTATCCAAGTGACGACGTATATGCTCGTAGGGGCCAGTGCAGCAAAAAGGCCAAAAAAGGGGTTCGGGATAGTAGGATATATGATGCAGCAACTACAATCACTACACAGTTTTACCGCTCGAATCATTAAAAAAAATACCTGACAGGAGTTTTAATCTTCCCCTGAATATTATGCTAAAAGCATTCGCGAAACACGCGGTTATTTTTTCAAACTTAGATTCATGAAGAAAGTTTGTTTGGTTTGATCTTGTTTTCAAGATTTGTCGAACTTCATCTGAAGGGAAACTGAAACAACATATGTTTGCATGGAAAGCTATTCTGACGTTTTGACTATCACTATTTAATTGTCTGAAGGGAAACGCTCTTATCTCTTATCAATCGGACTTGATTGTATAATTTATTTTTCAGGTATACTCTCTGCTGAAGACTCAGCAGAAATGGCAGTAAATTTATTTCTTCAAGCATGAATATATTCATTATTGATTTTTAGATAAAAAATTGATTACCTAACAAAAACTTTTAAAGATAAATCTATTTTTCAGTGACGCATTCACAAAGGCTACCCAGGTTATTTGTAAACTAGCTGACTAGATCTGATCATAAATACAAAAGTAGAGCTCTAAAATCTAGCATACCATTTATCTTGTTTAGCTATTGTTCTATTAAGTAATTTTTTCTTTTGTCTGTCTTGTTCATATTATTAGCAATTTTATTTCTTACTGTGTTGGAAATAAATTAAGTTTTTATTTACGAAACCAAATTTTTCATCTAAAGCTCTTTGTCTAGGCTATGGGCTAGTCAATCTATGCTGGTTTATCACCAACATCAACTTATTATCAGATATTTTTGTTCAGTTTAAGTACCTCTGTTGTAGTGTACTCGTACTTATTGGATTCAATGATAGCCGTGAGAACCTGATTGATGCCTAAAACGCTGTTGGATAGTTGAAGAAAGTACAACTCTTATTCATGCTTATGTAAGACTACTTATTTTATCGGTAGCATCATAATTAGAAATGGGCGGATACTTGTTCAAACAATACCTACTGAAGTGAATAATAAGCAACATATGGTTCAGGAAATGTTCGAAAGTAACATCTAACGATTTCTTAATCTGCTCGGGCAATATTAGAAACAATTTCATTAGTCAATCATGATGTTTTGTGTAGGTAGTAATGGCCAATCACTTTTCTTTCTCTTTTATGGGATATTTAAAGTGCTCTCTTAACATGTATTTTGCTAGTTGACGTTGCCTCACAGATTTGAAACTTAAATCTGTGAAACCTGGTGTAATAATTAAATACTTTTTTCGAAAAAAAGAAGATCTAACATAATTTAGAAAATGGTTACAAAAAAAAATTATTGATTGATTAATTATCATAATAGCTTGCATGGCATATTAGCGTATGGTTTGAAAGGACACAGGCTAGATAGCATTTATAATAATTAGATGTTGAAATGCTTCATACTCACCTTCGAGACTCCATTAGATGGTATTTCCTGTCAATGGTAAATCATAATTTATTTTTCTAAAAAAGGTAATGGTAATACTAAATTAATGTATACTGTAGGTAAAAATGCAATATATTTGAAAATCCTGTATAGAAAAACAAAAAAATTATATACGACGGAAGCTTATACTCAAATATTTTTTTAAAAAACAACAGAAAATTAGCATATTTATAATCATGAGATCTAGACTAGATGTCAAGACTTAAATATAATATTTCTTACTTTAGTTTGGCCTACTATTCGCCTTTTGAACGAATGCATATCTACTAAAGATGCAAGAAAAAAATACCCTTTCCCTCGGGTAAAAGGAGAAAGTAGTCGCTATAATGAGACCTTAAAAAATTTTCAGTAATATTATAACGGACAATAATATTTTACCCAGCATACTACGGTACCGTTACTCACTATAAAAAGAAACATGACATTTACCTGCCAAACAAATAATTATGCTTAAATAATAAAATGTCTTCCTTACATGTATACTCTGTACAATGTATATTCACGTATAAATGAACAGTAATTTAGCTTGTTGTGGAAAACAAGGTATTTGACTCTTTTTCTTATCTGCGATAATATTGTGACGTGCTGGGCTTGTACTTCTGTTATAGTTGAGAACGCCTGCATAATTTATCTTAGATACTTAGTGGCAGGTCCAACCAAACTATTCGTGGAAATGGACAACTGAAAATAGCTAGCGACATAGGCGGAACTGCTCCGCATTTTTTATAGGCCTTGATTATGGGCACGACTGTAGGGCAATACGGTGGCTGTGGTACGGATTATCTCAATCGCAATGATTATGGAAGCTAGAGGTTAGGAGAAATTGAAATTTAAATGCAGCACCAAAAAAACTTAAGTAGGATATAGAAATAAACAAAGAAATAATAACTTATATAAGTTTTATTACAGTATAAGAATTATAAAATCACAAAAAACTTATTAATGGATCAAGAAAATTGATCTCGCAGCTGTTTTTCCAGGTTACACACATAAAAAAAAATTCTCAGACCACGAATATGCTTTCATTCAAGTATACCATATCTTCCTATATGTGCGAAGCTAGAATAATCTTAAAGTAAAAAGTACTGTATTTTTGATCGTATCGAGAAAATTTCAGTGAATATATTCATTCCAAACCTGGGAAAGTCTTGGAAGTGAGAATACCAAAATCTCAAATTGAGGATTTCATGATCTTGGCGCAAATAGTTCCACTTCGCTATATGATGTATTATTGGTATAAACATCCTGTAATTTTGATAAGCTGTTATCAAAGCTACTGTTGGTTCCTTAACCTTGAAAAGAAGAACAAAAAAACATCAAAACAGTACTAATGTGACTTCTTTCTTACTTGAATATATGTATATATATATATATATATATATATATATATATATAATTATATTCAATTTATTAAGGAGATTTCCGGTTTTTTCCTGTGTAATATGTGTTTTACCGAAACCACTGCTTTTTAATATCCCTTTGATTGCGCCTATGACTTACACCAGATGTGCATCTACTCACAATCAGTAGTGTGCCAATTTATTGTAATAAGGACGCGTAAATATCTCCGGAGCTCCAGAAATAACTTTTTATGAATCGTCCACCTTCCGCTAAAATTTCCCCATACATATTTGTCTGTCTGCCATCAAATCGATTTTTCACTTTTATGTATCTGTTTGTTTTAACTGCCAATGAACCAAATTTTTAACTGTCGAATCAGAATAATGCTTCCTAAAAATACTTAAGAATCACTGAGCAGCGATCCCAAAAATACCAAGTCTTTGTATAGATCGATGATTCATGCCTTTATTGCTGTATAGACTTCTCAACACATATTTAACAATTTTATTGTGCCTGTTAACAAGAAACCAAATTTGGCTCAAATTGTCGAATTGTATTTTTCTGAAGTTTTACTTCCTGAGCTTCAGAAGAAAAAAAAGGTTTGCTGTTTATGTAAGCTGGTATTTTGGTCTGATTTTAGAATTATTGTTTCAGTTGAAGCATGTTTCTGAAAGACAAAGAATTATGGCTTAGTTCCGTAACATGATGATCTTTTAAATTTTTAAAAAGGATAATTTCCAGTATCTGTAATATATTCAAAATTTGATCCACATCAAAATGATGGAAAATCTGAAAATTCGATTCAAATATTTATTTCTAAACTGATATATTTCATAAGCCTTACTTCTACATCACGAAAATCCAATTTTCGTCGGTCGGTCTGTCTTTTTGTTGACTTTCTTTTCAGTAACCACTACACCAATTTTTTACTAAATTTGTAAGAGATTTGGGTCCGTATACTTACTGATTTTTAATTAGATGCATTGGCATCGGAATAACAATCAGAAAACAAAAACCTATCAAAACTTCTAAAAATGTGACTTTTTCACGTTGCTCAGTTCTCAATCATTGAGTCGATCCACTTTACCCCGATGTTTGTTTTTAGTACTTTGATGAAGGCTGTTGAGGAAACCAAAATGTTACTCATCAGTCATATGTTTTATTGGCAGAAAATACAAGTATATAATGAATGAAGGTTCGTCATCAGGAATATCAAATACATCTTACGAAAATTCCATATGCATCAACCTTGGTACACGTAACGATCGGTACTATCTTGATATTCCAACGTGCGCCCTGAAAGAGCAAGGGCAAGAGCATACATGAGAATATTCGCATTTAAACATGAATACGATTCGAATAAAAATGGCTCCTGTTGTCAGTATTCTTCATCTGATCGGTGCGATACCGCCAGTGTGTGTGCTTGGCATAGTTATGGCCTTCTTAACCACGATTTCCTCGGTACTGGTATATTCATGCAGACTTAGCGACGTCAATATATTGCACCAGTAGTAGCGGCGATAGTACTCGTACATGTACATAGCCTTTGAGCAAGCCAAACAAATGTTGATATTACCTGACTTGAAGATCAAAACTGAGTTTTAAAATTCACCTGAAGATGCTAACATGTTTAATGAAACTAGTGTCGGGCGTAGTTTGGCGAGAGGTAAAAGTGATTGTAGCTGCTGTGCCAAAGGATACAGAATTCCATATATTCCAGGTGCTCGACCCAACGTTTCGAATTACTCAAAATATTTGTACGACAAATTGTGTTCTGCTCTTGATATAAAAATAGTCCGTTAAAACAAAAATTAGATTTAGGTCCTTATGTTTCAGTCGCCCTAAATCAATAACTGCGATGTTCTCAAAATACATGCCCCTTTATGGAGAATTCTCGCTACTGAAACTGTGTCCGAATGAACGTTAACAATAGGTTGAGGAAAATGGAGTCTTGATAGAAATATAAGTAACATGGTTATTCGTGTGTCACGAAATGTCCAGAAAACATATTCCGATTTTGAAGTTTTTTGCGATTAAAATGCTTCCTCAGCTTCTTGGATATGTATTATATACACAATGTTGAATCTGGCAATATTTTTGACCAAAGAAAGCTTCATAATTTGCTATAGAAATGTTTGGGAAAGCGAGTCCATCTCTTAAAGTTAATATGATACCTTAGATAAATGCAATCGGTTATACTAGTAGAATGTAATCACCTTTACAGCTTACATTTCAGAAATTACTTTGCTATTCATAGTAGTAACGATTCGTCTATTAGAAATTACAACATCTTCAACTTTTCCATGCAACTTTATGATTATTGTAAGGTCATTCTAAATACTGGTAAGCATACCATTACAGGTGCGTTTCGAGTAATCATACAACTTTTACATTTTTTGACCCAAATGTTTAGAAAATATATTGTTGCAAATTGGAGACTTTAACTAGTATCTTTTATATTCAATAAGCAAACAAACAGAAGTAGGTAAGTGATTTTTTAGTATGTCGTGCATTCAGCAGGTCTATTAATAAAGTTACTTATTCTAGCACCTGAATAATATCTACACTTACTACAATTTTGTATAATTCGGATCGCGGTGCCGATAGAGTTCAAAGGGTAAGAAGAAATATATAATGAATAAATTGTGGTGAAAAGCACTGAAAATTTTTTCCACAAAATATATATTTCATGGTAAACGGTAAACTGCCAATTTACATACCAAATAAATCAGAGGGTACGTTCCTGCCAAGGACACTGTCTAGCCAAGTAAAAAAGACACAGAAATATCATTCAACCAATATGAAAATCTGTCTATGTATGAGAGATTAGAAAAATAAATGTGATATGTAGCACTAATTAACTACACATATCCATCCATTGCATATCATATTGACTGCTGATCATCATAATCTGTCGATCAAGTCACCTGACAAGATTACTGGATAATCAGTAAGACAGACGACAGAAATACTGACAAAAATTAGTAACGTGGCTATTCTTTTTTTTATATATAATCTCTTAGAAACGCAAAAGCCTATCGCACTCCAGAAGCGCTACGCGAGGATGAATCTCTCCAATGTTTTTCATGCAACATCAAGAAAACACAATATTTTGATTTAGAAATGTTTCCAACCTATGGTGTTTAAAAGCTGGTAAAGACCCGTTTTAATGAAGATCGTAGGAAAACAATTTCCGCTCAGGGAAAGAGTCACAAATAGTAAAATGGATAATTATTATAATCCGCATTTGTATTGCGTTGATTTGCATGATGTCATATACTATCTGGTACGGCACTGGTTGAACTATTTAGATAAGCATATAGGTACTACACAAAATGATCGGGTGATACTAGAAAGGTAAATATTCTACTAATTATGTTGGATAGATGATTTAATGGTTGATAGTGTATTGTGCAAGCTCAAGACCTAATTAGAGTGGATGGCTGTCAAGCATTTTGTAACATGCAAAGTACAGGATAAAACTATTTTTAAGCATACAAACTGTGGCAATCAACGTGCTGGAATGTACTCATTGCAATATAATAAACCAGATCCTATACGAGTAGTTCAAGAGGCAATAGTTATATTATTATTAATCAGTAATTTATAAAATCAAAATCCCCCTAATAACATGCTGATTTACCATAGATCTTACTTTAGAAATTGACTGACGTGTGCGTTAGGGTCTATTTTGTGACCTGCTAATAAACCGTCAGTTTCCTGTTTATATATGAGTTGCATATTTAGAAAACGTATAAGTTGATTTGCTTCTAATATTTCCGAAAATGCAAAATAATTAACATACTACCATTTGTAAGGACGCAGATGATTATGATTATATATTTCCATGCCTGGGAGAAAGTTTAATTTTGGCTTGAAAAAACACTATCATTTGTGAAATATTTTGTACGAAAAATATACAAAAAAAGAATTGCTTCTGGTCAGACCTCGCCGTTGTACCCTCAGTGAGCAGAAAAAACAACGCGCTTTGTACAATGCTGAACGAATGAATACGGAAATCATAGTTTTTCGCGATCCAGTCGTCCGTGTTTACAACTACACGTTGTGGAAAATGACCCACTGTCCATGAAGCGCAAATTATAATTATATTTTTTAATATCAATGGTAATTTATGCATTATGCAGCACTTGTGTCAAATGGCTCTTATTAGCATTTTCTTGCCTTTTTTTCATATTAGTCTACTGGTTCTGATCTATACCAGCGAATGCTACCAATAAATCTCGGAGGTTAGGAGGTTGAAAAAACCTATTCTTTTGTATGAAATGTTCGACTATCGGTCAGCGACCTAGTATCAGACTATTTGGATCATCCGCCATAAAAAAGTAAACTCACAATAATTTGTTACTTCGTGTGTTAATATAGGATATCTGCCTAATTAGTACCTTTTGGTCTTCCTAATTGAAATCTGCTTCCCTCTAAAAGTATTTGTCATTGTTTGGTCATAATCCATTTCAACCTGAGGTGTGCGACTTTCTGGTAATAAGGGATGTTTACTGGAACCCTTCAGTCGCCTATTTTATATTCCAAGACTCAATAAAGTGCTATTGGTTGTATAGAATATCAAACAGGGTATCCACATGGATCTTTACAATAAATTCTAATGGTTTGTTGCAACCAACGTTCCTTAATACAAAGATGATAGATATATTGTAATTATACCATACAACACTGTTATTTGACTATTGGATTGAAGAAAATGGCGTCATTTAGGTTGTCGCTGTACTTCCAGTGCAATTGCGTCACATTGGAAATAAACATTTGACACGGATTTTTTAAAATTTCCAATAGATCCAATAAGAATTTTTACTTATCTGGTACCCACTGCAAGTGAGATTCAGGATCAGCCTGTTTAATGCAATTTTTAAAGGCGGAATTTTAGTTCTGTAATTAATTATTATCCTTATTCAGATAAAATGTAATGAATAGTATTGGCAGTTGACTGAAAAGCAGGACAAACCAATGTAGAATAAACGTGACAACGGTGCAAGCTATATACTCGTATATATATTTTTCAGAAGTTTGATTTCGGACTTCCATTGTCTATACAATTTTTGAGTATCACAACGTTTCGATCTGAGGACGATCGAAGATAGTATATCAATCGAAATGTTGTGATACTCAAAAATTTTATAGACAATGGAAGTCCGAAATCAAACTTTTGAATAATCCACCTTGTCTACAAGTTTCAAGTACCGTATATATATCTTGTCAGACATTCAGTCTATCTATCTGTCGTCTGCCGCGTAAGGACTGATCTAATCGTTATAAAATGTTTACACTAGGTGTAAGCATTGGCGCAATAATGATTTTAAAACGCTACAAAACTCCTTCAATCAATATCTCCGTAGTTCTGTTGCAGCATGTTTTCCAATTCACTTAAATTTTATGTAATATTCCTATACATGGTTTTAACGTGGATTCTGTTTGGTTGGTAACACAGTGCAACTTAGGAATTATTAGAATTCTAATTTAAACAACTTTAGTTTAGTTGTCGTTAAAGGTTGAATTTTTGACATTTTGAGAGTGATGTGAAAAATGGGCAGCTAAACAGAATTGTTTTGACAGGCAGTTCATCATAGATTAACTGGGAAATATGCTGGGACGAAATTACGGAGATGCAGGTTGAAATTCCAATAACGAAAGGTTGACTTTGAATTTGAATAAAGTGGTTATGAGGGCTTTTTTCATTCTTCAAAAAATTAAGATGATTGTAATTCTAGATTTCAGGGGTGGGGCAAATAATTTTAACTTCCCTGAATGCTCATGTCTTGGCGCTCTGACTTCATAGCGGTGAAACTTACCATGGTGCTTGTTAAGGGTTATTTATATCAAAGTATTAGTAAAATTGCTTATAGTTTATATGGTACCAGCTAGAGCTTACCTTACCTATTCTTAAGCTAAAAATCAAACTACAATTCTATATTTATTTCATACCTTGATCTACAGCATTCGATGATGTCCCTCATAGGCACCGCCTTCGAAGCTACCTCTATTCCGTTGTTTGAAACTTGTAGACAAGGTGGATTTATCAAAAGTTTGATTTCGGACTCCCATTGTCTATAAAATTTGACGACACGTAACCGGACGGGGTATAAATAGGCGTGAAAGGAACGTGTTCGCCAGTTCACCTGAAGACGATTGAAGATAGCACATCAATCGAAACGTCGTGATACTCAAAATTTTATAGACAATGGAAGTCCGAAATCAAACTTTTGATACCTCTATTTCCTTCAATGTTAAGTGTTTAAATGTATCGGAAGTACAGAGGGAATTTACTTGATTTAATTTTTCATCAAGTAAACTCGACGTACTCCATGCGTTTCTTGGCCTGGGATGTGAAATGCAAGGTTCGGCATAATAAACGACAAAATTCGAGTACTCTTGCGCGGACTTTGTTACTTGTTTATACATTTACTATTTGCGATAAAATAAATGAACATTTCCTGATTTTAGTAAATCCAAGTCCAACACATGTTAACTTCCTATTTGCATTCATTTATATTTGTTGTCACTGCAGATATGTGTTTACAAAAATGTCGTAACGCTCAACATGCGGTGACAAAACAAATAACCCATGTTTGAGAATAGTATTCGAAACAATCAAGGAAAACGTTGAAAAGTTCGGGGAAATAAGAAGCGGCGAACTGTACTGGTAGCGAGGTAGCACAAATGTAGCAATACCTATAATCTGAGATGGAGTTGTGTTGTAGAGGAGTTTTATGATAAAATGAGACAAATAACTTCTCAACTTCAGATAACGTACCGATTTTCTGCCTTTGAGTAGTATTAGTCGCATAAATACAGGGTGCAACGAAAAAGAATCACTGTGTCTGTGTAGTGTGAATCCGTAGACAGTATATTTTTGTATACAGGCATATACCATATAATTTCATTCTCCATGTCAATAGGCCTTGATTTTTGATGTCAATCATATCCATCTGGCTGTACCCTATGACAAGGATGAAAAAGCTTTCTCGGTAATACATTCTATGGTGTCTGTGTTGTCGTCAAAGAACGAAATCAATTAATAAAGCTTAAACATCTTAATTGGACGGCCCCTGATCATTTAAAAAAATTGGTGGGTTTAGAAGTTGTGGTTGCGGGGTGATGTGGTGAAAGAAAGTTCAAAAAATATATATTGTGTTGGTCGAAGATTTTATATCACCTATAAAATTATATAGCGTTATTATATCGATACTTGGCTTCATTATTATTACTCTGGAGTCGCTGGATCGATATCTCAAAAAGTACCAGGGTGCAAAATTTTATAGGTGATATAAAATCTTCGACCAATACGTTTTTTATCTTTCTTTCAGTAAATTTCCACGCAACCCCAATTTTTAAACGCACCATTTTTTGCAAATGATTAATTAATTTCGTTCTTTGACGAAAACACCGACGCCATATAACGTATTATCGCGAAAGCTTTTTTGTCCTTGTCAGAAAGTACAGTCAGATGGAAATAATTGACATTTAAAATCAAGGCCCATTGACGTGGGGAATAAAATTATAGGTTGTATGTCTGTATACAAAAATATACTGTCTACGGACTCACAGTACACACACACAGTGATTTTTTCTGGTAGGACCCTGTATTTATGCGATCAATACTGCTCAATGGCCGAAAATCGTTACGTTATCTAAAATTGAGAAGTTATTTGTCTCATTTAATCAATCTCATTTAATCATAAAAATCCTTCACAACACAACTCTATCTCAGATTATTGGTATAGCTACATTTGTGCTACCTCGCTACCAGTATAGTTCGCGCTTCTTATTTCCCCGAACTCTTCAACGTTTTCCGTGATCGTTCTAATACTATTCTCAAACATGGGTTATTTGTTTTGTCACCGCATGTTGAGCGTTACGAGATTTTTGTAAACACTTATCTGGTGTGACAACAAATAGAAATGAATACAAATAGGAAGTTAACATGTGTTGGACTTGGATTTACAAATATCAGGAAATATTCATTTATTTTATCGCAGCTAGAAAACATATAAACAAGTATCTGAGCCCGCGCAAGCATATTTTGTCGTTTATTACGCCGAACCTTGCATTTCACATCCCAGGCCAAGAAACGTATGGAGTCCGTCGAGTTTACTTGATAAAAAATGAGGACCAGTAGATTCCCTTTGTACTTCCGAAGCATTTAAACACTAAACTTTGAAGGGATAACGGTAGCTTCGCAGTCAGTGCCTATGCATGACATCAACGAATGCTGTAGGTCAAGGTATCAAATAAATATAGAATTGTAGCATCATTTGTCGCTGAAGCGTAGGTAAGGTCCAGCTCTAGCTGTACCATATAAACTATAAGCAATTTTACTGATACCTCGATATAAATAACTCTTAACAAGCGCCATGACAAGTTTCACCACTATGAAGTCAGAGCGCCAAGGTATGAGCATTCAGGGAAGTTAAAATTATTTGCCCCGCCCCTCAAACTAGAATTGAAATCATCTTAATTTTGAGAATAATAAAAAAGCCCTTATAAACACTTCATTCAAACTCAAAGTTTCCTTTCGAAATTGGAATTTCAACCTGCATCTCCATGATTTCGTCCCAGCATATTTTCCAGCTAATCTATGATGAACTGTCTGTCAGAGCAATTCTGCTTAGCTGCCCATGTTTCACGTCATTCCCAAACTGTCAAACATTCGACGTTTAACGACAACTAAACCGAACTTGTTTCAGTTACAATTTTAATAATTCCCGAGTTGCATTGTGTCACTGAACCAAACAGGTCACGGTAAAACCATGTGTAGGAATACTATACAAAATTTAGGTGGGTGAAGTCGACAATATGCTCTAACAGAACTACGGACATATTGGTTCATATCACGCTTGCGCCATTTTGAAGAGACGAGAGGATAAGATAGAATTATCAGGAATTTCTAGAACTCCCAGGAACAAGGCGTTTTGTAGCAGATGTATTAAATTGTGAAATACCTCTCCACATAATGAGCAGAGTTTATTACGCTTCGCATATATCAGAGTACCTAGGTTATGCTAAAATAATAGCTAAGGAATTGTTTTTGTTGCCGTAGTACTGCAAATCGATTACTGTTAGTTTATGTTTTGTCCATGTTTTATAGAGTTAGTAAGAAATGAGTGAGGTACCTCAATCAATGGATATCTTCAACAGCAATATTTTTATATCCCGAATATATCAAAAATCTACTTTTTTCATTTCATTTTACTCTTCGAATATTCATAAGAGAACTATGGCTATACTCTTCAAACTATAACTGTACAGTAATGAACAAAATGTGTCATTCTTTCGTTAACTTTCACTTGAAAATAGGAATTGTTGGAACTGTAGTATGTTGAGTTACTGTGTCTTTTGATCGGTATATCCACCAACCAAAGATGTATATATCTTCAATATGAAGTTATTTTGATCATTTTATTGTACATGCATAAAAATACGCATATAATTCTAAACAACATGTTATTAAAACAAATATTTGATGGTAGGTATCGATTTCAAAACATCAGGATGTACTTAAACAGCCCTTCTGTGACATTACTTTGTTACGCCACTGCCTTAATTAGCTTTTAAAATAACTGTTACGTAGAAAACAATAATCTACTGTACTCACCTAGTGTCAATATACAGTGCGTTGCAGATCGCGCACTAAGATATAGTCATCAGAATGCAAAAATGGTGGTGCACCCACTGTGCATAGTCAAGCGAAATGAGACTGCTTGGTCGGATTGAGACGTTATCGGCCATCTCTGCTTAATTGGTACATACAACCGAGTAATTTGCTAATGCTGACCTGTCAGAAGTGTATAGTTGTGTAGTAGTAGTTACATTTCAGAGTAATAAATTATACGCTCTCCGTTTATTTTATAATGGTAATTGGTAGAGTATCATGATTATTGCTATTTTGGCAATACATGTAACAAGTGCCCTGAAATAGTATTAGTAGCAGTAACAGTGATGGGGAGGAGAAGCCTGACGAAAAGGCCATCTTCGGCCTTTTTTTCGACCTCGAGTACCAGTACTAAAACTAACATGGTAATCATGATGGTTCTCTTTATCTTGGACTTAGAGGATTGATTAGAGTGTTGTATTGTTCACACCAGGGTAGGGAAGGCTGTGATGATGTCCAAAACCATCATAAGTTTAGACAGAAGATTTTCACTCATAACTTCAAGTGGAGGGTGAAGGGCGCACCTCACAGTCTAACATGATTCATAGACGGTCTCGCTCTGAGTGGATGTGATCTAATGGAGTTGGAATATGCTTGGAAGAAAAAGGCGTTTGAAAAAGTTTTGCGCTGGGATATTTGCCATGTCAATGGTTGACATATTCAGCGGAAGTATAGCAGCGCACAAAGTGGAACATATACATACGCTCCGATAGTCAAGCTGCTCTGAAGGTGGCAGCGTCTCCGAAGACTCCATCAACTCTGGCCAAGGACACCGTTGGGTATCAAGAAACGAGAAAGGAAATTATCTAGCAAGACTACTGACTATGGGCTTCTTCTATTAATCCCGAAACAATGCTTGTTATTAACTGGCATTAAGGTATCACTACGTTGGACCAATGGACGAACTGGCCAAAGCAGGGCTAGAGAGAGCCCACTAGAGGCTGTGATGTCTGGTAATGGGCGGTCTCCTTTATTGACAAAAATTGTAAATTTTATACACGAGGTTTTACAAATTTAGCTACAAATATTTTATTCATCTATCAACAGCATTTTAGCAAAACTCATAGTGGCCAAACAAGTGACCTGAGATAGTGATCTGCTAGAATGATCAGTCGTCAGTATAATTCTTCTTGCATCTTTCTCTGCAAACATGGTAGCAAACTCTGATACTTTATATCGTAACCTGAAAATTCTACCTTGGTGGCATCCCGCATCCATCGATGTATTAAAGTGCGTCATTACGATTAAAATTTTATTACCATCGCCCATCTCGTTCCCCGAAACTCCAGTTTATGGTTCACAGCATGTATATGTAGATTGAATCCCGCACCTGCAATCTGAAATCCATTCATTTTTTACATTACTAATGCCGCTTAATGACAGCAGATTGAATCACACTCTCGACAAAAACTCGTTTTATCGGCAATGTTGCCGACAACCATTTTCATGCGACAATATTGCGTATATGAAAAATCAGTTCAATATATTTTCTTCCCAAAAAAATTCGCTACGGTACAAAAACTGATACATCTAATTTTTTTACTGAATAGAGATACCACCCGCTTTGTGAAAGTGGTGTAGTGTTTCTGGGAGCTGCAGATAAAGAGGCAGAAAGATGAGGCTGAGTTTAGCTCCTTCTCACCATACTAATTGTAAAAGCATCATACTTTTTCATTTCAATTTTACTTTCCTGTTTGCCTTATTGTTGTCGTTATCTGTCACAATACGGATTTTGGTTTAATTATGACACTAGTTTGATCTCAATTTTTTTGGCACTTGTAGACATTCTGTTATATAAATATTTCATCCCGGTAATCCTCCGTAATTTCTAGACATAGATAATTGTTCACACATTTTTATTCAACAAATTTTTCATAGGACTCAAATAAATCTCAATTTCTTTTACATTCACTTTTAAATGTTTGTCTGCGCACCAATTTAGATGTATTCAACAAACTATTGAAGACGCTGTTTTTAATAACTCATATTTTTTCATCTATATTGAGTAAATAGTTTCATAATGTTGTGATTGTTTCTATAAGTTCAACTTATTTACCATATTGCTTTTAACTTTTTGTCGATGTGCTTTGATACCTTTTCATTGAAACAATTGTATTTCTTTGAACAACTTCATCCGCCGGTAAAATACAATTTCTTTGTAATCGGATTTGACGGAAATTTCGTTTAATTGGCATCGCTGTTTATGGGAAGGGCAGTCTGAAGAATTTTGTTTTTGCAAAGCGAATCGACGGCCATAAGGTTTTTTGCAGAAGATCAATAATTGCTTGTAGCGTATACCTTTCCGCGACAAAGAAAAAGAGACAAAAACGTTATGCATTTGATGATTCTAATGCCAATGGGCAATATTTTTTCAAAAGTATTATGCCAGAAAGTAACGAAAGCTATAAACGGTAGAAAAACAAATATTCCATTGCTATAACGAATCGTAATATGAGTCCAATAGAGTTAAAAAGCAAGTTTTCATTTGATTTAGACAGTTGACGCAAAACGAATAAATAGTTATAGTAAATAGATGATTTAGAACGCGTATGGTAACAAAATCTACTGTGGTAGCAAGCGTCCAGTAAGTGATAGCTTACGGTTTACTATGTCGATAGCTCTGATACCTTGGATTACCAACAGCGAAGATCGATAGATAGCCCTTTGGACATCTATTACAAATGCGAACTGTATCACAGCCACACACTTTGTTTGCCGTAAACATTTGTGATTGCACCGTTATTACCATTGGCACGTGGACTACTTCGACCATGTATGTTTTGGCCTGAACTTAGACACTCGTCAGTACAGCTAGCCGGTCAGTTAAGAGCGAAGAAGGCGTGATTCTGGAGACGGTTTTCCGTCTATGGTATACAAATGTTATTGTCAATTGCTTTTCAGAAGTTACCGGCTAGTATAGTTACTGGCATAAATTACAGGTAGTTTACAAAAATATGTTATTTAAGATGAAACCAAGTTGATACTGGACACAGGGGTTGAATTATTTGTTAACATGTGTAATATCCGTTACACCAAGAAAATCATATGTCCCATACAAATCTTCCTGCATTAAAAATACAGACTGCATTATGTATAAACACAATAATCAGTTAAAATCATCCCTACGATTAACTACGTTATACTATTTTATACCGACAAGGGAATAACGTAAAGTTTACCTCACATTTTATATCTCTATATTTGTTCTCTAGCATTTTTGATAATCAAGTCACTATAGGTATTTTGTATGTACTTTCGTCGTGTCAGGGCATTTCATGGACCTTTGCCCTTGAGTCGGTCTGTTGGTGAGTTTTTTTTTGATGATGGCAGTGTGCTGAGAATCCATGATTTGACAAACAATAATTTCTGAACAATCCTCAATAGTTCTTGATCGTCCGTGAGCTAAAAAGACATGATTGACAGTCTATTTGAAATAGCAAATTTTGTACTCTTACAACTTTAGAATTTCCGATCATCTCTATAAATCATCCTTACAATAGAATCCTTACAATAGAACAGTGGGCTTATATATATATATATATATATATATATATATATATATATATATATATATATATATATATATATGAATTATTGAAAAATCCTATATTTTATTGTTGATATTCTATTGCAACATCAATATTCAGGAAATATAGTTCATGGGTTGGCTTACTATGACAAACATATAAAGAACCACACTTGCTGTGATCTGCTGTAATCTGAATTACAGTAATTGTAATGGATTTACACTCAACAGATGTTTGGTTGACTATAAATCTGTATTTATAATTCTTCTGAAATTTAATCAATATAGGACGCCAGACAGATGAACAGAAAATTTATATTGAATTTATTTAGGAGCATTTGTTTGAAGTTATCGTTTTAGGACGTGGTAATAAATGACAGACTGTAATATGCAATGTGGATCTGGATGATATATTAGATAAAAATAATCTTTAAGTGCATGAGTGAAGTTTTGAACTTTTAAATTCTAGTGCATGCAAATGACTGAATCAAAATCATTATACAGAAGTGGAAACATCTTACTTACATGCCTATTCATAGGCTTGCGAAAAAATTTCTCTGTTTGAATTTTGGAATCATACATTTTTCATATATCTTTTATCACCCAGATAAAAAATTGTGTATTGGAACTCAGTTTTGCAAATAAAACTCTCTTTCATTCGTATATTTAAATATAACCAAAAGTATCAGACCATGATATTAATTTAACATGTCAAATCAAACTGAAATGGTGAACAGTGGTAACATAAGGAAGAATATCCTGATCAACAATCAAGTGGGTATGACCTTTTTGTTTCAGAGAAAGTCGAAACTATGGTGCTTTATCGTGTGATATTTAACATCCGTCTTGGGTCAATTATAATGCTCAACTATAGCCAAGTATCATAAATATCATCTGCAAGCTTTTCGATTTACTAGGCGAATTATTGAAATCAACTCCATGTTTAAAGTGGATGATGAGAAATATTCAGCTGTAGACCGTGTAAAATGAGAATAACTCCAGACCAATATCTTGCTTTATTAATGAACGAGAAATACCTGTGGCGACCAATCAATGATATTATCTAACGCAGTGAAAGCGATTTCCATGATGATGCCTAAGACGTTCTATTCTCCTGAAATCGTCATTTACATATGCACGTGGATACATGATTACGTTTTATTGATTTTAACAGTTAGTGAGTGCAGGTATATTGACTCACTCATGCCACATGATAACTGTGCTGCAATATATATTCTTTGTAACAAATATGTTTCAAGGTCCATATTTTTGAGATATGCTTTGCTTGCTGTATTCTCCTCTTCAAAACATACACGCGATTCGCATAATTCCTCTGTCATATTTTCGTTAGGTAGCTATCAAAGTAACCATGTCTTCTCAGGAACTATGCAGAGTAGAAAATAAATCATGTCGAGCAGATGCTCATAAGAATGTATAGGGTTTCATTGGTGTATACAATCTATAAGCTTCTGACCACTATGGTCAGAATTATATATATGACTTACTACCCCAACCTAAAAGATACTGTCCGAGTTTAAGAGGGATCAAGGATTACCGGGCGGAATACAGACAGAGACCACACACACAAACAGACAAAAATTAGTGGAAATATTTTTACTTCTTAGTGCGTTTTACTATTAAAGCATGATTTTTTGTTTTTAAAGACTTTAGGGAGGTAAGTAACAATGATCCAAGAATGTTTCCTTGATGCAGTCCTGAGTAATACCTGGAGTGAATGGAATTAATGCCTCCAAAAGCATTAAAGTGAGAATTAATATGCGAAAAAATATTCGCGTAGAGAGATCCCGTCACGGTGGTTTACGCCATACGCTGTAATTGCAGGAAAATGTCACCTGTTATATGTTCAAAGTAACCTTGCAGGTGAGCAAATCCGCTGGCTTCATTGACGGTTATTAATTATAGCTTCTTGATGCTTCACCCACTGCTAAACGGATACCGTGTAACGTTAACGACCATAACGTATGAAAATGGATGGCATTATACAAATACATAGTGCTTTCTGTTCATTTGGTTTTATATTATATCCTTACGTTATAGGGTGATGTGTTAGGAATGTACATACCATTAGTAACACTTTATACCAAACAGGCAATGAAAAAGTGCCCATATTTTTTCGTATGTCAAATACAACATATTCAGATGAAAAATTGTATAATTAACACAGAAGGAGAGAAACGCCTCACTGAAAGAGAATGAGTTTTATTTGTCAAACTTCTGTGTTAAACACACAATTTTGTATTTAAATTATGGGAGAGTTAAACCAAGTAAGAGCATATGCAATCTATTGAAAAAATATAACATAACCAAACGTTTTGAAAGAATATAAGTATTAAACTCCGTTTAAATCACGTAAAATGAAAGAAGCAAATATTGGGGCTGTTGTAATTTTTGTTCCACATCTAGTTTAGTATCAAATACTTAAATATCACATTGTCAATTGAAAAAAACGCAATATGATCATTCTAAGGCTGTGCCTAGATTATACTTCTTTGTTCTGGTTAGTAAATAAGTAGTTGTTTCGGTATCAGTATATTAGTTTTACTCAAAATAGTTTGCATCACATCCATTTTAAAGTTGTTATTGCGTTTTAGCTCTTTGTTACTTATTGTGGTACGTCCTTATTTGGCATATGTAAGGGTTTGTTTAAGTACTCGCACGGCATCTCACAGCAGAAAACTCACAGAAAAAAATCTGAATCAAATTAATTAATTGGAATGTAGATGTGTTTTTATAATTTTGTTCATTTTGTTAGCAGATAGATATATGCTATATCATGTGTTGCTTGAAATTCAATTCAGGGACTTCTTAAACATCCATACATATATATTGTATATCGTTAGAAGAGTATTATAGCATTGTATGCGTAGATTATTAATCTAAACTAGTGTCTGTGTCACAATTATGGTTACCGGGTTTGTGGATATGGCAACAGTAACAAGAAACAAAAACATAAAACTGCGTTGAAAGAGCAGCATCTTTACATATTTCAACATGAGTCATTTCCTTTCGTTTACATTTAATTAAGTTTAGTAATACACACGACTAATTACTTCTCAGGAAAAAGTTTCATATCTCATCATAACATAATTCGACGGGCTTAGCCAGCATACCACCTTAAACATTAAACATTTAATAAGATTTAGACGTAGGAATATGATTTGTGATGCATAAACTATTATTTTACTGTTAATATAATTTATATGTAATATGTGTGACTACTAGAAATTATATACATAGTTTATTTCCCACACAAAAACCAAAATCAGTGTGTAGAATCATCAAAATTTGCTCTATTTAGTCTAATATAGGTATTAACAATTTTAGGTAAATGAAGTTTCAATAGAGATAGAAGACATAATAAAATATATGTGCGGATATCCGTAAATCTGAATTGTATAAACTTTCCGAAAATCTATCGCCTACCCACGAGTGGAGTAGTTTATGTCGACAACTATCTATCTAGCTGAGGAGAAATTTAATTTGAATACTTTTTAAAATACTTCTCATGGAGTATATTAAGACATTTTGATACTAAAATCTTAAAGGTTGAACTATCCTCAAATTCCCTTTGTCAATCTAGTATGTTTCTCGGGTAGGGGTGGGGTTATTTTTTGTTCATTATTGCTATGTGAATGAAGATTTTAATATCAAAGGTTAGATGTTATCTATTAATTAACTATTAACTAGAACGTTATTTAATAGTGTTTTTTTACAAATACAAATGAATCAAGGCGGAATAAAAAGGTTCCGAATTTCAATGACACAGGTCGGTTAAGGTTATAACATGTAATGCATCGAAAAAAAAAAATATATATATATATATATATATATTTTTTACTGCGATTATGGGAACCATATCAGATTCATTTTCAAATTTGATAAAAGAGCATGCAGTATGAACTCACCTAAGTGTCGCCCTCTATGGGGACGCCCATTGACATCTTACGCAATCAACGGTCCTAACACTTAGACCGCCAGGCTATACTGACGAGTCTAGGCTAAAGACGAAACATGTATGTCTATAGCAGGTCTAATGCATTGTGGAGAGCATACACTTAAGATCATGCATTGTTTATCAGGAAAAAAGTAACGGACAGTACTGACAAAAAAACACATCTATTCACAAACCGACATCCACCATAAAACGAACGAATGCATATTGCCGGCTTTGCCCGATCACAATACTTACTTCGTCTATAGTATGGGAAGTAAAAGGTATAGAAACATTGAAATGATTATTAACTAAACTAAGCACCTCCACCTTTATCAGTTTGTAAAATATCTAACGAGATCTTCATGTTTGTCATTAACAGAAAGTCCGTCCCCTAAAAATTGATTACAAGAGAACTTGCGATATTAAAGTTTCGATATTGATATGTCAGGTGTTCATATTGGTCAATCCGACTGTTATACGAGTTTCATGGTAAGTAAAATACCACCAATGCCTTTCTTCGTGACGAATATCCAGTGTATCCCTCATTATTTTAATACCAGAGTCATTATTCAATAGCCCTAGTTACAAAAACTTTGGAGCTGCCTGTCGGCGGTCCGTTGGTTTCATACCTTAATAATAATGACCCCGCATCTTCGTGGGCAGATCCATTCCGCCCATTTCATTCGTCACCATCGGTTCTTGTGGCATTTCATGTTGTGCACCAGCCGCTTTGCAAATTGACAGAAAGGCGTGTTCCTGTCGCAATTATACGATTATTGTAATGTGGGCGCATCACCCATGGTTTCATTGCGATGTGCTGTTTGGTTTGCATTTACACTCCCATAGCGGTTTTTACAACGCAGCCATCAGTGATGTCCTTACAATGATTTGAACTTCATTCACCATCAATTTTCATAGTCTGAGTTGCTCAGTAGATTCCTGTAAGTAGGTCCTTCGACGGAAGTAGAAAACTTTTTTTGGGGAATACTTTCAAAACCAAAATTATTGTTCAATTGAATGAAAAAAAGTTATTAAAGAAAGGTGAGCATGATAATATACCCGGTGAAATAACGCACTAGCTCAGTTTGCTTCTAAATGTCCTAACCTAGCTCCTATTCTAGATTTCTATTTTCCAAAAACTGTACAAATATATTAATTTTTCAGTAGTAGCTGGATTATGTGTACAGATTTTATAGGGTTGCATCACGATATAGCCATACCTTTTAAGTTGGATATGAGGCTTAAGGGTGGATCTCAAAACCCAAGAAGGCCTATCTTCAAAATTATGTTCAGAGTTTAGTTTTGATTCCAACAATTTCAAGCACCCAGAATTTCCATGCCACTGCTTCCTCTCTTGTGAAATGGGTTTCATCCATGCTATGCTCCCAGCATGTTCCCAGTAACTGAGGTTAAACCGCAGCACTTGATACTAAAAGTAGATTCTGTCGTTGCAGGGCTTCTGTGTAATGAAAGCATTCGTGCCCGCAAATCTATATCATTTTTGCACCTGTATTGCGAGTCGTCGCATATCTACTTCTTGTACCTTTTGTCTGAGAAACGCATTATCAGACGACGGCGTGCATATAAATATCACTCCATTACTTGAATTCCTGAAAAGCAATTAACGCTTGATTTGTGGCACGCTATAGTGGAGCAGAGATTTTATCTTACTTGTTTGTTTCATCTTCTATATATCCAGATATTTTGTTTGGAATTTTATTTTGAGCTATAGGAACATGTGTATAGAATAGAGTGTCTTGATGTTAATATTGCACGTATTAACATAACGCAGTATAAACTGAAGCTATATAAATTCTATTTACTTCTGGTCCTCATTAACGAATTTTACAAATTGTTTTTGTAGTCTTTGATAATAACTAGATTTCCCGGTGGTTTTTATCAAACTTGACGGACAATGACATTTTTCATAATATACAGATAGAGAGTGTTCTTAATGATGTTTCTTGTAAATACATTGATGCCTTCGAAAATTACTTCTATTGTTCGAAGCTTGACCAACATGCTGAATTGTAAATATTTGCTCGCCCTACACTGCTCTGAAACATGAGCTTAGTAGTGATTTCCTGGAGAGAAAATTCGAAAATCGAATTCTGTTTTATATTTTCATGTCGTTTTGTTCTTCTTTTTTCTAGAATTCACCATCATTGATGCAAAAAAGTAGTCACTCACGCCTGTCATTATTTTGCTTTATGACACATAGTTGACTACTGATACCTCTCAAATATAAGCACTACTCTAAATAACGACTTTCTTCATACGACGCGGTGGTGAGAAACCGAAAATCCTTATAAAAAATATGCCAAAATAGAAATACTTCTATTAAAATAGTTCACCGATTGTTCCAATATGCGACTTTATGTGAATGAAAAATCGCCATCATGCTGCAAGTTGCAAACTCCTTTTACCGAGTCCATTATACCGTGTAACTTTGCTTTGGAGTTAACAGTGTAATAGTCAAATAGAGGAAGAATTTTTTTTGTAAGTGACTAATAAGTAGGTTTTGAAACGAATTTATCAGATGTATATATATGGCACCCTGTATAGATGCATATCTGACAAAATTCTACAGGTGGAACAGGTTACGTGACGTCGTTGTTTTTGTTAATCATTTTGTCCCCGTGAGAGTTTTTTGCGGTCGGCGCGACGATGTCTGTAGTCATTAGCAGCTAACGTAGACAGCTTGGACTCATTCATAGGTTGCGTGACTTGAATCCAGACGAGATGCAGGCTGAAGAAGTAATCTACTTGTTTAATTTAATCATTAAAAATTAAATTAGTCTCAATTGACATAATATAAAATGAAAACTGAAATCGGACCTTCTGAGTAACAACTAAATACACCTACATACATAGTAGATATTCCACAATATTTTGACCGTACTGTCATAAAATCGCGATTCACTTCAACAAATAATATCTCATTATAACTTGAGAATTCAACAGTATTTGATATTCCACAGTTTTTGGCCTGGGCCATAATAAAAAAAAATTACAAACGGTCATTATACAGAATCAGGATCTTTATGTAGGTCGAAATGATTAACAAGCGGAAATGCACACATGAAAATAAATTCTCAGACCAACAATATGTGGTTCCGTTCAAGTATACAATATCTTCCTTTATGCGCGAAGCTATGATAATATTTTAGTTATCTTATATAGAGTAAATTCAAGTAAATATATTGAATTCAAACCTGGGAAAGGCTTGGATGTGGGAAAGCAAAATTTCAAATTGAGCATATCATAATCTTGGCACAAAACAGAGAAAATCTAACCTAGAAGAATAGTATAGTGTTGACTGAAGCATTTCATAATCTTGGCGCAAATAGTTCAACTCCATTATATAATTTATCATTGGTATAAACATTCTGTAATTTTGATGAGGTGTTATCAAAGCTACTCTTGGTTCCTTAACCTTGAAAAGAAGAATCAACAAAGTATCAAAACTGTACCAATGTAACTTCTTTCTTACATTCATTTGTGTCATATAGTATATTTCCTAATTCAAGTTTGAAAGTTGGACACAGATAAACAGAACATAAAAAATATTTACCTGTAAGTGAGCCAAAAGATATACGTTTACCATTTGTAATAGAACTTATTCTCAGCTCACACATCACTCATATCACATCCACACCTGTACACTCCTCACAACAGTCACAACCCTAACGATTTAACAGCACTTTCATTCTGAGAGGTGGTTGGTAAAAATTAAATCCAATAGAAACTAACGGGCGCGAACACAGACACACGCGTACCGCTAAATTACTTGGAGGGAATCGCAAGATGTTCGTATTCTTCATTGATAAACTTACAAAAAAAATGGAATACTTGTCAGAAAAGCATTGAAATCTTAGTTGTGAAGAATATTATATTTTTCTTTAGAGTATATTTCTTTAGAATGATTATCGAATTCATAAATATATACTTTTCTTGTTTCAAATTAATCATAATCTTCTTATCAAATAAATTTTCTTACAGTAAGATCAGATGTTCTTGTCGTAAGTATATCTTTACAATAATATTGAAATTATTGAATGTCTTTTTGTGTGTGTGACTTTACATATTAACTAATAATGAGAATATAGAGCTCATAGACGCATGAATATTGGATATGACTTGAACTTGATCGGACATCATAAATTATTGATCCCAATGATTCATTCATGCATTAGTTAATATGCCACTACAATTTCTGTAGGTCACGGTTAGGTTAGGTATGGTTATGTATTAGAACCTGTTATGGATATACGAGTTTATAATATCGAGCCACTCAAATATACAGGATTTTCGGCAGACAGTTGGCCAAACTGCATTGGAAAATTGGTGGTAATCATCAAGTCTAATAATCGGGTCTTGCTCTCGTGATTTTAGATACATTGATTCATTTGTGGTTAAAAAAATCTCTGACAGTAGTTTCGAGTGAATTGAACTTTTAAGTTCCTTAAAAGAAGCAATCGTGAAATATTAATGTAACGTATAAAACTTATCCTGTCGTTGTCTCTCGGTATGGGAGTTCTTATCGTTGGGGTAAATATACCTGACAGCTATACTCGTGAACCTTTTGTTTGATGATAAAAAGATGTTAATAGCGGTAGTACTCTCCTGTAGTAATATACTCTACCATGTAATCAATAATCATTTTCTTCGATTAAAACATCACTTGAGGTGAAGCTGAAATAAAACAAATGATACTGGGGAAACTGCAATTTCGAATTCAAATCTCAATCGTGACAATGATATAGTATCGGCGATGACAAGAAAATTAAAATGTCCTGATGAGACTGCATATTACCTTGTTATAGGAGCGCGCTATTAATGCGCAAATAACCGTTTAACAACAATTTATTTTGACTAACCAGTTAGCAAAAAGGTCCATGACTGCAAATTATGAATATTTGAGTGTCGCTTTTCCTTAGTTTAATAAATTATCAAGGAGATTATCTGAATGAATTATGTATGCAACACCAGCATGTACTTAGATAATTTTTTGTGTAACAGCAATGCACATCGCCGCTGCTAAATTACAATGTTTACAATACAGCAACATAATTTGAGCTTAGCGCGGTTAGCATAACAGAGATGTGGAGATCTGTTTTGCATATTAGAAATGCGGCATTCGGTGTTGCTAGTGAATCCTACCGTTTAAAACTCATTTTCACTCCTTTGGTAATACTCGTATAAGACGTAGAATATGAGCGTTTTACCATGTCCTACCTCAATAATCAATTTTCTCGACTTATGACAAGGGCAACAAGGTAAGTGTACCCTACTCATGCGATAATTCATTTATCATTTTTTCATAAATCAATTGAATATTTACTGGTATTCCTGACTGCAAATAAATGAAAGACGCGTGGAGCAAAGCGTATCGCTAGGAACCCACACGTCAGTTTTTCAAGCGGAGATATTGGGCATCCTGATGGTGGCAGATTCAGCGGAAGTACAACAGTGCACGTAGCAGGACATCCATATATGCTCCGATAGTCAGGCAGCTTTGAGAGCGGTAGCATCTCCTAGGATCAAATCACCACTGGTCCGGGAATGCAGTGCCGCCCTCCGATGCTTAGCCCAATCCAAGAACGTGACTCTCATGTGGGTCCCTGGTCACAGCGGGGTACCAGGTAACGAGAAAGCAGACTGCCTGGCGAGGATAGGAGCAAGAGGCGCATGCATTGGCCTCGAACCCTTGCTGGGCATCAGCAGAGGCCAGGTTAGTAATGCTCTAGATGCCTGGGCATATAGAGAACTTGCGAAAGCATGGCTGGAGAGAGACGATTGCAGGCAGTCCAAGAGGTTCATAGCTGGCCTCAGCAAACGTAGGGAGCTCTGGCTACTGAACCGGAAGACAGATTCACTCCACGTGTTAGTGAGGATCCTCACAGGTCACTGCAGATTGAACAGATACATGACACTCATAGGAGTGGTCAAAGACCCAATCTGTCAAAAGTGCTGGGAGGAGGACAAGACCTCGTTCCGTTTCCTGGGCGAGTTTGGCGTATATAGCGGCCTTAGGGCTGAGGTGTTCGGCACAGCAGAGTTTGACAGAGAAGAGTGCTACTTAGCGGGATGGTTGGACATCATGACCTTTACCAAAAGGTTTGGAAGGTTCTACACTAGGGAGTTACCAGGTCTGCCGTAGTTTTAGTGATGGTCTTCAGGGTCGCCAAAAAGGGCCAAAGGTGGCCTACTTGCATCCCCATTATATTACTACTTACTTACTACTACTTGTCCCTGTGATTTATTCTTAGTGTATTAGTTACTTACAAAAATTTAATCAAAATGTTGTTGCTGATTACATTAGCCATAACCCCAAACCTTGAGGGATGAAATGAGAATTAGGGAAGGTTTGCTTAACAAGTAAAAATCGATTGGGCGGTCCTTTTACTTGAAATGAAGTTTGTGCGTTGAGTCGTCTGCCATACTCAGCACTCAGCAGATTTGACAGTGTATGACATAAAATATATTCTCGAAACCAGATACGTTGAGAATGCCAAATAAGTCTGAACTTTGCTTTTGTCACCGGAAGTAGTGGATAATATATTGAACTCTGATCTTAATATGTTACTCGTGACATATTCTAAAACATTTTAAAATAGTACTAGAGGCAGTATTAAATTGTTTCCATGTTTCTTCCTGAAAGCTGCATTTTAATCGCTGCAAACACATGCATTGTATATATTCCTCCGGTGTTTTAGCCTACAGGGATAATTAGATGTCAGGTAGGTCAGCTTTGCTGATGAAGTTTAATTCTCGGTTGAATAAATAGCCTTCGGCAACTACTGATTCGATACACTGTTTAAGAACTGTGAAGAAAGCGTTTTACTGAAGGCTAAACGAAGAGTTTAATATTAGTTTATTCAAGCTATTCGAAGCTCGGAATCAATTAGGCATCAGCAAGATGGATATATACTCGTAAAATATCTGAAATATGCAGTTGCTGCTAACCCGACTATTCGATATCTTCAAACAATGCTCTAGTTCAATGACATACGACTATGAGACTACATAAGAAGACTGACTTACATGCATTATTAAATTCAACAGGTGTAGGTAGTAAAAAACAACAGAACGTGCGTTTTACGGAATAACGGTTGGAACTAGATGCTTTGTATTCTCGATACTCGTTCTATAATTTACAAACTTCCAACCGAATTGAGCCCCGGAACGTACGCGTAAAAATTCATCACTTTGACATGAATATAAAGTTAGTCATTATACGGAGTAAACGCATATCGAGGCGAAGTACTTATAACGCACATTAGTTGTATTTATATAACATGGTATAAAATATGTCACGGATGCAGTGTTTCGCTTACTGGGGTAGCCTAAACCCCTTTTTTAGGCACCGTCGTTAGCGAAACAGGTGTCTGGTATAAAAAAATCTTTGGTGGGTGGCCATAATATCAGTTTTTCTATTTTGTTAACTTGAAACAACACCGCCGCAAAGCGGCATGAACATGATAATTCTGTTCTATTTTTGTCGTAGATCGTTTTTGTGCTTAGTCATACAATTCATTCATAATTTTCATGTTTGCTTGTTCAATTTGTGCGTAGGTGAAAAGCTTTTTATTGTTATTATTTTGCATTTTATCTAAATGACATCATTTTACGCATTTCACAAAAAAATATTTGCAAGAAAACGTTGAGTTATAATCTTCGTATATGCATATTTTTAATTCCCCGATCAGTTTTCAGCAGGTCAAAAAATCATGAAGCTCAACAGTTTCGGAAACTATTCCAGTTTTTTCGTGCATATCATGAAAATAAATTCATAATTAGGAGTTTCAAGTCGTTACATTGGAATTACAATATTGTTAGGAATTAATTTTTTTCGCCATGTTTTAGACTGAGAAATGATGCCGAGGTCCGAGGCAGCTGAAACGTTAGTTGAGTTCATTGAGCAATTATATATAGTTTTAATTGAATGCTTATTCAAATTAATGAGATTTATCAAACCTTTAAAAAATAATTCTCGGCTATCTGTGATCGCTATTATATTCCAAAACTCACCCATATTAGCAACAACAGTCTGAAATTTTGGTCGAGAAAAACTTTCAAAGCAGTGCAATAGTGCTTAGAAACATCACACCTATACAGTTTACAAACATGGTAACATATTATTTTCATGAATGACTGTAATTTAGTCATTATTGTTACACAGATATATTTATTGAGCTAGTAGGCAGACCTATGGTAATGAGATGGAACACCTTGATTTTATTGGGAGATATGCTTGAAGAAAGTGAAAAAGACATATATTTACAGACCTTTTATGGTTGGAAAATGAAAATAACTTAACTGATGAAAGTAATCAGTAGCAGCAAGCTCTGCATTATCATCAACCATGGTGGGCGCAGGAATGTGAAATAAATAGCATTGTGCAATACAGCTACATATAAAAGAAAAAGAGCAAAATAAAATTTTCTCAAATTCAATATGATAGAAGCACCAGATTTGATCCACGGATTGATGCCAAAAGTGTATTATTGAAAAATGTCCTCGTGTTCGAAAAACACCATGATATAGTAACGATCATATTTCTAGCTTACCTTACAAGCGGATGCTACTTATACTTTGCAATTAGTTAATTGGTAGAATCATCATTTTCTATAGCGCGTTCCATCACATAATCACCTTGAGGCTAAGGATGCTGGACCAGGAATTTTAATACTCGGTGAGGAATTTTAATGAAAACATCTGTATAATTATGCATTATTTTTCTACTTTCCTACGAACCATGTGGCTGTGCAGTGATTGATTATGGCTCTGGTGCACCATAAAATACAAAGAATTGCATAACTTGACAAGTTGCCTTTTATAGACTAATAGATAAGCGATTGCCCTATTAAACGCTGTTAATTGCTGATTGCTTTGTGTATGTTATTATAAGGGTATTTAGTATATGCAAGTATACTCAAAGGTACTTTTACTTTCTACAGGTTGTGGAAGAAATGTTACATAATGTATAATGTCAGATTCATGTTATAGATGTAATCTACGGAAGCGCTATGGGGCCACACAAGTTTATTTTTTTCCGACTCGAGTCGGATAGCAACTGACTAGAGTCAAATACAGTCAAAGACAGGAGGCAGGCCAAGAGGTTCATAGCAGGCTCCGACAAACGTCTGGAGCTGTAGTTGCTGAACAAAAAACCGGAATCGCACCAACTGTTGGTAGGAATCCCCACATATCACCGCACTTTGAACTGACAATTGTCACTTATAGTAGTGGAAAAAGATCCTGGCTATCAGGAGTACCGGGAGAAGGACGAGAGCTCATTCCATTTCCTAGGAAAGTGTACCATATTGCTACAGATGGATGTACCTACGATGCCTTCAAGCTGGATTTACAGTTTTCAGAAGATACTTATCGCAATATGCTTAAAATTTTGGATCCTCATGGATTATCTTCAATACAGCGAAAAATATTCCTACGATAAATTAAATCCCCGTGGAATAAGTATAAATGGTTCTACGAGGGTCACGCTGAAAGTCTTTAGATATTCCTAATCTATACAAGTTTGAACAAGTTTGAGCATGCAGCTATTTTGTCTTAAGTTGTAAGTGCTTATACGCTAAGACAGTGTTTGAATCGTTCAGTAGTTGCTTTGTCACGGTCTCGAATGCATCGAAGTGTTGGCCGAATTTTAACGTGAAAATGGAACCGGGTAGTAGCGATTTTCGAGCCATGATTTTGTATGACTATAAAAAGAGACTAAAACAAACGGAATGTCCGTCTAGGGCTACAGTTTTTTTTTGGTTTGCTGAGTTTAAAAGGGGCCGGGTCTCACTCGATGATGAGCCTCGCACATGTCGACCGCCCTCTGCTTTTACTCCGGAAACTGTAGGAGCTGTGCAAAATATGGTAAAAAAAGATCGACATATAACCTACACCGAGATTGAGGAAGCGCTGTAGTGCCAGACAATATTTTTTTTATTTCTGATTCGTGTCAGATAACATCACGTGAGTTGGTAACAAGCAGCGAGCAGCACGTGCAAGATCTTTGCTTCCCATATAAGGTCATTGTTTGCTCTGGATGTTCATTATACCTATATCATTTTATACAAATTATTTTTCTGGAAAATCTATCCATACGAGGGTCACGCTGAGTCTTTAGATACAGAAAAACTATAAGGTTTTTTTGAAAAACTTTATTCTGTTTTTCAACATATTCTCCACCTACCTTAATACATTTACGCATTCGGTAAATCCACTTGTCAAATTCTTGTGACCAACGTTCTTTTGAAAGGTTGCTAATTTCCTCCTTAAATGCAGCGATTGCCTCTTCATCGGTGGAAACATGGCGACCTCGTAACTTTTCTTTGATCTTAGGGAATAAGAAGAAGTCGCACGGAGAATAAGGTGGATGAGACAACAGCTCGACAACCTGTTCATCAAAAAAATCGGGTGTTCTGACGGCGCTGTGGGCGGGTGGGTTGTCATGGTGCCATTGAATACCCCGCAGACCAGTCTTTGGACGGCTCTTGCATAGTTCTTGGAAGACTACAGGAACACATTTGATTATACACCATTCAGAAGTAACTGTCCTTTGATTTTCCAAGGCTACGGTTGTGATGTATACACTTTTAGAAGAAAAAGATTCCATTTTCTTTCCAACGCACTTGTAACGACGAATTTTCGTTGGAGGCTGCTCAATTTCAAACCACCAAACTAATGACTTTTGTTTAGTTTCGGGATCATAATGATATAACCATGTTTCGTCTCCGGTTACGATATTAAAAGTGTTTTTACTTTGTCCATTATCAAATTTTTCAAACATAAACTTAGCTCAATCAACTCTTGTTGCTTTTTACTCACTGGTCAACAAATGTGGCACCCATCTGGAACACCTCTTCTTTAGGCGAAGGTGATCATGAATTATTGTTTGGACCGCTGCCGATCCAATCCCCAGAGAAGCCTCAATCTCGGTGTAGGTTATATGTCGATCTTTGTCTACCATATTTTGCACAGCTTTTACAGTTTCCGGAGTAACAGCAGTGGGCGATCGACCTGTGCGAGGTTCATCATCGAGTGAGACCCGGTCCCTTTTAAACTCAGCAAACCCATAAAAAACTGTAGCCCTAGAAGAGGCAGAGTCCCCAAAGCAACTCACTGAACTTCCGTGACATTCCGCTTGTTGTAGTCCCTTTTCATAGTCATACAAAATCATGGCTCGAAAATCGCGATTACCCGGTTCCATTTTCACGTTAAAATTCGGCCAACACTTTAGATACATTCGAGACCGTGGCAAGGCACCTACTGAACGATTCAAACGCTGCCTTTGCGTGTAAGCACTTACAACTTTAGACAAAATAGCTGCGTACTCAAACTTGTATAGATTAGGAATATCTAAAGACTTTCAGCGTGACCACGTACAGCGTTTTACTTCTCACGCAGTATTAGGAGATGTATTGTGACCCCGAAAATTTACGAATGTGATATAAGTTTTTAGGATGTCTTGCGTACTCCAATACGACAAAAATCTGTGTTCGTTTGTTATTTTGTCTACTGTTTTCTTTCGTATAGCTAGGTTAACTTTCGCGATTTATGCATATTGCATTATTTTCTTAAATATTATCTCATAGAATATCCCCACAAAATACCCTTCTAAAGCTCTCATATAATTTTTGTAATTATTCTACACTGCTGACAAAAAAATGGTGGATACGCATAAAAACGTCTGTCCATTCATATACTGAAGTGTGTATACGCGTCTGTGTCTCTAACATAACTTCATAATTACTTTCCAGAATATCTGATATGAAGTAGAATGTACACGCGCATGCATTAGTGGGCATTTATTCTTCATCTATGCTACAAATATGCAGGACATAAGCAAGGTCGCTATTTGGATTGGAAAATACAAGTTTTACAAGACAGATTTGACGGGTAAAGATGATAGTTCATTCATAAATTCTTTCTCACTGACAATATAGAGTTTGCTGTATACCACTAGTTATCTCTGTAATATTATCTCAGATATATTCCACAAAACACTTCCTAGAAATATATTAGTCGAAATTCTTCTTCCGTGAGTAAGAGGTGACATTATAATGCAGCGTATTGTGTGACGCAATATTTATCAGATTTGATCACATCTTGTAGATAAGATTACGTTATTGTCTGTATAGTATTAATAAGTATATATGAATGAAACGATTTTAATCATCCGGAAGTCAATAATGGAAAATTTCGAATATATACCCTTGAAACAACTAGAACAATGTTTTATATCTGTATCTTTTCTTTCACTTTTGAAGGGTTTTGTCATTGCATGAGGTAAATAAATATCCAAAATTCCTGCCGAAAGATGTTTTATTGTTTTTTTGTTTATTACTCCTCCGTCAATGAATTTATTTAAGAAAAAAGCAATATCACCTACTATGTTCTCATATCCTCCCCAATTTCTATAACAATATGTGCGGTTACTAATATTACGCAGTGAGAAAAACAGACCGACAAACATACCGACAGACAGATTAGATAAACTAGACCAATTTTCGTGCTGTAGCGATCATAACCAATCTTAAATCAAAATATATCCTTCGCTTATACAGAGCTATATCATTGAAGTGCATCGAGTTTTTGTCTTCAGAATAGCCACCGTAGAGCACAGATAAACGATAATATATCATACTAAATCATTTTTGAATACTACGTTACACATAGCCTCTCCATTCTGAAGTGTAAGAAAAAAGACATAGAAACAAAATACACCAGCTCTCAGTTCTCACCATCTTGTTTAAATCGCATATGTCTTCTTACAAGATTAAAAGATGCCGTTCAACTAGGCTGTCAAAAGTAATTTGCCTATACACATTGAAATTTATTACATTAGATTTTGACCACTATAAATCATGTCCACAGGAGCGGACTTACGTATATACATATGAATGCTTGTATTTTCTTGGACTTGGACTCTGAATTAGTTCATATTTAGGGTTTCTAGATAAAATGCTGCGTATTGTTCCGATCTTGATAGCGACTATTATACGTCAATGTATTGAAGCCTTAATTTCTGTAACTTCGTAAAATACATAGAAGTTAGAGAAAAACAAAAAATAGAAGATATAAAATACAAATTATCAATCCATTGTTAGGTGTAAATAATTATAGTGAGTGCAAAACTTTATTTATATACAAATAAAACTTCTGAAACTACATATTTTACCTAGAATATAAAGTAACTGAGAATTACATCCAAAACTTCGTGCTTGTATGTTTTCCGACTTACCGATCATTTTTCAGTGTAACCATTGAAAATTTGAAACCTTTGTTTAAACGTGTCTCAAATTCCCGACCATTTTAAGGAATAGAGAAACATTTTAGGTGTTCGAAAGTTTTATTTACAAGCCAATTAGCGAAGAATTGTTGTAATCACGAAAAATTTTGAATTCCAGATTCTTGATGTTTCACTATAAATCACGAAAAACTCATTTCCGTCAGTTAGTCTGTCTGTCTGTTTGTCTTTACTCTGTCCAGATTTTGATGAAACTTGGACATTAGGTTACTACTAGGACAAGGATGATAAAAACGAAAAAATAGAGAATACTAAAACTTAAAACAATAAATTTGGTTTTGGTAGACCACGTTCTATCATTCATAAAGTTTTGACTCTGGTAGTACATCGTATTTTTTGAGATATCGATCCAGTGGCAGCAGAATAATACTACTTAGACCTGGAGCAGGATATAGGAAAATTGTTTTTCAGCGTCTTTTGGTGCATGCTTCCACTTCACGTAAATTCTGTCTGCTTCGAAAACTAAACATCAGAATTCCTGATAAAAAAGGATGTACATCTGCAAAATCCGATTCAAACCTTCATTTCCAAAACGATACCATGGCGTGGGAGGTAGAGCTACATGACGCCATTTTTTGTGTGTGTAGTGCTTCTCCTTCTCCTCTTGTCTACTATTATATACCAATACGTGAATTTCACTGTTTTATTGACTAACATTACATTACTAATGACGATTACATGTCTTGAGAAGCAGATACTACGAAATAATCTCATGAAATTCTAAGTTTAAATATAACGTAGGATGATATTTTAACTAGCAGAAGGTGGTATTGCTACTCGCCATAAAAACGTGAGTACATGTGAGGTATTGAGTCGTTCTAGTTGACTCAATTTTCTTAAATATGAGGAATCTATGCGTATTTTAATTCAAACAGACTATACCATGTGAACTTCTGTAATAATGATAGTGAAAAACAGAGCTACTGTGATGTGACTCACAATTTTATACCTATTATTACTGGGAGTGTAGAGGCTACAACGGGCCTGACAATGAGCAGGTCCATTGGTATGACGTAACACGATAAGAATTAACTACAGAAAGGCCGCAAAGCCGATAGTGGGTGTATATACCTTTCAAGCCTGTACATACATAACTATAGTTGTGATACTTGTGAAATACGCTGGTGTTTACCTTTTGCATATGCAGATGAATAATGACATGACATTGTAATAGAATCTTTATTCCAGCATATAAGCGCTTAGTATATGAATGGAGGGAAACACTGACCTTTGACATTTTGTCTGGGAGAAAATAAACATATACTATCTGACGACGCCGACGTCAGACCTCAGAAGGCGTGTATGAATATAGGTATAGCTATTGTGTACTGAGTTTATGAAGTTTATAACACACAAAAATCCGTAATGTGTGTTCTCACACTTATAATATGTTTTTCACGTGCTATATTATATGCATTTCCATATTAGTCGTTCTCGAATCCTCTGAGCCATCGGTATATACTCTCATATGTTTTGTGGTGTCGATGCTTATTGCACAGCAACAATTTTTACACCTCCAAGCCCTCCATGTCACATTGCTGTTTCCAATATTTCTAATTAAATATTCTTCCTTTTAACACGACTCCTTAACGCTCCTTAGATCCCGTCTTACTTCTATGCTTATTATGTAAGAGTATTTTTATCATAATGGCGGATAATTGATTACTGTATTTGTTATTATGAGATCATCTGTATTTATCTGGATGCATACAAATGTTTACACAAATATTCTGTATTCAATAAAATCTCACGACCTTGTGTCTATAACTTTCGCTGTCATATCAACAGATTATATAGTTTCTACCATCTTTACAAGTATATTAGGTATATTAAATATATATACTTACCAATAGTTCTATTGATTTCAATTGCGTGGATGATACGTTTTAATAGAAAGTTTCTTTCCGGCTTGAAAAAGATATGGTTACAAAAATGAAATTGAAACTAGCGACAAATGTTAAAAACACTGTCTTGAACATGTCTTATAAACAAATCAATCAGTGGAATTAATTTGCCTGCTTTTTCTTATTTCGAGCTCCTGGATAAAGAAAAAATAAGTCAAATTGATCGACTCTGTATTTACGAAACACATTCATGTTTATTTATATCAGGTACAAATATGGTATCAAGCTGGCTGAAGTGACATTATGCAGTTATTTAATAACATAAGAAATAAAAAAACTTGAAACTTTTACTATCAACTTATAACGTCATTACACAAGTTATATGAGCTTGTTGCAATGTTTAAGTACTCGTATTTACTTAGTTTAAAAATTTTAAAAATTAAAATCAATCATATCAAGTTATTTAATTTACTTGTTTATCTACACAGGCAAATCTCGCGACAAGGTTTTATACCATATAAATTACGTAAGGACGTTATAAGTTGATAGTAAAAGTTTTGAAGAAAAAGTTTGTTTTATTCTTATTAGCGCTTTTAATAACACCTTGATTTTAAAAAAGTTTTTTATTTTAATTTATTGGAGCAACGTAGTTAATGATCACTATCCTTTTTTTGCTCGCATTCATATTCTCCTCTCATTTGATATGCATATTGTAGGAAAGTATAAAAAAGGTAGCCCAACATATTACATTTAGAGTGAAGTCACTTTATTTTTCTAGTTATTCTCAGCAAACCCTTTTATTTTATGCCCATATTGTAGGAGTGCATTAAAAATAACTAGTCCGCCATCTTACGTGTTCCTCCACTTTCGATTTAGAATAACGTCACACAGCTAGCCATGCATTGTCATCCAAACTCAATAAAACCATCATCATCATTACTTACTGGTTAGTTAAAATGAAATGACAAGCTTCATGAAAAACAAAAGTGCAATTAGATAAATTTTGAAATATTACCCCTAGATATATTTCTTCACATACTCACTTGACTCTAAAACTACCCAAACTTGTAAAACATGTAACAATGAGTGAGCAGTTTCTAAAAACTTTTAGCTCTGCAAAAAATGAGTTTTGATTATGGAGTTTTTTGCAGACTAGGAACGGATTACGGAGACAAAGCAGATATCCCATTCATGCCCACATCATGTCCCTCAAATTTCATCAAAACCAATGCAGTGGTTATTGCTATTACGCCGTTATAACAGACCGTCACGCAGGCTGCCGGATATGATACTAAATTTCTTGAACTTACTGTCTCAAGTTCGAAAATGTTTGTGATTACAATACCAAAAGTCAATATTTTCACAACAGCTGTAAATTAACTTGAGGGGATTACTATTCGTTTTTGAGATATTAGGTATGAGTGACTAGTGGCGCGCAGTGTATTTTCGCACTTGCATTGATGCACCGCAGCAAAACAAAGCAGTTATATGACTTACTTGTTTTGCTCTGTGGCTGCGGCCAGACGTGAAAAATGCATATGCGTCGACACTCTCACCTGTGGCTGCACTCGGCGAGGTATTCCGCAGACGCACATAGCCAGCGTAAACATAAACAATAGGACTCAATTAATTGGTGATTTTATTGCAAAATCGTGCTGCACGATCGATTGTATTGAGACGTTTTTCTATTCCTGAGGGAGAAATTATTGGGTCTGTATGACTTGTAATCTTCTCGACTCTATGGTTAGTTGGAATAAACTGGTAACTTTATGGTGGTCTCATGATACAAGTCATTCTATCTAAATAGTATTTCTTATATATTTTTCACAGCATACGTATGCTACACTTACATAAAATATTCTATATCGTCTTCTTGTCATATACGAGAAGTAAATAGGTATTCAGGTCAAGTCGCTAGATATTTTAGCATAGCAAGATTTTCTGATAGATTACTTTGAATATTATGTCTTGAGTTACAAATCAGGAGGAATTTTCAGTGTTCATAGTATGGCATACAGTATCTTCGAGATGAAAAATTAAATCTGCTGTAAGTGTCATAATTTTATAGTATATATCGAAAAAGTAAAACTATCACCTCAATGTAACTCCTGAAATATCTGATACATGCTTTATTTTGGAAAGCCGGTACATTGTCAACGAGTAATTGGCCGAACTTCAAAGTTGTTTCTTGGATTCCCCATTATTATTGGTTGTAGTGAATTGTCATAATACCAGGATGAGATACTAAACTTCATCTTGATGTATTTTTTGAATTATTTAATATTTATGCCATGCTCAACTTGGTATCATAATTTTCTATCCACGCAGACTAATGGGCTTCAGTGGTAGTGTATATTCAAAAATAATTATGATGGTTTAGGATTACAGTGACGGAAGTTGAAAGAGAATAAGATTCAATTTTGTATTAGATACCCTAGTGTGGAACAGATTACTCGGGCTCACCATGTCACGTCATAGTGGTTGTAAGACCTATGAGTTTAAGGACTTTCCTCCAGTCGGATATAATTATGACTAATAACTGCGCCTTATCATATTTCAGACGTTATTAGAGAGGTTATATTGTGAACTCCAGAAATTATATTGGTGATATTAATTTCCATTATGGGTCTGGCAATTCCGCAGCCTAACTGGAATGCCAGATGATTCACAGTTTAGCTGTTAGCAATATGGGAATTTACAGACGCATACACTCTTATCAGGCGTTGATATGGACATCTATTATATGCATATATAAATAATACATTCATGGGGTTACAAGTTCAAGTTTGATTTGACAATATATTAATCAATTTTTGCCATTGTAATTGAAGTATTTACGCTAATTTAATTCAATGTATGGATACTTGGATAATTATGCTTCCTCAATAAAATTAGTTTTAATATATAGATATTTTATATATCCTTCTTTGGAATGTTTTACTCTTGTTTGTGCTTATAATTGTAAGCAAAATGAACGTGATACATTGACTATGGAGTCCCTTTGCAAAAGTTATTTGTACTTTTATTGTCAAGTAAATCAACAGCGTTCACTAAAAACAAAAATACATGGCAATGGGACTTCATAAAATAGTAATAATAATTAAACACATTGGATCATTCTTTATTAAAAATAGGAAAGATTTTTTGATCCATCAAGTATCCGTCTGGCAATAATGAACATGATTTTTTATAGTTATTCTGTAATAGCTATACAAACATGAGCTGTTTCAAAATCATGTATCAAGGTTTTTTCTGCACCTTTCGTACCATTGTTCTTCAAAGCCCTAAACCTAAAATATATCCATACGTTGTTATAAACACATATTAAACAATCTATCTATGTTAGAAATACCTATGAGCTTTGTTGAAATGACGTAAGAGTGCGCAGCTGCTGGATCTTGGTCCATCATAAAATCATGTGCTCCAATTTGGTCGAATATGCTTCATTTCATAACAGCAACAGGAACCGCCATCTCACATCTGTGTCATCGAATTCGTAGAATAAAAGTAATAGAATAAAACTGGGAAAAAACATATTAAATATTTTAACGACGTGATAAGTGAGAGTTGACAGTTTTTAAATTGGTCCGAATTAAGGACACGTCAACAATATCCCTAATGTATGTATATGCGATTCATAAAATAAATATATCCTAAAACTAAATTGAATGTATCATTCATAACAGAAACTAGTCCAACTCACGTCAGCGCAATGAATTTATGTGGCACTTATGCAGCTTTCATGCATATTTAAACGTTGATTAATAAAGTTAGTGCCACGATAGAACTTATTAGGTAAAGATTCCCTATCATTCGTGTTTTTTGTCGAAGTGTTTTTTTTTAGAAAAGTTTCAATGTAATCAACCTGCTTACGGGATGGTGCTGTGATTCAGTAAGGGCCTTTTTACGCTTATAGCGTTGCCTAGTTATTTCACCGTTTTATACATATCAATCAATTTCTGAAATGGCACCCTAGTAGTATAAATGCTTAGAGCATACTTACTTGTAATTATTCTAGTCGAAATAGCACCTAGTAAATTTTAATTGTAATATGAGAAGTATAATCAGCCTGAATGGAATTTAACCAAGATAAAGTGTATGCTTTTGATATATGAAATTTGAAATCTCTCCAAATCTATGATGAGATGATTGCAAAGCAAATATTCCAAAGAGCATCTGTACGTATTATGCTTTTTTGATGAAATTAGGTTTTAGTGAAAAATTGTTGTATTTTATGTAATAGTAGAGATGCAGTTTTATTCATAGGATCATTTTATGGAAAAAATAGTCTCGGTTCTGGCTTCGTTTATTAACGTAGACCTTTAAAAATAATAACTAGTAGTCTCCATGCCATCTCAATTTGAACTGCGCAAAAATATACCTTTTTCTTTCACTTGATCCCGTTTTTCCCAAAATAACAAGACTTATTTGGTACCATCATCCCTAAATCACTTGTTTTCCGTTGCGGACGTTTTAATGTACTGTCATTAAATTCGAAGTATTTTTATTGAAATACACTGTAGCAGAAATTATTTTTTTGCTTGAATTCGGTAGGGAACCAGCTACTGTTTGTACCTACCTCAAAGCTTTTTCATTTCATTTGATTAAACATTCAAGCGGTACCAAAACATCAAACTTCGAGAAAGACTACGTACCAAAACTTCAGGGATAATTCCAGGAATGCTTCTAGGACTAAAAGTTTATATAAGCATAGGTCTAATTAGGGGTGTATTATCGCAGAGGATTAGGAACCCTGGGCCTCAGGCGCATAGTTTTGGGGTGGCGTAACATTCTGAGTATAGAAAGTGGGGATATAATTAAAACGGAACTATTGCGAACAAATTAGGCAAAAGTATCAGAAGAGGTTAAAGAGCTTTTTTGTTTAGTTAGTGAAGATCCAAAACAGTAAGGAATACTTTAAGTAGAAAGGTTTTTTGATCTCCAGGTTTTTTGACAGGCGGGATACGTCTACAAAGGAAGGGCAAATTTTACCAAACTTGCTCTGAGCGCCACAATCCCTAGCGCGACACTGAGAAGCGCAACAATTTAAAGGGCCGTCATCTGGGTTAATACGTATACGCCACTGAATCTGGTAATGCTCCGTTTTTCGTAAAAATTGTAATAGTACTTCAGCCGATTTTGTAGAAGGGCTAGTTTAGTCCTAACTGAATTAAAATGATCAACTCCTTGACGTCACGGGGTCAGGCTAACAATTATTTTTTACAAAAAGATATACTACACTTTTGATTTATGTCAAAGAAACAGTTAATAATTTTTTATACCTATTTAGGGAGACGCTGTGACTATTCTGAAAATAAAGTCACTTTCCTTTCAGCCAGATCTACTTCCTGTTCAAAATTTTGTTATATAACTGAACTGAATACACCAAGAACTGACTAATATTCTTACGAGTGTGTTTTCAGATGAAATCAATTAATTAAACGGGTTTTTCTCTTATGCTGATTTAACAAAGGGTAATCATGTTTGATATTAAAATTGGTTACTATACATTGTCAGCTTTCAGAAAATTATAACTCAAATGAATATGACACTCTAGGTACTCTAGAAAACAATTTTCTATGACCTTTACATAAAAAAGTCATAATTCCTCAAACGCTATATGCATATGATATGGTATTGATGATTATCTTATATCACACTGACAGTAAATCACTTTGAATGTATAATTAGTTCTATTGTCGAGTAAACATTGCATTTCCTTATTCGCTACACGACTTGTGCTATATTTATTATCGTTTTAATATGAATTTATATTCTTCAATTATTTCGTAAGCATAAAATGGGATGGTGGCGCATTCTAATATTAATAGGTCTAAGTCATATCTATATTTAACGCAAGCAAGAGCAGTTTCGAGAGACTTAGCAGGGGCTAAATTGACAGCGCAATTATTCCAAATGCTTTATTAATAGTATATTCATCCATTTGCAAGTTCAAACATACAATGTATTCTACATACGATGGTCAGACTTTTATTTTATCGTATGATAGTGCAGCATACGGGAATCGAATATGCAGAATATGAGAACTACATTATATGAACAGATATGAGCAGAGCCAATCCGGGATGAGTGGGCGTTAGAACATTTCCGTGTCTTCTAGTAACCCTATTCATGTCTGTCAATTTCCCTGATAGGTAGAGGGAGAGATAACACAATTCATAATGCACGAAGTTACACTCGATTCACCTCAGACTGGCAAGTGTTCAAAGCAAAATATTTATGGGTGTTTGGTTTGAAAATCACTTATACCATGATATATTATGTGCACAGAATCCCTTTACTTTTGATCCTCCAGTGGTTGCTGACTACGGATAGGGCGCCCCGATACAATCTAGAGTGCAACATTTGTTGTTGAAGGTTACTTCCGATTTTTTTGTACAAATCCGAAGAAAAATAACAGTAGGCAGTGGCGCAACCAAGGAACGTTTCGCACGTTCGATCAAACAAATATAAAATAAGTAATGCCTTGACAAAAAACATATGAATAATGTAGATGAATTCACATAAAGAAGAATAAATAAATCCATGCGGCTCCAGCAAACCTAATTTATTCAGAACGGTGTTGTAGAGTATCCCTAGAGAATGAGTTGTATTACGGAGAAAGTAATCTATTTGATCACAATCAACGACACAAATTGGACAATCTGTTAGGTTACCGTGACATGCTTCCAGACAGTATGCAGCCCACTCGTCGTTAATACATATAACTTGGAGTTAGCTTTTGAGCCTGAAGATTAAATTGATCACAATTTGAAAAACATTTTATGAAACAATTTTTGTGTAGGTATTGTATTTTAACCATCATAATTTATATACTTCGCTGTATTAGATGCTATTATTTGGGAATGCTTAAGTAAGACCGCCCAGCAACAATTTCATCCAACAAGTCCTTTCATTTGTGTATGGAAAATGTTCATTATCACTTTGGTATCAATAGAAATAATTAATAATTCATTGCTCTCTGATACATATTGCAGCTGTAACATTTATTTATACTCAATTAACTCTACCTAGCTTTGAGTCACATTTTCCTATGCAACTCGATATTCATGCGCAAATTGATATGAACACGGATCAACGTACTATTGAAAAAATGAATGTCCTACATTCAAATCTAAATATTCTATCAGCAGACATAATAAAATTCTGAGATTTCACATAACGGTATGTAGCATTGTCCGGCTTGGCTAGAAAAAAATAAACTAATTTGAATATGAAGAAAAGAAAGGAATTGATGCAAACACATGATAGCTTGGATACGCTCGTACAGGTATATTTTTCAAGACCATCAGTCCATTAGGCTGATCTTTGCTATCAGTCTTTAGGATATTACTTGATAATCGTATCAAATATCTCAATCGTTGTGGTTGAACTTGATTTTGTGAAACATTCGAAAGCTGTTTCAGTTTTAGTTCTTCGGGTAACTGCTGGTTTGAACAAATGGAAATAATCAGAAGCTCGAAAGACATTGATATTTGTTTTTAGTAACTACTCAAATTATTTCGTCAGTGTTGCAATTTCCAAAAGTATAGTAGCTGTATTACTATGTATTCTTCAGTTCATCTCCTGCATGTCGCATGTTTACCTATTTTTGTCAATAATTTATTCTGCTGTTGCGATATTCTCCAAACAGGCTTAAGCGGAATTTATTATCAGCTTCCTATCCTATTCCTATCGTATTTTGTTTCAAAATTATTACTCTCCTGGCCAATACAATAAAAATTAATGTTTTCTAAATCAATATATTGTAAAATTCGATCGGTCGTTTCTTATAGATTCGATTAGCTTTTGTATAGACAAATATTTATGCAATTCTTATTCTTTACATAAATATAACGGTAGATTACCATTAGCAATTATTATATTATCAGAATAGCCTCTTCCTTGGGTCTCACTTTTATTCCTTCTTAAGAGATAACACTTAGTTCTTTTGGGTCACCTAGGGTTTGAGAAAGTGTAAATTTCAGTTGTTCTTATTCTTCCTTCTATCCGCCGGTTATGTAGCGGGATCATCTTACAATTAGTTTTGGTGACGTCAGTACCCAGTTTGTTGCTTCTTAATCATTTTCTACATTTTCTATTTCGTTTGTCGATATTACTTTACAAACACAGTTCTGTATCTATTGGCAGTGTCGGATCATTCTGCATCGTTGTGTCGATAATATCGTCCTTGTTTAGTTATCTCTTATTGCTTATTGCTCTCCTATAGCTTTGGGCCTTCCTGATTACAGTATATACTGTTTTCACGTGTTCCTTCGTCTTTAAGGTGTAGCTTCTGAATCCATGCCCGCTTATAAATTGTGTCATATATAGTTTATTTTTATGTGCTCTCAGTCAACCTAACCATAGATGTCTTTTGTAAGCGTCTTTGGCCATAATGTTTGCCTTTTTCTCTTCTATACCATTTGGCCTTCATCTGATATTCTATATATCTATATTCCTATTTCTATATTCCTTCCATCTTTAGTCTGTAATTACTCGTCCTCATAATGCCTTTTCATATCCGCAGAGCAAAATGAATTCAATTACTCCATAGAGTTTAAGTTTACATGTCCTCCTATATTTGAATGATAATCTTCGAAGCGAAGCGCAGTTTCGTTTTTTCTGGCAAAATTATGCCGAGGTAGCGTGGTTAGTTCTGTAGTTAATGCTATAATGCATTATTATTTACAATATTAATATGTATATATATATATATATATATATATATATATATATATATATATATATATATATTACTTTTAACAGCTATTTAAAGATAAAAGCTGTTTGCATTCCATAAATTGCATTTTCGGATATTTTTAGAACATTTTTGATACTAGACTACGATTATAGATGTCTACCTTTACTATTACCATTTTATTTTGGAAAGATGACCAATGATTCTATATTTCGAGATATGTTTAGTTTGGTATGTGTTTTCAAATGAAGGTCAATTAGACGGTATGCGTATAAATAATATTGACTAGTCAGACGTGCACCTGCTTTCAGTAGCCAAGTTCAAAAAATTATTATTGGGCCGATTTTAAGCATACCTCGTATGTATATGTATATCTATGTCACTGTTGATTGTGGGGATTGAACTTTTTTTAATGTCGTATGGAATAAATATAGCATAGTAGTTTTAGTAACTGTTTGAAATATGAATTTATAGTACCAGTGAAGCAAAGTCAAATCACATATAAATATCAAATACAAAAAATAATAATGTACAGGTATGTTGTCCTGAATGCAGGATGCTTCGAAGACGTTTAAAGTAATAAGAACTATAATACAGAAATCCATGTTAGTTTCTGTCGGTCTGTCTGTGGGTGTGTCTGGCTCGTTATCTTTTTTTCATAACCGTGTGATAACAGCTTGATGTTGATTGGATATGGGATAAGAATATACTTTAGGCGTGAAGTAGATAATACTGATATTTTTTGGGAAACGTATGAATTTTGGGTGTAGTAAGTGACAGTACACAAAATACTCACAAGTTAATGTATCTACGATCTTTAGACGTAGTTATTTTTTTTTTCAAAAACACAAAAGCGTAAAGCTTGATCTTCATCCTTTTGCTTAGTTTCCCATCAGTTTGGAGAATAATGAAAATTGTGTTGAAGGTCTCAAATATTGCATGAATTAAACTGTCGTTAACCATGATTCCTGATAATTTTTGAGAGATGGAATGCTTTATTTTCGAGAGTAATTTACACAAATATTTGACATTCAGTATATAACAACAAATCCATGGATTAAACAAATACCAGGATCAAATCTTCATCCGACCGAAAGTTCAATGGATTTTTTCCACACTATATGTCCATCGTTTGGGTAGGTGAATTTCAAGATGACGCAGATTTTAATATTGAGTAATATCTATTATTTAGTAGTGAAGTGGGAGAGCTTGATATCACTGAGTTCATAGGGGGAGCCGCGTTGGTAGAACTTGGCTTCCTACTAATCAATGATATTGATGATTTTTGACTTCTGGAGCAACTATTTTGAAAAATTCTAAATTTTATTGTATATTTCTGGTATAATTCCTGATCATCATTTTTCATATTAAATCAGCATAAAATTCATAGTACAAATTGTTTTTAAATAATTATTTTTTATCACTTAATTCAAAGCATCTGAACTTTTTCAGAGAGTACTCGGTTTTTTGCTTAAAATATAACCTATAATATTAAAATATTTACAAAGGAAAAATGTCAAATATCTCTACATTTCTTAGAAAGTCTTACACGAATATATGGGAAGTAGCCAGTCTACAAAACTCAATTTATCCATGGCGCCACAATTAAACTACTTTAGAGAGCTCTTATATATCATGAATGCTCAACAATAGCCGCATTAAAAGTAATCGGGAATCACTGTGATAGATTTTATGAAGCGTGAAATGGAGCCATTAATTTTATCAATTACAGCTCATCCTGGGTATCGCTTCAAATAATAAAATTTAATGAAAATCGATTGATTCGGTTTACTGCCAAAGCCCGATATTTCTCGGAAATTTTATATGACGCAGTGCTTGCGCTGGAACCATAAGATGCATTCCATCTCATACATATTTATAAATCATTCTCACTTCAATTGAAATACGAGTTCCTGGTAGAGAAATGTTTCTTACAAACCGAAATCAGATCGACTGATTCACTATTTAAAAATTTTAATGAAGTTGAGATTAGGATCGCGGTATGCGGTATGGTTTGGTAAACATCTAGTAGTGTGTATTCTTCTCAATGTAACATATTATGAATAGACCACACAGATATGGAACAGCGGAGGCTGACTAACATATTCTTGGGATTTCATTTAAAGAACAGTCTGATTGCATATTTGATGCTTCAAAAAATGTGTACTCGTGATATGAGTTCGATGACCTGACTCATCTCTGCACCTTAAGCCGAATTTACACGGTTCCAATATCTAAAGCCAGTTATTAGATAAATAAAAAGTAAAAAAAGTTTCTCACATAGAGGCTTTCATTTAAATAGGCTAAACATAATAAACTAATCTTTACATTTAAATCTTTTACTACTAACTCATAATGTCATACCACAATTTATATGATATGACAGCTTGTCCCGAGATTTAAGAACTCGTATTTACTTTAATTCAAAATTTCAAAAATCAAGAACAATCAGATCAAGTTATTTAATTTGCTTTTTTATCTACGCAGGTAAATCTTGTAATAACCTTTTCTATCATATAAATTGTGTAATGGGTGTATATGTTGATAGTAAAAGTATTAAAGGAAAAGTTTTATTTTATTCTTTTTAGCCAAGTACGGAGTATCAATTACTCAATTAAATACACGCTTTTTTCCTTGATGCTTCAGGTACGCAGGTATAAACGATTTTTCGATGCCTGCTTCACAAAAATACATCCACCTAACCCCAGTAACTGCGTCCCTGCTTTTGATTGCACTAATATTAAGTTGAAACAAGTAACATCTGAATCCACTAAAACAGTGGTTAAAATGTTTACTATCCTTTGAGTTCACTTGGTCATAAAACAGCTTGAAAAATAAACATATGATGACAGGAGTCGAAACATTGAAATTAAAAATAATTCAAACAAATATTTGTCTTAAGTATACACTACTTTCAGGAAGTTAATGGTATTTAGAATTCATGTGTTTGATCAATGGATGAGTATTAAAGATTGTTTAGACTAGTTTCAGAGAAAAAGGTGGCAGTGATGAGTGATAATGCATATAAACATTCAAAATATTTAAGATTTCTAATTTTTCCCTGGAAATGCTTACGTAGCTATCCAAACTCGTGTCGGGCTTTTTGAAAAAATGGTGGTGGAAAAAGTTTTGCGAGTGACAAAACTGTAATATTTGCGATTCAATATATCATTCATACGTCAGGTAAATTCATGGACATAGTACTTTACACATAAATGTTCAAAAGCATATTTACGCTTTTTCTATCCGTGTATATTAGTATGAAAATATTTGTCCATTGTAATATGTTAAAAAAAACAATAAATGAATTTTTTGTTAGTGAATGATCAATTATTTAGGCATGGAAGGACTAATAGGCATATCGCAACCTGGTTTTTGCAATAACAGGAACATAGATATTGAAGGGAATAGGGAAAAAATACCACTTTCTCACTAATTGTTAATTATAAAATCAAGCTAATCAATTTGTAATTCAATATAAAGCGTTCCATTACACCTCAAAACGAAGTATATTCGAAAAAAATCTTGCCTAAGCAGCGAAATTTGATCAAAACTTCTGACCTTCCAGGCTATCAGTAAATAACGTTAGGCTGCAGTATTTTCTCTTATCAAAACACAGGAATACAACACATGCCTTTCTCATCCTGCATCTTGTGGTTTTTAAGAAGTTTATAAGATCCCAAAAATATATTAGTCACCATAGTTCACACATAACAGAAGGAAGTGTGGAAATGTTTTAATTTGATTTAATTACATCTAACCTACAAACATCCGTTAGCGAGTTAGTTCTTTAGAGTTGTACTATAGGAACGTAGTGGGATATATCGTTTTCGTTCTTGAAATCGGTCCAATAGCAACATAAAGAGGAACATTTAAAATCACCAAAAATTCTCCAAAAATTTTTTTATTTATTTTTTTCAGGTTTTTAGTCATTTCCGGTAATAAACAATATTTTTTTGGGAGTTCAAATCTTTAGAAAGTACCAGAAAGCTCATGTTTATTTGTTTCTCAAGTTGCTGGTTAATTCATTGAATCAATCAATCAATTAATTTTCAATTGAAAAAATGCAAATTTGCGCATAAAATACATAAAATCGTGGCTAGTTCAACTTACCTATTTTTTATATAAATACTTGACATTGTTAAAACAAGATAGCAATAGAATTATATCTAGATTATGATTAGATAAGACATGATGCATAGAAAACGAGACGCTAAGATACTAATTTTGAAGTTCCTTTTCCGTTAATGTTTTTTCATATACGGTGGTACAAAGATAATATTGAGATATCTTTTCAAATCACATTAACCTTCCTTCTACCCTCGTTATGCATTTTGCAAATTAATTTGTGAATATGTTTGGTATGGAAGATATTTTGGATGCGAAATAATAATGGAATTACATTTGGCTTATCTTAAGATTCTACTACAATATGACTTCATTTATACAGGTTAGTAAAAACATCAACACATGTAATGAATATCTCATATAGACATCGAACTCATTCCAGTTAACTGTGAATGTAAGTCGGTATGTTCCAGTAACTATTTATTTCCATGTTCATAAAACTGGTGGAATTAATCGATAGACTCTCTTCCCAACCATCTTGGTGGTCACATCGTTTAAGATGCCGCATAAGTCTGTTATTTACTCGAACATCTGAGTCACACTGAAACCTTTTCTTCAAATTTTCATCGGAAAGAGTCGTTACTTAATGTGGAATTAAAATCTATATGTTTAAAGTCGCTGGCCTGTATGTCCTCACGTATCATCAACATTATCCTTCACTGATCTTATTTGAAGGTTGCTGCATCTAATATCACCTTTACTAAAAATTCCTCAGCTATAAGTAGGTAAGATCAACTTTTCACTTAATCCTATTAGTTGGGTATACAGGTAAGGTCCATAAATAAGACTGCTTAGAGGATTTTATTTTAAATCTAATATACTACGTGGTGTGATCAGAAGAATAGTCAACACGTGAAAGTATTTTGAAGGCACTGTCATACATATAAGATGAGAAAAAAAATCGAATTTCATAGGAACTACTCGTAAATGGATATAAATAGAAGGCTCTTTTTGTGAATCTTGTGAGGGTCTTAATAAGATTATGTGATGAAAAAATGGACAGCAGACAGACAAACCATCAAACAGGCGTAGTTTCTAATTATAAGATCTTGGGTTTGTAAAGTATATGTTTATAATTTGTTATCTGAAAATTGAGACATGACTACAGTGTGTATAGAATTTGCGTATTAATGGGAGTTTCTTTGAACACATTAGAGTAAACAAACTTTCATCGAAACATTATGTTTCATTAACATAGTAGAAACCACCTTTTTTGGTCACGGCCAAGCACATTTCAGAACTAAACAAACAAAAGAAGCTCTCGTCTTTAGGAGTATGCGATAAAGTTAGCATAGATCCTCACATGTGCCTCCATTGGTTCGATTAAACAGTTGAGTGGTAATCTTCGGAACATTCATGGTTCACAATCTACAGTCGACGTCGCGCAAAAAAGCCAATAGACAGACAAACAGTATTGACAAACATATCTACAGACAGACAGACTGGCAAATCAACCGATAGATAGACAGACCGCCGCCGTTGCCACCCTACGATTCAACTAATCAAATCTATCTACCAAATTTCCAAATCACGCACAAAGATTAAATAACTAATTAACGACGGATGACCGCAAGCCCAGTGTACGTACTCCAAATGTGAATATTCACTGTAACAAGGCATCTCAGGACATAATACTGCCTCACGTCGACCACACTGAATAAGTGTTGCGGTCGGTGTCACCGACGAACCTAAAAGCCGTGCTTCTCAGCCCCATATACGAGATAACCAGAATCTCCAATGCTAAAACACTTTCAAATCAACTCGATTGTTGTGGATTCTACTTGGAAACTCTTCTATAACTATGCTTGAATTTTATTAATCTGGCACAATATTCATCTCAATATCCAATTTATGGCCAATATGACCTAAACAGATTTTACAAGAAATTTACATAGTCTTTTAGGCAACAAAGATCACAAAATACATTCTAAATTCCTTACATAAGACTTCTAGAGCTGTTTAATTCCCTAAAAAATGTATTCAAACTATTTTTTATTATGACTTGTAATTTCTACAATATGAAACTAGTGTACGTAATAATAAAATACCAGCCAGATAAGGTGAAGCTATTCTGTTGTTCAAATGTTATCAAATTGGAAAATGCTTTAGGTGTAAATATTCCTCTCGCTCAAACGCAGATTAACATCACATATTTATGTGTTAGATTTTTCTCTGGAAACTCATGAAATTGGCTTCTTTATTTATAGGTGGTGGTTTTCCATAAAATTGCACTGTGTAGATGTAATATTATATATAACTTTCAACCACTTTGTTGCGAAACGGCATTTCAATGGCTTCTGAAAAAAAAACAAAGAAGCTAGCATCCAAATTATAACTAGAATTGTCTTTCCGAATCTTTCCATTTTCTCCTGTCTCAGGTCCTTGTTCATCACCAGCATACTAACTGGTTAAGTTTCAGGAAGATTACGACGATGAAGAGGATAATGAGAAGAACGACGGTCCCTGGGATGAGCAGAATGATGTTGTATCCGGAGGTCCTTCATCTGTTCTTTCATCGAAGACTGCTCAACCACTGCCTGTCAAGCTACTTTCCGGCCCGAAGCAAGATAAATGGGATTACTATGGCACCAAAAATCGGGTAACTTATTTAGATAGCTCTTTAACAATGGACAATAAAGATATATAGACATTGCATATTATTAATAAACGTAATGACGTTTCTATCCGAATCAACATTACTCAATGAATCCATTACTTAGCATTAGATAACTGAAAAAATTATATACATTTCATGTACAACTCAGATATTGCTACTTGGTAAAACTCTTCGATCAATTCAATAAATAAATCAATTGGTAAACGGCAGAAAATACGTGATGAATTTTACTATACTCAACAGCGTCATCTGAAGATCTTGATGATTATTTTGTATAGATAAGTCTATATATCTTTATTGTTGGATGAACAAAGCTCCCCTGATTCACACGCTACCGAACGTTCCATTTTTCATTCAGATATAAGTTGTATCACTCGCTACTTATCATGCTGTAAGTAGATTAGAAAGATCATTCTCTGGAGTTAGCTGGTTAGCGATCATTGCGTTCTTTCCACCCACGCATATCCGAGGGAAGTATTGTGATCGCGAATAAATTTGACAGGTGACAAGAAAATCGAGGCAACTGTCTCATTTAGATATTCGAAAAGCATGGGATTGGTTTACTTAGACTTACATGAGGCAAGTAGAATTCTTATGGACGGAAAATACCTATGTGAACCCAAAGAACAGAAAATACTGACCTGGGGGGAGAACTATTGAGCTCCATAGTTGTTTGACCTACTTAATACCGATCATAGAATCGAGAGATATACAAAAACGTTTTTAATGCATTTTGTTCTGTCTAAGTAAATTCAGAATTGAGGTTGTGGGAGGTAGATATTTTTCGAAACTATGCGAAACCATTTTGTGAAATGTATGGTGCTTTTACAGCTATCAGCCAATCACTTGCATTCTAACTGGTTTAGTTTCAGGAAGACATCGACGATGATGTGAACTACTTTGACGAAGATGAAGCCCCCTGGAATGAGCAGAATGATTTTCAGGGAGCGGGAATGCCCGCTCCTATTCCTGTAGCAACGACTGTCCAACCGCCCGTTTCCAGTTTGACTCAGTACAAGTGGGATCACTTTGGTACAAGAGAGCGAGTTGCAGAGTCCATGAGGCAGCAGCTTAACCTTAGGCCGACATCTGGAGGTAACAAGCCAATTTGTTGGAATTCGGTTCTTATTTATTATCTCACACTCTCTCATTCATTTTACACAGAGGACTTTAGATAGATTTAGTATCACTTTTGCTCCTAAAATTTATTGATTATAATAGACTCTATGTAAAATAATGTCATCTTAAACAACTACCTATTCCGTAGGAGTACCTCAAACGATAGTATAGCACTCGTGGAGCTACGTTGTGCCGATAGACGTAAGCAGTACCAGTGTAAACCCTTCACGATGATAGGAAATGCATAATAACCGTCTATGGCGCTCTACAGCTTGCATCGGGTACTTCTATACCCATTATGAATCTCTATCTCTGACTTCAATCCGCTAGATCTCAGGAAGAAAAAGGTCAACCGCTTAGACAAGCCATTCTCTGCTAGGCGTTTGTAAAAGATTCCATTCTTAATTTCACGCGATAATCAATGTTTGTTTCAAAACCATAAAAAAGTTAATAAGGTCATAGCCATAAAAAATCGACACATTTTACTTAAATATTTGCTTTTGCATCGCCCTGTACACTAACTTCGAGATCATTTGCCATATGAACATACCACACAAAATCGCATTCAGAGACTCTAAAAAAATACTGGCCTTTGACAAGATTCGAGCAAAACATAAGGCTCGTCTCTCAATCGAGTCTAACGTCAGTGATAGGTACATTTCCTTTGAAAAGGTTCTACACCAAGTGCTAGAAAGTAATTTATGTCATGATACACCAGTAGTCGCCAGTTTCAGCTTCACCAGCAAACGTCAAGTAAAATTGTTCATAATTTCTTTTATTGTGTTTACTAAGCAATATTGGGAAAAATAACAATCAAAAGTGTTATCTCTTCTATCAATACCTTTTACTAGGATATCGATTTCCAAGATATCCTGTGCAACAGCATCCAGATTAATAATCAGTTGAATACGGGACAGGTAAAAAACCGTGCTGATAAGATTAATGTCACTAGCTATCAAATTCATAGTGCATTTATTATAATCCCCATGTTTGAGAGTAATTTTCGACAGCCCATTAATGAACAAAATGGATGAAAATCGGTCAATGATCAATCAAATTTAATCCTCGATATAAACGAAAATTTCTTAGTCGGATCGATATTATCTATAATGCTCCATTATACGACTATTTCTCTAATCTAAATTTATGTGGTCCTGGCAGTATATTATACCTAATTAAAGTCATTGCTTAATTGGGTTCACGCCACTATTATCGTTTTTTATTACAAAACCAATAAAAACAACACTATTAATGTGTTTATTGATGAATTGAACAGCGAACGTTGTAAAACGCTGAATAACAAACATAGTAAAGATGCAATAGATGCTCCTGTTTATGTAAATTGTTTGTATAGCTATTAATATCAGGGTCTTCCGTGTTGTTTCTCAGTTGTAGTTTTCAGAAAAGTATTACATTATATGGTTCACTCTCACAATTTGTTATGTAACCACTTGGCTATCGACTCAAATTTAAGATTTGTTAATATGGTACTCTGGAATCGGAACATTGCAACCGTGTGAGAGTTTCTGCTTAACAGCATACTGATAATTATCAAAACAATTGCAGACGTTTCGGATTTGCAGAATACAAAGTCCCTAGCATGCTGGGAATATTAGATAGAGAATATTATCTTTCAAACCATATGTATATGCGTATGGAATAAAATCCACATCTGGTGTCTGAATCATAACAATTTCGCAATATTTGCCGTATTCTTTTATCACCTCAAGTGGGTCAAGCGATATCGCTACTTAGTATCCATTTCTAGAGTTCATAACGAAAATACAAACATTGATATTACATAGTTGAAACAATGTGAAACCTCATTATCATCATTTCGAATACAATTAGTATACGGCGTGTTTGTCCACGAGAAATCTATTTTTTAGTCAGCATGACGCTTACTTAGAAATGGTTTATGCTAAGAAGGTGAAAAAATTCACTTGAAATATCAGTTTAATAACCATCCTCAAAGCAAATACAAAAATCAGGTTAATCAATAATTATTGGAGTATTTTGCGATACTGTTTATTATCCATTTATATTACATATTTCAAAATTTTCAATGCATTGAAAAGGTTGTATGACTATGCTAAAATATGAATCGAATTAGATTATTTTTTTACATGCTAAAATAACCGGAAACTTTGGGAAAGGCAGAACATAATTATGTATATTTGGCATTTTTATAATATTTTGTCTAAACTCTAAAAAATATTCAAAACTTTTGAAATACGCATTGCTGTCAACTTGTAAAATCAATTGAATCAAATAATATGGGTTAATGAAGATTCGTGTATCTCAGTAGTAATTATAACTGTGGTAAATATGTGATCTGTGATTTGACATCTAAACTTTGAGATGCAAATTGTGCATATTGAAATACCTAGCTGACAATGTTCGTTACCTTACATTGGTTTGTATGTATTCGCTCACATGGCCTTACCTCATTGACTAAAGTTTATTTGATTATCTTGTCTCCGACGTCTTGACAGTGTTTATATCGATTTTGTTATATTTTTTATATCTGGAATTAATTATTAGCAAAAACAAAAAATTCTATTATTCCACCATATTTTCGCAGGTAACAATAATTTCCGATCCAAGCGACTCTTATGGCTTCCGAGATCCCAATGCTGACAGTCAAATTCAATATATGGTTTATTCAAGAAGAGTCGAACAAGTAATGATGTGCAAAAATGATAAGCTGGATGGCTCAACTATGCAAGATTGGAGCATTGCTCCTAGAGAAAAGCTTTGAAAAAACTAGCTTTAAGCAGAGTCTCATATTAAATATAAATTTTTCAAATGGAATGCCCCATACTTTACTTAATATTTAGATGAATCGTTTCAGAAGGAGACGGTTGACATAATATATTATGGAAATTTTCGGAAAGTGAAATTATTTGAAAATGAAAAAGTTCTATTGTTTTCCAATACCTATTTGTGATATTTTCCAAACTTTATATCAAAGGACCAGCGTTAATTTATTTGCCACCATTCCTTTTAGGTGAAGCATTGTTTCGTTCTAATTTGATTAAATAATGTCATACCCATAAATCAGGGTATACTGAACGGAATCTAATTGGCCTATTAAGTTGAAAAATAGATGCCAGCTAACTACATTTCGCTCCAATTATGAGCGGCACCATACAATAACATTCTGCTCATCACTAACTACGGAACGTAAGCTGATAGACGTTCATTTCCAACAAGAATTAATTGAACTCGCCTCACAGACCAGGCATTGATTTATAAATTAACTGGGTAATTGTATCAAACAATTACAATTATTCCATTACCACTAGTCTAGTAGATTTCAATTTATTATTAGTGTATCGAAAAGTAATGCACAAATCTTGATTTCATAGAAACGTGTACTTAGCTAAAGGAAAAGCTTGGGAAGTTATCACCCAAGCACTCTGGATCTCAGTTATAACATAACGTACAGAAGTGAACTAAGATATATTAGTCAAATAAATGAATTTATTAAGTATCAAACCAATTCTAATATTTCTCTAAAATTATATCACTGAAAAAGCATTAACTAACCTGCAGGTGCATTTTGAAATAGTTTTTCTTGAAACAATATTTCCAGAATAAAACTTTGCTACAAAGCAGGTCGATAATCTACTTTAGTTTAGGAATATATAATTGAATCGGATTTTAGAACTGTGGAACATCTGCAATTAAATCGCAAAAAAATGAGACATTGTAAAACTCAAGATCCTTGATGATACTGACGTAAAAAATGAGATAATACCTTTCCCCACCCACTATCCCGGATTTTCATCCTTTCGTGAAAATTTTGGAAATGATCAAGCGATTGAAAGCGTCCAAAAATAAAGTTGAACGTTTTTTTGTTGAATAAGTCCACCCCCACTGCATAGATTTTCAGAAACTAAAGATTTTCCGCCCTTGTTACAGCAGTGAACTAGAATTTAATTAAAATCTCAATAGTACTTTTCAAGCTATAGAAGGGTCAAGCATTATTGTACAGATAGGCGACAAATAGACCGACGAAAATGAGTGGCATGCATGGTTTTTGGTGATGTACAGGTCAATAATTATCAAGAAAACGTAATACTTCGAATTCAAAATGTTTCGCGATTACATTACTCCCATTGCTTATTATTTGGCGGAAATTAAAACCTCCTCTGCAGACATCAACTCGAAAGTTCCAGGATACCTAATTCTTTAAAGACGAAGATCATGTCAGTGAGCTGCGTAAATTATTTTTGGCTGGTAGGTAGCTCATCTTGAAATTATCATAGGTGAAAATACTGATATGATTCGGCATGAATACAATCGGGCAATAGGTATTGGAAAAAGCTAATGCACTATCATAATTTCATGCAGTACATAGAGATTAAATCTACAATTCAGAACTTTTTCCATCGGTCTGAGATCTTTTCTACCAATATAATAAACCAAAGGTTCTTAGAGTTCCTTTTGGTTTTTTGTGTTATCTGAGCCTACACTCACTCATCAAACTACTGCCTGTGTTACTTACTGTGTTTTAAAGTCCTCTATAGTTGGCTAGATAACCGTTTCCGTGTATCCAGGGTGCCAAGAATTTGGAAGCATTTACCTTCTTTTTTCCCAATCAGGTAAATGTTAATTATATCAAAACTTCATTTAACTTTCTATATATTAGCCACTATATGTTGGAATTTAAGTTTCACCTTTGTAACAATTCATGCCCTTTTTGAAAATGATATAAAAAGAACGTGAAAATGAAAGTTGGTCACTGGAGGTGAGATGGACAATTTCAAGAATTTGCAAACACCAAGTTTGAGAAATGTAATTTCATAAACTTTCATATGGTTTGTAACTTTTATTATGGTTTAGGACGTTAATTAAATTGAAACCCAATATGCCTCCTATGAATGTTAGTAAGAGATATATGGACTATGTTTGATACTTTTCTTTTCAGAATTGTAGACACCCTAATAGCGGAAAAAATGTAATTAGAGATATTATATTTTCCTCATGTTTCATGACAAATCATACGTCAATACATAGCGTATCACTCATTACCCTAATTCTTTGTGTCATCTATCTCCTTGGCCATTCTATAACTTGATACTAGTGATGAATTTTCATGAAATTTTGAGACTAGCTTGACCTATCTGGTATGGCAATCACAAAAAAGCTTTGTGTAATTTTCTATAATCTATGCAGTGGGAGCAAAATCATCGTCATGAATGAACAAAAGTAAAAAAACGTTCTATATCCATCGACATTCGCTGGTTCTTTTCTTTGAGAATCAACAGTTGTGTAAAGGAGAGGGAAACAAATTGTTTTGGCGTTGATAAGAGACATTGTATCATCTATAAATCACCACGGTAATCTCACGTAGTTGTTAGATATCGATATCAGGCACTTTTGTTCATAAATATGAAACAATGAAATTACCATCAATAGTTCTAGCCTTTTACGATACATCGGAAAATATTTGATCACATTACGAACAAATCTACATCTAGTCATTTGTGTACAGGTGTACAGGGCACTTTAGGTCATAGTTAAGTCATTACTATAATTGGGGCTCTTGTACTACTACTACTATAGATGCCTTCATTTAAACTGAATAAGGATTATAAATAATTACGGATATGCTAGATATCCTGGTGAAAAGGGCGTTAAGTAGGATGACTCATTGTTTCACATTTTAATTTAAAAAATTCCAGTCCAAATCTTTTTTCGTAAACTCATACCATTTGGGAAATATAGCATGGACTTAGTTGATTCCATTTTAGAAGCTTTTATTTAACATGCAATGTATGAATGTATGTATGTATGTATGTAACTAATTTCGGTGAAATCAACTCAATTTTGAAGCAGATATCTTCAACCTATTGCGCTGAAATTTTGTATACACGTTTAATTTGGATGACAATGCATGGTTAGCTATGTGACGTTATTCTAAATCTAAAGTGGCGGAACACCCCAGAATGGCGGACTTCTGAAGATGGCGGACTGAGTCAACTTATGACGTCAAAATTTATATGATACACACAAGTTAATTAAATAACTTGATTTAATTGATTTTAATTCTCAAAATGTTCATACTAAGTAAATACGAGTACTCAAATCCTGCGACAAGCTTTGTTATCATATAAATTGTGTAATGACGTTATAAGTTGATAGTAAAAGTGTTAAAGGAAAAGTTTATTTTATTCTTTTTAGCGCATTTGAATAAAAGCTTGTTTTTATAAAAGTTTATCCACTTTTGCTTTATTATTCTATACGTAACGGTAATAGGTACCTTGAAAAACAGGAACGAATCTTCCTTGAAAATTTCATGCACCCTAGTGCACTTATAAGTGCAGTTCATGTTCTTAAAGATCCAAATTTTGTGCAATTATAATATTGCTGAAGCGATTTGCAGAAGTTAATCAATTTTCTCAGTCCAAGTGCACTCCACTGTTCAGGCTTTCATGGATTTATAACGGTCATTAGAGCGGTCGTGTGCTGCTGCCGAGATACTATCTGGTAGTATTAAGCGGTCAAAACCAACACAACAAAATTGTTGTTATATATGTGAGGTCCGTGCTATAAGGCCCTTAATTCACTAGAATCGTGCTAGGCGACATGGAAATTAGCGCTACGCTCTTTTTGCATCGGTAGAAATAGTAGTTCAATGTACGAGATTTAATAAAATATGAATAACGCAACTGATGAAAGAACCCTTGCATTCGGTTTATTTGTTTCAAAAGCATGAAAACGTTCCGCGTGTATTCAGTAATTGTTGCACCGATTGTTATAAAAGGGGAGTGATAACTCAGCTCTTCTTTATCATTGACATTGTCAGGCACAACAAAGATATCTCTTTTCTGACTCAAAAGTTTTGAAATTATCCCCATTTTTATTAGTTACTAATATTCAAAGAAATTTCAGGTGTCATTCAATTTTTTTAAACGGTAAACTACTAATATAAACAAGGGCCTTGCTACTATAGAGCATACTAGTGTTATTGGATTTTTTTGTATTGGTAACTGGTTAATATTTGCATAAAATATAAAATAATCTGATTATGAAATGTAACAGACAATTTTATAATCAAAATAAATTGAAAACTGTGAAGTGTTTCATTTAATTCAAAAAGGTATCTTCATAATAAGGGGAAACTTGATACTGACCTTATTGTACTCAATTCTTGGAACTTCCTGTTACATTTACACTTCTTAATCATGATGAGTGCTAAGCATCTTCGACAATGGAATAACACAACAATTATGCCCACATTCAATCCAAAGAATCATCCATCAGAATGCATTAGTGAAGAAACTGCTATCTTGGTGAATGCACTATAGGTACTCACCAAGGCTTGGTACTTTCATGCTACTGGCAACGAATAACCAGTCGAAGATCAACACAACTGGTAATTGTAGCGTTTTGTGAGGTCCATAATTATACGTAATTTTCAAAATTGCAACTGGACCACGTCATTTGTCATGCTTTTGACTTGATATAGGACGTACAGGATGGTACAGTAAAATTTATTTAAATCCGTTAATACTGATTTCTCTATATTTCATTTTGAAGCGTATATCTTCTATCTGGCATGATTCTCAAAACTTTGCTATAGTCTCGTAGGATCATGGAGAGCGCATTAAAACTTGATTTTTGGCGTAATTGCAGGATATTAAAAAAACTGAATTATTGGAGAATATAAAATGCTTACGATATTGTCAGAATAGCCTTATTGGGGGTTATACAGGTAATCAAACACTTCGGACTTTTAACAATTTCAAACCTCAACTTATTACAAATTACTGACTAATTCACTCCGTTGATCTTGCCAACCCTATTTGTTTTAAAAAATACATTACGAACAATATTAGAAATTTGCAGGAATTCAATCACAATCGAACATTCGCAGAGAAAAACTCCATGATTTTTACTAAGAAGATTAAAGGCAGATAAAATAAGTTTGTTGTATATGTAACGTGATTTATTATTTTTGCAGAGTCAAAAGTGAAAGCAGTGATAGACCACTACATGCGGGTGAACCAGCAATATAAGTGCGAGAAGCCTCTACCAAGGGTGATATCGGTACAAAGCGAGTACCCGAACTCTTCAAAAATCTATACTCCAGCCTGCACGGTACTGTACAGATGCGCGGATGATTCAGGCTGTTGTAATCAAAATTCTAGGTGTCAGTTCAAGTCTAGAGTGTTGGTGCAACTGTGGTTTTATGTGAGTAGATTGCTATATAAGGATTTCCTGTTTATTCGTTAATCCTGCGTTAGTCCAAAGCCTCCTCTCCACGTCGACAGATGCATCAGCGGACGTCATCTGCGGATACGTCCGCTGACGTGTAGAAGGGGTGTTTTGCTCGTCTGTGGTAGGCATTCAACGTCTGCCAATGCATCTGCCATCAATCCGTTTGTTGTTGGTATTTGTGACACGCAACAAAGGGTTTTTTGGCGCGACCGCACGACGCGACGTTCGTCCACACGTCTGCTGACGCATCAGTGTTGGCGCTGTGGCGATTGAGAGTGCACGTGTGCTATTTAATAATTGTGTCTTGTTCTTGTTGGATATAATGGCTAATATGACCAATGAGGAAACATTTAAATACTTTGAGTTGTATCAAGCAGAAAACTGCCCGTGGAATCCGCAGCGGCAGCTACAATCTCAACATCCATTTATTCGATGTTGCATCTGTCGAGAGTTGACTCAGACTGATTTACCTACAGACGTGTGGACGGATCCTGATAGTATGTCTGACGATGCGTCTGCTGACAATCAGAAATCCAATGGACTCTAGCAAGTTCACACTGCCACTATAACCATTGACTAAGGACTCTTTATATTACTCAATGCTATATCCTAACCAATAGCATAGACTGTAGCGTATCAAGGGTTAAATTGAGTGCTGTACTGTTACTTCAATCATTTGATCGAAAATATTCCAGAAAGCCGTTTTACATAGTTTGCGTTATTTAATCGTAACCTGTGAGGATTTATGTTTCATAGCTAGCGATGAAAAGTAATATTTTTCATAGCTGTCATTAACTTGTGGATGTTCACTGTACATGCCAGGTTATGAGAAACTTGTTTATAATAATTTTACAGAAAAAAAAATATCAACAGGATTTTTGACAACTCGAAATGCCATATCGCTGTACAACGTATTCGGCAGATCAATTTGTTTGGTATAGAACTTCAAATTTCCGGGTTTTACATCCCCCTTTCACCTGTTTTGCACCCCTGTTACTGGACCATATGAGATGTTTAAACTTCGATCTTTCGTGTTAGAGGTTTCTAATCACTTTTAGGAGAGGTGAGAGTTTGTGCACATTATTAAGGAAGCTTAAACTGATACTATTACAGATTTAACCTACTTGACGTCATATTTTATGTTTAACAAATTAATTATTTGTTTTGTTAAAAATTGAGGGATTAAACTGCTATAATATTTGTTCGAATAAATCAGATTTATAATTGATAAATCTTCAGTTCACGTCGATGCTACTAAGCCTACTTTGATGTCAAATGAGCCAGGAAACTACCCATATATTATACAGGTCCATACAAAATGTCATAGTACATAAATGAGGCACATAACACTGTTGCGGTGTGTAGTATGCTATCATACGTATGAGTATAATGTGCTTTATAAATTGTACTGCATCTGTTTCCTTTGTCGTATGAACCTGTACAATAAAACTTTTTGTGTGTACAACAGAAGATATTGAATGCCATTATGTGTCACTAAGTTGTTTTACTGCAGCTATAAATTTGCTTTTCTTATCTAACCGGTGAGGTGAGACACATGCCTGGATGTTTTCGCTCTGCATACGATCTTCTGCTGAATTCTTGTCCTTTCTTGGACGTCACTCAGCCATATTCAGTTCGAGGAACGCGTTCTGAAACTTTATATCTTCAAACGTATCATCACTAAAAAGTATAAAGATACAAAAATACCAGAGATAACAGGATACCGGAATGAAACCTGTTGGATGAAAAAAATTAGGTTTTCGAACAAACTGATCTTCATAAGCAAAATAAAAAATGCTCTTCAATAGCCCAACAAGGTATTCATTCTTATTTTATTCGTATACTTTGTACGCTATAGGCGAGGAGTTCTGATAATCACAAGATTCTGGAACTTTTGATATTTCATAAATCAGAAACCAGAATCAAGGAAAAACATGTCTGTTGAAGATTGATGTGTTGGTAGTGGGATCATCTAGTTAGAAAATTAAGGTCACAAAACTTTTATTTTATTTCTCCAAACATTTTTACAAGGTATGTTTCAAATCGAATGTTCATATTAATTACTGTTGATGAGGTTGGAATGAAAATTTTCAACCCGAAGGTGATTGAAGATCAATCGAAACGTAGCGACACTCAAAATTACATAGACAATGGAAGTCTGAATTACGACATGGCAAATATGTTTTATAAAATAAGTGTCAGAACTATCCCAAGTCTTGAAAATAGACACAGTGGCGGTATAATTATCCAAACATTGCGAAACGTTGTGTGAGATGGTTCTGGATATCGGTGTTATACCAACATAATATTACACTGAGAAAAAGTAAAAATTTATAAACCCCACTATTCCGTCAAAAATTGAAAATCAAAGTACCTTGCGGATCGTTTTTATCGATAATTTTATTTTTTAAATTCAACTTGGGACGTTTTTCTGAAATCTCACCTCTATAATAATATATTTTCTGTTTGTTGTATTTGTGGCTCATATTCACGATGATTTATAATGATGATGTTGATAAAAAGCCACACGTTATAGATTCAAATTACAATGAATTTGGAGCTACAGGTTACAAAAACAATTACCTTTCAAGAAGGCTTTAGACGTGGGCCTATGTAATTGGCGGCGTACTAAACTAAAGGCATCCAAAAATCGTAACCTTTGGGTCACACGATATAATGAATATTTAGAGCACGTAATTTGTAGGCACTCCCGCGGTAAAAAGAAAAAGTGCTGAAGTGGTGATCATTAGTAAGATACATAACGAGAACAATGGGAAGATATATATTCATCTCCAGGCGCTTACCACCCACAAAATATTTCCGTTAATCGATCTTCGCTAAGTTTCAGGCATGCCAGAGCCGGGGCAAAAACCGAACGCGAATTTATCAGTAAATTTTATACTCATTTTCTGAGCGGATGGTTTCGTACAGAAAGGTTTACAAAACAAAGCTCAAGAGATTTTTTACGCAAATACTGAATACCATGACCTGACTGATGCGATATATTTCCTGCATGGAATTGAGTTGAAAGTCGTTTTCGTGCATCCCCAAAAAAATGTTTGACACCTGACCTGATAAGATGAAAGCGTTCAATTTAAACACGGGTAATCTTTAAGACAAGGTAAGAAAACCTTTCGCACTCCGAGAGTATGAATGTCTATTCAAATTGACCTTCTCCCACATATTTTATATCTCAAGAGATCATAGGTGATTTAGGCACATAAGGACACCATTCTCCCTTTGTGTGTGAAATCATCACGTTTGAATCAATTCTTTTATTACTGCGACACTGTTACTAATTTCTTTATGTAAATTATCCCGTGGTTGTCTCTCTGATTCATTAAATTTTTCGCTGGCCGCTAATTCAAACTACACACGTACGAATGAATGCTTACTGATTACAACGGTAGTAATTAATTGCAAATAATAATGATTTTATGTTTTTGCCATTTGTCAAGATTTTTCATATAGCGAGAAGAAACAGTGACATTTTGTTTGATTTATTGTTCACATAATGCTTATAGTTGCAATGCTTGTACAAAAGACATGTGATATGAATTTGGTCTTATTTAGTACAATTATATGACAATATGATGCAGTTGTTAGTTTCATCCTTCGCCACCACTGGGTGAATTTTCTAGGCTTGATCTATCGTTCATAGGAGATGCAGTCATATTTGCATATGTAATGAAACTGGATACACCCACCACTTTCACAGAGGAAATGTTTAACATTATCTCATTGACATAACGTTAAAGGCGAACAACAAAACAGGCGATTAGTTTTTTATACTACTAAGATATTTTTGTGATCATGTTTTACTCGTGTTGTTTGATCCTCGCAATAAATCAGTTTTAAATTTTGCGCATTCATTTTGTCCTTGTTTTGGATGATATACAGTAATTCAAAATTAAGATAAATCAACTGTGTTGTACTAACTCAGTCGGACTATCCGTCGACGTGTTTTGTCACCACGTTCTCTCAGTAACCGCTGTATCGATTTTCATATAATTTAACTAGGAATATTACGTGGTCATATAAGAGGTAGAATTTCTACTTTCCTCTCCAATGGGCGGGAAGTTATTGTAATAGCGAAAAAAAGAACTCGAAATATTGCGCTTTCTTCATGTTTCACGAACAAATGATCAAATAGATTAACCCTGTAGTTCACGGAATAATATTAGAACCTTATAATTTGAAAAATAATTCAAATATTGGAAAACTTCCCTTTTCAATAACAAAAAAAAAATCAGAAATTTTGGGATTTCCGAAAATTCCAACTTGATCCATTTTTAAGAGGCTAAAATGCTATTTTATACTCAGTTATTTTTCTCATTCAAATAAAATACAGTGATCTGAAGTGGTCGTTACTAAAATAAGTGAAACAAATTAGCATACATTGTATTTTTTTGGTAACTTTGCGGTATTAGATATACGTCATTATAAATATTTTACTTAAGACTCAAAACATATGCGTTCAGCATTGTACAAGTAAATGTATTAAATCTTTGTACCGAATATGTATATACTATGTTCGAGAGTCAGATGTATCATGAAATCCTAACTCCACAGCTACCTGGAGCACATCTCAGTTTTAAGCTTTAATTGTTAATGTGTAACATTTTTCACACATTTTGGTCGTTCTGTCTGTATGTATATTTTGTTTTCTTGATGTCCCATGAGATATACATCATAAAACACCCTACAACTCATTGTTGTCGGCATGTTTGTTCGCTGTCCGAAAATCTGGCGAATAAATGAAACAAATGCTCAAACTTCATTTTGGGACGTTTCCTAGTGCTCCGATCATATTCGATCATGTTTTAGTAGTAAAAAATTCTGGGAGAGGCTGGAGGAAGGTGGAGGAATTTTGATCCCAGTAATACTCCGTTCTCATTAGTCACATTGTTGTTTACAGATTTGCATAATCACAAAAATTATAGGATCCTTTCCAATAGCTAAGGATTTTAACGACGATACATCCTCATTATCAACAAAATATAAGAGCAAATAGATCAGTACTTCCAGAATGAGCATAAATTAGACTTCAAAAATGATTTTGATTATGATGTTGCAATTAGCACATCTTAGCAACTTGTTATTATGCGTGTCAAACACTTAGCATGATATAATTTGTAGAATGGTACAGATCAACCATTTTTTGTTCGATGTTACAGACCATGCAGTTACTTTGTAGCCAGATGATACACCAGACAGATTGTTCTTGTTTGGATTCATTCCAGAAACTTCGAGGAATGCTGATCTGAGCCTTGTTGTAGTAGTAAATGTTTCGGTAAATGTAAAATAAACATGTTATTGTTGATGTAAACTCTAAGAGCTTGATATATGTTGGTGTTTTTATCCCCATTCGACAATAACTTTGACGTCTTCGTTGATCGGGATAACATGATGCTCCCGCCAATGTAAGGTATCTTGGAATGTTACTGGATTGCCTCGTTCCATGGAGAAATAAATTCAAACTTAAGAATCAGTTATGCAACATTTCAATACCTGCCTGTATTTTACTAGTGACCGGAGCAATGAAATGGTGGTAGCCTAACATGTCACTTATATGTTTGTAATGTGATCAAGTCACTGCAAGTATAAAGTATAAACCGATTGAAATGAATAAAAGCAGTATTTTTGGATATGCATTAATATTTTACAGCTTACAGCCAATACTAGTTTTTCCTTAATACATTTCACACTTAGCATATCGAACAGCTGTTTGTCGAGTGTAATACAGCATCTTGTAGTTGTGCATAAATGCTTGCCATCACTCCACAAAATATCGTTAACCTATAAAACGATAGACGTTTAAGATATTTTATTGATATTATAAAACCTCATTGAAATTATATTTTAGATGGAACATATGTTTTTCTGCGGGTTTTCTTATGGTTTATTCTTTAAAATAGAATAAAATGTGTACATTTAGAACTGAAAGTCAATAAAATTGCGAATATTGGTATTTGAGGGCTGCAACTTATTATTTTGCAGGTATTCAAGGAATTACTGGTAATATGGCAGTGGTTTAGTGGTTTGAGTATCTTTATATAATTACATACTCGATTGTATCACCAGATGGCGTGTTGATAGATTATAAAAATGTAGCAGAAACTAGGGAAATAACTGTGGGCGTCACGATTTAAAAATTTTAATAACTCCGAAATTTGATTGAGTTTCCGAAATTCACAGTATTCTTTAACAATTTATCTTCAAATACTACTGGTAAATACATTTTCTGTAAACAGTCAAACAACCCATCAAAAACTATTTGCGATGGGTATATTGATTTAGATTTGCTTCACAAATGACTAAACAACAGAATTTATAAATCAATCCATCACTGAACTATTCCCGGAGGCTATCTATCAATATGAATATTACTTTCAAAGTTTTCATAAAATTTCTATTTGGGACGTATTGGCTTCTAGAATAAACTGTTAAATCTCGAAAGATTGAAAATCCAATCATACTTGCTAGATCACACAATTGCCTGTTACTAATTCCTTATTATCATACACATTTATAATGTGATACTACAATGCCATTATAATCTAGACAACATTCTCACAATCGTAGAAACTTAATGGTAGAGACCGAAGAAAATTCAGTTCGCTCTGGAAGAAGATCTCTCAGGTTTCTAAATGCCTCACTCAATCATGAATACTCGTATACATGTAATATACTTGTGCCGTACCAGCAATCCAGATTACTTTATGTTTCGTCATGAAACATGAAGTGCCCAGTCGTTACGAGAAAAGCTCTTTGCGGTGGACCTAAAATTATTTTACGGCTGTGTGAGTAAAAGCGTTTTCGCATTAAGTTCAACGTTTAATTGACTAACAGAATGTCACATTCCAAGTTTGATGGTTATTGGCGATAAATTGTTACTCAGAAATTGAGCTATCTTCTGGACGTAAATATATTAAGCGATGGGAAAATATAATTAAAAACAGTTGAATGGATATCATAGTAACAGGTGAAGATTCCTTCTAGGTGAACATTATTCTAAATCATTTTTAATATGAAGGATTATTAGCACTTTAAGGTTGACATCATCTAAATTTGATAATCGGGTACTGAGATGATAAACATACAAATTCACAGGTGGAAGTAAGTGAGATTTCGTCATATAGACATGATGAATTATTCGAATAACGTATTATCTGAAACTCACTATCACAGTACGTGGAATAAATGCAATAATTCTTTATACCATTACCATTTTTGATGACACCTGATCTTTATTATTCAAGAACCCATTATAAACCGTACGCCAAAAGCGTGTTGAGTTATAAAAGCGTATACAGTACAGTAATAATCAAGATATAGTACATAGGGAATTACATCTTCAAGCTGTAATTTCAATTTACTGATCTTACGCATGCGGCAAGAGCAATGCTTCTCGAATAACGTCCGATCAAACTTTTGGATGTTAGTGTAGGTCACTGACAAACAAGGCATTCCAAAACTTCAGTCTATTTCCAGTTGGCGGTCCAAATTTATGGAAGTTGGTCTAGAGTGATAGAAGCAAATAAACAACCCGCCGCGGAGACACTGAGATCGGATTTTAGTGCAACGATCTTACTTTGCAGTTCCTGGAAACTATTTATATAAACTTGGGCCGCACATTGCGACTTGCGGCCTACCTTTCTGTTGTGTAGGAAGTGAAGTGTGAATATCAGGATTTTTTGATGTTGACACAAGCTAACAATTCGTGGAAAAGAGGCATTCTTATCAATTAGGTAAAGGATTACTGTTAAAATATGTAAACATAATTTAAATGTCGTACAGTGGGCAATATTCTCAAAAACCTATACTAATGTCAAAATTAGGTTTTCGGATTCGAAACCTCTATTGCATTGAACCATGCAGATGGAGCTACGTTTTTATGAAATCGTTAAAAGGGGCCGAGAATTTTATAAATTCACGACGACTTGGGATCATGAAGTGACAAATACTTTCTGTTCTAGTATCCATAACACTTCATAACACTTCACCTCACAAACTAAAAAATACATCTTGTGTGAAATCCATTGATTTTTTCTAAAATAATCCATTAATTCATTCTACACATTCTATTGCATTGAACCATGCAGATGAAGCTACTTTTTTATGAAATCGTTAAAAGGGGCCGAGAATGTTATAAATTCACGGCGACTTGGGATCATGAAGTGACAAATACTTTCTGTTCTAGTATCCATAACACTTCATAACACTTCACCTCACAAACTAAAAAATACATCTTGTGTGAAATCCATTGATTTTTTCTAAAATAATCCATTAATTCATTCTACACATTCTATTGCATTGAACCATGCAGATGGAGCTACTTTTTTATGAAATCGTTCAAAGGGGCCGAGAATTTTATAAATTCACGGCAACTTGGGATCATGAAGTGACAAGTACTTTCTGTTCTAGTATCCATAACACTTCACTTCACAAACTAAAAAATACATCTTGTGTGAAATCCATTGATTTTTTCTAAAATAATCCATTAATTTATTCATGGACAAATCACTATCAGATTTATGACCAGCTACCTCAAAACCCCAATACTACAATTTTTTCATATATTGAATACATTTTTCGAAAAAATATGCAACCATTACATGTCTGCCACTGTATTTATAGACAGTTTGATGCCAGATTCTTCGATTTTGGTCCCTTCTAGACGCGGCACGTCACATATGCGTCAATTTGACAATTTCGTATGCTTTCAACCAATCACAAGATAATGAGACTACAGCCATTTGTACTGCGTATATTGTAAACCTACAACCGCAAGTTCTATAATTGTCTAGGTTTTTGAGATTTTTTTCCACTATAGGTCGGCCAAAACAATGTATATCATTTTGTTGGAAAATGAAGCTTCCTCAAAGCAAGGTTCTATACAATGATTCATGACAGCTAGTGGCAAGGTACGACAATTCTCAAAATACTTCGCAATTCCATCGTCTATATAGTTACAGTTTCAGAACATTTCGAGCGACTGAGTGATATATCGTAGTTCACCTGAAGTCTATTGAAAATATCGCATGAACCGAAAAGTTTAGAATACAGATATAATATGGACAATAGACGTCAGAACTAATATTTCTGAAACATCCACGTTGTTCACAAATGTAACACAACAGTACTGTTTCAATGAAGTGGTTGCCATCCACGGTACGAGATTATGCAGTGTTCGTTTAGTTTTTCCGTTATTTTCAAAAATCGGCTTTTTAACGTCTTTCTCATTTCTACAATTCACAATTTTTACACATTATTCCGACCGATCCTTCAGCAACACTTCGATTAAAAATTACCTACCTATGACAAAGTTTCACTAATGATTTGTAATGCATCAATGAAAAATCTTCTACAAGCTGTTTTACTAAGCCTTATATCCTAAATTCAAACCTATGAATCAGCCCTTCTTAATAACCTTCCTCTCCCTACCGCCCTCCATGGTGCGTGTGTTTGTTCATACTGATGGTAACAAATCAACCCAATCCATTAGATCACATGCGACAAACTAAATCATCTTCAAAGCCTTGTTGAAACTGCAGCACTTACAAGCTGATAAATATTGGAGAACTAGGTGTAAAAATCTACAACAAATATTCGTTGAGAGGTGTTGTGTTTATGATATAAATAAAACTTTGTTACACTACAAAGTTTACAATTTCTCGCTCATGTTGACTGTTCAAATTTCGCTCTCATTATTGCTCTGCGATTTGTGATGGCTGTAAACAATACCGAACGCTGTTGTTACGAAAATAGAATGACGAATCACTGCTTTGTTGCTACTTGAAGGTGTGAAGGTGTATACATATCTACTTTTACTTCCTACGCATAAACAAGCGAAGGATTTTATTAGCTAAATTATAGAACATTATATATGTTTTTTATGTTCCATCACAAAAATACATAACACCTACATCTGTCTGTCTTTTTGTCGGTCTGTCGGTATGTCGGTCTATCTGTTGACCTGCCGTTTATTAGCCCGTCTGTGGTCATTGGCGAAGGAGTGATAAGCAGATACAGAAATGACAGACCTTCTATAAACTCTATTTTTATGTTTCTCGATGCTAAAACCGTTTTCGGGTGCAGTAATTTTTTGGGGGAGCTGAAAAATATAGAACTGTGTCGAAAACTCATTCTTATGTGTTATGACGTGATAAGGCTGACGATTGTAGGGCGTAGTTGAACCACTGGAGGCACAGAATTCTTGAATTCCAACAAATTTCATTTATAAAAATTAGTAAAAATTCAGTAAAAGTCAGTAGAAATTTTGAAATGTACAAAACTTTCTCTTTTCGTACTTAGTAGTGTTTTGTTTCATCAAGTAGTATATGTATATCAATGATTACCCCATTCTATGCGCTCACTAGTCTCCGCAGTCCGTATAAGATGTATTAATTATAAACTGCCCTATTGGAATTAGATTGTTTCAAGCTGTTTTACAAGAGGGTGATGAACAACAACAGACGTAAAATATCCATACTTTCATCCACTGTTTAATGTAAAGAGATGCTGCGATGAGACCTCATACAATTCTAAGTAACCTCATTAACATGCACAATGATACGAATACAGTATCGCTACCCACTATAAAAAACATAAAAGAAAATGAATATATGGGAAGTGTTGATCCTATCTGCTTCACTCATTCTCAATCAGACAGTAAATATAAGCATTGAGATAGATGACCTATATTCTAATATATTCAATAGCATTGTTAAAGTGATGCTTCATATTGCCAGTATTCTGGACTCAAGCTTCCCTTTCAATGCAGGCGTTAACTTCTCTGATGAACAATATCAACCGCTAATCATATCAGTTGAACATATGTGTAAGTACATTGGAATACTATGAAACATAACGTAACCGATATGATTCGAATGGTCTTCTTCGGTAGATGTAACATTCTTTACATTACACGCTACAGAGACGATAGGAAAAAACTCCACGCGTTTCACGATCTTCTAAAAACGTTTACAGGCTCTAAAAGGCAAGCTTGTAGGCATCCGTAGCTTAGATTTATTCCAGTAAATCTCACGACGTTCAACAGAAGCGAGGCTCTGGTAATTTCAAGCCTGTCGAGTTATTTTTTCCATCCACTTTGATTTACGACGCCAAGTACAGGGCGATTCAGAACAATGGGACAGTATCAATCAAAAATGTAATTTATTGGGTCTTGTGCACTTTTTAATTTACTAGCATATTATTTCTGAATACTGTTATAAGTCTTTGGTGGTAATAGATGTCATGGTAGGAAAAATGTATGAAACTTGTTGAGACTGTTGCATCGGCCTCTTTGTACTATATAATCAAATAACCCGACAAAAACGGATTCTTTAATCATCAATGACATAGAATTTAAATTTTCTAGGTTCCAGTTTACAGTATTTATATATTCAGATAAAGAAGCGTAAATGCTCTTTCATATACCGCTGGTGGCGCCAGAACCATGTGGCTTCATCGATTTCATTTATTGCTATACTATCCAAATCTATTCGAGCCTACAAATTGAATCTACTGTCCAGCACTCGATCTTTTATCTACGAAAATAATCATCTTATTCAACAGTGTATGTGTAGGATTCCGAATTCGTCGTGTAATGTGTGCTTAACAGGTCATTCCAGTACTTATACTCGTGCTGACTGTCTCAGCAAAACCCATTTCAGCAGTAGGCTCGTTTAGCGCTTTGCGACGTTTAAAGACGAATTATCGCAGTACTATGTCACAAACGTCTTTTCAAATTATGCTTCTCCATATCTATGAATAATTAACTAGACAATCTACCTGAAATAATACAGGGGTTTCTATCGAGGAATAAAGACAGAAAACATGTCTTCAGCAAACTGTAAACCTGCTATAGATAATACATTTATAATATAAAATAAAGCTTATAAAAGTCATTTAGTTGCTATATATAAACATGTTTTTGATGAGCCCACCTATGACAATTCTCATTCCCACGCCAGTGTATGCTCCGTAACTCTAGACATATGCTAAACAAATTTCCATACAAAATGACCCAGAGACTTATGAAATTTATTTTAATTCAACTAATTCAGTACATTTTTTTTGACCTCAACTTAAAATAATTCCTGTAGCCTCAACCGGCCAGGTAAAAATTCTGGAGTCATAGAAATGGTTATGGATATTTCATATTCAGTGTTCAATCATCTGCTCTGTGGTTTTCCGTTAATTTCCCACCATCTATCTTTATCTTTAAACATATTCAATATACATTTGTTTTGTATTTTATAAATTAATTAGGTTACGAAAAAATAAATAATATCCTCCAACTTGGGGAAAAACTATAGAACGTAGAATCAATTAACAACTCAGGTTATTTGCGATAGATAACAACTATTTCTATCCGTAGACCAAAACTACAGGGTCATCAACAACAAAAGTCGAAAAATTAGACTTCTACAATCATACGGAATGTGAATGCAAAGACTCTCCACATGCAGAAAAAGGATCCTTCAAACATGTCTCTCTGGGCCCAGAAGTAGAAAATTTGCAAAGGTAGGTAGGTATTCTTTTTACTATTGTTTTTGTATCTACATACATAAATTAGTGTTTAGTGCACAAAACACTTAAGCAAAACTCTTGAATAAGTGTATCTTGTCAGTTCACTAGTATTTACACTTACATATGGCCATTTAAAATATTTGATCAGAAATGTATTATGAAATAACTTGTAGATATTATTCAAAATGTATTGGTAATGTATACTTATGCTGCAAAAGAATTGCTGTGGACTTACCTGTATGAGTCTGCGCATCATCTGGAAATGATTGAACTTCCCATAGTAATTCTTTTTATATGTTATATCACTGATTTCGAACGTGCAAAGTTTTATTTGTTACGAGGTGCTAAGTGTCAGAAAATGTCCATCAGTGTCCCTATCATTACAATAAATTATTATACCTCAAAGTATGATATCATTAACAATAGTCCTAAATATTACAGAAAATACTTCTTGGTTGATCAAATTATATACTTTTCAGCTTATGACTTGTGTGAAACGGAATCAATTACTTGCCTTTTTCATCTTCCTGTGTACGTGTGTATCTTATTCTGAGTATTATTGACATATATTTTACGTATTGACGTTTTGTAGGAAGTTTCGTTCAACGACGATATAGACAGCTGATTCTCCAATCTAACCACTTTAATAGATTTTCAATCAGCATCTGATTGATTTTTATTTCAGGTGCAAATGCCCGTCGTACTTCCAGGCGATCGTGGATCCAGATCAAAGATCGTGGCGCTCCTGTTCTTGTGACTGCGTCAGAGGAAATTCAGACTGTATGCAGCTAAAAGAAGGAAATGAACACTTCAGCTTAAATGATAGGATGTGAGTATATCTGATATATGATGAGCATTTTAAGTTTCTGTACTTGTAATGTCACACCTCCATGCTTTCCTAGCAGCACGTATTGTCTATAAACCAGTCCATTGGTTGAATAAAGTGGTCCGCTAATCAAGTCACTCATCTTTAAATAGAGTTTTGTAAAATCGTACTCGAGAGAATCTTTGAAGTTTTGCGAGATGAGACCTAATGTTTGCAATATCATTGAGACATTTCTTAAACTGAAACACTGCTGTTTGGAGGACAAAGCAGATAAATTTTCACTTTCTAGGCCCTTGCTTTTCTTAAATACGAAATACATAACAGCCATAGATCGGGGCTTGAGAAAATGTGTCGTATCCCCCAAGCGGAACCGGAGAGTCACTATTAATTAGTGCTCCTTACTACCTGGATTCGTACAAGTCTAATTATTCGAGTCTATAGTCACTCTAGCTTTTCTGAAACTACTGGATATAAAATTCAGCGGTGCATCGAATGCAATGAAGAGTTGTTAGTAGTACGCTCCTTATACTGACAGTACTGAAACAAGCAAAATGCTATATCTTGTAAGTCTTACTTTGTATATGATTGTCCGTATACATATTCGTCTGCAAATTCATAATGAATTGCGAAATAAGTGCTGAGCCCGAAGTCTGTTTTGATAAATCGATATTTCTCATCGATATATGCTTGTGCATGTATCCACCTAGGTCATCGAAAAAGAAGGTCATTCAAGACCAGGCACCACAGTAAAGGTGACGAAACTCCGCTCTGCGGAAACCCCGTGCTTTGTGCCGCGCTGTAGCTTACGTCAGTGAGCTGAGACTGTTGTGAACCTAGTTTTTCAGAAATGCCTTTGAAGTTTTTATAAAAAAATAATCAAATACTTCGAATATTGGAAAAATTATTTCGTGATAAATTTGCAACTTAGCGTTGCCACCTATTAGTTGACCTACTCGCGCAAAGCTTTTTACAATTTATATTATACGTAAAATCGATATCTTTCCAATACTTCAAAATGACGATACCAACTAAATGATTACCTTAGTAACAGAACATTGATCCATACTAAAATGAAAAAAAAATTAGTAACAAATTCTCTTTGCAGGAACAAAAGTTTATTTTTTTGTCATCAGGTCGCACTCTAAAAATTAAATAATGAAGAAGATTTTGAAAAGTTTTGCATTTCTGTACAAGAATAATATCTAGCTCTTTCCAAACAAGCACTTATTGTTTTGTCACTTTTTTCTAATTCTTATCTATGTGCGTTTGAATTTTCAACACTGTCCAATATAAAAACTAAAAAAACAAAGATTAACTAGTTTGGAGGATGGAGTAAGTAAGATTATCATCTTGAACATCTGAAGAACTCACCAAGCTCAAATATCTCATTAACTTGTTAATAAATATATTTATTAAGATATGTTGCACATAATGTTATGCCTTTTTTAGTACAAAAATTGCTATTTTTATAGTGTAGCCGTTATTTTTTATTTATTTTATTTCTGCACTGGATAGTATAACTGAATTACTTTAATGAATCTACATTAGTTGATAACAAACATGATCTGCTAACATTCTGTTATTTTCATATGTTTCACGTTCACAAAAAGGTTGAGGACCAGTGTTTCGGAGTCAATACTATGTAGATCTGATAGATGATAGTTAAATAAGTACCGTACTACTAGTAATAATTTACTAGGTAATACAAATTTACCATGTACTGCTCAATAAATCTCATTTACATAATTTTGAACTAATTCCATATAACACGATATTCTCGTTGTAATACAGAGATTTACTGATATGATGTAATAATAATTGTAGTTGATATTTTTTCAATTAACATCAAGCGGTTTTTCTTCGTTAACATTTCCAAAGCCTAAAACACATGTATTGGATGGAAAATGATTGCCATAATGGTGATATTTCCTTATTATACTCACTCAAATATATATACCAGAAATTTTTGAATTGCTATGATATTTTTAAACAAATATCTATTCCGTAGGTGTATCCAACAAGAGAGATGCACAATTCCCAGATGCGAACATGGAAACTTCAACATGGAGGCAGGAAAATGTCCCAGTAAGAAGGATAAGTTCGAGGAATACAGGAAAATACGAGTGCAGAAGTATAACTGATCAAAAACGCTCACCGAAAATCCCTAGTGATATTACAGAGTTAAGTTGAACCAAAACACTGTGAATATAAAAGAGTGTGGATGATATCATTGCTGTACAGTCAACATTTAAAAAAATATATATTCTTTTGAAATTCCTGTAATGTGAACACGCAGTATAAGCTACTCTACAAGTGCTCTCGTATCAATGCTTAGATTTAGATTATGACTGTAATGTGAGAACTTGTAGACAAATTATCTCATGATTGTAACTCCTAGAACTAATCACCTGGTTTCTTTATCACTCTTCTTGTTGTTGCTATTTTCTTTCGGATTACTCAAACTGCATACGAAGGATGCTAATCTTTCAAGTTTCAAATGGAATGCTAAATCACAAAATATTTGACACCAAAGTTATGAATGGCATACGGCGGTATGTGATTTGATAAAACGATGATAAACAGCAATTTAATAAAACGTTTTTGCTGCTATCATCGCCATCCAAATCAGCTAGCACAAGTTACACATGAAGTAATTCAAACTCAAGAAAAAATAAGTATAAATTTTACCTCCACCTGTTTTTCCTGCCTCTTCAACCATTAAGTTATGAAACATTGAGATAGATAGACCAGCTTGACATTAATAGTGATGTCAAAAAAACTTTCTAAAAAAATCATGAAGGCATATACAAATATCTGTCAGCTTCCCCCACAAAATTGACGTCATGACTCTTACCATAAGTAACATTATATTTCCGCCTCAGCAACGAGAGACACTGTATATCGCACACTGTGTGAAAATTATTAATTTTTACAACGGAAACATATCGAGAGGAACAGTGATGTTCACGTTCAAAATTACCTGATTTTATCACGAGTAGATTACAATCTTTCTTGATAGAGCTTCATTGGACTTTGAACTGCTTGTCTTATTGTTCGGCTTCTGTTGACTAAGCTGCTCAAAGGTAGTTCAATCAAGTATAATAATCATACAACTGTTCTTATTTAATGCATTTTGTATGACTACACAGCTAATTTTAACTCCGCGTTGACATATTTGAGCGCAGCTAAACCAGTGTAGAATATTCTCTATTTGTATTATTAGGGCAATTTTTCTACTGTAATTAGGCAATCGACTTTTTATACCCCGGAACTAGTCTATAGGATTGATTAGGTGCTGTATTTAAATACGAAGATGTCTGTATAGTACTAAATATTTGTATGTCTGACAGCTATAATTGTACGAATTATAAAATACTATTTTTATAATTAATTTGTCATTCAAAAAGTAAAAATAAAATATTTATGATGGAGTACTTTATAGGTGTTTTCTTGAGATATAAAATAGACCCACAGCCATTTTGAAATTCCTAGTATCATTTTTCAATTAATTGGAAACCGCTTAATAGTTAGCATTTGCATGTTTGAATTCCATTACAACAACTAATGATGCAATTGCATTAGAGGCTTACGAAGTAATTACTGACTGTAATATTGAAACCTTTTAAATTATAATCTTTCTAATACTAGTCAAAGTAGTATTTCAATAATATCCTTTAATTTTTTCGAGCAAATTAAGGAACATATAAAGATGTAAATTATAGATACCTACAGATTCTATAGCTGCATGATATATAGTTTTATTCAACTTACAAACGTTTTGAATATACTTTTCATGGCATTTCATTTTATATGAAAGTGATTGTCGGATTTTAAGTTTTCAATTCGGAAATTTAGGTTGGTGTAAGATGTAAGCGTTCCAAAATCCCCAAATTTAATTGGCTGATAAATAAACAGAGATTCTAGAACCATAAGATATGGAACGTGAATAAACTACTACTAGGATTAGTGCAATACTCGAACTTCGCAAAAGTGTGTTACCGTAAGACCGGGCTTATACGCGTATCACCACTTGTTTCCATGTAATGGATTCGCGGAGTGAAATTACCTCCGAATCATTTGTACTACGCATAGATTGGTCGAAAACTTATGTAACACGTGAAATTGAAGCTTGCACACTTTCTAAGGCTATCTAAAAAGGATTTTGAAAACCGAAAATAAACAGATAATCAAGAAGCGTAGAAAGAGGAAGTGCGGAGAAGTATAGATAATTTGTTTCTTGGTAATAACTCAGCATTTCCTACGTCTACATAGCATATCGCTCCCAAAACAGTATCAAAGTTGTTGACGCCTGTCTAAAAAACGTATCTCCAACTATAAAGTAATTTCGATCACAAATACATAACTTTCTTTTGCGAAAATAGTAAAGCAACAGAACAATAAATTGATGTAAGTCTGTTTAAAAAAAAAGTTATGTCTACTATATTTCATTAGGCCTTTCTCTAGAATCTTCAAGCATCAAATGGTTACAAAACTCATGCAAGTTACTAAGCGAAATTGTCAGAAACCTTCCAATCGAGTTCAATTATTATATTTTTCACTAGCTACTAATTGCAACTAAATACTATTAGCTGAAATATCATTAATGGCGTTTTATCTCTTGTACTTTAAAATCAATCTACCAAGGCCACCGAAAGCATTTAGTAAGGATATTTCAGTCAATCCTATGTGGTTTGAACTAGTGATCAGTACGAGTAGAACATATAATATACCAATATCAAGTGTATGCTTTCCACTATGCATCAGACGTGCTAAAGACAGGCATGTCTCGTCTTTAGCCTAGACTTGTCAGTATATCCTGGCGGTCTAACTGTCGAGAGCAATCGGGTGGTATATACGTAACCCAGGAAAGGGTGTGATAGCAACATAAACTCATCTACAGGTGTCACCCTCTATGGGACGACCATTAGCAACTTAAGGAGTCAAAGGTCCTAACACCTGGATTGCCTTGCCCGGGAACATCTGTCAACAAGGGTGAACAACGGATGTCGTTGTGAATCAATTCGTCCTTGTTGACAGATGTCGTATGGGACATTGTTGCCGCTTTCAGGCAATTCAGGTGTTAGGATCTTTGACTTCGTAAGTTCTCAATGGGCGTCCCCATAGAGGGCGACACTGAGAGTTGAATTGATATAATAAACCAATTTTTTTCGGTCAGACCGATAAATATTGAGGTGACAGCCGAAACTATAGTGATCTTTTAATTTCGATTTTATGTGTTCCCAATGGACGAGTTTAGAAGTATCATTATGTAAAATATGAAAATCTGAATATTATATATACTCCGCCCATGTGGATCACCGACCGTTCTCCATTCCTTACGTGCTGTCCTGCGACAGAATTCATAAATCTCGATGGTGTGAGCTTGACGAGTGCAATGAACAGAACATGTTGTAAGCTGTCGTAGCAAAGAAAAGCGGCGACACTAGCTGAAAGGCATACAGGATCTGAAATGTGAAGACGCATGTTTAGACTTTTTTTAAAAGGTTCAGGTTTTATCATATCTGTTCCAACCTGCCTTCTGAAAATCGTTACTGCAGGATACCATTCGAGCCATACTATTTATTGATAGCATCAGATGTTATGTTATCTCTTGGAATAGTTTTTGATGTCTTACTGTAGTTTATTGATTTGTCCATTTATAGAGCAATGCTATGAGCCAAAACCATGTTTTTTATTAGGAATGTGTAGCTCTAAGTTATATTAAATATCTTACAAGCTATAAGGTGATTTATTCGGAATTGTGTGCTATGAAATAAACATGGAAGCAGAGATAAGTGACAGGTTTGTTGAAAAGCTTTTGTGACGTATTTTTCACAGCAGTGTGTGATTAAAAAGTTGAATCTTTAAAATTGATTGAACAGAACACAAATGCGACGCATAGTTCTGCATTGCAAAGCTTTGTATAGGAGCAATCATAAGAGCTACTTAGTATCTGCAGTGTCCAGGAATTGAGTGATGACTGTAATCTACATGGAGGAACACAATTGTCGATATTTATGTCTGTTGTCGAGCGATCAATCCAGCTGTCGGATATATATATATATATATATATATATATATATAATAGAATGACACTCATCACAGCTTCATCGCATTTTAGTTTTCAAAACCTTTGAAACAATATACACCACACAATCATTATAATTCAGATGATCACTGACCATATTGTTTTATTACATCTATGGAAACGATTGAATAATGCCTATAGGACGCAACTCAGAAGCCCACATGATTAAATGCTTCACTCAATAATTGGCAATTGAGAATTTGATTGAAATGATGAATATCTTTATGTATGCTTCACAAAATGGACAAGAGTGTATTATCTAGCAGACGTAACTCGTAAAATCATATCAATTTATCTCTGTATGTTTCGATTATATTTTTTTCATAGATAGGGTGTTTTGGAAGCGGCCTACTCCCAATTTGGAAGAACCTCCTTTCCAATCTTTTTCAAACTCACAGTTTTCAATTTTGAGAAAATATTGACATTCCAACAAATGAACTGGAATGCCATTGTTCAATCTGTCTGAAGCATCAACGAAAATTAGTTTAGCTAAGAAAGAGAAACAGGTGGCGCCAATCACCTCTTGATGTCATCTTGAATAAATAAGTCATTTAGTAAGGTGATGAGAAAATCTCCGCAAGTGAAAAAATAGAGAAAGTGCCAATTTATTTGACACAAAATTAAGATTTTTTTCTCAGAAGAAAGTGTTTTGTTTATAAATCAAATTTCTGAGAAGCTACCAGTCGGCTTATCCAGCGTTGCGAATCTGGCCAGCTTCAATTGAGGCACATCTTTTGGAACACTGAAAGATGTAGAGAACTGCAGAGAGACACAAACAATTGTAGTCAAAGAAAGAAAAAGAAAACGATAAATAGGATTTACTCCAAATAATTGCAGATCATGCAGCTCAGATCAAAGGACTAACAGAGTGCGTCGAATCACTGAATGCGTATAAATGATATCCTTACTAGCGAGTTACTACCTGCATGATGAAAACATACAAGGTGGTGATTACATCCCAGCCCGCTGATGCAGCGACCAACTGATCATTTCACCTGAAGACGATTGTGGATACCATATCAATCAAGTTTATATAACACAAAAATCTCAAAACAATGGGGATTCTGGGAGCACCTTCTACCAATACTGTTTGCATACACCCAAAATCTCCTGTGTCTGTTACTTCTTACACTATCCAATGGATGTACAAGAGCCAATGAAGACGCAGAATCACTCACCCTGTCATATGCCTATAAAACCTGTTGATACTTCCTTCTGAGAAGGTGTGTTTGATGTATTCTCAAAATGATTTACCCATCAGTATCGGCCCTCAGTTGACTCTTCACCTTGCTAATTTCTCCTCATATGGCATTCCATGATTCTCTTCGTGCATTATGGTTTACGGTCTTAGCATAGTGCGGAGTTATAGGCTGGCAGAGCAAGTAACCAAGGCATTTACCCCCAATGAAAGGTATGGCCTACTCTATAAGCTAATTCTGGGTGGCTCCTCTTGGCCTTTAAAACTTTTGACATTTGAAATGAGCATCAAAAATATTTCAGATAAAAAAATCGTGTACTGAACACACAGTTCCACTAATAAAACTCGTTTTCGTTGAAAAGAACATTTGAATATCTTTATGTCTGAAAAAAAAGATTTCCAGGTGCATTACCAATTTTATTGTTAACCCTATAATGTTTATTTCACCTAAAATTGAATTCATTAGGCCATTATTATATTCAATATATTTTTGGATAATTTCCTCAAAATATATAAACAGTAGCACAGTTAAGCTCATTCTGTGAAGACCTATGCTTATTAAGTTTCATCCACGTAATATGGATGAGAATCAACAATCTACAAGAGCTGGGTTTTGATGAATGAAAAAAACATCTCTGTGGGTGCATATAAAGAGAGCAGAATAAATGTGAAACAGAAGAATGTACATCTTACTGTAGAGAGGGGAAAAATCTGAATAATACATTCTGGTATGTAACTCGAACACATAGATGATGAGTATCTTCAATACCATTCATTTACGGTAAGTACTCATAACAAGTAAGAAAGTTCATCATTGGCAGTAGGAAATTGTACCATTAACAAGAACCTTAGGTAATTTCAGTTCTGATTGTATTTGATTTGGCAGCAGCAGCCTAAAACTCAATGAAGGTCATTCAAGTCTGTGATTTCAGATATCGCCCAGATTGACCAAAAAATTAATTATTAGATGGTTTGACTATAATTTTAAAGGGTACAAAAACGAGTATAATTGGTGAAGCCTTCTGTTTAAAATAAATGTTTTTATCTCAATAAAAAGTATCATGAGCTATTGGAATGTTAGTTCAATTGAAATGCATATATGATATTACAATAATAAAATATAATGAACCAGATATAGGATCTATTCAGTATTCTCATAATAAATTCAAAATATTAGAATTGTTCTTGTTATAATAATTGAATATAGTTAAAAAAATAGACTCCACGATATCTCAATATAATAATCCTCGGAGGCCTAAAAAACGATGCTTAGATCTAATAAAATGACTGGCATCACGTGTATATAGTTTGCTTATTACTTTTGTCATGCATATACAGTATTATGTGTCGCTAATCCCCAAAAATCTCAGAACAATGCGGTAGGCTTAAGATTGTTTTTAGTTTACTATAGTGGGATGGATTCTCACATAAAGGAAGTCTTATATGTGAGAAGATTGCAAGCAATTTCCTTACAATAGCAGTTAGCTGCAATAATTTCTAACGAGTGCAGATTACCGATGATTTTTGAAAGTGTTCAAGGATCTTTTGAATATTTTTGTATGATCTTCGTTTTACGCAGTCACTAACGATCAAGCAGAAGACTAAGAACTAAAAATCTATTGTCTACTTGCTCAAAAATAATAAAAACATGCTTTGCTAGATTTCATATAGGAGAAGAAAGTATATGGAAAGCGAGGCGCAGGTCAACAAAGTTGCTCATAACTGGAAAATGTTAAAGAAGTATCAATCCTTGATGGTGATCTGCTTTTGAGAGCAGCACAAGACAGGTCAATCTTGGCAGAGTTGTTGGCGACCTTCGGTAGTGAAAGCGATGAGAAATAATAATCATAATAATTCCAAACCTTCTCGATGTATTTCATATCGGAATTATTTGGTTGAATGGAGCACGTACTTTATCTTGGTGATCAGGAATGCAAAATATTTTGATTCCATTTTGCACAAATCTGGCCCGGTGTAATATTGTGAAATAAAGTTTTGTCTCGGACACGTTCTGTACTGTGTGCATCTGTTTGAATAAAGCTCAGAGTAATCCATCAACAAACTGTTTCGAAGTTATGGAGAGATTTGTAAAGTAATTAGATATTAGATGATCAATAAATCTATTAAAATATTACGATTGGGTATAAATAGTAAAACCGCAAGTCGCTTGGTGTCAGTGTTCCAGCACCGTACCAAATACTAATAATAAATTTATTAGCCACACCATCTAAGATGTTCATCTTTGGCAAATGGGCTGCTATATTTATTGCTCTTATATCTGCCTCTACCGCATTTTTTATCAAGAAGGAGGATACTGACACCGTTATACTGACTCACGTGGTAAGTATGATACTTTAGCCTCTGTTCAGTTTTTAACTATTATTGCTGAATACTGGTATAACGAACTTGTTAAGCTAACTCATCCTTTACCTCTTCAAAAGTCATAATTGTTTTATCTTTGTTATATCCATTCTACACCGTAGGCGAGAGAAATGAAGTGACCGTGTGATATTCGGCTTTGAGATATGTTTTTTGGATGTTTTTTGTTGAAGATTGCAGATGCTCTTACTTGATAAAACTCTTCCATCATGCAGATAAAATAAGTGCGTGTTTAACAACCAGTTTTACAAATAAAACTCTCTTTCTTACAGTAACGTGTCACACGTGTACACAATTATTCCATCTGCATGTTTTGTGTTGTGTTTATCACGAAAATTCATATTTGTCTGTGTGTTGGCGTTCTGCGTCTACGTTATCCGAGTAACTGCTGCACTGTTTCAATGAAATTTGAGGAGGTATATGATGTGAGGACCGTAGTCAATCCTACCACTGTTTTTTCCTTAAATCAGTGCATTGGTGGCATATTAACAAGCAAGAAACAAAATATATTCAGACATTATGTTTACCTTGAGTTTCCAAACATTTTGGATCGTAGTTACAAACATTTTTTTGGGGGGCTCCAAGATTTTGCAAAATGTCCTAATCTCATGTTTAACGGGTTTGATCATTGCAGGACGTAGCTAAAAAAAATATGGTATGGAATTGTTCCGTATCCACTAATGAGTGGCCCTACTCAGGGCTAAGTTTAAACTTCATGCAGAATGACTGCATGAAGGTGCTGAATTGAACCACCGATTCTTCTATCATGGTGTAATATTTTCTTTTTAATGGTGGTTTCGCCACCATAATGAGAGGCATTACGACAAATTTCAAACTTCAGCTGTCGTGCTTCAAATACAATTTATAGAAAGTTTAGCTACAGACTAGTCGGCGTGAAAGTTATATTCATGAATTCAAAAGAAAATGAGCACACGATTTTCTTGTTATAAGTTTAGACGCCGGAAGGCCTTACGTTAAACTACTGTAGTATGGAGGCTTTTTGGATAATGATTAGGCGAAAACAATCATACTAAAGCAGGAAAATTGGTTTCTGGTTTCTGCCGCTGAATGGCTACCTAATAAATCATTGCACCCACCCACACACATACATACATACACACTAAAATGAAATCGGTTTTCGGCTGTTAGCTAGATAGAGGGTCAAGTCGTCTAGCTATTATTAGATTGAAATTCGCTTTAAAAACTGAAAAAATATAAAACAACTTGTTATTTAAAACACTAAAAAGCATACTTTAAGAGCAAGCTGCAATAAAAAACATTTTTTTTATTATTCAGATTAGTTTGTTGATTTCGTCGTAAAAAGCGTAAGGTGCTTAATAAAAACCCATATAAATATTTCATTATCAGCTATTTATAAATGTGGACTTAATTACAAGATATAGTGATAAGCATCTCAGGCTTTATTGCAATAAAATCAACAACAAAGTCTGAATAACTAAAAATTATTCTTTACCTCTTTGTGCGAGATGTTATTAAAGCGTGCTTATTTCATTTTACCCCTTTTCCACCCAATGTACTTATTTTTACCATATTTGTCAGTCTGGTATCTGATTAATCAAACCGAACAGACCGATAGACTGAATTATCGTTCGAAAATATTTTCAGGAATGTAAATATCTTTAGGCAACAATTATTTGTACCAACTTTATGTTATGTACCCAATAATATTTCATATTTCTACAGGCATTGTATATTTACAGATTTTTAGGCATGGTAACAGAACCACCGACAGCCAGTTGTACCCAAAAGATCCACACCTTAAGTACGACTATTTTCCTTATGACTATGGACAACTGACAAATGTAAGTATGGTTTGACATCTCATGATGGCACTTTACTTGAATATTAGTGTTTGCGTGTTTCTATATTTAATATACAATAAATAAAAACAAGGTACCACGCCGTTGTTGATCAAGAGATAAAAAACTTCTTTTCCACTCATAACATGTAAGGATATTTAGCATTTAAATTAAAAAAATCTGCTGCAACAGCTCAGTTTCCATGTATGCGAACGCGTTACTTTCCGGATAGCAAACATTTGTTTATCTTGGTATATCGCTCCGTATGCCATCGTTATTGGGATGTATTGGTGCTTGGGGATGCTCGTTAAATATTTTTCCAAGTAAAGCGAATACAAATACACTGGTATCCAAATGAAGTGCTAGGATCATAAAGTTTATGATTAATTTTGTGACAGGTGGGCAAAATGAAAGAATACACAATAGGGACATCATTACGTGAGAGGTACAACTCATTCTTAGGGGACGTATACTATCCGAATGTTGTGGAAGCGAGAAGTACCGACACCAATCGGACGAAGATGTCACTAGAATTGGTTCTTGCCGGTCTTTTCCCCCCCAGAACCATTCAAGTGTGGCACCCAATGAATCTAACGTGGCAGCCTATTCCGTATAACTATCTGCCAACTAATCAAGACAAGGTAAGCTAGATGAGATGTTGAGTATAAGGCAAAGAAGTATTATAGGCTAAAAACTTTAGAATTTGAAAGTTTTTAGCACGTCTTACGAGTACACCACTAAAAGCTGATTACTGATTTTGGTCTGTCTATTTGTGTCACTAGACCCAGTGAACGTTACAAATATTTTGATAAAGTTTGAGTATGAATATTCAGTCAGCTGATAGAATATAATTCTACATCATATTTGAGAATCGGTGAATTGGTCGTAGAACAACTAAAAAAAAATAAAGCACGAAACAAAACGACTCTAACTTCTATTTGTATGGTTCTCACTTTCCGGATAATTCTGATTATTTTGTCAGCATTCCAGTCGCTTCAGAAAAAGCTATCCAACGTATCGATAAAATAATTAAAAAAATATGAAAGTGTATTTTGATATTGAGGTAGTTATTAATATAGCTTCGATAATTTATTATGCGGCCTACAGTATTTTGGATTAGGAAACATTACTGCCACCATTTTAGTACCAACGTCACATGATTATCTTGAATGTATTTTGTCCAACTGATTAAGTCACAAGTAATTGAGAAGCGTTCCATGTGTAAATTTATCGGACGCGTTGGATGACTGTGTCAAAAGGAAACTTTCATTCCACCAATTTCCACAAAAATCTAACTTGTTTCCAAGTGACATATCACCATAAAAGAACATTAGAAATACTGGATGTAGAATTGCTTTGTACCCAAAACAAATATGAAAAATATGTCTATGAGCGGGGAGGTTTTCGAAGTACTCATGATGTTCCCGTTTGAGATATCTAGTATATCATAAAAATAAGTTCTCTATTGTGAAACTTGCGAGTGACGCTGTTTTTTAACGATTTACTGCCCGGAGCTAAATTGATGATACCGCCTTAGATTTTTCTGAAAGGCAGACATAAAGTTGATTGGTAACATATCTATAAATTGGTTATTCTGAAGAAAAGAAGCAAGCCTATATATTATTCGAACAATCATATACAAGAGATTTGAGATTTAAAAAATGTAGGCCTTCGGCAAATGCCCAAAAAAATCCTTGGTGACACGCCGCCTTGAAAAAATATTCTCTAACCTTACCTAGTAAAGGATGATTCAGGTAATATCGTGCCGGAACCGGAGACGATCAAACATTCAGAGTAGAATTTTATATGACCTAATTCATAGTATACTGGGCCGTAATGTCGTTGGATAATCTTTCCCGGCTCTGGCACGGTGCGGCCCCGGAACGCCGTAGCATGAATGTGTTCGCCGGGCGTCAAGAGGGCAGGCGATGAGTCCAGTACTGCCAGATCTACCGCTTTTGAGGTATTACTACGCGTTAAAATAGAGCTTTGCTCAATTTCTTCAAGCTGTATCGTTTTATTTTTGAAGATACAGCTCGATGCAGGTCGCTATCTTCAACATACACATATGCTTATTTCACACGCATCACACATACTTTTGTAAACATCGTGACCTCACTGGCTGGTTTGAAAGGCAACTGCTACATGCATGAATTTACCAGTGGTTTCAAGGGAACTCTATGAATCGAAAAACTTAATGAGGAAATCGTGTAAATCAAATTCCAAAATTCATAAAAAATACAATGTCTATTATGCCGTATTCTGATAACCACAACTCTAGATAATTTATAGATATACATCTCGACGAGAGGGTAAGATCATCAGAAAATTTGGTCAAGTCTCCCAGTGTAAACGGCTCTACTAACGACTGTCCCTTTATGTGCATTCACTCTAATTAATTTATTTATCAAACTTATTACGCAAATCCGACTAATTTTGGAATCACCCGAACTATATAAGTTCAGACTCGAGTTTTTAATTGATTTTAGGAGCTGCAGGGTCAGCATTGTCCAAACTACATCAAAGAGTACAACAGGGTAGTATCTTCTGATAAATTCAAGGCAGAATTTAATAAATACAACGATACCGTGGAATATCTGAGGAAGAATACTGGATTGAATATAACCACATTCGTAGATGTGTATGACTTATATTTCGTTCTTACCACAGAACAAGAGTTTGGATTGAAATTACCAAAATGGACACAATCAGTATATCCAGATCTGATCAGAGAAATGACTATCAAGGAATATCTTACTGGAACTGGTACAGATACTTTGAAACGATTGGGCTCAGGTAAAGTAAAAAATTCATTTGTGACTATCCAACCAAAGCTAGAAAATAAACGTGGGTCAATGAATGAAAACTAACAAAATGAAGAACAACCAAATACGGCAAATGAAATTTAAACTGTGAGTTGTGCTCGCAAAATTTCAGGAAAAAAATAACGCCGAACACAAAAATAATTCAGAAGTTTGTAGCGAACTGAAAGATTGTTACTGACAGTGGAACTTAACAATCTGTACAAATTGTGCCCGGGATGTCGAGGATATCAATGAAAAATTTGGGAATATTTCTGCTCATTTCGCTTATTTCTTCTGTAATCGTCCGAAAATAACGTATTATATATACTGATGATTATTAATTTTTTTCACATTTTACTCTTATCTTACCTGCATCATTTTCAACTTGTCGAAATAGCTTTTCATGACAAGTTTTGTAACATGTTACTCTCTACAAGTGGGTAATTGTAAAATGTAAAACTTAAATCCTTCATCAGGTTGAGCTTACATGTCAAAATTAGATATAAATAAGAGTATTATAATTTATGAAAGTTATGAAAGTCCTAACTAATGTAGGTATACTATACATTTGACTGAACCTCTCTTTGAACCCAGAAAAAATGATGGTTGGTTCAGTCATATTATAAATATAATTACTCAATTTTTGATCCTAATCCTAGAATCATATGAACTTGTTCAGAACACGTGGATTTCATGTGTAACAACAAAAAATCAATCCCCACTTCATCCGCAAAAAGTTGACAAAGATTTATAACTGAAGGAAATGTCTGCGAACAGTTTAAATGGCATGGTAAATATGTGACACATGCCCTGATATTGTTGAATGTTATATAGAATATAAATATTTTACCGAACTATACGAAAATTGCAAAGACAGTTAAATAAGCTTACAGTTATATAAATCCTTCAGTATATTCACTATTTATCTGTTACTACAATCGTTGCCAAAACTCCAAAATTTATGAACATTATGAATGAATTGTTAGTATATTGCTACTTACTAGTTGTTGCTAGATCCATTTTTTTGTTTTGTTTAGGATATCTGATTAAAAAGATCATCGAAGATACTCAAGAAGGTATAAAAGACAAAGCAAACAAGCACGCAAAAAAGATGCACTTGTATTCAGCCCATGAGATAACTTTGGCGAAGTTATTAGAATATCTAGGGATATTCGAGCCACCACATGTTCCTAACTATGGGGCATACATCATCTTCGAAATTCATGAAAAAGATGAAGAATATGGAGTGAAGGTAAAAATCTCGAATCTCTATCAAACTTCCATTCTAGATACCAACGCCATAAAATGTTCAAACTATAAATGATATAATGTAGGGTAATGTCACTATAATTTAAATCTTTATTGTCCTTTGATTATAGTTCCAAGAATGTTAGTTGCGTTATTTTCTCAGTCACATGCGGTTTTAATTAGCGAATAGTATAAGTATGAGATGGGGACAGTATTAGTATGAGGTATGACGTTGACTCTCATTTCATTTTTCCTTTTCGTTTTTTTAAAGAAAATCGTTCATTATATTCAAAAAATCATATTTATTAACCATTCTCCTAATGTTAGTGTAAAAATTCAATAGCTCTTGATAGTCATATCTGAACTTGTATAAGATACCACTTGTATGGTATATCTATGATGAATAGTTTGCTTACAAAATTTCGTAGTTTACAAATGTGTCTCACCTTATCGTCTTTTCATGCAGAGAAAAAGTCATTTCAAATTGATTCTTCATCATCATGGCTATTCCCAATCTATAAGGTATCTTCTACCAGCTTTGAAACCAGACTGAAATACTATCACTTCTAGAACTATGAGTCATACGGTCAATATTATTTAATCAATATCTTAATTATTCTTGGATTGATCAACTTAGGGTCATAACTTTCCAAAACAAGATAACAGAGTTAACATACTGTTGCTTGAAACTTGTAGACAAGGTGGATTTTTCAAAAGTTTGATTTCGTACTTCCATTGTCTATAAAATTTTTGAGTATCACAACGTTTCGATTGATATACTACCTTCAATCGTCTTCAGGTGAACTGTTGTGATACTCAAAAATTTTATAGACAATGGAAGTCCGAAATCAAACTTTTGAGTTAACATAATGGTATTCTTCACTTGGGCGTTGTTCTATCTTAGTTTAGGACATTGTAACTATTAATATGAAGTATATGCTTTTACATCAAGAATTGAAACTTCATTATTGATCCCACGTTGTTATGCTTCACAGGTATTTTATCAGGATTACCTATCAGAATCTGTGAACCTTGTCAGACTTCCAGCCTGCCAAGACCTCTGCCCCTTGGAAAAGTTCATCTCATTATACAACGATTTAATACCAGTTGATGATTCTGAATGTGGTTTATAATAGTCTGTACTGAAAATAAACCTTGTGAACCGTTTTTTATGTTTTTCTTGGAAGTTACCTTACAAAGACATACCGTGCACCAAAAATGATGTGAGAGGATAAATATCTATTCACATTGACGCTGTAAACTACTACAGTCCCTAGTAGCTCAACCCAGATCGCTGGGGTTCTACAGAAGAATAACTGTTGGAAGATAATCGTTAGAGGTTCTGGAAATTAGATTTGGTGAGTGTGAGCCCATTGCGGCCTTTTACTTTTCATTATACTGATGAATGCTGGTTCGATGCTTTTATACGATACAACTAGGTCAGACATGTAACCATGGTAGAATAGAGACAGTTCAACCACTTTTCTTTGATATTCCAGACTGTGGAAGAACTTTGTAGTATTGCTCTTTTCTTGAACGAATCCCCAGAAGGATTCCAGGAGTGTCTGATATGAGCCTTGTGAGTAACTGTAATTACAATTCACACGCGGAAGATTCAGGGAAGTCGACCAAGCAAATATCGGCAACATAATTATGCCAGGACACTTTATTGTCCATGTTAACCCCCAGAAGCTTAATGGAAAATGGCTTTGATGTTTGATGTATATTCAATTTCACGGCGTGTCCTTCCCTATCGAGGTAGTTGTCTGCGACATCTGTGCATTGAATTCTACTCGATTTGTAGATTCCCATTCAACTATTTTATTGATGCCTTCGTTGTGTTCAATGGCATGTTGCTGTTGCCAATGTATCTCGGAAGAATCGTAATTTATCTTATACATCCACCACCACGAATAAAAATTTTTCTGTGGGAAAACTATCCAAATAATGCATGAACCAACTGAATACAAGCTTGATCAGAAACTCCTCGTGCGACGCGACGATTCAAGACTCTTCATAAAATACAATTGTTCTACTTCACATGCGTGTGATGTTTTCACTTCTTCATCACACTTCCGCTTTTCACTCAAGGTAGTTTCAAGGTATATAAACTATTCATCGGATTCGTTGACTTTATTCGAGGTTGCTTGAAGGTTTTCGATGTTATTAGCTAATATTGTGGTATCACCAGAATAGCGAATGTTTTTTTAGTGGTATGCCATAGAATTTGTAGATAATGCTAAGTGGAACTACATATATAGATAAATAATTGTGTTTCATTATGTACACATGCGTCTTTACTTAACACTTCTTAATTCCCCAGAAAAGAGGAATATCAATGTTGGTGTCAATTAATTCTTGTGCCTTGTTTACAAAACATTCTTTGGAAGTTATCCGATCGGTAGTTCAAAAAATTCGAGTTCACCTATTATCTATCACTTTATGAAAGGTAGTACCATACATATAGGTTCAAATACATATTTCTTGCTTCATATAACATATGAGAATTATTGGAAATTGCCTATTTTGATTTTACACCTAGCTAATATTAAGAATATTCTCTTAACAAATCATTTCAGTCAGATTATGAAGGGCATAATAAGATCGCTTTATTGTAAGATTTAAGAAGTTTTATTAATCAAAAATACTGAACAGAAACAATAAATAAAAACAAGGTCACTCAAAACCCGCATAATGTTTTATCAGGTATCAAATCTGTAACCAAATGGACAAACTTGTCCAAAGGACAAAACTCCTCACAGTTTGGCATCTTCAACAGCTTGATATCGTAGCCGCTGTAGTTTTCATAGAATATCTTCACTCCATAGACTCCGTCAATATTATGCACTTCCAGCAGTATGAAAGATCCATAGGTGGGTATGTGGGGATACTCAAACACTCCAAGGGCGATCAGTAGTTCCGCAAGGTTGTTCTCATGTGCAGAGTATAAGAATAATTTTTTGCCAGGTAATGTACCGCTCACCTTATTCATCGTGTCTTTGATTACCTGGAATAATGGATTGATTCATATTTAAAATCTACAATGTCTTAAGTCGTCAATCGGAGTCAATCTATTTGACCCTATGTTATGAGAGGCCAAATAACACTTTCGTAATTATTTATGATCCTTATTCAGTTAAAGTACAGTAAACTGTAACAGTAGATGCTGAAACAGATATGGACCAATTTAAACCTCTTCTAACATTCATTTACGCCGTAAGGTGCTTTTGTGCTTTTTAATTTACTGTTGCAGTACTGACTTCTCACACTCAGTTCCGTAGCTAGGAACCGTGGTTTACAGGGGAAAACCTAAAGTGTTAAATTAAAAACCTTTACAGCCGCTATGTAGCAAAAAAACCTCTCCAGCTACCGCGGTCTGCACACTCTAGGTTGAGAAAGGTCCAAGGTCCTCACTTACTCAGCCATACTAGTCACAGAAAGATTATTAAATACATAATACTGATATATTTGATTTTTCACAGCATTAGTGGACAGCGTATTAGGATAATGTATAGCGAAATAGGTGTAATTTATAACTACTGACGAGAAAGAACCATTATTTGTTCTCCGTATTGATGAATAATGAAAAACAAAAATCACTCATAAACCAAACAAAAATTTCACGATCAAACTAGCTCGTAATCCTACCGTATTGACAATGAGTGTGACAAGGTTTTTCATTTGAGTTCAATTCCAAAGGCGTACACTTCAATTGAAAATTCAAATAATTCCTAACCTCAAAGTCAGTATTTTTAACGTTTTTTGGTACCACTTGGTCCTGCGCAAACTGCGTCTAAAGAACAGACACCAAAGTGGCGTCCTTCTATAGCAACAACTCAAAGCTTGAAATCCAAACTATACCTTTTCCAGAAAATAACCATTAGCCATCTGGCTCATCTCCATTGTCTTCAGCGCAACATAATACTCATGCACTGCCAAACTTTCAATGGTTTTCGGCCAAACTTTTCTCGTCCAAGGAGGTAATATAAAGCCCCATTCTTGTTCTGTGGATAGTCCAAAATATAGGTTGTATATGTCCTCGAACCTTGTGATGTTGCGACCAGTGTTTTCCGCGATGTACTGTAGCACGTCTCTGTATTTGTTGAATTCGTTCTGGACATCTGCTGAATACGCAGCTTCATTATAGAGCTCAAGGTAGTGTGGACATAAAACACCTAATAAGATCTGTAATATAACAATTTTATTACAATACAAAATTGAAATGTATCATCATGTAATCTGCTTTGACCGTTATATTCTTACAGAAACTACAAAAAAGACACAAAGTATATTACTGTTTACAAAAGAATCTCTCCAGGAAGATGAATTTTAAATGCTTTTAAAACCTTTTCAGTGATAAAAATCGGCACTCATTTTTTACCGACTTCAAAGCAGGTTGTAAACGTTTCACAAATAAGTACACAACTATTTTATCTACATGATGGAAGAGAGTTTCACTAAGAAAGAGCATGGACAATCTACATGATTCCAAAATATTTATATATCATCGTCTCCCAGGTACTATAATTAAAAGTACAAAATTTCATAGGTTTATGTGTGTAGTTTCTTAGAAACTGCAAATCAGTAGTTGATAACTTTTTGTAAAATGGTTTATGTAAAGCTGCTTTTTCCCAAAAAAAGTTCAGTTGGTATCGATGGTGAATGGGTAAGTCTGCGAACCTGTGAGTAATGTAAAAATAAGTAAAAAGCAAATAATTATTATAAATATATGCTTGTCTTTAAATTTATTTTATTTGGTGCCACTTCTTGTTAATATTCACTCTTCTAAACTATAAGAGGTCCTAGGGATTGTGCAAGAGCCCGCCGTGGATTTATAACGCAAAAAATTGAACCCAGTTCAAAAGCGAGATACAAATAGCTTCCAATACTTACTACTAAGAACAAAACAAAATTACCAATCAAAAAATTTCGGCGAACTAATATTTGTTTGAAATCGCAGCCAGCACCAATGAGAAAATAAAAATTAAACTTTTAATTTCAGATTCCTCACCTTTTAGTGGATACCTGCACCCATCTCAAAATATTATAAAAGATATCTACTCTTATTTTTATTCCGTTTTTTTGTGAGAATAGTCATACCTTCATTTTGAAGTTCGTTTATCAAGGAAAAGAATAATGGGTCTTAGTTTCTCTATTTTTAAAAGAAAAATCATTAATTTAATGATTCTACTTTGCCGCGTACTGCCACATTGTTTTTATAGAGAGAAAAATGGCTCATCCATTCCATATTTCCACCCCAAATCATTTTATAGATCTCAGAAAACAAAGACTATTCGGACTTAATACTATATTAAACTACGAACCTGGGAGAAATCAGTCCCGACTGTGAAGTGTTTACTGTGTGAACTATGTTCTGTGAATAGTGATTTAGATTGAAGGTATATACTTACTGGATCCCGATTCTTGGGAAGATAGTTATAAGGCACAGGTTGCCAATAGAGACCATTTTCAAACATCTGTTCTTTATTTGGTATAAATAGTGATGCTAGAACTAATTCTAGAGACATTTTTGTCCTATTATAGTCTGTAGACCAAGCCTCGATCATATCAGGTATATAAACATCTCCTAGAAAATTCCTATATCTTCTTCTTAAGGCAGATCCGATATTGAATTCTTTCTGTTTCCCAGCCTAAAATATGAATAATTAATCATTAATTCATAGAGATATACATTTGAGATGCCACTGGACAAGCTGGAAGGAAAAATAGCCGCACAAAAGTAGCATTTAACAGATCAATTGAAGGTATGTACAGGGGAACTATCAGAACGCTTTGAAGAAGTAACAGATGCTGTGAGTCGATATGAAAATCAATTGGGCAATGGGCAAGATGTCTTAAAACAAAAGTTAGACGAGGTAGAGATAAAAGTAAAAGATTCTATAGAGAAGGTACAAATGAAGATAAGAAAACTAAAAGCTATATTTTCCGCAGCAATCAGAGATATCCTTCAGGTGATATAAAATAACACCTCTACGGAAGCCTGCTTGGAAGAATCGCATGCAGGTAAGCTTACCTCGCACGTTAAATCTCAATATTTGACGGCAAAATGTATCTGAAGCAATTTGAAGAGGCTGCTGAATAATATTGCTATTTTTTTTAAGAGAAAACTTCGGCATTAACAGTTGCTCCCAGTAGAGAGAGATGGATATTCTGCAGACACTATCCTCAGAGAACTACCAACAATTGGTCAGGTGATTAGATATGTGGTATGGCCAAGCACATATGGAACATTTGTACCAATGACAGCTGAAGAATCGGTGACAGAATTCTGGTGAAACCTTACAAGAATTCGAGACAGGTTAGTATGACTTGACAAAGACACTTCCAGAAGTCCTTTCGATTGCCTTAAATTATGAGGCTGCAACTGAAATTTCTCTTGTACATGCTCGATTTTTGGGACTTTGAGTGAAGAAGACAAAAAGGAAGAACCATCTGGACAGACTTTAAATGAATTAGTGAGACTGATAAATGAAGAGCTTCTATAATCGACTAAAGAAGGCAGCCACAGAGGTACAAAAAAGCTAGTACAGGTCGATAAATTGAAGGGTCTGATCAATAAAGAGCTTCTTGACAAAAAGAGTGTCTGTAAACTATTGAAGAAAGACAGCCACAGAGGAACAAATAAACTAGAACGTGTCGAAGGGGGAGAAGGGGGAATTATCTACCCGCGACTATTGCCAGGACCTCTTCGCCATCATAGGTGCCTTGATACATTACAGTAGCAGCACCTTTGTGGTTGGGATGGGGAATCGTGAGATGCATCAATTTTTAATTGAGAGTGCCACAGTCCATGGTAAGGACTCAGTAAGAATGGGTGGATGTGAATCTGGTCATTTTAGTAGATATAGAAGAAGGGATGATACTGGGTATGCATATCATCAACATACAGGTTGCCCAGATCGACTTCAAGCATCGTACTCTCCAGGTTGGACATGAAGAAATATTTAATCCTCAGGAAGAAAGAGCTGTCCAAGAGCTATTGGCAGAAGACACTGAATTGCCAGCAAGAATACAAGTCTTCGTTAAGAGGTCGCTCGTGGCATCCTGGTGGGCTAGGTCGTAGTGTCTTCTCAATAAAGGACAACTGTTCGTCTGTTTAACATAAAGGAATACCCTGTCACTATCAGCAAAGACAGGAAGACTGGAAGAAAAAGTATCGTGAGGCATAAGATAGTGAAAAAGTCTAGCAAATTCGACAGACACCAAGGAGGCTACCGCTGACTAAAAGAGAGTTGGATAAAGGTATGGTCCAAGAATTCCAAAGGGATGAAATAGTAGAACCATCTTGTAGGCCACGGTCAGTGGTGCTATTGTTGGTTATTGGAATTCTATATGCATATTCGCATTCTGTGACCCCTAATTAAATTAAGATTATTACACCCATTTAAAAGGCGAACAAAGAAATTTGATTTTGTAGACCAGTGTCATTTAACTCGAAAGGGTAAAAAAATTACAATGTTGATATACAGCAAACAAAGCAATAATAGTTAAATGTAATATTCTGCAGGTAAGTCTGCGGTGGCCCTGAACAGTTCAAAGTTAATTGTGATAAACCAAGAGACATCTGCTTCATGGTTAACTGGATGTGGGTATCGATTGGCGATCTCATTTTTACAAACTAAAAAAAAATCTTAGCATTGAGCTGCTGCGGAAAAAACTTTTGGTTTTCCACTTCGTCGCACATAATTCTATTTGCATTTCACATGAAAACTCTTATCCTAATGTGGGTTACTATCCGCTGGCCAAAATAGTTACTTTTGTAAAAAATATAGGATATTTAATCTAAAAGATGTCCTAAGTCATTCAATTCCACAGAATAAGTCTCAAAAGCTTCAAAAGTACTATCAAAATAATTGTAATAAAAAATGGTTTCTGTTTTCTGTCATTTCCCTCATATACATATAAGTTTTATGTTTCAAAGAATGTCAGTGACGTTGAATGAATTCAATGAAAAGCTTAAACATGGAGTCAAGTAGATTGACTGAGTACTACGAATGCAATAATGTAAAGCCATTATGAAATACTTATACATGTTCCGCTTTTGAGGTTCACTGAAAACAATTGGCCATTTTTTTCTTGAGTGCTGATGCAATGAACTAGGACTGAAATAATTGCAGAACTCTTATACATAGAAAAAATTACGGAGTTGGCATGCACTTTCTGGAATTTATTTTTTAATTTGCTAATCAGTCGCAATAACTTTGTAATTTAATTGACGTGACATCCAAAACCCAATTTTGGGCACATTGAGAGTGCCCTTCATCATATCCTAGCATGACAAGACATTCAAGAAGTATTGCGAAAATATAACCGTCCGGAAAAATTGTTGTAAGCTTTAAATTCTGAAGATTTTAGAGTGTCTTCTACGGTAGATTGGAAAACATCTAAAAAGGTAATTAAACCTTACCTACAAACCACATGTGAGTGGTGAAAGAGTCTTACAAAATGTTTGCCCTCGTCGCTGGACTTTGAGCTACAAAATCAAATAACTAGATTTGAAAAAATAATGGCATTGTACAAAAATTATATTTTGTCTTTGTATAAATGCTGCCTACACAGCGGAAGCTTTTTCACCAGTCTGCTTTAGCCTGAATAACTATATTAATCACTATATCAAAAAATGATTAATGCCAATAAAATTGGGCTTCATGCCCCTCAACTCAGCATGTTCTATTATCTGCTTACAGTGAAACCTATATAGTGAGTTGAAACAATGTCCGTCCCCGATAGTTTCAATAACTTTGTGAGACGTTATCTGTAAAAGAAGGTATTAAAATAAAGAGCATTATCATCGTTAACCATGATTACTCACTGCCTGACGCTTCTAATTCGAATAGTGGTGTTACATAAGCTGTAAAGGAAGCTTAAATGGTATTTTATTTCTATGCCACTTCATTCTTTAAACAAAAGTCAAAATGGTATAGTTATATTTTGCATATTTTATGAACCTGTTTTCATTTCTAACTAATCTTTGATAACTTCTGATATTGTTCTATAATCGACTACATTCAAACAGAAATGAGGATATTTTTATCAATGCTGATATCTCACCTTAGTAAGTTGACCTCGTCCATATGGATAATAACTCTTATTGAGGTATGGGTCCTTTGGATACAGCTCTTGTATTTCAGGAGTCCTATTTCCATGTCTAAAAATCTGGAATTAGAATTCCAATGAATATTTGCGAGATAAATAATTATGGTTATGGCATAACAAATTCGCGATAGTACCAAAATGGCTGTGTATGCACTTGGCAATATCCGCTTGACAGTGAATGAGTTGCAGCAGATTAATTTGCGCTCAAAATAAGTTAGTGAGATAGTTGGCCACACTTAAGGTTCGTTAGGACCCATGCGGAATTATTCCTGCGAAAAGCATAGTTCCAACCAAACTCCAAAAAATATATTTTTCCTTCTTTCGAATGATGTAGCTCGCACTTATACTAGCATTTAAAAATGTAACGTCTGTATGTTAGAATTACGAGAATATTAAATAATAGAACGTGTAAACGTTCATTCATATATTTTCCAGATATCTGTCTATTTTCCACTGACCAATAATCAAAACTACATACGATTGATTTTACTAAGAATCTAAATACAAAATATAAAAAATAAATTTTGAAATATTAATGACCTTGACATATTTTGACTACTTTCAAGAGAAAAGTTTCATTTACATTGTTGATAAATTGAAACAACAAGCGGCATAATGCATAAAAATGAAGCGTCTCCCAAGGACAAATCATAAGGTAACCCAGAGCAGACTTATGATTCATCTGTAGTTTTAGATAACATTGATTCAATCTTTTCCTGGAGCTCTGTATAACTGAATGGGAAACTTCATAATCAGGATTCACGATTGGGCAACAGAACATACAGTAAAATGTGGGCAAATGTCTATACGAGTACTACACAAATAAGATAACAATTTCAAGACGGTCAAGTTGAATGATGATACTTCGTAATGCTCAGTTGACGTGATTCAGTTTGGTTGACTATGCTTCAGAGAAAAAAGGGTTTTATTGTTAGCTTGGGATCAGGCTGTAGCTTTCTTAACTCACCACGTGTGAAACAACCAGTGATGTCTCGTGGAGTCCACTAGCCTCAGGTTTTGTAGTGGAATGAAATTGTAGAAACGTTAATCCCACTAGTGTGATTGCTAAAAAAATTAATAACAAGAGCTTAAATAGGACATGAAAATATACTTTCCTAAGAAAAAAATGAAACGTTCAGAAATGCGGTCAACCGCCATCTAGAAGTACTATTCCTATAGAACACGTATAATTTTCTAAATCACTCTACTCCTAAATTTGATAGTTTTCGAAATATTAACGATTGAGAAATGACGCTCTGGTCATTTCAAGCCGAACCAAAAACAGAAACGTTACTTTCAATCAAGTTGTAAAAAAATCTTTGTTGTATTAACATCTTGTTTACTGTTAACTGTAAAATGTTACGCTGAGCGTCTTGATTTTTTTGCAAAATATTATCATGTCTCGTAGTTTAAGCGACAAATTTGAAGCAGTGTAAATTGTGAGCAGTAGGTATGTTATAACGTGAAACCGAAAACGAGTTTATTATGAATGATCCAATATTTTCTGTTATCACTATTTGTTTATACTTTATAGCTCATAAATTTTATATTTATTTGTCGTCAGATCGATACTTATATTGAGGGACATACAGACCAATAACGAAATCCTATTGAAAGCAGATGTAGACAGAGATTTGATGACGTTGGACTTGGTGTGGACGGCGCATAATAATCGCTAATGGATGGAATCATTCTGCACCATCCAGAACGGACTTTTGTATTTCACAGCGTTTTTGTTGAGGATACAAAATCATCGAAACGTTATGAAATGCAAAAATCTGAAGACAACGGTCCAAAACAGTATTACTAAGATATCCTCATTGTCTACACATTTTAAACAACAGTCAAATACAGGTACATGTGGAGTAATTTTAAGGCATTGGAATTGGTGAGGATGGCGCATTTTAAGTATAGCTACAATATAATCCAACTTTGGTTTCGTTTTTCTGTCGCTAGAACTGTGCATTATATAAAATCATATTAAACATATCATCGTTGTAGTGACTACATTTTTTAGCTTTAGAGCTTTTAGAAGATAAGTTCATATTATTATTATACGTTTCTCCTAGAGTTTGTTATGTATATTACCTAGACTTCCAGTATAGCTTGAAAACCGAAAAGACGGAGAGGTTAGATGTATTTACCTGAACGACTTTCGGAGAATACCTGTTCGAAGCATTGAAAGCTCGGCCTGGCTAGGTTGCACCCTTTGGACACCTATAGTATTTGCAGTAGCTATTCCGAAGAATATAATCTTCTGGAGTACAACTGAATACGCTGAATTAGCAAGCCCGGAAACATAATCGTGACAGGACATGCTATTGTTGATGTTAATTCCCAGATGCGTGATGGAAGATGATTTAAGTAATAGACATCCCTCCACCTCCACTGCTGGCAGACTAGTGTGCGACTTTGTTGTCAAAGTTGCTGTCTGAGTTTTCTGTACGTTAATCAAAACTTCTTCTGTATCGATCATTTTTCCAATTTTGTCATTAATCTGAACAAAATGCTGCCCCGCTGGTGTAAGGTATCTTGAGATGCTAATGGTTTGCCCTGTTCCATCAAGGAAGTAAGGTTGCAAACGCCTCTCAATAGTAACGTTTTTCCTCATTCTCAAACAACACAAATCCAAAATCTGGGAGTAGTTGATTTTTGACTTTAATCATTTTTAAAATATTGTATGCCATTGCATATTGCGGAAAAGGAAGATCTGAATAATTTTTTCAAATATATATTGTTTAGAATCATAATAAGGAGAACATCCATTCCAATCATCACTTTTTGAGCTCCTTTTTTTTTAGTCTTTTGCCTCTAGTGGGTCAATTTTGAAAAGCTCAATATTTTTCCCTCGGCTGTTGCAAGAGTAGCACAGTGATGGTTTCTTGTGCCTGCCTTTGACGCTCCAATAGCGCGGTACGAATTTGTTGGATACAACGAAATCGGACAAGATATCAAACAAAATATCGTATCGAGCTTTTGCACAACCGATCGAGTTGAATTGTATTGTATCACAGTTCAAAACGCTTAACTAACAACATAATCACTGTAAATAAACGAAACCAAATGTACTTTTAGGCAAGTAACTTTCTTGTCCAACTATATTATCCAAACACCTTTATATCATTATTTCAACTGTATAGAAGTTTGAAGCGTCTTTGTAAAGGATAAATAGTGGATAGAAGAGTATCATGATCATTCGACAATGAGCAATGAGCAATGAAACTTAAAAACAAAGAACTGGAGCGCAGTGCAACATTATATTCTTTCAGAAAAAAGGATTGTATATTTAACACAGAGTTTCACAAATAAAACTATATATATATATATATATATATATATATATATATATATATATATATATATAATGGATTCAGCATTTGACGAGGTTTCCCCCGTAAATCGCTGGCTGAACTCGCTTTTTGTATATTTTTGTCGTGACTGGTCACGTGTAATTTATTAATATATTATATCAATATTTGGTAAAAGTTACTGATATCTCGGAATATACTTAGCCTTTGTAAAATTTTTATTATGGTATGTTAGGAAACCATACACGTAATTTGCGTATTTATACGAGTATATTTATACTTAGTTTAAATTTTATTTCAATGATTGCAACCGGTACAAATCCCCGATTTTTTATTTGCCCAACAGACAGATCAACAAACAGATGGACGGAAATGAATTATGTCGACGTCATAAAACATCTCAATTTCGCATCTTGTGGCGGTCACAATAGTTCTCTCACCCGGAAAATAAAATAGTAATCTAAGAACATAGCCCTATTAATATGCTTATGTCATTTCGTCATTTCTGCTATAGAACAAAATGCAACAGATAATATTACGAGAAAATATATGAACTTACTGTAATAGTTGATGGACATCTTTAAAAAGTTGGCTAAAAACTTCTACTATTGTTCACGGTAGACTGTGCAATATCAATTGAATCAGCGCTTAAAAATACTCGATTGTCCCCCACTTTACCAATAATTTTGTTGATAGACACTTGAGGGCGAATCTGTACAAAAGTACAATTAATATAGATTATAATATCTTAATCCATAGCAAATACATTGTCACCTGTCACCTTCAATTCAATATTTTTACTGGCAAATAACAATAATAAAATTGTGTTTAATTATCGTTGATAACGTACATCAGAGGACCTAAAAATTATTATTATATTATTCTCACAGATGGAGCACACTGTAGTATGATGTAGGTCATCGAAGTTTCATTGGAATAACAAAGCTCCAAGAGTTTGAATTCCGTCTGTCTGTCTGCCAATCTGTCTATCTCTCTTCCTATATTCAACATGAATTTTGATTAAATTTGGTTCATTGAACATACAGAACAAACTCTGTATGTCTTTGCGAAAACAACAACAACTATCAGTCTGTCGGTCTATCGATCTATCGGTCTATCGGTCTATCGGTCTATCGGTCTATCGGTCTATCGGTCTATCGGTCTATCGGTCTATCGGTCTATCGGTCTATCGGTCTATCGGTCTATCGGTCTATCGGTCTATCGGTCTATCGGTCTATCGGTCTATCGGTCTATCGGTCTATCGGTCTATCGATCCATCGGACTATCGGTCCATCGGTCTATCGGTCTATCGGTCTATCGGTCTATCGGTTTATCGGTCTATCGGTCTATCGGTCTATCGGTCTATCGGTAAATCGGTCAATCGGTCTATCGGTCTATCGGTCTATCGGTCTATCGGTCTATCGGTCTATCGGTCTATCGGTCTATCGGTCTATCGGTCTATCGGTCTATCGGTCTATCGGTCTATCGGTCTATCGGTCTATCGGTCTATCGGTCTATCGGTCTATCGGTCTATCGGTCTATCGGTCTATCGGTCTATCGGTCTATCGGTCTATCGGTCTGTCGGTCTATCGATTTATCGATCTATCGATCTATCGGTCTATCGATTTATCAGTCTATCGGCCTGTCGGTCTATCAGTCTATTGGTCTGGCGATCGCCGATTTTGATTTGATTTGGAGGGATATCATGCGAGTAGCAAGTTTCTTTGCTCATGTCGGTAACAGAGCTCTGTCACCAATACTCTGCAGAGTAATTCATAAAAGTATCAGAACTTCTCCGAACTTCAATTTTTTCATGTTTCTTGAATTTTGTATCATTTTTTCAGGGGCTCAGACTTTTTTGAAAGCATCATCATTTATCCACGTTTTCTTAGAGCCTAATTATCTTAGGGTATATCCAAAAACCTATTATATATGGGGCATAAAATCTTTGAAATTTACAAAATATGTTTTGTGTATAAAATTGAAGTAGCAGTATGTACTGAACTTGGCGGGTATACCAAATGTGTTGGGATTATTTACTCCACCACAATATATTGACGCAGAACCATCCTACATTACACATCATACGTCAACCATAGAAGAAATATCCTTCATATACATTGTGATACGATACTGTTTAGATGATTGTACCTAAACATTGCTATAGATAATACTCGTATAACACAAGGTATCACTCTATCTACATATCAGTTGCCGTCCATGGGATTGAATTATCTGCCATGGACTTCTTGTCTACAAATGAAAATTCACGTCAAAACAGTAGTACCACAAGGATCTTTCCATGGATCCCATCTGCGCAACTTATATATTATTGATTTGCCAGTAGTTAAGATCGTAGGTTACTGAATGCATGAAATCAACAAAGTGATGCCATTGCATGGGTAATCGCGAGCATTGCAAGAGATTTTTGACGATTATGATTCGTGAAAGTACCCCAGAAAAATGAAATTTGATGGGGTTGGAAATTGACCTATCGCTACCCAAGTGTCGATCAAATACGAGACCATGGTCCCAATAAGAGTATGAGCAGGAACTTTGATCAAGAAAATAATTATTAAATTAAATTACGCAGTTTAGGCTCTCGCACCGTTTGGGCACTCAAAATGGAAATGGAATGTTACCTTTCTTCGTAAAACTGGGGGCAAACAAATCAGAAAATGCGAGTATCATCAAAATAAACCATCTGCATCGGCAAAACTAGTAAACTTTGTTATACCAGTTAAATTTGCACAACTCCAAAATAAGTTTTTAAAAAACTTTATTTTTCGAAAATGTACAGAGGAGTGATCCAAACCCGACAAAATTAATGGAAGACTGACTACAATACAGTTTTACACATATTTATAATCTCGATGAAAAATGTAAGGTAAGCGGAATGTAATTCCTAGTATGAGCAGATATGGTGTCCGTAACTCCTCCCTCCTTAGAAACTGAACCAACGGTGAAGTTTGGAAATTCGGTTTTTCTTTATTCTTTTCTTCTCAAACAATAATTTCAGGTTTTCGATTTTCTGTCTTCTTCTCGTCTTCTTTTCTCTTGAGATAAATCTTGACAGCCAGGTAGGCAAGAACGACTGCAATTAGGGCATATAGAAAGATGGTCCAGATGCTCACTGATTGTAGATCAATTGGATTAGTGGAAATTTCTTGAAGGTTATGTTTTTGTACATCCAGGACGGCTCTAATACTTTTCATTCCATTGAAATTGATTGACTCCAGTTGAATAGGCTTCAAAGTAGCAGGCTGCATTTTGTTGAGACCTTCGAAAGCTAATTTTGGTAATCCAATATTACTGAATTTTAGTTTTGGGTTCCTGTAACCTTTTATGGTCGTGGCACCCATATGAATTTGGCAATTTTGGTAATTCTCTAACAGGTATGTTCCTCGTAGTGGGATTTTATTATGACTTTCCCCACATTGGTACGTAATGATAGTTCTGTCAGGAATAATTAGCATCCAATTTTCTGCATCTAACTTTTTGACTTTTACTTCTCGTACATGGAGCGGTATTTGAAGGCAGGTAGTAATATTCTTCTCATATAGTAACATTTGGACTTCACAAGGATTTTCTTTGCCTAGTTTTATTGGATTATTTTCATGGCATATATACTGTTCATGTTGGATTTCTTGGCAGCTTTTGTCGAAAAGGCTATAGCTGTGCTCACTAAGGATGAGGAAATTTGAATAAGGAAGTATGACTTTGAATTGTCTGGATGATGGTGTAGGTAATGGATACAAATGATAATAACTATATCTATCGATTTCTACCAGAGGGATTTCCAAAATGAAAATTACTTGATTTCCTTTACTGTAACTCTTTATTTCCAAAATTTTTTCAAAGTGCAAAATATTTTCCAAAATAGGTTCAAACGGTAATCTGACATTATGTAAATTTTCTGAGATGAGCTGTATTTCTTCTAACAAATCTTGAGGTCTCAATATAGAATTATGAAAGGTATTAAGTTTTGAAAAAGATATAGCAACTTCCAGCTTTTCTAATAAATCATGAGTGTATCGAAATGAAGCTAACATTTGTGAGACTACAATTTGTATAAATAATTCACTTTTCATATTTAAATCTTTTGTCTGTAAAGCCATAAGTGACTTCTCAAATTGTAAGATGCGTGATTCCAGAATTAATTGGTTTTTTGTGATATTTCTAGATATTTTCTCGAAGTTATCTAAGGATTGATTAAGAATTGTAACTGATAGGCGATTCCGTATTTTGCGAGGTATTTTGGATTTGGTGTGTGAAAAGGTGTTGGGTATTTGCGTTCGAATTGGTTCTTGTATTGATTGAACTAGTATCCATAGGAATAGGATATCTTTGCGTTCTCGATGTAACATTACTATTACTACTACTTGTAATTTGAGGTAATGGAGGTCTATTATTGGTTGGAAAGTTTGGTCTTTGGAAGTTTTGTTGAAATTGCGACTTTGGCTGGAATGTATTAGTTTGATTGAATCTCGGAAACTGGGTTTGATTTTGGGAATATGATGAAGTTGAAGGATAATTAGAAAAGTGGGATCTCGGAGTGAAATTATTAGCGAAACCGGGTCTAGAAGCATAATTTCCAGGAAAAATATTCGAAATTGATCTGGGATAGTTTTGGGCACTTTGTGCGAAAGAGGTTTGCACATATCTTACATGTTGTGGAACATTTGTGACAGTACGATTATTATTCGGAGCGTTGACAGAAAAATGAGTATTTAATCTGGGTTGAGGTTTATATAGGGGATTTTGGAGGTTATGGTTACGCCCAGTGCTAAAGTAAATGAAATTTTCTTCTTCTGTGCAAAAAGATAAGGCTTGTTCTAATGAATCTGGATTTCTTAGACGAATAACCAGTTGCATTTGGTATGGTAACCCACTAATAAAAGTTTTTAAAGCAAAATCATCATAGTGTCTGATTTTAATCAATTTCTCCGTTGGATCTTCGATACAAGTATTTAATTTTGAAAATAGCAAACTCCTTGCATCCTGGATTCTCATTCCAAATTGCATAGGTGTTTCATTTCTCAACTGTTTTATAGATATAAGATCTTGTATAAGACAATCGATACTTCTTTGGTCTGAAAAGGTTACAGTAAGTGAGTTTTTTATCAGATTCCACGAGTTTAATTCTGACCTAGAGCCAATTAAGTCTGCAGCACGATCCCGTAATTTGCTCAAAATCGTGTCCAACAAACAAATATTTATTGGATCATCTGCATTATCCGAGTTTTGGAAAGCTCTTAAAAAATTTTCACAAGATGCAATGAATCTATGTAATTGTTTCGGATTACCGTCAAAAGGTGGGATATTATCAGCCTGATATCTTAGTAACGCTACATTTACATCTCTTACATTTGCAACTAAAGCAGCATTTGCTCTTGTGTTCGGCATTGTGTTAGAAATATTCCAGTTAGCAATTCGATTAACTAAATTTTCAATTTCGCTGTCCGAATTATCAGACATACAATGGTATTCAAGCCTCTGGCTTTAGTCTACGATATAGATATATGAAAAATGGAAGGAAATTGAGAAATGAGAGGAAATGAGCCTTACACTAATAGCCACAAGATGGTTTTCATCTAGTAGGTTTTCTTATTCTAAGCTTATCTGTATGGTCCAATGGGTGGTTTCCTCGATGGATCCGCCCTGGATTGAGTCTCCACTAATTCAGCCGGCTTCTTCTTCTTCTGGAACTCTCCTGAAGGTCCTTCGATTAATCTTTGGGTAGTCCTTGGGTTAATCTTTGGATGAAGTTCTTGTCGGATTAAACGTAAACACGAACCGAGTACTCGCCGTAATCTGCGATAGAAACTTCGCGAAACTCGTCCCGACTATCCTACTGCGACTGCGCCAGTTAAATTTGCACAACTCCAAAATAAGTTTTTAAAAAACTTTATTTTTCGAAAATGTACAGAGGAGTGATCCAAACCCGACAAAATTAATGGAAGACTGACTACAATACAGTTTTACACATATTTATAATCTCGATGAAAAATGTAAGGTAAGCGGAATGTAATTCCTAGTATGAGCAGATATGGTGTCCGTAACTTACCCTATTGAGTAATTTATGAATGGACCAACATACCTCCTAAACTTTGCCTTTTCAGTCAAATTATATCAATATTTGAAACGTAAATTTGTATTGATCATATGTAAGAAACAGGCATAACGTAGCAATATATGAAAATAAAATTTGCAAATTGTAAATCTGGATTTTAATATGGATATGTATTTTGAATTAAATAAATCATATCTAGAAGGTATATCTAAAAGCTTACAGCAATGTATGAAGTTCATCTTACTGTGTTGCAACAAAATACTTGCGTTATTGGTTTGATGATTTACTCCGTAATAACTAGTAAGTAGCTAAATTTGAGCATAAAAATGGTTCAACCAACAATCATCACTTCAATATTTTCTTAACAGACACCTGAAGGAAACTTTACAAAATAGATAGAATAACAACTGACTAGATTAACTTAATTCCATGCAAATATATCGCGCGCTATGACAACCACCTATGCAGACGTATATTATAGTATTTTAACTGATAAACATGCAATTAGGTTAGTGATAATGAGCAGAATACTAATTTGACAAGTCTGATAGAAGTATCGCTGTAGTACAGCGATATCCAGAAAACGAACCTGCTAATACGCCATGCATCGGCGCATATCTAGCCTGCCATAACTATTTATTGCTTCATAATGTTTATATAGAATCCTCAATCTTGATCCTGCCACCACCCTCACTTGGCCAACAGAAATAAGATTTATGCGGAAGCCAACCTCACACCTTGGACCATATTATTTTATTTCATTTTCCATTAGACATAAAAAATGTATAGTTAAAATCGGTACAACTAGATAACTAATCTATATCTACCGACAATGATATTACTCTATATGTATGTATATTATTAATGATATGACAGTCAAATCAACTACTTGATTCCATTTTAAAATATTCACTGCAGTAATCGAGATTTTTTGAGAGACGGAAGATTTTTTTGCCCAAATTATAATGATTTATGTTGCATATTTAGTTATTTTGTTTACTAATTATTGAGCAATTAGTTTTAGGATAGAAAGTAATCTGAGCCTTCGGTAAGAGCTATTTGTAAATTATAGATGCTCTTACTTGATGAAACTCTTCCGCCATTGCAATAAAATTGTTAAACCTTATGTGTAAATTTCTCTATAAGTATTTCATGTATTTCCTGTACTCTGTAATGTTTGTTGACAGAATATTTAGGGCGGTCCTGCAGAAGTCCACCAACTGAATTTATTTGATCATTTAAATCTTGTAACAACTATTTTTTGCGATGTAATATAAGAACTGTTACGTGTAACATAACCACCCTGATTCTTTTGTTGTTGCATAGAAAGTCTTGGATTAGAATTCCAATTCATTCGATTCGAGAGAACAAAAAGTGTGAAATGATGAAATCGGGTCATATCGAATCGCTAGTAATCCAGCCCAATAACGTTTCATGTCCAAGAAAGACATTTACTGCATTTTCGTGGCCCAATTGTACCTATTGCCCTACCTCTAAATCCGCACCTGGAGGTACAAAACCTGTAGACATGTAACTTGTAAAGTTTATTCAAAAAACAATACGTCCGTAACGTGTGAACGTGTGTGTGTGCGTGCGTGCGTGCGTGCGTGCGTGCGTGCGTGCGTGCGTGCGTGCGTGCGTGCGTGTGTGTCGCGAACTCTGTTCATCAATATCTGCAGACAGAAGAGTCACATATTCTGACATTATCAGAGACCCAAATCGGTTCGTCATTAATGGACAACTGCTTCAGATATCCCGAATATGATCCATACAGCCGAATCAGATTAACATTTCGTATATGCGTATATGTCAAATCAGGACTCTCTTGACAGCGAGGGGAAGATCCCGAACCTGAAGTATTCGAAATCATCTGGCTAAGAAAGTATCTTTCAAAAAAAATGCCAATTTATTTGCTGCATTTACAAACCACCGACTAGCGACAATCACAGAGAACCTTTCGAGAAATTTTCAGCCACTGTAGATACCTGACAAACAGATCACTCCAAACCAAGAAATAATATTTTCACTTCAACGTTCACAATTCGTACTGGCAAAAACATCCCAACAAAACAGACGAGCAAGGATGCGAAGCTGTGGCTTGTAACAGATATTCAGCGAACCAACAAGTCTTTCCGATCTCTATTAAGACTTTGCTAACCTACTAGATCTATATCTCATAACAAATTCCTTTATCTACACAGTCAATATATCCGCCCCACTAGGAACATCCGATCACAATATTATTTCAACCCTCTGTAGAATGCCATCACTAGGTCATAAGCATACTAAGGCACTCAGACTCTGGCAATACAACTTAGCAAATGGGATGAGCTCAGGAACTGTTACCACTTCTATCCACCTATATCTCCATATATATCCAGAACAATTTTTATAGAAAACTGTCTTATTACTTTTGTGTTTTATAATTATATGAATCTGAGCGATTGACTGCATATTTCGGGACATCATTTATAACTAAAAGCTTCAGATTGATCTAATTTCAACATGTTTCTAAATCCAGCCATCTTCAGAGTCAACAAATTTGAAAGCGGCAAGCAATAGTCTTTATAGACACTGCCTTACAGGATTATTCTTGCACAAATCGAGAACAGTCAATTGATAAAGTTTTAAAAAATGTATCAAACAAAAGACCATTTGTAGAGCCTCCAACAAGAAATCTATACCTTGTTAGAGGTCTAGAGGATTAGAGTTATTGTAGCTTTCACGTTGAGCTGACTTCAATGACTTTTTTGTCATAGGCGTATATTGTTGGGATGAACAAATTTTTAATATTAAAATTCTGAAACCAATTCAGTGTTTGCTTCTTTTAGTATCTGACATCAATAAGTACAAGTTTTATTCAATTCTAAATTCCGTATGGGAATATTCTCCAAGCACAAGGAAAACTGATATACCACCACCACCACCAATGAAGTCAATTGTCATCGGGGAAAACCTAGAGTTTTTCTAGAGAAAACTAGTTGGTTACTGCACAATAAGAGAAATCACAATTCACAGTATGTTACTAAGAATCTTGTAAAAATAAGCTTCGTAAATTTTTCGTCATCTACATACAAAATTTTAAAAAACTATTTTAACACGGATTAAATCCAATTATATCAAATTTAGCTATTGGTGTATTATTAACATTGTTATTTCCATAAAAATTATTAAAAAATATTCTGGTTCATCTAAAAAAAATAAACCGAATGATCGGAAAAACTTCCCAACGCGTGGTAAATTTATGCTGTGAGACTACACTCAATAAATCAAATGATAACCTCCGGTAATTACTAAAATTTAATTCTGGCTATAGATCTCGATAATACATATTATTTTCAATTTATTCATCACATCAAAGCTTCATCCCATATATTTTCATTCAAACGCTCCATTTTTGTTGTTTTCTCATTTGTAGGTATACACATAACCGTATAGAAAAAAGGCAATGAAATCATCTCTGATAATTTGCACCTTTCCCAAAAATCAAATTATAAAAAGCCTTACCTACAACCCCAACAGCACAGAAAATCATAAGACACCGCAAGGAGAACAGATTTGTGATTCCCGCACATTTTAGGACCATGTTTTTCGAACACAGCGAGATTATTGGAACTGCTTCACGTCCGAAACATTGTAAAACAGATATTTTTTATCGAACGTGTTACGATAAATAAATATGGGTGAAACTATTATAAAGTATATTGTGTGTGTAAAATCATGTAATAAATACAATTTCGTACTGAGCATTTTCGCATTTTTACAATCTCTGACTGTCACGGCTGCATAGGCGTGCTGAAGACTGTTGCACAAGGAGTGTGCTGGACCGGCAACAACATTCCTTGTCCTAGAAGTATATTAACCATTGTTAGAGCATTTTTTTCCTAAATGCGCTATTAATTCTAATTTTGTGTGCCATAACATTTTAAATTATGGACCATACTGTGCTAAGTACAGTCCTAAATCGTAATGGCAACCGACAAAGCGCAACAAGACTAAACAACTATACTAAATGTTTGAAAGGTCGATACGAACCTACTAGGTGCTGAAAAAATACCTACTTTGGAAAATTTTGAGCTACATATCCCTTAGTTTACCCAAAATTATTTGATTTATTGTCAGTTGATCGATAACAAAGAGCTATTTCTTGTTCTGACGAACCAACATACAACCAGAAATGAAATAAAACATTTTTCACGAAGTCGTTGTAAATTAAGTTAGTGTATCATAATTAAAATACTTTGTTAACACTTGTCAGGGCAACCGAAACGCTATAAGAGTTAATTATTCACTCACATGTGATCGATTGATGGAATATCGAGACAACCAAAGGATAGGTCAGTCAGTCACTACGATAATAATTACACATAGTCACTTGCTATACACTAAAATTTGAATCTTTCAGGCATAAAATGGCAAGTTGTTCCTTGGAATTATTTGAATCTAAATGCCGATACTCCGCATAGCCTGGCTATTATTGTAGGATATTTGTTGTTTCTTCTTTTGTTTTTTTTCGACTTATTAAACATTTATTTACTGCATATCCTCCTATATGAAAGTATATTATTAGTTCACTGTAATGTACATGAAACGATAAATGTCTACTTAATGGCATTAGAAAGATAATAAATTATTTTTTGCATGTTGTACTACGATACTCCGCTTTGTGTAACCAACTGGCGCTTATTTTGCGTACTAGGTGATATCATCTTTTTTAATATTGATACTTGGCAATATTAGTGCATTTTCGAGTCGCACCATTTTGAGCTATTCTTATACGTCTTAGTTTGTTTTCAGTGTACCTACTTTCAAAAGGCTTGTAGAGTTAATCAATTAATTGTTATCACAATCAGGAACTGTCACTATTGGGCTACTAAGATCTGAACAAACAGACCAATAAAAAAACAGCTTTGAAGCTTTCTAAAAGTACTATATTAAGTTACTGAATATGTAGGGACAACACGAGTCACCTGAATTTGCTCTGATATACAGAATGCCGTTATTTGATTGCTATATTATCGACTTAACACTTATTGTGATTTTTCATTAATCTCTATCTTTTCTTATATGAGTTTAATGTCCCAAAACTACATGTTGTTGTATGATGACCGGTATTTAAAATAGGTTAACCTCAAAGATTTGTGACAGAATGCATACTGGCATGAAAATGTTGTTCTATAGACAAAATCCTCAACAGCCAGTAAGGGTTGCCAGAACAACCAGTATTATGATATTGAATTAATTATTGTATGTTTTTATAGATTTACAAAAAAATCATGCTGGTATAACATCCCGATCATGTTGGAAGAGGTTCATGTATAGAACAATACACCTGGATATCGCTAAGAAACACAGGAACTATTAATTTGTTTAGTATGTTTATTTGAGTTGTGTTGGATACAATTCTTTGGATTCTTGTGCACTATAGCATAAGTTATATAACTCCGGTGAAATACATTTTTATCTCCATCTATCAATATTTCCTGTTAATGCAAAGCCAAATAAAAATACATGAAACAGATTTATCGTTATTCCAGTATTTTAACAGAATCATTCGACATCGTTTTAAGACTTAAGACTAGCTGGAATAGTTACCATCACATGAATATCAAACAACATTCAAATAACAAAAATGATCCAAAAAAAAATTTTTCATTCTAAGTTCAAGGCTACCTGAATAATTGGGTACAAAATTTTTCAGTCAAAAAAATTTCTTGCCACATTACTCCCGTCCGAAGAAATGTTTTATAAATCATCGAACACTAAGCTTTTTAATCCATCAAAAATTGATGCTAATGGTTATGTATCTCTCCATTTCCCAACACCCATGGAAAACAGAGTCACGAGATACAAATCAGATCATACGTACATCAATTGAATGCGTGTAAGGATATCGTCGTTGTTTCAACATTCTGTTTATAGAGCTTTATGCTGCAAACATTTTCACAATGCCTCTGATAAAGCAGATCGAGCGAAGGTATCGCAAACTGTAAAAATGATATCTGATTCTGTTCAAACCTTACATATACCCAATAATGGTTGTTCAAAATTCAATTATCTTTTTTCGCTTGATCGACTCACTCGTTCCACTGTCAATGGACACGCTCATTGGTATCTGTTGTTTAGTTGGTGTTAAACTTAAGATTAAAAAATCAAATCGAATTCGCAGAGGCAGTATTTTGTATAGGACGTTCTGGAAAATGATTTCTTGTGTGATTACTGTTATTCAGTATGTGAAAACGATGGCTAATATAAAACATGGAAGTCTGAGGATTTCTTTCAAAATATGTATAATGTAGTATAGATACTTGATGTAATCGCATATTCTATCTTTAACGGGACTATCCGATTTATAGGTACTTTTTTTTTGTCCACATATATCACCAGGCACCAATGTTAAGGTAGGCACTACATAAATTCATATATAATTAAAGACTTGGTTTTTTATATTTATCGAGTTTCTAATCGTTTATGGGTGTAAGGGAATTTTTTTTAGCTCAAAAATGGTCAATCTAGGTCAAAGTCAAAAAAATGCAATTGGTCCATTTTTAATAATAATAATAATAATAATAATAATAATAATGAAAGACCTTTATTTTTCATTTACATACATGGACATGGTGTAGAGAGAGAAGCTCGATTGTGGTAAGTAGCTAAACAGCTACCCTTACACTTAACCACAAGAGCTATATATATATTTAATTTTATAAAATACATATTACTTGAACGGATAGGGAAACTGAAAAAAGGTAACTATAACTGGATCACATAAATATGAATAAAATTATTAATGAAAGAAATAATCACAAAGGTAGCAATTACAAGAGCAATTGATTGAAGTGCTTACGGAAGCAGGACAAAGGTATGATTCGATAATCAGGACTGATTCAGCTGCATTGTGGCTAAAACTACATTTGAACAAAACAGATGAATATGGAGATATTCTGATATCGCTTACATTATGTAACAATGTACTTCAAAAATGAAAATGATCTTTTCTGACAAATTAAATGAGCCTAAGGGATAACCCATCATAACGAGATTCTTCATAAATACAAGAAAATGATACCTCACCAGATCATAAAACTTTAACCATTTAAGATGCTTGATCAAGACAAGGAAAATAAATAAAATATTAAAATATCTCAATAGCTTAAGTCCGATATAATAATACTTACACAAAACTTCTTTCTTTTGATTTTAAAATTTAGCAAATGCTTATCAAATGCTTATTGGCATACAGTACCTCTGACCCTAAGATAGATCTTTTGCAGCAACTGGGCTATATGACCCTTGAACCTCTGTTGGGAATCAAATTCGACGCCCAAAATTTTTATTTCATTCGACGATAACTGTAACACGTTTGCTCCTACTTTTATCATGAAAAAATCATTGCATATTTTTGTGATACTTCTTTTTTTGTCGGTGCAAGCCGATTGTAATCATGCCAAATTAAATTTAAGCCTAGTAGTCATACATAAAGTCACAAATTCCCCAATATTATTTGGGCAACAACCATAATTAACATTTCAAAGGCAAACCAGCATAAGTATTACCAAATTAATATAAAGGAACTCCACTCGAACGACAGGTTCGCAACAAAACTGCAAAAACAACGAAATTCAGCTACACCATGAACGGGATGACCTCATAAAATACTGATCTCAATATGCCCGAGAATGTTTTTTTCAAGTAAGTTACAGCGTGGGAACTGCTGAATGAATCTACTTGTATCAATTTTTTCACCACCTGAAGAAAAAAATGCGTACATTTCTTATTTCCGAAATTTCATAAAACGGAATAATCTATAGGTAATGGGTATTCTATAGATAAGTATAGGAAATGAACAGAATACAAAGCGTTGCGTAAAATAATGAGATCGAGTTAATCGTCAGAGAACTTGAAACAACTTAGTTCCTTTGGCGGGCGACTCCGACGGTAGCATTTTCTCTGACTAAAATACTATTATTATATTAAAGTTGATAGGACTGTAAAACATTGGACATTTATCCATTATTTTTTCTACTGACTGCTAATTGAGACCTCATACGATTAACTATCTTTACTAATGTTTTGGTTTGCATAACAGCCTTTTTGAAAGTAAAGAATATGAAAAAATAAATTCTGAAATTGATGTGAGCATTTTGTCTTAGTCAATATACTTCAGTCTGTCGTATGTGGTTATCAATTAAGGGTCAGTATAAAATATAATGAATCAAAGAGGCGACCATTAAATAGTATCAGAAGTTACATTAATTGTAAATGTATGTTTCTTTCATCAACATATTTTTATGTAAAGGGACATGAAATAAATAATCTATCATGCAATCGTGCAACTTTCACCTAATGTGTAATGAGACAAATATTTTCGCGTGATTTCGTAGGATAGGATTTAATGTTTAATACAAGATTCATCGAAGATTATATATGACTTCAACATACCAGCAGAATTTACGTATGACTATTTTACAAGAAAGGAAGAGAAAGTACTACATCAGCAAAAATAATATTTTATAATTAATATTGGTATATGTACAGGGATTTTAATCGAACTGAGTTCACAGCATCATACGGAATAAGTACACTGATCGGCTAACCATACCAGTGGTGGGGCTAAGTAAATTAAAAAATAATTACCCGCCAAACTTAATCAAAGATCAGATGGAAATGGTCATCACGTCATTTTTTCTATCTGTTTATGAAAGGAAATTCAGAACATATTGTCGATACTGCCCACATGGCCACCTATTCTGCTTTCAGACCTAGGTATACTTGTCATCAAAGCGATCTATATTTTTATTTCCTCTTCCCTTCCTTCTTTATCTCTTTTACTTACCATACTCTGGTTTCTGGGAAAAGAGAACCTACATATTCGACGCCGCTCCAGACCGCCCAGATATTCAAATGACGTATAGCAGCCCACACACATGACAAGCAATTTCAAGCTGTCAGTGACAAGTCAAAAGTGAAAATATCCGTAAGTGGTAGTGTGATAACATATAAGTGTATGTGACAACTATTATTTACTATCTAAGCCACAAAATGGAAATATAAAGATTCGCATTTAGGAACTGGTATAATATGGGATTCGAACCACACATCTTCTGATTGTCGGTCAGGCGCTCTGGTAAACTGAGCTAAGCAGGCACTCCACTCACTCTATCTAGAACGCCGATGATGTTAGTGCACTTTAATGGCCTTTGTTTCTGAAACAGTGGTACTCTGATTGTTTGATGTAGGGGTTTGTTTGTCAGTAACTGTGGTCTGGGATCTTAACTAACCTCGAGATGAAAATAATTCGCTCAGGTTTGAATCCAGAAATTTTGTTTTTTAGGAGAGTCTACATAACATCGGAGCTCTAGATCGTTTTTTCAGCTTAGTTGAATATGTGTATACCTATTAGAGATTCCAGAACTTCCGGTTACCCTCTAGATGAGAAGAAGCTACACTTGTATATAACTTTGTAGTCCAGTCAACAAACGTAAAAGTGTATTTAATAGAGCGAAAAAAGTAGATATTCAGTGCCAACCTTCAACCAGCCCGACAACCACTTTTTCATTTTACGCTATTCGAATGGCATTTTGTACTTGAATTCCCACCAATTCACCAAACAATATCATTATTATTATATTTAATCAGATTATTATTTACTCGCCATCAAAGACTTGATAAAAACTATATGTTATGTTGTGAGTGTTATTATAAAACAAATGTATATTTTGTTTTACATGTTCCATATCACGTGTGTAATCTCTTGGAATAACTAAGCTTTTCTATTCTATTCTATTTTATTCAATTCATTTTTTTCAAACGAATAATATTAATAAATATTTTACCAAAATGACTGTATTATGGACAGAGTATTTCAAATCAAATATCATGATTAAAGCGTTATGATTTTAAGTTTCAAAAACCGGTCAATTATTTAAACATAATTTTAAAAGCCATCTTTATGAAAAATATCTCAGTCTACAAGTAGATCAATTTTAGTTTATTTTTTCAAATTGCTATCGATTCTTGGTGAAAAATCTATATGCCAAAATAAAAACATCGACCAATTGTCGGAACAAGCGCTGTATATTTCAGATGTTCTTTTTTATTAAACTTTTCCATCATCATGATCCATTGTGTAATTTGAGCATTTCTAAATGTATCTTTAAATCATTGTTACACTCTGGAATTGACTATTTACACTGCTTTATCTGTGAAACCTTGTGTCTTCATTACACAATCCTATCTTAAAAAAGAGGTGCTAATTTTTTATAAAGCTCTAACTGGAAAACTATTTGATTGATAGGATCCTGAATTTGCGCACGTATTCTAGATACCATCAAGAATATTTATTTGCAACGTTCATATGCTATATCAATAATTAACCAAACTTCTATGATGATTAATAAAATTATATAAAAAATGACTTTAATTAATTTAAGTTATAGATTTCATACAAGTTTCTCGTTAACAGTTTAACACTTTTTAGGTGAAGAACATTCATTTAGTATTTTATATATTTTAAATTCACAAAAAAAGTTATCAAATACATTTGAGCAAAAAAAATCTAAAAATTACGAAGATTGAAGTACTGGATTCCCATGAAATAGCGTAAAATCAATTTTTTAGGTCCGGCTGAACGTTCAATTGTATTACATGGTTTTAAGTACTGTGGATACCTGAATGTCAGCTTGCTCGAAAAAACACAAAATGTCATTTTGAGACCATTCTACTGGTTAACATCATTTCGTGTGTTAAGTTCCATTTAATGAGCTCATAAAAGGAGACCGCGACATGCGAAAAGCACGCGCCGCCTATGCATTTGCGAAACGTATCTCTTACTCCAGTACCGCGACATGCACGAGTGATACTATACGAAAAACTTGCTTTTTGAAACTAATGAATGTTTTTGCTCCAAATCTAGGTTGCCTTGAATCGATATTTGATGAATAAAAAATTGATTTAGTAGAAAGCAAGCGCCACGTTTGGAAAGCACATAGGAGAATGATTTGTCACTCAGCACTGTTGCCACTATTACTTAAGATATTCAGGATATGATCACAATGAGAGAGTTTCATGATGCTGATAATAAAATGAGTAGTGACATACTACCAAAATTTGAACTAATCAATCGGCAAAAATGTTGACGAGTCCATCAGGTGTAATGGAAATATCAAATATGTGATGGTGTTACAGTGTTTACGCTCAGACCATATCAAAGCCTGTTGTACTGCACTTGAAGGTTTTTCAATTCGTATTTCAAAGCAATCCAAAATGCTGACTGTTTTGAAATATTTCTTTCCAAACGATGTCGGTAGCTTCTCATAATTTCATTCACGCGCATAAAAAATAAGTTCATCGTTCCATACAGTTGGCTATTTATGGAAAAGCTGTCCTGACTTTTTTTCCTGATTTTTTCTTTAATTTTAATATCAACTTGGACTATTACTGTTTAAGTTTTTTGTCAGGATTCATTTTTTCTAAACATTTTATGCGAAGCCTTTTTTCATATACGACGGTTTTTCTTACAGGTTGCACATTTTTTTGGCAATCAAACTTATGAGGGTATACTCAAGTTTTCAGCTTTTATGTTCATCCGCAAAGTTTATAATTAATCAGATCCTCAGTATCATTTTTAAGCTGTAATAGCAAAAAAACATTTTAATATTTCTATATGAAGTGTTCCATTCGATACAAACGCGGGTCCTTTAGACGGAACAAAAATATATCTACCAAGCGGGAATCTGAAATTGTTTAACTTTTTTTTTATTACATTTTTATTTGGATCCATACACAATATATTTAAGATTTCCATTACATGAATTAATTGGTTTCCTGTTTTATCGGTAAGTTACAAACTGTTTTGGATTGAATCAATTGTCAGGTGTAAGTTGTTATTTCCAAATTTTCCATTCTCAGTCTAGCATTTGAAATTTTCGTATAAGAACATCATAATTATTTTTCAGAATTGTACATTTTATTGTTTGAACTACTTGATTTTCAATCTGCATATTCAAAAATGTGTATTACCGACAACATTATTTATTTAATCACGAATTTCGAAATAGAAGTCCTATATAAGACCGCTTATGAAATATTTCTAAGTACAATCAGTCACTCTACAAAAAACGTTTATTCATTCAACTCCCTTTTCTTTGGTATAGCAAGTACTACACTGATGAGGCATCATACCTTTCTATATTACCTGAAACAATTAGCAAATCAGTACGGCTAACATTAATCCAAGTGCTTAGTTTATTGTAGACTGTAAAATTTATGGGATGATTATAATTTCATGAGGTAAATCCCATATTACGCGATCAATTGAGATGGCAAAAATTAATTCCACTTGTCAAAGTCAACTAAATCAATCGAGAATAAAATTCAAAAATAAACATAATTTTTTCGCAAATGAAGTCGTATTTCTACTTATTTTAATAATCATAACAAAAATGCATTTCACTATCCAGTATGTCTACCCATTGGTATATACTACGTATTCTCAGTAACCGTTGTACCAATTTTTAAATTTGGGGGTGGATATGATAGGGACACAAAGTAGGTAGTGTTTCTTTTTTTGGTGCTTTGAATTCAGGGCAACTAGGATAAAATTTTATTTTTGCGAATTATTCAAAAGTAGCTGACAATTTTTATGACGTAGTCAAATGAGAACTTTAGGAGGTTCATTTTATGGAATCCCTAATCCAATTTTTATAAACGTTATATTCAAACTATTAATAGACATTTGGGTCTGCTACTACCAAACTTTTTCGAAGTTTGAGTAATATCTTAAGTTTTGCAGTATATTCGGATTCCTTTTCATATATTTTTTGAGTTCTTGTTTCATTTTCGGGACGATAAATACACTGACGAATTTTGGTTCCGATTACCAACTAAGATTGAACAAATTATTCGTCAATATTGAGACCCAATTACTTTGATGGTTTGCGAGACATCTCAAGAATATCATTACAGCGATCGAAATACCATATCAGTTTACTTAGCTGTATCTGTCTATCTTCATCCAAATTAGGAGATAGTGAGCGCTAAATTGTTTTCCCCCATTTTTTTCTGGCATCAAATCTTACAGCAAATTAGATATTAATCTCTGGTCGTTCTGTTAGGTTGTTATTCAGAGTCAAAAAGATTATGATTATAATCAGACAGATCTCATCAACAGGATAAATGTGTGATAATTCCTAGTGCTGTCTAATTATAATTCCGTCAATTACAAGCATCATACTTTGATTGTGTTTGGTAATTTAATTATCTCATTACAAATGATGTAAACATTTCAAACTTATCCAGAGGTTTTATTTGATCTCGCCGTACTTCTTCTGCTATGTCGGTAATACATAACTACATATGACTATGACTGGACTTTTTGTATTTTTTTTACTTTGAAAAAGGTTACCGAGGCGGTAAAAGTTTTAGTCTATTCCATTTAGTAGTAATATCTGGTTTTAACAGACAGTAGAATTAAATTTAATCATCACCCAGCACTTAAACCTCAATCGGAAATTAATAATTTCTCATCTCACCTGAATACAAATTCAGTCAACAAAAATTAGCGTCATCAAATTTAGATCATACAAAACATCATTTTAGAGACCTAGTTCTTTGTAAATGCATAAATAAAATTGCTACAGTTTTCCTTTACGATTTTTCTCCACTTTGTTCAGTTTTACGACGCCTAAAACCAAGTAGATTATCTAACACCTACTGGGCTTAAGCATTTATATCGATTAATGTAGCTCATTATGATATTGTATTGTGACATATATTATATGAAGTCAGAAATAATCCGGAACCAGTGGGGGTCTAAGATCAAACCTCATCTCTAGGTTTCCGTCCTGGTGCTTCTATCCATTAAATCTCAGTACCCTCTGTGAACAGATACATCTAAGACAAACTGAGGTAACGAACCCAGCAAGCGACATTTCAGCTATGTTTCAAATGCAAAGTAAAAGTTTGCACCCCTTAGACATCTAGTAGTAGTTTGAATCAGTATTGCTGATCACGTATTCACCACAGATTTCTATATATGAACTATGAAAATTTGTGTGTGGTGATCGCACTCATAACCTCTGGCAGTCTAGGCAGAAGCCTTACCGTTGACCCATGAGATACTGGTCAGGCAGAACAGCAAATACGTTATGGAAGGTAAATCTCCCCGCGCAATTCTTCTTCCCAATTTTCCAGCCTATACAGCTCTATCTTTGGTTAGACATCTAATGCCGTTGACCCATACTATCTTCAGCCACAACTAGCATGACTCCACCATGTTGAGCTGAATTCAAGAAATACCATTGCAGAGTCTGAGACATTGGGAAGGAGGGTGCGGAGGGATGTGCCTTCTATAGCATATCCTATCTGTCTGACGAGTCCGTCATGGCCCAACGGTAAGGCGTCTGCCTAAAATGGAAAAGGTTCTTGTTTTGATCCCCACTGGCGACAAACGTTTCTTCATAATTTTTCTAATCATGATTAATTTTCCACTTCCGGATTGCTGTGTTAGCCCAAATAACTCCAAATAGATTTCTGTATAACGAACAACATAAAAGTATGAGTCATTTTCTGTCTTACGGATTAGCATAATCTGAGCATCTACTGAAAATATGATGCAGTGTTTTTTATACAAGTACCCGAGAGTTAGTTTGTCTTACTTCGCTACGTTGCTTAATTATTGTTTGCAAATTTAATTGAAACCATTGCTTCTAAACCTAAGCGTGTCACATTAAACAATGAAAAAAAATTACTTCTGCTGAAGTCTGGATGTTCATTCAAATCCCTGGCAGCGCGCTTCACTGTTGGGAAGTCAACAATATTATGAATTCTATAATCCGGAAGTTTTAGTAAACTGTATGGGTTCTGCCAACTTTCTGTTGCATACATACATTAGATACAAAATAGAGATCTTTTATTTATACGTATTTTAAACTATACTCAATAATAATTATTACATTCCACACAGCTCTCTTTCAGGTATAAAATCATTAACTATATTAGTAAATTTGTCTAATGGACAAAATTCCTTGCACCCGGGCAATATCAGTAGCTTAGCACCAACTCCACTATAATCTTCATAAAATATTTTGAATCCATATACTTGATCGATCAAGTGGACTTCCATCATTATATATGATCCATACGTGGGTATGTGTGGTGGCTGGAATACTCCTAATGCAATCAAAAGCTTTGCTATATTGTCTTCGTGGGCTGAATAGAGGTACATCTTTTTACCTGTGGTAGTACCGTTTAGAACATTCATAGTGTCTCCAATCACCTAAAAACAATCAATTTCCTTAATTTATGACCAAGCTATAAATGAATATAAAATTAGACAAGTAGATTGACCCGATACAAACATTAAACGGATACGAGAAAATAGGCAATCAACTCAATAAGTGAGTAACCACGAAATCAGTAGTAAATGTTGTCGAAAATACGACGCGATGCAACAATGCGATGATGTTATTAAAACTCACGACAAAATAACAGAGCCTTGCTTTGCTAATTACGTCAGTCCGTTTAGGGAAATAATGAAAAAAGTATATAGGATAAAATAAACTACTACTGATCTGATTGATATGTCAGATTATATCTCTCCATAATTTTTCCTTACCTGTGAGCTGTAAAAGGAAGTAAAATAAATACTCAACAGAGAATAAATAAAAATAGAAGGGAGTTTAGCAACCAAAAGGAAATAATGACAATATCTTTGGTTTTCTGAGCCGATTTATATTTTTTACTCTATTACGGTTTAGAAATCATACGTTGTGCTAGATTGGGAATTATTTTAATAGCTTAATTATAAATATAACCAACAGGTTCACTTCCAGGTACGATGAATTGTGATTCATGCTTCAGTAAATTCTGTTATATCGTCTTAATTATTATATTTACTTCATAAGCATGTTTTTTGTTTGCTCAATTCTACAGTTTTGTTATACTCTTGTGACTAATCTCAGTGGCTCTCTTTATCAAATCCTAGTCACAATTTAATTAAATGAGAATTTGCTCTCTACTTATAGGTATACTGATACCCAAATTATACGACTTATCTACTCCTAGGCTGCAGGATAAACAAAATCGTACACGCGCATCTAATAATACAGAGATGTACTACAACTGTACAAATAGTCGTTAAATGTATTGTCAATACCACACACACTCAAAGATGCTGTGAAAGGTGGGTCAGAAAAAGACACAACCCACTCACCTTCTCCAAAAAGTATCCTACAGCCATTTGTCTCATTTCCTTGGTTTTCATACTGACAAAATATTCTTGTATGGCTAAATGGTATATTGGATCCGGCCAAACCTCCTTTGTCCAACTCGGAAGAGTGAATCCCCAATCTTCTTCTATCAACAGACCAAAATACAGGTCGTAAATATCGACATAACGGGTGAGGCTTAGTCCAGAATTTTTAGAAATGAAATCAAATATCTCTGCATGGCTTTTCAGTTCATCGTCAACTTCCTTCGAGGTACTCACGTTATTGTAGAGCTTAATATATGTTGGACACATAAAACCGCGTAGAACCTAGAACAAAATACTACTGAATTTTTTCTTGATTCAATTAATTGTTTCATGAACATCATAGAATCAGCTTTGGAGGAAAAAGAATATTGCACTGCATTATTTCTAGACGTCGCCCAGGCTTTTGACAAAGTCTGGCATGAAGGACTCATCAACAAATTAAAAATACTCCTTCCTAACCAATATGTAGAAGTTATCAGGTCATATATTTCTGATAGAACTTTCAGAGTCAAGCAAGAAAATGAGTATTCTGACCTTATGGATATCAAAGCTGGAGTACCTCAAGGAAGTGTCCTGGGCCCAATATTATACCTATTGTATATTCGTGATATTCCAACGATGAGGGATGTAACGGTTGCAACGTTTGCAGACGACACAGCTTTGATTGCAACTGACAAAAATCTTGCTTTGTCTACTAACAAAGTTCAGACAGCTGCCAACGAATTAGTGACTTGGTCACAAAAATGGAAAATCAAACTAAATGAATTAAAATCGATCCATGTCTGCTTTTCTAACCGAAGACAGATAAATCCTCATCCAATAAGCGTTAATGGGACCACCGTACCACGAGAAGATAACGCTAAGTACCTAGGTATGACCCTTGACACAAGACTGAAATGGAAACATCACATCAAAAAAAAGCGGGAAGAACTCAATCTTCGCTACAAACAATACTACTGGTTATTGGGAAGATCCTCAAAACTGTCCCTCTATAACAAAATCATGATCTATAATCAGATTCTCAAACCTGTTTGGCTCTACGGTTGTCAACTGTGGGGTTGTTCGAAAGATTCTAACATCAAGATTATACAAAGATTCCAAAATAAAGTTTTAAGAGCTATTGTTAATGTTATTCGTAATAAGGATATTCATCGCGATTTGAATATACCTCTGGTAGTCGACGAGATCAAGAGAATGGCGGCCAGGCATGCAGAAAGGCTCCATCACCACCCAAACGCAGAAGCTATTCAGCTGCTGGACAACCACTACGCTGTCCGACGATTGAAGAGAACCAAGCCATACGAATTAGTGTAGTGCTTTGGTGCATAGAGCAGAGCATGTGTACGAATTTGTAGTTATAGTGTTAACGTAATCTAAAGGACATCGATGGATTTACTTTAGTGATAAGTATTAGTTTGTAAGAATTCAAAGGAAAATTAATGGTTGATCAGTTTGATCAGTTTTAATATGAAGGCATTATGCCCCCCTAAAACAAAACAAAAAATTAATTGTTTTGAGAAATGTCCAATATACTCGTACATTATGTAACTTACACATACACTTACCGGGTCATGATTCTTAGGTAGGTAGTCGTAAGGTACAGGTTGCCAGTTGAGACCATTCTCGAACATTTGCTCTTTATTCGGTAGGAATAGAGATGCTAACACTAACTCGAGAGACATCTTTGTTCTGTAATAATCTGTTGATAAAGCTTCTACAATTTGTGGCAAGAAGTAATCACCCAGGAAATTTCTATATCTCTCCCTCAAAGCACGACCGATATTGAATTCCTTTTGTTTCCCAGCCTGAAACATCGTCCATCATTACATAATATTAATAAATCATCAAAAAACTGAAACTATAAAATTGCAAACTACCGTTAGATAATATCAAGGAGTGTTAAAATAAGCATGAAGTGCATACTTTCATCAAAATCAATTTTGATGAAACTAGGAGGTATCTAATCTCTACGTTATTTTATAGAAATATAATATGTTAATATTACCTTTGTCAACTGACCATATCCATATGGGTAGTAGGTTTCGTTGACATATGGATCTTTAGGATAAAGTTCGTGTGGTTCTGGAGTACGATTACCATGTCTGAAAAGCTGAGAATTGGGTAGCTTGAAATTACCTCGAACGACTCACATAGACGATATTTTTCGATTAATGTATTTCAGGCATCAATTCTTATATAATTTTTGAGATTCCAAAGTTTCGATTGATATTCCATGAGTTGTGATTGATGTTGTTATTTATAGCAATGAAACCGGCCTGTTTGCTAGAAAGGGCGGTATTTCTAAAGAATATGTTTTGAATAAGGATTTCTATTTTTCTAGCTGCATCAGCAATTCTTTACACATCTGCTAAAATGATAATAAAATCTTCTGAACTTGATGCATTTAGGTTTTCAATGGTTTTTTAGTTGCAGGTTATGTTTGATATGGATTTTGGAAAAGATATATCCGACCTATGATTGAAAAAATAGATATACAAAAATCTTAAAAATTCTACAACTCTATCAAATCATACTTCCACTTGATGTTTCAATAGTTACTATCAATAACCATACTTTGCTAACCATAGTTAAGTAAAAATTAAATTAATTTCCAAAATTATACTTATTAATAGAGGTCACACCTTGATGTGGTGTAAATAGTTTGCTCAAATGTCTATGTATTTTAAATGACATATTAGAGCAGTATGTTCTCAAAGTCCCAGGTTGAGAAACATTTCGTTTGTTCTTCGTGTAATCTGGGTTGGGTAAAAAGATTTACTTATTTATTCACAAAAGGTTACACGCCATTACAGAAAATACAAAATACAGAAGATGAAAAATAGGTTTTCGAATTTTGTTCACTGACTCAGGTAACAAACCCTGTAGCACTTCAAAATAACATAGTGTTCACATTAGATCTATATAGTACAATACAATGATCCGGATAAAACCTATTCTTATAACGATAATCTAACCTAGGCACCCGAAAATAAATTTTTCCTAATAGGAATGGAAAATCATTCAATTATTTTGTATTTTACAAAAAAAAACCAACGCCATTATATCCGATATTGAATAAACAGAATGTATGCTAGGTCAGTTAGGTATGTTATTATACCAACTTTTTGACATCCATGTTTCATAAATTCTTCTTCTGTGTTAAGAGATGCTCTGAATTTGATCGATGAAAGTCCGAATTACTCCTTTTCGTGGTTACTGGATGATTTCAAGAATAATGCACGTATTGTACTGTGTGCATTTCTTTACTCTATACTGAAGTTCATGAAGTCAAGGTAATATTAAAAAATTAAATGGAATCTAGTTGCTTAAATAATTAGATTTTCGTGCATCTACGGATTAGTTTATTATTGAACCACGTTACAGAATGGGAGATCGTATCGTTAGTAAAGTTGTTGGAGGTATTTCCTCAGTACAATCCGTATTTCCAATGGTACATTCCTAAACCAAATTCGAGTATAAAAGTTGAAACGAACATGTGTCCTGAAAAGTCTGGTATTCAAGATACACCCTGTATCAAAGTTTTTTTGAATTAGTTTTTATCAATGTCTCAAAAATTCTTGTTCAGATTTTGTTGCAATTCGGCAGTGTGGTACATTGTAATAAAACGACAAATTAGCAATGACTACAAGATACTTATGAGTACCAGTGGTGTCTCAAGAGGAAATCTCGAAAATAATATTGACCAAAAAATTGGCGCTACTGAGTTTAATAGAAATTTGCATTTGGAAGTTTGTTAAAAGAAAATAATTGAAGCGAAATGAGTTGGTTATTATTTTCTTCGAAAAATGAATAGGATACCAAGAGATAACAAGAGACAAGAAAGTTGTATTTTTAGCTGCTTAATCCGAAAAAAATATAAAAGTTTTCAAAAAGTTAGCGGCCTAAATATATTTGTCAATATTAACATTGAGATTGCGCCCCTAGAACCCACTGGTGCTCATAAACCTGCGTCCATATTTTCGACAATTGACCGATTTTACCTCACTGTCACAATAACAGATTTATATCTGAGTTTCATAGCTATCAAGCTAAAGCAGTCAAGAAAAATTTAACAATTTTTTATGCAGATAAAATAATTGTGTATTTAACACAGTTTCACAAATAAAACTCTTCCGGTGACGCGTTTCGATTTATATCCAAATCGTCATCAGACTGTCTGATTTGAATGGTTACAAATGCTACCCAGGTTACTTGCCAACTAGCTAACTAGATCCTATCATGTATACAAAACTAGAGCTCTCAAATCTAGTATACTGTTTTGTGTGTAATAAATTCACAATTATTTTATCTGCATGATAGAAGAGTTTCACCAAGCAAGAGCATCTACACCCTACATGATTTTTTAAATGTCTCAACTGGAAAAGGGAAAAATACTTCAACTAAACATGTATCGGATATTTGGCTTATGACATTAATAAAAAAAGTAAAATCATTACAATGCAAAGCAACAAAAAAAATCGCTGTAGCTTTTCAAATGGATCGTTTCTCAAGAAAAATATATAAAAGGTCTTCAACACCTTCTAACACGTATTCGATGAGACAAATGAAAAATGATCCTGACTTCCATCGTTCGGTTGAGGTTCAATCAATTCATTATCGCTACATTACTCTGGTTAAAATACCACTACTACATCAACACCCACTGCTACTTCACTATTACATACATTATATTGTCTGTATTATCATTTAACTAACACATTTTATATATAACTTACCACATGTGTCAGAACCAGAGTTTTCGCCAAGTCACTTGATGTCTCTGAACTAGCACCAAACCGGAAAAATATCAGTCCAATTAACACTAGACATCCAACTGCAAGAAAAATATAACTACTCATGTATACGCATCTTAAACTAGCTCTTTCAATTGCTTCTTCGTCAAAATGTGGTAGGATTGGCTCTTTTTCCCGGAGTTCCTCTAATTTGAAAGACATCTGATCTACAATCACGATAAAACTTTCTATCGGCCTTTTAAGTGCCCTCACCTGATGGGACAGTAGTAGTCACAAATGCTTAGAAAATTGCAAAAGTTAGGGCTAAATACACATTAATTGTTTATTTTGTTTCAAAACAAATCTAACAGCGGTTACATTTCAATTTGCGGCTACAGATTTTGACATAGATAAGTGAGCCAGCTCTGTTTACTTAGAAAGGATCTAATTAACTTCCTGGGTTGCCTATTGAACGGTAATAAAGCTTGATTCAAATGGGAGAAATTAGACGCGCATCAAAATATGAGAAAATTGATATCTAAATATTAACTCATTATTATGTTTGGGGACAGTCGGACAAAATCCCTCATCAAGAAAAGGTTACCCTAATCGGGGTTATATTATCATAAGATGATGTGGGTTTACTTGGAAAGCTTCACATGTTTACAATATATACATAAAATTACCATCCTTTGGGGAAGGAGAATTCAGATCAGGTTTAATACCTGTTAAACGTGACAACTATTTTTTTTTATTTTAGGCCCTGCTGTTTCAATAATATTTTCACGGGATGTGAATGAAAGATAACATTTAAATTATTCCAAAGAGAAGAAGAATTGGAACTTTTATGTTATAAAAATATTTTCACTAATGTTGAACTATAAGAGATAAAAAGGCAATATAAAACTATTTTTGTTTGAAGCTCAACCTGAAGACTCAAAAAAATAGAAAAAACCTCAAGCCACTACTATAACTTTTATGCACGAGACCTAGCATCCCTGCCACGTACTGGGTACTATGTGGCAGTGGCCAAGGTGATGTCGCTGATACGGTTCGTGGTGGCGGCAGGCGGCGCAGTTCGTCCTAGACATTAAATGTGATATGATGGTCAACGTCAATTGTTTGTTTGATTTTTTATCACTCTCCACATTTAATATGCTTAAAGCTTGATTTATGTTAAAATTCCGAGTTGACAATTATTGAAAATAGATTATCGTCTCTGCATTTTGAAGGCAAATGTGTTAATCTATTATATATGTCTTAATATGTACAAAGGGTTACTGCGGTGAAAGTTCATATATAATAGAACATATTAAACCAACACCACAAAAAAATGATATTTCCCAAAACATATCCCAAAATTATTATGGAAAATGATCAGAAGGCTCAGAAACATCCCAAAACGGGGTTTATACACTGATCATTTTTTTCTGTTTCTGAACGATAACTCCACCACCACTGCATCGATTGCTAATTTCTGAGTTATAGACAGACAAACCGATAAAAATGGGTGAGATGATCTTTCATGGTATATATGTTATGAAGCATCAAGGAAAAATCATTTCTCGATTTGTTTTTTTTTCGTTATTACAATACCTCCACCGCCTATTGGCATACAAACAACAATCAGAGAACTACTGGAGTCATGCGCTTCTCATCTGAACGACAATTTATTCTTAATTATTCAGGCGAACTTCCCCACAAATCTAGGAATCATTAACAGATGAAAAATAAATAACAAGTACATATATCATAGATAATAAGGGTTTACCTCGGACCAGATAAACAAATCTCTAGAATACTATGTATTTAAAACAATATGATACATAATCCAAGTATTAACGTATCAGTTAAATCAATGGTACGCTGCTTAACAGGTCATCAAAATAATCAAAATAAATGATTCAGTAATTTACAGGTACATGAGACAAATCTTGGCATTATCTTTAATTATGGGGAAAAAAATTTGACGAGTTGCTGGGTTTCTTTTTAATCAATATCATTTTTCATGATTGAACACCTTAGCTTCCTCAATTTGTTGGAACATCCACAAATCATTATCAGATAATTGCGTCAAATATGTTTTAGTGATTTTTTTCCGATTAATTTCGTCTTTGATTTTGTAATACTTTCCTGGAAGTAAGACAGGCATAACAATAATTACTTGATACCTACCAAATAATATATATTATTCAAGAAGAAGGAAGGTGAATCGGATCATAATATTTCGCAATAAAGGTTTTTTGAACCCCTAACAGCTCACGATGACTAATTCGGAAATTTTTCTGGTTATAATTGTTTACCGTTTCCCCGTAAAGCAAAACCTCAATAAAATATATGGCATGAAATCCGAAGGACACGTCGAACATTTTTGCTCTTATATACAATGTATGTATCCGCTACCACCGAAAGCCCAATTCCCATATGAGTTCAAATATTCTAAAAATTTGATCACGTTTCCTCCTACCAAAACAGAGGCCACCGTTCTGATAACAACTGCTATATATAAATGATTAATCAGATCACTTCCAGTAAAAATATATTCTGGGAAATCTGTATGATTTCCCAGAACCTAGTCTTTCTATCGACCAACAAATTCCCCAAGTCAATAACGAACATCTGCATATAAGTTCTCAACCAGCAGCTTTTTACAACATTATTCGAAATGTTCGGTATCATTCGCTTGATTGGTTTATGTGCCCTTCTGACATTGGTCAGCAGTACCGTCCATTATGGTTACATCAAAAGTAGATCTGACATGTTCAATGACGATGATTATAGGATAGTGTTTCCTCACCATGAAGATGAGAGTAGCAGTCTGATTCATGTACATGTGGTAAGTGGTTCGTTTAATATACAGTATGTAAACAAATAGTTTGGGAAAAATTCAAATTCCAACAAACAAGAGACGCTTTTTTGACGCCATCGATTTTTTTTCCATTTCAATCCCTATTATTTCATGCACTTCATGAAAGTACGATATTTTCTACATAAATAACGTATCCATGTAACTATGTATTAGTGGATTCTTGCAACTCAATTTTGAAGCAAATATCTTCAACCGATTGAGCTGAAACTTATATGATATGAAACCAAACTAAGGAAATACACGAGTACTTAAATCTCGCGACAAGCTTTTATATCATATAAATTGTGTAATGACGTTATAAGTTTATAGTAAGTTTTTTAAAGGAAAAGTTTATTTTATCTTTTCAGCGCATTAATTTGAATATAATCTTGCTTCGAAAAAAAATACTTGTAATTCATACAAGACTGAGTTTGTCGGATTAATTATTGTTTTATATGTACCTATCATTATTATTCGTATAATTAAATTGATGAATAATAAACGCCGCTGTCCCTTAAACAATATATATGTCACTAGTGCAAAATTACTCCATAAAAGTTGCTTTTAAAAACTGTATTTTACATAATTATGTACGCGTTTTGCTCTAGCTTGACGGACTGAAATTTAATTGAATATATATCCCTACTTTTATGCCCAAACTGGATATTTAACATGATGGACGTTTATTGAATTTCGTATAATAAGTGATAGATGTACTTGACTATATTTTTTCGAATTTTACTTTTAACAAATTAGGAGTGAAAACTTGACCGGTTTATTATTTTGAGCGCAGTATTTTTTAGAATGAATGGATGGACTTTTGAAACTTATCCTGCCTGGTTTATGTTTATAATAATTATTTTCACAGTCTGTTTTCTAAAGATGTCTGGTTCCTCATATATGGCAAGGCAAATAATAATAATAATAATAATAATAATACGTCTTTATTAGGGCGAAATCGCCATAAAATGTTTGGATCTGCTATAAAATTGAAATTTGTCAAAATTCATTTCTAGTGTTTTTCGAGTGTCTGAAGATTATGGGAAGTATTCGATTTTTTTACAAAACTTATGAACCTTTGGATGTGCTAAACTTCATTCAACTTTCCACACTATAAGGTCGGTCTTAATATTGGTCTAGGTATTGAAGCTGATGCTTTATTTGAATGGAATTTACGTATTGACGCACTAAATTGAAGGTTCATATTTTTTTATCGTCAACTGCACCATATCTCTATATGGAATTATTCTTTAAGGTGGCTCAAGTCATGCTACAATGAAATCCAAATTCAAAAAACCGTTAAGATTTTTACTAACTCAAAATTCACCTATAACTGAGTTTCCTGAGTTTTAACGCATATTATAATATAAATTGTCACAAAGCATACTGACCGACACATAAGGCTTTAAGTAAATCGTTTGTACTTCATCCCCTGTCCTTATACCTACTCGTATTTATGTTTGAACTAGATTTTGTTATTTTATTGATGTAGATTACAGATGCTCTTGTTTGGTGAGACTGTTCCATCACACACATGCAATTGTGAGTTTAACACAAAATTTTGACAGATAAAACTCTCTTTCTTTCAGTGGCGCGTTTCGATTTAAATATAAATTCTATATTAAGCACAGAATATTTTATCTGAGTTCTCCAATAAATCAAAATAACTAGGCAACTAATTATTGGCCGTGATATTTCTGCTCTCTCTATTTATTTCCGTAACATGTAAGATAAACATTACACGGTTCATCTAGATTCCCACACATCAAATAATGATAAGAAGGTATTTCGTTTGATTACAGACTCGCAAAAATGCTGCTAAAAATAAGTACCTTGTGATTAAGGATTTACGATAGCGACTCGAGAGGTTTTGCTCTCATTAGTGAGTCGATCTACTTGGATTCATTTTTAAATGTATTTTATTTTTCAGAACATTTTTGTCGTTTTTTTGTTTTTGTATCTCGAAACTTTGCATTTTATATGAGAATTATGAAGGAATGTTAGATATTGATCACTTTCTGAATGAAATTAATTGATTTTAAACAAATTTGAATTTCAGTTGTTTAGGCATGGAAATAGGACAGCTGATAGTGAAGCAGAACTCTATCCAAATGATCCTTACTTGAATTACACATACTTTCCTTATGGATTGGGCCAGCTGACAAACGTAAGTAAAATATAATATTTTTCTCTATGATGGCAGATATAACAGTTGATGTAAGACACTTGTCATCGATCAACCAACTTACGAACTAATGCTTTTCAGATACGATGACTAGCGGTTTTTCAGTTTTTTGTCATTTCAGTTACATGGTATTTTTTCCGTCCATATTTGTCTCCTCAAGTTACACCCGTATCTGGATGTTATATATATTTGGGCCTAATGAGGCCAACTAGCAACTACCTTCCCTACTATTTTGATTATAGATATATGAAAAAAAATGGGAAAATACCACAAAACTTCAAACCAAGTAATGAATGCACTTCTCAGTTATACTTGGATCACAACTGCGTCCTTTCTAATTATTAATGTAACTTCTGGAGCTTATCAAGTGTTTTTCTCGCTGATAAATCTTATAACTGTAGTGGCAGCTAATTGAATCATTCAATAAATAACTTAACTCGGAAGCCTTTATCAAATATTAGATATTAAAAAAAATCTAATTATGTTACATACTGATACCTTGCAGGCTGGAAAAAGAAGAGAGTTTGCAATAGGTGCCGCACTTAGGGAAAGATATGACGAATTTCTTGGTAAATACTACTACCCTGAAATCGTAGAAGCAATCAGTACTGATTACAACAGGACCAAAATGTCCTTGCAGCTGGTTTTGGCTGGACTGTTTCCTCCTAGAAGAGATGACATATTCAACGATCTTGTTTGGCAACCTGTGCCTTTCAACTATCTCCCAAGACCAGAAGACACGGTAAGTTTTGCAATTTCGGAACAGTTAGGAAAATGAATCTTCGAATCTCATACATTCAATAGAATGGTTTATAACATATGATTCGATTTTTATGTCACCGATGCATAAGTCCTTTCTTTAAAATTACAGTAGCAGCAATCCACTGTTTGTGTAGTTCTTTTTTGTTGCCACGATATTGATCATAACATTTTTCACCGCATAAAGAAACCACTTCGAACATTAGGAAGAGGAAAAGTTATTATCTTAAGTTACAAAGGCACCAACAAGGCATCATGTTACTTAAACTTTGGATTCAATTTACATTGTTTAACTAAGATATTCTATTATATTCATTCATTTTATTTTTTTTATGTATTAGGAGAATATAGTTTTTCATTATTGCATTTGCACTAAAGTTAAGGTACACCCTGAAAAATACCATCTAGCACCGTCAAACTGTCATTCAGACGTTTCATGCAAGATATATACTGGTCAAGATATTTACTCTATTTTAGATATTTCAAAAGTGAATTGAAAAACAACAATATAGTCAGAAAATGTATAGTAGTATATCAATGACAATTGAATTCGAAAGGATAAGTGCTCATTTGCTGTATAGGTACCAGTGTACACAGACAGAATATTTTCAAATATCTAGCATTGTAATTAAATTTAAATTATGTATTTTGTTGAAAATATGAAGTACACTTTAGTCTCTCGTTATCCATTTAAAACACTACAAAAACCACTGTGGTTCAAATTGCACAGCAACCCCAAAATAATCATAGTGTTAATAATGTTTCAGCTTCTTTTGGGTGTTCTGTGTCCTCGCTATCTAGAGCTATACGAGAACCATTACAACTCAAACAAGGTAAAATCACAACTACGGAAACATCGTAGAACATTTGATTACATCTCCAGAAATAGTGGTTTGAATGTGACAAGGTACCAAGACATTTACCAGCTCTTTTTCGGGTTATCTACTGAATCTGAATATGGACTGAAGCTGCCACAATGGTTGAGCACTGTTTGGCCCGACACCATCATAGACTTGGCGATCCAGGAGTATTACGTCTCTATGGGCACCACAAACTTGAGGTATAAAGCAATATTATACTTTTTGTCTCCTATAGAAAAGTGAGGAGGTATTTCCTGATTACTATAATGTTTAAATTTGTGATATTGTTTTATCTACCGTAGACAGTATTGTTGCATCAATTTTGCTGAAATCCGATTCTATTATTCTGGGAGGGGGTTATCAACAAAAACTAAAGAGAACTACAAACCTTTTTCTGCCTGTCATGTTTAGTCAACTTTTTTTGGTTTCACGATATTTTTTCAAACTGTACAAAGTTCATTTTATGTTTCACAGGTTTATTATCAACTCAAAGCGTGGTCAAAAAACACTTTTAGCAAGTACATTTTTCTCAGACCTAATTAAATTTTGTAACCATTACATTCAAGTGACATAAATTAGGACTTGCTACGACTAAACTTCTAAACAGTTTGAGTACTACTAATTTACTTGCATTCTATTTATGTTTCTTGTGTAATTGTTCATTTGTCAGGTACTAAAAAAATATATTTTTTACTGGTTGAATTTCTACCAAGCTAGTTTGAAACCAAATATGCATATCAACAATTTTGCCTACATCACATAACATATGAAGAAAATCACAAGTACTCACCAGAGGTACTACATATTAGAAATAATTTAAATGCGATAGTTTGAATTTGGGATTATACGATTTTAGGAATTTTTGTAGTCTAGTAATGTTGACAACAACTCTACCGCTTCTATTTTGATGAAATCTGAGGGGTCATATGCGGAGAGACAAAATATAACCATTTTTGTTTTGGAATACCATACTATGACGATAGGGTCATCAGAGGAAAAACAAATAATGTTCCTATTCCAAAATGAAATGTTTTTTCATTCAATTTTATACGTAGTAAAGTAAGGATATGACTTTCCGTTCATAAATATTGTTTTCTAATGTTATAAATATATGATATGGAATCGACTGTGGGTCCACTCGTAAACTGATGTGAATAAGCGTACAAACACTTTGTTTTTTAACATTTTGTACGAGGCTGTAGTTACATGTATATGTAAATAGCACTGTTCTTACTTAAACAATTTCATATTTCTTAAGTATTCACAAAAATATGTGATTTGTTAAAAAAAATACGTCATTCATTCAGTGTGATTCTCAGATGATTTTTCATCTTATTAATGAGTAAGAAAAGCAAAGTGAAATTAGAATTTTATATTGATCAGATAATATTTTTATAATCCTATTATATGTTATTTAATCTTTAAGGAAAATGGCGGCTGGATACCTGTTGAAAAAGATTCTAGATGATGCAAGGAGAATTATCGAGAATAAAACAAAATTATGCAGAAAAATCCACCTCTACTCGGCTCACGAGAATAATGTCGCCCAACTTTTGATTGCTCTTGGGATTTTCGAACCTCACATACCAAACTATGGAGCCTATTTAATCATGGAGCTTCATCGGATAAATGGGCAGTACGGTTATAAGATCTTCTACGAGAACTGGATGGCAGGAGGTCCACAACTGATGAAGTTGCCTAAGTGCGGAGAATTTTGCCCGATAAACAAGTTCAAATCACTTGTTGATGAGCATTTGCCTTTAAATGATAATTTGTGCGGCAACTGATGAGAACAGCAGTTTCTTAGACAAATTCAGTACAGATTTACATTTAAATTCAATATACAGGAGCCTCAGACGTGGATTCACCTTTGTTTTTTTAATTTGGACAATGTAGATATCAGCAATGTTCGATGTACTACGCTCATTACGAACTGAAAAACAAAAAAGCCTCAAGAAAAAATGAATGAGTATGTAACTATTCACCAATTATATGGGTATTGGTTATAAACTAGATATATAAACAAACTAATCTTTCAATTATTTTGTATTTATAATAATAAACGGCTTTTATTCCTAATTAATTACAGGAGGCGCGATTTCGATTTAAAATCTATTATACCACCTAACACCCTTAATACTGTATGCTAGGTCCAAGAAAACCTAAAAAGTACTCCCTATACTAATATTTTCTGATTAATATACAACATATTACCTAATATTAACACAATCATTGTGTTTGCCTTGGCGTTGTTGGTCCAGGAGGATTTCTTTATAAAGTTTCTCGAATTTGAATATTGATATGAAGGTTTCTATGCTAGAATGTACATACTTAATATATATTAATAATTATAATATTTTATATGACTTATCTATCATCGATTGACAATCTCTTTGGCACCCAACTTCATCCAATAACATTGTTGCCTAGCGTGAGGTATAATTCACAACTCTAAGATTAAGTCTTGTGTTGTACCTACCAAACAAATTAGCATATATTGTTGATACATATGTGTTGTTTTGTATAGTTTCGTGCAGTAGGGTTTTTATATTTGTAAAAAATTCTACAGACACTAGTCGTGCGTGCAGTGAAACTTCAAGCATTTTTTTAAATTGCTTATTTGTAATTGTAATCCGATTTTCAAACTCGCCAATAACATCAAACAGATGTCAATGTTCCGACATATTTTGAAGTAGTTTATTATCAACAGTGATATTTGCGAAAGTATCTCCTGTCCTGTAAATTCGGCCACTGGCTGTGATGCCGAAGATTTAAACCGCGACTTCTGGAATTTTGCCTTAAATGCATCAAAACTGCACGGCTTGAGGAATTTCAGTTTATTTAAATCGTTCAGTATTATTTGTATTGGTCTGTAATATATTAAAACCATTATGAAGAATGGAAATATCTCTGAAAATATATTCAACAAATAATTAAAATGAAAATCACTGCTTTTGAGTCCCACATTTCATTATTATGGTTTTCAACAGCCAAAATTGTGCCCTGCGACTTAGAGCTGTGCGATGAAAAGTTCGATAACCTCTCCACCTTTCGAGTCTCGACGCATACGAAATCAGGTATCCAGAAATATGACCTGGAAGCTAACAGCCAAATAGGTTCCATTTGATTTTCTACTATGGCACGGCCAGGATCAAGTCAACATTTGTGAGCTTGATAATTAAACATTAGTTGTATATAGCTAAATCCTTTCCTATTACAACGTTCACATTTTATAAGATATTTTGTATTTCTTTTTTATGGAAAGCATTGTTTCCCTTGGTCCCGTAGATTGCACGCCCCTGATCTAGCAGATGAATTAATGCATTGGTATATACTAATTGACAAGGCGAGGAACTGCCTAATGTGTGAAAATAAAGTCTTTGGGTCAACCCCTCCCAAATTATTTTAACCAGGAACGTCAGAAACGTACAAACCCAAGGAAAATGACCCCAGAAAAGTATTTCTATTCAGTTAAAATAAAAAAACGCAGTTGAGTGTTTCAATTTAAAAAATACTAGCAGCACTGCAACTGCTACGGTTCTACAATTTTATAAATATCGGTGCGGCGATTGCCGGGATTATGCGGTGACAAAAAAACTTCGGAGACACCATCAGACAGACATAGAGAAATACGTGACACCTCTTTTCATGATGTAGACATTATAAACGTAAAAAAACGTATTACGTCAAGTTAGGAAAAAATCGCGACACACAATAGTTATCTTACATTTGCGGAATAAAAAAAATTGAAAAAATAGTACTCAATGAGAACTTGCTATGTATCTTAAAAAAATGTATAATGCTTAGGTGATATTTATATTTTTCACATTCTGTATGTTTTTACTACAAAAATGGCTGGGTACTCAAAAAACGTAACTAAATGGAAAACGAATCAACTATTACGATTTTTGAGCACTCAAGGAATAACATTTTTTTTAATTAGTATGGGATCACAGCATATCTATATCAAAGTTACACTGAATGGAAGAAGTAATTTCTGAGGACTGAATGACATAGGTTTCCGTTATGTAGATATATCAATATATAGGAAAAATTTTGAATGTATTACAAACGCCATACTTCACTCTTAGACGTGGAATGTAAAAAATTGAGGCTGATTATGCTAAATCTCTTTCCACGACATATTTTGGAAGCTGCTCTATGTAGATGGATATACTTACAAAATATACTTATCACCAGAAGTTTCCGATGCACTTTACAATCACACATCATCGTATGTCTACTAGTTATTGGATTTCAGGCATCAAGGAAAATGCACATTTCACCTGCTCGTGGCAGGAAACTATTGACTATAATTATGGAATGAAACTGTACACTTTTATCATAAAAATTATCACAAATGAGTACTTGCCTTACAGTAAATAATGGTTTAATAAGTTGCGTATCCAGAGCTCATAAATAAGCTTTTTCATGAAAATTCAATCAGCGGTTACATAAACGTAGATTTAAAAATGCGCTCGTAAACAATACCTCTCCTGGCTATTCCATTGGTTCACATATCGACAAGCTTCTCAGAAATAGGTGATTCTCCCATTTTCAAAGGCTAAGTTTTCGACATACCCTTTCCCAAAATATAGTGGTCCATCTAAATTATTTAAAATTGGTAATAAATTAGTTGTTACTTTTCCACCAATTGCAAAGTATTAATATATATGTGTATTAGGATATCTAAATAAATGCGCAAAATTTTGAAACTAAAATCACCAAAACCAGCTACAAAATATAAGTCTAATAATAGATACGTATATTTACTACTAGAAACAACTAACCAAAATATGATCAAATTACAAGCATAATAAATTGTATATTAAGGTACCAATCTGAGCAGATAGGCATACCATTTTTTCAAGTTGCTGCCAACAAGTTAACAGTATTTTTATTCCGTTATTTTTAGTAGTAAGTATTATCAATTCAACCTATGGGAAAAATTGACGACTTGGACCTATTTACTCTATATACCTCCTCAATCCCACACAACTATTCGTCAGAATGAGAATATAAACGTAGGCGGAAAGCATGTTACCAACAATCAGTACTTGATATAGACAATCACAACGTCCATAATGGTAACGAATACAGCAAACTAGACAGGAAAGTTGAGCAAAATGTATCATTTTCTGCATACTCGCGATTGAGCTAGGTATATTTTCATCACATTTCAGGAACTTTTCTGATCATGAAACGCTGATAGTCATATAGATTGTAGATGCTCATACTGGGTGAAACAGGTAAAACACTTCCATCATTACAAATGGATTGTGCTCATCTGACACAAAATTTTACAGGTTAGATATAAAATATCTAACCAAGTAATAAAATGGAAATTATCAGGTCATATGATTTTTAGATATTCCTAGATTTTTTGAGTTAAACCTACAGTTTTTCTGATTACTCTATTTGCAACAGGGACAGAGCAACGCCAACTATCACTTATGATGTTTGAAAGATCAGTCTATCTATTCACTAAACTGTAATCAACATTTCTCAATAAATACTTTTTTGAATTGCTCGTTTTTTTTAAATTTTATTACAATTATGAAGTATGTTTAATTTTCATAATTATCAATATTATATTAGAATTGAACAAATGATCATAAAATTCCTCCATATAGCAGTAATTAAGAAATCTGACTACACAGCAAATAAGCAGACTGAATTTGCAAACTCAATCTCAACACTGTGCTTAAGTAACATGCATGGTTCTGCTGATATCTGAAATGTCAGTGAATCATCCATAAACCAAGGTTATCTCTAAGATAATTTGTCGTAATGCAGGAGTACTTATTTTTCATCCAATGGATCAACTGAAAAACTATTCAGTAGAGGAAAAAGTGTATCAGGAAACAGCAGTATATTAGAAAACAAATTATAAGAACTGCTCTCAATGGATTAAATTAAATAAATTTCCTGTTGCACAGGCATTTATTCAATGAAAAAGTCTAACATTATAATAAACCGAATGATCTCTCCACCATTGCATGAGGTTGTCCAGATACCTCCATAAACTCTGGTGTATTGAATATATCTTCTGGTCCGATCTCCATGTCTCTACCAGACAAACTATCCAGCATGATGTTTGAGGATGGTAAGAAAGGTAATCTGCCAATTCTCCTAGCTGAACGCTGCTCCATAGCAATCCTCAAAGGAGCATGTAAACCTTGTGTATTCCGTAGTAGAGTAAGGTTCATTTTGTCAACATTTTTTCTATACTGAAATCACAAATATATCAATGATAAAAATAGCTATGTGTATGTAATACATCTGTACAATAGTCGAGGGAATATTGGATAATTTGCAAGTCATTATGTATACTGTGTCATTATTGGAACAGGCACCTGACACTCATAGGAGTGGTCAAAAACCCAATCTGTCAAAAGTACTGGGAGGAGGACGACTTGTTCCACTTTAATAATGGTCTTCGGGGTTGGCAAAAAGGGCTAACCTCACAAACGACCTCCACAGTCTGGAACATCGAAGAAGGGTTGCTGATCTCTTTCTATTCTACAGATATTATCATGGCAGATGTTCGACTGAGCTCAAACAAGCCTGTTCCGAAAGTCGTTCTTTTGGTGAACCTCGGTGTTGTGGAATGAGCTACCGGGGAATTTGTTTCCCAATAGTTCTATGACATCACCATTTCTTAAGCATAAGTTACAATGATCAAGAAATAAAAAACCTAACAGTGTGCAAGTATTCTCCTATCCTCAAATCATGCATGGCTCAAATACATGTAATAAATATAATAAATTACAAGTACAGAGCACTGGCAGTTGTCAATGAATACTCTGACAACCAACCCCGAAAATAAAAAAAACTGGGATATCCTATTACTGTATCTAAAATATATACCAATCAATTCGCCTTTACTTGACTTGACATCATTGGAACCACACTGTGGGTTTTTTCATTTTATACTATGATCAATGCTGCAGAAGTAGCTGAATCATCAGAGAATTTTTAAAAGTTACAACTGGCATGTAGGGTTGAAGGTCAAGAACATATTCAAGATTTTGATCATTGTAGAATGATTGTAATTTAAAATTAGTAACAAGGTAGGCATTTTTAGAATACTCTTTAAAACCTCCACTGTAGCTATATATACTGCTACTGCTACAGACTTTCATTATCTTTATATTTGTGTTTTAACCTATTATTATTATTAAAAAAAATATTATCCTTTGTTCCGCCAATTTTCTTCGGAACACGTCTCATCTTCCAAACATATTTATTCAAGTAAAATATATGCATATATAGAGCTATTGCATTGAAGTTGAAAAAATTAGGGGTTACAAACAATATCATTAACCAAACCACTTACATTGTTTTCTGAAACAGCTAATGCATGAGCAGCATCTGTACACGGCCTGGCAGAGGCTAATCCGTTTGTCATCACATCCTGCACTCCAAAAGAGCCTTCTATGAATCCAAAATGGTCAGGTATCTCTGGCTTAACTTTAACTGAAGGTAATGCAAAGCTCTGTAAACAACGGTGATAAGTTTACATATTTTATATAAAGAACGGTATCTTACCATTTTAAATGCTTTATTCAACTTTCTTAGAACAAAATCAAAGATGAAAATCACAGATATAAGGTAAATGAAAATTATGATTCTGCAGAATTTTTGATGTACACAAATTTTGACTTTGATTGTACACTTATGACTTATGACAGCTGTCAGTTGTGACTTGGGACACAATGAGTAATAGGGGAGCTAGCGATTGCGAAGGTTAACTAACAGAGAATAGGAAACAAGGTGATATTGCAAAACAAAATCTAACACCTCTGGTGACCCACCAAAATAGTAGTGCATTTTCCATGGATGGTAGAGGTAAGGTCTAATATTGAGGATCTGTTGAAACAGTGTCCAACTGTAAACATTAGTTAATATTTCTAAATTCCTGCAGAATAGCGCTAGAGTAGCAAAGGAGTATGAAATGAAAATAGCAGTTGCAGACGGAGCACAGCTGAAAAATTGAATACTTTTGGTGACTAGAGTAATTAATAGAACTACGATATACAGAACTTTAACTATTTAATAATTTCGTAAAAATGACCTAAAAAAATAACATGGCGCTTCTTTTAAAATGTACCCATGTGCTATACTGGCGCTACCATAATTAAATTACTTCCAACGGACATTTTTGGATACGCATAGATGGTTCTCTTCAACCTCTACTCTCCATACCCTCTGCACCCATGCTCTGCACTGACCACAATATGTTTCGTATTCTGTGCATGTCATAAGAAATATCTTTCAAACACCACAAAACATAGACTTATGTCATGTCACAATAAAGTTGAAGTGAGTTGAAGTATGAGATGAAGTCCGAATGCAATGTCAAATGTTGTCAAGGTGGAATTATAGCCATGTGTTTTATAGAACAATTAACAGATTGTTAATAAATTATTTTACAAAGAGAATTTATTATATACATATGAAAGTATACTTTAAATATACACATTACTGCAATATAGTTGTAAATATTAGTAGTCCAAAATGGGAAAGTCCAAGAAGGGTCGTAAGGGAAAAGATGATAGGTAAGGTGAAGTTTCTCAATTTAGTTTCTTTTCTCAAAAATTCAATTTTTTCAGCGAATCTGATAACGAAACAGCTACCCAAGAACTGATCGATAAAACCAATAAGAAAAATAAACCTAAGTATGAAAATCTACCTCTATTAATTACATGTCATTCAAAAATATTCATTTGATTTTAGGAAAACTATCGAAGATGAAGATACCGAAGAAGAGAAGAAGAAGAAGCCTCAAGCTAAAGCTTCCAAGACGAATAAAACAGAGGCTAAAGGAGATGATTCCGATGTTTCAGATGTTGAAAAGTCTGTGTCTAAAGTGAAAAAGTCCTTCGCTCTGTTACAAGTGGATGATGATGATGATGATGATGACAATGACGTTCAGCCTGCTTCTCTACACGATGACGGTGATAGTGAGACTGAATTAAAACCATCCAAAGTGAATAACAAAAAGAAAAATAGTGATGATCGGACTAAAGAGCAAGGAGGAAAAAAGAGTAAAAAGGGACGTAGAAAACGTGATGATAGTGATGAGGATATTGAAAAGGTCTTAGCTGAGTTAGAAATGGAGTATTCTGGTGTAAAGAAGGAAGATACTCCACAGCCTCCAGAGTCTAAACAGGTGAAATTCTTACCAATTGAGTACTATAAATATGTACCTATTAATACAATAATATATAGAAACATTATTTCTCACTCAAACATGCAATCGAAATAAGTAAATGGAGTTGAAGAAGAATCCATCCATTTAAATTATTGAGTTTATATGGCTTAGGAATTCAAGGTCCTAACAGCTTAGTTTATGTCTTTGAGAATATGTTACTATAACATCCTGGATAGGTATATAAAACTGAATTATTCTACTTTTAACCTGCCAGGCTGTACTGATCAGTCCTTGCTAGAGATGAAACATGAATTTCTATAACAAGTGAATAGTGACGAGCATATATTTATTTATATGTCAAATTCAGTTTTGAAATTTGACATCAGGCATTTGAAACAGCTTGGATTATCATATGATTTAGCCATTCAATTTCTTTTGGGCATCTAATATAGCTTCTTCCTCAGTAATGGTAAATATAGGAGTTAGGTGAGGAGAAGCTAATAGTAGATATCAACAACAACGCCATCTCTGTGGCCTGAGCACTCATAGGAATATTTCTGTGGTTGCTGAGCAGCCACAAAAACAAAACTTTTGCTTATCAACTATTATGAAAGGCTTGAATTCAAGATTCTCCATTCTGCCAGGATAGATCCCATCAAGATATGCACTAGTAATTATTTGCTTTATATATACATAGGTATCTCATTTTACCCACCTTGAGTATACAAACTTAACCATTGGTGAACCACTTAAATTCATTCATTCAATTAAACTAATAAAACATTGGTTTTACTAAACATCATTAAAATATAAGACTAAGATGAAAGAACTTACATTAAAGTAGGTAAGTAGTGCAAAAGCAAAATCACCAAAAAAATACATTATATAATAATATTGACACCAAAATACAATATAATTTGTGATGAAATTAGAAAATCAATGACAGCAGTATTTAGTTACTTCAAATTGAAAAATAAAAAGAATAAGGTAGGTTCTTAACCATGTCAAACTACATTGCCTGCACAGGCCCCAGATGACAGTGGGCCCCGAGGCAGTTGCCTACTCTGCCTAATGATTAATCTGTTCCTGGTTGACAACCCCATTGATAGCTTTGATAATTCAAAATATATTTAAAACAAGAAATAGTTTAATAAGTAAAGTGAAATATATTTCCTGTACTGTTTAAATATCTTTAAAAAAACATCAACTGGTTCCACTTGAGAATCTGTGAGTGCTTATGTATATTTTGGAGGAAATATTCATTACAATACAATACAATACAATATATGTTCATGAAATGTTTGGCAGGCTACTTATGGTGGCAGTGACCATCTTAATATTATTTTTATTAGTGCTGGCAGTATGACAAATCACACAATGACACAAGGTTTTAAGATACTGCAGAGTTAATTAGCACTTGATTAGCTTTATCTATACCTCCATGACAATGTAAAGTATATCCAAGTTAAGTAACCTGTACTATTCAAGCTTGCTTGTAATTTTCATAGGATTCTGCAGTGCAAAATATAATGCTCATCATTTTGAAGTTTTTATCAATCAAATTTTATATGCATACATGTTTTGCACTAATGATAAAAAAAATTGTAATGATAAATTATAAAGATAAATCAGTGAAAGCAATCAGCAGGCTTAGTACCAAAGAAAAGATTAAATATTTACATGAAAAGGTAAGGTCATGTGAAAGTATCAGTTCTTGATTCGAAGATTCAGTTAAAAAACATTCATATTGATTAGCAAAAGTCATATACAATCATATGAATGATGCTTGATAAAAAAAAATGGGTATCCAGGAGTATTGCTTTTTCTAATCCATATGCTATGTTATTTGATTAATAACTTCATTGATAATTGACCTGCTGTGTCAATCATTCCTACTACATATTTGTGGGGTTGTTGAAATAGAATCTGGTGTGTATTTAACTCCATTAGGCCAGGCTTTTGACATCATCTCAAAAATTTGAAGTGATGGAGTTGAATTTAAAAAAGATTCTGTTTGAGTGACTCAAAAGATATATGGTGAAAATGTTTGGACTGATACTTTGTCTGTGATCCTGTTTCCAGAGATGCATTCATTTGCGCACAAAAATTAAATCGACTGGAGGTTAGGTCATGTAAACTACATATTTATCAATATACAGAGCATATCAGGAGTTCATTTAACCCCGTTAGATCAGGTTATTCACTTGTATAAAGTATAATTGACTTATTGAGCATAAATTATAAGGTTTTTGGTGTTATATAAAAAATCTCATATGATGGGGTGACATTGGATTATATTTCAGCAATCCCAAAAATAAATATTTTGTCTTTGCTAACAGGATGAAAAAGAAAAGGAAGAAAAGGAAAAAAAGAAAAAGAAGAAAGCTAAACAGAAAGAAGCTAAAGAAGAAGAGAGTGAAGAGGTGACTAAAGCAGAAGAAGGAGAAGCTGGAGAAGAAGGTGGTACACTGAAAACAGCAGCTCAAAAAAAGAAAGAAAAAAAAGAGAAAGAGAAACAGAAAAAACTAGCTGGCAAAAAACCAGAACTTGTTAAGCAAGAGAGTATAGAAGATGCAACAATGGAAAATGAAGAAAAATACGAAAAGACAGAGGAAGGTGATGCTGGTGAAGATGACAAGAAAAGTAAAAAGAAGAAAAAGAAAGGCAAGGATGAAGAAGAAAAAGATTCTAAGGATGCCAAGAAGGGTAAAAAGAAGTTTTTAAAAAACATATTTGTTAGATTCTAGGTAATATGTACTTTTTTTAGGTCCTGGTAAGAAGACTATTGCAGCAATGCAGGAAGCTCTTAAAAAAATGAAAGAAGAAGAGGAAAGGCTCAAAAAAGAAGAAGAAGAACGAATCAGACGCGAAGAAGAAGCTGAAGAAGCACGGTTAGAGGCACTCAGACAAGAACAAGAGCGCAAAGAGAGAAAGAAACAAAAGGAAAAGGAAAGAAAGGTAATGTGCATCTTAGACATCTCTAAAATATTTATGATTTATTTATATTTATTCACTTGTTTGTATGATAGAAACCTGCTCCTTATTTCTATTGTACTCTAATTACAGAGTGCGATGATGTATTTACACTATTGGCTCTTGTTATTCAGTGCTGTCAAATCTCAATGCAGCTCTTTGTTGAATGACTGAGAAAATATTACCAACATGGGGAGAAGAAGCCTACCTTACACAAGGATTGCATTAAAATACCACTCCTAGCTCAATGAGTATTGTATACAAGTACCTTATATTCATATAATATTAACCATTTGGCTAGTCGATTCAATTTCGAATACAAACCTAAAAATCCAGTGCATTTGGAGCAAATTATGCATTCATCAGATTCCAAAGCAACAAAGATCATACCAAGTTGGTACGATTTTTTGCAGTTTTCATGTTGCTGTTTTTTTCTAGTTATATATAGTATGTACATCAAACATGATTTGTGATCATACTGTTTGCATTACTCAGATTTTAATAATGTTCGTCATGAGTATTGCTTCCTATTCCAAATACATTTTTGTTCACATTATCCTTGAATGGTTCTGTGTATGTATATTTGGAAATAAAAATTACAGCTGTACTGGCATCTAACAATTTCAGTTTGTTAAATGTTATCGATTGTTGTTACATTCTCCAATATTTCAGTGAAATGGCTTGTGTATCCACATAAAATTAACTGATATATCCCTGAAAATCATTGGATTAGATCGAATGTCTGGAACTTTCAGTGATAGATATACATTCAAATAGCATACCTAAATAAATATGTTAGTATTAACCGTTAACGTCTAGTCAAGGATAGACTTATCAAGCCTTAATAAATCGTTTTAGAATGCAGTTAGTAATAATCTCTCAGTATATATTATGCCATTCCACTCGGCTACAACGCAGCATTGAACTAAGATTCTCTCTATAGAAATGCATGAATGCGAGAAGTTGAATTGAAACGAGGTTCTTCAAACTTAAAACTAGCTAGAATTAGTTAATGACAAATTCTAAAGATCGATACGACGTAACAGAAGGTAGTAGGACACAGATGCCGCTGTGAGATATGATCTCGTATTGATTTTTGTTGTTGATTTGATTATGGTAAATGATTCCTTCACTCTGTTGAATGGGAGTGCAAAATACTTTACAATCTAAAACTTCCGACACAACTTTGTGAAAATTTTCAGAGCTATCAGTTACGACAAAATTACAAAACATTTGATAAAGGCAAAGGGAGTTGAGTGTAATGTTATTTTTTTATTGATATAGCTATTGGGATCGTGTCAAAAACCTATCAAAATCGTTTGGTCTAACCAATGTTAGAGGTCAATGTCTCAATACATTCAAATTCAAATTGGTATCAGTGCGGATTTTTTTAAGGTTTTCCAGCAAGTCTGTGATTCGGTACACTTGATAGGTCTATCCTTAGAGGTCAACTTCATTAAAAGTATGGCGATTATAGGAACATGCCTATTCTGTGCCTTCTGATATTCCTAGACATGAGCCAAAAAGGTGCTTCTTCATCACATCCTTCCGTCGCATTTAGACATAGGTAAGAACTGGCCTACGCCATGACGGGATTCTAATTGCGCACCTTCCGCTTGCTGAACAGACACTACTTATTGAGCTATGTAGGAACATTTCTCAATCGATCTTAGTGGAGATGTTAGTTAGGCTCAGCAACTGTTTAGAATGGTTTTATGTCACTTGTAAACATTTAAATTCATAACTGTATTATGGATTTGTATATATTTATTTGCCTGTTACTTACAATTATTTATCCTTTGTAATTGTGGTGAATATGTACCTTAGTATTATTATTTTTGAGTTACGTAGACACGTTTCTCAGTCGGGCTGAGGAGATATGTTAGACTCCCCATAGTAGAAAATAAGTAAACAACTGCCAAATTGCTTTTTTTGTCCTCATTTGTTATCTCACGCATTTATAAACGGAAAAACATTATTATCGCAGAAAATTGAGATACTAGTTTTTTTGGACGTTCCTTGAAGCCCCAATGTCCATTTTCCATGGGTCTGTCATCTATACGGTAATCCTTGGCCTGTGTATAAGTCTAAAAGTACTATTCTAATCTTGATGAAATTTTCACAGTAGGCCAACATCTGAGTAAAAAAGAAAAAGCTTTATATGATTAGTGACGGAGATAAATCGCCAAAAAATGAATTCTTGTTAATCCCTCTATAACTATGAATTTACTTATATGATCTTCGAGTCTAAAACTCTTCAAATTCTTTCAAACTGATATTGAACTTTACGAAAAGTTCCGAATCAACACAACATGGAAAAATGTCCGTTAAAATAGATCTTAGTTTTTAATGTACAAATGTTTTGTACGTAGGTGTATATGTATCTGAAATATTTGTATAACTTTAACACAGTTGAATGATTATTTGTTTAGGAGAGACTTAAGGCTGAAGGCAAATTGCTAACCGCTAAACAAAAAGCTGACAGAGCAAGAGCACAAGCATTGATCGACAGTCTAAAGGCTCAAGGTGTAGAACTTCCGGATGTGGGCGAGAAAAAGCCAAGACTTGGAACTAGGATACGGCCTAAGAAGCAAAAGGAACAGTCTGAAGGTAGATTCATATATTGCGTTTCAATAAGTGAAAACTAATATCTGTATTGATTTTGCGCTATATAACATTACATTACTGTATGATCGTATTTGTATTGACTTTATATCATGTATCCTCTTATACTCATCTAAATAGGCAAAGAAGAAGAACATAATCAAGAGGAGCAAAATAAGGATCAACCACCGGTTGAAGTAGAAATCCTAGAGCCATCAGAAGGTAAAAAGGAGGAAGAAAATCTGAAGGAAGAGGTCAAGGATGCCTGGGATGCTTCTTCAAGTGACGATGAAGAATCTGAAGAAACACCTGCTAAAGGTAGTTTTGTAATTTTCTTGTTTTTTATTTTCTGTTTTATATCCACAAATATATTACTTCTAATCATCCAAAAAATTTTTCAGAAGAATTATAAACAAACAAAATATAAACTGGACACTCTTTTGAAATTTGATCTATTACAGATGAAAACAAACAACAACTTAAGACACAACACAAAGAGGCTAGAGAGAAAGAAGAAAAAAGTGAGAAAGATGAAGACGAGAGCAGTTCAGAGGAGAGTGGTGATGAAAGTGACTCGGAATCAGAATCTGAGGAAGACGATGAGGAGTCCATGACCCAAGCAGAGAAAGCTAGAGATAGAGCGTTACAAAGAATCAAGGTATTGTAGCGTTCATAAAACACTAGTTTATTCCAACTAACACATCTGTATTCTTGACTGTTCGTTAAAGACTGACGACTTCAGTTACAGTTATAGTATTTATACAAAATCTCCAATCTCTAAAGTTCCATAGCTCTTTGCCAATTTCGAAGGATGAAACAAATTCAGAACATCTTTAACAACTAATGCACATGCAATATAATATAGACAGGGCGATCTTTCCCTAGCTGCCACCACTGACCTCGTTGAATTGAATTGTATATTAGTTCTTGTGATCATCAGAAAACCATCAAATTTATTTGGCCACTAGATTGTTACTTGTCAAATTTCATAATAGGGTTCTAATGGGGTATTTATAAATAGATAATTGTCGGATTATTGATGATCCTTAAAACTGCATGTATTTTTAGTTTTTTCTATGAATGAGAAGTAGCAAAAGAACCACCCAAGTTGAAACATAAACAAATTTTGCGCTACAGATGTGGCGTAATGAATATCGGCGTTACGTAATAAATCTGTCCACGCCTAGTTTTTAGAATTTGACTCTATTGCTATCGCCATGGATTGTGAGAGATATTCTATTATCTGTCTAGATAGCTAGCGTCAACAAAACTACCGTATATTTGCTTGGCGATTCGAGCATGTATGGCAAGATGAAGCGTTTCACGGTGCAGCATGCTCAATTCACTACATCATTATTAGTAGTATTAACGCATCTGATTAAATTTCATCGGACATCACAATCGGGCTAAAGTTTTGTGCAAGATAGAGAAGGAAGAATGAATATCGTCACAGCCTATCTACCTAAATAAAAATCCAGCTCTATTGGCTGTGTATTTCGACTGGAATAAAGGAAATAAGAATTTCAAATGGATTTAAAAAAATAGGACTCATTGTACTTTTATTAGAAATGGGATGTAAGGTTATGATGTAAAAAATCAATTAAACTACTAATATACAATATCATCAGGTTGTAAAATACCACACCACTCATATAATAGTTTAGTTAGAAAATAACAGATCCCGACAGAAAAAACCGGTTTGCAATATTTTCAAAACAATAATGATTTATTCACTAGGCATTATCCATTGCATGTGTTTCAAAAATTGTATTGGGTATTTTTTTTCTGTATTTTGATTCCAAACTTGTTTCCGGTCACACTAACCTTTATATGTTATTGTGCATTCAAGTTTGGAAAATATAAATAACAGCAGTACTGGCACTTAACAATATCAATTTGTTAAATGTTATCGATTGCTGTTACATCGGAATTATTTACAGAGCGTATTTCTCTAAATAGATTAATGCAACGCACTTTGCATCTAACTTCTTGTATTAGGTTTCTTCCCATCCATTTTTTTCCTGTTGGGATTTTATGTAATTTCATGAATGTAAAAATAAATAAGAAACCGCTGAAACTGTGCGATGACATGAAATTTTTAGGAGTATATTTAGACAGGTACCTAAGTTTCATAGAACATTGCAAGCATGTAATGTCGACGTTGAATTCACATTCATACATTTTTGTGTCAGAAAAAACGTAATTAGGAGTACTGATAGAGTAAACAATTGGCACAGTTGTATATGACTTTTTAGTAAATATAGAATACTTAATAATTTACCTGCAGATATTCAAAATACCAAAGATAAACTGACCATCCAGCATCTAACTCCTTTTTTCAGAACAGGAAAGAGGAAGCAGAGAAGAACAAAGATCCTGAGAACCTCAGAGCGGCTATAGTATGTGTATTAGGTCATGTAGATACCGGAAAAACTAAAATTTTGGACAAACTGAGAAGAACTAACGTACAAGATGGAGAAGCAGGTGGTATTACCCAACAAATTGGTGCTACAAATGTACCTATAGATGCGATTAGAGAACAGACAAAAATAGTGAAAGGGGTAAGAATGATTGATCCTTGTAATATTTTTTTGCAAAATATCTGCATCAATTTCCTCGGGAATGGGAAGGAAAGTATTGTAATTTAGAAAAAATTCGAATTCGAAAGATTGTTTTCTTAATGTGAGCCTTGGTATCAAAGTTTTAAAACATATGATTGTGTAAGTTCTGATTCGATGTAAGTGCCACTCTTGAACATCTACAATCATGCGCTCAAAAATCTCTGCGCCTTGTTACCAGCGGCTAAAAATTAACCTCAACTTTATATAAAGTAACTACACCTTTTTTTTCTCTAGATGGCCGATATGGAAATGAAGATCCCAGGCTTGCTGATCATCGATACACCCGGTCACGAATCGTTCAGTAACCTGAGGAACCGAGGAAGCAGCCTTTGTGATATCGCCATTCTGGTGGTGGACATTATGCACGGCTTAGAGCCACAGACTATAGAGTCAATCAACCTATTGAAAAACAAAAAAACGCCTTTTGTGGTGGCTTTGAATAAGATAGACAGGTTGTACGATTGGCAGACGATGAACAGAAAGGACGTGAGGGATATAATCAAAGTTCAGGCTGCCAACACTCAGCTGGAATTCGAGCAGAGGACAAAGGAAGTAATAGTGCAATTTGCTGAGCAAGGTGAGTTTTATTTTTATAAAAGTACCAGAATTCTTCAACCCAATATATCGAGATATTGTATTATCCATCTTAATCATAATGACGTCTTATTAAAGCATTGCAATGGTAATTACTTTTTTGTGTCGGTGACGGAAAACTTAGTAAAAATCTTGGAAATGTTAAGCAGCTCTCAAATTATCCATAATTAAAAACATGAACAGGTACTATTTTTATTTTTTCCAATATTGAGTACCTCGATTCCTCTTTTGGGAGGTTGAAATGATTCCAAATCCTGAAAATATCCCAAAGCACAAGAGAATGAATTAAAACGATCTCACGGGGATCCCATTCCGATCCGATTGGGTTGCGAATATTGTAAAACATTTTTTTGGGCCATCCCATTTCTGTCTGTATAAATAAATTTCATGTTTTTCGTAAAAATGATTGATAATTTCAAAATTTAATTTCTCAATACATATCTTGCACTTTCATAAAGGCTGTCGAAAAAAGTATGTATGGTATGTCATACAGGAGCGTGAAACGCTTTTCATCGAGAATATTTTATTGACGTAATTGTATCTCTACAGGTCTCAATGCGGCCTTGTATTACGAGAATCCGGACGTGCGGAGCTACGTGTCTCTAGTGCCGACAAGCGCCATAACGGGCGAGGGCATGGGCAACCTCCTCGCACTGATCGTCGACTTTTGCCAAACAAAGCTGACCAAACGACTGATGTACTCGGACGAGCTACAAGCTACCGTTCTAGAGGTGAAGGCCATCCCGGGCCTCGGTACCACCATCGACGTCATCCTGGTCAATGGTACTCTGAGAGAAGGCGACACAATGTTGTGCGCGGGCACGGACGGGCCCATCGTTACGCAGATCAGATCGTTGTTGATGCCGCAGCCACTGAGGGAGCTCAGGGTCAAGGTAGGGTGCGCCAAAGTTTACGGGATAAGTTGAATCACTCGCCGCACTTGTTGAACTGCTGTCTCCTATGTTTCTACGTCATTCGTTAAGAACATTTTGAAAGCCTGGAATTTTTGGTGTATTTACTCCGATTTTTCTTAATATTTATGATTGTTAAGGCTTGCTATGACCCAATACTTGGCAGTTTCAGTATTGTCATCTCAATAGTTTGTACTTGCATTCCATTTTTCATTGAGTCTTTGTTTATTTGTCTGGTGAGTAGAATCATCAAATTCTACTATTCTGTTTACAACATACCATCTATAATGAACAGCGCATAGGCTAACCAGCGTGTGAATAAGTACGTACATATTAATTGAAAAGAAATCCATTTCCACTGACATATAAAAGTGCAAAAACAACTATATTCATTTCTTCTGATTTCATTATACCGCGGAATAAATCTCGAATCTTATCTCTTCAAATTTCCTGGACGCATAATTTTTTCTGAGCTTTTAAATTGAATTTGAATTTATTTAGGTCGTTATTCTTTTTGCGGATGTGTGTTTCATTCAAACATATTTTTTTCATTTTCCAGCGACACAGTGGTAATTGTCGCTAGATTGGCATGTTTGTTGTGCGGAAAAAGATGTCGGGGACCTAACCTAGCCCTCTAACCGAAACAGCGTGTTGACAAAGAACTGTGACAAGGCGTTATAGTTGTGATTGGTATTGAAAAATCACTGAGATATGAGTTCGAATCCCGCTAGTGTCTTAATTTTCTCCGAGCTCTCAAATTGTCTACTTTGAATTTATTTGGTCGTTATCCCTCTTGCCGATCATAATTTTATTCGAACCCATTTAGAAATACTGTTATGAATATTCAATAACCGTGATTTGTTTAAAAAACTATAAATTTATACCCATCACGAGGGAGTTATTACGAATTACGAAAAACATGCTGCTATATTTAATCGAAGTAAAAAGTGAAAATAATTCTTAATATAAAAATTAATTTGCCGTTCTGTCTGACAAGTACCTCATGGCCCAACGGTAAGACGCCTGCCTAGAATACAGCAGGTTGTGCATTTGATCCCCACTTACGACACATTTTTTATTCTAATCTAAGTTGTCCACTTACGGATGCAGTGTAATCCGATAAAATAATAAAAGCATGAAAAAAATGTGATCCGCCAAATTATCTGGTCTTCAATGTTGATTTCTCAGTGATGTCACTTTCCTGTCGTCACACGTGTTAGCTAATTTTCTGTATAATTGATTGGAATGGAACTGTTTCCAAAATTATTTGATTCACTTTCATTAACCCTTTTTCTCTTACTTCCAGAACGCATATATTGAATACAGGGAAATAAAAGCTGCCCAGGGCGTGAAGATAGCTGCGAAAGAACTGGAAAAGGCGATAGCGGGCCTAAACCTGTACGTTGCGCATAAGCCGGATGAAGTGGAAGTGCTCAAGGAAGAAGTGGGCAGAGAATTGAAGTCAGCTCTGAGCAATATCCGACTGGCCGAAAGAGGGGTCTACGTCCAAGCATCCACTCTTGGGTCACTAGAAGCGTTGCTGGAGTTCCTTAGGACTAGTAAAATACCGGTGAGTTTGAGTTTAAGTTCCCAGAATAAAATAAATAGAGTAGAAAACATTCAGTACACCATATTTTGACTTGAGTATTTGTGTGCCTTTTTCTAAGCAATCGCGAAACCGAATCTTGAATACCAGCATATCATAGCTGCTATATTGAAAAAAAATTGGGAAGAAGAATTGCGCGGGAGATGTACCTTCCATAACGTATTTGCCGTTCTATGGGAACAGTTCATCATGGCCGAATGGTAAGACGTCTGCCTAGATTGTGGGTTCGATCCTCACTGGCGACACATTTTCTTTACAATTTTTCTAATTATTGTTAGTTCAGTCCCTCTTACAACGTTCACAGAATCGCGTACGACGTCTTTTGCAAGATTGATTCAAATTCTTAACGAACACCGTATGTACAAAGAAATGGTCGTACCATCCATTTCTTGAAGTCTGGCGAGCGGCTGTGCTGCAATAAAAAGCTATAGTTTGATGAGTCTTCCGAACTGTATACCTGTATTCCAGGCAGCGCTTAATCTGAAGTTCATACAATGTGACAAGTTTATATGGTGACGAGTAATTCCTTGTTCTGAATAGATGTCCTAGCATTCTACCTGATTCTCTCATTGAATTATAATGTATAATGTCTTAGTTTTGCCTTGTTACTCATCACAACTGCGTGGCTGCTTGAGTGCCTTTTGACATAGCCGAATGATTGGGCAAGCTTGCTCTGTAATTCTGTGATATAAGCAAGGATATGTGAAGTTGATCTCTGATGTGGAAGCCCATATTTTCTTTTGGTCATTTGGCGGTCATTTGGAATATATTTTCAAATCTACTGATTGGCGAAGTTATCCATCAACAGACACAGAATATAGGCTTGTAGTTAGTCGGTTAGGTTTTTAGGTCCTTTATTTGGTATCGGTTAGATATGAAAAGCCTTCTAATCTTCTGAATAAGATTGTATGATACTTGAAAGTAATCGAAAAGTTTGGAAACTAGCTCCAATACAAACTTCTTCGTTATGTGTCATATGATTCACGTATCTTACTAGCAGTCCAATGGCAAAATTGAAGAAATCTGTGTATTAAAATGATATTGTTATTAATTAACTGATGAGTTTACATCGTATAACCTATGAGAGACATAATATATCTCTACCACAGAAATAAATCATCAACTGTCTTAAGAAAAAAAATGCAACCTACGACAATGTAATCCCGAAGTAACCATAAAAAAATCTCTAGGTAAATAATTGACTTTATGCTAAAAATCGTTATATAGTCAAGAAACATTCATTTCTTATTTCATATTGCTATCATCTGCAGTTTTTGTAGTCCTTTAAAATTGGTTGACATGAATTGAATCTATGAAAAATTATGTATGTTCTTGAGCTTCCAAGTCTACAACTATTGCAGACAGTTGTATCAGCTGTGCATGAGGTTAACGGTATAATTGTGAATATTACCAGATTTAAAGTTCTTTGTTGATGAAAGGTAAGCTTTGTGTTGATCTTAAGCGCATTGATAAGATCGACCGTGGAGCATCTAGCAAAAATATTCCATTCACCATGAAATAAATTCTTACCTTCCCCCCTGCCCCCCTCTCTTGAGATCTTTCGAAACATCACTACTCATGTGTTTACAAAGTGCTTTTGGACAAGAAGAAAATGATCTGAGAAGGTCTTATATTTCATCTAACAGTTCCGTTCAAATATCTACTTTATTAAAGCGCGGTTGAAAACAGCAATGTTTTCATCCAGCTTTTATGTACTCGTATAGACGTTGAATGGAGTAGCTTCGCGTGATGTCCTCGTTTTCCTGAATAACAGAATAAGCGGTGGACGAGGAAAAGCAGGGCAGAGGAGCAACGCAAAGGGTAAAGGGGGGCAGTAGAATGGTGTATCGAGAATGGCGGCGACGGTCGCCCCTCCCCTTCCTCCCACGCCATCAATTACCCGGTTCCTGATTCATCCTACGTTCACTCCCATTCACCACCTCTGCATATACACAAGGATCAATAGTCGGATTGTCTGGATGCAATATTGCCATACGGTGCCTGTCATAGTGAGAAATACCTCGTAGTTTTTTCGACAGTTTTTGCAATGAACTCTAAATATGTGGTATATTATAGGTTGAAATGTATCCTGAATTGAAATAATAATAATATCGGCTATATTAGGGCGAAATTCAGCCAAAGGCTACTCTTACATGAAAAGTTATCATTTATATAATTCTAGATTTCACAATATTTCGATTGGTGCGATTTCTTATATAAATCCTATGGGAAATCCTAAATAGCCCTGCCATTGCATTGTTCATATTTCTCCTTTTTCTATGAAATATTGAGCATTGCAGTGTTTTATTTGATTTCTTATCTACCATCGCGTATAGAGACAATGGCAACAGGGGTAAAATGAAGCTATTCTAAAAACAGAAATAAATTCAATATATGTATCATATAATTTCCAGCATGAAGCTTTACAAAAGTGCATTACTTCCATAGATTACATAATTCATATATTTCCTATAGTTTGATAATTTGCTTTTTAGAACTTTAAGAAATATGCTACTGGTTGTGGTTGCTCTCTCTCTCACTTTGCACATTAGCAAAAATTTTCAACAAAAAAACAAAAAAGTAAATTTGATGTATGTTACATATCAGGATCGCATAATCTAAGTCTTTTTCCCGATAATTCTTTGTTTTATTATGCGGAAGAATCTTCAATCGTAAAAATTGGCAAAACTAATATTCCATTGAATAACATTAAAGAGTATATTAAACTAAATAAAAAATGTTAAGAAGAGTTGTTGAGAAATATTGACAGTAATTTCATAGACGTATGTATGTGCTCCTGAATTCAAGTATCTGGGATTTATTACTGATAGTTTTTTCAATTTTTATTAAACATGTTTAAATACATTCTCAGAGAATTGATTATTGCGCTTAATTACATTTTTTATTCAAACAAAATAGAATATCGTAGTTACCGGAATTCGAGGAATAGATATTATACTAAAGTGTGGCCTCACACCAATTTAATTTAAATCTTGGGTGCCTGTCAATTTCTAAAAAGCATTTTTAATTGGTAATGATGTTCATTTTCAAAATAATTAGAGGTCTCGAACACAATACTTCGATTTTCGAAGTTCCAGTGCTTGTATGAATAATTTAGTGTATAAAGGTTTAAATAAATTCAGTTAGTTGCCTAGTTATGTCCAAAATTCTATTAGTATATATAGTTTTCAAAAATTATTTTATAGTTATTCAATGTAGAAATGCAATTAACTCACTTATCGTGTGTGAAATAATGTTGTCGAATATAATTATGCCTCATGCAGATAAAAAGATTGTGTAATTGACACACCGTTTCACAAATAAAACTCTTTCTTCCAGTGATGTGCTTTGATTTATATTTGAATCATCGTCGGACTGTCAGATTTAACTATAAATCTAAACGCGTATTAAAAATAAAAAAAGTTTTATTTGTGGGACTGTGTGTTAATTACAGAATCTTTTTATCCGCATGATGGAAGAGTTTAACGAAATAAGACCATCTACAATCTACATGACAATTTTGCCTCGTTATTTTCTCTTAAAAGAATATTTTAATACCCCCATAATAGTAACATTTATTTAATTGATATTCAAAATATTTGAAAAAATAGATAACATGCCCTCAACTATTTTATAACATTAACATCCATATAGTAAGGGAGCTTGATTTTCAGAAAACTCCTGTAGCGGTTTGGCAACAATGCGCGGTTTTCGTTTCACCAATAGGAGAACGACTTCTTTGTTGGTTTTTTTTCTACTATTTGCTTCTTTTATTGTAATATTATTTTGATAGGGATGCTTTGGGGAGATGTTAACGGAGAAAAATAATTTAATGTCTAGGTATATTCAATAGAAGATTTGGTCTGTTTTGGATAAGCCACACTGGAACTTCGACATCTTGTAACCAAATCAACTAAAATCAAATATTTAAAGGCAATTTTTTTTACTTATACAATCAAAATACGTAGTTCTAGTTCATCAAACTTCCATCACTCAGCTATGTTGATGATGAGAAAGAAAGGTGACAGAATCTTTGTATCATGAATTTATGTCTGTCCATAATTTTTTGTAGTTTGCGATGTCGAAGTATTTGTGTTAATTTTGATTTATAGATCTGTGATCAAAAAAGTTACTAAATATGTTATAGTTACTTATTTATTGCTCATTCCCAGAAGCTGGAACCAAATTACCGCGAATGGCTAAAAACGAACTATCAGAAACGTTGGAAATAATATTAAAGGGAAGTGGCGGATCTACTATTTGAGAAGCACTAGGCTTGATTTTTGGGCCCCTCTCTTCATTTCTAAATTTGTTTCCTACCAGTTTTCGAGTTACGGGCGTCGGACTCCGAATAGATGAAGGCACGGAGGTTTACGCTTGAACTACTGAGGTCGCTTGAAATGCAGGGAGTTCATACGTCAGGTACAACGCTGTAGCAATAAAAAATAAGTGATGTTTAACAGGAACAATTAATTTCAGTCATATTTTACTTTTTTTAAAACAAAACCTCAACACATGTTATGGAAGACATTCATCCTAGAAGGCTTAAATGCATAGCAGAGTTAGGTATCTGCTAGCATTGTAAATATACCATAATTTACAAGAACAGTTCACAATAAATATAAATCACAAAAAACTTCAAAGCCGTATGCTGTATTGCTTGAGTTAAGTATTTAGAATATTTCCATTAATAAACTACAATATTGGGGTATATTGCTGATACACCCTATACAACAAAGGCACGTTCTGAAAGAACACAAAAATATACCAATGAAACGCAGCTATTATTCATTCTTTCCTTGCTACATCCTGTGTGCGCGACTATTCCTGGACTTTGTTTAATTGTGCCATCGGTAGCCGGCATAGGAAGTGCGGGCAGTGGCATGTCTATACAGAAACACAGGGGTATGCTTGTTATGGCCTTTCCATATGTCACTTCAGAGCTTTTGATCACCGAGATGCATCGTCTGCAAATAGATTGCAAAATACCTGACATAGACAAAAACCATATAATATGTGGTATAAAACATGATCTCATTTTTCATCCAAAACCTCATGAAATTACATGCAGTCAAAAGTTGTGTTTCAGCTTTCCATTGTTTGTCTAATTTTGAGTGCCACGACGTTTCGATTGATTGAAATTCTTCAATCGCCCTCCAGTTCACCTGATGAAGTCCGACTGGTAAGAAGTAAGAGTATTGGATGCAAATTCACGCGTATCGCGCTATATTTGGGATAGTTTTCAGCTTAATCAACGAATCATCACTGGAATATGAGACGTACGGATTGTAGTTTATAATTTTAACTTTCATAATCCGTCTAGTAAATTCCATTTCGAACATCCAGGTTAATACGTTGCGATTTAGAAAATAATACTTTGAATTGTTTATGCATTAATTACTGATAATTTTAGCGTTTCGCCTGATAAAAGTACACATAATAAACGATATTACGCTTGCGGTCCATTCTTAATATTGTAAACTACTAAAATAAATATATGTATTTGGATGATTTTATTACATTACAGATTTCCGAACGCGGTTTGTTAAAAAACATTTTGTAGGGGTTATTCAATTATCTATAAACGGTCCTTCGCTTTCCATACCATAAGCAAAAAATGTCACTACTACTTTTGTTATACATAAATGAGCAAAAACTCTCATTTAGAATATATCTTGAGATTCATTTATCTATCAGCTACGCCACTGAGCTTGAATACTACCGAAATAAATATTTTTATTATGCTTAAGTGTTGTAATTCATGAAAAGTCACAGCAATAGAGTCAACGTTCAATTAAATAACGACAATAACGCTTAAAAATTACGTAGATTACATCCTACTCATAGTACGAGTACATAACTGTGAGGAAGGCTCAGAGCAAACGATGAACTGTTTGTATCGCACAATCTGTTATTTCATCCTTCTCGTGTGTAAGATATTCATAAGATATATATTCTAGAATACAACCTGAAGTCTTAAGTTTTCAGTTTTTTTTCTTAGGAATAACGTGCGTACGTCATGTGGTCATCATTTGTGACATCGATGTTTTTCTTAGTCGGCTCTACTTTGTATTAGTTTACTAGGAAGAACGCCCTTTTTCAGAATCAACGGTAAAGTTTGCCAATAATAAATCAATTCATAAAAATAGTTATTATTAAAAATAATAATTGCTTGAGGTGCCATTAATTTCATTACTAAACATGAAGAGATACTTGACTTCGAGAGAAAGATGAGTTTATTTTTTGTTTGGAATGATAAGAAAGCAAAACAAATAAGAAAATTTGAATATGACTCCTAAACATATCATGTGGTTGGCTCACTGATTTATCGCACTTTTCCAAGGCCGTGAGTCAAAATCACATGTTAAATGAGCAGCAACTTTATTGTTTTTTTTTAGTATACAATTGAAATCAACTTTAAAAAAAAACGTACGTGTATGTGAATTTTTATTTGGACATTTTTTTAACTGTTTTATTAATAACACATTTTACCGTGGTGCTTGTATAAAATGTCATTGTTTTATGTCACGCAATAAAAATAGGAGTTAGTGCTATTTGAAACAAAATAAAAAAGTTGAGTAAAAACATATTTCGATCTTTTTTATCAATTTTCGAAAAGATTTTTCCTTGTGTATTTATTATATGTGTATTCTGCGTACATGTAGTACTATGAAAAATAAGGACTAAATTTTAAAAAAACACGTCGAAAATGTCGTTCTATTATGTGGTGCAGTTAAAAATTGAACTTACTGCTCAAAAAATGTCGATAACGTCATGTCAGCAAAGTTAAGTGAAAATAATCGTAGTTCAAAATTATCTTTGATCTTTAGTAGATTTGTTCTCTTGTTTGCTGGATCTTATTGATTATATTACGTCCACACCATATATAGTATATTTCATGACGTGTGAAAAACGATAACTCGGTAATCATGATCCTCTATGACTTGGAAGCTGTCATTGATTATAATAAGATTTTGTTGCAGTACTACTTGTGTAACACTGATAAAAAGTTGTAATCCATCCAAAATCGATTTGGCAGCCGATAATCATTAAAATAACAATGAGATGGGTTCACACTCGTGCACTCCTGCGGTGTCGATACTTGGAGGTCAAGAAAATGTTCTCTTCCCATGGACATGATCTTACGTGTGGTCAGATATAAAAAACTATTTTTTTTATAGCTGTGAAGTTTAAACCCGTTCGATCGAGCAGATTCTAAGCATATTAAGATCATACTTTCAATTTTATTTGCTGTCTTTGCCGTGGAATTACAAATACAACCTACTTAACAAATTTTCACGCAACTCTCATTTTTATCATATTTGCGCCCCTTACATCAAAAAAAAACTATTGATCAAGAAAAAATACGGAATTCAATTAATCAATATTTCTCAAAAGTCGACATGATTCATAAGGAGTTTCATTGTGAGAGTCCGCATTGTCACCTATACTGAACTCTGGATATAAAACCAATGAGGACCCATTCGGAAAGTTTTAAGACTGCCTTTGTTGAATGATTTTTTCATCTCTTTCGAGTTTAGAAACAAAGCCATTTTGGATCCAGGCAATCTCACAGTAACTGGATTTCTTTTATGGCTTTTATACGATGCCCGAAGGTCTAGCAGCCTGATATAAAACTATAAATAGAAATAATACATTTTCTTACTGTCTTTGTGCTACTTTTCACACTACAATCAAAGAAAATATCAATGATGTGTACACAGTAAACGCACCAATTTCAGAAATCGAATTACTCGTACATGTTATTTTGATTGAAGTTACTTTTCCAGAATCATTGTATACAGCACTCAAATTTAATCAACTATTCACTAATGTGACTTCTAAAACTTATTTTTGGGTTTTCTATAATTGTGCTTGCCATTAAGTAAATTTACACAAATACGCATGTATTAACTTTTGAAGTGAAAAGTGATCTATTGTAGTATCGTTGAAAAAACTTAGTCCAAGGCATGGATTTTACTCAGGTAACAATATGTTGTTTTATGAAGATATCCACATTTGATTGTCCAGTTTAAAATAGTGAATTCTCCATTTGAGATTATATGGAGCTACTTTCATTTGCTTATTACTTATACCGGATATTTTCATGATTGCTTATATGTTCTACGTTTCTCCTATAAATAAATCTGTCTGTTATTGTATTCGTGGTGGATCTGTTATTTTTTCTTAAATATATATTTTTTTTTCAGTATTGTGGAATTAGGATAGGACCTGTAGTCAAAAAAGATGTTATGAAAGCATCTATAATGTTGGAGCATGAGTCTCAGTAAGTAGGATCATAATGATCATTTTAATATGTCGTTGCTTTTTCAGTATTCTATAATACATAGTGCCCGTCTTATACCACCTGGTATATCGCAACAAAGTTTGGACGGCTTTAATAGGAGATGAATACCTGCTGTTCTATGGGAAAATTACCGCTAAAAGTTTCAAAATGGCGCCTGACCGCCATTTTATATTACTTTTTCACTTTTTCGAATAGAACACCCCGTATATTATTCCATTTTCAAAATATGCTCATAAGTCTTAATATTTTTCTCTAAAACACTTAATATGACTTTTGAATATATGAACGTTTAACAGTTACATTTTAGTCATTTCATACTCTACTAAAAACACGGATGTTGGAAAAAGATCTTTGTCGCAGTAACGTGTTATTCACCGTCAAACTTAATAATAAATTGTCTGAACGCCTTAATTGTTTTATGCAGTTTGATCATAGCTCGCAGTTTAAATTTATATCTACTAATAATAGAGTACAGATTGACCGCCAAGATCTCCGGATCTTGAACCTCTAGATTTTTCACTTTGGGTGTATTTGAAGTCCAAACCTACCCCACTGAATGCCAAACAATATAAGAGTTGGAATATGAGAAACATGTGAAGAAATAGATAAACACACTTTCATTAACTTGATAGAGGTTATTTATGATAGGGCACATCATTGCCAAGATATATGAGGGAGCTACATCGAGAACTTAGTTATTAAAATAATTCAAGGAACTAATTAGATGTGTTATTATTCAAAAAAATTAATAAATTTAGTTTTCAACCGATTAATCTGTTTTGATTGAGATTTTTCTGTAAACGATACTGTTTATTCTTAATAAACTCTCATTACGCCTTTTATTAGTCAAGTTTATTGAATAATTGATCTACAAATTGATAACAATATTTAGTTAAAAAAGTGTTTCACCGGAAGTTACCAAAGTCCATACTTTATTTCACAAACGTTAATATTTAGAGCACAATCAAATTTAGAAGTAAAGTGTTTTAGAGAAATTATGAGCAGATTTCTGAAATGGAATAATATACGAGGGTGTTCTATTTGATAAAGTAATTAAAGATAGCTCTTGGTCGCCATTTTGAAACATTTAGCGATCATCCTTCCATTAATAAGTAGGTTTTCTTCTCCTATTCAAGTGTTTCAAATTTCGTTGAATTAGCTGTCTCACAAATTAGTGGGGAGGGGAGGGGACTTTAGACGGGCACTGTATATTCTATTGTAGTGTGCATGTAATTTACAGTATTCCAAACTATCCCAAACTTTGTATTTTATCTAATATTTTATCATTTTCATTATGGCTTTGAATTATATACCATCATTATTACATATTTCATAAATAAGTTTTGTTCGCACTCAGATTTTTTTAATCCAGCATGCATGAAAATTTCTTATTGTAATAATGATGATTTTCCCCATTTTTTGTGCATTTATTTTTTTATTAATGAACTGAACTAAATATTACGTGACTTGCTCGAAGGCATCTAAAATTTATGAAATACTGAGTTCATTATTTTATTATTCTCAAGACTTCAGTTATTATGGGCGTTATCTGATGTCTTTAGAGAACTAAATTCAGAATTTGTACGTGTTCGTTGAAGAAAAAATGAGCTTTAAAATGCAATCCATTCATAATACGAAATAAGAATATTAGGATGTACGTATGAATGTCTGATTCCTATTCGATTTTTTCGATTCTCTTTCATCGTGTAAATAATTGCTTTATTAAACTATGAAGAGGTAAAGTCCTATTTAATATGCACTAAAATCACTTTTGTGGTTTTGTTTTTTCTATTGAAACATGTGTTTAGTAATAATAAAATATGTTACGATAAAGTTACTTATTCTTTCGCATCCTTTCGTAGTATCTATTTAGTTGAATAAATATTCTGTATTTATGTAAAGGAACAGGTAAACATTTGTTTTTGTTTATTAGTTATTGATCCAAAATGGTGCAAAGGAGCATTACATATTCTATGTTTTACCATGCAATTTTCATGTTACATAAAATAAGAAGTATTAACAGTATGGGTTCATGCCACAGTTTCAAAATTCAGTGAATGGAAATTTTTAGGAGGGGGTGTGTTATAATATTCTTGTTCAGAAGACAAGAACATGCACTATATGCCCAAAAATGAGGCTGACAGATTGATAAGCTATTGAAAGAAAATTTGGACTTAGTCCTGGAAGTTAACAGGAACTTGAGAAAAGTACAATAATAGTTCGAAAATTTGAAAAATGTTTTGATATCTTCAAGACACTTTGGGAGAATGTCCAAAAATAATCAAAAACTCTAAAAACATATAAAAACAAAGTTTGAATTGTAGATGTTTTTTTTTGAAAATTTTTATAAGCACAATACTTTTCATTCACAGTAAACCAACCTTTCTGTTTATTATACTTTAAATTATTCCAACTACAGTGTGTCGTTCGCGGCAATTATTAATAACTAAGTATTAATATTTGAATATTTCAGATACGCGACAATCCTGGCGTTTGACGTAAAAATAGAAAAAGATGCCCAGGAGTTGGCCGACAGTCTAGGCGTGAAGATCTTCCAAGCGGACATCATCTATCACTTGTTTGACAAGTTTATGGCATACCGAGAGGAGCTGCGCCAGAGGAAGCGGGAGGAATTCAAGCATGTGGCCGTCTTTCCCTGCAAGCTGCGAGTGCTGCCCCAGTTCGTATTTAACTCCCGGGATCCAATTGTGATGGGAGTCATGGTGGAAGCCGGGATTGTCAAAGAAGGCACGCCCATTTGTGTACCTAGCAAAGAGGTTAGTGTTTTTCTCTAGGAGTTCATACTACCATCTTCTCTGAGGATGTAAGAATCTGGTGCGTTTCATTGCTAGAAGTTCTGATGTACTAAATTACCAGGCTGTCATGCTTGTAGGTTGCCTCGTCTACTTGGATAAAGATGATTTGGTCATTAATTAATTATTATACTGTGTTTTTCTCTATTGTGAGTACAAATTCCTCAAGTTGAGGACAAAGCGTATTGGCTGGCAATGTTATTCAAGCTGATTTGTTCATGAAATATAATTCGCTGTTTCTGGAGTGAATACAATACTTATCATGTAGCTGTCGAAATTTCGAGGTAATATGTTAATTTTTTTAATTCTTTTGTAGCCAAAAAATTCTGCAGCTACACTGACTCAATGCCCGTAAACAATCAGATTAAGTCACACACCAATCGCAGGAGTCATATTTATTCATAGCTATAGCTGTGGTTGATGGAACAATGATAAATTTGCGTTACGCTTCTACTTTTCTTGTTTCGTTTAATCGACAGCTGTCAAAAACTTTGCTTGTTTCCTTTTATACCAGCTTTCCGCACGATGTCCCGAAATTGTTTTCTACTCCGTCTATATGTTTAATTGTTACTGTGATTAACCAGTTTTGAGGTGGAAGAAACAATTGATGGTCAACTTCTAATTGTTCTCAGTTCCTATAAGTTAACTACACTCATCGCTATCAGGTCATCCTAACTTACTATGATAAAGCTTCAGTTTTATTATAAAAATGCTCTTATTGATCATTCTTTTTCGTCGTGGCCCACTCTTACATTATTTCCCTATTCTGAAACTGGAACCAGAAGCTACTTTTTGTTTCCATATTATGAATAAGCTTGCATAAAGTGTTATATCTTTGGTTTCCATTACTGTGCTTATTTCAAAAAAATATGTTATTTTCATTTTCCGGAGGACCCTTTACTTTTATTGCTGTAATGGCAGTTGAATGAAAATTTTAGTACTTCGCATTGTGGTTTATCTATTTGTGAATAAATCCATAACTATAAAAGTGGTTCACATTTAAAACAAAGGAACTCGGTTTTTGGGGGCATTAGTATTGTGTCCATCCATCATAATCCAAAGATGTATAAATGTATTAAATAACTATAGAAATACTAGACTTATTTCTGTCCATATCCGTGCAATTATTGAAAGCCAATTTCAATTCCACCACTTCCTAATAATATCCCATCTCCGGTCGTCAAGTATATTTAAGCAAATTTCTTGTACCTATCCTCGATATACCCGAAAGACTACGGCAATTCCACGTTTTGGATGGACCCGATACCATTTGGTCACTCCAATTCTGCAATATCCAATAATTGTACAACAATTCATCGAATATTACTAATTCAATCACTGTTCCAGTTTGTTGACCTGGGCATCGTGACTAGTATCGAAAACAACCACAAGCCCGTGGAGAGCGCAAGAAAGGGGATGGAGGTGTGCATCAAAATAGATCCGATCCCAGGTGAATCCCCCAAAATGTTCGGCAGACATTTCGATGAGAAGGATATGCTGATTAGTAAGGTATGTTGCATACATTTGTGTATTTTTTGCTACCAATGTGCAACACGCAGTGATTTTGCAAAATAATATCTCAAGAGGGTGCTGACAGAATAGCTAAATTGTTAATAATTAAAACAATCTGACTATACTTATTGTTATGAGTTTGGATGCTTTTTTAATTTTGAGTTCTTAACAGCTTTCTTCAGTTAGCATGTTAGTATACAGAGATCATCACCAAATGCAATCATTTCGAAGTTCATTCGCATTTCTGGTCGGCTGCAAACTACGCTGCGATTAACTGCACAACCGTGGAGGTTTTGGATTTGAAAATTCAAATTATGACTAGTCTGAACCCATCATAACAGTCCAGACTATATGCGCAGCTTGAAAACAGGAGACGCATAGATACAAACAAATCCATCATTTGTTTGTTGCCAATTTGCGTGAAAGCTGTAGTAACTAAATTGCTGAACAGAAATCTATTATATATTATTTATTTCCGAATACAGAAGACTGTCGCTATACTTAAATTTAAAATGATCACTAATGTTTTACTTTTGGTTATAGTAAACTTTGATACTGAAAAGTTAACCCTTAGGTACATATCATTCCATAAATGTTTTGGTAAGTACGGGCGTTGGCTACCAAACAGAAAAAAGTCATTCAAACGACTAACTAAAAGTTATTAAACTCTGATGCATTTATAACGCTCGTCCTATCATGTGTGCTATGTAGCATTTTTGAGTCAATTTTAGCCACTAGTACGTTACTACGGAATTTTTTATAAAGCAAAGGCAATTTGTCTGTTATCCCAGCTACTTTCTCTACGCTGCTGTTTTCGGGAAAATACGCATCAGGGGGCGAGTTCATTTACCCTTTTCCCGTAGGAGGCAATCTAAAAACACCCTATTGATCCGTACCCAGTCGAAAAAGCAACGACAACCAAGTTATCTCCATATAGGGTGGTCGCTATTTAGCCAGTTAATGTGGACGCCTACTTGTGGAATGTCACAATATCATTTATATGAAATCTTACAGAAGATCTATTAACTATCCGTGTCAAATATCACGTTCTGTGAATATAATAATAATGCGTTTTTAACTTCAAGTAATTTGATACTGAAATTAAACGAATTTGTACTTAGGTCCCTCCACTTTATTGCCTTTTTCCCCATTTTCCATCCTACTATACATCCCATTACGTGTCTCAACTTTTTAAATTCCTAACTCTATATTAGTCACCAAGGTAAGACCTTGATTGTCTGTAGATGTTGTGTTTCACATTTCGATTAATCAGATATCTTCAACCGTCTTCAGGCAAACTGGCCGACACGTTATTTCCGATGTCATTATACCCTCTCCAGCTTATCGCATCTCTCTCTTACTCCTCAACCTGGCCGCCAATAAAAATCACATGACCCCTGAGCGAACTTTACACGGCAGTCTGCCAAAAAAAGTAGGGCTCAGTGTAAGCTGAGAGCAAGATCCAAGAACAAAACAATTTTAAGAAGAAGGTCAAAGAATCTCTAGAATTGAATCATGATTCTTCTTCAATGCCTTCTCAGTAGGCTGCAAGAAAAAGTGTTTTCCAAGCTTGCACATAGATGGTTTTTTGTAGTTACCTCGAAATTACAGTGTTGCTTTTTTATTTTTCGCATAGGACAAGAGGCAAAATATATGTATAACAACGTGTATTTACGAGTATATTTCAGTACTTAAAGCTCGATACGTTTGACGCCATTTTAAACAACTTGTATTTTGAACAAAGCTAACCTTTGTTTAATAGGCAGGCGTGGTTTTATTGAATGATCAGGATAAGTTCATAAGATCATTGATTCCTCAATAACCCTCTCGAATTCATCATTCTAAAAAAACCACTTCATGTAACAACCTGCCGGTACTGAAAACAATTTGTGACTTCATTATCCTCAATGTAGATTAGATCTAAAGATCCTGTTAGCGATCATTGCTTCTGCCAATATATGCCCCCCTCCCCATTATTTGGCGTATGACGTCAGAGCGACGTCAGACCGCCTGACTAAGGAATGAACAGCGTGACATGAAAGTGGTTATTGCAATCTTACCCGATCCGATCCATACCGTAATCGCTTAGAGACACCCACGCGGGGTTCATTGTTCAACACACTGTCTCTGTAGTCCGGGCTCCTGTCGCGTATTTTTATCGAAATTGCGTAATCTTCCAAAATTGCTAGAAAATTAATGTTATGTATTGAAGTTTTTGGTGTCATGAAAAAAATTGTTTATTGTTCATCTAACATGGCAAATTCAGATATCCTTTAAGTCGCTGATGTCAAGAACATTATGAAAACATCAATAATACGGAAAATCTGTTTTGTTTCATCTGAAAAAATATATGTCAAACAAAAACGGTTCGTATGAAATCGTTTGAGTTGTCATAACTTACTTCATATTTTCGACTAATTCAGCTCATTCGGTTAGTCTTATTTTAGTCAAAATAAGAACCTGAACATTTTAAATAATGACATTTTACTTGTAATTTTTTTAAATATGTACGGGTCAGGTTTTGCACCAGGTTCATATTTCCTAAAATGGATTCTAGTACATGGGACCAGAACTGCACCTAACTGGTACGTTGTGAGTGCGACAGGATATACGTTGGGGAAAGTAGAAAACTTCTACAGATGGAAATTAAAAAACATCGAATGACATCACGGCGAGCTGTAACAAAGATATCTGAAACACTACAGCATAGCTCAAGAAAATCATAAAATTCTTACCATCGGAGGCGAACCTATTGTTTTTGATTAAACTTGGCTCAATTTATTTTTTCATCTTTGCGCCCATTAATCATTAAACTGTTTTTCAAAGATCATGCTTTTTTGTCGGTAAGAGAAAACCTTTCTTTGAGTTTTCCAAAATTCATGATTGATTTTCGTAATGATCTTCACATCATCATTTTATGATTAACTATTTATTATTATTTGAGTTTTGGTAAGAATGAGTCATCTTATTTTTCTCGAGTCTTTCCTCTGAAAAATCAAGAACTTTTCACACTGCTTTCTAGCCGGTTAGCAGGTGGCTGGTATCTTTTGATTAGTTTGTAGGCAAGCCTGTAGCCAGGAAACTGTTTCGAGGGGGGTCCGGAATTTTAAAATAAAGTCCTATATAGATTAAAAAAACGGAATTTCGGGGTGGGGGCAATTTTGGAAACAAAAATTTAATTTAGCAGTTACCAATTGAACAATAAATTCTCGTTACTGCATTGATCTGAACGCCATTATACGAGAACACTTCCGCGAAACTATTTTTTATCCGCCTTTCCAAATACGCTCACTGTTGGGGTGTTTACAGTTTAGCATCATGAATCGTACAATCAGTGTAACATTTATGTCACTATATATCTTGATTCACTTGGTAGATTGTTGGTCCTGTGAACCAAAGATATTTGATTCGAATCCCGTCGTTACTAGGTTTTCCCAAGTATCTAATTTCTACTTTACACTATGCTTTTATTGAAACTGAACACAAAACGTCTATTATATAAAATTTATGGTAGTTTCGTGTTTGGTCTAATAGTTTTCGGTCAGACCTCGGACTAAAAATATGCGTGGGTGACGGTCCAAAGTAAATATTCAGGGTTAGCTTTAACCCCTTTCATAATTTCGTGACGGAGGATAAACGTCAGTGTTATAATAATATATTTTCTATATACTGAAAGACATTCGCAATTTGAGTTAAATAATACCCAGTAGGGTGGAGATGGAAGTGGAGATTAACCAAACCATTGAACTGTTGAAAATGAGAAAATTTTGCTATAACAGCCAGTCTAACTCAAACTTTATGAGCCGATATATAACACACCAGATTAATACAACAAATGAACAGTAAAAGACAGCAACATTCTCCAAGTGTTGTGAAAGGTGCAGCTATCCAATACTGTCACTTCAAGTAGTCCTAGGAACTTAGTATTATCTAATAGCGCTGATAGGTGACTATCACGGCATCTATCGGTGCTAATAGGCAGTCTAAGTGGTTGTTATATATATATATATATATATATATATATATATATATATATATATATATATGCATATATAGTAATATATGAGAAATTCTTGTCTGTAGTAGGCAGGACCGTACCCAAGTTATTTTCTGAGGAAGCACGCATTATTAGGACCTTGACTTCGTACATTACCAATGGGCAGCGCCACCGTGCGCGGCATTTGGAGATGAGTGTTGATTTATTTTTTAATTTTAATTGAACAAAGTCTTGAGGTTTATGTAAGACTACGGATTTGTTTTGAAGAAAAAATGCCCGGATGAAATATCACAATAGAGAGAGTAGTATTTGGGAACAGTGTGAGTGAGCCAAGAACGCTGCTTCATGTTGATATACATATTATATTCCTATTGAATCTAATTTCCAAATAGTCATATATTAAACCCTCAATGACGAACAACAAAACATTTCTAATTTTGTACTTCATTTTCACGTAAAGAGAAGAAATTGTGCTGCATAAAATTCAGTGTAACTACATTAGCCGGCAGAATACGGTATCGCTACGAGCTTTAGATAATCATGATTGCGAGGAAAGTACGGAGTCGATCCGAATCATTCCATTTTTTCTGGGGTCGGTGCATTGACGGCATAGTAATTGGAAGAAAAGCTACGAGAACTTATTCACTTTTTTTTCCGATCATTTTCGGACATAGTCAAGAAGGATTTGTTTTTGAGTGCTCAAATAATTTTACTTAAACTCCCATGTTTTTTTCCCCAAATTTTGAGATTAATTTACAACGTACTCCAAAAGAATTAAGAGATCGAACTGTATTATACCAAAAAATTATATTTCCTAGAGGGATAGGCATTATTACGACGTCGGAAGTACAATCTACTTCACTTCACTTTTTTTGTCTCAACAAAGTTTGCCTAATTAGCCATCCATAAAAATATTAACATGACCTGAAACTTATCTGTTTCATCCAAATTGGTACAATTTCTCAAAAAATATTTAGTAACCTCGGAGAAGCAAAGTTTCGAGATAATGAAATAAGATGAAATTGGATAAGATTGAAACTTGTTCACTACTTTGGAACATTGATGTGTTTTCTCAGAGTAAGCGGTAAATAATTTCGTTCTTGCTACACCTGGAGACATTTTTCGGATCTTTCTTATTCTAGTTTATATCTCTTGTTTGGATATGTTATACATTTTTTTCATTATAAATTACTTCATTTAGACTATTGCATAATTATGAGGAATGGATCCTACTATTCTGGAATGATTATAAGTACCACAACAGCTTATAGCAAAACCATCTATTTAACTTCCTAATTCCGCTTACTTCTTTGGTCACTGTATTTTTCCGTAATCCATCAAAACTACCCGTAAGTCTGTTTTCCATTGAAAATACTCCCATTGAGTAAAATTTTCCATGAAACGACCGCTCCCCATTGATTTAACAGACCTGCACAGACGAGGTCAGGATAGGGGGTGGACGAGGATTGGAAGGCGGTTAGGTGAGCGGGGGTGGGTATGACGGATCGATAGCGCAGCCGTATAGATGCGCGTTACGACATATCAACCGGGTCAACCTGGTTTGGCGGCAGTTCTATCCGGAGGCAGCTGGTGAAAAAGGATCAAAAGGTTTAGATTGAATTCGCTCTTTGCTATGCAGTAGTATTACTAATCATTGCCTTTTTGTTCAGATTTATTAGTAGACACGGTGAGTCAGATAGAAATTCTGGAAAAGCAAATCATTGAATTTATAAACAATAACTTTGCGCCTGTATGCTTCCAGTGATAATAATGGCTGCTTAAAAGTAAAGGAATAGTGAGAGAAAACAGAAATGGTTATGAAAGTCGACCGGTGGTTGGAGCAGCACTCCCAAATTTACCTTGAAATCAGACTGGTAAATGCACTGCACTAAAAGCATCAAACAGTTTCTGTAAATGATCAAGGGAGGGGTCTGAAAAGTCAGGAAAATATATAATTGTGTTTCCTGTAGATTGTAGATGGTTTTAAGCTCAGTTTGTAGGTTTTTTTAAAATAACTATTATATTCTATGCATTGTTACTAGAGAAATCTTTATTTTTATGAGGAACCAGTGTAATTATCAGGACACTGTCACCTGAAACAAAAGTTGGTATCAATATTCTTCGGTATACAATCTATGAATAAAATAATCAACAACATGACGTGGGGTCCCAGAAACGAAATGCACTAATAGTCAGAAATCGATATAGACCATGCTGACGAGTCTCAAGGGGGATTAAACGACGACGTCCACAATATATTTTGAGTGAATGAATCGAATTGAAACTTTTTATTTATATAGTATGTTGCTTTCGACTATCACGCCTATAGGCGGGAAAGTCGAGCCTTATTTCGCACTGTGGATTTGATGTACAGAGACTAATGAATTTTGAACCATTGGAAGAAATTGAGACAGCATGACGTCGCTAGTTCAAAAATTATCAAAAATATTTCATCCAAGAACTATGACCTGTGCGACCGTTTTTTTTTTTGTTTACCGGACTAAAATTTTATTGAGTGTATTATAAATTTTCGTCCATCCTGTATAGCTCATTTGGGGTTTTAACAAATAATTTAATTGGCGATTTAGTTTTTACGTTGTTAGTTTAATAGATACAAAGTTATATAAAATAATATAGTATATAATCATGTATAAAATTTTACATGGTGTTTTATATATGTATATTCGCTACCAAAAATTGTGGGAGAAAGAGATTTCTATTTTTTTCGTTGGTAAAATTCCTATTATCTACAAATTTTTGACCCCACTGATCCTCCCTATTTGTTAAAAATTGAAAATTATTTATGTATTCAAAACAGATGAATAAAATTTTCCCAATAGACTTTTTGACATTTTGCAATACGTCCGTCTTATTCGATTCTAGATGTGAGGACTTATAAAATTAATGATATAAGCTTCTGGTTCGATAGATGGCACACAAATCAAAATACTTCTTTCCCGTTTCTGTTAACGTTGTGTTGATCAATTCAATAAATTATAGTTTGGAAAAACACATTTATTTTTCATTTTTTAGTTCATTCTACTGTAAAAGCGCGTTTTCTTAGTTTCAATAACTATTATTTATTCATCGATTGATTTGCCTTTTAACATTAATTTGGAGCGGCAATTACGTAACTTCGGTAATTAGACTTGCTCTTTAATGGATCTTAATCATTAACGGGTCCGTTTACGGGACATCGTATTACTATATTTCAAAAATTATGTCTATCGATACAGGTCAAACTAATAAAACGCTTGTTTTATTTCGTACAAACACCTTCTGATCTTATTGCTTTATAAAAATGAATAATGGGGCAAACTTATTAAACTATTGTATTGTCATCGGACCTTGATGTGTGCAAAATTTAAAATTAATCGGTTACAAACATAGATACATACAGATATACACGTGAAGCGTGGTAAAAATAATATTTTCATATCTCGCAGTCATGGTCCGTTTGTATCCAGGCTTTGCCGCCTTCGTGGCTGCCGAGGAATGAAAACAATTTACGAATAAGGCTTCAGTATATCACCCCGTCTAACGGTTACTGTAACGCCGCCGCCGCCGTCGCAGCTGCCCGCCTACGCACAGGACTTCTGTCCGCCGCCTCCGCGTGGGTAGTTCCGTGGTTCGGCGCCAGACAGCGCGTGGGCTGCCAGGACGGGACGGGACGATAGGGAAACCCGAACGAAATGGAAAAACACACCACCCACACACGGCCCGATCTAGCAACCCTTGCGTGCTACTCGTTAGTAATGGTGTGAAGTTTGATTGAACAAGTTAAGAGGGAACTCTACCCAGAATGAAAGGCGTTTTGCATGGGTGTTTCCGATATTTAGTTTCCAGCGCTTATTTTCTATATAATGGAACGATTTCTTCGTAAATGATAGAGAAATCTTGGTTCTATGCTCGTGCGAAGACCTTTTTGCATTTTTTGATAAAAAATTTTAGATATTGGCATTTTTTCGCTCATTTTCGATGTTTTTTTAACCTATTGGTAATCGAAATATTAAGACTGGGGCTTCGCACGGGCATAGAGCCGTACTTCTTCTATGGTTTACACAAAAAATATATTCTGTATGCTCAAAATCAAGCGGTTCAAACGAAATATTACATGAGCATATTTTTACAAGCTCGCTACAATGTGGAATTTTTTTAATAGAAAAAGCAAAAAGGACTTCGCACGAGCATAGAACCAAACAAATCTATTTCATTTGTAAAAAATCGGTCAATTATCTTGAAAAAAAAAACGCTGGAAATGTAATCTTGGAAACCCATGCAAGACGCCTTTTATTCTTGGTAGTCGGATAGTATTAGTAATTTGCCAACTATACTGTTGCTGATAACCGATTTTATCCCCCAAATCACAATATCTTGACGGAATAATATGGTCAATCAAAAAACATCCAGCATTTATATTATAAAAAGATCTACTAGAACAAAAATCATGTCACAACATCTGGTTATTTTGATGGAAAATCATCTTTCAACTGAAATAACTACAAATTTTGGTTGGTTTGTACACTATCCAGTTTGTTTTACAATTTATTCAAGATTTATCGCCGAAGTACAAACCACAAGAAAATTACACATGTTGCTTGCAACTTGTAGACAAGGTGGATTTTTCAAAAGTTTGATTTCGGACTTCCATTGTCTATAAAAATTTCTTAGTATCGTAACGTTTCGATTGATATACTATATTCAATCGTCTTCAGGTGAACTAAAATTACACATATTAACCGGAATTTTTGGGTAGCTTACAAATTATCCACACTATCTGGATAAAGTGCGATACGTAGCAACCAGCATAACCAGCATTTCGTTGATTTGTATGTAAACTAACATATTCCCTTGGTTAATCTATTAAAGTGGAGTTTTGTTTATGGTGACTGTTGTATTATTACTGTTCACTGTCAAGTGTTTCTGCAATTTGGTTAATACCTGGTTATTAAAAACGAATAAACAGTAACAATTTGACAAGCTACTTTTGAAAGTACTACTACTATTCGTCATATCTCGTCAGGGCAGTCCGTGGTACCTTTGCCCTTGTTAATTTGTGTAATTTTCTTCAAAGCAATCAATATTCTAAAATAAAGGTCACTCATTTATTTTTGTAAATCGAGGAATTGTCAAAGCATCATTATTCGTTATTCGAGTTTTGATTTATTTTCTATTGTTGCAAAATAATATTTTTGGGATGCTGAAAAGTTTTGTAGTATCCAAATTCCATTTTTGCAAGTTTCTGATGTATGTTACCCTAAACCCTAAACCTAAATTACCATCAGCCATCCATTCAGCAACCAATTATTATTGGAATGCCGTTTCTAGACATAATTTCAGAGACCGAAAGTTATTCACATGGTGACAAAAGAACTAAAAAAAAACACGCTTAAGGATAAACCGCATTAAAAAGTAAATTAAATTTTAGTTATTCAGATTTTATTGTTGATTTTGAATTCAATAACAAAATCTGATAAGTCTTTTCATCTTTTAGTTCGGTGTTGCTCTTTAATCCTTTTTTTTTGTTTTTTTAACTATAATATATTTTTAATTTGGTAGTCTTATAATCAAACTCAAATATACAAAATAGTAACTAGATGACTCGACTTTTTGGCTAGAAAATGACAACCTATACCATTCAGGAAATTTTTTTTTTAATTTTTTTCTTCTAATTATCGTTTTTCCATCGGTTTTTAATACGTATGCAAATTTTCAAATTAATCAGAATCTGAGAATTCTTTAGACAAAATTGAAATGAAATCCGCGAAACTATTTTGAATGACATTTCGTATATGGTATATAAGTAGTTTAAAAATGTATTAATGAAGAGGGTATCCCTTTTAAAATTACAAAGTACCTGTCAGTTTCTGGTAAAAACCGGGCACAGTGCAGCATTTGCAATATGACCATTGAATTTCTTCTATCTTCCAAATCCACGATACATAGTTTTGTTACTCCAGCGCCAGCGTCAAAATTATACAAGAATATGAAGTTTAATTTAGCGTTGCAGCGTGGGATGTCAATACTTGAGTCAAACTGTTCTTTAAAATTCTGATTACATTAGAGAATGAATCGGAAAAGTGTATTGTTACAACGTAGTTCATCTACTAGCCTCCATTCTTTATCTAAAGTTTTCAATCCTACCATGTTTTAAGATTTTGGAATTTATGAGTTGTAGCTTTTATCAGCCGTTTGAAAAAGCAGATGTTTTGCATTACTCAAAACTAATTTTCAAATATCTCGCTGTATTTCATCTGTGATTGCTCAAAAGATACTACCTGAATTCCAGTTCATTTAATTCCGTACCTCCCCCCCCCCCCCTCCTCTATCGCTTATCTTTTGCTGTTCAACCTTATTCAAGCTACTAATTCATTCGCCATTGGAATAAGCGATCAGTCGAACTCCGAACAAAGCTTGTAAGAACCCGAGTTGATCTGTGAACAATTAACCATGATGCTAGCGCAGTTAGATGCGGATAAATGCAACACTGTAAAGCGCTGAAGCTCGTCTGATCAATGAAAATTGAGGTCAGTCTGGGTCGCGTCCTACTTTCATTCATGAAAATCTCTACCGCATGTATATTTACTCCGAAATGCCCCGCCCCGTGGGGAGAAACGATTTGCTGTCCAATCGAATGATAATTTTAGACTATCTATGGTGAATAGAATGACTTCTAACACTACTTGTGCCGATCACTTTTGAGGGAAACATTCTTAATAGTAACATATTTGTATGGCTCGTAAGGTTATGGAAAAAAGCTATGGGTTTATTGTCAAGACCCGGGTGGTTTAAGAGGGTACATAAATAGGCTTTTCAAGGGATACGAAGTGATCTAATTGCCCGGAAGACAACGTAACTATCTTTACACGACGACGATTGCAGGCAAGTATTTTTTCATCATCTATTGACCCAAAAGTCAGTGTTGGAGTCCACGTCATAGTTGCGTATAGAACAAAGAGTTTACCGGAAAGGTATCACTATATCAATTAATTTATTCATCCAAGACAAGCATAGTGTGACGAATCCCAAAAAGAGGCATAATGAAATATTTGAAATATGAAAAAGGAATTACCAGCTTGGGTTTTATTCAAGCTTGGTTCTGGTTTCTTCGTGGACGGCAAATGAAACATGTGGTCTACTTGCACTCTCATATTTCGTGGGTGACGAGATATTGCTTTCTCATTTTGAATCTATCAACAGTGCAAATACAAGATAGATAGATAGTTGAAGTTTTCAAAATCTTAATCTCCAAACTCTATAATACTCGAGAATCTGGGAACAATAATACGTAGTACCAGTCAGGCTAGTTAGATCCTCGATTGTTTATAGTTCGAAGATGAGGCGAAGTAAATAGTGAGGTGAATAGATGCTTCACTATCATAAAACCACGTTACGTTGGGTAATGGGCAAACTTGCTGTTACGAATTACAGGAGTTGTGGTATCGAATTTCTCCATCATAAGATTTTTTCCTTGTTTTTACAAACTACATAAACGCATTATTTCGGACGTACTTTAAAAATATCTTGGGATACTCATAAAGTTTGACGTGCACAAACTCATTCTCATACATTTCAGGAAAATTTAGGACGTAGTGGAAAATTTGTGGGGGTCCATTTTTTATTCCCTAATTTTTGTTACAATCAAACGAGATTAAAATACCAGTGCCATTCGTATCCTACTGGAGTATTTGCTTTGCATTTCTTACGTTTCTTATTGTATTACTTATTTGCCAAGCAAAAATTACAATTGTCTTGACCGCTTGCAATTTGTTGTCTTCAAAGACAAAATCATAATGAAATCTGAAGACCGTAACTGCTTAACCAATAAGTCATATAGAATCGCTTCGAAATTGTCTGTGCGGGTCACCCTGTATTATCCCGTAACTTATAACGAAACATCAATGAGCGTCATCCCAGGCAGCATACATTGGGGGTGGATCGCGGATGTTCATTCCAAGGCCTTTTGAGTTGGAACACGTGCGGAAGTTGGGAAACTGGGTCACAGTTTCATCGATTTTCGGAAAGCGTGTCGCAACGACGACGCCGTCGAAGAAAAGGACAAGGGATGAGAGAGAAGGGGGTAGGGAGCTCCTCTTTCGTAGTAAAACCTTCGCGTTTTATGAGATGCGACCGGAATGAGTTATTTTTGGAACCGACGCAAATGGGGCGGTTTGGTGTGTTGCTTAACGTACAGGATGTCAGGTAGTTTTACATTGAGGAACCACCCGTGCATAAAATGTGTATTAAGCTCAAAACAATGATAAGTTATTTCTATAGACTTATTGTTCCACTTCCCTCGGCAATACCCGAAGGGACATCCACATCGGGAAAAGCTGTGCTACACCTTTCCTCCAGATTTTGAAAACATTTTGACACCAGGTTATTAGTATGCTAATGACGAAGAAGCATGGTGGTTAAAAAATACAGTGGTGGCAAAATATGAATTTATTTAATAAAAAAAATCATTTTCATCTTTCATACTTTTATAAAGGCTGACGAGGCAGCCGAAATGTTTGTGAAGCTATTTATTCTTATACCTTATGGTTTTCATTAGTGGTCGATACCAATAGAAAATATTAGATGAACCAGACAAACCAGTGATTCGTTTTTTCTTCCGGTCATTTCTAATTAATGTCTAAAGAAAACATTTTATTTTTAAATCCTGTAATTCCCGCCTGAGCAATCGGCCTATAAAAAGGATTTGTATCCTAGATCTGTATTAAAAGTCACAATGTCTTTTCAGATTATCAGGAAGGTCACACTCTAGAAATAGGATGTAAAATTAAGTCAGGCTTTCATAGCTTCAGCGCGAATTTTATATTACATTTATTTGATATGGTATTTCCGATCATTATTTATATGAAAAGCAAAAATACTTGGTGGTTACCTTTTTTTAAAGGAAGATCGTCAATGTTCCGCTCAAAACATTCTTGTTATAAATACCCCGTTAATTAATCAATTATGTATTGTAATGCTCGCCACCTAGAATACTTAGCAGGCTACTTGAGCAATTTGTGTAAGAGTGGAAAGATCCATCTAAAGTTCTTCCAGACTATTTATATTGAAAAAGCATTTTAAATAATCTTCAAACACATCTTTTGGCCCAATATCTCTTCAAATGTGGGAGCCCACAGTTTGGAATATAGTAAGCTCAAAAATGTGGTTGTGCTTTTACTGGTTTCGTATTTATTATCTAAGCATATGGTGGTGGATATTTCAAAAATAACCCAAAATATTAATATTTCTAGAGAAAAACCATGTTAATTCACGATTCTCCGTTGAAAATGAACCAACCTAGTCAATCTAGCTCTTCCGAACGGCATTTTGTACCTTTGTTATAGGCTTTATTTCACCCCCTTTTGCACCAGAAACAGTGAATGAAATCGTTTCATGTTCGATTGTTCGTTTTATCAAACAGGAAATACACATCAAAATATATTTATTGATCTAGGTGTAAATAGTTTAAAATTATTTCCACACAATTCTTCAAAATATTGAAATCTAATTATATAATTTCTTTTCCAGATATCCCGCCAGTCTATTGATGCCTGCAAAGACTATTTCAGAGATGATCTGCAGAAAACAGACTGGCAACTCATGGTAGAACTTAAAAAACTCTTCCAAATCCTCTAGCTGAAAGGATACCAGTTACGAAATTTATTTTTGTCAGAATCAGTCTATGTCTAGTGGTCTAATAATTTTCCTTGAATATTGCTAAAAACTATTTTGTAACACTTGATGGTTTCTCTAACTATTGATAATACCTTCTTCTACGTCTTCAATATGGTAAAGAAACATACGACATACTTGTAAGATGAGACTATAGTGAAACCTTAAAAATGATTTTGAATTTAAATCATGTTTTTTGTATTATACACTATAAAAATCTTATCTTGAAATGAATGAAAAATAAAGTATGAAAATATTCAGAAAAATCTCCTGCGTTGAGATCAGCAAATCATTATTATGGTGAAACAAGGTTTAATCAGATGTAAATTGCTAAAAGATTGTTCTAATACAACAGAGAATGTTTGGTGACCACCAAATACTGCAAGCACTAGTTTTTGACCACTTGACATGGATTCATCAATCAGTGTTTTTCCACTTTTCTTTAATTCACAGTATTTATTGTTCGAGTTTTTCCCTTTCCCTTGATTTTCTTCTATTCAGTTCGAATTTTGTATAAACTGAAATCATATACATTTTAAATAAATATATTTTGATATTTTCAACGAGTAAATTATAATTATTTAGTTGTTGATTGTTTCGATGGTTGCTTTATAAATTTTGAGAATGTACGTATATTTGTATACACCTAATAAATTATTTTAATTCGATACCAATTTCCTTGTCAAACTAATTCCTGATCCAAAGAACATTTTAGTTAATCTTCATTTCAAATGTCCCTTTACCCTCCAGATGATGTATCGATACTTTTAAATATCCGGTCAGTTTACAATATAGGTTCACCACCTTGTTTATGGTTGACAAAAACCGTATTTGATTTTGGATTTTCAATGGCTTATGCATTACCTCTTGTAGTAGCTGATATTTAGTTTCTAACAAAAATAATGAATATATAAAACCTAAATACTTGTTCCAAATTCTTCGCTATAGACATTACCTGCTATAAACTTAGATGTTTCGGTCTTTACCTGAGCATTTGATCAGCACTCATCAGTGTAACTATCCAGGTAAACCGGGAAATCCCGAGAATTGATTTGACTGAAAAAAAGTCGTTTTAATTAGGGTACCCCCAACTTCAACCTGATGTGGTAGTTGCACACTCGTTTGAAGATTGGCCTATTTCTTTGAAAATCCCTATTTTAAAAGCTACGGCGTTGATTGACTTAAACCTCACATATTCGATTGATTTCACTGAATTACACTAAATCGATCTATTATTTTACCTACTAGAGACACATTGAAAACGTTACTAACATATTGTATTTGGAGTATATATGAATAAAAGCAAATTAAATGACACAAAGTGAATTCAGGAAAAAAGATTGCGGCATTCCATGCTGACTCTGCACCTGCTTAGCCACGGTGCCCAGACGATCTGAGGTGTCTCGTAAGATATCATTGCTCATCATCGCTCTCTATTTTGCGGTTACTCCAAACGACCAGTTTGCTGGATTTTTTTTCAATCCAATTTGTGTCGTTAGTCACCCTTTCCTAAGTTTACAGGATAACAATCCTGACTCATCCGCTCAGACTTTCAAAGCTATGTGAGGTTATTTGAAATTAATTATGAGACAATATACTCCAAAGTAAGTGTAAATCCTGATTTTTCATTTTTTGAATCACCTGTGTTCCCAACAAATGGTATATAGCAACGACGATGAAAAACATAGAGTACTCAACTCATTCATAAATAAATGCTGCTCTGGGTGACAAGTGGCAACATTGCAGCTACGCGATGTGGGCAAAGGAAACGAGCGGAAAAGCTAACATGGCCGACAAGCATGATAAAGATAAAAGTATTTTGCTGGCAGTAACCGCGTTTCAAATTTTCTGTTATCCTTGTCCACCACGTGGATATTTCTAACTTATTTCTTAGTATCACTGCTTGTAATCGCAAATTATATTCAGATGCAAATCAAAGGTAACCATTTTGAAAAAACATACAAGTATGGTACTAATAGAATTTTTGAAAAAAACTGATAATATCGTGATGTATTTAGTTTTCTGATTTTATTTTTGGAACTGGTACCCAGAAAACTGAACGAATAATTATACTTTGCAATGTAAGTTGATAGACAATGAAGTTATTGCAGAATCATTCGTTACAATCTTGAGGTTTTTAGACTGACGCGTGATTAGTCTACTTGGAATCTTTTTTTAGGTTTGAAAAATGTTTCAAGACGCCTGTAGATTTTCACGGCGCCTATCTGTGATGCATTGATTAATTTCCAGGCGATGGCCAAACAAATACCCGTTCAAATATAGAACCTTCAATCAACAAGGCAAGGTTTACAGAGGTTTTATCGAACGCCCAAGTGTGTGCGTGTGTGTATATTTACATTATTACGAAAATAGGTATCGCCAATTAACCCAATTAATGGGATCGAGTAACAGATGTTGAGAATGCGATGAAGGAAACACCATTTCCGAGAAATCGGCAGACTAGTCTGGAGTCGTGGAATAATACTGAAAATGACTAGCAGACTACTTGGACGCTTTTTCCGACTAATTCATTCAATATTAATAATGAAAGGTTCAAGGATAACGTATTTTCCTATCTAGAAAAAATGTGCTTTATAATTATCAAAAAGTTAGTCTTGTTCAATTCGATAAATTTGGAGAATCTATTTTTCAATTTATTATCTTGCTTATGCCATTGTTTGAAGACTAAATCAATTCTTATACCCAGAAAATCCGAGAAGCATACAATAATTGGCCGCTTCATTATTAGAAATACGTATTTGTGGGAGGGGGATAAATGTTCTATCTCGTACCGTGGATGAATGAATCGAAAGAGGCATTTCGATGTGGACCATCGGTGCATAAGCCACCGCCGGGCTCTTTTGCGCCTCTATCAGCTCTAGTTCCCAAGGCCAGCCCTTTTCGCAAAGTTAAGTATGGCCTTGGGTCCTGCCCATCTTATATCATCTGGTTCCAGAATCATGGAAACCAGTATGGCCTGCCTGTGGTGCCCGAGGGCTTCACAGCGGCACAGTATGTGTGCCGAGGACTCCTCCTCATCGCCACAACGTGCACACGTTGGGTCACTAACTATCCCAATTAGGTGCAGGTGCCGCCTAAAGGTATGACCAGAGAGCAGTCCCACCAGCAACCCAAGATGACTCCTATCAAGAGACAGGCAAAATCGCCCCTCTTTGGCTACAGGGCCTGTAATGAGTTCCCGTGCCTGACAAAGATGTCCCGAGAAGCTACCTACCGTGGATAGTTTTAACTAAATCATCGTATGATGCATTCAATCTAAAAACAATACTAGAAAGATAACCTAAAAATATGTGAGAGAGGTCTGTTATAATAACATCATATTTTATGTACATCCATTTTTCGAAAGGTTTTCAAATAGTTCCTTTCATCTTTATGGAATTAGATAAACTACTTCTCACGAGATTATTCTGCGCGTGGGCCTGCTAGTTGAATTATGATTACCTAGATCGGAGTTCAGAAGAATTCAGCAAAAATGGCGCTTTGTAAAATTCATCAAGCACTGCTTATAGACTGCTTGCAATTATTTTTTCCTGCACACATAAGGTCATTACAAAATTGTAATTTGTTCAATAGTAAAAACAGATTCCAGTTGTATAAAAAATAACTACGTTTAAATATGTTTGATTAAAATTTTGATTAATTTCCCGTCGGCGTCGGTCATAAAAAGCTAGTAGTTGGAAATTGTGTGGATTTAGATAGACGGGGTCCAATCGGTTGCCTTTAGTCTCATGTAGATATTTCCTTGTGAAAATTATGATATGATGATGCTGTTCCAGCTCAATTTTTTAAGGTGCTCTCACTGTCTGACATTGGCAAACCACAATTCATGTTATTTGCAAAACTCAATGGCTATCTATGAAATTATACACCAGTAGTCAAACCACACCGTTACATTTTTTATACTATGGGCCACATCGGATTGCCTCTCTCTCTATTCATTAATTTAAGATCATCAATAAGTTTAGCTGTGTGATGATTCAACGCCAATGAATTAACAACACTAAGGCGGATTGTGTTGGTCCATGCAAGAAACTCATTCAAGAAGTGCCGATAATAAAAATGTAACTATCCTGTATTACTTTTATGACCTCAGAAATTTGATGTGGTTCCTACATGGGTATATACTGAATATATGCTGCCAACGACTTGCTAGCAGTACCGGCAATCAAATATTTTCTTGGTGACAAATTATTGTTTACCAGGATATCTAATAATAATAATAATAATAAATGACTTTATTTTATCCTCAGCCAAGTTCAACTGAGCTGTTCCACTTAACTGAGGACCTTAAATAGAATGAATGGAATGAATGTGACACCCGTATCAACTAATAATCAAGTTACTTGAAAACATGACTACAAATTATTTAATTAGATTAATTTACACACTACTGTACTTATTATACTAAACATCTAGCATTCTTAAAATAAATATTCTTTAAATACTTTTTTAAACTACTAACAGATCTCTCACTACCTTTCATTCAAGCTTTCCATTTCATCATTCTCAACCCACTATCAACCTCAGAAAATAAATTCAATATCAGATGGATTTGCCATTGTGAGAGTATGGAAGATCAACTATGTTTAATAATATCGAGGCGTATCGGAGCACATTATAAAAGTTGAATAATGTCCAAGATTGACCGGAAGTCTCATTCATAGAAAACACGAATAGACCTCGCTTTGAATTGTGAATAACAGGACGCTTGCGTAGCTGCATGCAGCAGTGGCGTCCATGTGGGTATAGATAGTTAGTTATCTCTTCGTACTCTCATTATGCACATTCCAAGAAATTGGGCATGAATGTTTTTGGAGGGGCCGTTCAATCACTTCTTTATCCCAATGAGTCGAAAAGATAATCAGTAGATGAAAAGTTTGATTTCGGACTTTTTTTTTTAGTATCACGACGTTTCGATTGATGTGCTATCTTCAATCGTCTTCAGGTGAACTGGCGAACACTTTCCTTTCATGCCTATTTATACCCCGTCCGGTGACGTGTCGTGGTGCGCGGTCTGTTCTGATTGGCTCCCGATGCGCGGTATTCCGGTCTGCTGACGTGGCTGTTTGTCGGTCATTGTTTGTTGTCTGGTCCAGTTGTAGTCTATTGATCTGTTTTATGAGTGGCTGCCAGATTGGTTTAATGTCTACGCTGGGTTTGCTGTACACTTTGCTGTTGTTGGTAATGAATGCCGCCTCCTTGAATTTCCTTCGATACCAATGCGGTTCCTTGGCAATAACCTTAGCGTCGTCCCAAGCTATTTTATGGTGCTCCGTCCATGCGTGGTCAGCTATTCCAGATTTTCCTGTCTCTGCTCGACGGGTGTTGAGACGATGTTCTTTGATTCTTACTTCCAGTGGCCTTTTTGTTTCTCCGACATAGATTTTACCACATTGACATGGTATCTGGTAGATGCAGTCCTTTGTCTCTTGAGATTCATTCCTGGGCTTAGTTTTTGTTAGGATACTTCTGAGGGTGGCAGTCCTAGAGAATCTCGTTTGGATCTTGTATCGCTGACCTATTCTTTTGATTCCATCTGATGTTCCTTTGACGTAAGGCAGAATGAGTAAATGCTACGATTCTTCGTGTTTAATTCTTCTACTGTTGGTATTTTCCTGTATTGTTACTTCCACTAGCTTCCTTGGGTCCAACGTGTTCGCCAGTTCACCTGAAGACGATTGAAGATAGCACATCAATCGAAACGTCGTGATACTCAAAAAAAAAAATTATAGACAATGGAAGTCCGAAATCAAACTTTTCATAAATCCACCTTGTCTACAAGTTTCAAACAATAATCAGTAGATGTCTAAATCGTACAAAGAAATCATAGAATACTTGGTGCACGAAGGGATTGGAGCTTCACTAATTTCCGGGCAAAAGTTCTACTAACTGAGCTATGAAGGCAGGTGCCAAGTTTCTATATTGGTTTCTGTTTTACGGATTAGCATGTAAACAAATGTAAATAATTGTGAAAATATATATTCCTTACAGTTTTTTCTATAGGTACTGCATCAGACTACAGGGCGAGTTCAGCAACGTATATTTTACTTTATCGAATGCACTCAAAAATTATAAGGCTTGCTGTAGTAGTCCTCCCAATTTCAGTTCTCGTAAAAAATAATCTTAGGTAGCAAAATATCAAAGAATTTTTCTAGTCGATGTTTAGCAATATGGATGTGTTGAAAGTGATTACATACATACATACATAGCTCTTACACTGCTTCTGACTTGTTGTTTGTACTGTTGCGCATGTTATTAATATTGACATACAGACATACATACGGGTCGAATTGATGTCTTTGTTGAAGTTCCATTATTGAACATGTCGTCCATACCCCGGAGCACGCCTTTGATCAGACAGCAACGACCGTCGCAGTAAGCGCAGCGCTAGAGGTGGTTCATTGATGGATCTGGGGCAGCCCTGAAAAGGAATTGCCGCACGTCGCTACGTTGTCCGTGCATTGTTCTACGTTCACATTCAGCGGCTGCTTGATTTAGATGACAGCATCAACTATAAGTTTCACTATAAACAATTTATTATGTCGTTATAATTGTGAACGTCACAATGAAAATAGTTACCTAAAGTTCCTCTGACTTCTAGTCGTTAATTAAAACCACTTATGAATACTAAATGAACTTCGTTTCGGCTGCCTTGGCCGTTTCCAATGTACAATATTTATGACAAAAAATAAAATTTATTGTTAGAATGACCTTGACAATAATTGATTTGTTTTGTTACCAAATTACCAAGTATGAACACGCTCGATTACAGACTGATGCATTTGCATTGATAATAAATCTGAAATGAGGAAACAGACATGAAGGAAACGGAGGAATCAAAACCCTTATCTTTCACAATCTAACAACCATAGGAATCCTGAAGAAAACGTATTATCTATCAGTAAGTATTGAGAAATTTGGATAGATTTTTCTTTGAAGCATACTCACAGGATATATTGCGTACATCTACAGGACAAGACGATTGACATACTTGGCCATAGTCCATAGTAAATTTTTGTGTTCTTTGAATTCCCAAATTATTTCAGAGCGTAGATAATAAAAACGTGTTTATAATTCATTTTTCCAGTTCAAAATTATTTTTGCCTATAGTGAAAAAAACCTTTATTTGAAGGGTGAAGGTTTGCGGCATTCAATTCCAATGAAAATGATAAGTATGTATTAAAATTCCATTTGTGCCTGTTTCCTTCAGGTTGTGACGATTTTTAGAGAAGTTAAACATTTATACTATTTCTGTATCCTAAGTTTTGAGTATTTCAATGATATAAGGTAAAAAACTATAATGATTTAGATGACAAAAGAGAATTCAGAATCAATTAATTGGCTAACTCTTCGGGTTAAAATTAATCTGAAATTTTTCCACAGTTCCTTGAAATTTGATGTAATTCTAGGATATTTTCCTATCATTTTTCTTGAATTTCAAAAAAAATTCAGCATATGTTTTTCCGTGTATGTATCTCTCTAGAAGCTGTACCTCTGACTTAAGAGAGCTTTTGTAAATGTATATATTATTTCTTATGATTACTTTGGTTTGTCTATCAATATTAAGACTCCAATATATATGTCATAATATAACAAACACAGTTCAACCGAGCTATTTGATATCGACCACATAAGCTATAACTTAAAAAATCACTTTTCTGCAACATATAGTAGCCATTTTTATCATAATATTCCAAGACATTTTCAAATAAATGAAATACTGAAACTTGTATTAACCATAGATTTTAAAATCTATGATAGGAACGCCGTAGAGAGGTAGAGTAGTTTGGCATTCATTCAAGGCACAAAATGAGAAAAAAATCCGAAACAGGACCGCCTCCGCGCGCTGAACGGAAGTCTGGCCCGTAAAAATTTAAAAATCAACAATATTATTCGCGTAGGCTATTTTCCCATTTTCTCAGTCAACAACTTTGCATATTGGACTCGCATGGGCGTTATTACACGGCCTGAGGTCTTGGATCTTTTTTTTCTGATAGTAACGATATATTGCGCGCCAGATTTGTTAAATAGTGTCAGCACAAATTATCATCGCCCTATGGGATTAGATGCCGTCAAGTCACGGTGCTTGTTGATTTGTTTCTTTTGAGATGGCCCTCCTCTCAAGGATAACTGAATGTAAGTAAACCATCAACATATAGCCATTCTTAGAAATATGTTAGAACATATATTAAGGCGTTTAATATCTATGTTCTTTGCAGTCTTACTCGTCTCATCTCATACTCATGGTATTTGCTGTATCCGCTCAACATGCATTTTTGTAAACATTACTAATGATTGTGTAGAAACAAAAAATCGGAGGTGACGCTGTAGCGATTCAGCGTCCAAGTGAGGAGTATGCGATGTTTTGGTATTCGAATATAAATTTTGAGGAAGATTTGCACAGTATATGCAGGTAGATATATAATGTCTTTGAACTTTGTAAGTATGCCTATGTGGCATCGAGGTTATTCTATTTTCATGAGAAATCCGCAAACCATATGAGTTTGTTATGGAAAAATAGAAAAGATTCTTCCTTAGTGCTCGATAATGTCAAAAAACAATTTTAAATATTAATTTTTATCACAAGACCTGCATTCACTTTTGTCGAGCCCCAAATCGCCCCTTTCGATACGCTAGTGAAGATAAGCTATTAGTAATGCGATTAAATTTATTTAATGACATTGTTATGATAATATGTTTTATTGTTGTTAGCGGATGAGATCTGCAGGCGAAGATATCCTAATAGGTGAGCAAAACGGATATTATACATTAAAAGTTATCACGTTTGTAAATGAGGATCTGATTAAAATGCTACTCGAGACTGCTTATGCATCTATACGATTGGTCTGGCTAACATTTCCATTGGGACATGTTAACAATACAGTGATTATAGTTCTTCAAGAAACTAAGTATAATCTCCTCAGATATGACACCCACACATGCGTGCACCATCAATAAAATAATTTGCTCATAAACATTCAACTAGGCACATTCACAGAATTCGACTAATGGCGGCAGATTAAACGGCCTATGAATTACATACATTTAGTTATTCCTATGTTGGAAGACGAAGTTCTTGGTGTCTTAGCTCTAGAAACTCGACGCCATTATATTACACTATAATTGGTAAGCGAGTCTTTAATTTCATCTATAGTATCATGTACCTGTACTATTTGTTCCTTAATTTTAAAGGATACGCATAGTCACCGCTTTATTTTTGTTGTTTTGGTGAAGCCCATGTACTTAAGGTACCATGATTGCTATAGAGTTTGTTAATACGAGTATTGAACGCATCAACACTTATATGTTTGGGAGAGGTGTTTTAGAAGATTATTCCAAATTATTGAGAATTCGAGCATAGGGGCGGTAGTACCGCCCAGTTCTTAATGTATATAGAGATAGACCTACTGAGATATAATGATAAGCAGCAGTCTGACAAGGCCGTTTCGTAGGCTATGGAACAGCGCAAACATTTAGGAGGTATAACTTAGAAGTACGGAGGGACCCAGGAAAAGTAAACATCTATTTGATCTGATTCTATATTTGAAAACATTGTTTTAATAACAGCAGAATGCTTAATGTGTTTTTTCACGTGGGTCTCTGCCGCATTGCGTTATCATATCATTGAATAATTGCTAAGACCGAACACATATCTATGAGAGATTTTTTGAGATGACTCGACAAGTTTGATTTTTCTCCTCAGAATTGCATCAAGTATGGACAAAGTACTAGGAGCAGCAGCTTGCCAGACGTGACACCAGTGTTTTAGACTTGGGCTTTACAAAATGTAAGGAGTTGGGAGTATTTTCTTACTCTGACAGAATATTTTTCCTGTGAATAATAGAAAAATTGTGACAAATATTGTCTTCCCACAAGCCTGTATATATTGGGTCTTGACAGAGATGGATCTTATTCATCAAAACTCTCGTTTGATGTGAGGGAATGGTGGGGTGGGGAGAAACTGCACCCTAGTAGTGCCATTCTAACTCTGATTTTTCATTTGTGTTTTCAAAATTTTAAGTGAATTTTTATGATTTGGTCGTATCCTTGCGAACAAGGGTTGGACATTTTATTATGGTACAGTATATTAAAAAAAGCTTAACAACGTGTAAATGGAACACATGGTAGCATGTCACCGGAAAACATACGACTCCTGTTGCAATGAGGAGCTGGAGGGGAACGGTTGAAGCAGCGAGACGCGTGGGTCGGGGGGCGGCCGGCATCACCGTTACCATGGTGGCGACCGTGAAAAGTGGAGGTCTAGGCCAACCCTCGGAAAACTGCTATCGCGAATAGCGCACAGCCTGTGCAACGATGGCGGATCATACAGACGACAATTTGTTATATGCAACGGTTGTCATTTCAAGTTATTCATAGAAAAATTTGTACAACATATCAAGTATTCAGGAAAGTGGAAAAAATAGACGCATATTTAACTCCTGAGACTTATTATATGGCATTCTCATGTCATTTATGCCTGACATGATATTCACAATAATATATAATTATTTCTAGTTTAAATGATTCAGAAAAATCAAGAACTCAATGAATATCTGTCTTTGAATGTGACTGTGTAAAGAATCATGTAAGTCTAAGTACGTGGTTCTACCGAAGTCAAACATTTATTGTTTTCCACTCTCCCTTCCCTTCAAACAATTTTGAGGAAATGGTGAAGGGCCTCGGAAATGTCCGGAAAAGAAGTTTGGGCGATTTTGATTTGTTTCTTTGTTTCACGATGATTCCGCTACCACGGCACCTACTTTCAAAAGGTACAATGTTTTTCAGCTTTGCCATACTGGTAACCTAGTGTCAACAACTCTTCAAAAGCCAAATGATACTTTCCAAGGAGTGAATGATTCTCGGGCGGACGACAAACAGACCGACGGAAATGAGTGGCATGGTTTCCGAAATTTGCTATTTCAATACTGTCCCCAGCTATATGCGTGGAAAATATCATGTGCATTCATGTTCCATATTTTAAAGATTTAGTCAAATGAAGGATGTATCCATCCTTATCAGTATGTCGCTTAATTGACTGAAACTATTACAATAGCAACTATAGATGCGACTTTGTAAAAATATCCGTGTACGGAATTCCTCAGATAGCCTACAAAGTGACCTTCTCCATATATATAAATGCAGCTCACATAAGCTTGATTCATTCCATTCTGATATTAATGACTTCATTGATCTGCACGCTTACAAGTCATAGATATACCATTCCTAGACACAAAATTATGTTGCACAAGGCTCTTCTCAAAACATTCCATTCATTGTATTATATTTTTAATTTGCAAAAGTTTACATCATTGTCGAATAAGGAAGAACCTGTTTTTCAGCCCTTAAAATAAAATTGGTGACGATCAGAAACGTTTGAGGTGATGATATTTTCGGTCATATTTGATTGTTTGCCGATCCAAACAAACTGATGAATACTGACTTGCTATAGGTTTTAAGGTTTGAGTCAAGTAGAGTGTCTCAGTACCTCCCACACTCTAATGAAACCATCTTTTGCTTGAACCTTAATTTACAAATTTGAGCCTATTCGATTTGAATTTCGGTTTGATTTAGTTGTACAAAACCTCTAAAAATGTTAACGTTACAAAAATTGAATTATTCTGACTGAAAAATGGACGCCCTAAGTTTTATGGCCACGCCCTGAATTGATGATAAACTTGTAGGCTAATAACGCTACCAGAAGCACCGTTTTTCAAAAATATTGCAGTATTACCTATTATGTTATGACCCCTTAGCATATTGATTCCTCAATTTCATCAAATCGATGCAGCGCTAACTGCGATAAAACCGTTAACAGTCTGACAGACCGACGGAAATGAGGATCGAGGATGTCATTATAAATACCATCTAACTCTATAGCATGTGAAAATGATCAGCCTGTTATTTCTCAACCTTATATTGAAAATTGGAATGGAGAATTCCAAGTAGAGAAGACAGTCGTATGTAAAGAACACATGGCCTTTATGAACAATTTGTTAAATAGAAATCAATAGACGTGCCCATGGTATCGAAGCCCAATAAGAATATATTGAAAAACGTACTATGGAAAACAGATACAGACAAAGGCGTAGCTGTCAGGAAATATAATCAACCAGCGGGATCATTTATGAAAAACAGTTCGACAAATATCGTACTTGATTTTTACTTGGAGAGCTTGACAGAATTGGAAATGCTTATGAGTTAGGATCAAGAACGTGGGATCACGTCTCACCGATAAGAGAGGCAGAGCTTTTTGGAGAAAACATATGTGATGAATCCACTTTTCTAAGAGGAAATCAGATATTGTATTTGACATACATACATACATGAGATTGAAAACTAGACGGTACTGGATGATGAAAACATGAGCTCTCATAGGTACATTTTGTTTGCAATAACACCCATTAAAAAGACAGAACACAATCCGCGTATGTAGTAAATAAAAAAGGCTAATGTGAATGCATTTCCAGACCGTTGTTTGAAACTTGTAAACAAGGTGGATTTATCAAAAGTTTGATTTCGGACTTCCATTGTCTATAAAATTTTGAGTATCACTACGTTTCGATTGATGTGCTATCTTCAATCGTCTTCAGTTCACCTGAAGATAGCACATCAATCGAAACGTCGTGATACTCAAAATTTTATAGACAATGGAAGTCCGAAATCAAACTTTTGATATTTCCAGACCATTAACAATGAGCTCTGTGGAACATCAAACTTGATGAGTACCATAATGAGATGTTGCAAATGTTACCCAAGAAAATACTTTAATTTATGCTGCTTGTGAATGACTGTCAAATGGAAATCGAAATAGGCAGGACTGGCCCTATCCCAAAGCCTCTAAAATCCGGCTATAATGAGATTAAGTACATACCTTTATATTTGCTGAGCTCGCTAGGTTAACTGTTATAAAGCTGAGAAAAACTGCTGCAGTAGAATCAGTGGGAAGTGGTAATTACAGTGTTAAGTAGCTGTACGTAACTGTGACCTTTGATAACAAGAATTTCTTTGATTCGGCATATTGCCTATTTACTGATAATAATTAAATGTTAAATTAAATATAAATGTTTTTCTGATTAAGATTACTATGGCCTCATAAAGATCCCTACTAAAACCATCACTGTGAAACGTGTTTACTCTGCACTTCAGAAGCTAAAAAAACTACTGAGAAAGACATAGCGAGGATTATGATAAACAAGCAAACATACCCTAGAAAAGCTTGTAGTTTATAGTAGTATCAAGTATAAGCTTACTATATAGATGGAGTGAAATGGCTTAATAGCTTCTCGAAAAAAGGAGGTGGTGATACCTTCTGGCAGACAGTATCTCCCTTTGCTGACATTTAAGGTTGGTATTGCTGAGATTCAGAGTCAAACGCTAACGTGAACATATGAAGCGCAATACGGATAAAGCAAATCAGGTCGTTGCATCTTTGACTTGGCCGAGGCTCTCTGGCGAAATTGTGAAAAGTGTAGCAATCTGGTAGGGAATAACGCAAGCATTATCTGAGACCATCAAGTATAGGCCATTGATAATCGGAAACCAGCGAATAGATTTCTGCATCGCACAACTCCTTATAGGATACGGATGCTACTAAATTTACCTACCACAAATAGGAAAAAATAAGTACGTAAACTACGTATATTGAACTGACAAGAAGGGTTGCTCCTACTACTCTGCTCGAATGGTCCTAGGTACTAGTTTGGTAGGCTACAACTAGAACAAGCTCTCGGTGAAAGGCTGATAATTTTATTAAGCATACGTGTATAGGCTAATACAAACTTATATACCGATAAATATTGACAAAGAGGGCAAGAATAGACATAATAATTATCTGAGAAATGTATATAAACTAGAACAATATGCATATGAGAAAAAGATAATTATCGCTGGCTGACGCTACCCGCTATGATAAAATGCAGCAAGTAATACATAATGAGTTACATACTGAAGGGACTTAGTAGGAATACCGAATTTTTGAAGAGTCTCACTTATGCTTATGCGTGGGAAAGTAAAATGGAGTCAATTAGATTAAATTAGCACTTCAAAACTGCAAATATAAATGCGATAAAAAAATTATAGTTATCGCACGATATATATTCAGAAACTTAGTTCAGAATACACCAGAGAGCAATAATGCATGAAGACATGAAGTGTGGATGTCGAAAACGATCTAAAAATGGTGGAGTAGGAAAATTAATTGATTTCACTTTTTGGTTTTAGATTTTTATTCGTCCTTTCTAGGTAAGTGCATAATTATGGCCAAGAAAATAGTTGGCTTTTTATGAGCCATCTATTGACCTGTTCATATTTTGTCACAATGGAATTTCAGTAAGCAATGCCTCAATTTTGAGAAAAGCCTTGGTTCACTAAATTAAAGTTCGTTTAATTCAATTGTTGTATGGTTACTGAAATATCAAGGGGCGTAATCAGTATATCTGTAGCTTCAAGGATGAAAATGTTCAATGGTCCAAAATGTTTGAAAACCAGATTTTTGCATTGTCTTCCAAATGTGTCATTGTTGGGGCTAAAACACTTTTTTATATTTTTATAAATGATTGTGATGAAAAATATATGAATAGCAATAGGTGGGAACAATTATGTCAGTCTATATAAGGGCGTTAGAAATAGCTGGCCGCAAACCTATTTTGTGCGGACCTTAAGTGAACAGTACAATATATAACAGAAAATTAATCCCAGAATTGTTTCAGGATTTTCCTAGTTTTATTTTTTCATTGATATTTATAATCTAATATTCGAATATTTAAGTTAAATGTCGGAGCTTTAACAAAGTAAATACACATGATGATGTGATAATGGGGGAGAGGAGTTGAGGGGGTGGGTGGTTTAGACCATCTCTAGTTTAAAATTTTGGGGCCGCGACCGTTAAATCAGAAACGGGCCCCAAATGAGACTAATTGGTGATCCCTGGTCTAAATGGCAAGCTTGAGTCGAAAAGCTAAGGGCGCTCGCCTATATTGCCAAATCTTCATAAACTACCATATCTGGCAGCATTTTTAGAATTATGTGAATAGAGCACAAAGCTTATATCGGAGCCATATTTCATATTAATCTGAAAATAAACTGGTAATTGGCTGACATACATTGTCGTTATCACTGTGAACATTGAAACGTCATATAGTTCAATCGAGTGAATTTGAAATTGTGGATACCTTATATCCAGATGTATACACTTTACTCGCTTTCACGAAATATCTGCTAGATGAAAGCTTACATTTCCAAATGGCTGATAACGTTGCTTTTACCACATCTTGAACTGTTCCTCGTTAACAGAAAAGTGGAGTGTCAAACTGAACTTGATTCTCCACTGAACCCAATATGTAAATGTCTTAACATGTAATGAATGTCATGTAGATTGAAGATGATCTTACTTGATGAAACTCTTCCATCATATAGATAAAAAGTTTTGTAGTTATCACACAGTTTCACAAATCAAACGCTTTCTTTTAGTGACGCGAAACTGTGTGATAACTACACAACTTTTTATCTATGTAATGAATGTTGCAGAAAATTTATTGTGCCATGTTCTTTAACATGAATATAGGCTGTAGATGGAGATGAAGATTTTTATGATCACTACTATGTTCAATGTTGAATTAAATATTATTTAGTAGTAGTTTTTGCGACATCATACTGACATTTTTTGATGTCAATGTTGTTTAAGCTGCTTCCATAAACCTAACAACTAGCTGAATACATCTCAAGCTGTTTTTACAGTACACTTAAAACTAGAGCGGCGTAGACAGTTATCTTTTAGGGTGGGGAGGGGGGCAATGCTCACAAAAAAATCTCAAATCTTATATTTTTCGTGTATATATATATATATATATATATATATATATATATATATAAGGATGATTTTTTTTCACATATCACGGTTAGACCAAACAAGATATTTAACCAACATAAAACGTTGCATTGTATGGAAATGGAAGAGTATTTTTAGTATCCTTAAGTCCATGGCGTATTAAAATAAAATAATAATGTTTCAGAGCTTTGATGTTTTCAAACCAACGAACAGCATATCACCTTTTACAATGTGAGAAAGCTCGAAAAATATACAGTACACATTTTTTATTTACAGGTGGAAGAAACTAAATAACCATCAGATACTGGGTGAAATCAGCTGCGTACAAATTCTATGTTATCTCAAAAGGTATTAAATATGCTCCTTCGTTACTGAAATAAGTAACTTTAATAGGAAACTGTAGTTTCCATATTGTGTGTAGCAAATTTAAAGTAATTTCCATTAGCCGTTTTGACGACGTTAGAAAAAAATATTCAAATCCAATAGGAAATGTTGAGACCCTTAATTGAGTGTTTCAGAGCAAAAAATGCACGCATTACTATGATATCTACTACATGCACCATAAATTTGTCCATTCATTTTTTTAACACCATAAATATAGAGACTCATCATTGAAATATATTATCTATTTTGTCTTTGGTATTATATAAACCAGCAAATATGTTTTAAGTCATCCAGAGACATTTATTGGCATGTTTAGTTATAAACAGCGGTTGGAACAATTGGAGATGAAATATGTAGTAAATTTGTAGTGTGTGGCCAGCCTTAGTTCATGTTCAGAGATCAACAAGTGATACTGAAATTTTTCGATTTACGCATGTCCAAGTCAAGCCTAAGGTGAACCATGAATGAATTGTGCAGCATTCAATGAACGACTGGTGATTTATTATGTAGATAAATATGACGATTCCGAGAAAAGCTCGACGGATTTCTGCTAATTGCTCACTTAAAAATAGATTCATTTTTAGACAGACTGTTCGGTTTTCGTATTGAATGGATTGTGTGTCCATCTTATCAGTGCTCAGTGGCGCTGGTTAAGTTGATCTAAAGGACGAACTGAAAGCCTGTAACATACTTTTAGTTTACTGCAAAATCAGTTATGCGATTGTTGTAGTGCGAACTGAGTGTAATTAAAATAAACACTAAATACAGAATTTACTGAACACTATTTTTCTGTAGACTTTAATGCGGCTTCTACGGGAATAGAATAAAATCTGCAAATTACAGATTTTCATATAAAACTTATACAGATTTGAAAAAAGAAAATATTATAAAGAATCTATTGGACATCAAGACAATGTATTGTATTACAAAACATGGTGTTAACTGGTTGACGTTGTACCTTTCACACAATGGTAACAGTTTTAGAAGTTCTGGATCGTATTTTGAATCATTTTGAATTGAACAACTGTCTATTGCCTGTCTGTCATTTATCTGTCGTTTGTTTGTCGACTAATTGTCGACTGTCTTCCGACTATATGTCTGTCTGTCGTCTGACTGTCGTAATTTTTAAGAGATGGGAAAGTAAAAATATACCTAAAACTAGAAATATCTGGCAACTACATACTATGCAAGCGTATGGCTTCTTAGCATAATTCTAAGACGATAATATTATGTACAATTTTTTCAAGTGATGCTAAGTATGGGAATTTCGGATCATAAACATTATGTTTGAAGGCAATATGCTCTCTATCATATTTTTGCACTCAGCAAATATTTGTACACTTATATTGTATCATGTGAGAGCTATTAATGCTTTATTGAAGTGTTTATCCACTTTAACCTTATATTTATATTTTTTTTACATCGTAAAGATTCAACTACAAATAAGTTGATATTGTTGGTAACATGGTTTATGAAAAATTTCATTACGAAGTTCTTTTGAACACCCCAGTTACCTAAGCGACAACCTCCTTATCGTAAAAAGCTATTACCATTGATCCAAGTCTCTTAGTAATATTATAAATGCGCGCATAAACACTTCAAAGCCAAGCTTGTAGTTAAAATTTGGTGGAACCTCGTAGTTCATATATATATATGCATATGAAATGCGTAAGTACCAAACACACCAGAGTAATTTCGACTCCAAAACGCAACTCAATTATTATTCATCCGGTGGCCATCGGAGAACTTCCCCATGAATGTAATCGTGGGAACCGCCTTGCCACGCTATTGACATGACATGAATAGCATTTCTTTTTAGTTTGTCAAAGTGCACGTATCGCAGTTCACAACACGAAAATCAATGAGCGCGTCCATACCATACAATGCCGTGGAAAATTTTGCAAACTGGACATTCAAAACACCACGCAGCGTAGGTTGAATTCATGACTTAATCCTACGTTAATGAAATAGACATCCCAAAATCAATTCAACTCAATAATAAATTCTGCAGAGGCAGCCGAAACGACAGTAAAGCTATTTAGTCAATCGCATGTGGGCAGTATAAAATAAAATATGAAAAAAACAAAAAATTATGTTTTTTCGCAGACAATTGATAAAAATAATTATAGGAAATAATACAGATTAAAACACATGATTCAGAGACCCAAACTCTGAGTATAATGTAGAATTGTAGAGCAACCTGATATCTTTTCATTGCAAAAAGACGAGAAGATTAAGAAGATTAGCTGAACGTAATGGGACGTTTAGTCAATTTTCGAGCACATTAAAAATATTTAATGTAACTTAGTTCATTATAATTTTCGCTGGTCGCTAATTGGAACCACATACGTAGGAATGAATATTTAATGAGATTTCGGCTGCCGAGACAGCCTTTATCAAAGTACAAAACAGAATGAAAAAAATTAATTTTCAAAATATAATGATATCAATATTTATACTTGTCATTGCTTCCAGGGTCACAGTTCTCTTTTCAACAAGACTATAATATGAACTATTAGCAAACGCTGGAATACAGATGCTGCATTTGCATTGTTGATAAATCCAAAAACGGAAATAATCCATCGCCACACGAGAACCATAAAGCTGCATGTTCTATGAAATAAATTAAAATTACAGCAGCGTAATTCCAGGGTAACAACGCAATACCCCATTCGAGATCCAAGAAAAAAGCTTAAACTAACCTGGATAAAAACTTATGGTGCATATGTAGGTTTAGGAAACATTGACTAGATATTTCCACGAAGCATGCTCAACCAAAATGAGTTACAGAATTATAAATACAATCATCGTTTAAGTTTATGATAAAAGCCGAATAAGCATATCTTAAGTCATTTCCCAGAAAACATCTAAAAAATAAAGACAAATATATTTATTTCCATTTTTTTTACATGCAAACTAGAAATTTACCATTTAAAATATGAATGGAGCCAGTTATTTGTGAGCACTTTTTCAATCTTTCGATTATATATATATATATATATATATATATATATATATATATATATATATATATATATATATATATATATATATATATATATATATATATAAGTAAGTCATTGGGATCTTGAAGTGCAGTCAGTTTAAATGCCGATTGCACCTCAAGATCCCAATTGCTTCACATTAACATAGTCAGTCAAGACTACCGCCCTCCTATATGTGATATAATATGTGGTAAATTTTTACTATTTCCCCCTGATTATAACCGTTTGAAATGCACATATAGGAGCAGTTGTTTCATTTCATATAGCTTTTGAAATGAGTCGCCTAAAAACTTCCATCGAAATAAATAAACACTTTGTTTCTTGAATCTAACTTGATTTTCCCACTATATAGTCTGCATATTCTGCAAAAATACCATTTCTGTCATTATAAATATTCTGTTCTATTTGCATAACAAGGGTTGATTTCCGTTTTAAGGGTTTCCTGAAATATGCAAGGGTATTATCAAACATTTCTAGACATTAGAAATTGTTATTCTGTTTATATATACGTTCGGAAGATGAGGTTGACCAAGTTATCAACGTGCACTCACTGCCGTAGTTCGTGTACGTAGATTGTTCTCCATGCGGTTATAAACGTAAAGGCTTCTTGACAGTGGCGCTTCCTCAGGGTAAGCACTGCCTACCCTGAATTAAATAAAATATAAAAAGCTAAATTTATTAAAAAAAATTGCAGTAAAACACTGCAATCAACTATATAACCGGCTATTATTATATTTCCACGATACATGTGAAGGAACGTTGAATATGTGTGCATGAATTGTTTTCTCACACTCACTCTCTTAAGAGTTAAAGAATGTATTAAGAAGGATGAAATAGCTTAAGGAATAAAATATCTTAAAACGTGAAATATTTTAAGAAATAAAATAGTTTATCACATGAATTATCTTAAGAACGGCTGTGGTTGAGGTTTTGTAGGGGTTTCCCTTAACACTTGTGTTAATGCAATCGCAAAAAAATATTTCCCCTAAGACAGACACAAGAAAATAAAATATAATTTAATAGAAAAATAGCTGGACAAGATATGCTAGATTTGAGAGCTCTAGTTTTGTATCCATGATTGGACTAGTTATTTAGTTGGCAAGTGATCTGGGTAGCATTGTTAGCAGTCAAATCTGACAGACCGACGATGTTTTAAATGTAAATCGAAACGCGACACTGAAAGAAAATGAGTTTTATTTGTGAAACTGTGTTGTTTACACAATCTTTCATCTGCATGATGGAAGAGTTTCACCAAGTAAGAGCATCTACAATCTACATGAAGTAACCTTGACGTCTATTTGTTTTTTATTCTTCTTGCATTATATTATCTGTATTAGTTCGGTTCCTAAACCATCCGCTTTGGTTCTGGTATAAGTGAAGGTATGCATTTATTGGCGGGTTGTGACCGGAACCGAAACCGAGGTTACAATAAAACACTACAAATAGGAGTTCTATTGCTTAAAAATGGGATTTCTTACATCGGATGGTTAACGCACGTGAGTCGTCTATTTTGCAGCTGAACAATCACTGATAAAAATAGTAAACCAGAGACACCCTGTATAAGCGTACGCCTCTGGTGCTACTGCCGTTACGCAATGAGTCTTGTAACTTTTGAAATATAAGGAGATAGCAAGTTATTTATTTTTAATGCGATACAGATTATCTGTGGTTGCTGCTGCTACGATTTTAACTTGGTGGTATTGATTTACTCTTACCTCGCACTCATGTCAATATTTATTCTGATCGATAAAAAATGTTGTACTCGTTCCAGGATACTTTTTTCGTTTAGTATGGCAAAGGAAAACACAAGTGTTTTAAGTATGAAGAGACTAGTGCAAGAAAATGAATATTTTACAAAACCAAGTTTATACTGTTTTAGTTTTCTAGCGTTAAACGGAGAAGTACAAGGTTATTATGAAGTCAGGGATATATTTTAACTATTATTATTTACAAATTAAGTTAACAACACAATGTGAAAGAAATTCGATTGATACAAAAATTTGATTTCTTATGACTAACAACGAAAATGCAAATGTGTCCTCCATTTTGCAACTGAAAGATTGCCAACCGTTCGTCCAAATTATATACAGTATCATCCAGCATTTTATGTTGAAATGCAGAAACTTGCTATTTAATAGTCTTTTAATCCATCCACTCTCATTCGTCGTATTCTAAAGACCAAATTTTTGAAATACGTCCACAGTCATTATTCGCTGGGTTATAATAATGGAGGCCACAAATTTACAAAATATCTGATTATAACACGTTTGTGAAAAACAGCAGTTAATAATTTTTTAACTTCGTTAAATGTTGGGGGTGCTCCATCCTGCATAAAATCGTATTTTAATGACTTCGTACTTGTTCTGTATCCGATATTAACCAGTCAGGACTCTGTATTATATATCTCTCTCTATAAGTATAGATCAATAATGAAATAAGCTGTGAAATCGCACCAAACGATAGACAGGTATAGTACAATAACATCCAATTTTAAAGACAACTTAATCCTATATTATTTTTGATATTTGACATCAAAGTACACCCCTTACTTTATGATGACGTCATGTATTGGAAACAGAAACTTTTTTATTTGAGATAATATCCCTCCTACGTTTTTGAAAACCAAGCTTTAACAGCCTTATATATTCATAAGGTCCCTTTCTAGTTATTTTGATTGACATTCACATGTGAGAGGGACGAGTTAGCCACTGTGAGCTGTTAGGAATAGAACCTCTGTCCTTCAGTCATTATATTTTATCTTTGCTATCTCTAAGTATTCATATTCGTCCAGCTAACAGTACTATTAATTTCAAATCACATAAATATATCAGTATTGAACATGTGTCTCTATTTTTCGGTATCTTAAATCTGCATAGTGCTCCTTCAATCTTGTCTTAATAGATAGCCTAGTTTAGTCATATTATATATTACAGTCACTCCAGTGATTTGAGTATACGTTGCATCACCTTTGTCCTGTGCACTTCTCAGCAAGTCTCTGAGTTCTGAGCCTGACTAATATACAATTCTGACTCCCAAAGCAAGACATTGTCATGACATATTTAAGACTGAAAAGTATTGATATATTATCTTATACAGTCTGTTTACAAGCTTTTATTTAACTTGCAATGTATGTATCTATGTAACTATATATGTAACTATGTTTGTTCGGAAAAGTTTATTTTATTCTTTTTAGCGCATTTAAATAAAAGCTTGTTTTTTAAAAAGTTTTTCACCTTTTAATTTTTTCGTTCGACTTAAATGGTAATGGAATTATTAATTGCTTTCTATAACTTATGTTTACAATGTAGTTTTTCTACAATGTTGCCTCTAGTTATTTGTCTTTTGATATTTTTCTCTGTTTTGAAAACCGTCTTGTTCCAAAGGAGAATTGAAATTAACAATAAATTAAAACTAGCCATTTTGTTGTGGCGACAGTGGTCTTTTCCTTTTCAAATTCAAGCTATTTCAATTTTTTTTATAACTATAACATCCAGTAATGCCAAATGCCCTTTACTTTAAATTTCGAAAAGAAAGTCCAATTTGGCTATTCATTTTATTCGAAACTTCATACTGCAAAATATTTCCATTTATACTGTTATGGTCATAATTGCTATAACTAAGCAATTCCCTTGAAGATGAGAAACATCAGTATCTCAATATCCCAATATGTTCCACTTTGCCTGTAAATTCTCAGTTTTTCCTGTTTTACAGATGTTAGAAAGTCCCATTCCGATACTGTTGCGTTTGGAATTAGAGGTTATCTTCTAAACGGAGTAGTAACTAGGTTTTGAGGAATATTTAATGGCGTAATTATTGGTAAATGATTTTATTTTGGATTTTTTTATCTTCTTATATCTATACCTTCTTAATGAGATGACGAACCTCATTGGAGTAGATCTCTTTATCAAAACCCACAAACTTGTTCACCGAATTTTATTTCATGTAAAAACAATCATCATTCAAACTTTCGGTAAATATTTGCTTACTCGACGTTGCAGATTTCCTGCTTCATGAATAGGCCGTTCGGCACATTGTAGGTGATGCTGAATAGCCGAAACAATACTCACTACAACTCCCTGTACCCCTCAGACCAGGCGAAGCGAATTAGCAGGGTTAACTCGACTTTGCTGAATGACTGTGAAGAATAGTTTCCGATAATTTTAATAGATTGTTGAAGGGTGTTTTGATTTGCCTTGCAAAAATATTCCTACATTTTTTGTTTAGGCAAGGAATTTCCTTTGTGTGCTAAGATATATTACGGTTTTGGTAGCACACAAATGTATATAAGGCAATCATTGTTTTAATTCTTATATTTATGCTATGGTGCACCGGAAAGCTGGTTCAGTTGATTCTTAAGATTCTTTCCTCCAAGGTAGTCGCTATATGTAATTTTTGCAATTATTCAGTTATTTCTGATAAACAAATTATGAGAATGGAGCCGCAATGTGTGTCATTCCGATTCAGTTCATATGGGGATGGCAAATCACGTGTTGTTTCAAAATAAAACGTACATACACATATCACGAGAACTTGGTAAACCAGAAATAGAGAGATAAGTCTGCGGCCACAACGGCGTACCGCACCTCGCACCGCATTAAGCATCGACCCATAGCATAATTATTATAGGCTGAGAATGGCAGCTCTCCTAAGAAATATCTACTTTGTCGCCAATTTTCTATATAATATAATCGAATGTATTGATGCCCATTCACACGTACTCAAAGAAATACTGATTATTTTATCCAAGATTATTTGAAACTAATGAATTTCACCAAAGTGACTTATTTAAAAGAAGTATAAGTAGGGACGATACTATGGTACAACGGCAAGTGCGATACGATGTGCGGTTCATCGTTATGGACACCCTAAGAGATAAATCACTGAAAACTGTGCTTCTCTGTTCATACGCATAGTCTACTCATTCATAAAAATGTGTATTCTATGAATTTCTTACAGTTAGCATTCATTGAGCATATCTGTTATAGAGAGTGGATAAATCGGTTGCCCACGTAATATTTTAAAATCCTACTCACATTCCTCAAAAAGCCGTTCTTCGCATTCACAAGACTTGCTGCAACAGTTATTAAATTATGTCACTTATTTCGTGAAAGCAAAATTAGAATCCATATTTATAATTCCTGGAAACACCAAAGGACATAAATAAGTAGAGAACGGCGATATTTATTAAATCTGTGGGGGTGTTTTGAATATTTCTATATTATTCAATATATCAACCAAACGTTTATGAGAATTCAAAGAGGAACAGGGGCGTATTGAAGGGGATATTTGTGGGGATCAATACCTCTAAAATTCTTAAAAGGCATTGTTGTGTGGTGTGGATGTGGTCCTGGATGCGATGTCCAAAAAGAAATTGCTAATTGGTAATTTGGCTTCATCGTCTTTTCTCTTAAAACCACTACGAAATCGATCCGAGTATTATACCCCAGGTCAAAAATTACATTGCGACGTGTTTGTAAGTTCTTTCCAAGAGGCACTTTGCTCTCGGTAGTTCAGAACTATTAAAATTGCGCGAACTTATAATTCGGAATTGGCTTAGTCAGTTTTACTGCTGCATGAACGCGGTATGTTCAACGTTTTTTGCATGGATACGAATAGATAGTGCACACATGTTTTATGAAACGCTGAAAATCAAATTCATAGTCATCTTATAACGTGCCCTACCCTGTATAATGTTTAATTATTCAATCGAGAACGGATGCCCTATCGGCGTACACCTCCTGGGTGCTTTTTCTTGCATGACAAAAAGGAAGCAGCTCAGATTAATACACATCCATTTTAATTTGATCCTGTTATGTAGTAGTAGACTATATTTCCTATCTGTTATTATTCCTATAGGAATCAGGTTTATTATTCCAACATGATCCTATAGGTACGTCGACAGTTTGCCCTAATAGCATATATCAAGGATTCTTAAATGATAAAAATTCTAGTCTTTCATTGATTTTAGTGAACACATATATAGTAATCCGATTATTAAAAAAATCGGATCACAGATCATATTTTGACCGTGATATTTGATCTTTCCTAGGGGTTGAGGGGTTTCCGTCTTCACTAATTGATCACTCCTCTATCTTAAATTAATATTGGATAAAATTTACTACAAATCTATAACTAATCCCAGATTGTATCCTGATTGCAGTCGATAAAAACCATTTTCTGAGAATATCATCTATAAAAAAACGTATATGTATATATTCTATAAAGGCAAGCGATGTCAAAGCGTGTAAATATTGACAGAAATACAGCATGATTATCCGCAGACAACAACGTGTCGTTTCATAGTCGACCAATACCATCATGCAAATATATTGAATTCCAATCGATTTTTTCTAATCTAAGTAGAGCATAGGATGGGAAAGAGAAATATCTGCATGAAGCATACCGGCATTACACTACGTGGATCTGATTAAGCTTTATAGCTGCCCACTTCAAGTCCTCATCCTCCAGAAAGTACTGTGAATATGTTGACCACTAAGAATTTATTTGTTTATATTTTGGTACTGTCCTAAGGATACAGACAAGCAATGTGCATTATTGAACAATTCTTGGTACTAATGAATTTATTTATATTATTATTATTATATAAAAAATATATAGAGACTGATCTTAATATCCATCCGTGCACCCAACTATTATCAACACATTTGTTTTTAAACAATGAATGCCTCAAGAATGCCGGTTATGGAAGTTTTTCGTTTTTTATCACTTTAACACCACTAAAAAGTTAAAAAAAACCTTTAAAATGATTGTCACTTCATGACTTTGTCAAGGTCGCCAGTGACGGCACCTCCAATTTCTGCAAAGCAAATCCATTCTTTTTTTAAATAAACGTCTATTAAATTTACCTTAGAAACTATTTTTCCTACTTATCAAATGGATACGCTCAATAATCTGTCATCTGTTAACTACCTACTACTTTTTCCATTTGATTATTTTAAGTTATTAAATGTTAAATCTCTTTTGAATGAATATTTAAAAAGACTATTATTATTAATGAAATCAATCATTAATTCCAGAGTACATAATTAATAATTGTCAGCAATATATAAAAACAAAATAACACAATAATATAATATAGTGTATAGTGTAGCATGGATAAGCTAGGTTAGTAAGCGAAGATTTGGCAGATGGTTATTTCATAATTCTTGTTCGGTGCTAAATGCTGAAATTAAACTGCATTTATTTAACCGTTTGAGGCGTTCATACCCCAATTTGATAATATAAAAATCCACCAATAGTAAACAGTACCCAGTATCCTGGTTTCAGTACCAGTTAGTATGGAAATGTCAGTGGTTCAGGGCCTCATCATCCTGAAAATTCACCGGCCGCTACTGGCACAATTACAGAATTTCACCTTAAACCCAACTATGCTTAGTTATAAGCATGGTTCAAGCCTTAGGAAATTGATGTAGTATTTTGTACTGAATCAGTTAAATTATACAAATATTGAATACGGGCTTCTGTATGACCACCCTGTATTTCCATATCCGAATTTGAAAAGAATAATTTGTAGTTGTAATTAAATATTATGGAACGTTGGTTACCAGATAACCTCGATATAAAGTTTAAATAGACAAATTATTATACAACATTCATAATTTAGGATGTTTACCATACGACGTTACGAGGACCTGATTACTAATTGTGTTTGACCGCGTATTAATATAATTAAAAAGGGCAGTAATCTGTCAACACAATGTATTTGGCAGTCCAATTAGGAACACAGAGCTGAGAGATTCTTTTGAAAGGCCGTGATATTTTCCATTCGCTAAGCAATCCTTGAATTTGATGGTCTGTAGTTAAATAATCAAACATTCACCTTAACGTTTCCTTAAATGCGATTCCAGCTTCTGCAAAAGCATGATCAACATAGTCTCACTTGTTTCGACAACAATGGGGAGACCGCGAATAAGGCGCAAATTGGTAACATGGAGTACCATATTTAATAAAGTATTATCTTCAATTCAACTAATTTTATCACCAGAATAGGAAGCTCGTTTGTGACTGGAATAAAATAAAATAGCTTCAATCCAGACAACTCGTAAGATTTATTAATGGATACAAATTAAATAATAAAATGACGAGAGAAAACAGTGTCGCCTTGACTCGTAAACTGCCAGTACCCACGTAAAATGACTATTTTGCTGACATTAAATAATATCCCTAATGAAGACGTCGTGGGCAGAATAGTCTCAAAAGAATCTTATTAAATATTAGAATCCCACGGCCCTGAATAATGGAAAACAAGTATATGTACAGCTTCACACATAATTTGGAAATTTTATGATAAAAATGTTATTATATGTTCATTTTCACAAATATATGTCGATCAAAGACTGACTAAAAAAAAACAAATTTTTCACCTGACCTCACAGAGGTAACGTCGTTAACTTGAACAAATGATATTTCATGTAGATAAAAAGTTGTGTAGTTATCACACAGTTTCACAAATAAAACTCTTTCTTTTAGTGGCGCGTTTAGATTTTTATTAAAATCATGACTAAAAGAAAGAGTTTTATTTGTGAAGCTGTGTGATAACTACACAACTTCTTATCTACATGATGGGAGAGTTTCACCAAGTAAGAGCATCTACAATCTAAATGATATTTCAGCTAGTAGAATACGGTATTCCTACCAATCTCACCCACTATAAAAAAAATAATGCCTGAAATTACTCAGTGGATCAGTCGATCTGATTGACTGCATTTTATATTCTTATGAGTAGAATATCGATCAATCCGCTATAATGAATACAACATGCCGAATTAACGTCATGAATTAGAGATTCAATGAGAATAGCGGATCGTTCTATGAAATGAAAGTCACTGAAAACTGTTTAAAAAGCTGATTATTTTCTATATCGTTATATTTTTGATGGTTCCTATTAGGATATTTTGAAACATATCTGATTAAACTGCAACTATTTGTCTTGGAATTACTAATCAAGCATATTTGTAAGCTTCTGATAAAGAACTTTATATTCTTGAACATTTCAATTTCCGTGGAGAAATGTTTTTCTATATTCCAGTCGTCACGACACAAAATTGTATTCGTTACTTTCATGACACAGATATCTGACAATATTATTTTAATCAAGCTAATTGCTTCATCACTAATTTTTTGACTCCTTAGATTCGTACGTAATAATTTTCATTGCGAAACTTAACTTTGTAGCAGTAATATGGGTTCAATTACTGTTTTAGTGGATGAAATGTTTACAAGTAATCATTGGTTTGGCATGCCTAGTGAAAGCAATGAAATGACTTGAGGAAGAGATAATTCACAAATTGTAACAGCAGTTTTTTCTTACAAAATATAAAATATGTAGTAATACTAAAATTTACTATGTTAATACTAATGCTCAGCAAATGTCCATATAAATGCCATTATACAGGCCGCGAATTGGTGTTTCAGCGCCATTCCCCGCGCCGTGAGGTGCCGATTTGATTAGACCCTTGAATCAATTTTTTTGTCATATGGCACGATTATTCTTGGAATCACTTTCGATTTGGGGTGTAATTGAACACCTTGGCTTTGCTCACAAATTAAAGATCCGCTTGATTTTATAATTAACAATTAGTCAAAAAAATCCTCCTCAAGTTGTTATTGAGTAAAAAGGTATCTGAAAAAACATGTTTTTTTTAAATGTTGAGGGAATTTGCAAGTTAACAGTTGCACTTCGCGACCTGGATGAGTACTGATCTTTTAGGGAACTTCATAGCCAATGCATTTGTCATATTGAAGGTTCACAAACAAAACAAACAAAAAAAAGGAAGTACTGATGGAAATAAGAAAAATACTATTTTTTCACTAATTGTTCGGTATAAAATCAAGCTGTTCAGGTTAATGATAACATTGAGAGGATTTTGAAATGGCAATATACAAAAGGAGTTCAGTTTAACGGACAGAAGACTCGGACAACAACTCTGACAAATAAGTCGCATGCTGGTCTGCCAGCCGTACCAATGGAAAAAACCCAACACATGAAGAATCTTCCATCAAGCTTCTGAGAATTTAAATCAACAATAACACGTCATGGCACGATCATGTTGCTGGCCTCACTAGGTCTGCGTCTCAGAAACTGGGAATTTTCTTCCGCTCCAGGAAATTGTATTCTCCGAAACAGCTACTGCTCCAAAAGCTTCTAGACACCGAGAAATGCGTTTAGTGGATGCTCTTGACCTCACAAAGGACCTCAACAGTCTGGAACATCGAAGAAAATTGGCTTATCTGTCCCTACTCTTTAGTCGTTCGTTTGGAGAACCTTGTCGTTATGAAATGAGCTAACTGGGACTGATGAAGCACGTTGGGCTATCTGCCTTTGCGTGAGGTTACCTATGAAAAAAAGTGGATCAACAATTTGTAAGCAAAACTTGTACAACGACATCCCAAAATGAAGTAATTCCAGTTGCCAATTGCCTATGGTTACCCTCCAATTAATTATAAACGTTTTTTTCTTCCTCGCCGTCTAAGCTACATGTGTTTCCTCGTTTGATTTCGACAGTCGTCGGTACTGTCCGCGTCGGCCGAGAATCGCCAAGATTGCACATGGAGTGTGCATTCTCCTGACTTCCCTCAACGTGAGATTCCGCCTTTAACAAGAGTGCAAAACAGTCTTGAAACATTATTTGATAATGGGTAACACTGCAAAGTAGCAGTCGCGTAACTCAGAACAGAAAACCATTTTCGACTAGTGACGGTTTCTTATTATTTCAATTCACGTTTTCCAAATAATTATGGAACCAGTAATCCACATTCTCATTCTGTTTTTACTTCCCACGGATAAGAGACTGAAGTATTGATTGCGATATTTTAGGAATATGGCAACTGAGCATTTTGAAAATACGACTCATCATAGAGGATCTGGTGTGAATGCACTTCATCCGGTATCAAGTCGGTTTGGAGTAGGTACTTTGAAGTCTCACAAGAATGATTTTCCTGAAATGCAGAACCAGCCAATCAGGTCAACTGGGAGGATTGATAGAGCAAGCAAAAGAGACTGAGACGGGGGCGTTTTCGTTCCAGGAATAGAGTGACCGACGCGATGACGCGGCATTTTGACAGAGTCGGAACGGGAATGAATTCAGCCTATTGACTTTGTGGTAGTAATGGAGAATAGTGGATGTTCTTCCATGATATAACCTTCCTGTATTGTAGCGCACAATTTTTTCAAAATGATTTAAATCTAATAAATTTTTACAAGGTTTTTGCACAATAATTCTAGCGAAGAACTATTTGCTGTAAGACCATTTTTGACAATAAACCGTGATTTTCACTTTTCATCCAAAAATAACCGATTTCACCTCATCCCTCCCTCTTAGGCACTCATATGGAGAATAGTCAGATTTCACAGAAATTTCCTAGAAGTTTATATATAGATAATAGATAATACCACAGTGATTTTAAATTCACGAAGAATCATAATCTATCTTTAAATCCAACTAAATGTAACGCAATGCTATTTTGCTCGAAAAAGTTATATACTAATTTAAAAATTAAATTAAATTTGAAAATTATGAATAGCACTTTGCAATTTGCAGACACATTAAAAATTTTAGGAGTGACATTTGACGAAAACTTGAGGTTCCATTCGCATGTAAGTAATATTACACAAAAATCATATTTCAAATTGAAAATTTTATATTCTAGTAAGAACATTCTCAGCCACAATGTAAAAAAAACTTATGTGAAACATTAATCATGTCAGTTCTTCGCTATTGTGATGTCCTGTATTACGTTTGTCTTGATACTGTAAACAGAATGTGTCTGCAAAAAGTGCAAACCTCTTGTTGCAGGTTTGTTTATGGATTGAAAAAGTATGACCATATATCATCTAAACTTCGGGAAACTGGTTGGTTGACAGTCGAAAAAACTGTACAGTTGCACTACATCACCTTGGTGCATAAATTGGTTACTACTTCCATCCCTCAGTATCTGTTTGAGAAGCTTTTCTTCAGAAGGAATGCACATTCCCTGAACCTAAGGCAAAGAGACTACTTCACCATCCCTCGCCATCTTACCACATTATTCCGAAGATCCTTCTCTTATAATGCAGCTAAATTATACAATCAGGTGAATACTGAGCTCAAACAATGTACGCTTACAAATATCAAGAAAAAAATGAGACTCACACTACTAGCCGAATAAATAGTCGCTTATCCTTATTATGTTATAATTTTAGTTTTAGTTTTAATTATAAATAGGGTTAAATGTAAGAGTAGCCTTTGGCTAAATTTCGCCCTAATAAAGACGTATTATTATTATTATTATTTTCAGTCTACCGTGCGCTCGAGACCCGCCGATGTCGGGTATCCAGGTACCGATGCAGAGGCACAGGCTACTGCTGCTGCACATCCGTTCTAGCACACCCATCTATCCCATACTTCAACATTGCTAGTAACTAAAACAACAAACGGTCATTCATTCCTTCTTATATCTGCCGAAACGTTAGTAAAGTCTTATCAGTAGTCAAGTATAGTTTTGCGTAACGGCCAGGAATAGACATCGTCATTTGCCGGTTTTTAGTCTTCAGCAATCCTTGAGTGTGCACCAGGACCGCCTTTTTCGCATAAAATATCTCTTATCACGATTTTTCAGAGATTGACTCTTGGAAGAAGCTCGTTCAAGGTGTTGGAAACTCGACTTGATGAGGATGCGTCCCTTGCTGTTCGCTGTGCCGATCACTCTTAGTATTTTCAAACTAGACAGATGAGTCAATAATTTACCATTATAGAATATATAGTATAGGGAAAGATCAGGCACTTTTCTCTCTGTCCCCGATTGTTTAGTTCCTTTGCAAGATTGGGCTTGTCCACTAGACATTTTGCTCTTGTATGGATTCTAGAGATCATTTCCACACCAGCGATCAGTATTCCCGAAATGGTCCGTTCCGAGATTTGCAAAATAGTAATAATTGATACCAAGGAATACAATTTTCTGGAACGGAAAAAACCTCCAGCTTCTGAGAAGTCGACAAGCGACAAGTTCGTGCCAGCACATGCTATTTTGTTGATGTTAAACCCCAGAAGCTTATGGAAGCTGACTATACAATTGGTTAGCAGTGATTTTCTTATCAGGATCGTTCTATCAATCTTATGTGCGATGAACTGAACTCAATTCGCAGATCCCCACTGGACCATTCGATATCTTCATTGATATCGCCAATATAAGGTCTCACTGTATGGTAGTAGTGTTTCTGGTTCGATGCAACAAATAAGGGTACCTGGAACCGACTCTGTACACATGACGATCATAACACGATACACAATCTCCACCGCCTGGGCACTGGCATCGTTTGGTGGAGCACTGAACGTCTGCCCGCCTGCTGATAGATGATCTCATTCAAGAATGTCCCGCCTGGACATGGACCAATAAAACTACCCATACTACACGAACGACGGCAACGATGGGCAAATCCCTGCCCCATTCCTGTATTCAAATTAATTTGGTGATATGATTCGTCTAATCTATCTATAAATGGTGTAATATTCTGAGAACAAATAAGTTATTTTTTTATAGGACACAAAATATTATTGCATAGCTGATAGAATATACCATACAGTTTTGTTTGTGACTTATTCATTTGATGTGTGGTCTGGGAAGATACCGGAATTATAATAATTCATAATCAATTATTTTGGAAATATGTGGCAAAACTTAGGTCACATAAACTTGCATTAGTTTGGTATGTATGGAAAATATGTAGATGTTGTGAGGAATTTGCACAAGATGTTGGAAATTATTGATGGAATTTTGACTGCAAGCTATATATGTCTGTAATAAATTTGGACATTAAGTTATTTACATATAGAACCGAATGATCCATGAATTCAGAAAACAAGTCTCGTTATGCATTCTGCTCAATTAATGCAGTCTCAGCTACAAAATAAAATTTTTACAGGATTGCGTGTACAAAAACGCAAATAAATTTTTAAGTATCAATCATGAAGTTTTATTTTTCCCCTTTCCATGGACACACGAGTCCCATCTATTTTTATAGATAACCTCAAGCAAAGGCAGATAGCCTAGCGCGCTTCATAAGCGTTGCTAGAGGATAAATGTCTATTCACCCCTTAAAACGTTGTAGACTCCAACCATCGGTAAACAAGGTCCCTGGTAGCTCATTCCACAACACCGAGGTTATCCAAAAGAACGACTTTTGGAAGAGACTTGTTTGAGGCGTTGTAAGCTCGACCTCGTGAGAATACGCTCGTTGAGCTCCACTACTCTTTGCTTTACTGGCGACTCTTGGTGTTATCATCCGCGACAGCTCGGTCGAAAATCTACCATGATAATATCTATAGAGTCGGGATAGATCAGCCATTGTTCTTCGATATTCTAGAGTATGGAGGTCCTTTGTGACGTCAGGCACATCCATTGGACGTACTGCTCGTTTCTTGATTGTATCTAGAAGCTTCAGGGGTGCTTTGGAGCACATTCCACACATGCGGAATTTACTCCAGCGATAGTCTGATCTGGGCCTTGTTTAGTAGCAGTAGCTGTTCCGGAGCACGTAATTTCCGGAATAAAACCCCAAGTTTCAGGGACGCCAGCCTAGCTAGGCCAGCAATATGATCGTGCCATGAAATGTTACTGTTGATGTTAATTCCGAGAAGCTTGATGAAGGATGGTTCAAGTATTGGGTTCCAATTACCAACATCTCCACTGCTGGCATACCAGCATGCGACTTCTTTGTCAGGGTTATCATCTGAGTCTTCTGCGCGTTAAACTGAACCCCATTTGTATATCCCCAATCCACAATTATCTTAATGTAAACATCTAAGACGATTTTCCTATGGATGCATCTAGGTAAAGGTGGTATCATCTCTTACTGAATGACAAGATCTTTAAAATAGGCAAAATCGAATTTGCCTACGAAATACTACCCTTCTTTAGCAGCACAGACAAGATGGTGGGGCTCGTAGGGCAACCCACCGAGTCCAGTGACCAGGGAGCCCGTTTATCCGAAGGAAACCGGCAAATAACCCTCTTCATATTTTTCAAGGTGGTCGAATTTCAGTACTTCCAAAAAGTGAGGTTGGTTCTCATTTAAGTAGAAGCAATATTATATTGACTACTTCATTACGGGATACCGCTGTTTACTTTTCTTGATTTAATACAGCTAATGGTTATAACAGCAAACGTTTTTTCGCATCCGTCTTACGCCTTAATGTGTTATCCGTTAACGTGAGTGCGGAAGCCACTGAATCGATCTTGTTATTCGGGCTGTGGCATTGAGTGACAGTCTGAAAGGAAACAGTTCAACACATGTATGTTGCCTTTTTCAGCAATTACATTAGGCCTGATATCTCGCTGAATTTTTTCAACCTATTGCTAACCCATCAAAAGCTGACTGACGTGTTATACTACAAGTTCCTAGAAGAATTTGAGGCAAGAACCCTGTTGGTTTTTGTCACCGCGTAATCTCAGTAACAGCTACATATGTTGAATTTTGGGGGGAATGAAATAATTCTGTATTAATTATATAAAAAATACTATGAGTATTGTTTCGAATACAATACATTCGCATTGTTGGTGGATCCCAAATGAGAAAAGGATACAACACCACCTCAAAAATATCACTGGATATGTATTATGAGATAATATAAAAACATCGAAGATTGAGTGAGTGAAATCCCATAGTGGTTAATACTATTTGGAATCCAAGAACAAACTATAAGGAAACCTAAAAATACTACGGTTCTCTACATTTGGAAAATATGAATTAGATTTTTACCATCCGGGGTGGATCATACTGTGCTGAGGAAAGGGAAAGAAAATAGACTTTCAAATACATGCAGACAGGTTCCTTGACTCTTTATGACATAAGTAATATTGAGACATAATTTTTCATAATGAACGAATTATGAAATGGTATCAGAAATTGCTTCACTCGCCCGAACTACAAATTCAATGTTACCGCCCATTGATCAACTTGATCTTGAATGAGCGACACAACGAACGTTGCCAAATCAACAATTCGACCTCGATACATTTCTCAGAGAACCACGCCGGGTAAATTTGAATATAGTAACGACCATACTGCTATTTGACTGTTAAATGTGGAGGAATATAAGTGCTGTTTATCATGCAGTTGGCTCATCAATAAACTGGAGCAAATGGAATATTAGAGGTAAATCGTCTTAAACGGCTGACTGTTTTACGAATAGTTATTGTCCTCCTGTGTATCTGCCGGAAATGTAACATGTACGAATCTGAATTTGCATTCGGCAAACATGAGGTGTAACAGATGTATCATACGAAGTCATTCTGTTATCTACACACTACTACTGACTATTTTGAAAATCATTATTTCCATACTAACCGAGAACACTAGGTATTAAATACTTTTTGCAGCTCTTAAAATAACAGGTGTTTTGACCCCGTTATGGTTAAGTTTGCTATGGATAACTATCACGAAAATTTTTAAAACTAGATATTTTGGAGCATCTCCGATTCTGTAACAAGAATATTTGTCTGCACTTAGTACCATTAAAACTCAAGAGCTAGAATCAAAAGCAAATTCGTCACATTCTATCAACTAAATCAATCGGTAAAAATGAATAAAACTGAATAAAACAGGTCATTCTCATTCCTCCCTAAATATTATGGTTAGTAAGGCTGATTATAACAACAACAGGATGACAAGATTAAAGGTGCAAAAATATTATTATTCACTGTTGAAATGAAAAATTGTGTGTCAAAATGTGTTTATTTCATTTTTGAAATTTCTCGATAAACAAGTGAAATGTAAAAAATGTTTTTCTGTACCGTTAGAACATTCACGCACTACTGTAACTGAAGTACAGTTGTAAGTATCCTAACTGAAATATTGAAATCAGCAGAAAGCTAAATAGTTTTTTATATAACATGGGAATCCAATCTAATAACTTGATGCTATCAGTAAGTGAAATAAGCATTACAACATTCTGAGTTTTTCTTCGTAAGCTGGTCACATAATGCAATGTATAATCCATGAAACATTTTATGTAGGATTTTTCTACCATCAAATATCGAAAAAAATATTTGCTCCCGGTGGTGATTGAACCCATATCTCCTACATTCCAGGCAGACGTTTTTAAATTACAAATAGAGTACAAAAAAAGGTACCTCCACGCGTAACATTATTTTTCCACCTTACTATTTTGTCAGCAGATCTAATAGACATCTAGTAGTCGCCGGTGGGTATCGAACCCATATCCCCTTCATTATAGGCATGTGGTCACGTTTGCACCAGGGCACTTCTAGTATGGCGTGGTTAAATCGCCTCTTCCTGTGTCGCCCATTCAATCTGGCGGCAATCAATGAACGCGTACCGCCACAGCAAACCGTACCGGCGATACCTGAGAAGTGGAGAGAAGAGGAAGAGAGAGGTGTCGTCCGTCGTTCTCTTACCTGTTCTACGGCATCAGAGCACCTTCGAAACTTCGCGCTTTTTCTCCAACCATCCAGAATGACGCGTGGGGATCCAGCGCTCAGTAGCGTACCTTCACATTAACATTTACGCGAACGTTCATTATTTGGGGAAAATCTTTCTTTATCCTATAAAATCATGAGCAACAAATTGGGGATCTCAAAAAATCGTAAAAATAGACTATGTATAGGGTTGACATTTTTCAAATTCCGGTTGAAAGTTCAGCTGCTATGTTCGTCTCAAGCCTCACCTTCCACGCGTGTTTTCGAATATGAGATAATAGTTTTTTGATGTTTTATTATGTCTACATCACTGACTTATTCTGATATCATATTAAAATCTTAATGGGCTGACCAGACTCCAAACATCAACAGGTATCAGGTAATAACTTCTTTCCGAATCAATGCATTGACGGCCAAATACCTAATTTTCTTTTTTCAAGCTTCTCGAGTTAAATAAACAAAGATAATTAATTCATCGTTTTTCATCATTCGTTTCATATTCAATCATTCTCGGCCAGTGAAATTCCCAAACATTCTATTGTTTATATTATCTATTTTTTATTATATATATTTTCGAAAATGCAATAACTTCGCTTTCCTTGGAGTTATTGTCAAGCTATGTTTGACTATACGTCTTTTGGATGTTTTATAATGTCTACATCACGAAAACCCGTCTGTGAGGATATAAAAGGCAATGCTGCTATATTTTTTTGAAATCGATGTAATGGTAGCAGAATTGTTAGCGTAAACAAGAAATATAAGCCTTATTAAATAATAAAACCCTAATCACGATATTCAAAATGGTTTCATTCAATATTTCAATCCAAAATTTGGTAGAATACTACTTATTTGTTTACTTTTTCCATGCATTCACCTTCCTCAGAGGTCTAATAAATCCGAAAACGAGTGTAGCTTCATTTATATAAACTTACGATCGGAAAACGTAATCCTATGGCGTTATAAATACTGTCAATCTAATTGGCTCCCTCCTTTTTTTTAATTTAAGGATCCCAGTGAGGCTTGAATGATAAAGAATAATGTTGATTAACCCGGTAATTCTTCCTGTGTCACGTATTACCATACAATCATTCTCAAAATACATATAAAATTCGTAAAAAGATCAAAAACAATTTACTGTTGGTAGAATCGTAGATTGTCAACTTTCCAAGCAGTAAAGAGGAAGGAGTATAACTTACTTCTAAAACGCATGTGGCTCTAAGAGATATCATAACGTTTTGGCTGCTTCTACAACATTTCGTACTTTGAAAATGATTGCAGATGCTACCCACAGGTAAATATTATTTTTTTCGCATGTGGTTTCAAATATTGGCCAGATAAACGGCAATTAAGAAATAGAAATTGTGCGTGATTATTGCATTGGAAAGTAAAACTGATCAATTGATGTCAACCAATGTTATTATTTTACATTTTAATGACACTAGTACTGATCACATAAGCAATTGTATAGGTGTCCTATAGATAATTCTTAGGCATAATTTTCAAAAATACAAAAAACAATATATTCAACTAAAAATCATTAACTAGAATATAAAACTCTTTAAATTTATAACATGTACTCCAACGAGGCATGTCTGTACGAATAAAATTTCTTTTTTTACTAAAAATGATATAACTGTTTATGCATTCTGTGAGACTCCAATCAAATTTGGTTTTAATATTCGTTCATAGATAATAATGTGGTTTCAATACCTTCCTGAAACTCGAGCCGCTACTGACCTTCGAGTTTCCTCTGGCGCGCGGCAACAGCATCCTTATTGCCAAAAAGAGATAGCGATAGTAGGCAAGAAGAGGACAACGCAGTTCTTACCACGTGACACGTCAGTACGGAGGCGAGCCAGTACTTTGCATGCCAAATCTACCGGAATTTACTCGTATCAGGGAAATACTATAGAGCAGATGAATAACATTTTATGCAGTATTTGGATTAGGCACAATTTTATTCGGATTTTGATTTGAAGCTTAGGAAATTGGTAACAATATAGACGTCAGGCGCATGCACTTCGAAAGTGAAATAAGACTAATGTAGCAATGATCTTCATTGATATCAATAGCAATTATTGCATCTGCTAATCGGTTTTTAAACGGGTGAAATTGATGAGTTGCTGACAACGATTTATGAAAGTGATAATATAGGAACGCAGTATTGCACAATCCAGAAACGAGCAATACGTCTAGTGTATGCACCTGACAATACAAAGAACCTTCACAGTCTAGACCATCGAAAAAGGGTGGCTGATTTGATTCTATACATATTGTCATGGCAGATGTTCTAACGTGCTGTTTCACGTAATAACAACAAGAGTCGCCAGTACAGTAAAATTTACAGGAGCCCAATGGGCGCATCTTCACCAAGTCGCGCTTACAACTCCTCGAACGTGCCTCTTCCAGAAGTCGTTCTTTTGGGGAACCTCAGAGTTGTGAAATGAGCTACCGCAGTCTTTGTTCCCTGATGGTGACCATCTACAGCATTTTAAGGTCAATGTGAAGAGACATTTATCCTTTCGCAGCGTAAAACATAATTGGATTGAATTTTGGTTGATCTGGAATAGAAATAAAAAATACTGAAAATAATGAAATTCTTCATACAATAATCCTAACACTTTCAAGTTTCTCAAGATTTTTATAATTTATTCTTAGTTTTTCTAAAACTCCTGGATCAACGGTTACACTGCATGTAAAATACAAGGTCAACCCACTTAAAGCCAAGATAATAAATGTTAAATAGCACTTTCTATTTATGATAGTTATTCAGTTAATATAGTATAATCTGTAGTAGTAGATACTGAAACAGGAGTGGAACTAAGTAGCCTGCTTCAGAAAAAGCTTATTTGCACCTTCAAACGTCAAAATGTAACAAATATGTTGAAAATGTGTTTGAAACATTTTAAATGCACGGACAATTTACTATGTTTATGAGTCGGATTTATCGTGATATCCTTCATTTACAGATATTGACCAGTGGGAAAAATCAGCTACATGATACTTAATCATGCTTAAAAAGTTTTTTATATTATTATATTCCAAATAAAATGTTTTTATAGGGCCAAAGATCAGTTAGTAAATATTCAGTTAAACAATTGAAAAGTTTATAAAAACATCGCATTTTTAGTTCAATGATGCGTTAATTCACAATCTGTTGTCTGATTATTGTAAGACGTAAAAATATTTTTTGGTTGATAACTACCACAGCCATTACGCGGCAACGTGGCAACGTTGTCTAGCATACCATCTGGCCGTGTATCCTGGCAGCCAGCCTCGGCAAGAATCTTCTCTAGAGACCGACAAAAAAAGCGGCTCACAAAACGACGAGCGACGTCTTCAAGTGGGGCCACTTCCGGTTCTCGCCCGAACGCCGGAAGATCGCTCGGTTCTGATTCAGGTCAAGATAACAGAAGAGGAGATTCTCAGATTGCTTGGATAGTTTTCATACCCAATTGATCACTTATTCAATGGATTAAATAGCTTTGAACGAATATTATGAGTAGTTTGGCTATACTATACACCAGAATCACACTATACAATATCCGCTACGCCAGGGCAATTTATCTATCTGTATCGAAACTGAAAATGTGAAAGAAAATCCATAACTACCTATCATAACTTTGGTCCACTGGCTGACGACGCATCTGCTCTACCCCCTTAGAATTTTCAGGGTATATTATAATATTATTCTGGTTACCGTAATGTATGGTCACTAGAAGGCATCGGCAATAATTTATTCTTGGAGTGTGCAGGTATGCTTGACCTGCTAGCAGTTAGCAAAGTTTACTGTATATACCCACCTTATAATGAAGTGGAATTTTCGGCCAAAGAAATATAATTAAAATCTTCTTACTGTTTCGATTTATTAGATTTGAGTCATCATAAGGTGTGATTATTGATAGTTCTCCACTAAATGCACATTTTGGATATTCCTAAATAAAACCATAAAACTGAAAGGAGACATTTGTTCTCTTATTCATGTTAAGGTTTGTTCACTATTTTTATATGATAGTAAAGTCACACATTCAAAGGCGTAGCTCTGCAAAATATGGCGAACATAGTTAGTGATGCCACCAAATATTTTGTACTAGATTTGATCAAAATATGGATAGAATACAAAATGGTTTGCAGATCTTTTTTGTTTAACATATACTCCTTGTACAATCCAATTCCAGCATCTATCAAATTCTTAGCACCTAAAGCTTTCAGATCAGCCATTACTAGACATTTTTTGGCATTGACTTCTTTGACTTTTTTGACTTCTTTAACTTGCTTTATACTTAATTTCCTCTATTTCTTATATTTTCCATACTCAATGTATAATTTTTTCCCTCCTAGTGGCTGTTGCTGTGTTTTTTTCTGTCTTTCATATTTGTAATGAGTGATTCTTAGTTTAGTTTTTACTTTGGTTTAAGTACCAGGCTGCTATTTAAATCAGCACTATGTTGTTAGCAGTCTCTTTTGCGGTTAAAAAGGTTACGATGACTTTGTAGTTATATTTTTTAATGTTAGAAAAAATTCTAAACTAAGAAGTAAACGCAAAGCATTATAGCAAAACGAAAAAAGAACGTGAATATACCGATTCCGCTGATCTAACCTGCTGCAAAAAGTGTCTCGCGCTGTATACAGATTGATGACGTGACTACCAATCAATTAAAGTCAATGTTACTGACTTGTTCAATCCATATTTCAGCGATAAGGAATCACTGATGTGATGGCACTCAGGAATTAGGGTAGCTGATAGAAATGTGCATCTAATATATCTACAATCTATAGTATAGCTCGTTCTATTCTTCATCTATTTCTATTCCTATTAGCTATGAAAAAGAAGTGTGTGAAGGAGACAAGAGGAGCAGATAGATGTTATAAAACGGTGGTAAGAAGCTAAGATTGGTAAATGATTTTCGTTAACATATTCAGCTGATCTTATATCATGGTATTTTTATTGTTGCTTTATTTGTTTGTTATGAGAATGCGTATATGTTCTTCAAAACCAACAAGAAAAGCGTTGTTTTAACGACCTTAGCCTTCGAATCTATGTGCCATAATTTTCTATTCCGAACTAAAGCAGGACACTCCATGATATTATAAATGTTTATTTAGTATTCATCCTTTTTTCTACTGGATTACAAATTTTCCTTCAGAGAAAATGCTGATAAATGCCCGTGACTGAAACGCAGGTTCGAGCTCCGTCTGCATCATTTTTTTTTTAATTTTCTGTCTTTGATCACGATATTTATCTGTTTACACAGTTATAGATTTCAACTTATCCGACTAGTCTTCCCTGAATTTTGCCACAGTTACATATGCATTACATATTTTTTAATCGGAACCATAAACGAGTAGGTTAGATATATTTTTTGTTCTGTTGTGGCCATGAAAACGGTTCAAGATAGCCAATGATCAGTAGTGATTAGCTCCTGATCGTCGATGAGAAACATTATTGAAAGCCACTGCGCCAATACGGCAGTGGCTTCCTTTGATGCAGGGTAAACATGTTTCAGCATTGCCATATCGCATTACCACTTAAGAGCATAACTAGTTTGATAACGAATTCACACCAGACATTTGTTGATAATTTTAATTCGATATTATGAAAAGTTTTTTTATTAATCAGACAGCTTAGATGATATAAAAATGAGTAGTTCTTAAATGAGAGGACGATTCCTGTAGGCTTTCATAAGTTACTGGTATTCACTCACCAAGGTTCAGGCCTGATGACCCAGTTACAGTATCAACCTAAAAGAACGGGAATTAAAACATGGATTTCAGTATTTTCTAAAACTCATCATTACGTTATTGTCTTCTGGTTTAAAGTGGCTGATAAATAATTGAAATTATTATATACAGAGGTAGCACAAACCTCCAGTAAAGTTGGTCATGCAAATATATGTTGCTTTCATTGTCCGCAAGTCAAAACGAATGAATATTGATTCAGCTACAGGTCCAGTCTATTTTGAGTCAAGTAGTGTGGAAACTCCTTGATGAGTTAAAGGGATGTGCAAACAAAAACAACGTTTTAAATTGATAGTCTTTTGTTATTAACATTATAGAATAATATTACAGTTTTTCATATGTACAATGTATACAATTGCTATATAGCTTTGCGCACCATTTTGGCGCTCAATATAATGAGAGTACTGTCCTCCGTTATTACAAAAAATTGAGACTTTAGGACGACAAACCTCTTTAAGCGTTTTGGTTGCCCTATGGCATTGTATGCGATTCTCAGGAAAACCAGTTTATGTACAAAATGCGTCATCGAATTTAATTACAGAACTGTGAAAATCCGATTCATAGTCAGTAGTTGTACATCACTTATTCAACTTGTAGACAATGCCAAATTGTATTGGATGACATGAGTATTTTTCAAGACTCATCTCAAAGCGTTGTGCACTATGGCGCTCCTCATTGGCAACTTACGTAGTGAAAGGTTCTAACAGCTGGACTGCCACTTGTTATTCATGGGAAAATACTTATAGTCACAAATCAAATTGAGGTTTTATCAGCTAAAAGGAATCCAGTGCGAATCCTATTATAAGTTTTTAGTCTATAACCAAATTCAATGAATCACCCTGTAGATTGTGGTTTGTCGTTCTAAAATTCGCGACTTACTTTTACGTAGTCCCTAATAAAGTTAGGTGGCTTCAGAGATTTTACTTGAACACACGAAGTACCTGAAATAATTTTTATAAAAATATTCGCGAAACAAATACAAAAAATGAAATAATAATTAATATATATTTATATATATATGTAATATAAAATTCATGTGCATACGAAATGTATGTTTATAAAAACATACCAGTTCATTGAGAAATCATAGTTGCTGCTGTGAATACGATGAACATTTAATAGCAGTAGGCTGTTCATACAATAATATCATAAATATTCTCCCACATGTTATAGGATATCTTCTAGATTATGTAAAAGTCCGACATTGACCTTGAGACGCTACGGATAAGGCAAAATTCATTACTTGGATTGTAGGCCTAATTATTCAACATTTTTGTAATTAAATGTGGAAAACGGTCATTTATTGATGCTCAAATATTTTAACATTTTTTTTGAATTAAAATTATAACATTTATGGTAAAAAAATAAACAAATCTAAGTGTGTAGGATACATAAATACATATATGTAGCTTATTTTATCTAACTATACGCTTTTCAATAGGAGTCATAAGACTTCAAAATGAACCAGTAGTGATTGTTATTAAAGCACATATTGTGAGATACTTCGTGCGTAAGTTTTTTAAGTTGTAGTATACGTAAATACAGCGTACTAACATTTTTTATACAAAATGCTATCTACTAACCACTGAAATTAAATGTCACCTAAATGGAATCCTCCAAATTAAAAAAGAATTTAGGTACCGCAAACCAAGCTCGTTCTGTAAAAGAATGGAAAAAGTTGACAGATTTAAGGAATCACAAATACTTCAATATACTAATATTTAGGCGATTTCATTAAAGATCTATATAACATTCAGGGTGTTAGATACAATATTTCTCAAGATACAGAATAGTCGTTCGACTTCTTCCAATTCCTTTACATTTACATCCCATATCTAAGTCATTTCCAAATTATAAACATTTTTTCTATACATAAAAATCGATTACATAAGAAATATATTTATATAAATAAAAATAAATAATTTATAAATATTGTGCGGGCGACAAATAATTCCAGAAGGAGTAGATAAAACTCACGCAAAATCAACCAATCATTCAATATCATACATACCTTGAGTCACTTTAAATTCGCCTCAAATAAACGAAAATCAACAGTCTAAGTTCTGGAGTGTGAGTAAGCTATTTGAGAAATGAACAGAAAAGAATTGACACTTCGATACCACTCATATATTTGACATTTCAAACATAGTGTTTGTATCTGTATAAGATAAATCAATAGTTTTTAAACCCTTGTTTGAAGAATTAATTGTTTGTTACCCATCAACTCCAAAGAGAGTTGATATAATAGGCAGAAAATTTTACTTTGCAAATGGAAATATAGCGTTACGATATTGTGTAAATGTTACACATTATTTCCCTAAAGTAATTGGTATTACAAGTGTTACAGAAAAGTGGAAACTTTATTCAAGATTTGATTCCAATAAATATTCGATAAAAGTTGTTAATTTATTTTAACGATAATACGATGTTTTGAATATTTGAGCTATACCTAAAATAAACATTCAGCCTCAGAAGAATATTTATCACTATTGCTATTCAAATTTTAGTAATACCATTGTGATATCTATATGATTTAGTTTTATGGGATCTGGAAGTATTTAAGAATTATACGTACTCTTAAAATTCTTAACTTAATAACAGATCTAGAAGATTATACAATCAAGAATTGGGTGTTTTTTATATTTTGGGTATGATGAAACACACAATTGATAGCAAATAGATTTCTTGAAAACCAATAAATTTGGGTATCTTGCACAGTAAATCTAATTTTGATTTGAACATAATAAAATGTAAAGTATTTCAAGACAACCCTGGAAATGCAATTGATTAGACAATTTCGGGAATAAAAAAATTAGCATATTGAAACGAGTAGCTTTCTGAAATACAGTCTTATCAAGTCTCACTCAACCTTGTACTTACTTCGTCAATCCTTTTCTGTGATAAATAGACCAATTCGAAGTGACTGTTTGCTCTCAGCGCTGGACTAGATAATACTGGAGACCCGCACGACAAAAACTGACAGGACACCCTCCAACGTTCAAAAACATGACCGACAACGTCACAACAAAGCGTACTGGCAAGAATACAGGACGTCAAAAACCGCCATGAGTGATACTAGGAAAAACACATCCATATTGTCGCTGAATTATATATATATACCA